>JAJQQW010000014.1:83047652-84305777 GCA_025583905.1 Ia io | reverse complement strand
CCCACTGGGCAGGGGGCACAGCCTCAGGTCCCCTGTCAACCCCCGCCAGGTGGGAGGGCGTAGCCTCAAACCCATCAAGCCCTGCCAGGCAGGGGGCACAGCCTCAGGTCCCCCAGTGCACCCTCAGGTCCCCTGGCTTGGCCTGAGGTCCCCAGGCCCAGCACTGGGGTGGGGGGCGTACCTTGAAGTCCCCTGTCAAGCCCCACTGGGCAGGGTGCGTGGCCTCAGGTCCCCCAGCCTGGTGCCAGGGCGCAGGGTGCAGCTTCAGGTCCCCTGGCCCGGTGCTGGGGGCACGGCCTGAGGTCCCCTGTCAAGCCCTGCCAGGTGGGGGGCACAACATGAGGTCTCCCAGCCTGGTGCTGGGGTAGGGGTGTGGCCTGAGGTTCCCCGTCAAGCCCTACCAGGCGGGGGTCATGGCTTAAGGTCCCCTGTCAAGCCCTGCTGGGCAGGGGTTCTGGCCTGAGGTCCCCCGGCCTGGTGCCAGAGCAGATGGCACGGCCTGAGGTCTCATGTCAAGCCCCACCGGGTGGGGGACGCAGACTCAGGTCCCCTGCCCCAACCCAGGGCCACAAAGCCTCAGGTCCCTGCTGATTGCTTGTTAAGGCTTGTTACGGGAACTCGGCCTCCACTGTGGGTGCCATCTTGTTATGGAAACCCTGCCTCCGCTGTGGGCACTGCCATCTTTGTGATGATGTGATGGTCAATTTGCATATTCCCTCTTTATTAGATAGGATAATAAATATATATATGCTGAAGAAATATTAATATTCTATTTGAAGAATATTAGTATTGTGTTTGATATATAAATATATTAACAGAAAAAGTATTCAATTCTTAAGTGTTTATGTGAATTATAGAATAAATTTCTGGTTTAGCAAATATAAAATAACTAGAGGCCTGATGCATAAAATTCGTGCATGGGAGGGGGGTCCCTCAGCCCTGACTGCACCCTGGAAATCCAGGATCCCTTGGGGAATGTTCAACTGTCGGTTTAAGCCTGATCTCAAGATTGGGCCTAAACCGGCAGTTAGACATCTATCTCACAATCCGGGACTGCTGGCTCCTAACTGCTCACCTGACTGCCTGCCTAATTGCCCCTAACCACTCTGCCTGCCTGCCTGATTGCCCCCTAACCACCTGTGCCTGCCTGTCTGATCACCCCTAACTGCCTCTGCCTGCCTGATGCCCCTAACTGCTCCCCTGGTGACTTGACCACCCCTAACTGGCCTGGTCACCCCTAACTGCCCACCCCTGATGGCTTGGTCACCCTAACTACCCTTCCCTGATGGCCTGATCACCCCTAACCACCTCTGCCTCGGTCCCTGCCACAGTGGCTTTGTCTGGAAGGACGTCTGGAAGATGTCTGGTCTAATTAGCATATTACCCTTTTATTATATAGACTAGAGGCCCAGTGCATGATTGAATCATGCACGTGTAGGGTCCCCTACACGCTTTAGCTTTTCGCGGTGGAGCTGGGTGCCTGTCTTCTGGTGCCGGAGCAGACAGGCACCCAGCTCCCACGCTTTTGATGGTCAGCGGCTGCTGAGGGGGGCTACCCTGCTGTTGAGAGGCACAGGGGGCAGGACTCCCTCCCCCTGTGCCTCTCAACGGCCGCTGAGGGGGGCTGCCGTGGACACCTGGCTACCCTGCCATTGAGAGGTGCAGCTGGGTGTCCGCAGCAGGCCCCCTCAGCGGCTGCGGATCTGGCTACCCTCTCAACAGCAGGGTAGCCCCCCTCAGTGGCAGCGGATCCATGCCTCTCAATGGCCAGATAGGCCACCCCGAGTCCCACCCCCCAGCCTCCCGCCACCCAATCGTGGGCGTAGCGGAGTGATGGTAATTTACATGTTACTCTATTATTAGATAGGATGGGCATGGTTTTTCCATCACCATTGTAAGTTCAATGTTTATTGGAAGAAATGACTATGTGAAAATCATTTCCAATTGAATCTTGGAAAATACTCCTACTACTAATAATAAAAGTAATGATCAGATGAGCCTCATCAAATTTTCCTAAAAATCTTTCAAAATAATAATTGGAAAGATCAGAAAATGGAAAAAGTTTGAATGAAGTGAAAAGGTCAGTATGTGAGAAATGAAAACTAATAAAATCAGAGAACAGTAAACCTAAGAGAAACTTAAGGTCATGTCTATTTTGATGCCTCCTTTTACACACTACAAAATTGAGGTTGTAGTCTTAACTGAGGTTCAACTAACTGGTTGTATAGCTAAGGTAGTACTGAGCTCTAGTTACCATCAATTGGGTGCTAGTTTTATTCAGCATGGTTTGCACTAAGAAGTAAAATAAAATAAAATAAATGAACTTTATTCTCATTTATTCAACCCAGTAAATTTACTATGTGCTGTTGAATCTCTGCTACACTCACCAAAGCACTATTTTTTTTTTTTAATGGAAAGTAACTAAACTTCCACAGCCAAAATTCATCATGCAGAATGATTTCTAACCTGGAAAACATATGCTTAAAAGGCATGATTTATTTTATTTTATTTTATTTTAACACATATCTTCTATTGAGTGAACTGGAAAATAGCACAGAATTGAGTTTAACATTTCCAACAATTCACTCTTTTTTGTCTTGATTGAATATATATTTATTTAAAAATTATTTGTTGACCTGTGGAGTGCAGATTGAATTATTTTGAGAAGTGGCCAAATAAAGTTAGAAGAATCTCCATAATGTTATTTATGTAAAATATAAACTCAAGCAAATATAGTTAGTGGTAAGCATAGAAATTGAAAAAAAAATGGGTTTATGGTTTTTTGGGAAGTCTATGGCATAGTTGAAATGGGGAATATAGTAACATATAAGATAAAATATTCAGAGAAAAATTACACTCATCAGATCTTGAGGAGCTGAAACATTTATCAGAATATATGCAAGACAGACTGAATTTGTCCTTCCCACCTCTCTTGCTAAAGTATATCCAACCATTGGCTGCTAATCTGTGAAATCAGGCTTTCTACATCTTCCATTATATCCTATGTTAATACAACCTACATGTCCCATTCCTTCTATGAATTTGAACAACTAACACTTCACTGACCAAAATTAAACTGTGAATAACATTTCTTACTCTTTCCTAGGAAATATTTAAGTTTCTTACTTCTCTTTAAACATAGATCTTGAAGATGTTCTCATATTGGAATGTTTTAATTAAGACAAATAAATGGCCTTTTTTTCACACCATCAAGAACACCTATGGTCTGTGTTACATTTTGAACACTAAGGTACGCAGATGCTGTATAACATGGCATTTAAGCCACAGGCTCTGCATCCACTGACTAGATTTGAATCCTGATTTTGTTTCTCAAAATCTGTACAACCTGGGTACAAACCTGAATTATTCAGGCTTTGCTTTCCATTGCACATCTACAAAGCAAGGACAGTTGATATAGTTACCATAAAGGTTGTAGTAAGAATCGAATAATGGGCCACATATCAGGAATAGAGTAGAATATAGTAGACAGGTGTGATAGAATGTCACTGCCAAGATTAGGTCGAAAAAGGCTATGACTTCCGTGTTGGATGCTTTCCCCTTCATTGCTCTCTTATGCTGGGAGAAGCCAACCGCCATATTATGAGGCACCTCTCTGAAAAGATCCATGCAGTGAAAGCCAACAATGAGGGTGGCCAACAATCATGTGAATGAGCTTAGAAGCCACTCCTTCCACAAATACAGCTGAGCATTCAAATCCTCATGGCTGTGAACTCATGAGAAACCTTGAGCCAAAAGCACGCAGCTAAGTCATGACCAGATTCCTCATCCATAGAAACTATGAGATAATAAATATTTGTTGTTTATGGCACTAAATTTCTGGATAATTTGACATACAGTGATATAAAACTAATACAGTGAATGTGCAAAAATTTTATTTTTTATATTTTTAAAAATTTAAATTCTTTATTGTTTAAAGTATTACATATGTCTCCTTTTTCCACCATTGACCTCCACCCCTGCTGCTAACACCCCCCCTCCCCAGCATATCCCCTAACCCCCCTACTGTCTATGTCCATTGGCTATGCTTATATGCATGCATTTAACCCCTTTGGTTGATCTCTTACCCTCCCCCCACACACACACTCTCCTCTGCCTTCCCTCTGAGGTTGGACAGTCTGTTCAATGTTTCTATGTCTCTGGATCTATTTTTGTTCATCAGTTTTTGTTGTTCATCATATTCCACAAATGAGTGAGATCATGTGATATTTATCTTTCTCTGACAGGCTTATTTTGCATAGCATAATGCTCTCCAGTTCCATCCATGCTGTTGCAAATGGTAAGAGTCTTTTTTTTATAGCTGTGTAGTATTCCATTGTGTAGATGTACCACTATTTTTTAATCCACTCATCTGCTGATGGGCACTTAGGCTGTTTCCAAATCTTAGCTATTGTAAATTGTGCTGCTATGAACATAGGGGTGGATATATCCTTTCTGACTGATGTCTCTGGTTTCTTGGGATATATTCCTAGAAGTGGGATTACTGGGTAAAATGGGAGTTCCATTTTTAACTTTTTGAGGAAACTCCATACTGTTCTCCACAGTGGATGCACCAGTCTGCATTCCCACCAGCATGCAAGAGGGTTCCCTTTTCTCCGCATCCTTGCCAGCATTTGTCATTTGTTGATTTGTTGGGGAGTGCAAAATTTTTAAAATAATTTTCTCCCCTTATTTTTATGACATCAGTAATTCTTCATCATTTTTAATTTTTTCATATGTAGCAAATCTTATTATCAAGTCACTAGAGGCCTGGTGCACAAATTCTTGCACCAGTGGGGTCCCTCGGACTGGCCTGTGGGATTGGGCTGAAACCAGCTCTCCAATATCCCCTAAGGGGTCCTGGATTGCGAGAGGGTGTAGACCAGGCTGAATGACTGCACTGGAGCATGACTGGGGCCAGGGAGGGACCAAAGGAGGGCTCTAGGGCGTGTCCGGCCTATCTCGCTCAGTCCTGATCGCCAGACCCCAGCAACAAGCTAACCTACAGGTCGAGGTTAGCTTGAGGTTAGCGTCTACCCCCTGGTGGTTAGTGCATGTCATAGCAAGTGGTTGACTGGCCTTAGCATATCATTAGCATATTATGCTTTGATTGGTTGAACAGCCAACCAGTCGACCGGACACTTAGCATATTAGGCTTTTATTATATAGGACTAGAGGCCCAGTGCAGGAAATTCATGCATGGGGGGGGAGTGTCCCTCAGCCCAGTCTGCACCATCTCCAATCTGGGACCCCTCGAAGGTGTCCGACTGGTAGGATCGGGCCTAAACGGGCAGTCGGACATCCCTCTCACAATCCAGGACTGCTGTCTCCCAAATGCTCGCATGCCTGCCTTCCTGATTGCCCCTAACTGCTTCTGCCTGCTAGCCTGATCACCCCCTAACCACTCCCCTGCCAGCCTGATTGATGCCCAACTGCTCCCCTGCCACCCTGTTTGCCTCTAACTGCCCTCCCTGCAGGCCTGGTCACCCCTAACTGCCCTCCCCTGCAGGCCTGGTCACCCCTAACTGCCCTCCCCTGCAGGCCTGGTCACCCCTAACTGTCCTCCCCTGTAGGCTTGGTCACCCGCAACTGCCCTCCCCTGCAGGCCTGGTCCCCCGCAACTGCCCTTCCCTGAAGGTCTGGTCACCCCCAACTTCCCTCCTCTGCCAGCCTGGTCACCCCTAACTGCCCTACCCTGCAGGCTTGATTGCCCCCAACTGCCCTCCCTTGCAGGCCATCTTGTGGTGGCCATCTTGTGTCCACATGGGGGCAGCCATCTTGTGTGTTGGAGTGACAGTCAATTTGCATATTACTCTTTTATTAGATAGGATAGAGGCCTGGTACATGGGTGGGGGCCAGCTGGCTTGCCCTGAAGGGTGTACTGGATCAGGGTGAGGGTTCCCTTGGGGTATGGGGTGGCCTGGGCGAGGGCCCTGTGGTGGTTTGCAGGCCTGCCATGACCCCTGGCAACCCAAGCAGAGGCCCTGGTATCTGGGATTTATTTATCTTCTATAATTGAAACTTTGTAGCCTTGAGTGGAGGCCTGGGCCGGCCAGGGTTTGGCTTCCTCCATTGTCAGGCAAACCTACCCTCCTGCCTGCTCCATGGCTGTAGCCATCTTGGTTGGGTTAATTTGCATACTCTCTCCTGATTGGCTGGTGGGTGTGGCTTGTGGGTGTAGCAGAGTGATGGTTAATTTGCATATTGCTCTTTTATTAGATAGGATATGTCTTTACTATATTGATTTTAACTGTTTTTCAATATTAATATAGACTATGTCAGTGATTTTCAACCCTTTGCATCTCATGGCACACATAAACTAATTACTAAATTTCTGTGGCACACCAAAAAATATATTTTTTGCTGATCTGACAAAAAAAAGTAGATATAATTTTAAGTCATTTATACCAGATGGCTATCATTGTGTTGGTTGTTGTCATTTTTTTATTTTACAATCTAAGGCAAAAAGGTTAGTGTCCCTCACTAAACAATGAGATATTGCATGTTTTAAAAATTCTTGGGGCACACTGGTTGAAAAATAACTCATCTAAGTATGTTAAATCCAGCATTTGCTCCTTATTCTTCTCTCATACCTCTTCTAAGTGGGTGCAAACCGTCCATCATAAAAATGACCAGAAGAGCAAAGACATGAGCCACATCAGTAGGTCTAATCTCCAGTCATTTTAACAGGCCACTCAGAGAAAGAGCTTCCTCCACTTTGCAGTCTTGGAGTTCCTTTCTGAACAGTGCTGCAAAGAAATAGAATGAATTATTGATCACACAAATGAAGAAAAATGGTTAGTGGGTGAAATAAAAGAAAAAATATCTGGTACCAGAAGTTGCCTCAGGCATACAGAATTAATTTAGCAACCACCTCCCCTTAACATAAAATTCCCTTTATTTATAGGAATTTTGTGGCCCCATCCTTCTTAAATTCCTCTCCAAATCTCCTCCCAAGAAAAAGCTAGCTACACAATTTTCATGTCAGCCTCTTCTTTTCTTACTCTATATCTATATAATGTTATTAGCCACTAGAGGCCTAGTGCACGAAATTCGTGCATGGGGGTGTGTGTCCCTCAGCCCAGCCTGCACCCTCTCCAATATGGGACCCCTCGAGGGATGTCCGACTGCCCGTTTAGGCCCGATTTAGCCTAAACAGGCAGTCGGACATCCCTCTCACAATCCAGGACTGCTGGCTCCCAACTGCTCGAATGCCTGCCTTCCTGATTGCCCCTAACCACTTCTGCCTGCAAGCCTAATCACCCCCTAACCACTCTTCTGCCAGCATCATTGCCCCTAACTGCCCTCCCCTGCCAGCCTGGTCACCCCTAACTGCCCTCCCCTGCAGGCCTGGTCACCCCCAACTGCAGGTCTGGTCACCCCCAACTTCCCTCCTCTGCAGGCCTGGGTCCCCCACAACTGCCCTCCCCTGCAAGCTTGATCATCCCCAACTGCCCTCCCTTGCATGCCTGGTCCCTCCCAACTGCCCTCCCCTGCTGGCCTGATCACCCACAACTGCCCTCTCTTGCAGGCTTGGCCCCTCCCAACTGCCCTCCCCTGCTGGCCATCTTTGGTGGCCATCTTGTGTCCACATGGGGGAAGGATCTTTGACCACATAGGGGCAGCCATCTTGTGTGTTGGAGTGACAGACAATTTGCATATCACTGATAGGATAGAGGCCTGGTGCATGGGTGAGGGCCGGCTGGTTTGCCCTGAAGGGTGTCCTGGATCAGGGTGGGGGTTTCCTTGGGGTATGGAGTGGCCTCGGCGAGGGGTCTGTGGTGGTTTGCAGGCTGGCCACACTCCCCAGCGACCCAAGCGGATGCCTTGGTATCTGGGATTTATTTATCTTCTATAATTGAAACTTTGTAGCCCTGAGTGGAGCCAAGCCTCCTGCTTGCTCCATGGCTGCCACCATTTTTGTTGGGATTTATTTATCTTCTATAATTGAAACTTTGTTCCCTTGAGTGGAGGCCTGGGCCCTCCAGGGTGTGCAGAAAACTTGGCTTCCTCCATTGCCGGGGAAACCCAAGCCGCCTGCTCACTCCGTGGCCGCAGCCATCTGGTTGGGTTAATTTGTATACTCTCTCCTGATTGGCCAGTGGGTGTGGCTTGTGGGTGTAGCAGAGTGATGGTTACTTTGCATATTACTCTTTTATTAGATAGGATAATCTGAGTTATCAGTTGGCTATGCAATTAGGAACATAGTGACACAGTGCAATTTTTGCTGAGAGAGTAACTCTACTTGATTCAACAGTCACTGAGTATTTTGATCATCCCAATTTGGAGTCACAAGGAAGTAAATATTCTTGCTTCCTGTGTGTGTGTGTGTGTGTGTGTGTGTGTGTGTGTGTGTGTGTGTGATTTAAATATTTTTAATTTATTTTTTTAATTTTGTTTACCAGTATAATTTCTACTAAATTTACAAAAGCAGCTCTATTGATTTATAACTAAGCCTGATATATTTTATTTTCCTAAATACTAAGTCATAGATATGCCTTCCAAATAACTTTTATAATGACTATTAGACAGTCCCTATTTTCCTAAAAGGTTATCTCCTTATAAAACAGTGCTAGTTAATGACTCTTTCCCTGACTTTCTAATTTTGTTTTTTCTCATATTATGTCTAATATTACATTAATTATTACTTATTTTTATTATTACAATGCCCCATACCAAATCACAAAAATTACTAAGTACTCCTATCCTTTCTTTAAAGGGTTGACATTCTCATATCCAGGCCAAATTACTGCTTTCAAAACAAATATATTTTGGCCTCCCAAAATAGCTCTAACCTTCCTCTTTTTGAATTGTTCAAAGGCTTTCCCAGTTTTTACCTAGCTCCTAATTTTATTTTTGCCCACTTAAGTAATAATGCTATCCCAAATTTTCCAATATAGCTACTGCTCAATGTTTTTTACCTCTAATCACTCCAATCTGTTCTCAGGGAGAAGTTCAAGTGTCCGGTTATCAGGTATATCCACTTAAAATGAATCTGCTTTATATATTTCCTCTGACTACGAGGGTTGCATGTTGCAGTCTTTAGATGTTTGTATCATGCCTCCCACAAGTGCCAGATGCTCTGTGCCTAGGCTCCCCACTCTAGTACGCATGGGCGTGTAACAGAGCTTTTGTTTCTACCAATAGGTTCTAAATTCCACACCGTTAGTATTGGATTCAAGACTACAGTACCTCTTGCCCAACCATCATTTCAGGCTTGATTACATGAGAATTTTATGTTCTATAAGAGTGACTCATGTGCTATTTTCTAGCATTGTCAACATTTTTCCTAAATGGGTTTCCTTTATAATCAACCAATGAAAAGCCAACAAGACTATCACAATTTATTATATGAAACATTGAAATGGCCAGACAATACATAACAACTATCTCAAGTACAACAGCTTTCTTGTTGGTATGTTAAAATAAGTTACACCACGGACTTGGGCCTAAATTAACTTAAAATGTATTAATTAATTCCAAACAATGGCCAGTATACTAGCCTCTGTGATAACTCCAATAAAGTTGTCAGCCAGATAGAAACCAATTTAAGAGGGAGATGGAGACTACCTCTACTTAAAATAAAGTCATAATTATGGAAGTTTTACATAAAAAGTATAACATAGTTGCCAACTATTTGTATACTATCACTAGTAGCCCATTTGCAGGAAGAATCCTGCAAGCGGCCGCTGCGGCCGCGTGCACTGCCACTGCTGCCATGTGTGCTGCCGCCACCGCCACCATTGTGGCCACCGCGCCTGCACCCGCGGGCCGCTGCCGCCCGCCCCGCTCCGCCCTGCCCCGCCCCGCCCGGGCTTTTCCTCTGGCAGCCACCTTGCTTTCCGCTTTTCCTCCCTCTTCCTTCTAAGTTGTCTTCAGTCTTCACTCCTCCCTCCCTCAGTATATGCAAATTAACTGCCATTTTTGTTGGGTAATTTGCATACTTGCCCTGATTGGCTGGTGGGCATGGCTTGGGCGTAGCAAAGGTGCAGTCAATTTGCATATTACTGTTTTATTAGGTAAGATTAATGAAAAGACAATGTAGTTAGATGAAAGAGCTACTGGATTTGGAATCATGACACCAAGATCCTGTTTCTTCAACTCATTAGTCATGGGTACTTCAGTAAATCAAATTCACCACCTGGATTCTACCTTCCTTGTTTGTGAAATATGAAGGTTAGACCAGCTCATACTCTATGTACCTTCTAGCTTTGAAATGTATGATTCCATTTTATCCTAAGCATTGTGTCTATTTAAGCCACACTCATAACCAAGCCAATGAAATAAATATTTACAAGTTAAACTCAGTGACTTCTCAGTGACTGCTATACATTAAATGTCTGTGTCCTCCCAAAATTCATATGTTGAGAACTTTATGCTCTCAGTGATCATATTAAGAGTGGGATTGGTGCCCTTATAAAGAGACCTGAGAGATCCCTCCCCCTTCGGCAAAGAGAGGACACAGCAAGATCACCGCCATTTATGAACCAGGAGGCAGAACATCACCAGGCACAGAAGCTGACCATATGGACACTCTGATTTTAAATGTCCACACTCCAGACTGTGAGAAATAAATTTGTTGTTTTTAAGCCACCCAGTCTGTGCTCTTTTACCATAACAATCCTAATAGACAAAGACAGAGACCAATCAATGCCTTGGATCATCTGTTCAGTTACTTCGTTAGCTTTGATGAATAAAAATCGCCTCTTTCTAGTACGTGTATTCATAAGCTAGTCTTTCTAAGAAAAAAACTCTCCTCCTATTTTAGTTATGAAGGCAGGACACTAGCACAATATATCATATTGGAGCATTGGCCACGTGGCCTTTTTAACATTTTATGGGGCAACCTGAAGCTTTATCTGCCTTGAGTATATTCATTGCTTCTAAATGTTTTGAAAGTATTAAAACCACTTTATCAAGTGACTTCCTTATTGCAAGACTTCTTCCTAAAGCACAAAAGGTAATGCCTTACATGGAACATCAATGCCACTATTACAGCTCGTATGGATGGTTATTACTTTTGATTAAAGTTAAATTAAATAGCACTTGAGAAATAAGGAGAGATTTAATTATGCTGTAAAAACTGTCAGCCTTTCATTTTTAACATCTGTTAGACATGCATGCCAGTAGCAATGGCCTGGAGTATTTGCCAGACATTTAGACAACAAACCCTATGAATCATCTGAGAGCTGAGGCAATATGATTTCAAATAGCATGGCTTTCCAAACATGATGACTGGATCCAAATTAAATATACTTGATGACTTCCTGGTTCTAATTTTTCTCCATTTTACGAGGACAAAAAAGTGTTTTCAGACTTGTTTTTTCTGTTCATTGTGTTGCATTTAATCTGGCAGGAATGTCTGTGCTGCAGCACAGAGCTGGAGTTCTGCGAAGACCGTCCTTGCCTGGAAGGTGCCAAATGTGAAGGGTTTTACTCCTGTGTGAAGTTCTATAAAGGTTATTTTTAACTTTGATATTTAAAAGTCAAAATCACTGGGACTCTCAGCTCTGGAAAATGTTTTGGCCTGAACAGTTTTGGATCAATGCTAGCTGATTAGCATACAGGAGGAACCCAGGCAGCAGCTGGAGATGCATTTCTGAAAAGTACACTTTTCTTTCAGTTATTTCCTTAGTCATCAATATATGGATAGTGAACTGAATATGACTTTGTGAAAGTAATAGCCTCTCCCAGCTTCTCTTTCTTCATTTGTAAAAACAGGATTTCGAGTAGATAAGCATTCTGAGGTTTAAAATTCAGTGATCCTTAAGAGACTTTATCTCAAGATGGTGAAGTTTATAACTCTTACTTTCTTCTTTCCTCTTAATTTTTTTTTCTTGATTTAGGGCCTCCTTTCCTTTCCTTTCCTTTCCTTTCCTTTCCTTTCCTTTCCTTTCCTTTCCTTTCCTTTCCTTTCCTTTCCTTTCCTCTCCTCTCCTTTCTCTTCCTTCCTTCCTTCCTCTCTCTCTCTCTCTCTTCCTTCCTTCCTTCCTTCCTCCCTTCCTCCCTTCCTTCTTTCTTTCTTTCTTTCTTTCTTTCTTTCTTTCTTTCTTTCTTTTTCTTTCTTTCTTTCTTTCTTTTCTTTTTCTTTCTTTCTTTCCTTCTTTCTTTCTTTCTTTCTTCTTCCTTCTTTTTCTTTCCTTCCTTCCTTCCTTCCTTCCTTCCTTCCTTCCTTCCTTCCTTCCTTCCTTCCTTCCTTCCTTCCTTCCTTCTTTCTTTCTTTCTTTCTTTCTTTCTTTCTTTCTTTCTTTCTTTCTTTCTTTCTTTCTTTCTTTCTTTCTTTCTTTTTTTTTAACCAAATAAGTTTATGTTGCTTAAACATAACAAAAATACTATTTATTTTCCTTTTGTAAAAAATAATAAAGTTTGCCTGGCTGGTGTGGCTCAGTGGTTGAGTGTCGACCCATGAACCAAGAGGTCACCAGTTCAATTCCTGGTCAGGGCACATGCCCGACATGCACGCTCAATCCCCAGTGGGGGGGGGAGGGGGCGGTGCAGGAGGCAGCTCACCCATGTTTCTATCCCTCTCCTTTCCTCTTTCTCTAAAAGCAATAAAAATATTTTTAAAAGAATAACGTTTTAATTTCTGAGTTGTCTTTATTTTGTGTTCAGGTATAACTAAGAGACATCTGAATTCCAAGTCCTCTGTGGCCTCCATCCCATTACTACAGATGCTTAACCCAGGCCTTTGACAATTATGAACTACTATGATTGTGCTGCAATCTATACTATTCCCCGCCAGTACTTCTACCTCAGAGGTAACTCCTACTTTCTTGTGCCCCAGGGCATCCTTGTGCCACCATGGCTGTCATAGGGGCACAGATTCAGTGATATCCATCATAGGATTATTTGAATCTCATCTCCTAATTTTGCTCTCAGAACTCCTGGAATTAAAATCCAAAGTATCCAGGCCATTTATTTACTACTAGCTGTACCCGGCCATGCGTTGCTGTGGCTCAGTCTGGTTAAATGGAAAAGAAAGAAAAGAGAAAGCTCACGTTTCTAATATGTTTAATTTCACAATGCTTGTGGGTATACAATATATTTTGTTGTTCCATTGTCTGTGCAGATATAGAGATTGTCTGGTTTGCCGACTCTAGAGCACGCAACATATAATTGTCCACATGAGAAGCAATCCATGTCTAGATCTAAACCGCACAATTCTAAAGATTGGCCCTGAGCTTTGTTGATGGTGATTGCAAACACCAATCGAATTGCAATCTCTTAAATTGAAATGGCATATCCGTGGGAATCATAGGAATGCAAGGAATGAGGACATCTTCACCTTTGAAAGGTCCTGTCAAGATTGTTGCTTCTATGACGTTGCTCATTAATTTTTTTACTGCAAGACGCGTGCCGTTGCAAAACTTTGGCTGGTTGATATTTCGCAACATGATAATTGGCACGCCGATTTTCAATTGCAGTATGTGCGGTGGCATCCCTGGCAGATTGAGTGAATTCAAAAATTCTGTTGGATAATTAACTGCTTCATCTGCTTCCACAACAGTGTCAACGGACTTGTATGTGACTGCCTCACTTTGAATGTTAGACTGAATAATATTGTTAAGTTCGTAGACATCTTTGTTCTTGGCCGCAAGAATAGCTCATCCACTCAGCCAATCATGATTCTTATAATTGGTTTGAATATTGGGAAATACTTTTTCAACCATTCTTTTGACGTCACTAAATTGCAGAAGTTATGAGGCAATGAAATTCATCCTGAGGTCAGATCAACCGGCACCTTTCCGTTCCCAATTTCCAGCAATTGATGTGAGAATATCTCAGCTGATCAATCATTTTGCAGCTGGACATGCATATTTATAGTTAATTTTAACGTCTTTACGTGTCGCCACAAAGTAGAGTATTTCAGGCAAGCATTTATTTTGTCCGCTGGTGTCGATCAAGGAATTATAGGTAATGTTTGCCTGAAATCTCCTGCAAGCAATATTAATGCGTTCCCAAATGGTCCGATGTTTCCATGAAAATCTTGCAATGATCAATCAAAAGCCTCAAGCAATTTTTTGTGTGCCATTGTGCATTCACCCCAAACAATAAGTTTGCATTTCTGCAATACTTTTGCCATGCCGGATGCTTTGGAAATGTTGCACGTGGGAGTTTCAATGAATTGCATGTTCAATGGAAATTTCAAAGTGGAATGAGCAGTTATTCCACCTGGTAGCAATGTTGCAGCTATTCTGGATGACGCAAGAGCTAAGGCTATGTCATTTTGGGATCGAATTGCTGCCAGAATCAATCTAATTAGGAACGTTTTACCAGTTCCTCCTGGCGCATCTAAGATTTCTCCAACCCTGTTATTGACAGTTTGCATTATTTGATCGTAAATGCCTTTTTGCTCAAGCGTTAGCTTAGGAATATTTGATTGCACATACGACAAAAGATCACCCATGTTGTAATTTTGTTCACGACGCAATTCTACATCGAACGAAGCAGCAGCAGATCAATTCGGTGATGGCATTCCCAATTGATTGAGAACTTTGTTTGCGATTTCTAAGCACAAATCTTCAATCATTATCAACATTGAAATGGAATCGTAAAATTGGAAATTTGGAAATCGTAAATGGATCGTAAATTGGAAACATTGAAACGGAATTGTAAAATATTTAGTATAGCATGTGTTGCTTTTACGTCCCACAGATGGCGCTGTTTTTCAAAAAAAGCATGTTTTTACCTGTCACAGGTGTGACATCTATATAATAGTAGGTATAAGGTATATAAAAACGCGCGTATTCGAATGCAACGTTGTGTCAAAATTTCAAAGCAATAGGTGAAGAACTTTCGGAGATTTAAGATTTTGTACAAATGAACATTTACATTTTTATATAGATTTCATTTAGTAAATATTTACTGAGTGTCTTCTGTGTGCTAGGCATTGCCCTAATGCCTGAGTGTAGTGCAGAATTCATGTCCTCTTAGAGCGACTATATAATTACAAAGTCACTGTGTGCTCCCCAGTGTATCCTGTGTGCTCCCTTTTGGTAAACTGAGATAAACTAGAAGCCATGGGCCTCTGTACGTTTTTGCCAAAAAGAACCAGTAATACCTATTTTTGAAATGATAATGGAAGCTGTCATTTATTGAGTTATTTGAATATGTAAAATAAACCACAAATTTTTCTAATACTCAAAATAATGCAGTCAGATTTGTGTCATTACATTTAACAATTTATCACCTTTTTAAAGATAAGCAACTGAAACTAATAAAACTATATCACTTGCCCAAAGTTGCACAACTTAGAAGCTCTTCAATCACAATTGGACTTGGTCTCTTTAACTTCAAAGCCAAGTTCTTAACTTTTTACCATATTGCAGCTGAGATAAACAGCTGGCTGAAGCATGTGAACTGTGGGAAGTCTGAAATCTCTGCCATAAAATATTTTCTCATTCATTTGCTTAATCCTGCAGTTACCCATGGGTTGTTTATTATTTGGATTAAGGCATTTTCTCTTATTACAAATTACAAAGCATGAAAGGGATAATGAATTAAACTATTACCATTTATTAGCATTTTGGTAAGTATTTATCATAACATTTCCTACTATGCATAATAAAACACAATATTAACTATGGGGTTCAGTAATCTATATTATTTTCTCCCCCTTTTCTTAATAATGGATGACACATAAACACACTTCCCAAGGCAAACAACTTTACTTTGGTGTTTATTATAAATACTAGAGGCCCGATGCACAAAATTGTGCAAGGGGCTCGGCCCTCACAGCCCAGCTGCCTCATGGCCCCGGCTGCCTCTCTGCCCCACGGCCCTGCCCACTGGTCATTCCAGAAGGTCGTTCTGCTGTCTGGTCTAATTAGCATATTAGCTCTTTATTGGATAGGATGTTTTGGAAGACTTCATTGTATGTTTATTTGGATTCATTGTTTTTGTGTGTTTTTTTTTAACTTGAGTGGGGGGAGAGAGAGAGAGAGAGAGAAAGAAAGAGAGAGGGAGAGAGAGAGAAGAGAGAGATTTGTTGTTCCACTTATTTATGCATTCATTGGTTGCCTCTTGTATGTGCCCTGATTGAGCATCAAACCTGCAAACTTGGCATATCAGGACAATGCTATAACCAACCCAACCAAGCACCCAGCCAGGACTTAGAAGATCTCATTGTTAAAACTACAAAATATTTGAGGTTTCTTTTCTTTTTACAAGCTAACAATCTAGCCTGCTGGATTTTCATGGGTACTTGGAGATGACACAAGATTCTTGGGTCAGAGACAAATGACTTTATTACTCACAGGACAGCAAGCACCTAGCATCAGCATGTTTGACACTGGTTTCCTTAGCCTCAGTTCAGAAGAGCAGATGATTTCTGCACACAGTGTGGGTTGTCTTACAGAAATGGAAACCTGCGTTTAAGGAAACTGAGTATTTATACTCATTGTAAGCAAGCGTGTCTTTGCTCCTCTAGGAGGATATTGCCTCTATCTTCCAAAGCTCTTCACTATATAAACAGTTTTGAAAAGATAGTCCAAAACAAAGGCAGTGCCCCTTCTAGTAAAACATGAAGTAATGTGAGAACCCCAGGAAGAATGGTTTTCCAACATTCACGAGGTCTAGTGTCCCTTCTTCATGGAATGGCATCTCTCAGGTGCCTCTGACTTCTCTTGAATAGCTCATATGCTTTTGTTTAGGCCACTGTTAACCATATGCCTGGATATGAGTCTATATTTTTCTCTACCTATACACATCCTTTTTTCTTACTACCTTTACTGTTTTCTTCATCTTGATATTCTAAATTGTTTGCCTTGCTTTTGAACATTTGTACACATTTTTATAGGCCACCTGAAATGTCCTTATTTTGGAAAATCAGTTAACTGCTATGCACCACACCAGCTCAAAATAGTGACTTAAAAAAATGGGAATGTATTAATTCTCACAACTCCAAAGGTTAGTTGCTAGTTACTTTGCTGCTTCATCTGGGCTCATTCCATGCTACTTCATTCAGCTTGTCTGGAACGGCCAGGATGGCCCCGCGGCTATGTTGGGAAGTTGGTGCTGGTCCTGATTCTCCTTCCTGTGGTCTTTCATCCTCCAGCTGGCTAAGTGGCCTTTCTTACCTGGTGTGCTCAAGGCAATGTTATAAGAGGGAAACGGCAGAATCTGAAGGGCCTGTGAATCCTAGGCTCTAGAACTTACACAACACAACTCCTTTCTTAGTCTATTTGTCAGATCAAGTAACAAGACGAAGCAAGATTCAAGAGGATAAAGAAACAGAGTTCATTTTTTTTTTTGAATGGAGCTATAGAAAATGATGAGCATAAATATTCTATCCATAGTGAAATTCTGATGAATAAAGTCACTTCCCTATTACTTTCTGTAAATCACTTCACTTATTTGGAATGTAGTTTCATCACCAATAAAATTCAATTTAAATTAAATGACATGCTGAAGTTTGTTTCAGATCTCTCAGTATGTATACTTCTAAGATACTTTCTAATGTGCCATTTCCTGAGACTAAGTAAGCTGAGAAGAAACAGTGTAGGTGTTGAGCTGAGGGGTGTGTTTAAGCTTGCAAGTAGATGAAAGCATAAACCTGTATTACAGAAAAACTACAGATGGCCACTGACAGGGAATTAGGGATAGAGATTAGATAGACTATATTTAACTAGAAGCCCGGTGCATGAAATTCGTGCACGGAGGGGGGATGTCCCTCAGCCCAGCCTGTACCCTCTCCAATCTAGGATTCCTGGAGGGATGTCCGACTGCCCATTTAGGCCCGATCCCCCAGGACAGTCAGACATCCCTCTCACAATCCAGGACTGCTGGCTCCCAACTGCTTGCCTACCTCCCTTCCTGATTGCCCCTAACCGCTTCTGTCTGCCAGCCTGATCACCGCCTAACCACTCTGCTGCCAGCCTGGTTGATGCTTAACTGCTCTCCTGCCAGCCTGTTTGCCCCCAACTTCCCTCCTCTGCCGGCCTGGTCACCCCTAACTGCCCTCTCCTGCAGGGTTGATCACCTCCAACTGCCCTCCCTTGCAAGCCTGGTCCCTCTCAACTGCCCTCCCTTGCAGGCCTGGTCCCTTACAACTGCCCTCCCTTGCAGGCCGGGTGCCTCCCAACTGCCCTCTCCTGTTGGCCATCTTGTAGTGGCCATCTTGTGTCCACATGGGGGCAGGATCTTTGACCACATGGGGGCAAAAATTTTGTGTGTTACAGTGATGGTCAATATGCATATTACTCTTTTATTAGATAGGATAGAGGCCTGGTACAGGGGTGGGGGCCAGCTGGTTTGCCCTGAAGGGTGTCCCGGATCAGGGTGGGGTTCCCTTGGGGCATGGGGTGGCCTGAGCGAGGGGCCTGTGGTGGTTTTCAGGCCAGCCACACTCCCTGGCAACCCAAGTGGAGGCCCTGGTATCTGGAATTTATTTTCCTTCTACAATTGAAACTTTGTAGCCTGGAACAGAGCCAAGCCTGCTGCTCCCTCCGGGGTGGCAGCCATTTCTGTGGCAGTTAATTCACCTTCTACAATTGAAACTTTGTAGCCTTAAGCGGGTGGGCCCGGCCAGGGTGTGCGGAAAGCTTTGTTTCCCCTGTTGCCGCCGGTAACCCTGGCTTGCTCTCTTAGCTCCATTCTTCCCCTATTTCTGTTTGAATTTGTTTACCTTCTATAATTGAAACTTTGTAGCTTGAGTGGAGGCTTAGGCCTGCAACGGCTATGGAAAGCTTGGCTTGCTCTGTTACCTGGGAAACCTTGCTCTCTGTGGCTGTAGCCATCTTGGCTGGGGTTAATTTGCATACTCGCCCTGATTGGCTAGTGGGCGTGGCTTGTCTGGTGGCATGGCTTATGTAGCGGAGTGATGGTTAATTTGCGTATTACCATTTTATTAGAGAGGACTAGAGGCCTGGTGCACGAAATTCGTGCACTGGGGAGGGTGTCCCTCAGCCAAGCTTGCACCCTCTCTAATATGGGACCCCTTGGGGGATGTCCAACTGCAGGTTTAGGCCCAATCCCTGTGGAATCAGGCCTAAACCTGCAGTTGGACATCCCTCTCACAATCCGGGACCGCTGGCTCCTAACCGCTCACCTACCTGCCTGATTGGCCCCTAACTGCTCCCTTGTTGGCCTGATTGCCCCCAAATACCCTCCCCTGCTGGCCTGGTCACCCCCAAGGCTTTTATTAGTGTAGATATGACCCTGCACAGAAAATTTTACTAACCCTGCTTTACAATAAGGGCTTGATGATTGAATCATTAGGACCAGACACCAAGATTTCCTTTCTTTGAATAGTGGAGGGAATACTTATCTTGTCTTTAAGTTGCCCAGAAATTAAAATGAGATAATGACTTAGAAAAGTATAAAAACACCATATAAAGACAACTGTCTTTTTAATGAAGTGGTAAAATGAAAAACACTTTTTATTCTCCCCTTCCTTCCTTTACAGCTTTTATTTAAACTTTGAAATTTATAAAAATTTCACTCCAATTTTCATTTCTTTATATTCAACATTATTTTGTATTGGTTTCAGGTTTTATATTAGTTACAGAATAGTGGTTAGACAATCATATACTTTACAAAGTGTTCCCCGATATTTCTAGTACCCACCTGGCATCATACCATCATTACAACACTATTGACTATATTCTCTATTTAAGTGACAATGGGTTTACAGGTTCCTTTCAGTCTTTCTTTTGTGTAGCTCGTTCTCCCTTTTCTTTCTCACTTCTTCCCTCATTTTCTTTATATAGTATCTCAATTGGCCATCAAAGCTCAGTGAAGGCACTGGGACACGCTTAATCCATTTTACAGACCAGGAAACTGAGGCCAATTCCAGTTGGCTGTGGAACTTGACTCAGCACACAGGAAGCCCTCAGAGCCATGCTCTTTGAGCTTCCTAAGGGGCAGCCACCCAGCAAACAAAACAAACTTTCCAGTCATGCTTCCAAGCCTCTTTCTCAAGCACCTTTTCATTGCGGATGCTCCACATTCTTTCCTCTCCCCCCATTCTTTACTGCCCCCCCTTCTCCGAAGCAGTTGGAAGGTTTCCCACTCACTGGCTAGGCATGCTCTGCCATGGGGCAGGGTGTCGCGAGCTTGCTTTTGGGTCAAGGCAGGAGTAGGAGTCACTGCCTCTGAAGTGTGAAGGCCGCCTGAGTGAGGTCGGTTAGCACTGGGAGCTTCTCTGAATCACATCAGTCAGTCCAGTACCCAGCAGTGCAGCACCCCTCCACTGAGGTAGCACCACCCCTCAACCCCCGCCTTAGGGGTGAGTGTCCTTGCCCCTCTGCCAGGAGTCCTTCCATGCCCCTTGATCCCTGGATGGGCCCACCCACGTCTTGGGGGCACTGCAGAACCTCTGTCTCTCTGCAGATGAGGCAGATCCCTGCCCTAGGTCTCTGCAAAGCTATGAATCTGTGGCCAGAGGCCTGGTCTGGGTCTCAGCAACCACATGTCTGCAATGTTCCCAGGGACCCCAGGAGCGGCTGGGCGGGTCCCCGGTTGCCAATCTCTGAGAGCTGGCTGAGCCGGCTGGCCACGCCCCCGCAGTTGAGGATCACCCCAGGGACCCCCGGGAGAGGCTGGGCAGGCCTGGCCACGCCCCCCCAGGTTGCCGATCTCCCCAGGGACCCCCAGGAGAGGCTGGGTGGGGTGGCCACGCCCCTGGGGTTGCTGATCTCCCCAGGAACCCCCTGGAGAGGCTGGGCAGGCTTGGCCACGCCCCCCCAGGTTGACGATCTCCCCAGGGACTCCTGGGAGAGGCTGGGCCGGCGGGCCATGCCCCCCCCAGGTTGACATCACCCCAGGGACCCCCGGGAGAGGCTGGGCGGCCCAACAATGACCCCCCAGGTTGACGATCTCCCCAGGGACACCCGGGAGAGGCTGGATGGGCCGGGCCACGCCCCCCCAGTTGCCGATCTCCCCAGGGACCCCCGGGAGCGGCTGGGCAGCCCGGCCTCACCTCCCAGGGCGTAGATCTTCCCAGCGACCCCTGGAAACTAAGAGGACTGGGCGCCGCCATCTTGATCTTCTCAATGGCTGGATAAGCCACCCGGAGTCCCGCCCCCAGCCTCCCGCCAGCCCAATCGTGGGCGTAGCGGAGGTGCGTCAATTTGCATGTTTCTCTATTATAAGGTAGGATAATTGTGTTCAGAGTGATTTATGTGAGTTAAATCATACCTAGATAGTTCTAAGTGGACTGTAAACCAGAGAATTTATATCCTACTAGAGGCCCAGAGCACGAAATTCGTGCACGGGGGGGGGGGGGGGGGGGGGAGGGTGTCCCTCAGCCTGGCTTGTTCACTCTCACAGTCGGGGAGCCATCAGTCAGTTATCCTAGGAACTGCTGTGGAGGTGGGAGAGGCTCTCACCACTTCCACTGCACTTGCCAGCTGTGAGCCCGGCTCAGGGCTTCTGGCTGAGTGGCGCACCCCTTGTGGGAGCACACTGACCACCAGGGGCAGCTCCTGTGTTGAGCATCTGCCCCCGGGTGGTCAGTATGTGTCATAGCAACCAGTCGTTCCACTGTTTGGTCAATTTGCATATTAGCCTTTTATTATATAGGATATTTTCCCAGTTCTCCTATCCCTAATGGGAAGAATTACATTTAAAATAATTAGATAAAATTATTTGACAATAAACCTTAAAAATGGCTGAAAGTTTATATCAAGACCTCAATGAGCAGAACAACAAATAGATATTTCTCTCTCTCTCTCTCTTTCTCTCTACCTCTCTCTCTTTCTCTCTCTCTCTCTTGCTCTCTCTCATCCTCTCTACCTCTCAATATAAATTTAAATAATTAAAAAATATTTTTTAAAAATGACTAAATCTGCTATTATTCATAGTTTCTGCGTTTTAGGATAGTCAGATATAAAACACATAAATATAATAACAATGATAAGAATAAATAAAAACAATTCACTGAAAAATTGATTTGCTTGTTGATTAAAGTAGCAAATTATTTGATTGCCAAATTGATTAGGATTTCTTTTCAAAGTTTAATTATTCATTGCCACTCAGCATTTTAGCTACATAGTTCTGAGTCTAGTTTGGTTAAATGTCAGGATCATGGGTGTTCCATATTCCAGGTAGCATATTTTATATTCCAATGAGTTTTCCCATATGTGCAAGTGCCTATCTTTTTTTATATTTTAAGCTTTTCTTGTTTTGCCCCTGCATTTGCTTGCCACTAAAAACACAGACCACAGAAATTGTCCTAGTTTCTCTTTAAGATATTTGGTATTTTTTGTAAGCAATGTCACTTGGGAATTGATTATATGGCATATTTATTTATTTATTTATTTATTTATTTATTTATTTTGCAACTTACCTTCTGGAAAATTGGCTTTTAATAAATTTGCCATCTTGTGAATCAGTTATTTAACATATTTACTATTTGATGAGTTAATCATTTGCTGCATTTGTCATTTAGTGAATTGGCCATTCCAATAATTGGCTACTATTTAATTGACCTAGAGCCAGTGTGAGCTAGTCTATGAAACCCAACTGTGCATGTCTTGCAAATTTCTGATGTAGTGACATGACATTGGTCATGGAGGGAGAGTTTAAATTACAGTAATCTGAAAAAACTACAAATAAAGGCAATTTTTTTTTTGAGAACCAGTTTACCAGTTGACCATTGCCTAGAATCCATCAATTCTTAATATTAATATCAATTCTTAATATTAAAAATTGAACTTCCTACAAAAATTTCTAAAAAGAATCAAAATATTTATGGCATCTAGAATTACCAACAAAGTAAATTTGGTATATTTCTACCATAGGTGGTAATCATTATTATAAAGATTATTATAACTATTATAATAAAAGTGTGAAAATGCTAATTAGGCCAGATGACCTTCTGGACAAAGCCGGGGCTGCAAGAATAAACTCTGTTTCATGTACTCACAACTGTACACTTTCTTTTCCTGAGGAGGAAAGGCCCTGATTCAATAGCTTACATGCTATTCTATTATCAGTTATAGCATTTTTCACTGGCAATGTGACTATGCTGTTGCTTCAAAAATTGTTCCTTCTTGTTTCTGTCATTTTTATTTTTAATTCAGGGACTTTAAATATATATAGGTTGTGTGTGTGTGTGTGTGTGTGTGTGTGTGTGTGTGTGTGTGTTTCCAAGTGAGAAGTGAGAAATTTGCATGACTAGTTAGATTTACCTTGTGGACAAGAACATTATAGGTAGCAAGATTGCTTCATGTGCAACCTGTCACATTCTTTTCTTTTGTTTTCTGTGTTGCAAATGCAATTACTACAGTGAAATGTGATTTTCGTTTGAGTGTCCTGAGGCAAAGCCCATAAAAATGTTCTCCTTCTGTTCACCCACATAAGCCTTATGGAATCATGCTACCCCGTGGGGAAATCCAAGATCTTTTGAGTTTGTCTCTGTTGATTAGTCATCTCTGGAATGTTAATCAGCCTCTGATCTGGTGACATCTGCCTACATAGGAAAATGGGGAAAAACAAACAAACTTTATTTGCTTTCACATGAAACTTATTGGTAGTTAAAATTCTTTACCATGGCTCAGATATTACTGTTAGGGACTCTGCTTCCTCTTAGTGACTTTTGCTGGTTTCAGCTGAATGGCTTAGAGTTCTGATATTATTTACATCTGTTTTGACTGGGTCATTTTGTATATTACTTGGGGACTCTCTTCTACCCACTGTGTAGTAAGTCTGGTGAGTAAAGCTGGGTCATTATCATGTTCTTTAAAGGCTATGCACCTTTCCAGATCCTGCTTCAGTGCCCAAGTGTAAAAGCAATCTTGTGACAGATTGCCCTAAACATGAGCGAGAAGAAAGCTGCCTGGTACATGAGTAAAAAGATTTTTGTTCATATTTTCTGAAGTTATTGGTCTAATCCTGCTTTGGGCAATTCTTTCTACAGAATCAGCAGTCTACAGGCTGATGTGGCTGGGGTTTTGTACCTCATTCATACCTGGAGCCTTCAAAGGATTTTCACAATACGCTGCTTATTCGAATCTACATCAGAGATGGGAGAATTGTTTTATTCTGGATGTCTGCTTTGATCAGTTGATAATAACTTCTTAGTTTATTGTATTGTGAAAGCTTCTGAGATCACGATTGGAATCAGGAGAAATGTTCCATGGTTAGTTTTTGATGTCTGCCATCAAGCAAGGCTTTTGAAATAGCAGAAGTCTGCGCTGGTATTTGTCCAATAAAACATTTTGAATTTTTAAATTCAAGTTATATTCATTCTTAAGTTTCAGAAGGAAAATGAAAACCCTCATACCTTTTAAGTTTAGAACTCTTAGGGCTATTTTTCTATTTCATTCTTCCTCTTGCCCATTCTGATGGTTCTGCATGGAGCAGAAACTTAATGAAAACTGAATGAATGAGGACACTCTTTTCTGAGGCACTACGTGTGAAGCTCAAAAAGAAAATATGAATAACTGAAGAACTTCTGGGGATATCACTTTTATAATAATACTAGAAGCCTGATACACAAAATTCGTGCAAGGGCCTTGGCCCCGGCCCCCACCCGCCACCGGGGCCGGAGGGGCCTCTGCCACCTCTGCCTGGGCCCCCACCTGTTGTGGCTTTGTCCAGAAGGAAGGACGTCTGATCTAATTAGCATTTTATGCTTTTATTATTATAGATATTACTCATGGGCCCATGAGCTAAAAGCACATGCACAAGTGGGTTTGAGACCTAACAATAAATCCAATACGTTATTCTGCAATAGAGCTGGTCCTAGAATAAAACAACGGCTGCAAAGAATCAGGAATGTGTGCCTCAGAGGGGTCTGAGCAGGAGCAGCTCACTCTGAAAAACACTTTGGGGCAGCTGGGAATCTGGCCGAGAGACCTTTTAGCTGAGTCCCTTTTTTTTTTATTTACTAACCTTTCACAATATTGTTCAAATTTAGAGGTGAGTTACTCAACTACAATGATATAAATGAACTTTCTACCATTACAAACCAAAATAAAATGTGTTCCAGTCTTTCAACCTTCCACTTTTGAATCTGTGCTATTTTCCCCACAATCTTATTTTAAAAATGTTCAAACATAAAAAAAAATTATTAGAATAATTGAAAAATAAAATTACTATGAACTATAGACCACTGTTTCAATGCTAAATTTCCTAAATTTAGTATAGTTATGTAAAAGAATATGTTTGTTAGAAAGAAGACACATTAAAGTATTATGGGAAATGGTTTCTAAAAATTGATTTTATAAATATATATTCATATGTAGTATGAATATGCTAAGAGAAATATAATAAGATGATAAATTGGTGAATTTAGATGAAAGATCATACAATTTCTCATATCAAGTTTTAAAATTACCTATACTTTTAAAATCCTTTTAAAATTAACGATTTAACAAAAGGTGGGTGCAAGTAAACAGAGCTTAAAGAAGGGGGTGATGTGGTAAAGCGAAACCAACAAAAATAGTAAAGCATGCCCTGGCTGCTCAGTGGCTCATTTGGTTGGAGCATCATCCAGTGCACCAAAAGGTTGTGGGTTTGATTCCTGGTCAGGGCATATACACAAGTTGGGAGTCAGGGCATGTAATGAAGGCAACCAATTGGTGTTTCTCCTCCTCACATCAATGTTCCTCTCTCTCTCTCTCTCTCAAAAAAGTTATCAAAGCACCCCAGCACTAACAACAACAAGGAAACTACACTAACTCCTGAAGGTCCAATTGGCGGGAACTTTACCAGGAGAATCCAGAGAACTGTCTCTCTGGCACAGAGGAAGGCTGCCTGACAGGTCGTGTGTGGAGGAATACAAGCCAGCTGAGACGTAGCTGAAGGAACAAATGCTATGGTGTTTCTTTTCCTGTCCTCCACTGTCTTGCTGGGGCCTCTCTCTGGGTGAACTCAACCAAAACCTGGAGAATAGAAAAGCTCAGTTGATACATTCCATAGACATCAATCATTTGGGACACAGAATGGGTTGGAATGGGGTGGAGAGTGGAAAGGAAGGGAACAGAAAGACTGTCCACCACATGGAGTGGACCCTTGCATCTTGCACTTTTTATTCCTTCCTGAGACTGGAGAGACCAAGCCTGTGAGAATCTGCCTTTATCTTTCTTTGTATCTGCCAACCTGCAGAGGTGTGTTCTCATCTACTCCCGTGGCCGAGCAATCTCCCATGTGGAACTCAGGGCAGCGCGGGCCGGCCCCTGGGATGGAGGGCTGTGCGTCCAGGACTACTTGTGTCAGAGCGATTAAACCTGATTAATCTTGGATCAAGGAGTAGCAAAATGTTTCATTTTCCAGATTGCATTTAACATGTATCCTGTAGCAAGCCCACTTACCTGTGGGTGTGAGTGTATTTGTCTCAGTCTGATCTTTCCTCTGATCCCTTTTTAGCTCTTAACTGCTTCAGAATTCAGGTATGCAGTTCTTAATAATTGTCAACTAAATTGTTTTGACTAAATCCTCTATAGCCCTGTTTGCTCCCCAGGGCACATTTGGCAACCTCTGGAGACATTTTTGGCGGTCACCACTGAGAGTGGGTGGACTGGCATCTGGTGGGTAGAGGCCAGGGGTGCTGCTACACATCCTGCAAGTAAAGACCAGCCAGCCACAGATGTTGACAGTGCTGAAGTTGGGAAGCCTTCCCCTAGAATGTAAGAAGGAAGAGTTTTTATAAATTACGTCATCAGAGCTCAGTATCTCACACATCTGGTGCTGGGAAAATAAAGATGGAAATCAGTCAAATCCAAAACTAGAAAAAGCAATGCCCATGGAACATGCATTTAAGTAAAAGCAGCTAGAAAACCAAACATAAACCTATAAGTATATGATAAAATTACAAAGTGCTATGGACAAAACAAAAAGGAATAAGGGAAGTGTAGAGTGTGCAGGTGAGATAATGGCAGAGTGAAATGGAGGTTTAATATTTTAGGCAGTGTGGTGAGGTGTTACTTTTCTATTTTTACTAGATGTGATTCTTTTCAAGTTAGGAATCCCATATTCAACTGCCTTCCGCTCCTCTACTGAGAAAAGAAAGACGCCATAGACCCATGCAAAGGAGGAGCCATGCTTTGGGCCCAGCGTTCTTCAGAATTCTCAAGCATTTGGTGCCCTTCATTGATCATCCATTCATGGGTTTGTTTGTCTCACTTTTAGATTTTATAGGATATTGTTTGTTTTCACTTTTGCCTGGTTTTAAACTTTAGAATCTTTAAAATTATATCCCCAAGGCTTTTAAAGTTCTTCAGATTAAATTTCTAGAAATTACACAGATCTATGATGCTAAACTAATGTTCAGGCTGTATTTTCCAAACTATGTTATAAATATCCACTTTCCTTTAAATGAGATTGGACATAAACTAGACTATTACCAAAAATGTCATTGCTTTGGACAATTTATGATACAAAGTGCTGTTATTTCAGAAATGTTAAATCATTTGACTTTTTTTCTGAAGGATTGAAGATATTTTACATGTCATTTGATGGCACTGCAAGGTGCATGGTGTTTCATTATACAGGGCAAGAATGCAAAAACGGAGAGGATAAGAATATTGTAACAGGAAACTTTGCAAAAACTGAATTTATAAAGCAAAGTTTCTGGATTCAACTACAAGTATTCCTTCCATAAACATAAAAGTTAGAGCATTTGCTGTTAAGGCTTTTAAAAACTATCAATAAGTGTGCCTGTGGGTAAATAAGGCAGGGCTGCTAGTAAGCTGAAATTCTATTACTGTAAGTAGAAAGAGTGGTTGAGGTTATATTTCAACTTTTAAATAAAAATTTAGCAATTCAAAATGTTTCCTTTTCCAGATCTCATTTACCCTGTATTCCATTTCTTGAAGTTCCTTTCTGTTGACTCCATTAAGGTCAGATTTGTTCTGCACTTTTCCTGCTGTGGGTGCTGTGCTGTGCTGTGCCGCTCAGGGCCTCCTTCAGAACTGACCCCTTCAAACTTGAAACATTTCAAATCACACATTAGTTGCCAGTCTAATCGATATGATATGATAGCTAGCCAAAGTATTGATTGACTGTCAGAAATTTTTTTAAAAGGTTTTTTTTTTAATTTTTAAATGTTCACATTAATTTTATATTCTGAAATGCAGCAGCTGTTGTATAGTAGATGCACAATAAATGGTAGCTGCTTTACTTTTCGCATAGAGCAAAAATTGCCAAACTACAGCCCGCTGTTCAAACCCATTGATTGCTTCCTTTTTTAATTGTATTGCAACAGAATATTGCCTATTCATTTATGTGTTGTCTATGGCTGCCTTTGTGCTACAATGGCAGGGCTGGGGTGTTGCCATAGAGACCCTATGGTCTGAAAGGCATCTATCTGGCGCTTTACAGAAAAAGATTGTAATTCTTGCCTTAGTGCATTATGTAGGGTTTCTCATTTTTTCATTAATTAAGAAGAATAGACCAAGTCAAATTTGAATCAGTTAAACATACACACATACACAATAAAAGTGTTTTTGTTTTAGAGCTTCTTTTTTTTTTCTCTTTCATGTTAAGAAACCGCAGGTAATAATTTTTTAAAAAAGAAGCAAATTCTAATAATATTATCATGTTCCCTTCACTTATTATACTGGTGCTTAGGAAACCATTTCTTCACTTTTATTTTGTTCAACAAAGATAAAAATATAGAACTGCTAATTGGGATGAAGCATAGATCTAAATCTAAAAAGTTTTAAAAAACTATCTTATAAAAGTAAACCTCACACCAACAAGTGCTAGTGAAGACGTGGAGAAAAGGGAACACTCATGCACTGCTGGTGGGAACGTAGATTAGTGCAGCCACTGTGGAAAGCAGTCTGGAGTTTCCTCAAATTTAAAATGGAACTGTCTCATGACCCAGCAATTCCACTTCTTGGAATGTATCCTAAGGAATCCAAAGCACTAATTTAAAAGACTATATGTACCCCTATGCTCAATGCAGCATTGTTTAAAATAGCCAAGATTTGGAAGCAGCCCAAGTGCCCCTGAGTGGATAAAATAGCTATGGTACATTTTTATAATGGGATACTCCTTGGCCATAAAAAGGAAGGAAATGTTACCCTTTGCAACTGCATGGATGGACTTGGAGAACATTATGCTAAGTGGAATAAACCAGTTAGAGGAAAAACAAGTACCATATGATTTCATTCATATGTGGAATTTAATGAAAAAACTAAACTACCAAGCAAAATAGAGACAGACTCGTAGATAGAAAGCAGGCAGACAGCTCTGGTGTGTGTTGAGGGGAAGTGAGTGTGGGATGGGTTTGTTGGGGTGGTGTAGGGATTGAGCAAAGAAGAAAAAAAAGAACTCATGGACATGGACAACAGTGGTGATTGTGGTGGGGAGGGGTGGGTGGAGGTGGAAGAGGGCATAGAAGGGATAAATGGTGATGGAAAAAAGAAAATAAAAAGAAGAAAACAGAAAAGTATCTTCAAGTCTAAAGAGGAAGCAAAAGTGTCATGATGCTTTATGCTAAATGTATTTTAGCCACATTTTAAACAATAAAAGTTAATATACAATTTAGATTAAATTCAGAAATTATAAAAAAAATCTAATAATTGCAATTAAAGTACTGGAATTAAAAGAGACTTCAGGGATTCTCTATTTTAGTGTCTCACAATTACTGTGCTGAGTTAGCCCAGGACTTGGTACAAGTGCCTCAAGACCCAGGTGAGTAGTGGCTGGGAGCATCAAGCATACAGGCCTCTTCCTGCCCTTCAGTCTTTCATTATTCCATTTTTATCTACTTAATATGTTGGTATTCATAAGATTTGATTTGACAAACTGTTAAAAGAAGACTGAAAATCAAAGATTTATTTAAATACCCTGAAATTCTTTGGATACAGATTTAGATATGCTTAAACATACTGACCTTCAGGATGGCAGTGTTTCTGTCACTGCTGTTTGGTCCACCACCTCCTTTAGCAAGAAATCTATATGGAAGGGACCTAACATAATCAAATAAGGTGGGGTTGGAATGGAATGGGGGTGCTTTAATAAATTATAAATACACTAGAGGCCTGGTGTATGAAATTCGTGCACTCGGTGATGGGTGGGGGGATCCTTTAGCCTGGCCTGCGCCCTCTCACAGCCCTGCAATTGATCACCCCACAAAGGGAGGCCCCGCCCACCACTGTCGGCAAGGTAGCCTGGGCCTCCCTCTTTGGGGCAATGGCGGGGCCCCACATCCAATCACATCGCACTCACCTTGGCGGCGGCAGTCAGTGTTGGGTCGCCACAGCACCCGTGGCGGCGACCCAGCAGGGACCAAGAGGTCAGCAGTTCAGCCTGCTCTCCAGTCACTGCCCACCTGAGCCTGCTGCATGTGCAGCCTGGCGTTTGGTCATCTGTTGGGTCATTTTGGACATTATGGACCCTGGCTCTTTATATATTAGGATGTAGAAGGAGGATAATTGCCAAAATTATCTCTGAGAAATCGTTTTCTGTTCATCTGAGGAATGGAACTAGAGTGAACAGCAGAGTCAAATAGACTTGATATGAATATTAATATCTAACAAATAGAGCTTGAATATTTAGTAAAAAAAAACAACCAATAGATTGGTGTGACTTTAATAGACCCTTCGCATTTATGGGACTTACGTCTCCATATCTTTGTGAATGATTATAACATTCCATTAGATGGATAAATTATTTTGTTGAAGTATGAATTAATTATGTAAAATTAATATATAAGTACAAATTATTTAGATCTTGAATAAATCAACCTACCTTCTAACTAGCACCAATTCTAAGTAAGATTTCCAATTCTCATTTAATGTATTATCTTATTTAAATCAGTATAAGATTTTTTTATTGGCCCAGAAAATTTAAAAATTGTATACCATATGCTTGTTTTGAAGATTCTTGAAGTTCTTCAAACATATTAGTTGGAAATTTTGAAAAGATCCTGTAATGGAAACAACATACTAATGCAAAATATTTGAGCCATTATGAATTAGTAAATGTGTTATTGTGTTTATATTTTGGTGATGGGATTGAACCAGGCATGAGATGGACATCTGATGATCAAGCCTTTCAACTTGCTATTTTATAGTGATAGCAGTCAGAAATTGATACAGCTCACAAACAATTCCAAAACTGTTAGCTACAACCATCTCAAGATTAATTTCTTTATAACCATAAGTTTAGATAAGCATGAATGATCATCAGCTCTTTGAGTTCCTTTAAGTGGTTGCCTTACCAATCAATAGCCATGTATTTCTGAAGTTGACATGACAAATTAAATAAATATATTTTAATGATATGGTAGCATAACAGATATAAGTTGATTTAAATAGGACAAAATAGCAGAGATCACTTTGTAAAGTCTTATAATCACGTTAATGCATCAAATTTGGAGAATTATGAAAACCACTTTGTGGTTTTATAGCCTGTCTTTGCTTGTCTTTCATAGACAGGTAATAAAAACTCTCCAATCAAATAAAAAAAACAAACAACTACAAGTACAATAGTTATGTACATGTAACCAGTATTAGGTTAAAAGATTCTTGCCACCTGCATGTTTTGTGTACAGGTTGAATACTCATCTCCACTGATAAACTTGGGCTCAGACACATCTCTGTGTTGCCTTGTCCTTCAGCAAGCTGATTCAGCATATCTGAAAATACTGCTTTGGAAATGCATATTTTTGGAAATATAGCTGGCATAGCCCAGAATGCTGATTCAGCAAACTGAGGATAAGCTGTGTGTGGAAAAGTGAGAATTTATTGCAGCTTTTAAGATGAGAGCCTAATCTTTGGGATGAGGTAAGTTGATAGTTAGTTCGCTATTAGTCCACTTGTGCTGTGTACTGAAGATGCAGGGTGTTGAAATTTAGACAAACATGGTTACGAGTTCTAAAAGAAGCTACTGGGAAACAGTTTTCTTATTTTAAGTATTAAATACATTTTATGACTTAGCTTTTTGTTTTTTGCAATTTCCTTTTTTGTTGTTGTTAATCCTCACCCAAGAATATTTCCCCCCCTGGATTGTTAGTGAGAGTGGAAGGGAGGGGGAGAGACAGAGAGAGAAAAAAAAATCAATGTGAGAGACACTCATCAATTGGTTGCCTCCTGCAGGAGCCCTAACCAGGGTCAAGGAGCAAGCTTGGAATTCAGGTAAGTTGTCCTTGACCAGAATCAAACCTGGGACTCTTCAGTCTGTGGGGCCCATACTCTGATCACTGAGCCAAACTTGCAATTTCATTTTTAAATAAATTAGAAATCATATTATACATTTTGGAAATGTGCTTTTTTTTTCACATTTGACAACCATTTACGTTACTAAGGAACCAAAACATACATTTTATGTTTCTGATACAAGCATATGTTAATAGTAACAATGCCAGATTTTCTTAGCATAGTTGGAGCTATAATTTTGAGCCATAAAACATAGAAAATAGGATTTTATGTGAAAAGCAATCTGTGGGAATTAAGAAGAGAAAAAAGCCAGTGTGTTCAAAGAGATTAGAAGAGTCATACAGGATTTGAGTAGGATTTTTATGCTGTGTCTTCTACACAATATGCAATCAATGATCATTTTAAAATTTAATTGCAAAATGAAAAAATCATGTTATTGCAAAAATACAACTCAATTTTTTGAGCATTATTTAAAGCAAGTTAAATTTAAATTGATATTAGCACTACCAAGAAATACTTAAACATTCAAAGATAGATGACATAGCATAAGATATTGTAACTTAGATACTGCCAAGTTTAAAACATGTTTAAGAGTCATATTCAAAGACTAGTTTTTCTTTATCAAAACTGAGAATAATGACAAGTTGCTAAAAGACCAGAGACAACCAGAACACACAGGATAGTTCAGCTTGAAAATGAGATCTGCTAGAGACCTTAGCTGTGTAAACTGAGGAGCCATTAGCAGGAAAGCATGAGAAACTAAATAAGATATATTTTCAAAAATTACTTAGGAGAGCATTGTATCTTAACCCTAATAGGATGAGCCTGGGGCCTCTTTCAACTTTCTGGGTTGAGAAGCTAAATGGTAAGTGGACAGTTAGCTGATTTAAAGACAACATGTAAAAATTAATGCTGGAGAAAAACTGAGAGTTTAAAATGCTAGGCAGGAAGATTATTTAGAAATTGGTTTAGACATGGCCTTCAATGTTTTTGAGAAATGGGAAGAAAGTGAAGAGTATCAGAATATGCAGCCCCAGAATGTGCTTTTCTGGATAAGGATTATTTTGAGAAGTTGCAGATATAGAAGCTCTAAAAACAATAGAGGTCACCCTTTGTAAGGAGCCTTACATTCATAAAGAAAGTTCCTGTATGTAAGGGTCTCTCTCTCTCTCTCTGTGCCAGAGGGAAAAAGATGACTAAATCATAAGAGAATCTGATCAACAGAGAAAGTGACTTACATCTGCATAACAAACTCTATCTTCACTTACCATGCTTTCCCTGGTAATCTCTCACAACTGCCACTCCCTCCTGTCCCAACATCTGTCTTTTGTCTCAGCTGAAGATGACATTTAAGATGGTGGCCTGGACATCTAGGGAGTTACTCAGTTTTCCTGGGCATTACCCATGTGTACTTGAGGTATACATGTTAATAAACTTTTGTTCACTTTTCTCATGTTAATCTGTGTTTTATTACAGATGGTTTCAGCTAAGAACTCAAATAGGTAGAGAGAAAATACGTTTTTCTCCTCTGTTTAAAAAAGAAAAACAATATTGAGAAAATACAATGTGATTAATTAAATTATGTTTCAGGGAAAGACAATTGCTATAATAGCTATTTTAGCTAAAGCATATGATCCATAGCTTTACATTCCCTATGTCATAACATAACTAAGAAAGGGAGAAGCATTTTGGCAGAAATGCAGATATAAATGCCACCTTTTCTTCCTGATGCTCAACTACTTAGAGAATCATCTAAAACAAGTTTTTGTTTTACTGTAATTATTATCCAACCCAGCCCTGAACCTATAATCAAGCTGATGTACTCACATCAGTCTTTTTAAAGACAAGCTCAAATTCTGAACTTTCTAGATGATTTCAGGACATCTGTCTGCTTTTCACACTCCCAAATTGCTTACGCTACATCCATATTCTTTCTGCTCTTACACTGATTTTTATCCCTACCTTTCAACTCTCCAGGATTTGATTCCCTTGTGAATCTTGGCATCATAGAACAGTGGAAAGAACTCCCAGGCTTTGGAGTTAAAAAAACATGCATCAAAATCCTATCATAATATGTTGTTTCTGTGTGACATTGGAAGAAGGACCCAACTTCAATGAACTTCATTTAATGTGTCTACAAAATGTGGATTGTTAATAATACTAATGAGATAACCTCAAGCGTATTCAGAAAGTACTGTATTCATGGTATTGTTATATTTAATGCTATGGTGATTTTGAAATCACTAGCAGCAGTCTTTATTTTTCCCTCTTTCTGAAATATGTGGTTCTTTCATGAATAATGCCTATGTCAGTCTTCAATCATCTGGAATCGTTCCCCAAGTTTCCCCAAGTCACTGCCTATTGGGAAAGATAATTCCTTAAAAATATTTAACTTTCATCACTTGTCATCTGTCTATCTATCCATCATCTATCTATCTATAAGTCATCTATCATCTTTTCTCTTATCTAAGTACCTACTATCTCTACTTATTGCACTTCTAAAGTATGTAAAATTTTTATGCATTGTTAGAATCCAAACAAAAAGTATACATTTAGAAGGATTAGCTAATGTTAAAAGTTTATTGATGGATTTTTTTTCTTTGAAGCTACCATTTATCATCAAGCAAAAAGCTATCTTTTTCAAGATACCAGATAGGACTCATTTGACCCACCAGTCAGCTGAATAAGATATATAACAGCCGTTATTTTTGGGATGTGGATATCAAATTCTTAGCCTGTTAGAAAAAGTTACAATTTTATGGTTGTCAATTGAGAAGTGATTTTTTAAGTGAACATAAATGAGTGTTCTTATGTGTTTACTGAATAAGAAAACAAAGTAGTAAAACACTTTTCATTTCAATGTGGTTGACTGATTACCTTGTATTTATAAAGAAAGGAGTTTCAAATGGATAATCTTATAATAACTTTTCAATGTCTTTAAAGCATTATATATATATATATAGTCTCTTCCTAAGGCTTTATGATTTGCTACTGGTATAGGTGACAATAAATACTTCATTCTGGTTAAAGGGGTAGAAATATTTTCACAAATATTTAATTCATTTCAAAATAACAACCTTCTGCACCCTAGACCATATAACCAACCTCAACCAGAGGAAAAAAGTCATAATTATTATCTACTTTAGTTACAAAGGCCTGTTTGTCAAGTTTCTCGTTAGGAATTACTCTTCTAAAATGTTTACATTCTTGAAGCATAATTTTGAATATTAAATCCAGCTGTATCTTGGTATAAAATTTGAACAAATGCTAACGTGTGTACAGGTAAATGTGGTGGGTGAAATTCTAGTTCACAAGAAAACAGACTTAGAGAGCTTCCAGTTCTATAGGAATAAGAAATGCAGAGGAGACCAACATGGTGACATAAGTAAACTCAGCCTCCTATGCCCCCACGAAGATCAATGCTTGGATAGCCACACTCAAACAAAAACAGCTTCGGAAACTTCCAGAGTTCACTTTGGAAATTTTAGCAACATAATAGAATGAAAACATCTCAGAATAATTGCACAAGAAAAGTAGGACGATAACTACATTTTGGCCTGCATCACCCCACCCCCCAAGCTGGCGTCTTTCAACAACACAAAGGAACTTCTCAGCCAGAAAGAGTCACCCTCGCCAGGATAGGAAGCACTGGGTGAATTATTAGCTTCCCCAGCCAGTTCAAGGTACTGCATGAAAGACTTCTGGAATTTGCCCCACCCAGACTAATGCAGCTGAAATGTATAGGATGAGGAATAATAAAAGCAGAAACTCTTATCAGCACACATGCAGCAGGAGTGACTGTTCACAGAAGCCTGCTCTGCAGACAAACTCAGCAGATTTCACCACTGACTAAGCCAATAGCCAACACAGCCACTGTGAACCCCCTGCAGACTTCACCCATTTTTGCCCCATAGTTATTTGGGCCACTGATGCCAGCTGCCTGAGTCTCCCCAATCCCTCCTCCCAACCTTGCACCCTAGGAGCCCAGGCCCACACCAGCAGCCTTACCTGGCCCCTGGGCTATCCTGGGGTAAGAAGCTGGCCACTTGAGTACCTCCCTATCCCTGCAAGAAAGCAGCAGAGTTTACTCAGGCCTCTGTGGCCCTGCAAATGCAAGATGCTGGCCTCCACACTTGAGGCTGATCGTCACAGCTGTGCTGTACTCAGGGTTAGCCCCTCCAGCTGTGCATCTGAATCCCACAAGCCTAATACTCATCATCAGTCTCCACTGCAGTGCACTTGCTCAGCGGGAAAGTGTGCAGCCAACAACCAGGATCCCTGCAGCTGCTCGTCGGCTCCCATCAGGCCCTGCTTTCTGTTATTGGCCAGCACTACCATGCCCATCTGTGCTAAGCCCCTCCTACTGCACACCTCCAGTCCAATACCCATCAACAGCCTCCATCGCAGAGTGCATACTTAAAGGAAGAGTGGGAAACCACAGGACAGCATGCTGACAGCTAGGACCTCTGCTCCTGCAGGTGGCCCTGGCACATCACTTCATGTGTGCCTACAGCCAGTCTCCATTACTACACAGCACCTGCACCTGAGTGTGTACACACCCCTAACTCTGGTCACCAATTCTGTTTGCCCTGATTCCTAGCCACTTGTCCTGGAAGAGCTGCCGAGGACCCCATCAGTCCTTGCAACCACTGCACACTTCCCACATTACTTGCTAAAACCACACAGTTGTCGATGCTATGGATCCTAACAGCTTGAGCTAAAGAGATATCACATGTCCCACACATGGTGCGACTGCAGCACCAGACCTGTGGTCAGAGCCATGCCCCTGCATGCCCCCCCTTCAGTTGAAAGGCTTCCCTTACTGAAGTCAGTCCAAAAAGTACGGAGGAGGTAACAGAAAACTATGCAAGATCGCAAAGATCAAAAAGAATGAGGGAAAAATGACTCCACTAAAGGAATACAGAAAAAAAAAAGTTTATCACTAACTCCAAAGAAATGGAGATACAGGAATTGCTTGATAAAAAATTCAAAATAATTACTTTAAACCTAATCAGAAAGCTATAAGAGCACACAGATGAACACTTTAACAATACCAGAAAAACATACAAGAACAAAACGAAGAATACAATGACTGAACTGAAGAATTTAATAGGGAGTTACACCAGACTTGAACAAGAAGAAAGAATCAATGAGTTATATGAAAGATCTATTAAAATTGCCCAACCAAAAGAGCAATAATTAAAAAGAACAGAAAGGAATGAAGACAGTCTGTGAGACTTATTGAAAACCATCAAGGAAATGATGTATGTATCACTGGAGTCCAAGAAGAAGAGAGGGGAAGAAATGGGTAGAAAGCTCACTTAAAGAAATAGTGGCTGGGAAATTTCCCAAACCTGGGGAGAAATTTGGACAACCAAATACATGAAACCAATAGGTCGTCCAAAAATCTTAATCTGAAACCAGTATCTCTATACAAATTATAATTAAAACTGTCTAAAATCAAAGACAAAGAAAAAAATTTTAAAGCAGCAGTGAAAAGAAAAGTCCCTTACGAGGGAATCCCCAAAGACAATAAAATAAATGGTGTTGGGAAATTGGATATTCACATGTAAAACAATGAAACTAGACCCCTACTTTTCACCACTCACAAAAATTAATTCAAAATGGAGTAGACCTAAATGTGATACCTGAAACAATGAAACTCCTAGAAGAAAACATGGGGAAACCTCTTTTACATTAGGCTTGGCAACATTATTTTGGACATAAAATCAAAATCACAAGCACTAAAAAATAAATAAATAAGTGGAAAATATGGACAGAAAAAGTGAATAGATCTTTTTTCTAAATTAGACATACAAATGGCCAACAATATGAAAATATGTGGGACAATCCTAATTATCAGGGAAATGAAAATCAAAACCACAATGAGATATCACCTCACACTTGTTAGAATGGCTGTCATAAAAAAGACAAGGTTTTGGTAACGATGTGGGAAAAAGAGAACCCTTGTGTGCTGTGGTGTGGGAATTTAAATTTGTGCAACCACTTTGGAAAATAGTATGTCATTTTCTCAAAAATTAAAAATAAAACTGCCATATGACCCAACAATCCCATTTATAAGTAAAAGCAATAAATAAGTGAAACATGGTATTAAAGAGATATATGCACTCTCATGTTTATTGCAGTTTTATTTACAATAGCCAAGGTAGGGAAACAACTTTAGTGTATATCTTTGGATATAGTAACTAAGGATTTGATGCATACACATCCACACAAATACACACACATACAATGGAACCTTATTCAGCCATGAGAAAAAAGAAAATCCTACCGTTTGCTACAACTTGCATGAAAGTTGAAGGCATTATGCTTGGTGAAATATGTCAGAGAAAGACAAATACTGTATGATATCAATTATATGTGGAATCTAAACAAGTCAAATTCATAGAAACAAATCATAGACTACTGGTTATCAAGACTAGGGTGTGTGTGGAATAGTGGTCAAAGTGTGCAACCTTTTTTATAAGTTGAGTATGTTCTGGGCATCTAATGCACACCATGATGACTATAGCTAATACCATATTACGCAGTTGCAAGTTACTATGAGAGTAGATTGATAAATGTCTTACCATAAAAAAAAGATAGTTATGTAATGTATTGGAGATGTTAGCTAACACTAGGTGGTAATCATTTTGCAATATATAAGTGTATCAAATAAACACATTGTATACCTTTACACTTAAAAAATGTTGTATGTCAATTATACCTCAATAAAGCTGCAAACATAAATTTTAAATTTAGAGATTGCAAAAGGAATTGTTGAACCTGAGAAAAAAAATGTCACCCAGGGAAATATGCTGACTCCTTAGGTCTCAACAAGAAAACTATTCGTTTAGTGAATTATATATCAGAGTTCTAAGTTTTTTTGTTCTGGGCCTTTCTAATAATTATATCAGAATCAGACTTAGGGATGGATGCTAAGCTAACTAGAGACCTGTGCAAAACATATTTGTTGGAGGGACTCTTTAACAGTATGAATTATGTGATGGTAAGTTTCTTGTATATCTGTTATATTTCCCTACTCCTATTTCTTCCAGCCTGCCATTAAAGGCAGAATAAAGCCATCAGTGTGCTCCAATCGAGGATTGGATGACCTCCAAGAGAAGCTCTGTTCTAAGGCCAATGAACAGGAAGGTTAGTCCCTTTGGGGCAGTCCTGCTCCCAGTGCTGCAATTCTGTGGTCGCAGTAACCATGCAGGCACAGGAAACACTGACACACAGAAGTCCTTCTTTCCAACCAGAGAAACTGTGGCCCAGAAAATTCTGTAGGGGGATCACTGTTTTTTACTTCTCTGTAACCTCCTGCCACTTGGACACAGCCCAGTCTAGTATGAGGAAATGCACAGCAAAATGGTTATTTCATAGCCTTGGCTTGCTAGCCAGAGAACTAGGAAAGGGAGTCTTTGGAATTCGGAGAATGTTGGGAACATCAAAGAAAGGAGATCAAGAATAGAATCCAGAACAGAAATCAGATCCATCAAAGCAGCAAAGAAAACTTGTCATATAATTCATCAAAGAACCAGAATAATTGGCTAAAAGTGCTTTTTTTTAAAGTTTTAGGCTGAAAGATGGCTCTTAAAATAGAAATACTCTGAAGAAGAAACTAGGTTAATTTTTCTACCATTTTCCAGTAGATATAAAAATCCATCCTTTTATACAAGAAGACAGTGTGGTATAGGGAAATGAAATAAAATTGTGAAGTAGAATCTGAATTGTAATCTGATTATTATTGCTGACTAATTATATCGCTTAAACAAGTCCGCTGTCCCTGCTGTTCTTTTATTTTTTAATCATTTTTTTATTTTTCAATTACAGATGATGTGCAATATTATATTAGTTTCAGGTGTACATCCTAGTGATGAAATATAACTTACTAAGTAATAGTACCAATAAATCTTGTACCTATCTAACCCATTCATAGTTGTTAGAATACTACTGACTATATCCGCTATTCTATACTTTACAACCCCATGACTATTTTTTCACAACCAATTTGTACTTCTTAATCCCTTCACCTTTTTAAAAAAATTAATATTAGGGAGAGGGGAAAAAATATGCCCCCACACTGGAGCTCAGACAGAATGAGTCCCAGTAAGTCTGTGTGCTGGGCCTTTAAGAGAAACTGCCTGGGACTCCAGCATCCTTCTGTCTTAGCCACAATTCCCACTGGTTTTTACATCCAAAAGTTGTGGAAACTTCTCTTCCTGGCACTTGGACTCTGGGTTGGGGGGCCTAGTGTGGGGATGAGACCCCCTCACTCACAGGGGACTTCCACAATTGATATACCCATCTCAATGTTTATCCACCACATGTGGGTGTCGGACCAGCCCTTTCGGCATCTCTGTCCCTTCTGCCAGTCTTGATGAGGATTCTTTTTTTATTTATTTTTTAAATATATATTTATTGATTTCAGAGAGGAAGGGAAAGGGAGAAAGAGATAGAAGCATCAATGATGAGAAAGAATCATTGATTGGTTGCCTCCTGCACACCTCCTACTGGGGATTGAGCCTGCAACCTGGGCATGTGCCCTTGGCCAGAATCAAACCTGGGACCATTTAGTCTGCAGGCCCATACTCTATCCACTGAGCCAAACCAGCTAGGGGTGGTTTCTTTTTTTAAATCCCTAGTTATAGCACTTTCATTTGGCTAGATTTCAGGCAATTCTGAATGATGGCTTTTCTGCAGTGTAGTTGTAATTTTGATATGGTTGTGGGAGGATTTGAGTACCACCTTTTCCTATGGCACCATCTTGAGTGAAAGTCCCCCATTGTTTTCTTTATGTTAAAAATATAGAATTCATGATAAATATAATTGTTTTAAAAAATCCTTTGATCATATAACAGTAAGAACATAAAGCACACCAATTGCCTTTCCATATAAATATTCATATATCTATATACATTACAGGAATAGTTACACTTATCCTTAATGATTCTTGATTTTTCATTAGAATTGGATAGTATTTTCATATGTATTAACCTATTTTATTCAAATGTAACTCCAGGGAGATAGGCAAAAATAATGTCACATTTGCATATTATCTTTGAATTTATGTAGTTCCTATTCATGATTTCATTACAGTGGAAGATAGGGGAAATATTATTCTCATATTTTACAACTGAGGATACTGAGGGTCAAATAGTTTAATTGGATGATATGTCCAAGGCTGCATTTTATAACATGAAGTAAAACTAGAGACAAAGAATAGTTTGTCAGTGTCAAGTGCTCTTTCTTCACGTCATGCTGCTATATATTGAAAGATAAAATGGTCTACTGAAGGCTTTACTAATTCTCAGCTATGAATAGAATTCAGTTGCCCTGCCTCCTGGCAAAGCCTCTTTAATTTCTAATATATGTGATTTTTCGGCCATTATTTAATCACAGGACCTTGGGCAAATTATAGTATCTTTTAGAACCTTAAATGTTAGTTCTATAAAATAGGAATACCAACATCAGCTTTGCAGGGTTATTATAAAAATTAGAGTTACTATGAGGAAGGCATTTTTACAGTGTCTAAAATAGAAGCACAATGCTATAATAAATATGATTACTTCATTATTGTTACAGTGCCTATCTATTTTATATTGCTTTCATGGATGTTGAGACAGTCTGAGAGTCACTGGCGCTCTGCTTCTTGGGCGTATTCTGTCAATACCAGTCTTTGATTTCTCTACCGGGATGTCCATGGTCACTTGTACAAACACTCATGAACTGAGACCCTGACATTCATGTCTTACCCTGGTGGGAAGTCCCCAAGGATTTCCTGTGGAAATAATTTTTACTGAAGAATCATAGATATATCAGTGCTCTCAAATGCAGTCTGGTCACTGCCATGAGCCTATATGCATATGTATTATCTAGTGCTTCCTAATCTGAGCATGCCTGATATTTAATATTGGCTTGTGTGAAAAAAAAAAAAAAAAGACTTTAAGTCAGACAGACACAGGATAAAATGCTAACTCTGCACCACAATAGTGATGTAATCTTGGGTATGTTGTTTAATTTCTTTGTTTCTCAGATTCTTTTTTGTTAAAATAAGTTACATACAATTTTTTTTCTTTAAAAGGTTTGTTAGAATTCAATTTAATGAGACAATGTGTGTTACATTTTCTCCTCCCTTTGGTAATTGGGTGGCTTCCTTTTTTTGTTTTATTTTTCTGGGTTTCTGCACACTCCCTGTGTGTTCCCAAATCTGATAAATTTGTTATCCTCAGGTCACAGGCCCTGCCAAGATACTTCTAGTCTTGACTGTGGTAAACAACAGTTTACATGTATTGAGATATTGCTAAATATCAGACATGGTAAACATTTCATTACTTGCATTGAGTTTTTAAATACTCATTACAATCACTTAAGGTATGGACCAAGATTATCCTATATAATAAAAGGGTAATATGCAAATAGACCGAACAGTGGAACGACCAATTACTATGATGTGCACTGACCACCAGGGGGCAGACACTCTATGCAGAAGCTGCCCCCTGGTAGTCAGTGCGTTCCCACAAGGGGAGCATTGCTCAGCCAGAAGCTGGGCTCATGGCTGGTGTGTGCAACAGTGGTGGCAGGACCCTCTCCTGCCACTGCGACAGCGCTAAGGATGTCTGACATCTCCATGGGGTTCCCAGAGACACCTCCCCGAGGGTTCCCCTGACTGTGAGTGGGCGCAGGCCAGACCGAGGGACCCCACCCCCCCGCGTGCATGAATTCCATGCACCAGGCCTCTAGTTTCATTATATAATTTAAGAAACTAAAGCTTAGGAAGTCAAATAAATAAAGGCAAAGCCAGGATACAACCTATTAGTGTCTGAATAAAATTATGTGTTTAAACTACCTAGCTAAATGACTTCCTCTAGCAAATATGAGCAGCCTTCCCCACTCCTCAGTTTCCAGAACCTCCTGAGGGACCCCTGGGGTCCTTAAGGCCACATCCTCAGCACAGCACTTTAAGATAACAGGTAGACAATACAATGCTAAATATGCAGCACAAGGAGCTCCATAATTTTGAAAAGAGAAACACAGGGTGAGCGTGGCGTCTCCAATTACCATATGAAAATGATCAATGAAGAAAGATGCCAAATAGTTCTTACCTGGTGCTCATCACACCACGTATTTTGAGAAGTCATTTCTTAGCCATTTAGAAACATCAATAGAACAGCAGAGACAATTTCACAACAAATGTGTCATGATGGATTTGCTAGTTGAGACTCCTAAATGGTTTGATTTCCTGAATTTATTATAGGCATTGGAGACGTTTCCTCTTCTGAAGTGCAAGCATCAGTTGTTCTCTAACATCCAAAACAATGATAATTTGTTGTCTTTCTGTCATTGTGCAGTTTAATTCCAGAATAAGCAAAACAATGAAGCATCATCATCCCAATTCATATAATTTGAGAGAGCAAAACAGTCGCATAATAAGGAAAAGCAAGATCAGAAAGGAACATTGTGTACTTTGTATTAACTTTGAAAGTTAATACAGAGAAAAAAGTATATTGGCAGGACTGAAGGTGGAGATTGTTAAAAATTATATACAGTTGTCCCCACTTATCCCCAGGGCTATGTTCTAAGACCCCTACTGGATGTCTGAAACTACAGATGATACTGAATCCTATATATACTATGTTGTCTTCCTACACATGCATACAGTAAAGTTTGATTTATAAATTAGGAAGAGTAAAAAATTAACAGCAATAACTAATAATAAAATAGAACAATTATAAAATACAATGTACTAAAAGCAATGGGAATGTGGTCTTTCTTTCTCTCCAAATATCTTGTGCTGTAGCTACAGCATGGATACTCTGGACAAAGGGATGATTCGCGTCCTGGCAGGACAGAGAAAGATGAAGCAAGATTTCATTATGTTACTCATTACATAAATCGTGAGTAATTTATGAGTTGTTTATTTCTAGAATATTCTATCTAATAGCTTTGGATCACAGTTGACTACAATAGTGGAAACTGTGGAAAGAGAAGCTACAGATAAAGGAGGCTACTATACCTGATTCTCCTTTGTAAATGGGATCACATTTGATCTGCTCAGTATATTATATATTAATATTATTTTGAAACTCTGGAGTTAAATATTAGGACTAAACTATATATCAGGCAATGATGTATTAATTAAGATCTTTGAATAAACCTACATAATGTGTATATTGCTTTAAATTTTACAAACTACTATTTTATCTGTATATCCTTAGTAAACTGGTACATAACATAGTATCAGTAAATGCTTCTTGAATAAATATAAGAACATTTTCGCATTATTCTACTAATTTTTATAATAACCCCGTGACGTATGTATTACTGCCATTTCCTAGTTTGGGGGAAGAGCAGGAGTTGCTCAGGTCACCCAGTGGCAGGTGAGAACTTGAGCACAGTAAGTTCTCTAACTTCAAAACAAAAACCAGGTTCTGAGAAAGACAAGTACCACATGATTTCAGTCATATGTGGAATCTAATGAACAAAATAAACTAATTAACGAAATAGAAACAGCTTCATGAATAGAGAACAGACTGACAGCTGTCAGACGGGGGCAGGTTGCAGGGCTGGGTGAAATAGGTGAAAGGATTACGCAAAATAAACAAATAAAAAATTCATAGACAGAGAACAGTATGGTGATTACCAGAGGGAAAAGGAAGTGGGGGAGGGAGGATAAAAGGTAGATAAATGGTGATGGGAGGAGACTTGACTTTGGACGGTAACACACAATACAATGTATAGAGGATGTATTATAAAATTGTATACCTGAAGCCTCTTTAATTTTTATTTACCACTGTCACCCCAATAAAATAAAACAAAGAAACAAAAAATAGGTTCTTTCCATCACACTTTGCAGCTTAGCTCTGGAGAGAATATGACCTAATCTGCAAAATACTAGACAGCATAACCAACATTTATGTAAACATAGCCTTATGTTTTCATCCCAGAATTCCAATGTAAACTATAATTTCCAGATGCCTTTTGTTATCTTGTTTCAAAGCTTTAGATATAGTCTAGGGAACAGATATGCTAAAAACAGGATAAAAAATCCTATTAATTATAACTTGAATAAAAAAGACTTTCCTTTGGAAACTTACTTAAGAAGAAAGGATTAAGTGTTTACATATAATGATTTTTTGTAAAGGTTGACCAAAAGAAAATGTAAAAATTGGTATATATATATTGTTTTAATGTATGTAAAAATCCTTGAAATAATGTTCAATTGACTGCTTATTAAATTCAGGTGCAGCAAATTCACTCTATTTTATTAAGTCGTATTTTCTGATCCAAGAAATTACTGCAAGGTCCAAACACTATATAGTAAGTTTTTAAAAAATAAATACAAGGTATTTGCTGAAGGGTGCAAACACCATGAAATAATCAAATTGTGAAGTTTGGAAAATCACCAAGGTAGAAGACCAGGGTCTCTAGTCACACTAATGAAAGATGTTTGAGGAAACTGAGTGGAAAAATAATTTCTGTGAATATATTTGTAATTGAGATGATGGAATTTTGATCACAGAAAAGAGTAGATGGTAAAAGTAACCATTGTTCTTCATAACAACCTGAATTTCTACTTATTCAAGATTTCTCCCATTATGGTTTTCTGTACCATGTTTTCTTACTTAATAAGGAAGAATCGAATGCCCAATCATCTCTCCTTTTTGGTTTAGGTTTATCTTGCCCAGGTGTCTTGCCATAAGACAAGAAATTTTACAAATAACATAGCACAGATATCACTCTTTATATTCCCAACATGTGCTGGATTCCCTCCACTGTACCTTGGAGAGCAGTGGCACATCTTTGCTTGGATGTGTCCTGGTGGAAAGTATCATTAGGATAAGAAGTGGCTTATACTAAGTTTTGCTTTCACTGAACATACTGCCTCTCTGAAATCTCTGCCCATTTGTGATGGAAAAGGTCAGGACATGCTACTCCTAAATATGCCACTTTGGCATATTGATTATTTTGCATGGAGGGAATTTAAAGAAAGCACACACACACACACACACACACACACACACACACACACACACACACACAAAACGAAGTAATGCAGATAGAGGCTTTCTCTGAGTGCTTTTTATCTCCCTAAAGTCAGAACCTCCAAAAAAACAAACAACAAAGAAAACTCAATTGTCATCAAGCCCCTTCTCAGGAATTTCATCCATCAGGGAAACTGGAAGCTGACATGGCACCCAGGCAAACTTTGTCACAAACTGTCACATCCCCCATCTCTTCTCCTCAGGGCCCGTTCATCTTTCCTAAAAAGTATTTATTTTCCCTTAAGTTGCCTATATTACCCCTCCCCTTCCCCTATTCAGATGATTAATAAGTTCCCAAATCTCACTGCTGTTCTGGGTATTACTCTTTTTTCTTCTTGTGATGCCCCTGTGTACATAACATTTAAAAATAATAAATGTATGTACCTTTTCTTCTGTTAATCTGCCTGCTGTCAGTTATTTCACAGACTCAGCTATCAATCCTAGGAAGATAGAGGAAAAGGTTTTCATTCTCTACAGTCCTAATTCATTCTTTTAAGAGCACAGAAGCCGGATTTTTTTCTTTTCTTTTTTCCTTCATGGGATGATGAGGGGAAAAAACACACACACACACACACAAAAAAAAAAACAACACCAAAAATAAACAAAATGACTGATACTTGTAAAAGACTTGGATTACCACCTGGCATCTAGTAAGCTTCTGATAAAAGGTAACTATTATTATTACTAGTTGCCTAATTTGAGGGAAGGTACAAAGTGTTCCTAAGCACCAGGTTCTTCTTTGTAGAATGAAGATTCATTCATCAGTCATTCTAGAAATATTTAGGAGTCTAATAAGGATCAATCCTTATGTGGGGCAGTGGTACTAGTAGCTACTTCACGTTGATTTTAGAAAGACTAAGTGAGGTAATAAATATTAGGTCATCAACACCATGCTTGCTGGTGGGTAAGAATTCAGTACATATAAGCTGGTGATAGGGAATGGTGGTGGCTGTCATGGAAAAATTATGTATTGCTGTTATTCAAATTCAAGAAAATTATAAAAACAAACAAACAAACAAACAAAAAACAAAGTCAAGCAGAGATCCAGGGAATAAATCCAAGGAAGAATAAAGGACAACAGAAGGGCATGCAGGAAATGACTTGTCCCTGGTGCAGGACCAAATATCAACCCAACTTCCCAGATTTTGGTAACAATATGGAGCAGAAATCCAGAATACAATGAAGAGGGTGATGGAGGTAACAGAAACTAGACAATACTAAGGATCAGAGCAAAATTGGAGATAGAATGTAGTTGACCACATCAAAGTACAGAAGCAAAAAAAAAAAGAAGAAGAAGAAAACAAAAACCCACCAATGACATAAAAATGTTTGATTAAAATAATATAGTGCCCTGGCTGGTGTGGCTAAGTTGGTTGGAGCATCATCCCATACACCAAAAGGTTGTGAGTTCGATTCTTGGTCAGGGCACATACCTAGGTTGCAGGTTAAGCCTCTGGTTGTGGTACATACAGGAGGCAACCAATTGATGTTTCTCTCTCACATCAATGTTTCTCTTTCTCTCTCTCTTCCTTCATCTCTATTTAAAAATCAATAAACAAACAAATAAATATAGTGGGTGTTGGTGGGCACTGAGATCCCTACATTCAAATGAGGCAGGAGACAGGAAATGCTAATTCAGCATCACTGGTGAGATATCCAGACTTTAGAGACCTTATCCTGGTGTCTGCTCTTGATATGGCCACTGCATGCGTGAATCCTGGAACTCTGTTAAGGCTTCTATCTCCTCCACTGTGCTTAAGCAAAAGCACATTTGGACAACAGAGCAAGGGTATGTGAGCTTGACATGAGATAAGTTCGAGAGATACAGCTTTCTGCTAAGTGAGTGAATTTGTTGAATGAATGAATGAACCAAGTAGAAAAAGTGGGAAAGTACTAGTAGACACCCTTGTCTAATGACAAGAGCCCAGGATTAGGAAACAATAACCATGGTAGTAGTTATTAAACTTTTTTTCCTCATTAAAGTGTTATGTTGAATTAGATGTTAATTACCAAATAAACATGATGCCATATATATGTGGTCTTAAAATCTCTCATCTGTAAAAAGAGTCTCGTAATAGGTAATACCTCAGATAATTTGAATTAGTAAATCTAAGAAAGAATAACCAGTGACTTTCTGATCACAGGAGAACCATTCTAATCTCTATAATGCTAGCATCGAGGGATAGAGGAAACATCTGTGATATAGATTCATTGTGCAATATTTTTTAGCTTCCAAAAGGTGGTGGTATTCATAGACACACTTAGAAAATGGCAAATCCTGTCTACCTCATAAATATTTTAGAAAAGTGTCTATTATTACATCTAAATATTAACCATTCAACAAATCCATCAAAAGAAAGTTTCTCTCTCTCTGTCTCTCCGTCATTTTCTGGATTTTTGTCAGCCTCAACCCTACCAACACGCCGTGGTGCCTGAGGCTTTCCCCATCACTGCCTCTCAGATGCCAGAAATGCATGTGTGCAGCCTTGTGGGAACCATTAAGTGGTATGGCTAGCAGAAACTTAGGCCACAGTGTTAGGGATTTCCCTTTTGAGAGGAAGAAATATAAATGGGTTGGAATTATTGGCAAACACTGCTGTGCTCCTTGATCATTTCATTTCTGTTCTTCCTCTCTTTTAAGCATTTTGAGACCCTGTGAGTCGTGATCAAGGCAGAAGAGAATGCTTTGGCCTAAGTGTTCTCAACCTGGCATCAGAATTGTTGAGCTTATACAATTAGATAGCATGTATTTCCCTAGCTAAATGGGTTCATTCAGTCTCATGATGAACCACACACATGTCTAAAGAAACAAAAGAGAGGAAAGCTCTTGTATGGATGTGCCAGGAGCTTTTGTAAACGAAGAGTCCTTAGGAGAAAACTAAAATTTTAAAGTGTAGTGACTTACTGGCTGAGTTATGGCCAGCTGCCATTGGCTGAGCTGTTACTGGACAAAGAGGAACCTTTATTTCTTCCTGCTGATACAGTACCATAGTGCCACTTCCTATCAGAGATGCAAGCGACATCTCTGGCTGTAGGGGTCAGGAGTGTGCTGACATGTCCATGAGCGATCTCTCTTCTAGGCCCCCTACTCCATTTTAAATTAGGTTTCTGTTTATTAATTTTTTCAAATAGTAAAGTTTTAGGTGTTCAGGGTCAAACATCAGGTAAACTATGAGAAATATGTACATCTCTGAAACCTATGGCAGAGAGCTTGGGGATTCAGAATTATCTGTCAATTATTTTGTACTCCTTTTTTTTTTTTTTTTTTTTTTAGATTCAACATGAAAATGCTTCCTAGCTTACCCTGACTCTGTAATCATTGCTTGGGACCACTCTTTACAAAGGGTAACTGTCACAAAATTACTCTGTCTACAAGTTTTAGCTTACAAAGTGACAGCCCAGAGGTCGAGATAAAATCAAACAAACAGAGAAATTCTTTTTAAAATATAATTTTAACTTAATTTGACCATAAGAGGGAACATTGTTGCCATTGGAGTAAGAAATAAAGCAAAGTTATGCCCTAGCTGGTTTAGCTCAGTGGATAGAGTGTCCGCCTGTGGACCAAAGAGTCCTGGGTTCGATTCCAGTCAAGGGCAGGTATCTTGGCTTCAGATTCCTCCCTGGCCTGGGCCCTGGTTGGGGCTCCTGCAGGAGGCAACCAATCTATGTGTGGCTCTCACATCAATGTTTCTCTCAGTCTTTCCCTCTCTCTTCTACTCTCCCTAAAAATCAATGGAAAAATATTCTCGGGTAAGGATTAATAAAAAAAATAATAAAAATAAAGCAAAGTTATGGAAACTTTTATATTTGTTCATTTCCAAGTAAGAGAAGAAGGGCAGGAGAGTTCTCTGACAGTGGCATTGTGATTGGCTTCATACAGACTCATCTCACGCTGGGTTTCTGACAGTTTGCCAGCTTCTGTATCTTGCTTGAAAATCTGAGCCTGCGGAGAACCTTTTGATGGCATGGTTATATTCTCCTCTGGGAACATCATTCCTTTCAAGGCAGTTCCTGCGGGTGACCCAACACAGGTGTTCCTGTAGTAGAGGTGTTTCTGCATGTGACCTAGCTAAACTAGTGGCATACGGATGAATTCCAGAGAGGGCGCCAGAGGGCTCCGGAACCATGCGCTGAGCCGGTGACATGCAAAAGCAAGAGGACAAAATCGCCATGAAGGCAGACCACAGTGGAGGGCACACCCTTGTAATTTAACCAGTAACATCGCACAAACCAGGCACACTGTGCCCTCCCGCCTCGTGCGCTGATATGTACACATTTTCTAAAATAATAGAGACAATGAAGTATGTGAAAGATTGCTTTCACATGTAACCCCATGTAGGACAGAAAGGGAAAAAGACAGAGTACCCAGAGAGGATCCCTTTTCCAGTCCTGATCACATCTTACTGAAATGAACTATTTGCATATTTCCAAAATAAACGACTCATCCCTTTTGGGTAGGATGTTTGTTTCATTATTCTATTTGTAGCAATTCTGGTACATAATAGACATCTACAATATTGTGATTTTACTGATCAAGAAACACAAAATAACACATAGAATGATATAGAATAAATGGGAAAATAAGTTATTTGATAGCAAAAATATTGAGTTGGATATGTTCCTTATGTGAAATGGATTTCAGCTAAATTACAGACTTAGTGAAATACTGTGGCATTAATACACAACCAGAGAGAAATGTCAGTATTTGACTTGGGGACAGAAACATTTTAAGGATGTTTTATGCATTAACGCACCAACAGGAATCACAACAAACAGAAAGAAATAAATTTGCACAAAAATAAAATTGCAAAGTAAAAATTGCAATAATCAGTAAGTAATAAATGATGAAATAGAAAATACAGCATACATGGAAGATCAAAAGTTGATACTCTCAATTTACAAAAAAAAAAAAAAACCTTTATAAATCTAGTAAAGCAAACATCCCAGTAGAAACATAGGCAGAGGAGACATACAAATGGTCAATGATCATGTTTTAAAAATGAAATCTCTGCTCCTCCCAGCTGCTGGAAGGTGCTCAGCCCAGAGAAGCTAAGGCCACATTGTGGTGAGGCCCTCACCTGACCCTGCGACTAGCACCTTGCTGGGCAGCACTCAGCCACTACATGGCCTCTGGCTGGGAGCTCGCCTGCATCTACTGGACCCTTATCCTGCATGACGGTGACAGAAGACAAGATTTATGCCCTGCGAGGCTCATCTGCAAGGAAGGGCAGGTGGACCTGCCCCAGCAGCTGGTGCAGCACCAGCAGGAGGTCCTGCCCCCACCACTGCTGCCCCAGCTGAGGAGAAGGAAGTGGAGGCAAAGAAAGAAGAATCTGAGGAGGCTGCTGATGACATGGGCTTTGGGCTTTTTGACTAAACCTCTTTTATAACACATTCAATAAAAAGCTGAACTCTGGAATAAAAATTAATCTCTGTAGTAATCAAAGAAATACAATTTTAACTAAAAATGTATTGTTCCATATGAAATTAGAAATAAAAGTTTGCAACATAAGACATCCAGGGGCGGTAAGAGCACAGTGAACTGGGCTGTTTAATATGCAGCTGTGGGATGTGCTTCTCGTGAAGGCGGTTGCCCGTTATATAAATTAGGAATTAAATTGTCCATAGCAAAGCTAAAGTGGTAGTGACTTAAACGATTTAGGTGTTTGATTGTCTCACATAATGAGAAACCTGGAGATGAAGAATCTGGAGATGGAATGGCAGCTCCTTATCAATACATTTTCCTTCCCCGTTCTGTCTCTCTCCTTCCCGCGTTGCAGTTCCTCTGTGTGCAGGCACCCCAAGGCGTTCCCAGGTTGCTGTTTATTTTCCTTGTGCAGCTGCTGAAACTCCAGGCCTGTGACAACATTTTGTCACATTCCAATGCTGAAGGCCAAAGGGAACAGTGCCAAGAGGGTCAGTCTTCTCTGAACAGAACCTTCCAGGGGTCCATCTTCAGTTAGGTTTCACTGCCAGAGCTGCGCCGCATGACAGTCTGCAGGCATGGAGAGAGGGGAAGTGGATAGACAATTAGCAGTCCCTATCATAGCCTCAAAAGTTCATGCATATCCAACCCATCAGTATCTCAATATCACTTATCAGTTGTATAATCCAATATATAATTTTTAGAAAGGTTTTTAATAATATGTTATTCAAAATAATAGTTACAACAGTAAAACTAGAAACAATGTGATTGTTCAATAATAGTGGAATAAGTTAATTTAATCGAAGTATGTTCACATAATTTATATACTATATATGGCTTACAAATATTTCAGCAAATAAAGCTAACAACTTATAATATTATGGGGGGAGAAAAACCTTAAATCTCTACCTATATATATTTACACACATACACAAAATGACTCATAAAATATAAACAGTGCTTTTGATTGATTTGCGAGATTGTATCAATGTTTATTTACTTATCTTCACTTATTTATGTTTTCCCAAATATTATACAACTAGAAAATTCATGCACTGGAACAAGGGTCCCTCAGCTCGGCCAGCCCCCTCTCACAGTCCGGGAGCCCTCAGGGGCGGGAGGGGACCTGGCGATAAGGGGACGGCAATGCCCCATCACACCTCTGCTGCTGCCACTACCAACAGCACAAGCCTCAGCCTGCTTTGGTTACCTGAGTCTCGGGCAGCTCTGGGTGGCTGGGCAGCTGCCATCCAAGGCTTGCCTGTACCTCAGGCTGGCCCTGGGCAGCTGGCAGGGCTGAGGGGACTGGGCGTTGCTATCTTGTGGCTGTGGGCGCCACCATCTTTGAGGGCGTGGCAGTCAATTAGCATATTCCCTCCTTATTGGCTGTGGGTGCCGCCATCTTTGAGGGTGGGACAGTCAATTAGCATTTCCTCTTTATTAGATAGGAGGATTGTATTACAGGGTGAGACATAAGTAGAGTTATCATTTTTGTATGTAAAATAATATAATAATTGATAAAAAATAATACAAGAATCAACTTTGTTTCATATACTCACAACTGTGTACCTACTTTTGCTCTACCCTGTATTTTTGTGTTAAACATGATAAATATATTTCTAATGAAAAATAGTCAACGTCTATAATAGGTTCACTTCAATGAAATTCTCAGACGTGTGAGAATGCATATTGGCCACTTTTTGTGGAGGCATAGTTGAGAAGATTTATCTTTATCTTTTAAATGTCATGCCTCTCACCTTCTTGGACAAACTGTTCATTGTTCCCTAGTTACACAGCGCCCTCTAGTGACAGGACCAGTTCTGCCCTCTCGCAAACAGCCCTGGGTTTAGCTTTGTGATTTCCATATCTTAAATATCTTAGATGTGATTTGCTTTTCAACTGTAAAATAATTTTACTTAGCATAGCATGAAATGACTGTATTTTAATTATTTATAATAGAAAAATAAAATTTTTTGAAAAATCCATGAATAAAAAATATATACTTTAAAGTAAAATTTCACTTTATGATTACAAAATTTAAGTATGTTTGAAAATGGTAAAAAATATATTGCAAACTCATTAGGTGAGAAGATGTACCCAAATACATTAGTTAATTATGATAAGGAAGTGATAATTAAAAAAACAGGTGAACTTTAAATTTTATTTAAATAATGGAAAAATAATCAAATTAAAACATCCTATATAATAAAACGCTAATATGTAAATTGACCAAACAGCAGAACGACCATTCACTATGACATGCACTGACCACCAGGGGGCAGACGCTTAACGCAGGAGCTGTCTCCTGGTGGTCAGTGGGCTCCCACAGGGGAAGCACTGCTCAGTCAGAAGCCAGGCTCGCAGCTGGCGAGCGCAGCAGCCTCTTCTGCCTCTGCTGCAGGTGGGCAGTAAGGAGTGAGGGGTCCCAGAGTGTGAGAACCCCAGACTGTAAGAGGGGTGTCTGACTGCTGGCTTAGGCCCAGTCCCCGGGGTTATCAGGCCTAAGCCAGCAGGCAGACATACCCCAAGAGGTCCCAGACTGTGAGAGGGCACAGGCCAGGCTGAGGGACAGCCCCTCCCAGTGCACAAATGTTGTGTACTAGGCCTCTAGTTTGTATAGTTTATGAGAGCTTTTCAAATTACATTTAGAAGTATTTTTTATATATTTTTTAAAAACATAAATATAAAAACATTATAATTGAAAGAGAATGTCTTATTCACCAAGAAAAATATATCGTTGAAGGATAATATGAGATTCGATTCAGTAAAGATACTAACAGAGATGGCACATGTTTTAACATTCCTGGGATGCTTTTGAAAAGAAAATGTTCAAAGGACAATTATTGAGATTTTATACCCCCCAAAATGTGATGAGGATAAAATAAAATGAATAAAGTCTATTTGCTTAAGAGTCATGGGTATAATGCCTGCCTATCTTTGCTCTCACTGGAAGACTTAACCAGAGTACTTGAATCAAATGTTTAATACAAATTGCCTCCTATGTCTTGCCTCTTACCATCTTTAATTTTTAAAAAATAGGGTTCAAGAGTTAATACCTCATAAATGTACTGAGATGTATTAATTATTCAGTGAAGAGATGATGTATCATAGACTTTTGGAAACTTAGATTGCTCTTATTAACACCCAGGGAACAGTATAACACACATTTACAAACCATACCTAAGCTAGTTTCTCCTGCCTTTACATACTCAGCTAGAGGCCCGGTGCACAAAATTTGTGCATTGGGGGGGCATCCCTCAGCCCAGCCTGCACCCTTTCCAATCTGGGACCCTTCCGGGGATGTCCGACTGCCGATTTAGGCCTGATCCCACAGGGCAGTCGGACATCCCTCTCACAATCCAGGACTGCTGGCTCCTAACCACTTGCCTGCCTGCCTGCCTGATTGCCCCTAACCACTTCTGCCTGCCAGCCTGATTGCCCCTTAACTGCTCCCCTGCCAGCCTGATTGATGTCTAACTGTTCCCCTGATGGCCCAATTGCCCCAAACTGCCCTCCCCTGCAGGCCTGGTCCCCCACAACTGCCCTCACCTGCTGGCCATTTTGTGGCAGCCATCTTATGATGATGTGAGGGCGTCGCGTGAGGGCGCAAGGACCACTTAGGCTTTTATTAGTATAGATTATTGACCACAGGTGTAATAACTTTATAATCCAAAAAAAATTGTAACCCTACAAATGAATTTGGGTTCAGTTGTTAATAACAAAGTCAATCTAAAGGTTGTGAGTTGTAGTAGTAATTTGGCATAAGTCCAAGCACAGATCTCTTTATTTCTACTTCTAAATCCTTGAAATAACCAGAGGAATAAATGAGGCTCCCACAATTTACACATTCACAGATACTGGGTGTATATACAGACAGTCCTCGCATGCATCGGACTTGACATACATCGTTTTGTGGTTACGTCGCCATCTCCCATTTATTTATTAAAAAAAAAAAGTTCCACCATTTCGATGTACGTACACATGTGCTTTATGTTTTTTATTATTTATTTACCACAAGAAAAGGTCAGGAATTGTTATCTTTCTTTAAAATTTTTTTTACTGTTTCACTTCATTACTGCTGTGTATGTGCTCCATGTGAGTGATGTAGGTGCTTATGTAGGTGGGTTCCGACTTACGGCGAAAATCACGTTACATAGCGCCCTAGGAATGGATCTCCAATGTAACCCAAGGACCTACTGTAAATTGCAAAAGTCACAGAAACCAAAAATTGTATGAATTGTGGGAAATGTTCCCAAAACCAATAAAATAGGAGTAGGAAACTACAATACAGTGGGCTAGTGGTGGAGTGATAAATACTGCACACTGGGGACAGTCCAGAAGCGCTAAGGGAACCTCAAGAGTGGACTTAGAAAACAAAGCAAACACACACCTTTGCCAGAAGAAGCTGCCCTGTCCTGGGTGGGCAATACTGTGGGCATGTATAAGTAGAAAAAGGCAAGATGGTGCATGGGTGCTGGAAGTGATGGAGAGGAAAGAGGATAAACATTTAAGAAAAACAATATTAATAGTTGCCATAGCTCAAAGAACTGTCCATTCCACTGTAGAAATAGCAGAGGCAGCCCTTTAAGAGAGAAGCCAGGAAGTTATCCTAAGCTGTTCTCTAGCTGTCCTCTCTCTCCAGGGCCTTCTACTAAGAGCTATTTTCAAACATAATTATGCAATAGAAGTATTGTTCTCAATGACTTTATAACATTAAAGTGATTCTACCACCTTAGTGGAAAATGGTATAAGTATAAAAGGAAGTATGCTATTTCAAAATTTCCTTCCAAATTTTACTTCTTATGATATAGATATGTTATTTTTAAACCATTTTATTTATATTGTCTGATATGCCAAAGAAGTAATTATTTTGACTGACATTAAAACTCAAGATTTTCCAATATACGGTTAGGGTTAGGGTTAGGGTTAGGGTTAGGGTTAGTGTTAGGGACCACGGCTGCCACCTTCCTGAGAACCTGACCAGCACCTCCCCCAACCCCCATGGGAAACCTATTGCCCCTCCCTCCTAACTCATGGTGGCCCCTCCTTGCTGAATTTGGGCTCTATAGGAGGTCTGAGCACAATCAGAAAGTGACAAGGTTGTGTGACTCTAAGACTGGGGCCATTTCTCTCACATGCCTGACTGGTGCAGAGCCCTCCCTTTACATGGCCAAATCTTGGTCTGTTTGAACCTGATAAACTCTGCTGAGACTGCACAGTTACAAAGGTTTGCAAACACTTGGCAGATGGCAGATAAACTTAACATATCCTGGGACTTTTGTTAAGTGGCCACAGACCCAACACTGGCACTGAGTTTAAATCTGTTTAAATGGGGTGAACACCACTCGTTTCTATCTGGTGACTCACTGATAACCTACCTTATGCAACTCCAGTACCAGCAAAGGCTCTTCCAGTGACTGAGCTTAACAGGCAGACGACAGGCAAAGGCAGGCAGAAGCTAATCTCAGGGTTTCTTCCACCTTTTGCTGACCTGCCTCTGGCTTCAGTGCTGGTGGAAGCTGGGGTTGGTGTGCATCTTGGTCCTTTCTGTGCACACCCAGGCCCAGCTGCAAACTGTGGATTGCTTTGTAACTCTAAATAGGTTGCCCAGACCTAGTCTCAGGCAGTGTCTGTCATTTACCTACACCAGAGTCCCTCCCAAGAGTGTCCAGAACCAACATACCCAGTTTTCAGATTTAGACAACATCAGAGCAGGATCTAGTTAATCTTCTCCAAGTAAAAGGAGATCTCAGCAGGCACCAGATCCTGCTGAGGCAAATTTTGCTTCCTCTGGACAGAACTTGAGCAGCAGCTTTTACACTATGGTGGTGGTCTAGCGATCAAGACTCAATTACAACAGGAGGGCTTGCATAACGTACAAAAGGGATATTCTTGCAGCCCCCAGCTCAGATGATCAAGGAAATTGCATGATTAGGTCCCATAGAACACCTACTACTTAAGGCCACCCTACCAAGACAGGGAGACACAACAGTTCTAGCTAATACTTAGAAGCAAACACCAGGAGGCAGCCAAGACAAGAAGGAAAATAAAAAGCCACTAATAGAAAAACAGAAGAAATCTCCAGAAAATGAGCTAAATGAAATGGAGGTGAGAAATTTTCCCGATATGGAGTTCAAAAAAGTGGTTATAAGTATGCTCAGGGAACTTGGTGAGAAATTCAACAGCATGATAAAGGTTATAGAAACCATAAAAAAGAACCAGTCAAACATGAAGACTGCAGTAGCTGAAATGAAAGATACACAGCAAGGAATAAACAGTAGGTTAGATGAAGCACAGGATGAAATCAGCAATTAGGAAGACAAGGTAGCAGAAACCACTGAATCAGAGCAGAAAAAAAAGAAGTATTAAAAAATGAGAAAGTTTAAGGGATATTTGGGACATATGAAGCTCAACAAATTATGTACATAGGGGTACCAGAAAAAGAAGAGAGCAAGGGATCAAAAACTTATTTGAAGAAAAAATAACTGAAAAATTCCTTAGCCTGGTAAAAGGAAAATATGCACAAATCCAGAAAGCAAAGAGAATCTCAAACAAATAAACCCAAAGAGGCCCATACAAAGACATCATAATTAAAATGACAAAGGTGAAAGACAATAAAGAATTCTGTAAGCAGCAGGAGGAAGACAGTTAGTTACCTACAAGGTAGCTCCCATCAGACAGTCAGCTAATTTCTCAACAGGAACATTTCAGGCCATAAGGGATTGGCATAAAATATTCAAAGTTATGGAAAAGCAAACACCTATAATTAAAACTACTATGGGCTATCATTTAAAATTAAAGGAGAAATAAAGAGCTTTCCAGATAAGAAAAAGCTGAGGGAGTCCATTTCCACCAACAAGTATTTCAATAAATGTTAAAGGGTCTTCTTTAAAAAAAAAAAGAAGAAATAAAGAAACATACTTATAAATAATAAAATAGCAATAAATACATACATATCAATAATTTCTTTAAATGTAAATGGCTGAAATGCTTCCCAATCAAAAGACAGAGGGTTGTTGAATGGATGAGAAAATAAGACCCATAATATGCTGTCTACAAGGGACCCACCTCAGAATGAAAGATACACACAGACTAAAAATAAAGGGGTGCGCAAAGATATTTATGAAATAGAAATTAAAGAATAGCTGAGGTAGATATAACAGACAAAATAGATTTTAAAACAACAGCTATAATAAAAGACAAAAGACACTACATAGTGATAAAGAGAACAATTCAACAAGAGGATATAACCCTTATAAACATTTATATACCCAAAATAAGAGCACCTAAATATATAAAGCAAATCTTGATGGACATAAAGGAAGAGACTGACAATAATATAGTCATAGTCAGAATTTTAACATTCCATTGACATTAATGGGTAGATCTTCCAGACAGAAAATCAACAAGAAAAGAGCAGCATTAAATGACACAATAGAGAAGATGGAGTTAATTGATATTTTCAGAGCATTTCACCACAAAGCAGAAGAATATACATTCTTTTCAAGTGCACATAAAACCTTTTCTAGGATAAACCACATGGTAGGCCAAAAAGCAAGTCTCAGTAAATTTCAGAAGATTGAAATCATCTGACCATAATGGTATGAAACTAGAAATTAATCACAAGAAAAAAAACTGAAAAACACAGAAAGACATTGAGGCTAAATAACATATTCCTCAACAATGAATGGGTTAAGAATGGGATAAAAGAAGAAATCAACAGAAATCTTGAAACAAACAAAAATGAGAATACAACACTCTAAAATCTATGGGACACAGCACAAGTAGTCCCAAGAGGGAAATTCATAGCATTTCAGGCCTACTTCAAGAAATTAATAAAATCTCTAAAAAAAATTTAACTTACACTTATAGGGACTAGAAAAAGTACAAACAAAGCCCAATGTGAGTAGCAGAAAGAAAATAATAAAGATCACAGTAGAAATAAATAAAATAGAGTCTAAAAAATTAATGAAACCAAGAGCTGGTTCTTCAAAATTAAACAAGGTGTGCCAAAACTTTAACCAGACTCATCAAGAAAGGAATATAGATGACCCAAAATAATAATACCAGTACTGAATGAAGATAACTAAAAACTGACATAACAGAAATACAAAGAATTATAAGAAAATATTATAAACAAATGTATGCCAACAAGTTTCACAGTGTGAACAAAATATATACATTCTTACAAACATACAATCTTCCAAAACTGAATCAGGAATAATCATAAAATATGAATAGACAGTTTAAAACAATTGAAATTTAAGCAGTAACAAAACAAAAAAAAATACACACACACACAAAAAAATAAAAACCCTCCAACAATCAAAAGTCCTCCAAATGGCTTCACAGGTGAATTTTATAAAACATTCAAAGAAGAACTACACCTATCTTTCTCAAACTATTACAAAATTTCAAGAGGAGAGAAAACTCCCAAGCTCATTTAGTAGGACAGCATTATCCTAATTCCAAAACCAGATATAGGTACTATAAAGAAAGAAAATTGTAGGCCAACATCCCTAATGAAAATAGATACAAAAATCCTCAACAAAATATTATCAAACTGAATCCAGCAATCCATTCAAAAGATCAAACACCATTTTCAAGTGAGTTTTATTCTGTGGATGCAATGTTAGTACAATAGCCACAAGTCAATAAATGTGATACACCACATGAACAAAATGAAGGATAAAAATCACATGATCATTAAATAGATGCAGAAAAAAGAAATTGATAAAATCCAGCACCATTTAGGATAAAAACTCTCAGCAAAGTAAAAATAGAGGAAAAATACCTCAATGTAATAAAGGCCATACATGAAAAACAGTCTACATCATACTGAAAGGGCAAAAACTGAAAGCATTTCCCTTAATATCAGGAAAAAGACAGGGATGTCTGCTTTCACCACTCTTATTCAACCCAGTACTTAAGTCTTAGCCATACCAATCAGACAAGAAGAAATAAAAGGCATCCAAATTGGAAAGAAAGAGGTAAAACTGTCATTTATAGATGGCAAGACACTGTATACAGAAAACTCTGAAGATTCTACAGAAAGAAAAAGAAAACTACAAGGACTGATAAATCAATTCAGTAAAGTAACAGGACACAAAATAAATATCCAGAAATCAGTTGCATTTTAATAAATCAATAATGAACTATTTGAAAGAGAATCTAAGAAAACAATCCCATTTATAATTGCATTAAAAGTAAAATAACTAAAAACAATTTAGAGAAGGATATAAAAGACCTGTACTCAGAATATTATAAGATACTGAAGAAAGAAACTGAGGAAGATACAAATGAATGAGAGTACAAATATATACCATGTTCTAAAATAGGAAGAATTAGCATCATTATAATGTCTATACTGCCCAAACAAATCTATAGATTCAGCTGAATTCTCATCAAGCTACCAATGATGTATTTCAAAGAATTACAGCAAATATTCCAAAATGTATATGGAACCACAATGACTGTGAATAGCCACAGCAATCTTGAGAAAGAAGAACAAAGTTGGAGGTATAGCAATACCTGATATAAAACTATACTACAGGGCCATAGTAACCAAAAAATCATGGTACTGGCATAAAAACAGACATATATATATCAATGGAGCAGAACAGAGAACCCACAAATAAACCCACATTTAATGGTCAATTTATTTGACAAAGGAGGCAAGAACATACAATGGTGTAAAGACAGTCTATCAAAAAATGATGTTGGGGAGAAACCGAGATGGTGGCATAGGTAAACATCTGAACTGCTGCCTCGCACAACAATTTCAAAACTACAACTAAAAGACAAAATGGACATCATCCAGAACCACAGAAAGGCTGGCTAAGGGGAAATTCTACAACTAGAAGGAAAGAGAAAAGCACACTGAGACTCACAGGAGCTGCGGAAGGCAGAGGTACGGAGGCGTGCGTGCGGAGAGGGCTGGCAACTGAGTACACAGCTGGCTTTCTCATTCAGGAGGGAAAAAAAGCTCCCAAGTGCTCTGAACTCCAGTTCCGGGCGAGACTCTGGGGACCCAGACTCATACGGGGAGAAACTGGACTGTCTGGCAGTGGGCGAAACGAGGGTGGCTTTCTCTCAGAGGTGCTTGCAGTGATTACCATGGGACACTGAGACCCAGGGGCCTTTTAGAGCAGGGCTGACAGGAAGCCATTGCTGTTTGCTCCACCCTGAGACTCCGCCCCATCCAAGCTGAGCTTAGAGGCTTTTGCATATGAATGGCCTGGTCCTTTGAATCCTAAACTTACCTAACAAACTGCAGCTGAGTCAGTGAGACCCAGAACATCCAAAAGAGGACCCAAGGCCCCACAGCAGCTTTCATTGCTTCACAGCTGGGCTTCATCTGGGCACCTCCAAAACCAAAACAAAGAAGAGGAATCTGCAAATCTCTCTGTAGCTCCTGCTGGGTGGCCTCAGGCAGAGGCTAAATTAGCACCTTCTTGGAGATCCAAGAGCCAGTGTACCCAGGGGTCAGAGTGGAACCATCCAGATTACAACTCCTCAGATCCATAAGGGACACACTCAGGGGGCAGACTCAGTGAACACCAAAGCCCCACTGAAGCAAGTCTTGTCTCATATGGGTGTCTCCAGCACAGAAGTTCTCCCAGCATAGACACAACTGATCCTCACAGTCAATTGGCCTAGAGGTCAATTCATCCCAGTGATACCAACAACAATCAAGACTTAACTACACAAGACTGCACACAGCCCACAAAGGGGTTCACCAAGAGTGTGCACCTCAGGTAACTGGGGAGGCTGAGCCACTGGGCCCTATAGGACACCTAGCACACAAAACCACTCTATCAACACAGGGAAGCAGCCAAAATGTGGAGACAAAGAAACAGGTCACAAATGAAAGAAAAGGAGGAAAGCAAACGATTGGATATAGAGTTCAAAATCATGGTTATAAGGTTTTTCAAGAATTTTCTAGAAAAGGCCGATAAATTTAGTGAGACCCTTGATGATATGAAAAAGGACCAACTAGAAATTAAGCATACACTGACTGAAATAAAAAATAATGTACAGAGATCCCACAGAGGACTAGAGGATCTCAAGAATCAAGTCAAAGATCTGAAATACAAAGAAGCAAAAAACACCCAACGGGAAAAGCAAAAAGAATCCAAAAATATGAAGATAGTGTAAGGAGCCTCTGGGACAACTTCAAGCATGCCAACATTCGAATTATGGGGGTGCCAGAAGAAGAGAGAGAGCAAGATACTGAAAAACCTATTTGAAGAAATAATGACAGAAAACTTCCCCCACCTGGTGAAAGAAATAGACATACAAGTCCAGGAAGCACACAGAACCCCAAACAAAAGTAATCCAAAGAGGACCACACCAAGACACATCATAATTAAAATGCCAAGAGCAAAAGACAAAGAGAGAATCTTAAAAGCAGCAAGAGAAAAACAGTTAGTTATCTACAAGGGAGCACCCATATGATTGTCAGCTAATTACTCAACAGAAACTATGCAGGCCAGATGAGAGTGGCAAGAAAAATTCAAAGTGATGAATAGCAAGAGCCTACAACCAAGATTACTCTACACAGCAAAACTATCATTCAGAATTGAAGGTCAGATAAAGAGCTTCACAGATAAGAAAAAGCTAAAGGAGTTCATCACCACCAAACCAGTATTATATGAGATGTTGAAAGGCATTTTTTAAGAAGAGGAAGAAGAAGAAAAGGTAAAGATAAAAATTATGAACAACAAATATATCTATCAACAAGTGAATCTAAAAATCAAGTGAATAAAAAATCTGATGAACAGAATAATCTGGTGAATATAATAGAATCAGGGGAATAGAAAGGGAATGGACTGACAATTCTCAGGGGGAAAGGGATGTGGGGGTGGGGGAAGAGACTGGACAAAAATCATACACTTATGGATGAGGACAGTGGGTGGGGGTAAGGGCAGAGTGTGGGGTGGGAACCGGGTGAAGGAGAGCTATGAGGGGAAAAAAGAGGAACAATTGTAATAATCTGAACAATAAAGATTTATTTAAAAAATAAATGATTTTGGGAAAACTGGAGAGATATGTGAAAATCTAGACCACCCTCTCACACTGTACACAAGAATCAACTCAATATGGATTAAAGACTTAAATGAAAGATTTGAAACCATAACAATCCTAGAACTGAACACAAGCAGTAAAATCTTGGTCAGTTCTCATAGCAATATTTTTTTCTGATATATCTCCTTGGGCAAACAAAACAAAAGGGACTACATCAAACTGTAAAGTTTTTGCACAGCAAAAAAATTATCAACAAAATAAAAAGACAACCCACTGAATGGGAGTACATATTTGCCAATGATACATTTGATAAGGGGTTAATATCCAGATTTTATAAATAACTTATACAACTCATCATCAAAAAAACAAACAATCTAACTGAAAGGGGGCAAAGGACCTGAACAGATACTTCTACAAAGCAGATGTAAATATGAAAATTTGCTCAATGTCACTAATAGTCAGAGAAATGCAAAGTAAAACTACAAGGGATACCAAACACTTGTCAGAATGACTATCGCCGATAACTCAAAATCAAGTGTTAGTGAGGATGTGGAGCAAAGGAACCCACATATGTGTTCTGTTGGTGGGAATGAAGATTGGTGTGGCCACTGTGCAGAACAGTATGCCAGCAGTAGATTAGTGGATAATGAAGCCTTGGTACATGTACACAATGGAGTACTACTTGGCCATAAAAAAGAAGAAAATCTTACCTTTTTGGAGAGTATGGATGGACCTGGAGAGTATTATGCTAAGTAAAATTAAGCCAGTCAGAGAAAGACAAGCACCATATGATTTCACTTACAAGTGTGAATAAACAAACAAAATAGAAACAAACAAACAAAATAGAAACAGATTCATAGATAAAGAGAGACTGACAGGTATCAGAAATGAGGAAGATTGGGGTGAAAAATTGAAGGGATTAAGCAAAAACAAACAAACAACAAAAAACATCTCATAGACACAATATGGTGATTACCAGAGGGAAAGATAGAAGTGTGCAAAGTGGGGATAAATGGTGACGGAAAGAGACTTGACTTTGGTTTTTGAAAACTCAATGCAATGTACAGATGATGTATTATAGAATTGATGACTTGAAAGCTATATAATTTTGTTAACCAATGTCACCCTAATAATTCAATACCATTTTTAAAAAGACAGAAATTTAACCACTGACAAGATATTTAATAATATTTAAGAAATTGTTGTTCATAGATTTTTAGATATGTTATGAGGTTTGATAGTTGTCCTAATAGTCCTTGTCTTTTAAAATATATTTATGAATTAAATGAAATTATGTATTTGGAATTTGCTTTCAAAGAATATAAGGAGGGGAGTGGTTAAAACTATAGAAGAAACAAATTTGGATGTGTGTTGATAATTGTGGAGGCTTGGTGCAGAGCAGTGTGGAGTTCTTTCTTCTATTCTATTTTCTATATGTTTAAAATATTTCAAAACAGAAATTAAGACACAGTAACAGCTGAGTTAAGAGGACACAACAACCATCATGACAAGGCTTATCAACTTGGAATTATATATTTAAATTGTAAAACATTTGAGAATAAAAAATTAGTCAATTGAAACATTAACCCAATGACATTTTATGAGTCCAAAATGTTAAAAAGATAATAGGAGCCAGAAATTGCCATTTGAGATAGCAATAAAACAGTCCAGCTCTTTGAATATCAGTAATTAAAAGAAGATAAGGCAAGTATCCTAATTTTGAATTAAGAACTATAACCAAATAAACCCATGATGAGGGAAAACTATTTTACAGAATGACAGCTAATAAATAAGAACAAAAAAATTATCATTCTACAATCCCCTTTAATGAATATATTAATTCAAAAAAGGACTCTGAATAAATGTCAGATCCATTGGGCATATGGTAGATGATAAAACTGGAAAATCATATCGTGATACAAAAGTTATACCACATTTTAGCTTCTAGTTGAATGGGTGGGAATGTTTGGGGACAATTGAGAGCTAAGTCTGTTATCACTCTGATCAAGCGGTATCATTGGTATAAATGGTGGCACAAGCCAGGTAATATATGTTTCTTGATGAGATGCGATATAAAGTAAATAACATCACTTAGAATATATTTTAGAAAACTTACTTAACTTAAATTCTCTAGCCTTTAGATCTAGCTTTCAGATTTCAGGATCCACAAAAGCTGTTTAACTAACATGTAAGTTGTTTAACGTACATGATACCATGAGGAAGCAACACACAAATGCAGAAGGATTGACCTTCTGTAGGACATCAGGCCAGGTCTTGTAAAAAAATGAGTGTCATTCACTGGGAGGGGGGAAGGGCTTGTACCTGGGAGGTAGGGGAGGCTAGGGTAAGGTCAATTGGAAAAAAAAAAAGAGGAGACATATATACTACTATTTGTAATACTTTAAACAATAAAAAAAAAAATTAAAAAATGAGTGTCATTAAAAGTGACCTGCTAGGGAAAAAGGAGCTGAGAGAACACAAATACCAATGGAATATGTGTTTCTGGAATAGATTATCTTTAGAAGAAACCAGCTGTAAAGGATATTTTAGGGACTTTTGAGGAAATTTGATTGCAGACCTGAGTGTAATATAAGGAAAAATATATTGCCATGGAATAATGGAGATCATTAACTGAAGAAAGCATGTTATAAATCTGCACATAGAGTATAATCTCATTTTGCAAAAAAAAAAAAAAAATACATAGTCATATATAAACATAAAAAAATTCTGGGAGGATATACCAAGAAGAAAAATTATAGTTTCTTAGGGATGAAAATATGTTTTGTTTTGTGGGTTTTGTTTGTTTGTTTGTTTGTATTTTCATGATCTATGTTCTCAAAGATTATACAAAGAAGAATTTATTTTTGTAATAAAAGCATTTGATTAAAGAAAAAAATATTATCACTCCTGTATGAGACATTGTACTATTAAGAGACTTTTTCACTTATGCAAGGTGGTAACTAACTATGGGCTAAGTCAATGATATGCAGAACTACATGAAGATGATTTTGAGAAGATTGAAAGGAGGCATTTGGACATGTGTGAAATCACAGTTCACAAACAGAAAAAATTGGAAAAACAAACAAACATACATATAGAGCTGGCTCCAACTACAATTTTCCTATGGACCTTTAAAACATTAAGGGTCCCTGGGACATTGTGGCTGACAATTATTCCATCAAGTGCCAGAGGTTTGTTTGTATGCTTTTATCATGTCTTTGAAGACTGAACTATATGGAGGATAAATCCTGACACCCTCTGAATGGTGACAGGTCATAAAATGTTCAGGATCTAGACATCTTACCAGTACCTCTCAATCTCATTAACATGTTGTGTTGGTTTTTGTGGCTCTCTGCATCTGGACAGCTTTATGCTAACAGGAAGGAAATATCTGTACTTCCTGATTGCCAAAGCAATAGAGAAGAAATGCGTCCATTCGTGTTTCCTCTCTGGGCCCTTTCTGAATTATTATATTCCTTTATTTATATTAATTAGTTTTTTTTAAGTTTCTTTTTTTTTATTGTATAAAGTTTTACAAATGTCTCCTTTTCCCCCAACCAACCCCTCCCCCCCAGCCATTCCCACCCTGGGCAAGCCCCCATTGCCCCAGTGTCTGTGTCCATTGGTAATACTAATATGCATGTATACAAGTCCTTTAGTTGCTCTCTAACCTCCTCCCCTCTCCTGCCATTTGTCTCTGGATCTATTTTTGTTCACCAAATTATGTTGATCATTATATCCCACATATGAGTGAGATCATGTGATATTTCTCTTTCTCCGACTGGCTTTTTTCACTTAGCATAATTAATGCTCTCCAGGCCCATCCATGCTGTTGCAAATGGTAAAAATTCCTTCTTTTTTATAGCAGCACTAGAGGCCCGGTGCATGAAATTTGTGTGCGGGGGTGTGTGTCCCTCAGCCCAGCCTACACCCTCTCCAATCTGGGACCCCTCCAGGGATGTCCGACTGCCTGTTTAGGCCTGATCCCGGTAGGACATCCCTTTCACAATCCTGGACTGCTGGCTCCCAAATGCCCCCCTGCCTGCCTGCTTGATTGCCCCTGTTTCTGCCTTCCAGCCTAAGCACCCCCTAACCACTCCCCTGGCAGTCTGATTGATGCCTAACTGCTCCCCTGCCAGCCTGTTTGCCCCTAACTGCCCTCTCCTGCAGGCCTGGGTCCCCCCCAACTGCCCTTCCCTGCAGGCCTGGTCGCCTCCAGCTTCCCTCCTCTGCCAGCCTGTTCACCCCTAACGGACCTCCCTGCAGGCTTGATAGCCCCCAATTGCCCTCCCTTGCAGGCCTGGTCCCTCCCAACTGCCCTCCCCTTCTGACCATCTTGTGGTATCCATCTTGTGTCCACATGGGGGCAGCCATCTTTGACCACATGGGGGCAGCCATCTTGTATGTTGGAGTGATGGTCAATTTGCATATTACGCTTTTATTAGCTAGGATAGAGGCCTGGTGCATGGGTGGGGGCCAACTGGTTTGCCCTGAAGGGTGTCCCAGATCAGGGTGGGGGTTCCCTTGGGGCACGGGGTGGCCTGGGCAAGGGGCCTGTGGTGGTTTGCAGGCCAGCCACACCCCCAGGCAACCCAAGTGAAGGCCCTGGTATCTAGGATTTATTTATCTTCTATAATTGAAATTTTGTAGCCTTGAGTGGAGGCCTGGGCCTGCCAGGGTGTGCAGAAAGCTTGGCTTCCTCCATTAACAGGGAAACCAAAGCCTTCTTCTTGCTCCGTGGCCTCAGCCATCTTGGTTGGGTTAATTTGCATACTTGCTCCTGATTGGCTGGTGGACGTGGCTTGTGGGTGTAGTGGAGTGATGGTTAATTTGCATATCATTCTTTTATTAGATAGGATAGTATCCCATTGTGTAGATGTACCATAATTTTTTAATCCACTCATCTGCTGATGGGCACTTAGCCTGTTTCCAAATCTTAGCTACTGTAAACTATTAACATAGGGGTGCATATATCCTTTCTGATTGGTGTTTCTGGTTTCTTGGCATATATTCCTAGCAGTGGGATTACTGGGTCAAATGGGAGTTCCATTTTTAACTTTTTGAGGAAACTCCATACTGTCTTCCACAGTGGCTGCACCAGTCTGCATTCCCACCAGCAGTGCGTGATGGTTCCTTTTTCTCCACATCCTCACCAGCACTTGTCATTTGTTGATTTGTTGATGATAGCCATTCTGACAGGTGTGAGATGGTATCTCATTGTTGTTTTGATTTGCATCTCTCAGGTGATTAGTGACTTTGAGCATGTTTTCATATGTCTCTGGGCCTTCTCTATGTCCTCTTTGGAAAAGTGTCTATTTAGATCCTTTGCCCATTTTTTTATTGGATTTTTTATCTTCCTTTTGTTAAGTTGTATAAGTTCTCTGTAAATTTTTGGGATTAAACCCTTATCTGAAATATCATTGGCAAATATGTTCTCCCATGCAGTGGGTTTTCTTGTTGTTTTGTTGATGGTTTCTTTTGCTGTGCAGAAGCTTTTTATTTTGATGTAGTCCCATTTCTTTATTTTCTCCTTAGTCTCCATTGCCCTGGGAGCTATGTTTGTAAAGATATTGCTACAACATATGTCTTCTATTTTGCTGCCTATGGAGTCTTGTAGGATTTTTATGGTTTCCCATCTTACATTTAAGTCCTTGAGCCATTTTGAGTTTGTTTTTGTGTATGGTGTAAGTTGGTGATGTAGTTTCATTTTTTTGTAGGTATCTGAACAATTTTCCCAGCACCATTTATTGAAGAGAGACTGTCTTGACTCCATTGTATGCTCTTGTCTCCTTTGTCAAATATTAATTGAGCATAATGGCTTGTGTTGATTTCTGGGTTCTCTGTTCTGTTCCATTGGTCTATATGTCTGTTTTTATGTCAGTACCAGGCAGTTTTGAGAACCATGGCTTGGTAATATAGCTTGATATCTGGTATTGTGATCCCTCCAACTTTGTTCTTCTTTCTCAGGATTGCTATGGCTATTCAGGGTCTTTTTTTATGACAGATGAATTTTTGGAGAGTTGTTCTAGATCTTTCAAATATGCTGTTGGTATTTTAATGGGGATTGCATTGAATCTGTAGATCGCTTTAGGTAGTATGGACATTTTAATGATATTGATTCTACCAATTCATGAACATGGTATGTTCTTCCATTTGTTTATGTCTTTCTCTATCTCTTTTTTCAATGCCCTGTAGTTTTCCGACTACAGGTCTTCTACCTCCTTACTTAAGTTTATTCTTAGGTATCTTAATTTTTGGTGCAATGGTAAATGAAATTGTTTATTTCATTTATCTTTCTGTGAGTTCGTTATTGGTGTATAAAATGACCATAGACTTCTGGGTGTTAATTTTGTATCCTGCTACATTGCCAAATTCATTTATTAGGTCTAGTAGTTTTTTGATGGAGTCTTTGGGGTTTTCTATGTACAACATCATGTCATCTGTGAATAATGACAGTTTTACTTCTTCTTTTCCAATTTGGATGCCTTTTATTTCTTCTTCTGTGCATCTGGAATAAGCAAGCTGATAAGTGCTATGGTTAGCACTTCCAGTACTATATCGAACAGGAGTGGTGAGAGTGGGCATCCCTGTCTTGTTGCTGTTCTTAGGGGAAATGAGTTTAGTTTTTGCCCATTGTGTATGATGTTGGCTGTAGGTTTGTCATATAAGGCTTTTTTATGTTGAAGTATGAACCCTCTATCCCCACTTTGCTGAGAGTTTTTATCAAGAAAGGGTGTTGGGTTTTGTCGAATGCTTTTTCTGCATCGATTGATATGATTATGTGATTTTTGTCTCCCAATTTGTGTATGTGATGTATCACGTTTATTGATTTGTGTATATTGTACCATCCTTACATCCCCAGAATAAATCCCACTTAGTCATGGTGTATGATCTTTCTAATGTAATACTGAATCTTATTTGCTAGAATTTTGTTGATGCTTTAGCATCTATGTTTATCAAGGATATTGGCCTGAAATTCTCTTTTTTTGTGGTGTCTTTATCTGGTTTTGGGATTAGGGTAATGCTGGCTTCAAAAAGAGCTTGGAAGTGTGCCTTCCTCTTGAATCTTTTGGAATAGTCTGAAGAGGATAGGTTTTATTTTAAAATTTTCTTAACTGTGCATCTGTAATAAGCAAGCTTATAGTAACACATAGTTCATCTGCTCCTATAAATAAAACACCTCAAAAATTTAATTAAAGAGGAAGTGGCAATAGGAGCTGCATCTATCTGGGCCACAAGTGTGCTGAGTTGCTCTGATGGAACTCAGGGAAGAAGAAAATAATCACAGGAAAAGTATAAAGACATCACAAGAAAAGAACAGATTTCAGAAACAATGATTCAAATACGTTCCCAAGAAATGTTGTTAAAGGGGGGTGGACCTAAAAATCACATCTAAGAACTTGGAGAAAAGTGCCATACAACCAGGCAAAACAGGTGTGACGCAGTTCAGGAATAAGCAACAAGGGGATAAAATATCAAAGAACAAATCCCAGCAGGCAAATAAAGTCAACAGGAAGAGAAAATTTCAGACAGACTGTAAAAGTGATGGATTAGCACCCAAGAAACAGAAATGGGATGATTTCAAAAAGAACTGAAGCAAAGCAGACAACTCAGTGATAAAACCAACTATGACACTGTTGCTCAGGCAAAGCAGACTTGGGGTATCTTAAGAAAAGACTGTGACAAAGAAAAAGAGTGAAGTTGATAAGCGATTTGCAGCAGTTGATTCGAGGAAAAATGAGACATTGCATTTGCTCATGTGATCCAGTGTCATATTAATTATGGCAATGAAGAACAGAGAAAATAGGCTTTTGAAGAACTGTGAGATGGAAACACACACAGTAAGAAAGATACAGAGGTCCATCACAGAGAGCTCTTAGAACCCACCTCTCCAGCTTTGTTACGTTACCTGCAAGGGCATGTCCAGAAGTGGTGTTGAGTAAGTCTGCATGTGTGTTGGTGTCTGACTTTCTGGGAACTGCCATTGGAGAATGTCAAACTGCCCTGAATGTCATAACCAGCTTGGCGGCAGGAGAATTGCATCCGGGTAGCAAGGAGGGAGAGCTTCACCTTGCAGAACATCCTACAGGACATCTTCTCCTGCAGTGGTTAATAGAGCAAAATAAAAAGGTGAAAGAACACAGAAGACAAGATTGTTTTGGGAAAACATAGAGCATTTGGGTGTGAAGGGCCTGAAGTCTGGGGCTAGTATAATTTGAGGTGCCTTTATTTTTTCTAGCCTTCTCCAGAGTCTTATCAGGAAGTTGCAAACAAAGTCAAAGCTGGATTGAACTAATCCACATTGGAAAACACACACACAAAAATACCAGCAAAGGAATAGTCATGCTACTTGAAAAACTGTCTGCATGGAAATAATTAACAAGATGGAATAACTTTTTCTCTTCTTATCTGTTTTCCCAGAATGGAAAAGAGGGGGTGGAGTCCCCCTTATTGGTAATTTGTGCACTCTGTGTATGTGTTTCTTCTTCATATAGAAATTTATGCATAAAATGCTTTCTACATAAAAAGTTTACTTTTATAAAGTTAGTCTGCATATCTATTTGCCTATAAGAAGAAAGTAAGTCATTTCTGAAGCCTGAGTTTCCAAACTAATACATGAACCTCCCATAAATAATAAATATATCTTAATGGCCCCATAGAACCTTTTTCTTTGAAAATGGAGCCATTTGTCAGTTTTCTACTGTTTCAGAAACTTACAGTCTAAACTTCTCTTTTTGGAGAAAAATGCTCTCAAGAGGATTTTTATGGTTTAGTTATGATGCCTGAAAATCAGCAGACAGCATCTTCCCCAGTAAAGTTCTTCCTCCCAAGTTTGAGACCTTGGCAATAATGGCAAGGGTTTTATTTTTATTTAGATAAGTTTTTAGTATAAAAAATCCTAATGATTTTAGGGATACTGATATATATATACACACATTTAAAAATAACTATAACTTTATAATTTAAATGCCATATTTATGTATGCCCTATTGCCTTATTCCAGGATATTATATGAGACACAGCTAAATATTTGTGTACAATAATATTTATCACAGCATTCTGATTATAAATTTTAAACCAAAATATTCATTTAGCATTTTAAAATGTTAAAAATAAGAAAGAAATCAAATATTCAATGATCAAGGAAGTTAAATACATCTTGGTACCTCTGTGGAAAGACAGTACAGCCATTGGGAAAAATTAGTAGATATTTATCAGTGTATCTCAACAAGCAGCAATTTTTGCCTCCTCCTTCCCAGCCCAGAGGACCTTGGTAATGTCTTGGAGACATTATTGGTTGTTGAAGTTGGGGAATGAAGGCCCTGCTGCTGATATCCAGTGGGTGAAGCCCAGGATGTGGGGAGATATCTGGCAATGCCCTGGATAGTCCCTAACAACAAAGAATTATCGTACCCAAAATACCAATAGCGAAGATTGAAAAAACTTGATCAATAGCTATACTGACAGAGAAAATGTGCATCTTATATATTTAAATAAAAGCAAAGAGTAAGTCAGTATCCTACATGATAAAAGCCTAATATGCAAATTGAACAAATGGCATAATGACTGGTCAGTGGGGGACAAGGCCAGCAAGCGGGAGACACCAAGCCAGCCAAGGTGGGTGCCAGCGGGCAGAGGGAGGGGATGATGATTAGGGGCGGCAATGACTGGTGGTGGTGGAAGGGCGATCGGGGAACAGGGCTGGCTGCCCACTGGCTGGTGCTGTCCCCCAGTCGGCCGTGGGTTGCCTCCCACAGAGGGAGGCCAGACTGTGGCTTAGGCCCACCACAGGGAGTGGGCCTAAGCTGTCAGTCAGACATCTCCCCAAGAGCTCCTAGTCTACAAGAGGGCACAGGCTGGGCTGAGGGAAGCCCCCCCTCCCCAAGTGCACGAATTTTCGTGCACCAGGCCTCTAGTATTGTATAAGTTCTCATATTAGAAGTTCTATGATCACAATAAACCTAACATCTTTGTGAAGACAGAATGAATGGAGGCATTCTAGCCACTCCACCCTATGTCTTATATGTATTATTTTATTAGACCCTCATAACAAAGTTGTGAGGTTTGTGATGCTTCAAATACTGGACCCTGTGCACCAAGGGCAAGGAGAAATGAATGAAGGAGGCAGAGCACACAGAGTGCTAGGTGGCAGGTTTCATAAGCAAGGGAACTTACATATAAGGCTTGTCTTGGTGGACCTTAAAATGAGATCTCCGCACCCACTTGCCAGAGTCTTAAGAGTTTATATAGAGGCCATAATGGGGCTCAGTCCCTTACACCACCCAGATGGTTTCATTAACACATTGCACTCTCAGAGCTGCGTCCTTGAAACGGCTGCTGGTGTGGGAATAGTAGGCAGCAGGTGCACTCCAAGGACCCGGGAGGGGTGAGGAGCCTCCGATTCCGGTTGCCTGAGTCCAGCTGGTGGGTCCACCAGAGGTCACACCTTCTCAATTACCTTCTCCAACAGTGTGTTTACTAATTAACTTTACAGAAGGAAACTGTTTCAAAACTGGTGAAGGAACAGCAACTGACAAACTGCACTTAGATGTAGGCACAGAATTTATGCAAATGGTAAAATAGTGTGATCTCTGAAGGAAGAATTAGAGGAAATATTCATTTTTTTAGGTTTATTAATTTTTATTAGTTTATCAAGTGAATATATTTTTTCACACTATGTGGTATCTAACCTAAAAAGGTAATCCTTTTCTCACTCTGCACTCCTCCCATCTCCATGCCCCAACTTAGAAACAACCATTTTTAACTTATTTAGCTATTTCTGTTGTATTTACTTCTATATTCCTAAACAATGTCATAGCTTTATTTATGGCTTTTCTGTTATAGAATATGAGGATTAAATTCCATTTCCCTCTCCACAAATAGTAAAAACCCATCTCTTGGCCTTCCACTATAGCTATATTACAGTTTTAATTAAGTCAATATTATTGTCTTCTCATACAACTAAATTAATATTGCAGATGAAATTTACTTTTTATTAACTTTGTGTTTTGTCTCAAGTTAATAATTAATTAATTACATTGTTGGCTTTTCTTTTTTATTATCACTAATTTATCTCCAGTCTTTCAACTAAAACGTTTATTTTAATAGCACTAAGTATAGCAGGTAAATTATCTGCACCTTTTTTCCCCTCCAAAATCCAAAATCTATCTATATAAAACCCTAATATGCAAATCGACTGAATGTGGAATGACCAGCAGAATGACTGGTTGCTATGATGTGCATTGACTGCCAGGGGACAGACGCTCAATGGAAGAGCAGCCCCCAGCCCACAGGCCCTGACCGGCAGTGGTGGTGGGGGGCGGGGCCGGCGAGCGGGCAGTGCCAGGCCAAGGCGGGTGCAAGCAGGAGCCCGAATCACCCAGCTGGTCACCTCACAGATTGGCCCTAATCCTGAATAGGCCTAGGGACCCTACCCATGCACGAATTTCATGCACCGGGGTTCTAGTCCTATCTAATAAAAGAGTAATATGCAAATTGACTGTCACTCCAATACACAAGGTGGCTGCCCCCATGTGGACATAAGATGGCTGCCACAGATGGCCAGCAGGGAAGGCAGTTGGGAGGGACCAAGCCTGAAAGAGAGGGCAGTTGTGGGTGATCAGGCCAGCAAGGGAGGGCAGTTGGGAGGGACCAGGCCTTCACGGGAGGGCAGTTGGGGGGTGATCAAGCCTGCAGGGAAGGGTAGTTTGGGGGAACCAGGCCTGCAGGGGAGGGCAGTTGTGGGGGGCGGGGCACCAGACCAGCAGGGGAGAGCAGTTAAGGGCAATGAGGCTGGCAGGGGAGGGCAGTTAAGGGTGACCAGACTGGCAGAGGAGGGCAGTTAGGGGCAATCGGGCTAGCAGGGGAGCAGTTAGGCATCAATCAGGCTGGCAGGGGAGTGGTTAGGGGGTGATCAGGCTGGCAGGCAGAAGCAGTTAGGTGCAATCAGGAAGGCAGGCAGGCGAGCAGTTGGAAGCCAGCAGTCCTGGATTGTGAGAGAGTGCAGGCTGGGCTTAGGGACACACCCCCCCCCGTGCACAAATTTCGTGCACTGGGCCTATAGTCTTTTAAATAAGAAGATAGGAGCTGGGGTTAGTTTTGTAGCCACAGCTGGCCAGTTTGCCAATTTTGCACTTCAACTTCCAGCCCTTGGAAGGTAGGCAGGGTTTGGTGTGGCTGTGAGGGCATCCCGGGGCCTTGCTGAGATGCCTTTACACCTCTCGGCCCTTGCGAGGACCAGAAAGCAGGAGAATGGGTGCCACAGCCACTGGTTGAAGGTGAGGATCTTGCCCCCGGTCTTGAGGATGAGGCTTACACGAAGTTCACATACTGTACCTTCAGGTTGGGCACCTCCTGGACACGCACCTCATGGGTTATAGTACCACAGCCATAGTGGTTTTTCCCTCCCAGCCAGGAATCTCCCTCTTCCAGATCATCCAGGAAAAGGACAGCAGTGACTGGTTGGTGCCACTTAGGAGCAGCCTCTCAGCACCAGTTGGTGGAGTTGGTTTGTCTGGCTAGAAACCTGTACAGCTTGACCAAGGGCCTTGGGTAGATGTCCTGGCTCTTGGGCTCCTTGGCAGACACTTTCAGTCATCGTGGTGCCAGATCTCAGCTCCCATGATGGCACCTCCTGCTCCACCAGGTCGGGAAAGAGAGGCTTTTTTGTTTTCCTTGAAATCTTTTCTCCTTAGTTTCTTTCTTCTCTTCTCCTCCTCCAATGGGTACCGATTGTTCCCTAGGCCAGATGCAGAGCATTCAGCTCAGCATATGGAACCATGGAAATTAAACCGGAACCTGTGGTTTTACCTCTAGGCAGGATGCAAAGGTGATTTCCTGGGTTCTTGTCCAGGTGGATTGGAAGAATGAAGCCACGGACAAAAAGTGGTACAGGAAAAGGTGGAAGTTTATTGAGAAACAAGCACAGACTCCTACTTGGGGAAGGGGAGAGAGACTCACCAAGTCCCTCTTTCTTAAGGTTTATAAAGGCTGCAGTTCTTTGTGTCCTGATATCCCCTTTGATTGGTCACTATAGCAGCTTCAGAGCTCAAACTCCACATGGGGTCCCCTCTTTTTCTCCCTTTTGTTTTTCTATTCCCTGTGGCCTTCCTCCTCATTCTATAAATTTATACCTTTGGCAGCTCCCAGCTTTGCAACCCTGTGGTTCTCTCCCAGGGACCCCCCCCCCCCCTAATTCCTAAAACTCTCTAAACCTGATTTTTTTTCCCCAAAAAAAACTCCTTTCAATGTCCCTCCCCATCAACCTGAAGATTTCCTTCTTCTCTCTCCTTTGTTGGCTCCTACCCCTGTTTCCTTGACATCTGACTAATTTTACGGGGTCTAAAGTGAGTTTCTAGAAACTCTGTATGCAGAGTCATGCAGAGTGAGATGATCTCATGAGATGTGTTAGTTTTGTTGGGGGAAAGTCCACATATCATTAAATGTAAGTGCTTATCTATCGTCCAATCTCGTGTAATCTTGAAACCTACATTTCAGGAAGTAAGAAGAACAATTAGAATACAGTATTAAGCGTAGGTTTCTACACTAAGGTGACCAAATTTTAACATTGGTAAAGTGGGACACCATTGACCGGGGCGGGGGGGGCGGGGGGAGTGGGGGGGTTCTTGATTAAAAATTTGGTCTATATTGTAATCGCTTTTGGTTTTTTTAATAAAAGGAAATTCACTTCTTAGATCATCGTTGAATTTGCATCCTCTTTTCTTACTCATTATGTTAAAAATCTAAAAAAAATAATTTAAAATTATATTATAAATTATTATATACATACTAGAAGCCCGTTGCACCAAGTTTCGTGCAATAGACCTTCCTTCACCTGGCTGCCAGCACCAGTTTTCCACCAGCAGCAGTTTTCCTCTGGCCACCCGCCAATCAGAGCGCCTCCCGCCAGCGTGATTAGCTACCCCGAGAGGAATTCCGATCGGGAGGCGCTCCGATCGGCAGGTGGCCAGAGGAAAACTGCTGCTGGCAGAAAACTGGTGCTGGCAGCCACGCAATCGGCCACCCCGAGTTCCGCCACCTGCGCCTTCCGCAGGCTCCATCGGTCCTCCCGCAGGGCCGGCTGTTGGGGCTTACGGGAAGAATGGGGGGCGGCGAACCCGTTCATCCTGTCAGCCCAATTGGCCACCCCAAGTACCGCCCCCAGCCTGCCGCCGGCCCAATCATGGGCATAGCGGAGTGATGGTTATTTGCATGCTTCCCTTTTATTAGGTAGGATTTCTTAAAAACACAGTAAGTAGGTACATAATTACATGAACATATTTTATTGTTAGTTTATAAATTAAATTAATTTGATTGTTATAAAGTAACTATATTTTAAAAATTATTTTAATTTTAATCCTATATTTCTATCTAAATAATAACAATACTAACTTGTATTATTTTTCCTCTGAATTTGCCATAACGTAAGTCGTAAGTGTCACTTTCAAGGCCGGCGCTAGACTTTTTGCCGCCACTGTAAAATATAAATAATACGAGTACTGTCTGCTAAATTCAAGAAAATTTATGTATTTATGAAATAAATAAATTACTTACCTAAATTATCTGAATAGCTGATTTGTAATGACATCACTTGTTTAATACTTTGCACTTGCTTGCTTTTTTCTCGATTCCTTTATTCTAATGCTAACCGTGTGGAGTCACACTTGACATCCGAGTGAAAAAGGTTAACTAGCTTACTAGCACACAGTACGATGTGTATCATCTGAGAGACAGTTACAAAATGTTTTCGTCGTTGCCAATCCCAAAAAATGCCATTGTTCATTAAGTCCAAACAATGGTGGTCGAATTCTAACAACTGATCAACAATGCGAACTTTGATAAGCAGTTCTCGATAATCAGTTCTCAACAATTATTTGTTATTAAAGTTTAACATTATAAAATTAAAAAAATAATATAAAACTCATATCTTGGCTAAATAGCCACATGGCTGCCAAAAAACATATATTCCCTTCCCGTTCTCCCGCCGTTCCCTAGCTTGTTGTGCATTCTTTCCAAAAATCGGTACTTTTTTAGAACACCGTGGGACGCGGGACAAATTGTTAAAAATCGGGACTGTCCCGCCAAAAGCGGGACGTCTGGTCACCTTATTCTACACAAACTCTTTGTTTTCACTGTGGTGCTTCATTCTTCCCTCCATTTTCCTAGTGACCTAGCCTGCAAGGCCTCTTCAACATCTCTGTCTCAGTTTTTCTTTCTGGATTTCTGGGGAGAGACATTGTTTTTATATAAACAAAGTGTATTGTTTCCAGAAAATAAACCTGCAGGCCTTCTCTAGGGCATAAAGTGGTACAGTCTTTAAGCATGGGGATACATGGATTCCCTAAATGTTTTTCAGACAAACCTCCCTTTTTATTACACCTAAAGGCAGTGTTTCCGATTTTTTGTACTTTCTGGTGGTCTGTGACACAAATTAACCTCTCTGCTTCCCCTTCCTTCTTTCAGCCTTTAACATAAAATTTGCTTGATAAATCACAATGGTTTTAGGTTGGGATTACCAATAAAATTCAGAAGACACAATGAAGTCTATCTAGTATTTACTGAGTTTAAAAAAGAGTATAGAACAGGGAGGAGAGGGTGCACAACAAGAGCCAGCAGATGTCTTATTATTCTCAGGGGCAGATTCCAAATGTCCTAGTCTTTCCCTGTTGGATGCAAATCAGTCATGTGAGATGAGGTTCAGGAAAGCTATACTCGAGGTGTATTTATACCTCATTAGTCATGTATTACTCTCAGGGGTACTTGACTAGCTCTCATTCCCTGGTGAAACTATATCTCATCAGTTGCACATTACTTCTCAATTACAGCTTATTTATCAATTTCAGGTTACTCATCAATAACAGGGTATTTAACAAATAATCTTAATGACCAGGTTCAGAATCTTAGTCTACTACAAAGCAAACTAAACAACATCTTCCTTTATCTTGGAGACAGAATACCCCTATACTTTCCTTGCTTGGTCTTTCCAGGAGGGTTTGGTTTATCTAAGGGTCAAATCCTTAGGCATCCTTAAGGCTAGAGGAAAGACTACAGATTAGTTATTAATCCTGCCCCAAGCACTTAATTGATTGCAAAGGCTAACACATAAATTTGCACTCCTTATCCACCAATTTTTATCTTCTAAACCTTTTTTGACATTTTTCATCTGCCTTCCATCCTCTCCTCTTCCATTCTCATGTCCTTGCTGACTGAATCCCTCTGCTGTCCTTTTGTTGGGAATTCATGGAGGGAGCAGAGAAAAATGTGCATGTTTAATCTGTCACATTTAAGTATAATGATTGTACCAATGCTTTGGCTACGCACATTTTAAATGTGGAGAAAATGGACTAAAAGACAAATGCTTTGCAGGTCTATAAGTCGTTTATATGAAAAATTTAAAAAAATTCATATTCTTTCACCGGTCACCCAATAGTGATTTTTAAAGTAGTTTTAGAAGTAAGACATTGGTTGATGTAAAAATATTTATCTAAATTAGAATAACATAGCATATATATTCTGCATATCTACTGCTTGCTTAATAAATTGTGCAATCATAAAATGAAAAAAAAAAATTAACTGTAGTTAATGTTGAAACATTTCTAAGTAATTATATATAATGATCCAAGTTGTACTCTACTTGTAAACATCACTAGAGGCATATCATTTAGATTATTTGTGTTATATTTGCTTGTGGAATAGCTTCTAGTTGTTAATATCTGAACTTTATAGAACTTAATAAGGGAAAAAATCATATTTATGCCCCATATTCTCTATATATGATATGTGAAAAGATGCTCAATTTCACTAGCTGTAAAATAATTGCAAATCAAAATCACAATGATATACCACCTCACACCTGTTAGAATGTCTGTTATCAATAAAACAAGAAATAACAAGTGTTGGAACGGATGTGAAGAAAAGAAAACACTCATCCACTACTGATGGGAATGTAGCAGCCAATATGGAAAACAGTGTGGAGACTCCTTAAAACACTAATAAAAACAAACAAACAACAAAAAAAAAAAACCCAACAACGTTAATTAAGCTACTATATAAACCAGCAATCACTCTTTGGGTATCAATCCAATTAGAAAGTATTTATTAATCAAGATACATATGCCACTACATTCATTGCAACATTATTCATTGTCATGAATACGACATTGATAAAGACGTGTAGTTCCATACACAGGGTGTCCCCAAAAATGCATACACACTTTAACAGCTGATAGCTCAATTTTGAAAATAAAATGTATTTTAATAAATACTGCTTTTATAATTATTCAAAGTGTGTGTGTACATTTTTGGGAGACAAGTTATATATGATGGAATACTAACTTAACTGAGCCATAAGAAAGAGTGAAATCCTGATATTTGTGACAACTTGGATGGATCTTGACAGCATCACACTAAGCCAAATGAGACAAATGGAAAAGGATGAACCATATAATTTTTCTCATATGTAAGATACAAAACAGAAGGCAGCAAATAAGCCAACAAAACAAACAGACTCAGAAAGACAGACAAAAGGAAGGTTACCACAGAGCAAGGGGAGTGGAGGAAGAATTAAGAGGGTGTAGATACTGTAAACAGTCAAATATGTGGTGATGAAGGAAGGTTAGGCTACAGTTGGTGAGCACACAATGCAATATGTAATTGATGAATTTTAGAATTGTACACTTGAAACTTATATAATGTTATTAACTAATGTCATCCCAATAAATTTAATTTAAAAAATTAGAAAAAAGGACATCTGAACCACCTATAAAAATCTTGAATTGAACATCATAAAAGGGAGACTGTGCTTTAGTGTTAATGGTATTGTTGCCCTAGACCAGTGGTCGGCAAACTCATTAGTCAACAGAGCCAAATATCAACAATACAACGATTGAAATTTCTTTTGAGAGCCGAAAACCGACTTCTGCACATGGGCCACGAAGTTTCAATTGCACTGTACGTGCGCACCCGCACGTGGTATTTTGTGGAAGAGCCACACTCAAGGGTCCAAAGAGCCGCATATGGCTCGCGAGCCACAGTTTGCTAACCACTGCGGGCCTAGACAGTCAGTCAGAGCATCCAGGAATCTTCCCCATTTGGAGAGTTTCTTATACTGAGCTCACTAAAAGCTAGAAACTTGAATGGACAGGCACTGAGCAGGAAAAAGGAGAATGGATATAAACCCTAATGCACCAAAAACTATCAAGATAACCCTATCCATATAAGCACCATAAGCTGGAGCAGGCAGGAATAGGAGTCCACCATTTTCCCAGGTCCTGTGACTCCTGAATGAAACCTCTTTCCTTTTGCATCAGCACCTGCCTCCGAGTTTAGCTTTCTATGGGGCAGGGAGCCAAACCCCGTTTTTGTTGTTGTTGTTCAGTTATTCTAAGAGGTATCATCGCATCAGTTTTTGTGAGAGGCACTCTGTCATGCTATTTGTTCCGATCTCTTTTCTATTGGTGCTTTTAAAAATTTGGCCTTTGCTAAATTCTGTTTTAAAATGAATCATCAAAACATGTTAGAGAAAATTATACAGAGATAATGTTTTTTTAAAAATGAGATTATATACACATACATTGACACACACACGTTTTCTGTGTTTTAGTGCTATTTTAGAAATTGGAAGTTTGGTATTTGAGAGTTTGGAGGGTTAACTGCTAATTCATTATAAATTTCTTCAAATGATGGCAAACAGGTTTTTGGTTAGTACTTGTATCTAGAACAGATTGCTCATGTTAAGTGGGAAATGCTTTTGTTATATTTCAGTACATACTAGTATCTAAAAGATAAAACAAACTGTAAAATTTGAATTAATTCCCAAAGAGTACATGTATTTAAAACAAATAAAGACAAAAATAGCACAAAACAAGATATTTCCATTACATTTGATGGAATTGCTTTATATTCGCAAATACTTCTTTTAGTAAAATCTTGTATAAAATATTATTTTTTATTTAAATTCTTTATTGTTTAAAGTATTACATATGTGTCCTTTTTCCCCCATTGACCTCTACCCAACTGTTCCCATCCCCCCCACATTCCTTACCCCCCCCCCCTACTGTCTGTGTCCATGGGTTATGCTTATATGCATGCATAGAAGTCCTTTGGTTGATCTCTTGCCCCCTCTCCCCCCCCACCCCTGTCCCTTGCCTTCCCTCTGAGGTTGGACGGTCTGTTTGATGCTCCTATGTCTCTGGATCTATTTTTCTTCATCAGTTTATGTTGTTCATTATATTCCACAAATGAGAGAGATCATGTGATATTTATCTTTCTCCGGCTGGCTTATTTCACTTAGCATCATGCTCTCCAGGTCCATCCATGCTGCTGAGATTGGTAAGAGTTCCTTCTTTCTTTTTTACAGCAGCATAGCATTCCATTGTGTAGATGTACCACTATTTTTAATCCACTCATCCGCTGATGGGCACTTAGGCTGTTTCCAAATCTTAGCTATGGTAAATTGTGCTTCTATAAACATGGGGGTGCATACATCCTTTCTGATTGGTGTTTCTAGTTTCTTAGGATATATTCCTAGAAGTGGGATCACTGGGTCAAATGGGAGTTCCATTTTTAGTTTTTTGAGGAAACTCCATACTGTTCTCCACAGTGGCTGCACCAGTCTGCATTCCCACCAGCAGTGCATGAGGGTTTCTTTTTCTCCACATCTTCACCAGCACTTGTCATTTGTTGATTTGTTGATGATAGCCATTCTGACAGGTGTGAGATGGTAGTCACTGTCATTTTGATTTGCATCTCTCAGATGATTAATGACTTTGAACATATTTTCATATGTCTCTTGGCCATCTGTATGTCCTCTTTTGAAAAGTGTCTATTTAGGTCCTTTGCCCATTTTTTGATTGGATTGTTTATCTTCCTTTTGTTAAGTTGTATGAGTTCCCTATAAATTTTGGAGATTAAACCCTTATCGGAGATAACATTGGCAAATATGTTCTCCCATCTTTCTTGTTGTTTTGTGGATGGTTTCTTTTGCTGTTTAGAAGCTTTTTATTTTGATGTAGTCCCATTTGTTTATTTTCTCCTTAGCTTCCATTGCCCTAAGAGCTATATCAGTAAAGATATTGCTACAACATATGTCTGATATTTTTCTGCCTATGAATTCTTCTAAGATTTTTATGGTATTCCATCTTATGTTTAAGTCCTTTATCCATTTTGAGTTTATAAAATAATATATTCTTTATAGCTTATAAAATTTCATCTTTTAGATCATGCTAATCAATTCAACACATTTTATCTTAACTTTTATTGCTTGATCTGCATACATGCTTTTACACAATATATTTAAAATCTTTTACTATAATTATGGAATTTTAAAATTCTTTTTGAAATACTGTTATTGTATATAGTTCAGACTATGTATATCATATCATATGAAATTTTCGTGTTATGTTGATAAATTGTTTTATAGGAATTATCTTAATGTTTTTTGCTTTTTGTGCTTAATTCTTTTTGCTTAATTCTTTGTGCTTTTTGCTTTAATATACATTCTTTCTGATATTAATTTTGGTATTCCAAATTTTTATTTGTAATTGGTATTTAGCTAATATATATTTTTCCTATCATCTTATTTATATATGTTTTATGTGGTTTTCCTTTGGATGGGTATATGATAAGCAACATAAAGTTGTCAGTTTTCATTATGTTATTGTTATCCAACTTGATAATCCATGTACATTTAATGTGTTTCCTGATATAGAAACAAATTCTCTGCTCATTTTGTGTTGTCTGTTTACCATCTGTTTTGTTTGCTTTTTAATGTTTTCTCTGCCTAATGTTTTATTAAGACATTTTTCTCTATTCCCTTTCTTTCCTTTTCCTGATTTCTAGGCTAATGGTTGCTTTTCTTTGGTTTCTGTGATTACACTTATTTTTAAGATGCACCCGTAATAAGCTTGTTCAGATAAAGCCATTGTCCTGTCTATTCTTCTGATAAGAGATGGAGATCTTGGCAGTTTATTCATAGGATAAACTCTCTGCCCTAAATCTTCTTACTGTTATGTAGAATTTTTGTTCTATGCCTTTAAAAAAAACAAAAAACAAAATTATTGTATTTTGTCAGTTTCTTTGCTCATGTTTCTATTATCCCATCTTTTTTGATCTGAAATCACTTTTCTTCTTGTTGTAGTGCAAAAACTCATGATATTTTAAAATCAAATCTGTGATAAAGGATGACTTTTGCCCGTGAAAATGACTATATGTTGTATTTCTTGCATAATTGTGTTTGAGTACGTGGTTCTAATTTAGGAGAGAGGCATGAGAACTACATATATGACCTAAAGTCAAACAAAGTTAAGTCAGGGGCCTGCCACATGCTGCCTCAAAGGGAACTCGGCTGACCAGAGATGCAAGCAGACACGAAGAGCCTCAGGACAAAGATAATTCCCCCAAAGACTGATTCCTAGCGACTCACCTGCACCTGATCCTTTACCCATACCATCAAGAGAAAACAAAAAATGCGGCTTGTAAAGGTAAAAATTAATCCCAGCATTTTCCACCTTCTATTTCCCCATACCTGCAATTTCCCATAGAAATTACAAACATAAATAAGCTCAACATCTACAGATGGCTGGGGTCTCCCTTCCTTCTCTTGTGAGGAGAGGCCACTCCTCTGTCTGGAGTGGCTTTTCTTGCTGTCCTTTCTGCCCGAAAGCCTGCTTTTCCACTTTTACCGCTTATCTGGCTCACAGTCTTGAATTCTTTCCTGAGGGAAGCCAAGGACCCTCTGGGCTTGGGGCTCAAGTCTCCACTGGGGACTTGCACTCCTCTGGCATCAGTCATCTAATATCTTCAGGCTTTTATTGTTGCTGATGAAAATGTGTCATAGGCCCTACTGTTACTGCTTGAAAAATAATCTTGTTTCATTCTCTGTGAGAATTAATGCTCTCTTTAATCATAATCATATGAGCTATCTAACCCCAACTGTGATTGGAGTTTCCCTGGCCCACATGAGATTATCTGAGAATCCCAAAATGTATTGTATCAAAATGGGGAGAGGGCTTGTTCTGTCGTGTATACCAGTAGCTAGACTCACTTTTGCTGTTCCTGCAGCTGTTGATATCACACACTTCCTAATTTTCACACCCTGCAGGGCTCCCAGCACACAAATGCAGAGAAATCTCTAGAGGCCCAGTTCCTTTAATAGTGTTGACTATGAGGAATATTCTCGGCTGCTGGCTCTAGTACTCTCATTGAGAGCCCAGGTATGGATAGAATTTGAACAGGAACCACAAGCATTTCCCACAATTTATCATCTCTTTTGTCTTCTCAGGCTTAGGGAATCCTTCTCTCTCAGGGTCGACCAGAGTTTATTTCCTTGATAGGCTAACCCAGCAGTTTTCCCATCTACCCTTTAAAGTCAGTTTTAAAATATTAGAAGCCCGGTGCACAAAATTCGTGCACTGGGGGTGGGGTGGGGGGATTCCCTCAGCCTGGCCTGTGCCCTCTCACAGTCTGAGACCCCTCGCTCCTTAGTGCCTGCCTGCTTGCTGCTCCTTAGTGCTGCCATGAAAGTGGGAGAAGGTCCCACTACTGTCGCTGCATTTGCCAGCCATGAGACTGGCTTCTGGCTGAGCGGCGTTCCCCCTGTGGAAGCGCACTGACCACCAGGGGGCAGCTCCTGTCTTGGTCAGTGCGCATGATAGTGACCAGTCGTTCCGCCGGTCATTCTGCTGTTCGGTCGATTTGCATATTAGGGTTTTATTATATAGAATATTGATGGCCAGATTCCACTACAGATCAATTAAGGGTTAGTGGTAATTTTTTCTTTGAGTTCAGTAAACTCCCACATGATTCTAATGCACAGCCAGGGATGAGAACAAAATGTTGCAAATAAAAGCCTCCTTCCAAGGTTCTCAAATTTTAGCAGACATCAGAGTGACTGTAGGGCTTGCTAATGAAACGCAGAACCAAACTGAAATGAGTGGTTTCTTCTGAGCAGGATGCAAAGGTGATTTCTTTCCCGGGTTCTTGTCCAGGTGGATTCGAGGAATGAAGCCACAGACAAAAAGTGGTGTATGAAAAGGTGGAAATTTATTGGAAACAAGTACAGACTCCCACATAGGGGGGACCCAATGGAGGTAGCCCACTCAGCTCCTTTTTCCTAAGGTTTATAAAGGCTGCAGTTCTTTGTCTCTTAATGCTCCCTTCTTATTTGTCGCTATAGCAGCTTAAAACTCAAAGCCCACGAGAGGCACCCTTCATTTTCTCCCCCTTCAGTGGTAGAATTCTGTCTCCTGTGAAAGTCTGTTTTCCTCTTTCTCACTTTTGTCAGCATTTCTCTACTCCCCCTGGCTTTCCCCATATCTCCTGTGAATGTGTGTCTTCCGCTCCCCTATCCTGTGGCGCCTTTTGTTCTTTGTGAATGTATGCTTTTTGGCAGCTCCAAGTCCCTAGCCAACTATGCCTCCCTCCCTCATGGGCCCCCTAATTCCTAAACCTCTCTAAACCTGCCTATTTTACCCCTAAAAACTCCCTTCACTAATTTGCAAATAATTGAGCGCCATTCCCAGAATGCAAGCTAAACAAAACAAACAACAAAACATAAAAATGTTCTGCAACAATAGTGATCTTTTGAATATGTAAATATAAACTTGTTTCCCAAGTCCACCAGAGTAATTCAATAAATTTTTCTTGTTCTACAGACCAGTATCATTATCGCCCAATCCCATTAAAAAAATTCAGTGGATTCCTATTGTTCTATATACCAGTGTCTGTATTAACAATGTTTATAAGACCCCTGGGTTTCCACCCTGTCTGCATCACTCTCCCTTCACCTCTCACTTTCAAACACTGTGAACTGACTGTTCCTTAAGCAAGATCCACCTGCCCTTTAGGGTCCACACTCTGCAGATTGGTCACAACACCATGTTATTTGCTCTCTAGAACTTTCAGAACTCCTTCGTATTTCTTAAACGTCTCCACAAAAGCTTACATATTTATCCACACAATTGTATTCATCATTCTCTATCTCTATGATACTGAATTTTTGGACTGGAACCTGGATTCTTTGTCCGCCGGAATCGAAGAATGAATCCACAGACAGAAAGTGGTATAGCAAAGATGGAGAGTTATTGAAGAGCAAGTACAGACTCCCACGTAGGGAAGGGGAAGACTCCCCCTGGATTCCTTTCCCGATGGCTTATAAACACTGCAGATCCTGGTGCCTGATATCCCCTCTGATTGGTCAATATTCCCCTTTGACATGTGAGCTGCTCCCTCCTCCTTCCCTCTGGGTTTTCTTCTTTTCCAACTGAATGAAGGACTTCCTTCTCTTTATTTTGTAAATATAGACCTTTCCTGGCTACTTCCAGTTCCCTTATCTTATGTAAATGCAACTGTTGCTGCTCCCTTGTCTTATGGAGATGTAACTACACCTGGTTTCCTTGTGTTATGGAAATGTACCTTCTCCCAGTCTGCAGCCCCACGCTTTTCCATGGACCCCAATTCTAAAAAATCCCTAAGCCTGCCTATATCCCCCTAAAATTCCTGCGTCATCTATATTAGATTCTCCATGGTGATTCCCATCACTGCCACAGTGCCTGAAAAATAACACACACTCTTCCTATAACCAGGATAGAATAAGCAAAGAGAAAGCAAAGCAGTTTAAATATATTATCCATTGCACCACAGAATGCATTCAGATAACAATTCTAATAGTGTTAGGCCCCAGGGTCTACATGACAATGCCTACATGTATGGACTTCCACACATTCTTAAAATTTTATAAGACTTAGTGTACTTAAATATGAAGTAAGAATAATGCTCACCTTGGAAGATTGGTTTGTCAATTTTATTTGGGAGCAATTACACAGGAGAGTCATTATCTTTGCATTTTGTGATTCAAAAGAATAAAGATCAAAATTTTAAATCTTATGGGATAAAAAAAAAAATGTTATAAATTTCAAAGAACAACGTTTGTAATTAGATGTGGCCAAAAAGAGAATGCAGTGTCTCAATACATAATGTGACCTCATCGGTGGACCCCTTATAGAAGAGCTCCATGACTATCAGCTAAGAGTTAGGTTACTGCTTAGGAATGCTTCAAAGAGTCAACATTTTTGTAACCCTGTGAATTTAATTCATTAAACAAAAATAACTCTTAATGTATGTTTATAGTCATAACACCCAGTGCATTGGCTTTCTTTCGTTATTGCAACTGACGATTTTATGACCGTTCAAACTCTGCAGCTTTGCTTCAATATGCTAACACCTGCAGGCTCACTCCTATTGAAAAGAATGAAGACAGAGAGGTCTGACAATTTACACTGTAGATTTAAATGTTGGTGTCAGGGAATTATTGGCTTTAACCTTAACTCCATTGTGTTAGGATAAAACAATATCCTTCAAATGTTGTTACTTAGCTGCCCAGAGGGGGGTTCTTTTTTTTTTTCAAAGAAAAGACTCTTACAGTCAAGCTGTTATTATGTGAAACAAGAAACTGACTAAAACAATTGAGCCCTTCCTTGTAATTTGAAGGGAGACTGAGAATTCTGGCGCCCAAGGAAGAATGTTTCAAAATAAGAATCATGATCTTAAGTGCTATTTCTCCATTACTTAATTTGGAGTTTAATTTATCTGTGAAACCATCTTTGAGGCCATGCATGTTCCGGGCAGAGAGAAGAAAAAGGAAGCTTTCTTGTGATTCTAGTAAGGGCACTGACCCCATTCATGAGGGATCCATCCTAATTTCCTCTCAAAGGTTTCACCTCCTAATACTATCACAGGGGGATGCAGCCATGAACATAAAAATTTGAGGGGACACACATATTCAGCCCATAATGGTCAATGGGAGCTAAATGTCTGAGAGCATCATGGATACGGAACTAAGTCCACTGCACTGGGCTTCTTGGTATCCCATAGCTATCAAACTCAAACTGGAGGAGAGAAGTATTCCAGCAAGGGTGGTTATCCACTTACAAGACAGGTACAATATAAAGGAACCGTCAGCTAGGGCAGTGGTCAGCAAACTGATTTGTCAACAGAGCCAAATATCAACAGTACAACGATTGAGATTTCTTTTGAGAGCCAAATTTTTTAAACTTAAACTTCTAACGCCACTTCTTCAAAACAGATTCGCCCAGGCCGTGGTATTTTGTGGAAGAGCCATACTCAAGGGGCCAAAGAGCCGCATGTGGCTCGCGAGCCGCAGTTTGCCGACCACGGAGCTAGGATATTTGATCGGAGCTCCTACCCCTGTTTCCTCAGCCATTGTCTTAGTTTAAAACATCCTCCCCATCTGTTCACACACTAACTGTGAAACCAGATAACCAACGGGTCTGGGCTGCCTGTCACCACTAGAGCCAATTCAGCAGACACAGGATTGAGTCACATATGAACATTTATTCCAATAATGCCAGCAGTATGGGAGAGCAGCAGGTCATCCACAAAAATTTGTTCTCCTAGCCCGCATAAGCCAGCTGCTTCTATTGGGTAGAAGGGCAAATATTACAGGGAGAAATGGTCAAAAGGAATAAGAATGGGTATGCAAAATGGGTATAATGGTTACAGTTTACTGGCAATACAGAATGGGGGGTTGCAAAGGACTGGGGGGTTGCAAAGGCTTGGGGTTTGCAAAAGGCTGGCACCTCTGGTTTCTGCAACAAGGTTGTTCATCTTTCCAGTTCCTGTATATAGAATAGGGAGGATGGGCCGCATTTGCAGGTGAGCTCCCAGATCTCACGCGCAACTCCTAGACAGGTTAGAATGCGCTTCTGAGTCGGGTGGTTGTTTCCCTGAGCAGGATGCAAGGGTGATTTCTTTCCCGGGTTCTTATCCAGACAGATTTGAAGAATGAAGCCACGGGAAAAAAGGTGGACATTTATTGGAAGCAAGTACAGACTCCCATGTGGGGAGGGGATTTCAAGGGAGTGACTCACTAAGCTCTTTTTTTTGTAAGGTTTATAAAGGCTGCAGTTCTCTATCTCTTCATACTGCCTTCCAATTGGTGGAATATCAGCTTCAAAGCTCAAAACCCACGTGGTGCCCCCTTCTTCCATCCCCACTCAGTGGTAGAATTCTCTGTCTCCTGTGAAAATCTGTTTTCCCCTTTCTCCCATTTGTCGACATTTCTTTATCCTCTGTGAAAGTTTGTTTCCTCTTTCTTCCTATACCCTGTGCTTTTCCCTATCTTCTGTGAATGGATTTCTTACTCTCCTCTTATCCCCTGGCACCCCTTTTTTCCTCTGTGAATGTATGTATTCTGGGGGCTCCAAGCCCTCACCTATGCCTTCCTCCCCAATGGACCCTCTTTATTCCTAAAACTCCCTAAACCTTCCTATTTTATCCCTAAAACTCCTTCCACTTTCTTTAATCAGAACAAAATAATCCCAGTTAACAGAACATTATTAATATCTCTTATAATCATATCTGGTCCCCAATATTCTATTTCTTTCCCTAATGTTGCAGAATTTTTGGACTGGAATACGTGGTGTTCCCATGGGCAGGATGTCCCAGATTCTTTTTCCACCAGAGTCCAAGAATGAATCCACGGACAGAAAGTGGTATAGCAAAGGTGGAGATTCATTAAAGAACAAGCACAGACTCCCGCCTGGGGAGGGGGAAAGGGTCCCACTGAGCTCCTTTTCCCTATGGCTTATAAAGACTGCAGATCCTGGTGCCTTGATATCCCCTCTGGTTGATCACTATTCCTTTAGACTGGTTACTATAGTAACTTCTGGGCTCAAAGGTTGAATCTCACATGGGACATGTGAGGTTCTCCCCCACTCCTTCCTTATTGTTTTTCTATTCCCTCTGGGCTTTCTTCTTCTTCCTCCCGTTGATTTTGTAAATATAGACCTTTTGCTGTTTCCAGCACCCTCATTCTATGAAAATGTACCTTTTGCAGTTTTTCAGCTTCCCTATTCTATGGAAATATAACTTCTGCTGCTCTGCAGCCCAGTGCTTCTGAAGTATGGTAGCAATCATCTCAGGTAGAAACTACTGTTTGGGTTCTGTACTTACTTGTTTGATAAAACAATAGAAAGTTATTTGATTTTATGAACTTGCTATCCCAATACTCCATTGATGATGGTTTGAATATCCCATTGATTGTGATCTCACTGGTTATCGAAGCACATTCTTCTGGAACCCAGGACAGCTTAATTATCCCAAATTGTCTCAGTAGCTACAGATAACTGAGTTTCGGTTGACTCAGTGGTCCTGGAATCAGAAGAGCACAAATTATACAGATAGTGCATTCCTGTTGACTCAGTGATCCCAGAATCTGGACAGCACAATTATTCTAAATTGTCAAGGTGGTCCCAGATAATGTGTTTCTGTTGATTCAGTGATTCGTAGATACTTTAGATAACTAACTTGCTCAGTTTCACTTCTGTAAAATCGCAAAACAGGTTCTTCTTTCCAGACCCAAAGAAGTAATCGATACTTTTGTGATATTCTGCCAATATAAGCCAGACGTGGCAAGCTGTTAGGGCTGTGAGATTTGGAGCTTTAGCCCCTCGTATGCCGCCGGCCTTTAATAAATGACTCCATAATTCGACTTTTGAGGCGTCCTTTGTGAGATTCGGGGTACATCACAACACTTCTTCCTTAAATTTCTAAAATTTCCTAAAACCCGTCTTTTTCACACCTAAAAATTTCTGTTTCACTAACAACAGGAAAGGGTCAGGTTTTCTCCCTATATCCCTTGAAAGAAAATGCCAAGGAACCTGACCAAGGAATATCTGACCTCTCAAGTTATCATTTATATCTTTTAGCAAAAATTTGTAGTTTTATTTGTAGATCTTTATCAATTTTAGTAATGTTTATGGTAATTCATAAATACTTTATAATTTTTCCCTATAAATAATATATTTGTCCTTTAAAAAGTTTTTATAGAAGTACAACACACATAGATAAAAGTGATTTTTGTCATCATAGGAATTATAAGAATCAACGAATATTAAGGAAATACGCACACCTATGGGACCAAGTCACCCAGGTAAGGAAATGGAATACTCCCAGGAGACACAGAAGCACCCCCACCTCGATAGTCCCTCCAGGGACCGTTCTTCAACGCATCACCACTTACCTGCCTTCCAACCCTTTCATTTGCCTGTTTTCAAGATTTATGAAAATGGAAGCAGACGATACGACTGCTCTTGTTTCAGGTTTCTTTTGCTCACCATGTTTTATATTTATCCATCATTATTCCAAGTTTTTGTTTTAATTCTAAGGGAAAATACATTTTAATACAGTCTATTTGATGAGTCAGTTTTTTTTGTATTTCTTGTATTATGCATTTTAGGTTTTAGCATTCTGAACATTTTTATGTTACGTTTGTACTTTTATTATTGTCTCTCATTTGTACATTGTACATGGATTTTCCCCTTAAAATTCTGCTAGTAGTTATTTAAATCTAATTTTCTAAGTATCAATGTTGAAAATGAAAAGATTTTAAATTTAAGACCTCTCCTTAAATAATACAAGGTAATTATAATGTACAAATTCTCATCAGTAATATATGCTGGTTCAAACTGCAGTCTTGTACCCAGCTATTGCTTCAAATTATTATTAATTTTAAAAAATCAATATTAAAAAGAAAACACAAGGGAACAAAAGCATTAGAAATTAATAAGTACTGATAATATTTATAATCGTTTTTCCATAACTGTTACAGAAACTGTCTTTCTCCCCCACCAAACCTTTTCTGTTTAGCTGCTGTGCATGGAAGTAGGTTGTATTTCTAAGAATTGTGGCTAATAGAAGTCATGTGAATATGATAGTTGATTTCCAGGTTCTGCCAATAAAAACTTCATGTGATGTGATAATCTTGTTCTTTTCCCAGTGTCCATTAGAACACAGAAGGCCCGACAGAAGATTCTGAGATCTTAAGAGATGAAAGAGTCACAGGGCAGAAGGTCACTCACCAATTGCCTGCATTCAAACATTTTGCAGCCAGAAACCAACATATCTTGCTTCCTGCTTCACACCTACCCACTGACTTATTAACTCAGTTAATTAAAATTAAGTATGCCACTCAGAGTTGTCACTGCTCATCAATTATTCTATTAGACTACTAGAGGCCCGATGCACAAAGATTCGTGCAAGAATGGGCCTTCTTTCCCCTGGCTGTTGGCACCGCCTTCACTCTGGCTGGAGCCACCTTTTTGCTCCACCTGGAGCCACCATTCTGCCTTCCTATGCTGCCCAGAGGCCTGTAGCAGCTGGGGTGGTGCGGAACACCTGCATTGTTGCCATGGAGACGATGCAAGCATCCCGCCCCGCCCCTGGCCACTCAGTGCCTGTGTATGCAAATTAATCCACCATCTTTGTTGGGTTAATTTGCATACTCACTCATGATTGGCTGGTGGGTGTTGCATAGGTATGGTCAATTAGTGTGTTGCCCTTTTATTAGTGTAGATGGTTCCTTTGATTTGGGATTTTTTAAATTGATTTTTAGAGAAAGCACAAGGGAGAAGGAGAGAGAGAGAAACATCAATGAGTGAAACATTTATCAGTTGCCTCCTGCACACCACCTACTGGGTACTGAGTCCACAACCCAGCATGTGTTCTGATCAGGAATAGAATTGGCAACCCCTCCATGGACAGAACAATATCCAACCAACTGAGCCATACCAGCCAGGGCTAATTTGGGATTTTTAATTATGCTTTAACCTGTGTTAATTTGAAACTTTCTTTGAAGAACATTATTCATTATTAATAACTGGGTGATATGCTTTAATTTATATATATAATATAGTTTTTATTTGAGTGGAATTTTAATATATCTATTTGTTGGTTATAATTTTCCTATGTCTAAACCATCAAATTCTCTTCAAGGAATAGGTTCTCTTCGGACAACTGCTTCATCCCCATGTTATTTCATAAGTTTTCTTCTGGCTCTTGTTCTGCTCTAAGTTTATTGAAATATCCTATGCACTCATGACCCATCTCCTTTAGATCTGTTCATTAAAGATAATGCATTTCGTTATTTAGGGTAATTTTAGTGGAAATTTACCAGAGAAAAAAGATAAATGCTAGTTGTGTCCTGAACTGGAAGCCTCCTTGCTATTCTTAAGACTACAGAAGTAGTTCTTACCTTTGTCACGCACCCTCTACCATGAGAAATATTTACATGTTATTTTTGAACCTAATTTATATTGATATCTCTCTCTCTCTCTCTTTAAAAATTTGTCTTATTGAATAGGCTCCTTTAATAAAGAAATTTAAAAATCTGAACTGATTAAATTTAGAAAACTTAAAAATATTTTTATATTTCTTTGCTTTTGGGCTGTTTAATTTTTTCTAATTATTTATCATATTAACTAAATGCTCTTTTGATTGTTATTCTATTTTTATTTTAAATAGAATTTTATTTTATTTTATCATATTTTACAAAAAAGATATTAAGAATTACATTATTTGGTTTGTTGTAGTAAAATATAGAAATGTTTTAAAATGCTTAAAGAATGTCTAAAAACGTTAGGAAGGTTTTGAAATGTTTCCTTGAAACTTAAAGTGTGATATTAAGGACACATTCCCCACTGCCCTGAAGCGTGTGTGCCCCATAGATAAGGATTTGAACTTCGATTACTGACTCAGAGTGACTTGCTAAGATAACCACTTGTGTGAGTGATGTACTCTCCCTAGATAACCACGTGTAGCCCCTCGCCCAGTTTGAGATTAACATGTGTGCATTGACGTAATTCATTGACAGCCACCTGAACTGCTGTGGGTATGGAACAGGCTTTAAAAATAGATCCCAGCCAGCTAACGGAGCTCGCCTGTCGAGACAGCCACAAAGGCACGTCCTTTTGTCAGTCCGGCAAGCGACGCTGCTCCACGCTCCTCTTCCTCCCAGAAGACAGAAGAACAGTTAGTACTTTCCAATCGAGATGTGACCAAGCTCTCGGGTGAGGAATGCCAGCCCACTGCAGCCAGACCAGACCAGTCCAGCTGCCGGACCCCAGAGGACCGGGATCCTCATTAAGCCTGTACCCGCAGCATCAGGAACTTGTGTGAGTAATAAAGTGCTGTGTGATTTGCAACTGCATATGTCTCATGTGGTGTAATTCTTCTGGCCATTAATTGAATTATTTTGCATACGCTTAAAATTTAAATTAAAGCTTCTGGGTTTTTTTCGGTTCTAAGCCTGCCCTTGGTCCTGCTTGCATAGAGTAGCCTCTTCGATAGCTACTACTTGAATGTCCCAACTCCTGCACGGTCAAAGTTTATCAGAAGGGACGCCTTAGATAAACACCCCAGATCCTTTCCGGGATCTACTTGGGACATGGTTTATTTTAGAGAACTTGTATTTAAGAGTTTATTTATTTTTTTATTTTTCTGTAAAAACTAGTTTGTTTGAGTCTGATCTCTTAAAGTATGTCACAACTTTTTTCTTCAAATATATGCAGCTAATATTCCTTTGTAATCTATCATGGATAAGGTTAAGATCAACTTCATTCATCTTCTTCTACAGGCTAGTGAGTCATTACTTATTTATATAAACATCAATTTTTACCTTAATATGACTAGATTGCATCCTTTTACTAGTTTTTATTTCCCCCCCTGAAACTCAGTGAGCACTTATTATTTTGAAACCTCTTTGTAGGAACATTTAGTACCTACTTTTCTGAACTCCAGCATCCAGTCTCTGTATATATTATATGCATTCTTGATAGTTTGAACTGTGTCATTTCATGGGTTGCATAAAAATTCCAGCTTTGTTCTTTATTTAATTACTAGAGGCCCAGTGAATGATTAAATCATGCACGTGTAGTGTCCCCTAGGCCTAACCTGCCATCCAGGCCATATCCACTGCCCTGCAAAGCCTAGCATGCTCCACGGACACTGCTAGCAGCCTGCTCCCCGCTTTTGATGGCAAGGGGTCTGCTGGTGCTGGAGCGGACACACAGCTCCCCGCTTTCAATCGCGGGGGAGCTGGCTGTCTGTCCGCTGGTGCACCAGGCCTTTCGAAAGCCTCCAGCCTGGTGCCAGAGCAGACAGACAGCCAGCTACCCCGCTTTCGCTCCCCGCTTTTGATGGTCTGCAGCAGGACATGGGCTCGCTGCCCCAGAGGCCCCTTCTGTGCCGCAGCACAGCCATGGCACAGACGCTGAGCTCATGCTGCTGCTGGCGATGCGAGCTCAGCATCCCACCAGCCCAATCGGCCACCCCGGCCACCCCGAGTCCTGCCCCCTGCGCCTCCCGCTGGCCCCATTGTGGGTGTAGTGGAGTGATGGTAATTTACATATTACCCTTTTATTATGTAGGATTTTGCTATTTTATAGAATTTTGCTTTTCCAATGCTTCCTTAAAAAAATATTTTTGTGGCTTTTGTGTTTCTGAATTTCTTTCTTTCCTATGATTCTCCCCTTCTCATGTCTATTCAAACTATTTTCATGGAAGCTATATATACTCTTGATTCTCTTTGAGGGCATATATCAAATACACGGTGGGTCAAAAGTAGGCTTGTAGTTATTTGTATGGAAAATAATACAATCATTATAAATAATAATATAAAAATAAATTTTTGTTTTGCATACTCACAACTATAAACCCACTTTTGCCCTACCCTGTATTTTCTAATATTTTCTTCTAATTCATTGTGCAAATGCTTTTTTAAGGAGAAAATTACAATAATTAGTTATAGATTTGGTGGTCTTTTTCCCACATTGAGAAATTCTCCATAGGCTAGTCATTCTCACTGAAGGAAATAATCTATTTAGAATTGAGTTATAATGCTGTAGGAGTGGACTTGGACTTAGTAAATTGTTATTTTACATTCTTTTCAAAATACTTCACAGTGAGTCACAAGTCTAGGTTCTGAATATCTCTGGTTTTTGCTCTGGAGAGGAGTAAGAAAAATTGGAAGGTGCCCAAACAGAATTGTATATATATTTTTTATCAACCTGATGCTATTGTAATGGCATATATTAGAAATGTTTGCAGATTTTTTTACTTGGTTGATTTCTCTATGTAGATTTTGATTCCCATTAAAGTTTTAAAATTTGTATGTATCTTATACATATATACTAGGGGTCCAGTGCACAAATTAGTGCACCTTGAAAGGAACTGTGGACCACTAGGGTGCGGTGGGCACAGGGGTGGGTTTTGGCCCATCCTCTGTGCCCCCGCCTGGCCCCTTCCGCCGTGGCCCCCGCTCCCCTGTCTGCTGGCAGCCCGGTCCCACCGCCACCACTCCCACACACTGATGGCACCGGCCCCACTTGCATTCACTGATGGTGCCTTTAGCGGGTACAAGTGGCGGCTGCTGCCCCGATTGCCCCTCAGGAGCAGGGGGAGGTGGAGAAGCCCTTAGGAGTGATCAGGGCCAGCAGTCGCCTCTCGCACCCACTGACAGCACTGAGCGATTGGGACTGGCTCCAGGCGCTGGCAGTGGGTGTGAGTGCCAGGAGGGACCATGGTGTGCAAAGGCAAAGACTTTTCAGTAACCACCAGAGGCTCACCCCAATGACAGCGACTGGCACCCTGCCTTGGTCTGGCTCCCTTACTCACCTGCTCCACCATCCTGCCGCAGCTGATGCCCGCCATGTTCCGCACATGCCCCCTGTTGGTCAGCATGCATCATAGCGACTGGTTGTTCAGTTGTTCCACCGTTTGGTCTATTTGCATATTAGGGTTTTATTTATAGATATAGATAATATTATATATATAGTAAATGTGCTGGAATAAATGGAAAAACATATCAATGTCTATAAACATATGGTCATTATATGAAAATCAAATTTGAAAAAAATTTATTTGAAGGCATATGTTTGCTATAGAGATAACAGAAGTAATTATTAGCACAGCCCTGAGTAAAGTTATAGAACACATATGCTCATAAATAATATACTGGGATAGGAACTTCTATTCCAGAAGTTTGGTTATATTAATATCTAAAAGCGTAAGTGACCGACTGACCGTACGACCAGAAGCTATGGCATGCAATGATCACCAGGGGGCAGACACTCTGACCTGTAGCTCTGATGTGCACTGACCACCAGGGGGCAGACGCTCAATGCAGGAGCTGCCAACTGTGGTGACTTGGCAGCTGCAGTTCTTGGGTGATGCATCTGGAACCAGAGAGGAGGGAGCCCGATTCCGGGGTGAGTCACCCGAGAACCACCCTCTTGTAATCCAGGACCCTTCAGGAGATGTCAGAGAGCCGGTTTTGGCCCGATCCCCACAGGCCAGGCCGAGGGACCCCACCATTGCATGAATCCGTGCACTGGGCCTCAAATATTAATATTAAAAAGTATATAAATAAATGATAAGCTGTATTCATTTATAAAGTTGGGTTCTGAATATTTTTGATGCTAAAAATGGTATCTAAATTCAAAATGTGTTAGAATGATTGGAACAAAGTTAATTTCTATTGTAAGATAATATATGAATTACTACTTTCAGAATAATAGTAAATAAGGCTATTAATGTTTACAAATTTGAAAATAAACACATTTAAAAATACAGTGAGCACGCTAAAGAGATGAGAAAGGTTTGTTAAGTTCTTGGATGGCAAGATTTTCTTATTTGTCTGTATAATTCAAGGCCCCATTAGAATCCTTAGATGCACATACTGTGTTGAAATATTGTATTTACTGAAAACATACAGCAGAAACAATACCAGAAAAATCATGTGCTTTATTTTCAGGTAGATTTGGGCTAGAGTTTGGGTGCTATTACTTCCCAGCTATGTGGCCGGGGCCAAGAACACAAAGTGCCTGTGAGTACAGGGTCCTCATCTATGACATGTGGAATGAGAGCCTTCTTCATTAGATTTTCTGAGACTAGAGAAATTTCATGCAAGTATGGTGGAACAGATCTGGAAAATTGATGTAGGTCAATAATGGTTAGCCATTAATGTGATTAATTTGTTTAGCAATCTGTTTCTTTGAAAGCAAAAAAGAAAATATGAGTCATTTTCTTTCTGAAATAATAATGACGAATTGGAGGATAATTTAATTGCACTTTGGGTTTAGAACATGGCAAAACTGTTGAAAGGCATTGCCATGAAAAACACATTGAAAGAAATAATGAGAAAGAGAGAGAGAGAGAGAGAGAGAGAGAGAGAGAGAGAGAGAGAGAAAAGCAAATTGGCAGTATCTCCTAGTGATTTGCCCTGACTCTAAAAGTTTCATGTTAGCCTAGGCTGTCATTTAGAAATACAGGACCCATTTTAATATCTGTCACTCTGTCAGGGTTTCAGAATAAATTCACAGTCTGAAAATAGGTGTCTCGTTTCTATTCTGTTGAAGTTAGAAATTATATTTTCAAAATCTGTGAACATAAGGTTTCATCCTGGCATACGCATCACACAACATCTGACTTGTATGTGATAGATGTTTCAGTGACACATACTGGAAAATATTTGCCAGCAGTTATTCTGCAGTGTTTAGAATAATGTGATTTTTAAACGTCAGTTTGTATTATTTGTAGATCACACAGCCGTTTAAAAAAGGTTGGAAGGATGATATCTATGTGGTTAAACTTGAATAGTAAAAATATAAAATGAAATACAAGTTTGATTGCTTGGTAGGAGGAATAATTTGTTAAGAAGGGCTTTGTTTTCCCCCAGTATTTTAAAATGGAGGAAAACAAATAAAATGTAAATTCCTCAATGAATAGCACAGTGGTCATATCTACAAGCACATACACAAGCATGCACCATCATTTGTGAAATACAGATAACTAGATTCTGCTATGCTAACATAAAAAATGCTATCAGGTCTCCTCTCTCTTTACTCATGAAGTCAGATTTGATGGAATGAAATTAGAGGGAAAGATGGAAAGGAAGCTCTTGAGAAGAGATGAGCAGATTTGATTTGGAGCATCTTGAGAAACTAAAATAGTCATTAAGGGTCTTATAGAATGTGGTCCAGAGTTGCTAATAATAAGGATTCTTCCATGGAATGTGTATTAAGGGATATGGTTTTGTGTCTTTTCTGCCACTGTATTAAACCCAGGGATATTTGGAATAGATTACTTCTACAGTTCCCTCTTTTTCCCAGAACAAGTACAGAGACTCGGTATATGAGCCTCCTAGCACCTACATATTGCCATTAGTGATTCCTGGAAACTTGTTGAATGATAGACAACCTCCTATCCTGCCCCCTTCCCAACCCCCTGGCACATTTGCTGCTGTTTCCAAAACACCTGCATTTAGGCCCTTTGCATTTTGTGAGTGTCACCACTAATTGGGACATAGGAAATAAAGAAAAAGAATTACAGTCCTTTAGAAAGTTCAGATAGTTCTTACCATGATGGTCTCAAGTTTGGAGTTCTTGTTAGCTTATTTCTAATTTTACTCAAAATAAGTAATTAAATGAATTTTTGAACATTTGATTGTTTTTATGTTAACAATTTGACTTCATATAGTCACCCGTAAGGCAAATAAAAAGGAATGAATAAAATTAGGGCATGGATAACTCAGTTATTTGGATTTCATTTTAGATTTATTTTTTATAGATTTTTAAATTTGTTGATTTGAGAGAGACAGAGAGAGACAGAGAGAATTTGTTGTTCCACTTATTTATACATTCATTGCTTGATTCTTGTATGTGCCCTGACTGGGGATCAAACCCACAATCTTGGCATACTAAGCTACCTAGCCAGGGCTCACTTTAGATTTAAAATGTAATATTTTAATAACAAAACAATGAAATTCATTAAAAAACTAGAGCCATCCAGAGGTCTTCCTTTCAAAACATGACTTTTTCTTTTTTTCCGGTATCTCTTATTTTTCACATTTCTGTACTCTACCTTTGCTTCTCTTTATAGGCTACAGTATCCTTCCAAAGAAAATGGAAATATTTGTTCCATCTTCCAGATCTTACTAAGACTTATTCAGATCAGGACAGAAATGACTTTGGAGACTGTAGTTTAGGACAGAATTTCAGAGCCCAGGTGAGTGTGGATGGGATGTTGATAGAGAAGACCCAGTAGGAATGGGAAGGTAAGGGGAAGCTCCACAGGCACAAAGAGGCAGTTTATAAAGATTGGGAGAGGTGGTTTCTGCAGAGAGAGCAAGAGCAGCGCTTGTGTCCAGGAAATCATAAGGATGCAGTCTACTTCCTGGGGAGACTAGAGGCTCCAAGTGCACCTGCCTATCCCTCAAGGGTGGCTACAGACAAGCTCTGGGTTATTATTACAGCCAGATGGAGAAACAATGGCTAGAGGTTGAACTTCTGTGAAAGTTAGGGGCAAATAGGACTCCTGCAGGTTCTTAAAAAATAAATTGGCTATAAAATTTGACTTCGGTCAGCAACAACTACACAGTAACAACACCTTCAAATCATACTTATTTTGCTCCCCTCCCCTAAGCTTTTAAAATATACTTAATATATTAAAAGATCTCTTATATGCCTTTATTTATTATTTGCATTTGTTTATTTTGTGGTTTTCAGGTTCTGTCTTCATACTTGTCCTTAGCCCCTGCTCTCTCATATCTTTTGTATTCTCAGATGTTATGAATATCACAATTCTTGCTCACAGATATTTAAATATTTTAAATGTTAAAACACTTGAGATACAACAACAGAAAAATAGTCATTCACTTAGATATTGTTAGCTCATCTCCTACAACGAGTTGGCCTTGGCACAGATATTCACAGGTCTTTTATTATTATTTCATTTACTCTTCAAACTGAAAATAGATGTTTCCTCAGAGAGTGAGGGAAGCTAAGAAACTTCTCAGGTTAGGCTACTAAAGCAAGAAAGATCTGGTGGTCCATCACTAAAATGCTGACTTGTGTGCATTAATTATTTGATTTTTTTCTTTGTAGATTTATATAAATGAAGATGTTTTGTTGTGTTGTAAAGCATAGAAATAACTGCACTTTAATAGTATCAGTTCAAGGGGAACCTGATGTAACTGGCCACCTTTATATTCTTTTATTATAAAACTAGAGGCCCGATGCATGAAATTCATGCAGGGAGGGGGAGATCCCTCAACCCGGCCTGCACCCTCTCGCAAGCCAGGAGCCCTTGGGTGATGACGGGGACCCTTCACTCCTTACTGCCCGCCTGCTCGCCGCTCCTTACAACTCAGCTCGCTGCTCCTTAGCGCTGCCAGAGACGTGGGAGAGGCTCCTGTTACTGCCGCTGAGGTCGCCAGCCATGAACCCGGCTTCTGGATGAGCAGCGCTCCCTCTGTGGGAGCGCACTGACCACCAGGGGACAGCTCCTGTGTTGAGCATCTGCCCCCTGGTGGTCAGTGCACATCATAGTGACTGGTTGTTCTGGTTGTTTCGCCATAATGATCACTTAGGCTTTTATTATATAGATACATTTGGCTTATTAATACAATTCTGGTAAATATGAAAAATTAGAAATAAGTTGAAATGTTTTACATGTTCTCTCCAAGAGACAATAGTTTTCTAAATTTCCTAATAAATTTTTCTTATACATTTCTGTATTTTAAACTATACATCTGTGACACCAACACCTGTGAGTTCTCTTTCCTGTTGGGATCACCCCAACTTGAACTTTAATTAATAACATTCAAATTTCTCATCCTGTTTTCAACCTGGTGTCCTTCCCAAGCTGTGTAAACATTTCTAGACGTGCTTGTCTTCACCATCTATTTGCATTCTTCCTTTCACCATATTCTCACTACACATTCTTCTTCCCTGTGGTTGTTGGTCTTTTTCCTTCTCTACATTCTCCCATGTATGACCTCTAACCTTGCCCCATTCCCCAGGGCACATCTAGCCAACCTTGGTTGCAGGATGACATGGCAAAGAATCATGGAAAAGATGGGGAGAGTACAGCACAGTGGGAGAAAGATGCACTGTAAGGGCTGTCTCCCTGGTCCTCTGTCCTCAGCAATATACAGAAGCAGCAGAATATTTGAAGTTAGTATTTTGGCTTTTTATGCCACTTCAACCCTCCCCTGACACCTAAAGTTTTGTTATTTCCAAATACATGAGGATACATAAAGGCCCAGTTAGTAAGAATATTTTTTTAAAAGAATGATCTTATGTCTATTCACCTGAAATGATAGTAAACGAATTGTTATGAACCAAATTGGAAGCTTAATTATTATTAGAATTACTGTGGGTAACTAGATTAAAAAGCAAGGTGTAACTGACCATCAAATAATTTTTTTTCATAATTAATTCCTACTTAACTGTCATCCCTCAAAGAGATAAAGAGTGAAAATGTATCAATGACAAGTATGCAAATAGTAGTATTAAACCAAAAACAAAGCTATAGAGCATTTAACAAGGTATCCTTCAACTTTGTTTTCATTTTTTTTTTAATTTCTTTATTGATTAAGGTGTCACATATTTGTCCTCATCTCCCCATTCCCATCCCCCACCCCATCCCCCCGTTGTCCTTAACCATTGGTTAAGCTTGCAAGCATGCACACAAGTCTTTGGTTGATCTCTCCTCCCTACCCCACCCTCCCCTACCCTCCCTCTGAGGCCCAACAGTCCGATCGATGCCTCCTTGTTTCTGGGTCTGTTCTTGTTCATCAGTCTATGTTGTTCATCATTTCCCCTAGATGAGTGAGATCATGTGTTACTAGAAATATACTTATAAGAACCGAATGTGAGACGCGTAATAATAGTTATGCTGACAGGCGAATGAATCAGTCTGTAGTAAGTTTATTTTTGGACCAACAGTTCTTTTGAGACCCAATTTCAATATCCACCAGTTCCTTATGTGTACATGTTGGCACTGATTTTCAGCTCTAGATGGCAGACAAATGGTGGTAATGCAGGTCCGACTCCCTCTGGTTTGGTCTCGCCCGGACCCAGGGGCCCAGCTTCACCTGGACTCAGGGGCGCGCAGCCTCACCCAGTCCCGGGATGCTGCCTCACCCGGACCCAGGGGCACGTGGCCTCACCCGGACCCAGGGGCGCATGGCCTCACCCAGACCCAGGGGCGCATGGCCTCACCTGGACCCAGGATCCAGCTTCACCCAGACCCAGGGGTACGCGGCCTCATCCAGACCCGGGGTCATGCGGCCTCACCCAGATCCAGGGGCGCACGGCCTCACCCGGACCCGGGATCCAGCTACACCTGGACCCAGGGGCGCGTGGCCTCACCCCGACCCAGGGGCACGTGGCCTCTCCCGGACCCATAGGCGCGGCCTCACCCGGACCCAGGACCCAGCCTCACCCAGATCCAGGGGCGCACAGCCTCACCTGGACCCGGGACCCAGCCTCACCCAGACCCAGGGGCGCGTGGCCTCCCCCGGACCCAGGGGCACACAGCCTCGCCTGGACCCAGGGGCGCGGCCTCACCCAGACCCAGGGGTGCGTGGCCTCACCCGGACCCAGGGGTGTGTGGCCTCATCCGGATCCAGGGGCACGTGGCCTTGCCCGCACCCGGGACCCCGTGGGGCTTCGTCTTCTTGATCCCAATTCCTGTCGGTCAATTCCCTCTCAGCAATTCCTTCGGCCATTTTCTCAAAGCTCCGGGGCGGCTGCCACGGAACTCGCTGGGCAGCGGGCTTGGCGAAGCTCCGGTGCACACGGTGCATGCGGAAGGCTGGTCCAAGGTCGCTGCGGCGGCACTCGGGTCTGCGGTGGCGACCAGTCGCCAGGCGAGCGCACCTGGATCCGGGACCCAGCGGGGCCTCGTCTTCCCGATCCCAACTCCCATCGGTCAATTCCTTTTCAGCAATTCCTCTGGCCATTGTTCTGGATAGTGTCTGCTCTGTTTTCCAGTTGTAGTTTCAAAATTGTTGTGGTAGGCAACAATCAGGCGTCTGCTCTATGCCGCCATCTTGGTCCTCCAGAAGATTCTTAAGTAACCTTATAAATGTGGTTCTGAACACTGTGTCGTCCATTAGTTTACTTTCCTTGATCCCTTCTATTCGTGACCTGCTACGGTGTCTCCACCTTTTGGCTGCCTCCCTACGTTGATGGAGTGGCTTTGTGTGGTCAATGACCTATAGGGGCCGGTAGCTCAGCTTCCCCAATCTACCTAGGTGGTCGCTCTTGGTACCCCCCTTTGTGGGCTGAGTGCAAAGTCTTGGTGTTGTTAAGCCTTGATTGCTGTTGGTACACTGGGAGGATTTGACCTCCAGTCCAATTGGTTGTGAGGATCAGCTGTGCCTACGCCGAGAGACAGCCCTATTCAACTAGACTTACAAAATTGTAAAAGCCTCTGTGCTCAGCTTGGATGGGGCGGAGTTTCAGGGTGGAGCCTACAGCCTTGGCTTCCTGTCAGCCCCGCCCTATGGGGTTCCTGGGTCTCAGTGTCCCTCTGTACTCCCTGCAAACACCTCTGAGAGAAAAGCGCCCTGGAGCTTCGCCCACCGCCAAACAGTCTAGTCTCTCCCCCAATGAATCTGGACTCCCAGATTCTCGCCCGGAACTGAGTTTCAGTGTAGTCGGAACTGGGGCTCCGCGCAGTCTGGCACCTTTGTCTCCTTCCCACCAGGGCAATCCAGCGGCACAGGCAACAGTCCATCCTCTGCGCGCATTCCCATGTGCGCCTCCAGTGCTCTGCCCTTCGCCGCTCCCCTGTGTCTCCGCCTCACAGCCCAGGTTCCCCCAGCATGAGCCTGGGTTCCCAGGGTCTTGCCCAGAACCGGGGCCCAGCGCAGCCGGAACTGGGGGTTCAGCACGGTCCGGAGCCCCTGTCTCCTCCCCGCCAGGGCAATTCAGCAGCACAGGCAACAGTCCGTCCTCTGCGCGCATCACGTGCCCGCCTCCGGAGCTCTGCCTTTCGCTGCTCCTCTGTGCCTCTGCCACTCCTCTGTGCCTCCGCCCCACAGCCCAGATTCCCCCAGAATGAGCCTGGCTTCCCAGGGTCTTGCCCAGAACTGGGGTTCAGTGCAGTTGGAGCTGGGGTTTAGCGCAATCTGGAGCTTTTATCTCCTTCCCGCTAGAGAACGCTGGCCAGGCAGTCAGCCGCCCCGTCCTCTCCAGCTCCGTCCTCCCCGCACGCGTGCGTGCTCGTGTCTCCACCCGTGTCTCCATACCTCAGGCTTTTACGGCTCCTCTGATTTTCCTTGTGGTTTTCTCTTTCCTTCTAGTTGTGGGCATTTCAGTCAGCCAGCTTTCCTGTGGTTCTGGATGATGTCCATTTTGACTTTTAGTTGTATTTTTGAAATTGTTGTGCCAGGCTGTAGGTTAGGTGTTTAACCTATGCCGCCGTCTTGGTTTCGTTACCAAAACACTTTAATTGTATTTTACTTCTTTTGTGTGTAAAGAGTACCAAGTGAAGCAGGAATTTGGGGGGAACATAGGTAGGCTTAGGGATTTTTTAGAATTGGAGTCTTTGTTTTCATTTTTTAAAAATATATATTTTATTGATTTTTTTACAGAGAGGAAGGGAGAGGGATAGAGAGTTAGAAACATCGATGAGAGAGAAACATCAATTCAGCTGCCTCCTGCACACTCCCTACTGAGGATGTGCCCGCAACCAAGGTACATGCCCTTGACCGGAATCGAACCTGGTACCTTTCATTGCGCAGGCCGACGCTCTATCCACTGAGCCAAACCAATCAGGGCTGTTTTCATTTTAATAATGTAAATAGGACAAGTATCTATTGGCTCTCACCAATGCTTAGATAATTACCAGTTGCCTACAGCTTCATTCACAGTAGAAACTCTTTATATTTTGCTTGGAGAGAAAAGTAATTGTGTTAATTTCTTTTGCATCAACATACAATCTATATTTTTTATTTTTACTTATATTTTCAATATATACACTTGAAGGAGGAACAAGGTTGCCTAATTCCATCAAGATTTCAAAGAAGTGAAAAAAATAAACACACACACATGGAAAAGCTTTGAGGAGGAATATATGATATATGCATTAAAGGTTTGTTTGGTGGTTATTGTTCCACTTCTGAATATTTTTAATCAGATTTTCTTGAACATGAAACTGTAAAATGAACTCAGTAGGCAATGAGTTTACCTGAACTCCTCATAGTGATTCCATAGAACACTTCTGCCAAAGGCACAGCATGGAAGACCCCTCTGCAGCCAGCAACAGCTCAGACTCTGCCCCCACTAGGTACAAATCCCTCAGGATGGAGTCCTTTCTCAGGCTTCAAGTTATAGAGCCTCCAAATGTTCCCAGACTACATTTAAAGGACTTTCTATGGCTTATCTAACCCAAATGCTAAAATCTCACATTATTCATTTTCTCACTTTTAAGATACCGTAGGCTTATTTATTTTTTCATCAAATCTTATCTAAGAAGGGAAAGAGGACATAAAGAGAAGTGAAGGTGGGAAGATGGGACTGACATCCAGAACTTCCATTCCTTCAGCCCCAAGGGGGATGCTGTTCCTTCTGAAGAGTGTGTTTTGCTAGATTTCAGAATTCAATGTTATTTCCCTCTGTTTAAACCACTTCCTGGATGAAAATGATCATGTCTCAATGTCCAGAAATATAAGGCCCCCGTCATATGTTTCCTCCCTTTCTTACTTGCCTAATACTCCTCTAGGATTTGACCTAGTTGGCATGAATTGTGTGACATACCGGTCTCTTGATTACATACATAAATATGTGTGTACTAGTTCAGAATCTGGTGGGGAAGGAGGTGATTTGGAGGATATCTTGAAAGGAGGACCAAGAGGCATTCAAGAGCTGACCCAGCACATTCAAACTAAAAACAAAAATCATGCTTAAGAGATCAATTGAGTTAATATCGGTGAAGAGAAAGTTGTATGCACAATTAGATGATACAGGCGGTAGCTTTTACTCTTGATTGGTGTTTTATCTGCACCTTGAGGCAAGCCTCGGTGTAGGCGCTATCAGTAAAGAGCTAAGTGTGAAGCAAATGTCTTTACTACCTCCACATCCTGGAACTGTCAGTTTGACCTAAGCCAAGCCACTGTAGCTCCTAAACAGGCCACATGGCTTTTTTCTCCCTGCTTTGAACATCCCATTTCCTTCTCTGCAGTGGCCTTTCTCCCCCCCCGTTTAATACAAAATTACATATAAAGTTCTCAAAAACGCAGCTCAGGTTCTTTCTACTCTGTGAAGCCCTTCTGTTTTAGTTTCCTGTGGATGACAACAAATTACACAAACTGGTGACTTAAAACAAGAGAAATTTTATTTCACAGTTCCAGACACCAGGGTAGGAAGTGCAGGTATTGATTGGCAGGGCCGCTCTCCCTCCAGAGGTTCCAGTGAAGAATCCTTCTTTGTTTCTCGAAGTTTCTGGTGGCTTCCTGTGTCCCTTGGCTCACTCTAATCCAGTATGACTGGAGTACGCCGGATGCTCAAGGCCAATTGGGGTATGAAAGGCCTTGTTGAGAGTATGACAGATGGCCATGGCCACTCTAAAATTGGGAATCTTAATCAGGGTGTCCATGGACGATACACAGATGCAAGGCCACAGCAATCTCATGGTACACTGTGCCCTTGTATAACCCAAATGATGATGTCACTGTTGTCAGGAAGCCTCTTTTGTCTAGGTAGTATTAAAGTATATTACTAAGGCTACAGAGCAGAGACGAAGCTAAGAGCTGGTGCTGCTGCAATGTAAGGCTAGAAGGGCTACTGAGGCTGCTGAGGAGAGAGCTCAGGTGCTGCTACTATGCAGGGCGGTGGGTCCAGTGGCAGGGAGCGGCTGCTCAGATAGTGGCTGTGGGTACAGAGGCTACTGCTAACCTTGTGGGAAAGGAGATTTATTGACTAGCCGGTGTTGGGCTGACTATATGACTGTTGTGAAGAACTGTTTTGTCTGCTGGCTCCTGTAATAAAGACTCATTCTTGTATATCCACAACTTCTCATGGCTTCTCTGTCTACCACCCGGTCCAAGAAGGTCCAGCCCCTGGCGGAGGTGCTTGACCCCAACAGTTAGTGTAGTAGAGCAGGATTCAGAAGAATATGTGGACTCAGAGCAGCAGTGTTCTGACAATGACCCTAACTTACATCTAATGACAATCTGCAGAGACCCTACTTTCAGATAAGGCCGCATTCACAGGTCCTAGATAGACATGAATTTGGAGGAGACACTATTTAACCAAGTACATATTTTTTTTTTAATCAAAGTTAGCCTATTTTCTCAGATTACTTACCCTTTTTTTATGTGACAGCAGTACTTAGTATATATATCTTTTCATAATTATTGTGCTGCTTCATAATTTATTACGTCTTTCCTCCTTATCAGCTTGACAGTTCCTAAATACAGGATACATGTATTATTTATCTTGGTGACCCTAGCACCCCATACTGAGACTGATTCATAGTTGGTGACAAATAAATGTTTAATTGTCTCATATACTTTCTTGAACACTTCAAGAATGGAGCCCACAGTGAATGCCTCACCCTTACTGATGATCATTGTTCCTTATAGCTGCCCAATTACATCCTGTACAAATGTAGGTACTTTTTATTTAGTAAATTTTATTTTAGCAAAATGATAGTGTCACTTCTCCCTCATTTATATCTTCATATGAAGCACTGCTTATTCTGGCAACATCCAGTAGTAAACTACATTTTGTTATGCTTTTTGCAAAAAAAGTCAGTATAGCTCATGAATTAGAGAAAGTATTTCTTGCTATGATTCTCTTTTGAGAAACTGTCTAAATTAGTTTCTAAAATCATTATTTCTGTCTTACTATTTTAAGCAAAGGATTTAAACCATTGTTTAATATGCTGTTGATACTCAGGGCCTTTAATATGAGCATACACTATTTTACTGAGCTAAAATAAAACGATATACTCAGGAATGTCTGGATATGTTTTTTATGTTTAATAGCTTTCTATGGTAAAACAGTGATGGATAGCGTTGGTGTAGGCCTAACTATATACCTAAGTTTTAAACACTTTTCATCAGTTAATATTTACAGCACAGGGATAAAGTTGACCTCATTGACCCCAGATTAAGAAACTGAGGCATATAGTTCAGTGATTTCCTTGAGGTTATGCAGCTAGTAAATGGCAGAACAAGAATTCAAAGCAGTGCCATGGTGCCAGAATCAGCAGTTTAATAATGAAACAATGTCACGCTTGTCGGCTTTCCTCAGCACACCCTCAGCCAGATGGCTCTTACTTTGACTGCCACCTTTCACATAAAAACTTCACCTTCCCTCATCATTTATGGCTTCTGACTTGTCCATGTGTTTCTGCACCCGGAGAACATCAGAGTGGCAAGGCCTAGAAGGCCACGGCCTGGACATTTTGCTGCTTTGGTGAATGTGTAACATGTCACAATGTATTTTTTCAGGCAGAGTCCTGGGATAGAAACTGTGTTCTCTTTGGTCACCAGCACCTTTCTTTACTTCCATATGCAAATGGACTATACTCATTTAGGAAGTTTCATAAACATTTTCTAAATGGTTCCTTAGTTCAAGGTCTTATAAAGAAAATGAAAAGATGTATACAGATTACTAGTAAATAGAAATTCTAAGAGCAGTAGAGAAGCCTGATTCTAAAGCCAGGAAGTATGATCTTAATGGGATGGGTGAAGGCAGGTTGGAAGTTGAAATTGGTTGCTTTATTGCTGATTGGTAAGGAAGCAGAAAATGTTAAAGCTATTTCTGTTTTACTATTTCTTTGCAGATTCCATTGTCTCACTTTTTCTTTCTTTTCTAATCCCTTTATCAGGCCTTCTTCTATTGCCAGTCAAAATTAATTAGCAATAGTATTCACATGTAATTCTAGAAGGGAGAAAGAAAGAGAGAGCGAGAGAGCGAGAGAGCGAGAGAGCGAGAGAGAGAGAGAGAGAGAGAGAGAGAGAGAGAGAGAGAGAGAGAAGCCAAAGTTAAAATCCAGGAGGAACTAAAAGATTAAGATGGCCAAGTCAAGTTTTTACAAGTTCTGAGATGCCTTTGGCTGTCTTCATAGACAGACTGTCACTAGCATGATGAAGTATGAATAGCTCAGACAAGTTGCGAAATACAGAATTGTAATATAACCTAGATTTTGGATTTATTCCAGCTAACAGAAACTCCCTGGTAAATTGTTCCAGACACTACTTGAGGAAAACAAATATGTAACCATATAAACTCTCCCTTTTGGTTAGGTAGTCTAATTAAAAAAAATATAGTAAAATGTTTTCTTTATACTATATGTAGTCTTATCTTCTTAATTGTATTTATGACCTGATTACTACAGAATAGTAAAAAATATTTCTTGACTTTTATGTGAAAAATTAATTAATATTAGTTTAAATTCTATGAAAGGACACTTCAGGGAAGACTAATTTTTATCTTTAGAACTTGGACAAGGGTAGAGTTAGAACACATGACACAATTTTCCTCAGGCCTCAAGCCATCAGTCCTCGGTGCTCAAACAATACTTGTTGAGTGATTGACTAGTTGGAGTAGTTGTCTGGAACTTCAAGCCGTCTTATGTGATTCTACTATTCAAATTCTTTATCTCAGGCTTTCTCTCTGGTAAGCCAGGCTACTACTTTATTTTTAGAGGCTATACTGTATTCAGAAGCAGCTCTTCTTTCTCTTCGCTCCAACCTCAGTTTTCACTGACCGAATGTCTTGGGATTTGTAACCACAAATAACTGCCTTAGAGAATTTTCTGAACTTAAACCAGTGTATAGAAAAAAATAGTTTAATCATGTCTAGGGATGTCCAGGCTTTCAAAGTCACCTGTGAGGCTCATCAAGGTGGAGGGACTATGAAATAGCATTAATGCGAAGGGCATATAGGTGGCAGTTCTTAATATCAAGATGATTGATTTCATATCCTTGAAATGTACCAAACTTTAACTCTAGGTTCAGCAAATCCGTAATTTACATAAGTACAGTCTTGTGTCAGTTCATTAACAGTTCATTAGTAAGTCTGGGGAAGATGTTCTGAAATGTTCTCAGGAAAATCACGAGGGAAAACACCAGAAAATAAAATTATATTAAAAGATTACTTTTAGAGAAAGGTGTCCATGTATGTGTGAAGGTGTGTGTTTTCTTTTGTGTTTAATCTATCTTCATTTTTAAGCAGTGATTCTGGTCAGGTGTACATGGGTCAGCATCTAGCCTGGAGGCAACATACAGGTTAAATTTTGAGACCTAATTTAGATATATATGAATTTTACATTGTTGAGATTGACCTACAACTTAAATGTGTGTTTCATACCATTCTACATTTTTACATGATTTAATAGTTACTTGAATGTACCTTATAACTATGAAATATTTGATGTTCAGATTCACTTTCTTTCATTTTAGGTAAACATAAAAGGTAGGGCATTTTTTGTGAATGATCTGTTCCAGATAAACACTTTCCTTGAAGTTCAAATTTCTAGATACGGAGAGGGAATCTGCTCCTCGTGTTCTTTGCATGCATAGGCCTCATATATACAAGAAATAACCAAGTCCTCTATGGTCATTCAAGTTAAATTATTAAAGTTAGGTTACCGAAGACTCAGAAGAACTTGATGGACTCAGACAACAAAGGAGAATGTTGAGGGAAAGGAAGCAGAGGTCAAAATCTCCATAATAAAATGCTCTAAATAAGCAGAGGCACTTTCCTAAAGTTCCCCTTCAAGATTGCAATGCTTAGAAAACCCTGCAAAAGAGAATGATCATATGGACTTTTACTGTGGTATTTACTTTGGCAGCAACACAGAAAATGTCAAGGTCCAGTGTGGGAGAGAGGGATACATTTGAAGGTATGTTTAAATAAGAAACTTCCAGAAGTCACGGTCAATATGGGCAGGGCTCTGCTTCTCCATGCCTACAATAAAGTGATTGACCCACACACACCCAACAATCCATGAGGAATGAAAACCTTTGATTCTGCATCAAAGATCACAGCGTTGCTACTTAATCCACTTTTGTTTCAGGCTTTTGGTGACTTTATGGGCAATGGGCATTTCCACCATGCCTGGACCCAGAGTTGTGTTAGCTTTACTCCAAAATATTGAACTCAGATTGCCAAATCCATGCTAACTGCAGCCTTTATAATATTTCCAAAGGTTTCTAAGGTTTCAAAGTCGTAGGATCTGGGTCCTTAGTACTCATACACTTCTCCCTATTCTAAGTGGCTGATTACTTGTTCATTACCAGCCACACATTGGGGGCATAAACTTAATTCCTTCCTACTAAGTTTGCTCTCTCTGGTTAGATATATAACTGTTTTCATTTTCCATTGGTGACCAGCATTGGCATCCCACTCCTGTTTGCTGAGTACTGTCTTTATGTCTTCCATGCATATTTGCTGTGTGATTACAGAAATTATGGTGAAAATTCAGGGAAGATCTGATTAACAACAACAACAACAACAACAAAGACTTTAGCAAGCCAAAGAGACATGTATGCAATCATTTTTAAGCACATTTCTTTTTTGTAATTTTCCAAAAGCATATGTACTTTACTAATTAAATATACTTAAATGTAACTGTTTTCATAAAGACAGAGGATATCAGTCTCTAGGTCATCCAGGCCAACTTGCTTCCTAAAGCAGAAATCCTTTCACAAGCTCCACCTCAGGTGGTTACTCAGCCCTGAGCTCCAATACATCCAAGCTCCCAGGCCACCTTCCCTGTACACAAACTTCCTGACTTTCCAAGCCAGCCTCTAGCGAAACATACATCTATTTCTCTCCATATGAGATAAACTGGTAGTTGTTTTCATAGAGATTGAATTCTTAAATATTTGATTTGAAACCACTGTTAAATCAAATGAACTTGAGCACAGAGTTCTTTTTGGACTTTTTCAAATATAGCTTTGTTATTTAATGATATAGATCAAATGTCCCCTGTCCCAAAGTGAAGCTTCAGTCTCTTATGATTGATATGGTGTCTCTCCTTCTACCTCTACCATAACTGAGAATTTATTTTAAAAAAAACCACACTTATATTAAAGTTAGAGAATTAAAAGTTTAAAAAATAAATTCACAAAAGGAGATTTTGTAGGAGGTAGAAAAAAGAGGCTAGGCTTGAGAACAGATGCTTACCAGAGGCATCAAGGTCCCTGGTGAGACTGAAAGTGATTACAGAGTAAGTGAGTTGAGGAAGAACTGAACATATGCGTATCTGCCTCCTGGCTTTCTGGTGGGCTAGTCCCACTTGGAATCTTAGTTTTGAGGGAGGAAAATATGGTACAGCTTCAGCAGGTTTGGCTCAGTGGATAGAGTGTCGACCCACAGACTGAAGTGTGGTGGGTTCGATTCTGGTAAAGGGTACGTGCCTTGGTTGTAAGCTCAATCCCTGGTTCCCGGGTAGGGGTGCATACAGAGGCAACCAATCGATGTAATGTGTCTCTCTCACATCGATGTTTCTCTCTCTCTGACTCTACTCCTCCCTCTTAAAAAAATCAATGTAAAGAATTTCCTCAGGTAAGGATTAACACACACACACACACACACACACACACACAATGATAAAGTCTTTGTATATAATATCTTTATTTGTGATGAAGGAACAGGGTTTTACATAGTGACTGTGTTCCTTCTATAAATATCCATGAAACCACCACACTGCCTTTTGGTTAGGGTTTAGTAAATTGTTTTACTCCTGGCTCTTGCCATTCCTGGGGTCTCCCACAGAGTTAAGGTGAGCACTGTCTTTATATAAAGCTAATGTAGGCTCCTGCCTTAGGAGGAGCCAGGCGGCCAATTCATTAAATGTCTCCACCTTCCTATTGTGCCTATATATATATATATATATATATATATATATATATATATATATTTTTTTTTTTTTTTTTTTTCCTGTTGGAGAATTACAAGCAAATAAGTGGTTTGCAATTACATGTAAAAAAATTTAACCAAACTGTGTCCACAAGATTTTTCCTTCTTTGCTCATTAGACTATACTTCTTCCTTCTAGATATTTATGGGATTGAAATAACCCACTAAGAATCCCACTCAAAAACTGCACAGTAAGTAATAGAAACATAATAATAAGGTCACAGTTATCAATGTTATTTATTCTGATTCTTATATAATTATTTTATTTATTAATGAATTAGAAATGCACTAATTGAATAAATGCCACTTTTAAACACATGAAAATACCTAGTGAAAATGTCAAGTTTATACAGTTCCACCTATTTTACACAGCACCTGTAGGAGGTGCCATGCACATGACATACTTTGTGAAGGCCACACTTTGGCACCACTTGAGAGAATGGCACTAATACAATACCTTACACAAATGCTCTTTCCCTATGTTCTAAACTGCAGAAGTTTATATTATGGGCGGAGATAGTACATTGACTAAGAGAGCAGGTGAGAGCCTGGGTTAGAATACTAACTGGCTGACACCTATAGGTTGCATTATCTGAGATAAATGATCTAATTTCTCTAAGCTGTCTTCCCTGATTATAACAGGAATTAATAATATTGTTATCTTCATAATATTTTTGTGAAGATCAAATGACACAATGTATCTTTAGAATTTAGTGTACTGACTTACATAAAAATATTATCATTATAATTAAATGTATTTACCTTATAAAAATCACTCATTATGATAGTGCATGGTTTGTTTGCTCATTGAAATAAATAATATGGAGATAGTTTTGTTCAAGTCAACATGTTACATAGACACAAACTAAATTCTAACAGGCCAGCCAGAAAAAGATATATTGAAAATGGGCTCATGCTTATTTTGTATTTGTTGTTTGTAACCCATAAATATTTTGACATTTCTACATATTTCATGATCTTATGTGAATAATTAAATGTTTGCCACTTCAAAATGCAAATAATGGGCACATAAGCACCCTCATCCTGTCTTCAAGGGGCAAGCATCCCTTAACTTATTCAGTACCTGGCAATCCCATTCTTAACTGAGTTGTGGGTTTCAATTTTTATTCCAATTAACTAGCAAAGTCTATGACTTGAGATAGTTATAGAATAAGAGTATACAATGTTCTCAGAGCTTGTTTATGGAAGCAATAAACTTGTTAGCTGACAGCAAATTTGTGGTGACAGTCTTAACAAGGTTTTAATCCCAGTTTTCTCATTACAATTTATGTGAATTTAGGCAAATCATTTAATCTCAAAGTAGCTCAATTTCTCATCCATAAAATGTTGAAAATAGTATGAATTTTAGTGTCGTGAACCTTAAGTTAGGTAATGCATATTAAGCATTTGTGATTGCTTACTCTATACAATGTATTTCTGTATAGCATGGCAGAACTTCTGTTAGTGTAATAATGGTCATTTCCTAATCTGAAACACTGAACTCTATTTTAGTAAGTTTTGGTTCAAGTCAATTGCAATTAGGCAAGGTACTATTGATCAACATAAATAACAACACAAATAAATAGGTAAAGTCCTGAATCTAAGAATCTATATCAATCTAATCTTAAATCAATACCAGTCTATAATCCTATATAATGAAGAGGTAATATGCAAATTGACCATCATGCCTTCACAAGATGGCTGCCTACAACCAGGCCTACAGGGGAGTTAGTGAGGGATGACCAAAGGACTGAACAAGCAGGCTGTGTGGGGTGACCAGGCCGGCAGGAGGGTTAGTGAGAGATGACCAAAAAACTGAGCAGCAAGCTGCGTGGGGTGACCAGGTCAGCAGGGGGTGTTGTGAGGGATGACCAAATGAATGAACAACAGGCTGCGTGGGTCAACCAGGCCAGCAGTGGGGGCCAAGAGGGGTGACCAGGCTGGCAGGGGGGGCAGTTGGGGGTGACCAGGCCGGCAGGGGGGCAGTTAAGGGCAACCAGGATGGCAGGGGGGTGCAGTTGGTGGCAACCAGGCTGGGAGGGGGGGAGTAAGGGATGACCAGGCTGGCGGGGGGCAGTTAGGAGTGACCAGGCCGGCAGGGAGAGGGCAGTTGGGGGCGATCAGGCTGGCATTCAGAGTCAATGAAGGGCGATCAGGCTGGCAGGGGGGCAGTTAGGGATGACCAGGCAGGCAGGCAGGTGAGCGATTAGGAGTGGTCCAGGATTGTGAGAGGGATGTCTGACTACCAGTTTAGGCCTAATCCGGCAGTCGAACACCCCCCGAGGGGTCCTGATTGGAGAGGGTGCAGGCTGGGCTGAGGGGGCCCTCCCATGCACAAATTTCATTCACTGGGCCTCTAGTAATTTTTATAACTAATTGACAATAATATAAATGGCACTGGAAAACATTTGGAATGGAGGTTAAGGGTAAAGTAAGAACCAATAACACAGCTGAGAAAGAATACAAAAATAGGGTGACATGAAGGAGAGGGTTTAGGTGTATCTTGATATATGCTTTATTATAATAATCTTGCTGAGGGTGCAATTAAAAAATAAGTTGCCCATCATTTAAAATGATAATACTAGTTAGTATATACAATGCATATCTCAATGCATTTTTCATAAAAATATGAACAATAAAATGACAATAAATACATATCTATCAACAATTAAATCTAAAATAAAAATAAATGAACAAGAAATCTAGTGAACAAAATAAACTGATGAGTAAAGGCATGGAAACATGGAACAGACTGATGAATCTCAGAGGGAAGAAGTGTGGGGGAAACAGGGAGAGATTAGCCAAGAATCTTATATGCATACTAGAGGCCTGGTGCATGCAATTCATGCACAGGAGGGGGTGTCCCTTAGCCTGGCCTGCACCATCTCCAATCCGGGACCCCTTAGGGGATGTCTAACTGCTGGTTTAGGCCCAATCCCTGTGCAATCCCAACCGCAATCTGGGACTGCTGGCCCCTAACCACTTGCCTGCCTACCTGCCTGATCACTCCTAACCACTCTGCCTGCCTGCCTGATTGCCCCCTAACTCCCCCCTTGCCAGCCTGATCACCCCTAACCTCCTCTGCCTTGGCCTCTGCCACCGCAGCTTTGTCCAGAAGGATGTCCGGAAGGCTGTTTATTAGCATATTATGCTTTTATTAGTATAGATATTCATTACCTATGGACTCAGACAATAAGATGGGGAAGACCTGGGATGGGTGGAAACCAGGTAGAGGGAGCAAAGTGGGAAAATAAGGGGGACATCTGTAATACTCTCAACAATAAAGAACCTATCTAATAAAAGAGTAATATGCAAATTAATCATCACTCCACCACACCCACAAGCCACACCCATCAGCCAATCAGGAAGGAGCGAGTATGCAAATTAACCCAACCAAGATGGCTGCAGCCACAGAGTGAGCAGGAGGCTTGGGTTTCCCCGGTAATGGAGGAAGCCAAGCTTTCCGCACACCCTGGCCAGCCTAGGCCTCCACTCAAGGCTACAAAGTTTCAGTTATAGAAGATAAATAAATCCCAGCTATCAGGGCCTCAGCTTGGGTTGCCGGAGGGCATGGCCGGATTGCAAACCACCACAGGCCCCTCTCCCAGGCCACCCCATGCCCCAAGGGTACCCCCACCCTGATCCGGGACACCCTTCAGAGCAAACCAGCTGGCCCCTACTTGTGCACCAGGCCTCTATCCTATCTAATAAAAGAGTAATATGCAAATTGACCGTCACGCCAACATACACAAGATGGCTGCCCCATGTGGTCAAAGATGGCTGCACCCATGTGGACACAAGATGGCTGCCACAAGATGGCCATCAGGGGAGGGCATTTGGGAGGGACCAGGCCTGCAAGGGAGGGCAGTTGGGGGTGATCAAGCCTGCAGGGGAGGGCAGTTAGGGGTGACCAGGATGGCAGAGGAGGGAAGTTGGGGGCGACTGGGCCTGCAGGGGATAGAAGTTGGGGGGGGACCAGGCCTGCAGAGGAGGGCAGTTAGGGGTGACCAGGCCTGCAGGGGAGGGCAGTTAGGGGTGACCAGGCCTGTAGTGGAGGGCAATTAGGGGCAAACAGGCTGGCAGGGGAGCAGTTAGGCATCAATCAGGCTGGCAGGGGAGTGGTTAGGGGGTGATCATGCTGGCAGGCAGAAGCGTTTAGGGGCAATCAAGAAGGCAGGCAGGCGATTAGTTGGGAGCCATCAGTCCTGGATTGTGAGAGGGATGTCCGACTGCCCGTTTAGGCCCAATCCTACCAGGATCGGGCCTAAACGGGCAGTCAGACATCCCTTGAGGGGTCCCAGATTGGAGAAGGTGCAGGCTGGGCTGAGGGACACACCCCTCCATGCACGAATTTCATGCACCACGACTCTAGTTTAAAAATAAAAAATAAAATAAAAACTAGTATTAGTACAGAATTGTGCTACATGTTTTATTCACCACATATTCTGAAAATATATAAGTGTAGTAATAAAGATATGGAAATTTACTGATTAAATATAGTGATATCAAATCCAGTACACAGAGGTAGGTAAATTATAAGTTTAATAAAGAAATCAAAACTCAGGATTTAACTATCATTTTACATGAGTTAAAACCCCTGATTATCAATAAGAAACATTATCTATACAATTGATGATATAGTAAAAGTAAAAGAAATTGAAAGAAATTGAATTGAAAAAAATGTTTTATTACTATTTAGTAATGTTGAATACTTACAAAATTTTTATGTAAGATATTCATTCAGTAATGTCTTTATTGCCAACTTATACTTTTTCAAGTGGTATGTTTAATAGAAAAAATGAGTCAATATATTTTGAAGATTATCAACACTGCATTTGCTTAATATTACCCTTAGAGTGAGTTTTAACTTGAAAAGGTGACCTATGATGTTCTTTATTTGTAAATGTTTATTTGACCCACCATATACTCAGTACAGTCTTGTACCACATAATGACATATTTGTCAAGGATGGACCTCAAAAATTATGGTGATTCCATAATATTATAATGTAGCTAAAACCTTCCTATTGTCATGTGACATTATTGCCATGGTAACATCATAACATACAGCATTATGTGTTTGTGGTGCTGCTGGTGTAAACAAAGTTACTGCTAATCATATAAAAGTATTAGGCCATCCCATCTAGGTTAGTGTGAGCACACTCTATAATCACACAATGACAAAATTGCTAAATTATGCATTTCTCAGAATGTAATCCCCTACATTAAGTGGTACATGACTGTACTATGCAAGACACTAAGTGAAAGAGCTGGTTATGCCTGCAGAAGTAATAATATATTAGACTACAGGTGGAATCAGGAGCACCTCCTTCACCTCAACTCCTCCATTGAATTGCTTAAAATATAATTTTTATGATCTTTATAATTTATATTCCAAAATTTCAGACATATTAAAAGAGGCAAAATATAAAGTAATAAACTATCATGTGCCAACCATCCACCATTAAAAAAACACACACACATTTGAGGATGCCTATGTGCCAGAGCTATGTTGGTTCTCCATTCCTTGTACTTTTTTTCTTCAGAGGAAACATTAATGTATGCATTTCTTCATAGTTTTACTTATATCTATCAGTCTAACTGTCTATCTACATCCCATGTATACATATGAGAGAGAAATAGAGAAAGAGAATGTGTGTATATATATACATGATTTATATAAAGCTTGTGAAAAAATATAGGGATGGGAAAACTATAGGTTTATAGCTGTAATACAAATAAATGATACAATAATTAATAAATAACATAAGAATAAACTATGTTTTGCATATTTCCAACTATAAACTTACTTTTGCCAACCCCTGTATAAACACATTTGTGTATGATAAAATATATTGTTTACATTATATTATTTTGCTTAACATGTTTTTAAACTTTACATAAATATAAAGTATTGTACTTTAGAAAACTTTTTAACCTGATTTTTTATTCACTCAGTATTATATTTTTGAGTCATCTCTATGATATATGTACTCTATTTCACATATTTCACTATTACAACTAGAGGCCCGGTGCATGAAATTTGTGCAACGGGGGAGGGTTCCCCCTCAGCCCAACCTGCACCCTCTCCAATCTGGGACTCCTTGGGGGATGTCCGACTACTGGCAGTCAGACATCCCTCTCACAATCCTGGACCACTGGCTCCTAATCGCTCACCTGCCTGACTGCCTGGTCACCCCTAACTGCCCCCCCCACTGGCCTGATCGCCCCTCACTGCCTCTGTGTGCTGGCCCGGTCTCCCCTAGCTGCCCCCTGCTGCCAGCCAAGTCACCCCCAACTGCCCCCTCCCTGATGGCCTGGTCACTCCTAATTACCCTCCTGCTGGCCTGGTCACCTCTTACTGCCCCCCCTACCAGCCTGGTCATCCCCAACTGCACCCCTCCCGCTGGCCTAGTCATCTCTTACTGCTCCCCCTGCTGGCCTGATCACCCTCAACTGCCCCCTGCTGGTCTGGTTGGCCCCAACTGCCCCCCCCCGTGCTGGCCTGGTCACCCCACACAGCCTGCTTGTTCAGTTGTTTGGTTGTCCCTCACTAATCCCCTGCCGGCCTGGTCGCCCCATGCAGTCTGTTTGTTCAGTCGTTTGGTCATCCCTCACTAACCCCCTGCCAGCCTGGTCACCCCATGCAGCCTGCTTGTTCAGTCGTTTGGTCATCCCTCACTAACCCCCCTGCTGGCCTGGTCATAGGCAGCCATCTTGTGAGGGCATGAGGATTAATTTGCATATTACATCTTTATTATATAGGATTATCCTTTCATTTGTTGATTGACAACCAGATTGCTTTCAGTTTCTAGCTATGACAAAATAGTTATTTAAATATTTTAGTACTAGAGGCCTGATGCACGAAATTTGTGCAAGGGGCTTGGCCCTCGCAGCTGTGGCGGCTTGCCTCAGCCCTCACAGACCTGGCTTCATCCTGAAAGTTGTCCAGAAGGACGTCTGGAAGGTTGTTCGGCTGTCTGGTCTAATTAGCATATTATGCTTTTATTATTATTGATATGACTTCTATTGCATATGTGTGTGTAAGAATTTCTTCAGGTTATATAAGTAGGAGTAAAATTCCTGGATAATAGGATATATTAGACATCATTAATATTCAAAACCTCTTAAAGTGAGAGTATGCTAAGCTGGCATCTAATATTTGAATATGTGCCTAATATTTGAATAATAATGTCATTGATTTTATCATGTCCTTTTTTCATCTAGAGTATAATTGGGTAAAAAGATCATAGGTGTATCAGTGATGTGGCTACCTCAGAGATATGAAATGAAGGGATATAGAATAAACAAAAGGACACAGGGTAGACTGTATTCTCTAAAGCTAACATTATTTATGTATTTTAATTATTTATCATGCTCTGGATTTATTTTTGCCTGAGCTGATAGCTCCAATAACTTTCTTAAACTTTCAGTATGTAATTATATACAGATATAAAAAAATTACCAATAAATGCTATTGCTTATTTCCTATAGTTATTCCTCTGTAGTTTTAGATACCCATCTTATTTACTTAGCTTTAGACAACCAAACATACTTCTTACTGTCTTATAAACTAGCACAGTTAGCTGACTTTATCACAAGGGTCACACTAATACATACTCATTACTATAAGACAATATTTTTGAGAATTATAGAATGTTCAAACTAGAAAAGAACTTTGGAAATAATTTAAAGTAGACTCTTGAACAACATGGGTTTGAATATCACAAGTTCACTTATACATGTATTTTTTTCAATAAATACTATAAATGTATTTTCTCTTTCTTATGCTTTTCTTAACATTTTCTTTTCTCTAGCTTCCTTTTTTATAAGAATACTAGAGGACTGGTGCACAAAATTCATGCACTGGGGTGTGTGTCCCTCAGCCCAGCCTGCACCCGCTCCAATCTGGGACCCCTCGAGGGATGTCCGACTGCCCGTTTAAGCCTGGTACCAGTAGGATCAGGCCTAAATGGGCAGTCGGACATCCCTCTCACAATCCAGGACTGCTGGCTCCCAACTGCTCGCCTGCCTGCCTTCCTGATTGCCCCTAAATGCTTCTGCCTGCCAGCATGATCACCACCTAACCACTCCCCTGACAGCCTGATTGATGCCTAACTGCTCCCCTGCCAGCCTGATTGCCCCTAACTGCCTTCCCCTGCAGGCCTGGGTCCACCCCCTCCCCCAACTGCCCTTCTCTTGCAAGCGTGGTCCCTCCCAACTTCTCTCCACTGCTGGCCATCTTGTGGTGGCCATCTTGTGTCCACATGGGGGCAGCCATCTTTGACCACATGGGGACAGCCATCTTGTGTGTTGGAGTGATGGTCAATTTGCATATTATTCTTTTGATAGAGAGGATAGAGGCCTGGTGCATGCGTGGGGGCTGGCTGGTTTGCCCTGAAGGGTGTCCTGGATCAGGGTGGGGGTTCCCTTGGGGTGTGGGGCAACCTGGGCGAGTGGCCTGTCATGGTTTTCAGGCTGGCCACACCCTCCCGGCGACCCAAGCGGAGACCCTGGTATCTGGGATTTATTTATCTTCTATAATTAAAACTTTGTAGCCTTGAGCAGAGGCCAGGGCCAGACAGAGCAGGCGGGAAGCTTGGCTTCCTCTATTGCCATGGAAACCCAAGCCTCCTGCTTGCTCCATGGCTACAGCCATCTTGGTTGGGTTAATTTGCATACTTGCTCCTGATTGGCTGGTGGCCGTGGCTTATGGGCATAGCGGACGTACGGTCAATTTGCATGTTCCTCTTTTATTAGTGTATATAGTATAAATACATATAACATGCAAAATATGTGTTAATTAGCTGTTTATATTATTAGTAAGGCTTTCAGTCAAGAGAATGCTATATATAGTTAACTTTTGGGGGAGTGAAAAGTTATATGCTGACCTTTGGCTGAGGTAGGGGTTGGTGCTTTTTTCCCTGCATTGTTCAAGGGTCAACTGAACTTCTATTCCTCATTTTATAAATAAAATAATGTTTAGAGATAATATATTAATTTGATTAATAATATCCTTGGAGAAGAAGGATTAGAACTTAGCCTAAAATGATCATTCTCTTCCTCATTTTATTCTGTTGTATTAAAACTTTCCCTTCTACAGCATGGTATCCATTATCAATAGATGAAGTCTTTCTTGTTCATATTTTTATTTCTCCTCAGATAATGCTAATATATCACTTCATACATTTAGCATATTTAGTGATTTTTAAAAATATATTTGTATTGATTTCAGAAAGGAAGAGAGAGGGAGAGAGAGATAGAAACATCAATGTTGAGAGGGAATCACTGATCAGCTGCCTCCTGCATGCCCCCTACTGGGGATCCAGCCCACAACCTGAGCATGTGCCCTTAGTGGATGCTCTATCCAATAAGCCAAACCAGCCAGGGCATATATTTAGTGATTTTTATCTTAAAAATTAAATTGCTGTAAGTCTAAAAAATATACTATTAAAGAAATTTTTCAAATAAGCTACTCATATAATGAATGGAATGTTTATGAGATAATCATGAAAATAATCAATTCAACCCATCTTTTGTTATGGAAAAACATAATGAAAACTACTCAAGTGACAGGAAAAGTTCATCAGAACACCTTCTGAGATCTCACTATCCCCCATGAAAGAGTAGAGGAAGGTAACTTTGGCCAATGCTGGGGTGGGGTCTATAGTTGAAGTAATGCAGCTTACAGACAGAAACACTGTGTCCTTGGGTGCACTGGAGAGAAAACTGAGCTCTGTTATCATGTCTAATGATAAAATGTGGTGGTGGCAAAAGAGATGGCAAAGCCAAGAGATTCAGAAACTCCAAATGAGATGGAGTAAACAGCAAAGACAAGAAAATATCACTGACGGTCATAGCAAAGACAAAACAAAATTATTAAAACATCAACAACAACAATAAACCCAGCAGCTAGAAAGCCTAGGTGTATTTGTTCATGTTCCTTCTAGTGTTTTATAATTTGGCATATAAGTTGCAGATATTAGTACAAGTTAGGGTCTGTAGGTTTTATGTTGAGACACTACATAATTCAAATATTTTTTTTTGTAGTATTTAGCACAAATCCTGGAGAAATATGATAACAGATTTTACATTCCAAAATGCTGGAAGAAGGAAATAGATCATTGTCTTTGTAGAAACATGGTTACTATTTCAAGAGGACAAGACTGTAATGTTAAAATGAATTTTTAAAAATGGGTCAATAAATTGAAATGTTTGGGTTCTGAATGATTAAACCACATTCCAGATAATAATATTAAGACTGTGCCCTGGAACTTAATAATATTAAGGCTGTGGCCTGGAACTTAATAGAATGTTCTGTCAGAAATGAAATATCCCATAAGTCGTTGGTTGTGTTCCACCTGTGTTTTTCTCTGTTAGAGAACATCTGTGATGATTTTAAAAGAGGACACTTATCCAAGATGACACTTCTCAAGGTGAGAGTACATTTTATGCCTGAAATCTGGAGCCATCTGGATTTCTTAATTAAAGTATGATTCTAGCAACTTTTACTTAATTAAACTGAAGGTTATAAATTTTTTGCTTGCTATGTCTTTTTTTATTATTGGCACTATTGCAGACGTCCTCCATTCCCTCCTCATTTGCCCATGTCCACCAAGCCCCCTCCCATGGCCTTCACCATATTGTTGTCTATGTCCATGGCTATGAATATACGTTATTTGGCTCATCTCTTCACCTTCTTTTATCCAGTCATGCCTCCCTTCCCCCCACCATCCCTCTTACATTTGTCAGTCTGTTCCATGTATCCATGCCTCTGGTTCTATTGTGTTCCTTTCCATTAATTTTGTTCATAGATTCTACTTTTAGTGAGATCATATTGTATTTGTCTTTCTCTGATTGACTTATTTTGTTTAGCATAATAATCTACAGGTCCATCCATACTGTCACAAAGGCTAAGAGTTCTTTTTTACAACTGTGTAGCATTTCATTGTGTAAATGTGCCACAACTTTTTTTTTTTTTTTATCAAATCATCTATTGATGGGCACTTTAGCTGTTTGCAGATATTGACTATTATAAATAATGCTGCTATGAACATCAGGGTGCATATATTCTTTCTGATTGGTATTTCAGGGTTCTTAGGATAGATTCTCAGAATCTACTGGGTCAAAATGTAACCGGAACCAAAGTTTGACTGCCTGCTGCCACAAAAGCCAAATTCGTGAGACAGATGCTGGTGAAAAAGGAAAGAGGTTTATTCAAGTGCCAGTCACCTGAGAAGATGGGGGACTCTTGTCCCAAAGCCCATGTTAGCATCTCAGTGTAGGCAGGGGTTTTTATACAGAGGGATAGGGAAAGCAGGACAAAGAGACCAGGAAGAGGAGCTGTGGATGTGTAGGCAGTGTCCTTGCTGGTCCCAATATGAATGTTTAATGTCAACATACTGGAAATGGTTAGTGCTAGCCAAATTCTTTCAGTTGGGCAATCTATGTCAACCAAAGTAGCGGTCAAGGCCAGTTCTTGTATGAGCAGGAACTGGAAATGCTGATGCCTGCAATCTATATATATAAAAGCCAAGCGACCCCAACAACGGAACGACCGGAATGACCCGTCACTAATCATATGACCCGTGCACTGCAGTGGCCAACTGGCCTGGTTGGGGTGCCAATCAGCCCCTCCCTAACCTCCCACAGCCCCTGCCCCTGGCCAGCCCAGCCCCTGATTAGCCTTCCCCATCCCGATTGGGGGTGGGGCCGGCCAGCCAACCTCCCGCATTCCCTTCCCCTCTGCCAGCCCGGCCCCAATCGGCCCCCAACAGGGCGGGCCAGCTGGACCCCACCCATGCATGAATTCCTGCACCAGGCCTCTAGTATGCTTATAAAAAACTCAGTATGTAAGTTTCTTTTATCAGTTTATTAATATATTTTATTCTAATTCCATTTCATGTTTCCTCAGAGTAGTAGAAAGTTTTTTTATTTCCTTTACAAAAAGACAGTTCCATTTTTAATTTTTTGAGGAAATTTCTTACTGCTTTCCATAGTGGTTGCACCAGTCTGCATTCCCACCAGCAGTGCAAGAGGGTTCCCTTTTCTCCACATCCTTGCCAGCACTTGTTTGTTGATTTGTTGATGACAGCCATTCTGGCAGGTATGAGGTGATACCTCATTGTAGTTTTAATTTGCATCTCTTTGATGATTAGTGACTGAGCATTTTTCATATGTCTCTTGGTCATCTGTATGTCCTCTTTTGAGAAGTGTATATTCAGGTCCTTTGCTCATCGTTAAATTAGATTGTCTTCCTAGTGTTGAGTTGTATAAGTTCTTTATATATTTTGGTAATTAACCTCATTTCAGATGTATAATTGACAAATTTGTTTTCCCATACAGTGAAGTTTCTTCTTCATTTAGTTGATGTTTTCTTTTGCTGTGCAGAATCTTTTCCTTTGATGTAGTCCCATTTGTTTATTTTTTCCCTTTGTTTCCCTTACTATATTTTTTATTGTTATTAGATATTAAATATTATCAGTATATTCAACTTTCACCAAGACTAATACTTCCATGCTAATAGAGAAAGTTTGGGATTTACTGACTTTTATGGTAATAACTAAGGTGATTTAAATTTTTAAATTTAAATTTGTTTCTCTCAAAATGATTTATGGTTGATTAATTAATATCTTCTTGAAGTTTGATCAACTAAGTCAAAACTCAATAGAACTGACCAATTCTTTTTTTTGTTTCAGTGTTTGTCATTATTATACCACAATTACTAGCATTACAATTGATTTAAACATATAAACACACATAATCAATGAAGTGGTCAAAATACCTAGCTATATTCAAAATTTTTAATGTAAATCAGTTAAGTTGGCTTGATCCCAATCTTCATTTGTATACATCCTCTTAGGAACAGGAAAACCTATTAAAAACAATATAAAATTTCAGGAACAATCATTTAATTAAGTGGAAACCTTTGATTCCTTTGTTTTGCCTCTGGGGTTAGCAACTATTAATGAATGTGAAGCAAATAATCTAAAGCTGATAAAATTGGAGTAATTTCCTTAGTACAAATTTTATTATACATCATTATATACAGGGCAGGACAAAAGTAGTCTCACAGTTGTTCATATGGAAAATAATGCAATAATTAATAAATAATTGTGCAAGAATAAACTGTGTTTTGCATACTCACAACTGTAAATCTACTTTTGCCTCATCCTGTATTATTCAGTGGTAAATGGCAATCAATTTCCTTAACAAATTGTTTACTTAAGTTTACAAAATTTGTAATTCACTTGAGTTACTGATTAGCTGAAAGTGATTTAAAACTTATTTAAGGGAAGGATGGGTTTAGAATTGTTTGGATCAGTTATTGTCATTTGACCTTTGTTGATTCTACAATTCTGGTGCAGGACCCAAGTGAAACTATTTAAATAGTTTGTCCAATATAACTCTAAATGAGAACAATATCTTATTAGACTAGAATAACTGAGGTCTTTCAACTTTCAGGATAATTTTAATGACTATTGCATTTGCAACACAGATAAATATTCAGTAATAGAAATTTTGGAAAAATATTTTGCATTGTAGTAATGTAAGCTGAAAGAATCTGAATTCTAGATTTTGATATAAAGAAACTGAATTACAGATTTTAAAAGGAAGTGAATGCATTAATTATGAATCACTAAAAATTCAGAACTATATGGCATTCCAGAATCAGCCACTGTATTTCTTTCAATATACAAAATCTTCCCTCATAATTGAAATACTTTATAGTTTTAACACAACTGACATAAAAATGTATCTTTGATTACTTCATAAAAAGACTAGATTAGAAGCCCTACTCATTTTCACAACCCCCTAAATATATACATTTCATCTTTTCTCCATGTTTTGAATATTTTTTTTTCTAAATATTCAATGTATCTTTTTTTCTGGATCTTGTGGGAATTTGTGACAATTTTGGTCAATAATTTCTGCCAATGAGCCATCATCAATTGAAACAGAAGGGATAATATAATCAAATTCTTTTTCAGGGACTAATTTCTATACCTCCTAAGACATAGCGTAATGACAAGAGTTGTGTATGTTTTAGATTCATAAAATGTAATTTTGATTTTCAAACATCTGATAATTCATCCAAGTATAGTCTTTTTTTTTTTTCATTTTTAAAATCATTTTGTGCAGGCACACAGCTGGAGACTGGAGATGTAGATGGAAAAGGTCTTTCCCTGAAGGATCTTTTGGTTTATTGGCATTCACAGGGGAATGTTTATATCTCTCTGTGGTATCTGTCATGAATGGTCACAGATAATAACAAAATAGCTTGACAAGTACTATGACAGAATTTGGGTCATCAAGGGAAATCATATCATAGGAGGTAATATCTGCACTGAACCCAGCATGACAATATGGAAAGGTCACATTTCATATTCAAATTGCTCTGAAATTAAATCTCAGCTGTGTCAAACAATTTGCTATCTGAACTAATTAGCCTTACTTAAGCTGCTTCAGCCTAAATTTTGTCCTTTGTAAAATAAAGTTATCTACGTCATAGTTTTATTAGGATGATTTTTTTTTATTAAGATACTGTCAAAGATTAAGTAGCTTGCCTAAATCACACAGATATTAAGTGGTAAAACAAGAAACTGAACCTAAGGACCATTGGCTCTGGACCTTGTTCTCTTAACTATAATCCAATACCTGACCTACTGTTATGCTCAGAACTTCCTTCCTCACAATCTTTGAGAGAATCTCTTGATTTTTTTCAGGGCTCTTTAAGTTGTGTCTACAAACTATTTCATTTAGAGACCATTTTGAGCAAACTCATGAATAATTTCAACAGTTCAAGTTCAAACTGTTGTAATCTCTGCTTTTCTTTGGTGAGTAACGGACCATAATGATAAACCACACTTCAAAAGAACCATAACCTCTGAATGGAGGACTGAAGTACTTTATTTAGACCGAGGAGTAGGAATTGTGTGTTGTAGTATCTGGGGATGGACAAGCCAATAATGATGTTATTTGTGACCCTGAACTTACTATTCTCTGTTACTTCAATAGTGTGACTGCTTAAATTCAGTTGCAGCATCACAAGGGAAAAATTCGCAGAAATTAGATAGTTAAATCCATCTATTTTTTTCTTGTCAAGCCTTTTATTTCTTTCCTTAAGTGAATGACATTTCAAATATACTATTTAACTTTTTTACTAACCTAATATTGAATTATAATACAAATATGCAATTGTATAGAAAGTATACCATGAATGATCACAAAGCAACTTCATTTACATAATGATTACACAGATTAATAAATGAACATTAGAAGTCACTCTTGTACCATTTCTTAATCATTGTAATCTCTTTCATCTCCTAATATAAATACTAACTGGACATTTAACACCACAGATTTATTTTGGTTGTTTTTGAACTTTAAATAAGTGGAGTCATATAATATGTACTTTCTTGTATGTGGTTTCTTTCCCTCAGATTTATGGTTGTTTCTGCATGTAGCAGCACTTCATTTAATTTTGTTGTTGGATAGTATTCCATTTTGTGAATTTGACATGATGTATTTATCTATTTTGCTCTTGATAGATATTTGGGTTATTTCTACTTCAGGCCTTAAATCAGATTTCTAGAACTTCTATAACAAAGAATCAAAAACTGGGTGGCTTAAAACAACAGACATTTATTCCTCAACATTCTGGAGTCCTGACGTCTGAAATGAAGGTGCTGGCAGGGCCATGTTCCCTCTGAAGCCTGTGGAAGAGAAACCTTCTCTGCCTCTTTTAGCGTCTGATGTCTGCCAGCAATCCTTGGCATTTCTCAGCTTGTAAATGCATCTCTCCAACCGCTGCCTCCACTGTCCCATGGCTATTCTCTCCCTGGGGTCTCCCTCTGATAACACCAGCCATATTGAATGAAGGGCCCACTCTACTGCATTATTACCTCATCTTAACTAATTATATATTGAACAACCCTATTTCCAAAGGAAATCATATTCTGAGGTGCTCTTGGTTAGGACATGAGCATATCTTTTTGGGGGACACAATTCAACATGTAACAGGGATATTACAAATAAAACCACTATGAACATTCTCATCAGGTCATTTAGTGTACACATGAATTTCTGTTGGGAATATATCTAAGAGTTCAACTGCTGAATTTAAAAAATGTAAATATATCCAGCTTTAGTAGATACTGCCAGGTGTTTGTACCAATTTACATTGTTATGAACAGCAGATGAGGATTCTAATTCTCCTGTTTTTTATGGTTGTTTTTGCACGTAGCAGTACTTTTAGCCATTTTAGCCCTTCTCATGTGTAAGTAGTGGCATATTATTGTGGTTTTAATTTTTATTTGCCTGTTATTAATAATATGTAATTTTTTAATCATAAGTTTATTGGTCATTTAGCTATACCTATTTATGCTTCCTGCTTTTATTCAGTTATCTAGTTTCATTTTCTTACTGATGTATGGGAGTCTTTAATTTATTATGAAAACAATCTATTTGTCTCATATATTACAAATACTTAACCCCTATAACTAACATTTCAGCTCTTTTAATAGTGTTCATGAATGGACAAGACTTCTTTTTTTAATCTTAATGTAGTCAAATTTATGAATCTTTTTATATACTCACCCAATAATTCTTTTTGTCTTGTTGAAAAAAAATTTTTTGTAACTCAAGGTTTTATAGACATTTTCTAAATTAACTTTTAGAAATATAATTGTTTTATTTTTCACACTTACATTTATACTGTACCTGGAATTAATTTTAATATGTAATAATTATGAGTCAATATTAATTTTTCTTTCACATTTGTATTCAGTGAACCTATCATCATTTAAAAATATATATTGTGCTTTGCCCAGACTCTCCAGTGCAATCTTCTTCATGAATCATTTGTTCATACATATGTGGGTCTACAGCTATGCTCTCTACTCTCCATCTGCATGTCAACTCATGCCACCAGCAGCGATAATTAGGTACTCACAATGCCATCATACACCATCGATTACTTGTGTCCCACCTCTGTCCCATTTACATCCTCTCTCACCCATCAAGGATATTATCCTGTATTACTCAAATATATGACTAACACAACTCCAGAATGTAATTTTGAAGGCCTTTTTCCTAAGGCCATTTTAGTACAAATTACTGTATCACTCGGGGAGCCAGCAGGAAACAGATGGCACACTCAAATTAGAATAATTTGAGGAGATTTTATTTACAAAGTGACTAATTACGAAGGTGTGGGTGAGGAGTGGGGAAACCACAAGAGACAGTTCAAGAATCTGGAGGTAGTAGCAGGGAGAGCTGTCACCATGAGCCATGAGGAGAGAAAGGGAGGCGGGGCTCTCCAGCCAGCCTAAGGTTACCTCAATTACAGAGAGCCAGAAGGATCCAATCCCTTAACTCCTGTCTCATCTAGCCTAATGATTTCCTCCTGGCCCATCCTCTTCAGGTCTCAGCTAAAACTCATCTCCTCAAAGACTTTCCTTGTTCTCTCTGTATAACATAGCTTCACCTTCTCTCTCTCCTCAAGTACTTTCTATCCTACTTATTTATGGCATGTATCAGCATTTGGCATTATCTCGTGTCCTTCTGTCCCCACTACAATCTTACATTCTAGTGCAATTCCATGACTGTAGGAATCAGGTCTATCTTATTCTTTGCTGTTTCCTCAACAGGCAGAAGAGTATCTGGAATATGATAAAAAATCAAGTCCTAGCCATTTTGCCTCAGTGGATAGAGTGTTGGCCTGTGGACCAAAGAGTCCCAGGTTAGATTCTGGTCAAGGGCACATACCTTGGTTGCAGGCTCCTCCCCAGCCCGGGCCCTGGTCAGAGCTCATGTAAGAGGCAACCAATTGATGTGTTTCTCTCACATCAATATTTCTTTTTGTTTTCCCCTCTCTCTTCCACTCTCTAAAAATAAAAAATAAAAATATTCTCAGGTGAGGATTAAAAAAATCAAATATTTTGCATGCTGTGTGAATGAAGAAATCATTTAAAATATATTTTATAAAAGAGTGCTGAGGACTGAGATTAATAGTGGTTATTGACTGAAAAATAAAAGGTGAATTAGAGAAAATGGGTTAAGAGTGAAATTAAATTAGAGCTAGGATAAAGAGAGGAAGGAGATAAAGATGATATAGCCATTTCAAATATAAGAGAATGTACTGCTTATGTAGATAACTTGAAAATGGCACTTTTTAAAGGTGATCATATGTTTAGTCTTGGAAATCTTTGAAGGTTTTCCTTAAAACTTGAGGCATCTGAGTGAAATGTATGAAGGACATGTGGAAATAACAAAATGGCTATTAAGGGCTTGCATTGGGAGTCAACCACATAGAAGTTATATGAGTAACAATAATCAGTTATTCTAAATGCCTCAAATGTCTAATGTTTTGTTTAAACCAAGCCATATTAAAAACTATCTGAAATCTTTCTGAGTCCAACTTCACTTCACAAGCCACCTAAATTTTCTCATCATGTGATTCGAGCAAGTTTATTTGAGAAAACTTAAAGTTCTAGCCCATCTACTAGTACTTAGGAGGACAACAAATTTAATCATTCATTTTTTATATAAAGCTAGTAAAATCAATAAACAAATATACATAGATAAAGTGAAGAAAAAAAGAAAAGAAATAGAAGGGATCAAGGAAAGCAGAAAACGTTGAGCACAGGGCAGGATTAGGCTAGGTTTTCCCATAACATCGCATTGAATTCTCACACAGCTTCTGGAGCTAGATTTTAGTAATGTCTCAATTTGAAGATTTTTAAAATGGGGATGACAAAGTAGGTAAATTTTCTAAAGTCATTTTACTACTAGACCTGCAAATCAAATTCTCATTTGACTCCAAACCTCACAGACTGTCCACCAGGCCCTGGTTCCTCCACCTGAGAAGAACAGATGTAAACCATCTTTCATTATCTCCGTTCTACATTTGAGGACAGGTGGCTTTTCCTGAAAGAATAGCAAGAGCTGATACACTCCACATCATTCTACTTAAAAATAGAAAAACAATTACTTATTCCCATTTGATTGTCGCCTGAGTTGTCTGTGAGTTTTATATGTTCTATTTTGTATCTAACATTTAGTAGGATTTCACTGTGTTTATTGAAACTTACTTAAACTAGTATCAAAGTCTCCCTTGGATTTACTTCTCATTCAAAGTGTTTCCTTCCTGTGGCCATCCTCCTCCCATCCATTTGGCTTATTTGTCTTTCACAGGCCAATTCTCCCTTTCTGTCTCTGCATCAAGACTTGGAGTTAGACTACCTTCCTGGGTGTCCGGAAAGGAAGAATGAAAGTCCCAGTGTTGCCTAGAACCGGAATAGGTCTTGAAAGGGACCTATCATTCTGACTCAGATTTTTAAAATTCCACCCACTTAATCATTTCATAGCCCATTTGAAGTTTATAATCATTTTCATTACCAAGTAGCTTTTAATTGTTAGCACGGTATTTGTCGAAGAGCATAGAGGCATTGGGTTGATATTGAGGAATATTGTCATTTTGGTCCTTAAAGAGTTACAGTATCATGGAGTTAGAGACAGAGACTTGTGTGGGTGGGTGTCACAGAAGCATGGGGAGGTGATTAATGTGTCTTGCAGGTGTCAAAGAAAGTCTTCATGGAGGAGATGACACAGGGATTGAGTCCTAAAGAATGATTAACTTTGTTAGGCAGTAAAGCAGTGTAAGAAAAAGGGAGAGGGATGGCAGTTATACTGGTACAGTAAAGTTAGATTACTGTCTATGGAGGCAGGAGACATGTCGGAGAATGTTCTGTAGAAATTATAATTATGGCATCAAAGGGCCTCATCAATGTGGTTCTGACTACAGGACAACACTCTGGTTGTTTAATAGTTTATTGAGCCCACAGATACTCATTTTTTAGTAGATCTGTGACCTACTTATGTTTTGAAATGTGAAATGTCTTCCAACTTCCCCTATAGTAAGATGCATTTTGGCATTTTTCTGAAAAGTTAACATTTTATTCAAGCTAGATTTTTCTTTTGTGGCTGGCTCTGAAATGCGGCTTTTGCATCAGGAACTTGAGAGGGATAAAGTTTCTTTGGGATGAACATATCACATTGGAATGCAATCCAACCTTTCTTGATTTGACCCTAAATCATCTTCCTTCTACTCATTCACTCTTCCACTGACAGTTTCCATTGCCACGGCAAATTGGCTATCTTCTTGTGTGATCTTATCACACTTCTTCCACTGTAAGACATATTATGGTATACCTTATGCTCTACCTGATGTTTTAATGCTCCTGCTTGCCATTATCCCCAAATGTAGTAGCAATTTGATTACCCTCATGGTGCAAACCCTTCATTGTGTGGAGATAACAGAATAGTTATCCTTCATGTATACTCTCCCTGCCATGCACTTTCTTTTACTCTGTAAAGTCTGCTTGGAAATATGACTCCAGTGGCTAGTTACTAAAAAATTTACAGCATGCTCTCCGGAAACCTATAAAAAAGACGAATCTCACTAAGAAAAACTGTGGCTCTGCTTTTTCTGGGTTGTCTGTGAGTTTTATATGTTCTATTTTGTACTTTGTGATATATAATATAACTCAATATTGTAGCAGATTTCAAATGATTAAAAATGGCATGGAGAGATAAGAAAATATGCTGATGCTGGGCTCAACTTGTCTGACATATTCACTGAGACTCAGGGAAGAATGTTTTTCCTGTGAGAATGTTGCACCATTTTGTGAACATTTCTTAAGAGAACTGTTTATCTATTATCTAACTTCCTTCAGTACACATTTTTTTTTTAGTGCTCACTTTTTTTCCTCAAAAAGTAAAAACAAATCATAAAACTTTCTGTAACGAATTTTGACCATTTGCCTCATTTCTAAGAATGCATGTATAACTAATTTAAGAATCTAAAGTGATAAAGGTATGACGTAGCTGATGCTCATGTTAGACATTTTCTAGCTGGTATGTGATTTAACCAGCATAACAACTCACTGAGGAAGGGATTATTATCCCTACTTCATAGATAAGACAACTGAGACTTAAAATAAGTTACTTAATATTGTGTAGCTACTAAAGGATAGGTAAAGAAAATATTTAAATTGAAGTATTTAAATTTTGTCTAATATTATATATTTGATTCTAAAATCAAACCTCATATATATATACTAGAAGCCCGGTGCACGAAATTCATGCACGGACGGGGGTTGTCCCTCAGCCCACCCTGTACCCTCTCCAATCTGGGACTCCTGGAGGGATGTCCGACTGCCCGTTTAGGCCCGATCCTGGGGGATCAGGCCTAAACGGGCAGTCGGACATCCCTCTCACAATCCAGGACTGCTGGCTCCCAACTGCTTGCCTGCCTGCCTTCCTGATTGCCCCTAACCGCTTCTGCCTGCTAGCCTGATCACCCCTTAACCACTCCGCTGCCAGCCTGGTTGATGCTGAACTGCTCTCCTGCCAGCCTGTTTGCCCCCAACTTCCCTCCTCTGCTGGCCTGGTCACCCCTAACTGCCCTCTCCTGCAGGGTTGATCACCTCCAACTGCCCTCCCTTGCAAGCCTGGTCCCTCTCAACTGCCCTCCCTTGCAGGCCTGGTCCCTCACAACTGCCCTCCCTTGCAGGCAGGTGCCTCCCAACTGTCCTATCCTGCTCGCCATCTTGTGGTGGCCATCTTGTGTCCATATGGGGGCAGGATCTTTGACCACATGGGGGCAGCCATATTGTGTGTTGGATTGATGGTCAATCTGCATATTACTCTTTTATTAGATAGGATAGAGGCCTGGTGCAGGAGTGGGGGCCAGCTGGTTTTCCCTGAAGGGTGTCCCGGATCAGGGTGGGGTTCCCTTGGGGAGTGGGGCGGCCTGGGCGAGGGGCCTGTGGTGGTTTGCAGGCCGGCCACACCCCCGGCGACCCAAGGGGAGGCCCTGGTATCTGGAATTTATTTTCCTTCTACAATTGAAACTTTGTAGCCTGGAGTGGAGCCAAGCCTTCTGCCCCCTCCGGGGTGGCAGCCATTTCTGTGGCAGTTAATTCACCTTCTACAATTGAAACTTTGTAGCCTTAAGCGGGTGAGCCCAGCCAGGGTGTGCGGAAAGCTTGCTTCCCCTGTTGCTGCCGGCAACCCTGGCTTGCTCTCTCAAGCTCCGTTCTGCCATTTGTTTGAATTTGTTTACCTTCTATAATTGAAACTTTGTAGCTTGAGTGGAGGCTTAGGCCTGCAACGGCTATGGAAAGCTTGGCTTCCTCTGTTACCTGGGAAACCTTGCTCTCTGTGGCTGTAGCCATCTTGGCTGGAGTTAATTTGCATACCCGCCCTGATTGGCTGGTGGGCGTGGCTTGGCTGGTGGGCGTGGCTTATGTAGTGGAGTGATGGTTAATTTGGATATTACCATTTTATTAGAGAGGATTTCACAGATGAGGTTTGATTTTAGAATTTGAATGAGTCATTTCCACATATTTAACCCATTTGAAAATACCCAGGGACTAGGTCTTGCTGTCTGACTTATCTTTGCTACAGGTGGCTTGGTATCTAATAAGTAAACTGCTCATTATTTATTGAAGAATTGTTCTCTTAGCAACAACCTAGCAAAAATTCAACAGCATATGGAGTTATTAACCATTGAGCAAAGTAACTCAAGAAATGATTTGCAAGTTCTAATTCAGATAGTCAGGAAATGTAAAATGTAGTTAGAGAAAGTTGTGACAAAATATATTGTGTTTTGACACAACCAGAATGGTATTTATGGAATCTAAAATTTGGGAAGTCAAAGGAGAATGAATGAATTTATCTTTTAAGACCATCCAATTTTCTCTTTTTTAAATAAAATATACTCAAACTGCAAAATTCACTTAGGTTTTAATTAACTTTTAAATGCTTACATTTGTTAAAATATAAATCTTTTTAACGATACAACTGATTTCATTTATCAATTTAACATTTTTATGATTATTATTCCTCATAATTAAAATAATGTTAATTTTAATGGGTTTAGGAAACATGAAGAAGAATACAGACATATACAAACCTAGCCACTGGCAATATATATACATATAATTAGTTGGGATAATATTCTCTATAAATTTTTATGTCTATATTTTTCAGTCAAATTCTTATCATCCTATATTTTCTATATCATTAAATATCTTTCTCAAAAAATGACAACTAAATTGATACACAAAATTTCATCCATGGACATTTATTTACTAGATCTTATATCAATGGGTATTTAGAGTATTTCCATATTTTTTATAAATGATTAGGAATATGAATATTAATGCTACTGCCTTAAAATATTTATGCACGTTTCTAATTATTTCCTTAGAAAAAAATCATAAATAGAGTTACTGGATGAAAACATGTAAGCATTTTGGAGTTTTTTTTTTGATAGATTCTGCCATAAATTAGTAACAATTTATTTCCATCAGTAACATGTTGGCATACAGTATAATTTTTTAATACATGTGAGACTAAATTTTTTCACATATTAGTTACCCATTTGAATTTTTATTATGTGGCTTTATTGTTTATATTTTTTGACAATTTTTCTCTCAGATGTTTAGTTTTTTATTGTAACTTTTAAGGCTTTTTGTGGATGAGGGTATTACTATTTTTGTGTTTTAAATGTGTCAAAAATTGATCCCATTTAACTTACTTTTGAAAATATTTAAAGCATTTTATTAAGTTTTTCTTTAATATATTTTTATTGATTTCAGAGAGGAAGGAAGAGGGAGAGATAGAAACATCAATGGTGAGAGAGAATCACTGGTCGGTTGCCTTCTGCACTCCTCACATTAGGGATTGAGCCCACAACCTGGGAACGTGCCTTGACCAGGAATCGAACTGTGACCTCCTGGTTCATAGGTCAATGCTCAACCATTGAGCCACCTTGGCTGGACCATTTTATCAAGCTTTTAACAGGTGCTCAGGTCAACTAGAAATTTCTCTGTGTTGTATTGCTGTGCATTTATACTTAGCAAGACATCCCTAGCATAAGTACAGTTTTATTTGTGTCCCTTATGGTTTATTTAACTTGTGTTCAATTATTTAATCAGTCAGAATGTATATTGATCTGTGTAAGATTTATCATCTGTTAATATAAAATACTAGAGGCCCAGTGCATGAAATTTGTGCACGGGGGTGTGTGTCCCTCAGCCCAGCCTGCACGCTCTCCAATCTGGGACCACTCGAGGGATGTCCGACTGCCCGTTTAGGCCCGATCCAGGTAGGATAGGGCCTAAACGGGCAGTCGGACATCCCTCTCACAATCCAGGACTGCTGGCTCCCAACTGCTTGCTTGCTTGCCTTCCTGATTGCCCCTAACCACTTCGGCCTGCCAGCCTGATCACCCCCTAACCACTCCCCTGCCATCCTGATTGATGTCTAACTGCTCCCTTGCCAGCCTGATTGCCCCTAACTGCCCTCCCCTGCAGGCCTGGTCCCCCCTCAACTGCTCTCCCCTGCAGGCCTGGTCACCCCTAACTGCCCTCCCCTGCAGGCTTGATTGCCCCCAGCTACCCTCCCTTGCAGGCCTGGTCCCTCCCAACTGCCCTCCCCTGCTGGCCATCTTGTCACGGCCATCTTGTGTCCACATGGGGGCAGCCATCTTTGACCACATGGGGCAGCCATCTTGTGTGTTGGAGTGACAGTCAATTTGCATATTACTCTTTTATTAGATAGCATAGAGGCCTGGTGCATGGGTGGGGACCAGCTGGTTTGCCCTGAAGGGTGTCCTGGATCAGGGTGGGGGTTCTCTTGGGGCATGGGGTGGCATGGATGAGGGGCTTGTGATGGTTTGCAGGCCAGCCACTCCTCCCAGTGACCCAAGCAGAGGCCCTGGTATCTGGGGTGTATTTATCTTCTATAATTGAAACTTTGTAGCCTTGAGCGGAGCCAAGCCTCCTGCTCACTCCATGGCCACAGCCATTTTTGTTGGGATTTATTTATCTTCTATAATTGAAACTTTGTAGCAGAGGCCAAGGCAGGCCAGGGTGGCAGGGAAACTTGGCTTCCTCCATCGCCGGGGCAACTAAGCCTCCTGCTCTCTCCAGCTCCGGGGCTGCCGCCATTTTTGTTGGGATTTATTTATCTTCTATTATTGAATCTTTGTAGCCTTGAGTGGAGGCCTGGGCCGGCCAGGGAGGCAGGGTAGCTTGGCTTCCTCCATTGCCGGGGAAACCCAAACCTCCTACTTGCTGCAGCTCCGTGGCCGCAGCCATCTTGGTTGGGTTAATTTGCATACTCACTCCTGATTGGCTGGTGGGCATGGCTTGTGGGTGTAGCTGAGGTACGGTCAATTTGCATATTACTCTTTTATTAGATAGGATACTGACAAGTGGATAAATTAAAACTTTTACTTGGTTTTCTCTCCCTCCACTTTTTCTCCTTTTCAATTCAAGCTCAACATTACAGAGTGATTTCATATTTCTAGACCTCCATTTCCTCATGTTTAGCATGACCACAAAGAAGTAATAAACACAGACTCAAACTCTTTGTATCTCATAATTTTATTTTGAAGCCAAAGCAAATTTAAAACCACCAACAAAATTGGGAGATGGCAGTTCAAAATGTTATCTGGCAATATTTTGTAAATAGCAAATGAGAGTCATCACTAAACACATAGATTGTTCAGAAGAGAGTGCTTGAGAGAGCTGAGACACCTAACAGAATATTTAATAAACCAGGATCTTCAGTTACATCTTGCCATATTGGTAACAAAATTAAATTAAATTGTAACAAGAGAATGGTGGCAAGGAGTTCTAAGAGTATTCATAATATTAGCCTTCTTAGGAGAAAATTAATATTACAGATCTTGTTTCAGCAAATACCTGGAACAAGACCTGTTGCTACATAACTATAGAATATCATAATAGGAGTTGGTAATATTTAATTGATAGCTTGGTTGTGCTACAGATTAGCTATATGACCTATGAAAACTTACTTCATTTGCCTGGGTCTCTTTTTTCTCATTAATAAAATGAAGTAGGTGGATTTGTGGATTTCTAAGGTCACTGGACATATCCAACTCTGAGTGCATGACTGTATGAATGCTTAGGATATTCGTCACCTTTGTGAACTATAGAGGGTTGGAAGAACCCATTACCAGCTCCCAAATTATTCACATCACAGACATCTATTATTTCCCTGAGCAAGATAGGAAAGCCATTTCATTTATTTTATATTCTCCTTTTGTTTTTACTCTAGCCACTTCATCTCATATGGACTATTTTTGACTATTCTGCATCATGGCATGCAGTAGTTGTTATTAAGTAAGTATTTACTAAGTATTCATTTCAATTCACTATACCACTTGGACACAAACATAACTTAAAACTATCAAGAACTAACCACAAACAAACCCAAATGTTTAAAAAAATACTTGGGTGGCCCTATCTTGTTTGGCTCAGTGGATGGTTTGTCGGTCCATGGTCTGAAGGGTCTTGGGTTCGATTCTAGTCAAGGACACGTACACTGGTTGTAGGCTTGATCCCAGGAGGCAACCAATAGATGTGTCTTTCTCACATTGATGTTTCTTTTTCTCCCCTTCCCTTCTACTCTATTTAAAAAAAATCAATGGAAAAATATCCTCCAGTGAGGATTAACAAAACAAAACAAAACAAAAAAATAGTTCAGTATAGAAAGAAATTACCATGGAAAATAATTTTCAGTAACGTCTCTTGGCCAGTATAATCTCAGATACATGTTTTGCTGAGTCAGTTTTGCTTCCTATACAATTCACTCAGTTGTCATCTCAACCTTCCAATTATTCTTAATCTGAACATGCTTGGATGTTAACCTGGGCATTAGAAAGATAAGTTGTTAAGTTTCAAACAGAAGTTATGATTTAGTATTCATTGAGTGAGTTGCCAAATGTCTGTTCTCATCATTTTAGTCTTCCCAACTTTATAAATCCTTCAGATCATGCACTGCTTCCTTTTGAGAATATAAATTTGAACTTACTACAATGACTGTTAAAAAGCACTATGTGTTTTAGTAGTTCTCACTGCTAAAAAGTTCCATTAAATTTTGGAATTCACAGGTACAAACCTTCTGCTAATATCAGAGTAGATCTTCGAATCATATTATTTAAATAGATTAATAAATCAGAATGTCTTAAATTATTCAGGGGGGGGAGGGAGGGAGGGAGAGAGAGAGAGAAAGAGAGAGAGAGAGAATGAGTTTTACTTAGTTCCAAAATTACTGACCACTTTGCAAAAGGAATCTCTAAAAGTCTTCTCTCTCTCGCTTTACATAAAGGCAAGCTAATTTTGAAAAAGAAATGGAAATGCATAAGAGCCTAAGCTCATTCAATTAATTCCAAATGGAAAACCATTTTTCTCAATGTTCATTTAGTGATGGATTGTGTAATTCCAAGTTGAGTACTTTCCCACTCATCAATCCACCGTCACAATGCAATGAACTCCAATGCATGGTTCTGCAGACAAGTCTGTGAACTTAAACTTGGATGCTCTCACTTTGCTCCTGCTTTTCCCTGTTGCTGTTCTGCTTCATTGTCTTTGAGGCTAGTCACTTCTTTATCTGCAACTTCTGAGCCCTGTTTTACCCCTTCAACCAGCAAAAAGTTTGGCTTTCTCCATTTTGACCCTCATTACTGCTGCTGGGTGGGTCATTTGCTCATAAGCTACTTTTAATCCTTGATGCTCCAGACCCCAGCCAGAAACACCTTAGATGTCAGGTCAGCCAGTGTGGCTGACCCTCTGATTTTGCCTCTACATCCCCATGTGAGCTGTTTATTCTTTCTATAGTTGCAATAGAAGACCATGACTCTTAGTGGAAATTGGCAGAATATTTTGATGTAAGGAATTTGGAATGTGTCTTCAGTTTTAAACATACCTCATTTTCTTATTTTGTTAAAATTAAAATCAGAGGGTAAACTTCAGATACAAAAAAACTCTATAGGTTACATGTTAATTTTTTCTTCTCCATTTACCATAGTAAATGCAAAGTCTAAGAGCAGAAAGCTATCTCCCTCTGCCATCAGTCAAAGTAATCAAGCCTATTTATTTGTTTTTACCAACTTATACTTATTTAATATGATGAAAACATTTAATATTCTTTCTTTGAAATATGAGGAATAGACTAGGGGAGGGCAATTTGGTGAAAAATGAGTAAAAGGAACATGAAAAAGTTTTTTCCCCTTATTTCTAATTCTTTAAAAAAGAAACAGAAAAGGCAAGGCTTCTAATAAACAGTAACATAGAATATTTTGGCCAAATCTGAAGGGAGGGCCCTGAAAAGTCAGAGAGAAAATAATATCACTGATTTTAATGAAGAAATCCTAGCAGACACTCTCACAACCAGTGGGAGAAAGGAATGGTGTGAGCAAGCACTGCGCACACAGTGCAATGAAATACCATCTCCCAGCTGATGAGAAGGCGGACAGCTTTGTCATTTTCCCACTAGAGGTTGTCTGCTAGGCCAAAGTATCCTCAAGTAAATGTAAATAATTTTCTTTCAACATAAATAACACCCAGAAAAGGCTACTGTGTGATCATGATCTCACAAGAGAGAGGACCACTCTGTGGTCATATCTGAAACAATTCAGAGGAAACTCCCAACCACAAGAACTAAATGCCCCCTTTTCTACATCTAACACGAGTCATTACTATTTTCTCATCAATGGCAATTCTAGTCCTTAATGCATTTTTCTGCCACTTAATGATCACAATCAAGATGCTGAAACACCTCATTGCCTGGGCTCCGGAAGCACTGGTGACAACAAAGTGGCCTCTGCTTCCGAAACCACCAAGAGAGGAGAAATGCTCTTTGAGGCTCACGGGAAAATGTACCAGAGTTTACTTTTTCAGAGGTCATCACATTTGCCAAAAGTAACACTCCAAGGAGCACTTACTCAAGAAAACTGGCTGAATGTCAGTAAAAATAGGAGCTCAGCCAAAGCTGGACACCAAGAGAACTACCATCACTGGACCTAGGTGGATGCTCCCTGGATCACCACCACCCCCCGTTACTACCCCCCTGTTACCCCCGCAAGTGCTCCTCTCTATGTAATCTGACGTGGAGCTTGCTCAGTATTAACAGCCATTTCTCTGGTGCAGTTTTCAAACCAGTGACAACAATAATAACAGCAACACAGTGGCAGTTGTTTAAGGCCATAGCTGTCTAAGGCAGCAATAGCAGTGTGGCAAACAAGAGGCAGGTCAAAAAGTGTAAAAGGAGAAGCTGGGAAGGAATGCCTACAGAGGGTTTGGAAATGCGGCAACATACACATGGGAATAGAGGAGTTCACACACACGTGAAGGGTGTGGGCATGTCCAGGAGAGATGTGACAATGCCCCTCTCTCTCACCTGTGGAGACCTTGGAGCCTGCCCAGGCGGGAAGTGAGAGGTAAGCAGAGGTGTAAACAGTTGGCATACTGAATGTACACATACACACACACACACACACACACACACACACACACACAGTAAACAAAGGCAGGGAGACAATGACTCAAGGCCTTTAAGGAATTCCCTGTTCAGTTATTAGCTGCTCACAGAGTAAACAAAAAACAGAGGCTTTAGTGGGCACAAAGGACAGAATACAGACTTTTCAGAATTAATTTTGTCACTAAATAAACAAATAGCAGCAGCAACAGTAGTAAACCTGGGGCAAAGGGAATCTGATTTTCAGAGTTGCACATTCTATTATTTCCTGTGTCTAATTTTTAATCAGGGATGGGACAGAAAGAAACAGAAATGTATAGCCTTATATGGAGTCAATAGAAACTGTCCCCAAGGAAGCCAAGATGTTGGTCTTAAGGGGAAAAAAAAAGTTAAAGTCAGTTATTATCAATATGTCTGAAGAAAGAGGAAAACTATGCCTAGAAACAAAGGAAGTCAGAGAGAAAGTTTTCCTTAGAGAATATCAATAAAGACATAAAAATGAAAAGATGAATAAATAGAAACTTTGTATTTGGAATACACAACAACATTGAAATGAAAATTTCACTAGAAAGGTACAATAGCAGCTGTGAACTGGCGGGAGCAACAGCAAGACGGTGACAGACTGATGGAGATCATGCAGGCTGAGAAATGGGAAGGAGAAGGCTGAGGAAAGCACACTGAGGGGTCACTGTTCGATGGGAGGCTGCAGGAATTCGATTGTTTGCCTGTCCAAAGTTCCAGCGCTTGTTGAGGTGTTTCCAGGAGGTGAATCCATGCCTCCAGATTACAAAATTTTAATTTTATATTGAGTTTGTTACAAGAAATAGTCATTTTGTTTTAATTTTTTTAAGATACAAAAGTGACCCTCATTTTCCTTAGTGGGTAAACCTATATTTTCCTGCCAAAATTACTGAGAGTTAATTATTTCTCAATCTATTTTATCCTTTCACTAGAGGCCCGATGCATGAAAATTCGTGCAAGAGTAGGCCTTCCTTCCCCCAGCTGCTGGCACCAGCTTCCCTTGGGCACTTGGGACCCAAGCTTCCCTCCTCCAGCCGCCGGCAGGCACCCGGGACCCGGGCTGGCTTCACCCAGGCCCCCTGCAGGCACCTGGGACCTGGCTGTTTTCCCTCCGGCTCCGGCTTAGTCAGGAAGGACATCCAGAAGATGTCTGGTCTAATTAGCATATTACCCTTTTATTATTATAGATGTGTAAGAACGAACTCCTGCAGCTTACCTTGGTAACAAGTCATAAATAGGTAATTTGTGCTGAAATGCCTTATCAATTAATAAGAAGACATCACACCAGGTAACAGGAAAAGTGATAGATTGTATTTTTTTTCCCCCCTGGAATCACTGGGTATAATGACTACAGCTCCAACTTGGTCATGTAAGAGCATCTGGGATGTATTCCCCCAACATGCATTACAGTGAACATTTGAAAAGTAGGACAGCGTTGTTTGTAGCTTAAAATTCCCTTTTCAATTTCATTTTATAGAATCTTAAAATACAAATTGCACGTGGCCCCTTTATTGTTATTTCAAATAGTGCTATTGCCCCATTATTTACACACTGACTTATCAGCACATACATTTACATTTTACAAATTGCATTGATTGTAAAAAGTAAGTTTTAATTTTATTTAATTTTCTTTTCTTATCAGCTAGAAGTTCTTACTAATCTAGATTTGTTGTTTTTGTTGTTTGTTTTCTCTTCAGTCTGCTACTGATGCTGGTCATTGCTTTGCTTTGTCTATATTTTTCACTATGGTTTTGTTTGAGTTTGAGTTTGGCTTCTTTCAAATAAACATGCTAATTAATTCTTCCTTTCCATTTTTTTCCAGTGGGAAATTATGGTTGGGGTCCAATGTGGCAGAATGTGGAAAGAGAGCTATGAAGATTCAAATCTTTATTTACTCAATTCAGTCGAGTCAGCACTATTTGGAAGAGCTTGAAATTAGACGTGAGACATGTAAGATGTTTAGAGTCTACTATCTATTTGTGGTGGGCCTCTGAAAAAAGATCATGTCGCTTTGGTAAAGCCAAGGTTTTCTTTATTGTATGATGATAGTAACACTAGTCTTGAGGTTTCGAGTAAGAAGATAATGAGATCATGTAAGTGGAGTGAGGCACACAGAAAACTTTTATAGATGGTAGTTAAAGCTTACTATTAGCTTTGCTATCATTAATTTATGTCTCTGATGCAGAGCTAAATGAAGGTATAAAGTAGTCTACTGAAATCATATTTTAGAGAAAATTAGGCTCTGATTTTTCAGTCTGTGAGTTACCTTGCTAATTTTCTAGTTTTACAGGCAAGATACAGAAAAGAAAAATAGATTTTCCTAAATCTGTGTTTTCTCATGGGAATCTCCCCGTATTTCCTCAAAATGACTCTGCTTATAATCGATGAAATCATTTTAGTTATTTCATCATGTAAGCAGCTATTGGGTTGGAAGTCCCCAGTGGTACCATAAGAATCATGAAAGCAAACCTATTAGTCAATGATGAGTCCGTCCAATTCTGCCACCATACTTTCTACACATCTTATGTTATTAGCAAGAAATTGCCAAATTTAAAGTTTGGGCTCACACACAGCGTGTATTTAAATCACACCACCTGCTTTGAAAATCTTTGAAAATTCTAAGGTTTTTTTTGTACCCAGTATTTCATTTGTTCTCTCAATGACCCTGAGTTATCTAAAAAGAACCCACAGTACTGTCGTCTTGTAGCACACACAGAGAGACCAAGGAAGAGGAGAAAAGGAGCCAGATTGTGAGACTGCATATGGAGAAGACAGTCATGCACAGCCTGTCACCCTTACACAGTCGCAAAAGAGTGTGCCTGGGGGTCTGGAACATCTCCTTACACGGAAATAAAGAGCCCCTCGCAGCCTGTGATGGGCCTATGCCCTGTTTGGGAATATCTTTTCCCATTCCAGATTTGATGTGTGCCATGTTCTGCCTAACTGTGTGCTACAGGCATCTGGCTCGCCTCACTGCCGTATCTGCCCCTGGTGGGGAGTGAGTGAATGTGGTCCTTTGCCTGAAGCACAAGATGGGTTCACTGAGACCATCTCCCTGCCTTGCCTGCAGGATGCAGCTCCGGCCAGGAGGGACCAGTGCTCACCATAAAAGCTGATCTTGCTCTGTCTTTTCTCTTGAGAAAAGTGCTGTTCCACCCAGTGCCTGTGTGAGCTGTGTCTTTTATGGTAAACTCTGAACCCGCAAGCCGCTCAGGGTGTTGACATCCCAGGATTGCTGCTCTTCTGGTGGGTAGGCATTGCTGTGCTGTTCGCCATTCCACTTGCAGGGGGCTGCCCCTGGAGGGGGTAAGGAGTGTCACTTGCTGTGCACTGTAATTGGCTCAGTGTGACAATGGCCATTCTTACTGCCCTTGGTGCTGCAGTTATTAACTGAAGTGGGACCTCCCGTCTCTCATTTACCTGTCAGTCCACTTACTGTTGTTACTCATTGCTAGATAATGTGGCAGGGCTTTCTATTTTATTGTTCATTTTATCATCCCTAGCTGGGTAGCTCAGTTAGAGCATCATCCTAATACGACAAGGTTGTGGGTTTGATACCTGGTCAGAGCACACACACAAGAATCAACCTATGCCCTAACTGGTTTGGCTCAGTGGATAGAGCATTGGCCTGTGGGCTCAAGGGCCCCAGGTTCGATTCTGGTCAAGGGATGTACCTTGGTTGTGGGCACATCACCAGAAGGGGGTGTGAAGGAGGCAGCTGATCGATGTTTCTCTCTCATCCATGTTTCTAACTCTCTATTCCTCTCCCTTCCTCTCTGTAAAAAAGTAAATCAAATATATTTTTAAAAAAAGAATCAACCTATGAATCATAAATAAGAGGAACAACACATCAATGTTTCTCTTGTTCTCTTTCTCTCTTTGATCAGTAAATAAAAGTTAAAAATAGTTTATCTTTTTTAAGCACCACTCATTGTGATTTTCCTTCTTAGAAACGATGTGTGTACTATGTTTGAAGAGTTTTAACATTCTTACAGTATTTTCACCCTTCATTAAAGTGATTTTTTTTTTTTTAAATATATTTTATTGATTTTTTGCAGAGAGGAAGAGAGAGGGATAGAGAGTTAGAAACATCGATGAGAGAGAAACATCGATCAGCTGCCTCTTGCACATCCCCTACTGGGGATGTGCCCGCAACCAAGGTACATGCCCTTGACCGGAATCGAACCCGGGACCCTTGAGTCCGCAGGCCGACGCTCTTTCCACTGAGCCAAACCGGTTTCGGCCATTAAAGTGATTTTGATAATTTATTGCTATTTAACTAAGGCAATAATTGCTATCATATTTCAGGTTATAGAAAATGATTTTTAGTGTGTGTTAAACTTTTTTCTGAATTGTATTCATTGTTTCTAATTTTAGAAATGGTATTTGAATACTGACTACTCCATTTGACTACTTGTCAATACGCTCAAGAAATCCTGAAGTAGTATTGGGTTTTAAGTTTTGTGCACATCTGGCATAAACATCTTCTTGGTACTTATCGTTTGGAAACTAAATCCAGAATTCTGTGACATGCCCTTGAAATGTATTAAAGAGCAATGGGAATGACATAGAATTGATTTTAGAATGCATACAGCTGTGTTCACTCTCTCTTTGTGAATATCTTATATTCTGAATCAGTGTTTCCAAATAGGGTTTTCTACGATGATTAGAAAAAAGGCCCATAACTATACTGGCTGATGTTATAGTCAGGAGCCACACATGGATATTGAGCAATTGGAATGTGGCTAGTGCTATTCAGGAACTAAGTGTTTAATTTTGCATAATTATCATTAACTTAAATTTAAATCCAAATAACCATATGTAGCGAGTGTTTACTATATTTAAAGAGCAGTTCTAGATCTTAGAACTTATTTTGTGTGCTTTAGACAATCTTTTTTTAAAAAATATATTTTTATTGATTTCAGAGGAAGGAGAGAAAGGGAGAGAGAGAAATATCAATGATGAGAGAATCATCGATCAATTGGCTGCTTCCTGAATGCCCCCTACTGGTATCAAGCTTGCAACCCAGGCATATGCCATGAACAGAAATTGAACCCTGACCTCCTGGTTCATGGGTGCATGCTCAACTACAGAGCCACACCAGCCGGGCTTTATTCAATCTTTTAACATTATTTGTCTGAAGAATGGTTCATCCAAAACCAAAGAGTAACAGGAAACTAATGAAAATTCAACACTATAATGAAAGCAGCATGAAATTTGAAGTCATACAGAACTTGCTTTACATTGAACAAAAGCCATGTCATCCTGCTTAGTCTCCATAAAAGAGGATTAGAATGCATTCCTCTACACAATTGTGGAATCAAATAAAATTAAATATGCAGTAAACTCCAGCAAAAGTAAACGACTCAATCAGAATTAGATTCTTTCAATGTCCTCTAGTGTCAGAATCTAGAGGTGTCACAGGGCATTTCCTGTTGGTCCTTCTCAATCAGGCATGTGGATACTTGCATGCCTTTTTGCAAACACAGATTAATGATAATATGTTTTTAATAGTGTGCTAAGTATTTTGACAGGTATTTCTTTTGTAAATAGAAGCACGTGTTCATGTTACAAATTATGATTAATTTTAGCATTTGCCTCTTGCTCAGGAAAATATATACATTTGGATTTGATTTTAATAGCATATAATTGAATTAGTAAGAGAAGAGAGCTACCTATTACCTTAGTGCATTTATTTTCCTTATTACTGTCCTTTCAGGAAGACTGAAGCTACTGTAAAGGGAATTTGGTGCATATATTTGGAAGTGCGGTAAAGAAAAGGCAACAGCTGCCTTGCCTGTGCGGCTCAGTGGTTGAGCATTACCCTATGAATCAGGAGGTCACGGTTCTAGTATTCCTGGTCAGGGCACATGCCCAGGTTGTGGATTTGATCCCCAATAGGGGTAATGCAGGAGGCAGCCAATCAATGATTCTCTCTCATCATTGATGTGTGTGTTTTTTTCTCTCTCTTTCTCTGAAATCAATAAAAAATATATTTTAAAAAATGAAAAGAAAGGTGACAGCAAATTAACTCAGATGTTAGTATGTGCAATAAGCAGCAGCCACCTGCCCCTGCCACCCAGCTGGGTGAATTAAAGTGAGGAGGTGTGAGCCGAAACCGGTTTGGCTCAGTGGATAGAGCAACAGCCTGCGGACTGAAGGGTCCCAGGTTCGATTCCGGTCAAGGGGCACGTACCTTGGTTGCGGGCACATCCCCAGTAGGAGGTGTGCAGGAGGCAGCTGATCGATGTTTCTAACTCTCTATCCCTCTTCCTTCCTCTCTGTAAAAAATCAATAAAATATATATTTTTTTTAAAGTGAGGAGGTGTGAGAGCCTTCCAAGACTGCTGAGAGGCCCAGGGCCAGGACTGGAATTACAGGGATGGAGCTACCTCTTTACTGAAACAAAGAAAGCTGGGTTCTGTGGTTAAAATGAGAAATTCTTAAACAGATGCACACATCTAGAAATGCTGCCAGACTCAAAAAAAAAAAAAAAGGGGGGTGTGGGGGGAGAAAGTGGCTTCTCCCATTCTCATGCATATGACCTCCCATTAGTGCCTCTTATTGGCAGAAACTAACAAGAAGCCAGCTGTTAAGGGAGCCTGGGAAGTGCTCTCAGTCACAGCATTAGAGAGCAAAGAAGTTGCATGTGGGGCTGGAAAAGAACAGGTTTGCAGCTGGGGTATCTTCTGTCAAAGTGATATAAACTTACAAAAAGCATGTAATGGTTAATGTGCTTGCTGCTCTTAAAGCTTCTTAGATCTGTGATTTGGTATCTGGCTATATTTTTCAAACATTCTTCGCCTTCACTTTTTCAAATATTTTTTCTGTCTATTTCTCTATCTTCTCATTTCCAGTATTCAAATTATGAACATATTAGACTACCGTATTTTCTGGTGTATAAGACGACTTTTTAACCCAGGAAAATCTTCTATACCCCCAGTCGTTTTATATGCCAGAAAATACGGTATTTGATATTGTATTGCAGCTCTTGGATGCTCTCTTACCTTTCATTTTATTCATGTTTCTGTTTGGTTAGTTTGTTGACATCTATACAAGTTAACTTTTTTTTTTTCTGGGTTTAGTCCACTAAGGAGCCTGTTGAAGGCATTGTGTAACTTCATTACTGTGTTTTTCTTTTTTCTCACTGCCATTCAATCTTTTTCATATAGAAGTAATACTCTAAAATTTCTCATGTGGTCTTGTCTCTGATCTACATTTGTGTTAGTGCCTTTAAACTATTAATCATTTAAACTTTTGTGAGTTAATTTCAACATCTGTGTAATATTTAAGCTATGTTTAATTGATTGCTTTGTATCTTGGCAGTGTATTTTCTTGTTGTTGTTTTTGGTCTTTTCATATGCCTTAATAATCCTTATTCTTTAAATCCAGATCTCTGGTATGGGGCAGTAGAGACTGAGGTAAATAGGTTTTATGGCTGCGGGCATACCTTTCTACTTGCTTTGCCTTTGCTACAGGGGCAAGTTTCATTTAACTCAGGAGATGGTTTGGGTTTGAGACTTGATGTTGCTATTGTTGCAAACCACAGTCTTCTTATTTATCCATTGATGCCTCATATTTAGTGTAGGATGAGAGGATGTTTCTCAATGTCTATGCCACCTTGATATTTAGGTCTTCTCTTGCACTCTGTCTCAGAAAGGTCTTTTTCACCCTCCTGTAACTCTCCCAACTTTCCCTTTCACTTATTCACTCAACAGCAGTTTAGTAAGAATATGTTCTATATATGACAGGGCAAGGCCCTTTCTACTTTATATTTCATCATGGGGGAATTAAAATTTTTATTATTACAATCTGGTGACTCATTACAAAAATAGGAAAACACTTGAAAATTTGATTTCAGTTAAATTTTATTCATAGATTAATTGGTGTGAACATAACATTTTAAATAGTAAATATTCTAATATAAAATAAGAGAGAGTTCACTATTTTTAAAGTCTTCCTTTTGCACTGAGGTAACATTTTATAATATATGGAGAGATTTATTATTGAAAGCAATATTATTCCTTGACTTCTGGGAGCATCCTATATAATAAAAGCCTAATATGCAAATCGACCAAATGGCAGAACAACCAGCAGAACAACCGGTCTCTATGATGCGCACTGACCACTACAGGCAGACACTCAACTCAGGAGCTGCCCCCAGCCTGCAGGCCCCAGGCCAGCCAAGATGAGTGTGAGCAGGGGCCTCTTGATCACCCCACCAGTCGCCCCACAAAGGGAGGCAACTGGCGGAGGAGGTGGGTGGCAGGTCCAGCAAGTGGGTGATGCCAGACCAGCCAAGGTGGGTGCCAGCAGCCTCCCCCCCCAAAATTGCCCCACTGGTTGCTCCACAGATTGTCCCTGATTGCTGGCCAGGACTAGGGACTCTACCCATGCACAGATTTCATGCACCAGGCCTCTAGTTTCTTATATAAGAATCATTGGATAAAGACACTTACTGTATAAAGAGGAAAACAAAGTAATTAAAACATCACATACTTTGCCAATATGGTGGGCCCAAAACTATTTGAATGAAGCTAAACAAATAAATAACTAGGGATTAGAAATATTAACTGCTACTGTTAGGAAAAAATTATTTATATTTTTCTCTCTCATATAAGCTTTGTGGTCTAGACCTGAGCACAAAATACAGCAGTTCAAAAAATAGCCAGGATGTTTTTAATTCTACAGAATTATAATATACTAGTGGCCTGGTGCACAAAATTTGTGCACATTAAAAGGGAATTAATTGGGGGAAATATTTTAATATTGCTATTTGCCCTTTCTGTATAATAGAAGTGTTAGAGATGAAAGGAAATTAATAAAATGTTTATGAAAATATCTCTCCTGTCAGAGTTTGGGGTGTGCCGTGGGACCCAGAGTCAAGTCTCCGCCCACCCGTGCATGCCTTGAAATTGTGCCAGACCGAGACCTGGCTGGCCTCACCCCCATTGAGCAAGACCCAGACCCAGCCAGCCCCACCCCCGTCATGCCCTGCCAGGAGCAGGGCACAGATGGGGGGCGCAGCCTCAGGTTTCCCATCAAGCCTGTTGGGGCAGGGGGCATGGCCTTAGGTCTCCCATCAAGCCCCACCGGAGCGAGGAGCATGGCCTCAGGTCCCCTGTCAAGCCTCGCCAGGCGGGGGGTGCGGCCTCAGGTCCCCCTACCTGGTTCTGGGGCAGGGGGTGCAGCCTCAGGTCCCCTGGACCAGACAGGTGCCATGCAGCCTCAGGTCCCTACTGATCTGTCATTACGGTGTCATGGCATGACAATCATTTGCATATTAGACTTTTATTATTATGATTTATATGCTCTTTATAATACTTTTGCTTGCACACATTAAAATATTGATTAACATTTATTAATGCTAAAATAATCGTTTATAGATTTTATTATAATTTCAATTTTATGTTTTAATTTTATTCTAATTTATATATATTTCCTAAATAGTTTCCATTATTTAGAAATTTTATTCATGCCTTCAGATCTAATTATTACCTCTTTCCTTATGATTTCTCTACCTTATGACATATATACATGTAAATCTATATTTATATGTATACCAACAATCTCTGGACTGAATCTATAATCTATCTATCTATCTATCATCTTTTTATCTAGCTATCTAGCTATCATCTATATCTATCTATCTATCTATCATCTATCTATATATTCATCTATCTATATATCTATATATCTGGAGTTACATAAATTTGTAAGTTAGAGCTTAGATATTTCTAGCATCCAGCATTGCATTTTGAGCTACTAAACTAATAGTTTGTCATGTATGAAGCTCAACATGCCCTAAACTTAAAATTTTCTTACTCTGGACTCAGAGCAAATATTTATCCTGACACTTGTTTATTCTAATGGTAGCACCAACCCTCAAATCTGGGAGTTATATTTAATTTAATCTCCAGCAACCAATAGCTCTAAACTTTCTATTCCATAAATAATAGAACTTGGGCAACATTTTGCTATTTCCTGCAAAATCTTTACTGAATCTCTGCCTTGAATTATGACACAAAAATGCAGTTTGTTATATGTTATCTGTCACTTGACAGATACTTTTAAACACCTACTCTATGCCAGACAATGAGAAACCAGGCAGGGAAACAGCTGATATTCATCCTGTGCTCAGTGATCTCAGAGTATCTGAGAAGATCGATATTAAATAATTACATTGTGATTCATTGACACCTGTACATCTTTAAGCTATTCTCTCCCACTTACCCTGTGAAAAAAACAAAAATGTCACCTCCTCCAAGGAACTTTTTTTTGGCCCTACTCTAAAGTCCCCATAGCCTGGTGGTTTACACTGTACTTACAATGACAACTTTTTATCTAATTTTAAATTATCCCATATCATTTAATTGAGTGTAATCTCTTCAAGGATAGTCAATTCTGAATATCCATAGTTCCTAGAATTAATATGAGGTCAATAAATGTGGTGAACTTAAATGTGTATAAGGTTGTGAAGTACCCATGTTTTATCAAAAAGAGAATATTTCAAATTTTTTTCTGCTGTTTTTATTTATTACTAAGAAATTATAGAGTTTTCATGCTGCTTTATAATTATTCTCTAACATAATATGATACATGTTTGATTATTTCCTCCCATGTTTTGAGGATAACAATAAATTCAAGCAAGACATATGTAAACAAATGAACACAGAAAATACCCCAGGGTGATTCTCTCCATCTTTGTGAATGCATGTAATAGGTGAGCATATGGAATAAGTAGAAACTGTCTAATGAATGCTAGTACCCTAGATGTAATGTGTAATGCGTGTATGTATCTCAAGTTATGGAAAATATTGACTAAAATGAAAATAATAAATTCAAAGTACATGATATACTCTATCAATGTATGTGGAGGGTGTCCCCCAAAAATGTATACACACACCTGAAATAATTATTAAGGCAGTTTTTATTAAAATAACTTTCATTTTCAAAACTTAGCTATCAGCTGTTAAAGTGTGTATACATTTTTGGGAGACAGCCTGTATTTGAAAGATGAGAATGGAATTTCATTGTTTAATCATTTTCTTAATTATTACATTACAACCTAAATTTAAACTATCTTTCCAATGCAAATTCTACACAAAGGATAACCACTGATGACAATCTAAAGAGAATGTCACATAATAAGTAAGGTAGCAGAAGTACAACCCTTTTCTCTTGGGAATGTAATTGTAATGGATTGCTTTTTGAAATTTTCAGGCCTCCGACCTGCAAAGGGTTTAAACTTTATTAGTGGACTGCTAAGTAATGGTGTTGTTGTTCTTAAAATAACATACTCAGAAACCTGCTTAGTTTTAATAGGAGTCCTATTTACTTCCATGGATGAAAACAATATTCAGTGAGCAAAGATGGTGTATTTGGTAAGACGGCATTTTTACATAAACAAGAGTAAATTGGTAAAGCAGTTGCTCAGTGACATGCAGCAACTGATTCTATTTTTTTTTTCTTGGTTGACTTATTTTGCTTTTCCAAATTCATTTAAAGAAAATGTCAAGTTACACTCTAAGTTGATCTTGTTTTCTCACAGAGGCATCCTGTATAATAAAAGTGTAGTATGCAAATTTTCCCCTGGACTGGGAGTTCGACCAGGGGGTGGAAGTTTGACAAGGGGGTGGGGCCAGCCGGGAGAAGGGAGGGAGTACCCAGCCAGCAGATGCCAGCCTCTAGGGACCCTACCAGTGCATCAATTTTGTGCACTGGGCCTCTAGTTAAAATATAAACAAATACATATTTATCAGCAAAATGGTCCATAAATTAAAAAATAATTTTTTTACTATTACTTCTGGTATACTCTCCAGTGCTCACTTCACATGACTTAATTTATTCTTCTACTGAAATTTCAATATTCAGATAAAACTTTTAGTCAATTTACTAAATAACAACTAACCAAGTTGGCCACATTAGACACATCTTTGATTCTGTGCCCATGCAGAAGGAGCATATCAATTAAAAATTAACCAAAGCTTATGATTAAATAGCTTGGAGTCATGGTTTTTGCAGCCCCTGTAATCAAAGTCTGACTGGCAATTACAAATTGGAGAGATACAGAGGATTACAACATGGGAATAAGTGAGGGTGTTTACCTAGAGAACTGTCCTATGTGTCCTGACCATACCAATGTGAAATGCTCAACAGCTGTCTTTAAATGGACTGTGACTTATTTGAATCACATAATAAGGCCATCTTTGCAATAAATACTTTCATGTGTCTGAGTGTTTAAGTAAATCAGGACTCAGGAAATACACACACACACACACACACACACACACACAAATGAATGTTCACTCTAAAAAATATGCAATTTCAGAGTTTTCATCTGCAGATAAAAATGTTATAATTTCAGATACACATACACACATAATTATTTGCATAAATATTTTTTAAAATTTTTATTACTCCTCACCAGAGGATACCCCCCCCCCAATGATTTTTAGAGAGAATGGAAAGGAGGGGGAGTCGGAGAGAAACATTTATGTGAGAAAGACACATCAATTGGTTGCTTCACCCATGCATCCCAACCAGGCTGGAGATTGAGCCTGCAAATGAGGTACATGTCCTTGCCTGGAATCAAACCCAAGACCCTTCAGTCCACGAGCCAATATTCCAATCACTGAGCAAAACCAGCTAGGGCTACATAAAGATTATTTTATCAAAAGTTTAATAATACAAGAAAGTAAGTTTTAAATAATTATCATATATACTAGAGGCCCAGTGCATGAAATTTGTGCATGGTGTGTGTGTGTGTGTGTGTGTCTCTCTCAGCCCAGCCTGCACCCTTTCCAATCTGGGACCCCTCGAGGGGAATCGGACATCCCTCTCACAATACAGGACTGCTGGCTCCCAACTGCTTGCCTGCCTGCCTGCCTGCCTGATTGCCCCTAACTGCTTGCCTGCCTGCCTGCCAGCCTGATCACTCCCTAACCTTTCTTCTGCCAGCCTGATTGATGCTTGACTGCTCCCCTGCTGGCCGGATTGCCCCTAACTGCCCTCCCCTGCAGGCCTGGCCACCCCCAACTGCCCTCCCCTGCAGGCCTGGTCCCCCCACAACTGCCCTCCCCTGCAGGCCTGGTTTCCCCAACTGCCCTCCCTTACAGACCTGGTCCCTCTCAACTGCTCTCCCCTGCTGTCCTGATCACCCACAGCTGTCCTCCTCTGCCAGCCATCTTGTAGCAGCCATCTTGTGTCCACATGGGGGCAGCCATCTTTGACCACATGGGGGTGGCCATCTTGTGTGTTGGAGTGATGGTCAATTTGCATATTAACTCTTTATTATATAGGATATATGTGAGTGTGTGTGTGTGTGTGTGTGAGTTTGATGAGTAAAAAAAATAAATAAATAAAAGAGCATTTATAGTCTAAAAAAACATTAACTTGCAGCCTGGGTATTATTCACAGAACCTCTGTATTCTCTGTCATTTGCTCTTTGTTTTTATATATATTTCCATGGGATTCAAATGATTTCCTTGAGAAAATATTTACAAGCTATTTCTGAATGCGGAACTAGTCACATATTGTAATATATGTATATATATTATGACTTTTTTGTTTGTGACTTTTTCCTTGGTAACTCAATTTGCCAGTATGGCTGAAAATACTGAACATCTTGAATTGAAGTGCCATTAATTTCCCAGTTGGGGAGTGTGTGTGTGTGTGTGTGTGTGTGTGTGTGTGTGTGTGTGTGTGTGTGTGTGTGTGGTTAAGTCAATGTGTTAGGGTAAAGATTTCAAACACCCAAACCCAATGAGCTGGTTGGCTTTTAAGAAATTACTTTTTTTTTTACAAGAGAAAATATGCCTCTTTATCATACAGTAGAAAGGCATTTAGAATGACTCTGACTATGTGTGCAATATGTATAGTAAGATTGAAATTTGAGTATCTCACTAGACTTTGAGAAAATAGTAAGAACATATCATGTTCTGAAACTGTGGCTAATAAGAGGGGGCAGAATAGTCATTTCAGGCAGAGATGGTTCCTTCATGTGTTGTCAAAAAAGAATACTAATTGTATTAATGTGATGCATAATGTTATAAAAGGAACGCATGGAAAAAGGAGATGGAGATGCAACAAATACGTACATGTCACTTTGCTTCCTGTGTCTTGTAAGAAATGGGATGTATTGAGCGGGCACCAAAACGTCCAGTTCCAAAATGATGGCTTGATTTTTACCATGTGCGATGCCTGGTGATGAGAGGAAGTGTGAGCAAAACCTGCATGCATCACAGAGTAAAGCCATGTCAACTGCAATGTGTCTTCAGTTTCCTGAGGTTGATGAGGTGTTGACTCCAGGAGCAGTCAAGAGCACAGAGTGACCGGAAATAAGTTCACTTTGTCCTTAGTGAATCAAGAGTCAAGTTCTGCCATCAAGCCCTGAGCATAAGCAGAGGTAAGTTAGACAGAGACAGCAGGGGCCTAAACTTGCTCTTTATAAGAGCAAAGAGCAGGGTGAAGGAGGATGGCTACATAATTTGCAGCGCCTATGCAAAATGAAAATGCAGGCCCTTATTCATAAGTATTAAGAATTTCAAGACTGTGACAGAGGAGTATTACACCAAACATGTACCTTTCTGTGTGCAGGGCCCTATGCAATCACACACTCATAAAGGTGACCCTAAGGGGAAGGGGACAAAGTCAAAGGATTCACATCAAAGCATCCTTTTATCCCTAAACATGACAACAAACTGTGGGAATCATGTTTTTCATATTATTGTCATATATAAGGAATTTCCCCCCATTTAGCTTTATATAAGTTTTAGTGTCCTATAGCAAGAACACACACAGGCGACAAGATCTCATATGGACAAGCAGAATTAGTTTTTATGTCTCATTGTTTTTACTTAATTACTGAGGACACAAGGCAAACTAGTGATTTCATGATACATTTTACCTTTTTAAGATTAATTAATTATTTTAATCATAACTTGTCATCCAATTTAATCCATAGGCCAATTAGTTTCATTATTCAAATTCAGGGGGATTGCCTGGTACATTGAAAATTACATTTGGCTTACACTACTAACATATATGTGACTGTCAGTGAGTCCATTAAACTAAGTCTAAATTGTAAAATTATTATTATGTATGTCACTTTAAGTGAATCAAGGTATTCGAAAGATGATGCATGTTTCCCTATTTGTACACCACAGGTCCCTAAAGTCCCTTTTCACGGACATTCCTGTAGTGTGTGTGTGTGTGTGTGTGTGTGTGTGTGTATTTGTGCATGTGCGCCTCTGTTTTAAAGAACTTTGCTAAAGGCAGAAAGATCAGGCAATGGACCTGAGCCTCTTGGGGTTGCTATTTGTTAGCTAAGTGACAAGTCAACCATAGTTGGGAACACAGAAGAAAAAATTCTAATTTATTCTTTTCTAATTCTAAGGCTATTGAACCATGTTTGGCAGCTGGGTACTCATACTATATTTCCAAAATGAGTAAAGGTCTTCCTTGAGGTTAATTACTAAGAATGACAGTGGTATCTGTTCTGATCACATCGCAGTTGTCATTTCTCTAACAACTCATTGCAAATTAGAAGGGACAAAATGCTTGGAATTATTGCAGGGGCCGACCTTTTCAGATTACACGTTCTGTGCCTAAGAAACCACTGTTACAGATGATTTAGCCATGAATTTTAAGATTTAATATAAACCCACATTTTTATTCAGAAAAACATTACAGAAACTGTGTTTCCAAGTCTAACACTACACATCTCAAGCCCAGTCATACATGGGAATTATATAAGGAGGTTTTCACAAGGACAGCTTTTGAATAATTGATATGCATTTGGGGACACTTGCTGAAACTGTTTAACTTCCTCAAACAATATTAGTGTCTAAGGTAGTTTTGCAAATCACTAGTTGAGGGGCTCAATATTTTTTTTTAGGCTCAGGAAAATTTTAATTTTAACATAATCAACTAAACATTATTGCAAAAGCTTGTCAAACATGTCGAAGGTTTTTTCACAAACATGTTTTCTTTAATAATGAAAAAAATACAATAAATAATAAAAGTTCTTTATAATAACTTCCTGAATGTTCAATACATCCTCTGCCTAGTTTTTATTTTATAGACTAGAGGCCTGGTGCATGAAATTTGTGCCTGGGGGGAGAGGGGGTTCCCTCAGCCTGGCCTGCACCCTCTCCAATCCATGACTCCTCCGTGGATGTTCCTGCAGGATTGGGCCTAAACTGGCAGTTGTACATCCTTCTCACAATCCAGGTTCACTGGCTCCTAACCACTCACCTGCCTGCCTTCCTGATCACCCATAACCACTCTGCATGCTTGCCTGATTGCCCCTAACTGCTCCTCTGCTGGCCTGATTGCCCCTAACCACCTCTGCCTTGGCCCTTATTACTGTGGCTTTGTCCAGAAGGACAACAGGAAGATGTCTGGTAGACCCTGTCTAATTAACGTATTACCCTTTTATTAGTATAGATCAGTCAGCTCAGACAGCCATAACAACATATCATAAATTTGTGTGGCTTAAACAACAGAAATGTATTTTTCTCACAATTCTGGAGGCTGGCATTTGGGGTCAGGGTACCAGCATAGCATCATCCCATTCACCAGAAAGTGGTGGATCAATTGCCAGTCAGGGCACATGACCAGGTTGCAGATTCAATACCCAGTCCAGTGAGTGCAGGAAACAGCAGAACAATGTTTCTCTTTCTCTCCCTTCTTCTCTCTGAGATCTATTAAAATGAATGATAAATAAATAATGTTCTCTAAGTATCGTTTTATCAGGAAAGACATTAGTGATCTATGAAGTGAAAAACTTGTTATAACACATTTATACAACATGACCCCATTTAAAAAATATTTATTGATTTCAGAGGAAGGGAGAAGGAGAGAGATAGAAACATCAATAATGAGAATCATTGATCAGCTGCCTCCCGCATGCCCCTACTGAGGATCAAGCCCTAGATCAGATCATGACCTCCTGGTTCATAGATCGATGCTCAACCACTGAGCCTTACCAGCTGGGCCCCATTTTTATCAATATCAGTCACATGAGGTACATTGGCAAGATCTCACTCCTAGATGAAAGTCTGAAATTGCCCAAACTCCTTTGCAGCTAGGTTTCTGGATATGAATTCATTTTTGCCAATTGGATGTGCTTGCACAATATTTTGAAGGCAGAAGTGGGGCAGATGCATCTTCCCGCAGTTTGGGCTGTTTGCTGCTAGTGATCACGTTTGCAGAGATGTGGAGATTTTCTGCAACAGAATCCAGGCTGTGCACAGGCAGTTGTGGCACAGGCAGTGCCCAGTGACCTGTTTTGTGGGAACGGAAGGGCACTTGTGGGGGCAGCAGTTTCCCGATCCCTGGGTCACAGCTGCACCAGAGTGTCCTAGAATTCAGTTGTGGCTGAGGGGGCAGCTCCTCCTGCTGGCCAGGGAGTCTTTCCTGGGGGCCCAGCCTAATACCCACTCCTCCAGCTTTCCGATGATTTCCCAAGCACCAATTCCCTGTGCTAAATTCTTTCCGGCCTAAAATAGCAAAGATCTAAACACATTTTGGATCCTCTACTTTCAACAAAAGCAATGCTGCACAGGGTCAGGGCTGAGAAGTGGGAGAGGTGTTGCAGAAGGCTCCCTTCTTTGAGTCTCAGCTTCCTCTTCTGTAGAACCGAGACCAAAGATTATCTGTTCATCATTACTGAAGACCATGGCAGCTATGTTTCCCAAAGATGGCCACAACATTTCCTATCCCTCCTGTGGCCTTGCCACTTTCTGCCACATCCTCTCTCTTGAAATGGGGCTGACCTCTGAATTCCAAGGCCAAGGCCAAAAGGTGCAGGGCTGCAGCCCTGCCCACCCTGCCAGGGTTTCCAGCTCCAGCCCCGCCCATGCCTCTCGGGGCTCTATCTGGCGTGGGGCCTTCCCCTCCTGGCTGGCTTCCCCTCCTGTCTGCGGCCCACTGCACATCATGGCCCACCTGCTGGTGCAACTGGGCCCAGCAGGCGAGCTAAGAGCCCATTGTTGGACCTTGCACCTCCTGGCTCCTGTGTGCCGCTGCCCCCTGCACCTCGCGGCCCCTATTTCAGCCGCTGTTCCGACCAAGGCCAGATGCCCAGGTGCTGTGTGTGGCCTGCAGGGACTGCTGTGGCCACGAGGAAAGCCTCCCCACCCCATCCCCGACTCCAGCACCCTGATCCGGGGTCCACTTCCACCAAAGGAGAGCTTTGCCCGCACAGCTGCCGAGACTGAGACCAAGCAACTCCAAGGTTCCCGGACCCCAAATTTCTGTCAGCCAAGGTGGTGGGCTGGCTGGCCCTGCCCTGATTGGGGTGTTGGGGGCAATCCGGCCCGGATTAGGATGGTTCACTGGCCACAGTGGGTGTCATAGTGACCGGTTGTTAGGTCATTATGGTCGTTACAGGCGTTATAGTCTCTGGATTTTTATATGTATAGATGTTAGGAGCAAAGCTCATAATTTTACCATAATGTCACCCCTTTTAAAATAGTTCCCTACAATTGTGGAGGTGGAAGAAACTCACGGATACTGACTTTTTCTCTATACAGTAGAAGAAGAATATCTTTTTTTTTTTAATTTAAATTCTTTATTTTTTAAAGTATTACATAAGTCTCCTTTTTCTGGGGGATCTCAATATTTTAATGTACACTGTCCATTGAGGAAGAAAGGAAAAGAGAATTTGTGCTTTGATAGGGAGAGATCAAAGTGCTCCAAACTCCTAAACCCTGGCATTCTTTCCCTGTGTGTTTTTTGGTGTCTTAAGTCTGAGAACTTCAGAGATGGAGGTCTGAGCTGCTGAGTCTCTTTCTTCCAAAACCCTAGAGGAGATGGCTTATGCAGTGGGTAAGGTCACAGGTGCTATATGTGGGTGCCTTCGGGAAGGTACCAGTGAACCTGTGACAAGTAGAAAGGGGGTTTCTGAGATAGATAATGCTGAATCTAAACATTGCAGAGTGACCGCCTGAGTTAAAATGTGTTTGTGGAATAAAGAAGTCTCTGTCTTTTGTGTCTATGACAGTTCCTGGTTAAGAGGAGTTAGAAAAACTGGGTCCTATAATAAGATCCACAGAATAACACAATTTTGTTGGAGAATCCAACACCTCTGCAGCAAATAGCGCATAACAAGTAAAAACACCGAGGGCTTTGATTATGTAGCACAATAATGGTGACTAATAGCATGGATGTTGGAGCCAAAGAGCTGGAGTCCAAATTCTGACCCTACTGTTTACACACTGGGGAACTGCTGGCAATTCAATTTCATTTTTCCAGACTCAACCCCCTCACCTGTAAAATGGGAATATTAAAATTACCACATTCGAGAGGTTGTTTGGAGGTTTCATTAAGTTAAAATACTGTCTAGTATGTAGCACATACTCAATATAGGTCAGTGATTATCATTATTTTCATGTATTGAAACTTGATAGTCTAAAAAAGATGGAGAGTTTTGCTGGTAATTTAGCTCTTGCTATGTATGCTAAACAGCTTATAACTGAGAGCCAGTGGGACAAATCCGCTATCAGGAGTGTGAAGGGGATGTCTTACCCACCAGGCACACGTCCATCTGTTACTGTTGATGAAACATGCTGTTGGAATTAAAGTTGTCACACACAAATTATACAGCCAGCGGTGGCTAATTCATGTGCCTTTCAAATATACTCCCAGAGTAGCAGGTAAACAGTGTCAGCAATTATAGCCTGTCATTAATTTTGTAAAAAGTGATAATATTAGCTTGAATTAGGTGGTTAGCAGTCCCCTTTTCCAGAGAAAGCGAAAATTGTGTAAGGTTGAAAAGCTTCCAACTGCTACCAGATGTGAAATTTAAATATAAAGGAGAATCTTAGATTTTGAAGCTGGGAGGTTTTCTTTGGTGAGCCAAACCTATGTGGAGTTGTTTGCTAACTCAAATACCACTTGGATAACAGAAAAGCTCAGTTTGTTTAAGACTCCAAAGAAATGATTTCCCAGAGGGGTAGACAAATGGAGAAATCTTTTATATGTCTACATTCACTGTCACTATGCTGAAGGTCACTGGGCTGGTGTGCAAGCCAACACCACTTCCGACAATTCCAGGGCTTTGCGGGATATTCAGGCTGTTCAGTGTGTCTCATTGTCTGGATGATTAATGCAGTAGCGGAGACCGGGAAGACACGAATAAGAGGGTCATGGAACATTCTTTCATGACTTACTTATGGTCAAGCATGCTTCTCACAGTTCCTCTAACATTGGGAGAATTTCCAATTCCTTTGACCAACTGGCCACTTTTATTACACCTATTCTCTCAGTTTACACCAGCAACTTTCCGAATCTCCAAAGTTTACAGATGCTCACCTGGGTTCCTTTTCAAAAACTATTTATTATTGAGAAAAAGAAATATCCCTTATTTCTCTAGAGTATGTTTATTTGCCCTAAACATAGACAAATTAATTAATAAATTCAAAGGCAATAACTATCTGTTAAAAAAGTAAATTAAAATAAAAAACTACTTATTGTTCCCTTTATTTTTACAAGTGATTTATGGAAAAATCATGTTTGTATTTAATAAAGCCACCTGTGCATCTTTTAAAAAAATAATAGTTTATTGATTTTTAGAGAGAAAGGAAGGGAGAAGAGAGAAACATTGATGCAAGAGCTCAGCATCAATTAATTGCTGCCCCCTGCACTTCCCCTACCTCAGATGAATCTTCCACCTGGGCATGTGCTCCAACCAACTGAGCAACACTGGCAAGGGCAAGTGTATCTTTTTAAAAAAAATAATTTATCATTGATTAAAAGAGAACTAGCATTTATTTAGTATTTGCTATCATTCTCTCTAAAGTTACATTATTTTATTTTATACTAGAGGCCCATTGCATGATATTTGTGCAAGAATAGGCCTTCCTTCTCCTGGCTTCACTCCCAGCCACCCGGGAGCCGGCAAGTCCTCACTTCTGTCCAGAGCACCGCTCCTGTAGCTCCCTCCACTTCCCCCCCTCCTTCTCATAGCAGGCGTCCCACCCCTCCCAGCCACTCCACGCCTGCATATGCAAATTAACCTGCCATCTTTGTTGGGTTGATTTGCATACTCACTCGGATTGGCTGTGGGCGTAGTGCAGGTATGATCAATTTACATGTTTGTCTATTATTAGGTAAGATTCATTTATGAAGTGGGTATTTTAAAGGGAGGCTCTTGGAAGCTAAGTTACCCAAGGTCACAAAACAAGAAGGATGACTCCAAAATGAGAAAACTTTCTAGTACAACTTGTTACTTAAGGTCTCTATTGTCTACATATCTCAACAAACAAATAATAAAATAAAAAGAGGTAGAACTATGAGGTATGGTGTAATCTAAGCATTAGGTTCCAAATATTTCATCAACAAAATCAGAAACTTAAAAAATAAATTTCTTTTGATTGATTTTGTGGGCATTACATTTTTTTTATTGGGAAATGATAAATATGTTTTTTGAAACTAATATTTTTCTTGGTCTAGGTGGCAAGGGATGTTAAAATAAAAATCACTAAGGGCATTTGAAAGCAGTTCGCTGCAGTTAAAGATTATTGAAATAAATCAATCTGAGCTAAATGCTTTCAGTATAACACGAGAAATGTAATATTTGGGTTTCCAATGTAACCTACTATATTCCCAGTTCATTATGATTTATGTGAACCTTCAAACCTGGCCTGGGAGAAAGTATCACATAAATTTCAATTTTCAGCACATTGATATTGGCTATACCCTCTCCTAAACTGCTTGCTCAAATCTTCTGTTGATCTGCATGCTGTTGTCTCTGCATCTTCCATAGCTTTAAAACTCAGTATTAATCTCCTTTATAAGTATTTTGCCTTGATTATTGGGACTGAAACCTGATAACAATTCTCTGGCTCTCACTTCAATGTCAACTTGAATATTTCCTTCAGCACATAATATCAAGCAACTCAGGATAAACACAACCAGCCTGATGACTTTGCCCCTATAACACTGTATGTCATTACACTTCCCTACATGTTCCATTCCCATTTAGGATTTTACTTATGCTGCAAGGGCCAAACAGACCAAATCATATCCTGTAAAAGAAATTTGAAAAAATATAGAGTGAAATATACATACTAAATATATAACATTATATCAATAGCATTTTGGTTGACTTCTTAGTAAAAACTACTATCTCCAGGTTATAGAAAACTATGCAGGAATAATGATATGGTTTCTTCTACACATATATTGCCTTGGATGACAATAAAAGTATAAATTAAGGATTAAAATGCATTTAAAAACATTAAAAATATCAGGGAAAACTAATGAGAGATGTCAATAATATAAAATATTATTCATGTTGTTTTTACCTTTCAATATTGGATGTATACAAAGTCTTTACTTATATAATACTAGAGGCCCAGTGCATGAAATTCATGCACAGGTAGGATCCCTAGGCCTGGCCAGCGATCAGGGATGATCGAGGCCTTCCTTCATTCCACCCCACCCCCCTGGTGGTCAGTGCACATCATAGTGAGCAGTCGAAGTCCCTGTAGGTTGAACTCCCTCAAGGACAATTTGCATATTAGCCTTTTATTATATAGGATTAATGTTTGTTTGTTTTTTAACTATCAGGATTGAAAACACCAGAATTATTCCATACTCAACAGGTTTGGGCTAATAAAATTATATGAGAAGGCAAATGGAGAAAATCTAATATTAGTATAGAAGAATACTGTGATTTAGGCAGAATAGCTAGATTGTCTTATTCCCATTACCTCTATTTTTAAATAGCTTTCAATGATTAATTCAATGATTCACATCTGCAGTATCTATTAATTTGAATATAAGAAATATACTTGGTCAATTAAGTTTCAGGTGTTTTCTAGGCAAGGGTCTTAGAATCATAATGCAGTTAGTGAAGGGCCTTGGAGATCATAACTGAATTTCCTTAACTCAGTTTACTTTTTTTGCTATACAAAATATCTCAAACTACTATATTTGTACAAATATTCTCCTGGGTTGGGTTAATTCATTAGCAAGACAGATTAGACCCTCATGCTATCTCCACAATACTGAGAAATCTGTGGTGTGGTGTTGGTCTAGTAAGGTGATATTCCCACCATGATGGAGTTCTTCCTCATTTAGAAAATAATAATTTTATTTCAGCATGTACATTGGTAAACAGTTATATTAACATGATAGAAGGCTTTTAATTTTCCTTTGGAAAATTATAGAATGCTACAGATTAAAGTATGTAATTGGAAAATATGACAAATTGATATCAAGTAAAACTGATATCAGATAAGCTAAATATTGTTCAGGTCCCCCTTTGCTCTGTTTTAAATAAGAAAAACAAAACAAAATATAAGCTTTCCTTAAAAAAACCCCACTTATTTTCCATTAGTCTTTAGAAGTGTTCTAAAGATATGCAAGTTCTAAATACTGTATTAGAAAATTTCCACCCATCCCAATTCCCTGTTAATAGATACAAGGGAACCCAGGTGTCCAAAATCAAAATTAAATACATTTAAACAAACAAACAAACAAACAAACAAACAAACAAACAAACAAACCTGTTCAATGTTAGGCCAGTGATAAGACCCATTTATCAGTAGCAGAACTTAGGCAGCAAGCCAGTAAATTAGTTCACCCACTGAAAAGTATAATAAAAAGACTTGAAAAGGAATAGGGGTGCGGGAAGAAGACAGCTATAATAATAAAAACGTAATATGCTAATTAGACCAGATGTCCTTCAGGACGAATCTGGGGCTGCGAGGGAAGGCTGGGTGCCGGGTGCCAGAGGGAAGCCGGTGCTGGCAGCTGGGGGAAGGAAGGCCTACTCTTGCACGATTTTGTGCATTGGGCCTCTAGTTGTTTACATAAGAATGTAAAGAAAGAAAGTAAACTGGTAGGATATACAGATCTCGGTTTACCCTTTTCTTTTGATGCCATCAGTTTCCTAAAAAATATTTGTGTTCAATTGTAACATATTGCACCTTATTTTACTCATTGCCTTAGTGGAATTAAGCTAAATTGGGGGTGGAGTTAAGCTAAAAACAGACATGGGGGCCATTATTAGATTGATTTGTAATGGGGTATGTGTGTATCTATATATGTGTATATATAGATATATGAATATATATTTTAATGGTGATATTTTATCTGCTTAAAACTCATTTAATAAAGAAAAATTAATGCAAAAAGAGGAAAAAATTGAATTTTATAATTTGCAAGAAAATACATACTCCTTTTTTAAATGAATAAAACCACTGGTTTTAGCCAAAGCAGTTTGAAAACTTAAAGTCAGTGATTTGGTATTTGGTTATTTTAAAATTAGGAATTTATATTTACAAAATGAGATACACAGAAGCCTTCCAGTGAATCACCAAATTAAATTTTGTATTTTGTATTAGTTTCTTGCTATTTTTCAATTATTTTCAACCATTGTGGTGGATGTACATTCACAAGATACAAGCAGGCTTTGGGAATTAGTTCCTGGAAGCATGATGTGGGACTTGGAGTCATGATAGTCCAAGTCAGTGGTCGGCAAACCGCGGCTTGAGAGCCACATGCGGCTCTTTGGCCCCTTGAGTGTGGCTCTTTCACAAAATACCACGTGCGGGCGCGCACGTACAGTGCGATTGAAACTTCGTGGCCCATGCGCAGAAGTCGGTTTTCGGCCTGGGTGAGTCTATTTTGAAGAAGTAGCATTAGAACATTCAAGAGGCCAAAGAGCCGCATGTGGCTCCCGAGCCGCGGTTTGCTGACCACTGGTCCAACTGGACATAGGAGGCCTTGAGATTTTCACTGCTTGCAGATACCTCCTGACGTGGTAGAAAATTCTGGTGAATAAAAGGCACCATAGTCTTCTCTCAGCAACTTGTGCTAAGTTCAAGGAATAGAATGTGATATCGTGGAAAACTGTACTGTCTTTCCATAGCAGTCTTGTATCTGTTATCTTGTAACATTTGCTTCAAAGATCAGTAAGAAGTGTTAGTCTACAAGACAGTAAAAACTTACTCACACTCCTTATTTGAACACTAGAACACGGAAGCTAGACTTATGTTGGGAATTTCACAGGGACTCAAAATTTTATAACGTTTTTTGCCTTTCAGCTCCTTAATGGAATGTGAAAACAGTTTCACCTCATATCATTTGAAAGATAACTCCCTTACATGTTTTATCGCTGAAATAATGTCTTACTCTGTAGTTTAGATTTTCTCTGTTTCTTCTATAATTACAGGAGAAAACACTACTATACACTGAGTGGCCAGATTATTACGATCTCTGAACACATAATAATCTGGCCACTCAGTGTATGTGTGTGTGTGTGTGTGTGTGTGTGTGTGTGTGTGTGTGTGTGTGTGTGTGTGTATGTGTATGTGTATATATATATTTATGTTAGAGGCCTGGGGCATGAATTCGTGCATGGTTAGGTCCGCCTGGCCAGGGGGAGGGGACATGAGCAGTTGGCCAGCCTGCTTGCTGGTCGAACTCCTGGTCGAGGAGACAATTTGCATATTAGCCTTTTATTATATAGGATATACACTGAGTGGCCAGATTATTATGCATTCAGAGATCATAATAATCTGGCCACTCAGTGTATATCATAATTTAATTGGTTTTCTAAATGTTTTTTGTTGTTGTTGTTGGAGGTGGGGGGAATGACTTCTTTAGACTTAAAATAACTATAAACAACAGCAGTTTAAATATATTTTTACTGATTTCAGAGAGGAAAGGAGAGGGAGAGAGAGACAGAAACATCAAAGATGAGAAAGAATCATTGATTGGCTGCCTCCTGCATGCCTCCTACTGTGGTTCTAACCCACAACCCCAGCATGTGCCCTAACCGAGAATCCAACAATGACTTCCTGGTTCATAGGTCCACGCTCAACCACTGAGCCACACCAGCTGGGCCAAACACAGCACTGTAGAGAGAACATCAATTATATTTCTAATCAGAGGACCTACATTTTGGTTCTACTATCTCACAATAACTTGTATAACTTGTTCACACAATTTAAATATACTTTGTATTAGATGGAAATATTATGATAATTATTTTAGTCTGATAATAATTAAGAGCAAAGTATTATATACATAGTATATGTTATATATATACACACACACACACACACACACACACACACACACACTCTAGAGGCCCGGTGCACGGATTCATGCACCCATGGGGTCCCTCAGCCTGGCCTGCACCCTCTCACAATGTGGTACCCCTCGGGGGATGTAGTAGTGCACGAAGCGGCAGGCAACTGGGGAGGAGCCAGAGCCCAGGCTGGGCACTGCGCCACTCCCACTCATCCAGGTCTTGCTACGCCTGCCACCACTGCCACTCTGTAGTGCTGCCGGGGAGGCGGGAGAGGCTCATGCCGCTACAGCTGTGCTCGTCAGCCATCGCCAGCCATGGTCAGCCATGAGCCCAGCGTCTGGCGCCCATTGGTCAGCTGAGCGGAGCTCTGGCTGTGGGAGCACACTGAACACCAGGAGGCAGCTTCTGCATTGAGTGTCTGTCCCCTGGTGGTCAGTGCATGTCATAATGACAGGTCACTTAGGATTTTATATATATAGATATATGTGTATGTGTCTGTGTGTGTGTGTGTGTGTGTGTGTGTGTGTGTGTGTGTGTGTTTTTCTGTTCTTCTATTAACCCATGAAACCTTAGGTGCAGGCTGGAAGAGGTAAGGAAGAATGGCAAGAGTGTGGACCATGGACATTTGGGTCACTTTTTAATTTAATCCTCACTGATGATATGTCTTTATTGATTTTGGAGAGAGAGAAAGAAACATTGATAGGTTGCCTCCGTATGTGCCAGGCCCTGCGACTGAATCCAAAATCTTGGTATGTGCCCTGATCAGGATCCAACCACAGCCATTCAGTGCAGTGGGCAATGCTCCAATCAACTGAGCCACCCAGGGAGGACAAGTCACTTCTTCATGTAACTTGTGAACCAAGGATCTCCTCAGACCTGACCTCTTCTGTTTGATGATAGAGTATTACTATGTATGACCTACTTTATGGCTCCGTATGTCAGATAACACACAGTTCATGATAGAAAGTTCAGATTACATAGTAACTTAGTGGCCCATCATTAAATCTTTAATATGATATAGGTTTCAAGTATACATTTCTATACTACATGATCTGGTATTCTGCATTGTGAGCCCACCACCCACAGCCAACCCATCTTCCATCATCATATATTTGTCTCTCTTTACCCATTACTACCACCCTCCCTGACCGCCTTCCCTCTGGTAAGCACCATACAATTGTCTGTGTATATGAATTTTAGTTTTGTATCCCACATATGAATTAAACCATATGGTTCTTAGTTTTTTTCTGACTTATTTTGTTTAGCATAATATTCTTAAAATCCATCCAGGTTTTTACAAATGACAGTATTTCATCTTTTCTTATGGCTGAGTAGTATTCCACATCTTCTTTATCCAATCATCTATCCAAGGACGCTTTGGTTATTTCCATGTCTTGCTACCATGAACAATGCTGCAATGAACATACAGGTGCATATCTCTTTGTGAATAAATGTTTTCAAAATTTTTGAGTAGATAACCAGAGTTCTGGATCATATTGTAACTCTAATTTTAATTGCTTTAGGGACCCCATAATGTTTTCCACAGTGACTGTATTAGTTTACATTCCCACTAGCAGTGAATGAGAGTTTCTTTTTCTTGACAATCTCTCGAACAATTGTTATTACTTGTCTTGTTGATAATAGCCATTTTAATAGGTGTGAGGTGGTACTGTATTGTAGTTTTGATTTTCATTTCCTTAACAACCAGTGAAGTTGAGCATCTTTTCATATATCTGACAGTCATTTATATGTCTTTTTGGGAGAAGTGTCTATTCATGTCCTCTGCTCATTTTTTAATTGTATTGTGTGTTTGATTGGTGTTGAGTTTTATGAGTTCTTTATGTATTTTGGATATTAACCCCTTGTTGGAACTGTTGTTTGCAAATATTATTTCCCATTCAGTTGGTTGACTTTTTATTGTCAGGATTTTTAGCTATGCAGAAGCATTTTAGTTTGATATAGTTCCATTCACTTATTTTTGCCTTTATTTCCCTTGCCTTTGGGGTCAAATTAAAAAATCTCTCTAAAGCCAAGGACCGTGAGTTTAGTACCTTTGTTTTTGTTGTTTTGTTTTTTTGTTTTGTTTTGTTTTGTTTTTTTGCAATTTATTGCTTTAGATCTTATCTTATATCTAAGTCTTCGACCTATTTTGAATTAATTTTTGTACATGGGCACAAACTGTAATCTAGTTTCATTTTTTTTGCATGTGGCTTTCCAATTTTTCCACCACCATACATTGAGGAGACTTTCTTTTCTCCATTGTGGGTTTTTGAATCCTTTGTTAGAAATTATTTTCCCATATACATGTGGTTTATTTCTGGGTTCTCAATTTTGTTCCATTGTTCTGTGTGTCTGTTTTTCTGCCAGTACCATGTTCTTTGATTATTCTAGCTCTGTAGTATAATTGGAAGTCAGGTAGTGGTACCTCTGACTTCTTTATTTTTTTTTCCCTTTTTCCTTTCTCAGGATTGCTTTAGCTGTTTGAGATCTTCTGTGGTTCCATACAAATCTGATGATATTTTGTTAGATTAAATATATATATATATATATATATATATATATATATATATATATATATATATATTAATCCTATATAATAAAAGGCTAATATGCTAAGTGTCCAGTCCACCAGTCAGCCATTCAGCCATTCAACCAATCAAAGTGTAATATGCTAATGATATGCTAAGGCCACTCAACCACTCGCTATGACATGTCACCAGGGGGTAGAATTCGACCGGTCGACCAGTCACTATGACGTGCACTGACCACTAGGGGGAAGACACTCTAACCAGTAGGTTAGCTTGCTACTGGGGTCGGGCCAATCAGGACTGAGTGAGATGGGCCAGACACACCCTGGAGCCCTCCCGCAGCCCCTCCCCACCTGGCCAACCTCCTTCATCCCTCCCTGGCCCTGATCGTGCACTGGTGGGGTCCCTCAACCTGGCCTGTGCCCTTTCGCAATCTGGGACCCCTCGGGGGATGTTGGAGGGCCCAATCCCATGGGCCAGACTGAGGGATACCACTGGTGCATGAATTTGTGCGCCGGACCTCTAGTGTGTGTGTATATATATATATATATATATATATATATATATATATATATATCCTACCTAATAAAAGGGTAATATGCAAATTGACCACACCTTCGTTATGCCTAAGCCACGTCCACCAGCCCAAGCCACGCCCACCAGCCAATCAGGGCAAGTATGCAAATAAACCCAACCAAGATGGCTACAGCCACAGAGAGCAAGGTTTCCCAGGCAACAGAGGAAGCCAAGCTTTCCACATGCCCTTGCCAGGCCTAAGCCTCCACTCAAGCTACAAAGTTTCAATTATAGAAGGTAAACAAATTCAAACAGAATAGCGGCAGCCACGGAGCTGGAGAGTCCAGGCCAGGGTTGCCCGTGGCAATGGAGAAAGCAAAGCTTTCCGCACACCCTGGCCGGGCCCAGGCTTCCGCTTAAGGCTACAAAGTTTCAATTATAAAAGGTGAATTAACACAAACAGAAATGGCTGCCAGCCATGGAGCATGCAGGAGGCTTGGCTCCACTCCAGGCTACAAAGTTTCAATTGTAGAAGGTAAATAAATTCCAGATACCAGGGCCTTCACTTGAGTTGCCAGGGGGCATGGCCGTCCTGGAAACCACCACAGGCCCCTTGCTCAGGCCGCCCCACACCCCAAGGGAACCTCCACCCTGATCCGGGACACCCTTTAGGGCAAACCAGCTGCCCCCCCACTCCTGCACCAGGCCTCTATCCTATCTAATAAAAGAGTAATATGCAGATTGACCATCACTCCAACACACAATATGGATGCCCCCATGTGGTCAAAGATCCTGCCCCCATGTGGACACAAGATGGCCATCCCAAGATGGCCAGCAGGGGAGGGCAGTTGGGAGGCAACTGGCCTGCAAGGGAGGGCAGTTGGAGGCGATCAACCCTGCAGGGGAGGGCAGTTAGGGGTGACCGGGCTGGCAGAGGAGGGAAGTTGGGGGAAAACAGGCTGGCAGGGGAGCAGTTAGGCATCAATCAGGCTGGCAGCAGAGTGGTTAGGGGGTGATCAGGCTGGCAGGCAGGCAAGCAGTTGGGAGCCAGCAGTCCTGGATTGTGAGCGGGATGTCCAACTGTCCGAATTTCGTGCACCAGGTCTCTCTCTCTCTCTCTCTCTCTCTCTCTCTCTCTCTCTCTCTCTCTCTCTCTCTATATATATATATATATATATATATATATATATATATATATATATATATATATATATATATATATATAAAATACTAGAGGCCCGGTGCACAAAATTTGTGAGGGGGGGGGTGTCCCTCAGCCCGGCCTGTACCTTCTCCAATCTGGGACCCCTAGAAGGATGTCCTACTGCCAATTTACAGGGATCAGGCCTAAACCGGCAGTCAGACATCCCTCTCGCAATCTGGGACTACTGGCTCCTAACCACTCACCTGCCTGCCTGCCTGATTGCCCCTAACCACTCTGCATGCTGGCCTGCTCATCCCCAACTGCCCCCCGTGCCAGTGTGCTCACCCCCAACTGACCCCTGCTAGCCTGCTTACCCCCGACTTCCCTCCCCACTGGCCTGCTTGCCTCCAACACTCCCCCTGCTGGCCTGCTCACTCCAAACTGCCCCTCCCTGCTGTCCTGATCACCTCTAACTGACCCCCACTGACATCCTGCTCACCCCCAACTGGCCCCCCTGCTGGTCTGCTTACCCCCAACAGCCCCACTCCCCACCAGCCTGATCACCCACAACTGCCGTCCCATCCTGGCCTGATCACCCACAACTGCCCTCCCCTCTTGGCCTCTAACCGCCTCTACCTCAGCCCTGCCACTATGGCTTTGACCAGAAGAACGTCCAGAAGGTCCCTGGAAGGTGTCCCAGTCTAATTAGCATATTACCCTTTTATTAGTATAGATAGAGGCCTGGTGCACAGGTGGGGGCCAGCTGGTTTGCCTTGAAGGGTGTCCCAGATCAGGGTGGGGGTCCCGCTGGGGTGACTGGTCAGCCTGGGTGAGGGGCTGAGGGCTGTTTTCAGGCTGGCCATGGCCCTTCAGGGTTGGGGGTCCCACTGGGGTGCCTGGCCAGACTGGGTGAGGGGCCAAGGACTGTTTGCAGGCTGGCCACGGCCCCCTGTGACCCAAGCTCCCAGCCCCTCCTTTTTTGCTTTTTTTTCCTCTGAAATATTTTAATAATTGTTTTCCAAAAATTATATCCTCATAAATATAAGGCATCAATAATATTTCCCTTTGACTTAGACCTTTAAAAGATCTAATTAAATTGTTTAAAATCTCAATTTAAAATGTATATAAAGATGACTATATTTTTAGTCTCCAAGACTGAGAGAGAAGAAAGTTATCAAGGTCAGTTAAATGGACTTTCATTATATTTATTAAAAAAGATTAAAAAATCAATGTACAAAAATCCACTACATTCCTATATACAAAAATCAATTTTCAAAAAAACAAATAAAAAACACACACCACACCATTCTTTTTGCAATTGCAACAAAAAGATTAAAATACATAGGAATAAATTTAAAAATAGATGTTAAGAACTTTTATACTGAAAACTACAAAGTATTAAAAAAGAGACTGAAAAAGACAATGAAATGGAAAGATATTCCATGTTCATGGATTGTGAGGATCAACATAATTAAAATGACCATATTACCCAAAGTAATATACAGATTTAATGTAATCCCCATCAAAATCCCAATGTCATATGTATCTTAGATAATAAAGAGTAATATGCAAATTAACACCCACGCCCTCACAAAATGGCTGCCTATGACCAGGCCTGCAGGGGGGTTAGTGAGGGATGACCAAACAACTGAACAAGCAGGCTGCGTGGGGCGACCAGGCCAGCAGGCAGGTTAGTGAGGGATGACCAAATGACTGAACAGCAGGCTGCATGGGGTGATCAGGCCAGCAGGGGGCCATGAGGGGTGACTAGGCCAGCAGGGGGAGCAGTTGGGGGTGACCAGACCAGCAGGGGGGCAGTTGGGGGCAACCAGGCTGGCAGGGGGCAGTAAGAGGCAGACCAGGTCGGTGGTGGGGGGGTAAGTTAGGGGTGACCAGGCTGGCGGGGTAGTGCACTTGGGGGTGACCAGGCTGGCAGGGGGGGAGAAGTTGGGGGCAATTAGGCTGGCAGGGAGGGCAGTGAGGGGTCACCAGGCTGGTAGGGGGAGCAGGTAACAGCAACAAGCAGCCAGGCTGGAAGGGAGGGGGCAGTTGGGGCAACCAAGCCAGCAGGGAGGCAGTTAGGAGCATCCATGCAGCCAGGCAGGTGAGTGATTAGGAGCCAGCAGTCCATTGTGAGAGAGATGTCCGACTGCTGGTTTAGGCCCAATACCTGGGATTTTTGGGGTAAGTGTGGTGAGGAATCAGCTTCTATCTTGTTTTACATGCTATGAGACACCTTAACTACATGGACACATGTGGACACTTTGGCTGGCAGTTTCAGCTGAGCCCCATTGAGTATCCTGTGCATGCCTCAGACATTTGAATGATGAAGCATTCATATGATTCCAGCCCCCTGACATTCAAATCCTTCCAGCTCAGTCATAGAAAGAGAGGCAAACTATGTCTACTGTCCAAATGTCTGATCCACAGAATCAGTGAGCATTATAAAATGGTGGTTACTAGGTGCTACTTAATTTGGATAACTTGTTACTCAGCAAGAGATAACTGAAGTGATAAGCTAGAAATAAGAGCATTATTTCATAAAGGTCTAAGAGTTAAGTCAGAAAATGAATATAAAGAATTTGATATAGTTTCTAACAAGTAAAAAGTACTCTACAATGTTAGGACCACATCTATAATGCCCAGAGAGGTTGCTCAAATTAATCTTAAATGAATTGCTGAGATTCATGCCCACTTAGCAAATAAGAAACTCAAGTCCTACCAACATCCAGTCTCATCCATGCCTCTACCAAATGGCTAACATGCTGTAACTCCGTATTTTAAAAAGATGTTTAATATACCAAGCATCTCATACTTACATAAAACTAATCCCCATATTAACATATCTGACACATTCTTTTGTATGAGCAGGTTGATCATGTGGAAAATAAGAAAAAAAAAGAAAAGAAATACATCTTTAGAGCAAATACATCCATCATGGACTTACTTGAGTAGTAATATTTGAATTTTAAGAGAAATGTTAGCCTACTTCTGGATAATACCATTTTTTTTCACATTTATGCATTCTTTCTTAGGAAAAGACTGTGATGATAATCTTATATTTTATAACTACCTAACTTTCTCTCAGAATAATTACAGTATAAGAGGTCTTCCAGAACATTTCTCTGATAGCCCTTAATTATAAACTTTACTGTACAACAAAGAAGAATATAATTTTTATAAGGTCTGAAATTTTTATATTCCTGTTACTATTTAATGTGGACCTAAGAACTGATATACAGATAAGTTTGAAATATATAGTTTTATTAAAGTTCACTTGGATATATTCAGTGAAAGAAGCCCTCAATAAATAGGAGAACAAGTAATTGAGTCAAAAACATTCACTGGATTCCTATGGTATATGGACCTCTAATAAACAAGGCCAAGAGAGAGAAAAGATAGCACATTACAGTATATCCATTCACTATTCATTGAATATTTCGTAGGTCCATTATATGCAGTACAGTAGAAGGAGATAAAATGACCTCTATGTATACGTATGCTTTCTAGAAACTTTAATCTCATTGTGAAGGAAGGCCAGATGAAGCAGTTAACATAAATTTAAATGCAGCACAGGAATAAGATAAAATTTATATGAGCTACTGCAGGCAGGATATTAATGGCTTTGGAAGAAAGGAACTCGCAATTCAGAAAGAAGTAACCACATAGATTTTATGGTTAAGGTAAAGCTGGATCTGCATTTTATATTATAATCTTAAAGAGCTGAATGCTAGATATTGTTGAAAGAAAATATATGTAGAGAAAATCATTATTCTATGAATTAATGAATCATACTTATGTAAAAGTTTTTTTCCTTACTTAAGAGAAAGTTCTTTTGATTCTCTTTACCTCTAAGATATCCTAATATCAACATGTACCTTAGGCTTTTATTTTCTTAAAATCATCTATGTATTTTTTTCTTTCACTAGATCATGGGCCTTTTGAAAGCAGAAACCATACCTGTATCATGTTTGTGTATTTAGTGCTTTCTATGGAATTTAGTAATTTATATAAAATTTTTAAATGACTCTCAAGTGGTTGAATAGATCACCAAAAAGTATACTGTTAGTAAAAGGCAGAACTAGAACTTAAACTCAGAGTATTTTGTATACTAAAGCCCATGATATTTGCACTAAAATGTGCTGCTGCCAAAAAAAACTTATACTTAAAATATAGAGATAATAAAAATTCTCTCGCCAAGGCTATTGCTTATTGACAATGTAACGACTAGAACGATTACCTCAGTATGAGTCATGGGTGACTGAATCAAGCTGTACATGAGTAGATGGAGAAGAGGTATGCAGAAGTATTTCTGATCCCTGGAAAAGAGTATTTCCACGAAGAATAATAGATGTTTGCAGCTCTTGGAAGATTAGTGACTTTGAGCACTTTTTCACTAGGCTTTCTGTATGTCCACTTTGGAGAAGTGTCTAATTAGGTCCCTTGCGCACTCTCCCTCCCCCTCCCTGCCCATTTTTTTTTCTTTAATCCTCACCCAAGGATATTTTTTCCATTGATTTTTAGAGAGTGGAAGAGAGAGGGAAAGACAGAGGGAAACATCTATGTGAGAGACACATTGATTGGTTGCCTCTTGCACGCCCCTGACCAGGGCCCGGCCCAGGAGGATCCTGCAAGCCAGGTACATGCCCTTGACCAGAATTGAACCAGGACCCTTTGGTCCATAGGGTGACATTCTATCCACTGAGCAAACCGGCTAGGGCTGCCCATTTTTTAATTGGATTGTTTGTCTTTCTTTTGTTAAGTTATTTGAGTTCCCTATATATTTTGGAGATTAACCCCTTATTGCCAAATATGTTCTCCCACGTAGTGGGCTCTCTTCATTTTTTGTTGATGGTTGCTTTTGTAGTGCAGAAGCTTTTTATTTTAATGTAGTTCAATTTGTTTATTTTCTCCTTAGTTTCCATTGTCCTAGGAGATGTATGGGTAAACATATTGCTACAAGAGATGTCTGAAATTTTGTTGCCTATGGTTTCTTCTAGGACTTTTATGGTTTCACATCTTACATTTAAGTCTTTTATCCACTTTGAGTTTATTTTTGTGTGTGGTGTAAGTTGATAATCTAGTTTCATTTTTTGCATGTATCTATCCAATTTTCCCAACCCCATTTATTGAAGAGACTGTCTCTGATCCAACGTATACTCTTGCCTCCTTTGTCAAATATTAATTGAGCATAGTGGCTTGGGTCAATTTCTGGGTTATTTATTCTGTTCCATTGATCTATATACCTGTTCTTGTGCCAGGCAGTTTTGAGCACAGTGGTTTTGTATTATAACTTGATATCTGGCATTGTGATTTCTCCAACCTTGTTCTTCTTTCTCAAGATTGCTATGTCTACTCGGGGTCTTTTGTTGGTTCATATAAATTTTTGGAGTGTTTGTTCTAGGTTTGTGAAATATGCTATTGGTATTTTAATAGGGTTTGCATTGAATCTATATATTGCTTTAGGTAATATGGACATTTTAATGATGTTGATTATACCAATCCGTGAGCATGGTATATTCTTCCACTTGTTTATATCTTACTCTATTTTTGCAATGTCTTGTAGATTTCTGAGTACAGGTCTTTTACCTCCTGGGTTAAATTTATTCCTAAGTATCTTAATTATTTGTTGCAATGGTAATAAGATTGTTTTTTTCTCTTTTTTACTTCTGACATGAGATATCACCTCACCCTTGTCAGAATGGCTATCAGCAACAAATCTACAAACAAGTATTGGCAAGGTTGTGGGGAAAAAGGAACCCTAGTACATTGCTGGTGGGAATGCAAACTGTTGCAGCCATTATGGAAAACAGTATGGAGTTTCCTCAGAAAATTAAAAATAGAACTTCCATTTGACTCAGTGATCCCACTTCTAGGAATATATCGTAAGAAATCCCAAACACTCATCAGAAAGAATATATGCATCCTTATGTTCACAGCAGCACAATTTACAATAGCTAAGATTTGGAAACACCCAAGTGCCCATCAGTAGATGAGTGGATAAAAGAAACTGTGGTACATTTACACAATTTATTTTACATGACAATAAAAAAGAAAGAACTCTTACCATTTGCAACAGTTTGAATAACCCTGGAGCGTATTACACTAAATGAAATAAGCCAGTCAGAGAAAGAGAAGTATCATATGATATCACTCATATGTGGAATCTAATGAACCAAATAAACTGATGACCAAATATAGACCCAGAGATATAGAAGCATGAACAGACTGTTAAACCTCAGAGGGAAGGCAGAAAAGGGTGGGTAGGAAGAGATCAACCAATGAACTTGTATGCATATATGCCTAACCCATGGACACAGACAATGGGTGGTGAGGGCCTGGGGGTTGGGGGGTGAATGGATTAGAACAGACTGGAAGAGATTAATGGAGGAAAAAGGAGGACCCATGTAATAAATAATAAAGATTAAATTTCTTTTAAAGAATAATAGATATTATAGCAGTTAAAAGCCTGTAACTCAATCTGCGTTGCAGGAGAGGACCAATGCAGAAATCATACTGAAACACATCTGTTTCCCTGAGTCAGCCATATACTGATGCCTATGTTCAGGGACATTTCTGGTCCTGCACAAGTATTTGTTTTAGAAAGAAGAAAATATTCGAGTTTTAATCATTGGCAATATATATATATATTTTTTAACCTCTCCCAGACCAGTGGGAGAATAACAATTAGACTGTGGCTCCTACTGTGATGGTAATGGCTTTAAATGCTCCCTCCTCTGGCATCAGCCTCTTTTGGGGGTTGTTGTATGCTGCTTCTGGAAGCCAAATAATTAGCAGCTTGACACCAAGCCAGGGGAGGTCGCTCAGTCTGTGTGTGTGCTTGGCAATGCTTATTTCTAAGGTCCTGTTAAACAATTATAAATTAAGTCACAAGGCAGGCACAGAACAGAAGTCTATCAGAATCACCCACTCTCCACCCAACCACTTTTTAAAAAGAAAACAGATACAATTTTCTTTTTAAAAAAATGTGAATAAACATCATTCAGGATTGCTCTGGACCTGCCAGAGAATTCAGGGAGGCGTAGATGGTGTTGGATTCTTATTCCATAACACCAGTTTTCCCAAAACCACAAGTTGCTTGTCAGTTGACTTGCATATCTTTGTGTGAGGTAGTTTAGATAGAAAGATCTACTATTTGTGACTGAAAGATGAAACAGAGGGCCGGAAACCATGGGATATCAGGACACAGGCTTTATTGGTGATCACCCTGCCGGCCGCCTTCCAGAGGGGAAAAGGGAAGAGAGAGAGAGAGCGAGAGAGCGCGCGTGCCAGGGTGAGAGTGCCTTTTAAGGGGAGGGAAAGAGGGGATGGGGCTTAGGGCACTCAGCACACGCTGATTGGTGGTTTCATGTAAGGTACATGGTTAGGGGCCTAGGGATTTAGGAAATGGGGGCTTAGGGTATATGGCAGGTGCTGATTGGTGGTTCAATGTACAGTCCATATAAGGTGTTCAGGAATGTCCAGCTGCAGGTGGAGTTTACATCATACTCCGTCCATCAGTTGGGGGAAGGGAGGATCTATCAGTGACTTTGAAAAGACTTGATTTAGTGGCATATCCTTTTGGTATAAAAATAAAATAGGTTAGTCATTGAGAGCTAAAAAGATGAACAAAGCTTGCCTCCCCTCTGAAAACCTGCCTTCATGTCTGTGCAGTTGAGCTTGGGGACACACAGGCCACCAAGCTGTTTCCCAATTATTTACAAGCACCAGGCTGCATGCTTAATAACTGTCACCAGAGAGTTGCAATTTGTTGCCCTTTAGTCCATATAGTCAAGCTTTAAGTTTAATTGTCATTGAGTTAAAACACATGGCGCATTTTAATTTAAATGACACCTTGATGTGACTGCTCTTCAAAATGGAATTTTTATATTTGCCTCCCTGAATTCTGCTACATGAAGTATAAGGGAATTCATAGCTACATTTTATTAAAAGAACCATAGAATATAGGCTATCAGAGTCATAGAAAAATTTGAAATAATACTTATTATTTAATTCAACACACATTTATTACTGACACTGATCCAGGCAGTGATCCAAGCACTGTGAACAAGAAGCTTCCAGCCCACCTTCCAAAATGATGGGGTAAAGGGAATACATGTAGTAACAAATGGAAGGATCAAATGATTTCAGTTAGTTATGAATTCTATAAAGAAAATGAAAAGATGAGTGGAATAGAGAAGCGTAAGAAAGAGTGGCTGCTTCCAGATGATTCAGTAAGGCTGCTGAAGATTTATGCTTCTGCCTTTATCTGCACACCTTCTTCCCCTAAAACTTGTCCTGAGTTGTAAATTACCCTCCCTTACATCTCCACACAAGTTTCATGGAAGTTGCTGGATTATGGATTTCAGTATTCCCAATCATTAAATATATAACACTTAATTACAGTGATTTATGTACATATTTTTACTCTCAAAAACTGTCTTTAAAAGTAGAAATCAGCCAAACTTCACTGATTCAATTTTGTGTTTTATCTGTCCAACAAAGCCTTAGCAAAAAGTATGTAATCCTTTCAAATGTTTAAATAGCGAAAGAATGAGAAAATGAGATATTATTCAGCCATTCTATTTTATGCACAACTCTATTACTTAGGATATTATTCCCCCTCTTACACTGCAAGCTTTCTCTCTACATCTTCCCTCAGAGCCTGGTTTTGCTCTCTCAGAAACCCGTGAAGGATTCCTTCTAAAGACGTCAACCTATCTTCCGTTCATGTCCTCCCATGTCCAATTACATGTAATTCTTTCAGTCTAAAGAGCCTCTGTGGCTTTCCTTCGATTATAATATCTTAAGTTGCACCATTCTTCCCTGCAGTTTCAGAATTAACTCTAGCTTTTTAGTGCTCTTTTCAAGGAAAGGATCTTAAATAATTTAATAGATGAGCTGTGTTCTGCGTATTCTAAAGTCCAGGGTACAATTACCTCTCACTCTAAGCCATAGTGGGTGTTTTAAATGCCCAATTAAGGGACTTGACAATAAAATTATAAAATACCAAAATTGAATACGTCAATATGCTGATGTGATACAACATGGTATTAAAATACATTTATTTATTTATTTATTTATTTATTTATTTATTTATTTATTTAAAACCATTCAATTTCTCTCTTCTATTCTAGGTCCAGACCATTTGTCATCTGCCACTTTTTTTCACAGAAGCTCCCCTAGCTGACCCCTATGGCTATAGGAGTCATCCTTATTACAAGCTTATGGATGAGGAGGAGCAGGGTGCTCATTTCATGGGTAAGTTATCATAAATTTTGGTGTAGCTCAAAGGTGCATCTCAGCTCCATCAAGGACTCACTCAGGGGCTCTTGAAAGATAGCAGTAAGAGAAGATTAGAAGGAATTTAGTCTATGTACCTGATAAGCCACTTTTTGTATAAAACAAAATGGCGTGTGTGTGTGTGTGTGTAAGATGCACACATATTTACACATGCAAGATTATGGGTGATGGTGAATGGCTTGGCTGGTTAGTCATGGGACTGTAAGCAGGTAAGGAGAAAGCTTGAAATATAAGGTAGAAAAAGTTTGGGGGAAAAGCATATAATTGGATGGACCTATAGGGATTTAACATGAATATGCATCACATGTTAACAAATACCAAAGAATATCACTTACAGATGAAGGGCTAAACAACCAAACAAACAGTATAATTTTGCCAGTTGATGTCAGCTGGCATCTGTAATTACCACCCCACTGGTGAAAAAATGGATACATGAAGAAAGGAACCCATTGGCAGAAATGAAAACCATACACAGACCCAACAGCAAGAATTCCATTTACCAAGACTAATCTAGCTACTGCTATGGCCAAATGTTCAATCCATAAACATCAGAGATTTCCTGAGATACCAGCCAGTAGTTATTGGGAATCAAGTTGACTACAATGGATTTCTTCTACCCTTGAAGAGGCAATGATTTATCTTAACCAATTAACACGTATATTAAATACTAGAGGCCCAGTGCATGACATTCGTGCACTGGGGGAGGGGGTTCTCTTAGCCAGGCCTGTGCTCTTTCACAGTCCAGGAGCCCTCGGGTGATGTCCAACTAACGGCTTAGGTGGGAGCAGGAGTGGGCCTATGCTGCAGTCAGACATCCTTAGTACTGCCGTGGAGGCAGGCCGCTGTGCTTGCCAGCTATTAGCCCAGTTGTGACTGAGCGGCCCTCCTGCTGTGGGAGCACACTGACCACCAGGAGGCAGCTTCTGTGTTGAGTGTCTGCCCCCTGGTGGTCAGTGCGAATCATAGCAACCAGTCGTTCTGCCATTCAGTCGATTTGCATATTACCCTTTTATTATATAGGATAACTTTTCCCTTTTCTACTTTCTTCCCTCATCCAGCACCAACATCTAAAGGCTGACAGATATTTGATCCATTATCATGGATTTTAAATTATATTGCATGAAATCAAGGGGCTGACTGCATGGTGGTGACATAAGCTCATGACTATGGTGTCCACTGGGGTTACAACACATGACATTATTCAGAAGGCACCAGCTTGACAGATATATGGTACAGCCTGAATCATGGCTAAGAGCTCAATGTGGAGATGATATTCTTGTGCAGATGTGTTGCAGGTCTCAGGATATAACCTAAACTGATACAGCAGACCACCCTTGTCTACACTTTCTCTTTCTGTGGTTTCAGTTACCTCTGGTCAACTGTGCTCCAAATTAATTAGAAAATTCCAGAATTAAAAATTACATTTTAAGTTATACATTGTTCTGAATAGTATGATAAAATTTCATGCCATCTAGCTTCATCTGACTCGTGACATAACTTATCCCTTTGTCTTGCATCTCCATGTTGCACATACTGCCCATAGCCATCTTGGTTATCAGATCCACTGTCATGGTATCACAGTGTTTGTGTTCAAGTAACCCTTATCTATAATCTTATCTAATAAAAGAGTAATATGCAAATTGACCATCACTCCAACACACAAGATGGCTGCCCCCATGTGGTCAAAGATGGCTGCCCTCATGTGGACACAAGATGGTCGCCACAAGTTAAGGGTGACCAGGCTGGCAGAGGAGGGAAGGTGGGGGCCACTAGGCCTGCAGGGAAGGGCAGTTGGGGGGGACCCAGGCCTGCAGGGGAGAGCAATTGGGGGTGACCAGGCCTACAGGGGAGGGCAGTTGCGGGGGGAACAGGCCTGCAAGAGAGGGCAGTTAGGGGTGACCATGCCTGCAGGGGAGGGCAGTTAGGGGTGACCAGGCCGCAGGGGAAGGAAGTTAGGGGCAATCAGGCTGGCAGGGGAATGGTTAGGGGATGATCAGGCTGGCAGGCAGAAGCAGTTAGGGGCAATCAGGAAGGCAGGCAGGGGAGCAGTTGGGAGCCAGCAGTCCTATTGGGATCGGGCCTAAATGGGCAGTCGGACATCCCTTGAGGGGTTCCAGATTGGAGAGGATGCAGGCTGGGCTGAGGGACAACCCCTCCTCCCCCCGTGCATGAATTTTGTGCACTGGGCCTCTAGTAATCTATAATAATAAAAGTGTAATATGCTAATTAGACCTTCCAGATGACCTCCAGACATGCCTGCTCATGACCCCCAGCCGGGTGGCCTCTGGGCTGGGTGGCGCTGTGAGCCTACACGCACCCCCACCAGGATCCACTTCTGCCAGGGGCTGCTCCCAGGCTGCGCCTGACCAGTCGTGACTGTTACAGCGTCTAGGCTAATTAGCATATTCTTCTATTATTATATAAGATATATATATATATACCTATTATGTATGGTTTGGTACTATTTGTAGTTTCAGGCATTCACTGGGGGTCTTGTAACATATCCTACACAGAAAAGGGGGAATTATTCTAGTTATAAGATACAGTGTTTTCAATGGGCAAAATAGATTGGACAGGGGACCAAAGAGTAAAAACAGGATTATCTCTGTATAGCATCAGTCCCAATGACCCTCTTGAAAAATCTGCATATTTCCCCCACAAATCTGAGCTCTGTGACTTAGAGATCCTAGTTTTCAGAAAAAAAAATTTCTTCCAACAGAGTAATCCCATTAAACTTTAACCATTTCATCATGTTGTGCTCCTCATTCCAAGAGACTATTGGGCAAGGACAAGAGTCACTGTTCTGGCAGTTGTAATTAACCCTGACCATGAGGAACAAATAGCACATCAGTAGTACCTAATGGGTCCAGGGAAGAATCTGTTTGGCACTCATATGATACACTTTGATATACTGGCACTTCATAGCTGAATTGCAATGGTAAATAGACAAATTTAGTAGCTATGACCTGAGAAAGCCATGGTGACCAGGGGCTTAGACTCCTAACAGATGAGAGTCTGAATTTCCTTATTAGAGTTTCGATATGAGGGTGAGAGTAAAAGCAAAATGGTAGCAATATATATATGTTGAGTACCAGCCAAGGGTTAGAAAGCTCTGGAACTGTACTCCTCCTCTTCCGATGACAGAGTAAATTATTGCTGTGAGAGGGGCCTACAGTTCATCCACTAATCTTCCTTATCTAATTCAAAGAGGGGATTGTGGAAAGTTCATCTAATACCTGCTTGGTCAGACATACAGATGACATCCTAGGACTTGTGTTTGTCATCTGAAGTGGAGAGTGGGGATAGTCTTGTGGGACTGCATGTTTAACTTGTGGGATGTGATGCTACCTCCAGTTATATAGAGTCAGAATTAAATTTAACTGTAAGGCACCAAGCTGGTATAGTGATAATTGCTTGGTGTGTTGAAAACCCACACATCTGGTGTGGGAAATGAAGTGTGGTAGTAGTGTGAGAATAAAGGAGATGCACACAGGAGGGGTGTGTTTTTCCATACAATGCCACAACTAAATAATTTTCCTGACCTCAAACCAATCCTCTGAAGAGGTCTACATAATGCAATAGAGTAGTGTTTGCTATTTTCTACCTGCTGTCCATTTCCTTCTTTATATTACTACTGGTTTTGCCCCTCTCCTCTGCAGGCAAGGATGACAGTGTCTTCTCATCAGGAATGGAAACTAATACATTTCTGTACCTCAAGGCATACTGCCCACTGCTCCTGCTGCTCTGGTAGCTCAGCCTCATCAGACCTATAAATAGCTAATATAAGGAACCATCTTTCTATTATATAAACTAGAAAGAAACTACTGAAAATATGTTGTTTATTGAAGAAATCTGGGGGGAATGTAAACTAAGACAAAGCCCAATTATTATTATTATTATTATTATTATTATTATTATTATTATTTTAATTAATTTCTAGAGATAGAGGAAGGGAGAGAGAAAGAGGGAGAGAGAGAGAGAGAGAGAAAGAAAGAGAGAAAGAGAGAGAGAGAGAGAGACATTGATCAGATTGATCTGTTGCTATAGGCACACCTATGGGGAATGGAACCTGAAACCTCAGTATGTTCCCAGACTAGGAGTTAAAACCATAACCTTTTGGTGTAGGGAATGATGTTCCAACCAACTGAGCCACACTGGCCAGAGCAAAAGCTCAATTATTAAATGTCAACCTTTCAAACTTTAAATGTTTCATGAAAGCACTACTTTCTAATTCAATCAACCAAACTAAATTGATTTGAGCTCATTTTGAATACCTTTTTGGGAATACAACTTCTTGAATATGTATTGAGATATACTATATACTAGAGGCCCTGTGCACAATATTCATGTGGAGGGGGGTTCCTGCAGCCTGGCCCCTGCACCCTCTCCAATCCGAGATCCCTCGGGGGATGTCTGACTGACTCTCACAATCCAGGAGCGCTGGCTCCTAACCGCTCACCTGCCTGCCTGCCTGATCACCCCTAACTGCTCCCCTACTGGCCTGATCAACCCTAACTGTTCCTCTGCTGGCCTGATTGTCCTAACCGTCTCTGCCTCACCCCACACCCGTAACCCAGGATTCTCTCCTCTGATCGATCGCAGACACTCAGGACTTGGGCTTCCCTCCCTCTAGCTGTCTGCAGGCACCCAGGACCTGGGCCGGCTTCGCCCACGCTGCAGCCACAGGTTCTAGAGTCCATGGGGCGGGTGGCTTGTTCCTCTCAGGGGCCGCAGCCACAGGCACTGGCACCCGGGACTGCAGGGCAGCCAGCTTGTCCCTCTCCCGGGCTGGTGCAGACACAGATGCTGGTGCCTGGGACCGTGGGGTGGGCAGCTTGTCCCTCTCCCGGGCCACAGACTGGCTGGTCCCCATTTCTCTCTTGTGAGCTCATTTGTGCTTGGCTGGTCCCCATTCCTTTCTCCCCAGTGTTGAGTGTCTGAACCATTAGACATGATGGCGTGAGGGTGTGACGACTATTTGCATATTGGCTCTTTATTATATAGGATATATCAGAACAGGGGAAAATCATCTAACTTCTTGTGTGCAAAGCTCTCTGAGTACCATCCAGTCTGAAAATAATACAAACTCAACTTCTTTCCCTATCAGTTAAGGCAAGACTACTTTTTGTCCCCCCAAAAAATTGCATATGCCGATAGAAGCAATGTAAGAAATTTCAAACATTTTATCACTTGCACAAGGCATTTTTTAATATGCTAATCAAAATAAGCAATTGGTTTTTATATTTTTAGTTCTTTTATTGAATAATATGCCCTATGTTCAATAACTTGACATTTGTAACCTTTCTGTCACAAACTGTAGGAGAAGTTTTGAAGGGAGTCCTCAATAGTCTTTGATTCCAAAGTCACCTGTGCATTTGTTCTTAATCATGGACTTGTGCATACCTTATACTGGATGTTCCGTTGTAATATTCTTTGAAGTGATTACCATGTGGGACAATTTATCAATAATATTATTTAGATATCAAAGGAGATTTTCAGTTTGTGCATTACCCTGTTACTGTTTATTAATTTTTCAGGGTGTTCTAGACTTAGCCTGCTGATTTAAGGCAAGTTGTAGGGTATATGGACACACAAACACATGCTTTCACAACACCTGGTGATTTTTTACTGTTTTCAAAAGAACCGAGTGTTTGAATTAATCATCTTTTTCTTCAAAATAATTTTTATGTGAAGAGACAAATATGAATGATGTAATTTTATAAAGGGAAATGGTGAAACATCAGAAAGTAGCGGTTTATGACTATCACCAACTTTCTATTAATACTGGTACCAAAATTAACTAGATGAATTCACTTCATGAAATTAACAACCTCTGAAACTTATATCTTCATCATAAAATTGCATGTGTTAATACATATATAACAAGATTGTGGAGAGAAATGAGAAACATAGAAAGTGTCCAGTACAATTCATGGAAAAATAATGGAAGCTATTAAACTATTATGCAGCATCCATTAGAGGTTCCTGGATGAAGAGTATCTGCAGGCAATAGATTTAATACCAACTCTCAGTAAGAAGAAAAGCAAAACAACAAAAACCTTACCAAAGAAAGGGGCAAAAATATAAATAAATTGAAAGCTTCCAAGGAAAGTAATGTTTGTTTGTTTATTTATTTATTTATTTATTTATTTCCTGGAAGATTTGAAACTAACTGAATTTACATGCTCATTCACTCATCCATTCATTCAACAAAAAAAAGTCACTTGCTAGAAAGAGAGAATAAAGTGAATCTAGAATAAGATATAAGAAATACAAAAATGTAATGCCTCAGAGGGCATAAATACTTAGTCAACTGAGAAGGAACAGTCTTAAAAGAAGACAGATAATGGGAAAGTGTTTCTTACAGAATGAAGTAAAGGGACTATTTCAGAAAGAGTTTGGACAATAGCCACGAGTGGGCTGAGGGATGGGGACTCAGATGATGACTGAAATTGATTATGTATATGAAGTGACTGAAAAGGGATCAACGTGGAGGAAAAGCCTATATTAGAGTGAATTAGGTGTGAAGTTCATCGAGGATATGTTAAAAGACATGAACAGCATCTCAAAATTTTTAATGTTTAAAGTATTTGGCTAAGAAAGTATAAAGAGAGATGGGAAAGAAACAAAGTTAAAGACCAAATGGACTTTGAATTGAGAGAGATATGTGAGCCCAGTATGGGTCCATTTGATGAATGAGGAGAGTACGTTGGAGCCTGTTGGAACAGCAGGGGAGAGGACAGAGTAAGAGGGTAGGAGTCAGAGAGATGGTGTGGCACAGCCTAAAACTATGACGGGTAATATCCATTCAGCATTTTCACGTAAATATATTATATTAGACATTTTATCTAGGCTCTTTCTTGCTGGAAGCCAATTCCAACATGTCACAATTGCAAGAGTTTCATCGAAAGGTTGATGGAACTTGGGGACTCAACAAGGGCTGAGTCACATATGTTATCGCCTGCTGGAATGGCTAAAGGCATTTCCCCAAACCTGAACAGGATGCATTAAATTGATTGGTTGCTGCCAGACAGCTCTGGGCATCTTAATCTACATGTTATTGCCTCTAACTGGCCAAACACCTAAACAGCCGTAGGCTATTCCACAATCTGACAATGCTTCTGTACGAAACCCTACCATTTGAAGTGTATATCTCCACCTTGTCTTAGGACAGTGATGGAGAACCTATGACACGCGTGTCAGCACTGACACGCATAGCCATTTCTGATGACACGTGGCCGCATGCCAAGGATGAAACATTTGCGACTAGAGTCTTGGAGTTAGTTTTTTCCTCAAAGTGACACACTATCCGAGTTATGCTCAGTTTTTTGGCGAAGTTTGACACACCAAGCTCAAAAGGTTGCCCATCACTGCCTTAGGACAAATCTTACCTAATAATAGAGAAACATGTAAACTGACTGCACCTTCGCTACGCCCACAGCCAATCAGAGTGAGTATGCAAATTAAACCGAAAACATGGCGGCAGCCCCGCCCCGCAGATGCTCCAGGCCTGTGGAAGTCAGAGAAGTCAGGCGCCAATGCCTGAGGCTGGCTGCAGCCACGGAGACCAAGAAGCTGCCTGCCCGGTGATCCCAGGGCACAGCCAGCCTCAGAAGCCTCACATCCACCTGCCCCAAGTCCTGGAGAGACGGAGAAACCGGGCCCCAGTGCCTGAGGCTGGGTGCAGCCACGGAGGCCAAGAAGCTGCCTGCCCCCTGATCCCAGGCCGCAGCCAGCTGGAGAAGCCCACCCCACGTCCTGGAGAAACCAGCCCCAGCGCCTGAGGCTGGCTGCAGCCCAGGAGATGAAGAAGCCACCTGCCCTGTGATCCCAGACTACAGCCAGCTGGAGAAGCTGCCCGCCCCATGTCCGCCCACCCCATGTCTGCCCGCCCCATGTCCTGGGGGAGACTGAGAAACCGGGCCCCAGCGCCTGAGGCTGGTTGCAACCTGGGAGATGAAGAAGCCGCCTGCCCCGTGATCCTTGGCCGCAGCCAGCCGGAGAAGTCGCCCACCCCACGTCCTGGGGGAGACAAGAAACCGGGTGCCAGCACCTGAGGCTGGATGGGACCTGGGAGATGAAGAAGCTGCCTGCCCCGTGATCCCAGGCCGCAGACAGCTGGAGAAGTCGCCCACCCCATGTCTGCCCACCCCACATCCTGGGGGAGATGGAGAAACTGGGCCCCAGTACCTGAGGGTGGATGTGACCTGGGAGATGAAGAAGCCACCTGCCCTGTGATCCCAGGCTGCAGCCAGCTGGAGAAGCCGCCCACCCCACGTCCTGGAGGAGATAAGAAACCGGGTGCTAGCACCCGAGGTTGGATGGCACCTGGGAGGCGAAGAAGCTGCCTGCCCCGGGATCCCAGGCCGCAGCCAGCCGGAGAAGTTGCCCCCACTGCATCTAAGGGAAGATGGAGAAGCCACCCGCCTGCAGTCCAGGAACCAGCACCTGCAGCTAGCTACAGCCTGGTAGACGGAGAAGCCGCCTACCCCACAGTCTCTGGCACCAACACCTGCGGCTGGCTGTGGCCTGGGAGACAGAGAAGCCACCCACCCTGTGGTCGTGGGCACCAGCACTTGCGGCTGCAGCACAGGCAAAGCCACCTGCCCTCCATCCCCTGAGGCTGCAGCCAGCCTGGGCACCTATGGCTGACCAGAGGGAGGGAAGCCCGGATCCCGGGTGCCTGTGGTTGGCTGGAGGAGGGAATCCTGGGTACCAGGTGTGGGCCGAGGCAGAGGTGGTTAGGGGCAATCAAGCCAGCAGGGGAGCAGTTAGGGACAATCAGGCTGGCAGGTGAGTGGTTAGGAGCCAGCAGTTCTGAATTGTGAGAGGGATGTCCAACTGTCTGTTATCCCACGAGGGGTCCCAGATTGGAGAAAGTGCAGGCCAGGCTGAGGGACACTCTCCCCGCTGCCCCCCCCATGCACGAATTTCATGCACTGGGCCTCTCATTGTGTTAATAAAAAGCAAGGGGTCCTGAGACAAGGAGAACTTAGTTTCTTTAGCTAGGCTCCTCTGATCCCCAATGCCTTTCAAAATTATCTTTTGTCTCTGGATTCTTATTTAATCTATTCACAGCCTTCTCCAGATTCCAGAACCATTCTAGATGACAGATCAAGACCCACTGGCATTAAATGTCGCCCAACGTCCAGCATTACTTTCTACTTTTCACAATGCTTTTATAGAACAGGCATTTTAAATGTCCTCATTGTATAGAGAGGGAACCATGACAATGTCCTCAAATCACACAGCTGGAAAATGGAGGAGCCAGAGTGTGAACCCTGGCAGACTGGCTGCAGTGTAAGCATTCTCACAGCTCACTTCCAAAGGGCAGGAGGCATCAAAGGGCAGAAGTCATAGGTGCAGGGTTGTTTGTTGTTTGTTTACGAGAAGTAGTAGATGGTAATCCCTCTGAAAGATTAGAAGTATCGCATACAATCCAAGTTGTATGTAAACCTCATCTCTTTCAAGCTACCTGGAAAGTAAATGAATAAATAAGCCAGCCTCGTGAGGCTATTCCAGGGGAAACAGTAGGAAGGCAGCAAGAGAGATTCTCTTCCTGGCTTCTTTTCCTCTGCCTTATTCCTAAATACTTCACTGATTCCTACTACTACAAACTGATTGCTCTCAATTTAAAAATTGGCCCAAGACTAAAAAAGACAATTCTCCAAAGGAAATACACAATGACCAGCAAACACATGAAAGATTCTCAATATCATTCATCGTTAGGGAACCAAATTAAAACCACAGTGAGGTAGCACTTCACACCCAGTGAGATGGGTGTAATTATTTTTAAGAAAGAAAATAAAGAAATGGAAAATTAGGGCTGACAAAGATATGGAGAAATTGATTGGGATCCTGCTGCATTTATGGTGGAAATGTAAAATGGCCTAGTTCTTGTAAACAGTTTGAAAGCAGTTTAAATGTTAAAAATGGAATTGCTATATAATCACCTTAAGTATATTACACTCTTAATTATATATGCCAAAAAATTAAAACTGATACTAAAAAATATATGCACACACAAGTTCATACAGCATGATTTGCAATAGGTACAAGGCAGAAACAGCATAAGTATCCATCAGTGGATGAATGGGTAAATAAGTGATGGCATATCTGATACTAAAATGTGGAATGTTAAGTCTGAGTTCTTGTTTCATGAAAACAAAGAATGAAGTTGCAGACAAAAACAGTTAGCAGAACCGAAGTTTATTGGGAGAATCCAGTCCTGGAAAAGGTGCAGCTGGGGTTCCAGGAGCAACACAGTGTCCAGAGCTTCTTTTTCATGTTACAGTCAGGAATAGTTCAGCATCCAAGCTAATTGAAGTCTATTAGTCCATGTGTGGCGGTCCCCTTGGCCATAAGTCACCTGGGTGACTGGGGGGCTCATCTCCTGCCATGAACCTAGCATGCAGGAAGTAGTTTAGCATCCATTGTGTGCTGCGCCAGGGAAGCATTTTGTATATATGCTTGCTAGTTTCTGATTGGTTATCTGCAAGCTGCCTGTCTTAGCAATATCTATGTATTTTAGAGTTCATGCCTCTTGAGTGCACCCTTCCTTCGCTGCCCAGTTGGGGTGTTTTAGTAACTCAGCCTAGTTGAGTCCCAGTTTCACTTCTTCCTCCCAATGTCCCACCCCTATCTACCTAACTTATCTATTATATAAAAGCTAAGTGACCAGAACACCGGAAGGACTGGAACAACCAGAACGGCCTGAAAAACCCGTTGGCTTGACACGCACTGCAGCCTCGATCGGCCCCCCGACCCAATTGGGGGCAGGGCAAGCCAGTCAACTGCCCGTGGCCCCTCTCTCCCCCAATCAGGGCAGGCCGGCCAGACCCCACCCATGCATGAATTCATGCACTGAGCCTCTAGTATCCTTATAATGGAATATTATCCAGCCATAAAATGAAATGACATATGACACATGCTGTGCAACATGGATGGACCTCCTAAACTTTATTCTAAGGTATAACGAGGAGGTTTGGAGTAGCAATAATTACTGGAGTAGTGTAAGAATATTTGTGGGTATGGACAAAAAAGAAAGAACAGTACTGAATTCAAATTTCTCTATAATTTTAGAGAGCTTCTTATTGAAATTCTTCATTTACATATGATCTTTGCTTGGTAGTGAGGTTTTTTTTGGCAATCCCTCTGCCAGGTATGTTTGTAGGCTCTTTCTCCTGTTGTGTGTGTGTGTGTGTGTGTGTGTGTGTGTGTGTGTGTGTGTGTGTTGAAATCAGTTTGAAAGCATTATTGGCCTATTTCACATGAAGGCTTGAGGGACAGGTATAACCAGAATCAGAGTAAGAGTTACTGGTTGGAAGGCCCTTACTTGTGGGGATTTGATTATGCCACCATGCAGACTACAGCGTGTTTTATATGGTCTCCATTGCTGACATCAGTTCTCTAGTGCTAGTCCTCATTTTCCATCTTAAATATTGAACATAACTTTTTAATTGAAATTTTCTGATAGGTAACTCAATCCAGTTGGAAAAGAGTCCTTTCCCATTTGTTTAAAAGGATGGATTTTTATTAAAACACTGTGGGGAAAGGTATTATATTTTATACGTATCAATAAAATATAATTTGGCTTCTACCAAGATATTTTATAGTGACTCTTATGATAGAGCAAAAGTGGAAATGGTTGTATTAGGACCGTTGCTATTAATAAAGAATGGGAACATTGCCCTGACTGGTTTGGCTCAGTGGATAGAGCGTCGGCCTGCAGACTGAAGGGTCCCAGGTTCGATTCCGGTCAAGGGCATGTACCTTGGTTGCGGGCACATCCCCAGGAGGGGTTGTGCAGGAGGCAGCTGATCGATGTTTCTCTCTCATCGATGTTTCTAACTATCCCTCTCCCTTCCTCTCTGTAAAAAATAAATAAAATATATTTTAAAAAATAGAATAGAAACAGGGCACACACTTTTCTTTTTTCATTAATCAACTTACTTTAAAATTTATTTTATTAAATTTATTGGAGTGGCATTGCTTCATAGTGAAAGGGTTAGCTAGGTAGTTCAATTAGGCAGGTTTAGAAAATTTTAGGAATAAAAAGGGGTCTATGGGGGAAGAAATACAAAATGGAGACTTGAAGACACCAGGGTGTTTATCTTACTTGTACAGAGAGTAGAGAAATGGAATAGGCAAATAGAAATATATCTGGCCCATGCAATTAAAGACAGCCATAAACCAAAAGGTATCTGGGGCCTGAGCAATTAAAGTGACCATAAGTTAGGCCAAAAGCAGCTCTGGCCTAAGTAACTGGAAGGGCTATGAGATAAGGTTTTCTCTGCCAACACGACTGGGAGAGCTATAAGATAAATCAACAGGGACTTCAACCAACAATATAAGGGGGAGGAAAAAAGGGGGACACCACGTGGGCTTTGAACTTTATAAACCAACTCTATGTAGCAAAATAACCAATAAGAAGGGGTCAGGTTCAGACAAAGAATTGCAGCCTATTTAATGCCTCAAGACAAAGAAGCAGTCATCACCCTTCTCAGGGGCCCCTCTGTCCGTCCAGGAGGGACAGAGTCTCAGACTTAGAATTTAGAATTAGGTTTTAGAGGTGGTATCTGCTTGCAATAAGGTTTCTGTACTTTTCACCTATCACCTTTCCTCTGTGGCTTCATTCTTCAAAACCAACGAGACAAGAACCCGGGAATTCAGGGCGTTCCAGTTCAATTTTCGTGTTTCAATAGGATCATATAAGTTTCAAGTGTACATTTCTATGATACATGCTCTGTATATTATATAAGCCATATATTTGGCAGAAAAACACACACACAGACCAATGGAACAGAATTGAGAGTCCAAAAATGAAACCACACATATATCGGCAAATACTTTTTGACAATAGGCCAAAACACACAAAGTCTCTTCAATAAATAGTGCTGGGAAAGTTGGAAAGCCACATGCAAAAGAATGAAACTAGATTACAGTTTGTCCTCATGTACAAAAAATTAATTCAAAATAGATTAAAGACCTAGATATAAGAACTGAATAAATAAATTACATAGAAGAAAACATAGCTACTGAATTCATGGATCTTGGTTATAGAGAACATTTTATAAATTTGACCCCAAAGGCAAGGGAAGTAAAGGCAAAAATAAATTAATGGGACCACTTTTCACTTTTGTGACAAAATCAACCTTGGGGCAACAATTATTCTGCATGCTACTTCCCTTAGTCTTACTTGAAGCCCAAGAGATGTCTTACGCGGTCTACTGGGGAAAGAAAGAGTCAGATGCCAAAATCTAAATAAATTACAGAATTTGCAGGGAAAAGAATCAACAACATCAAGCTGGATTCTTGATAAAATATCTTTTGGTGAACAATATTACTTGGAACTTAATCACTTTAGATTAATCAATTCTGATAAATAATTAAACATAGCCTCATTTCCAAATCTGAAGTATCCATTTTGTGTTGTATTACTTATGCATTTCTGGAATTAGAGTAGTATCTAGCTCATTTCTTAGACTTGGAGAGTAGATACAGTAATGAACAAATGAACTTTCCTCATAGTATTCCTATCTCTAGAATAGTCTCTCTGATTTTATCTGTTATGGTCACTATGTTAAACTTCACTCTTCCTCACTCCTCCTCCTCACCTGGGATTTAAAGTACATTTTAAGTGAAGATTGCATCTGTTATAACAAGCCACCTATAATTTGAAGCCTTTTATCCATCCAACTCTATTTTCTCTGATCCCAGAACTTGAACCTTTTCCATAATATTCAAGTCTTCTCAGAGTTCCAGACCTGGTCTCAGCTTTGTGCCTGTTCCTATCCACTTATCTACTCACAACATTTCTATAAAGCATCAGGCACTCAGGTCAAATGCAACAACATAAAAAATCTATAGTGGTAATCGCTTTCCTGACAATGTACACTTGATTATTAGTTAAAGTCCTCTCCAATCCAGTTACTGCTATATAATTACAATTAAAGGATTACTCTAGCTATTTTTATGTCATGAACATATACTTTGGTGTCTCTGTATTCTCTGTTAGGACTGTGTTCCTCAGCATGTTGTCCAACAATACATATGGAAACATGTAAAAAAATAAGTGCTTTTACCATCCCTTTAGCTAGACTATTAAAAGCTGAACATGTACTCTTTTAGGATGGGTAGATAGATGATAGGCACTTAATATAATGTGCCATTAATATTCCCCTTTCTCAATCTCACCTAGAGTAGCATTGAAATTATATTAAATCCTTCATTTTTACTTTATTATGAACAGTGCATTAAAATTGTAGAAATCTAATATAAAAAGCCTGTATTTTATTTCCAAACTAATATATATATATATATATATGCAAATTAGATCGAGAGACCTTCCGGGAGACCCTCCTGACATTGTTCCAGACAAAACCATGGTGATGGAGCCGAGGCAGAGGTGGTTAGGGGCAATCAGGCTGGCAGAGGAGGGCAGTTGGGGGCAATATATATACTAGTGGCCTGGTGCACAAAATTCATACATGAGGGGGGTGTCCCTCAGCCTGGCCTGCACCCTCTCCAATTGGGGACCCCTTGGGGGATGTCCCTGTGGGATTGGGCCGAAACCAGCAGTTGGACATCCCTCTCACAATCCGGGACCGCTGGCTCCTAACCACTCACCTGCCTGCCTGCCTGATAACACCTAACTCCCTCTACCTGACTGCCTGATTGCCCCTAACCCCTCTGCCTGCCTGCCTGATCACCCCTAACCCCTCTGACTGCCTGCCTGCCTGATCACCCCCAACTGCCCTCCCCTGCCAGCCTGGTTGCCCCCAACTGCCCTCCCCTACTGGCCTGATCTCTCCCCCAACTGCCCTCCCTGCCAGCCTGGTTTCCCCCAACTGCCCTCCCCTGCTGGCCTGATCTCACCCCAACTGCCCTCCCCTGACGGCTTGATCACCCCTAATGGCCTCTGCCTCGGCCCCCACCACCATGGCTTTGTCCGGAAGGAAGTAAGACTTCCGGAAATGGCTGGTTGACCCGGTCTAATTAGCATATTACACTTTTAATATTATGGATAGACTAGTGGCCCGGTGCACGAAATTCGTGCACGGGGGGGGGGGGGGGGGAGGAGGGGAGGTGTCTCTCAGCCCAGCCTGAATCCTCTCCAATCTGAAACCCCTGTGGAATCGGGCCTAAACTGGCAGTTGGACAACCTCCTTGCAATCCAAGACTGCTGGCTTCTAACCGCTCACCTGCCTGCCTTCTTGATCACCCCTAACCACTCTGCCTGCCAGCCTGATCACCCCCAACTGTCCTCCCCTCCTGGCCTGATCACCCCTAACTGCCTCTGCCTCAGCCCTGCCACCATGGCTTTGTCTGGAAGGACTTCTGGAAGGTCTCATGGTCTAATTAGCATATTATCCTTTTATTAATATAGATAGGATATGACATACTATCATAACTATAACACATGTACCAGTATTACTCTATGAGAATACATACTTCATGTGATAGGAAGGCATCTAATACATTACATTGTATATGTTGTAAGTAGTAGGAAATACTGTATTCATAGCAATAATATACACCCTGTGACTTTCCTTCCTGATTTGGGAATGGTTCCCCAGTTCTTTGAACATTTCCTGGCCCCTAATGTATTTTTTTTTTCTTGTCATTCAGTGTAACTTTATTTACTGTTTATCTCACATGATTTGAAGTCTTTAATTTCTAATCACCAAAGACTCAAAGGACTATTTTTTCCATGAAGTTTAACATTAACATTAGTGAATTCGTGTATTCATGTGTTTTTATTGTAAACATCTGAATTATTCACATTGTCATGGATCCTGAACTCATAAGCATGGACCATGCACAGGCTGGCAGCAAGCCAGGAAGCCATTCTGCAAGCAAACAGATACTCTGCATAAGGAGAAAAGTCATAGCACAACATTTAATGTCCAACCTGAGTCACCTCAGAATGTTGCATATATTGACTTCTTAATTCATATAGTATCGGGAACTCAACTGCTTGGTTGGTGACAGGGTTGACCTGGTTTCAGGAGGATTATTCCTGAAATAAATGAGGAAAGGGGGGGCTCAATCTTTTCTTGGTTGCTTGCTCTTCCCCAGCACCTTCATCTTTCTTCTCATCCTCAGCTTCTTGGGCATCTTCTCCTTCTCCTTCACCTTCACCTCCTTCTTCTTCCTCCTTTGCATCCTCAAATTCTTCCTTGGCACCTTCTTCCTCTTCCTCTCCTTCCTCTTCATCAGCCACTTTCTTTTCCTTCTCCTCCTCTTCAGCTTTTCCTTCAGAGGGGTGTTCATCCTTAGCTTCCTCGGCTTTTGCAGACTTAATGGTCTCCTCCACCTCGATCTGCTCCTCCTGGACATGGCTGGTGTATTAAGAAGGGAAGGAGTGAGTGAACATCAAGTAGGAGCTAGTCTGTAAACCACCTTAAGCAGATCGACCAAAGATCTGGGAACTCTGGGAGTAGCCACTGGCTATGCTTCCCACACTGGTGAAACTGAGCTGGGTCTCCTCACCTTCCAAGAGTTTCCTGTAAGCTGCAGTGTCAATGTCCAAAGCCACATTGATGAGGTCCTGGTATTCTTTTAAATATCATGCCATTTCACTCTGTAGTTCTCAACTCATTTTCTAATTTGTTGATTGTGTCCTGCATAGCACTATCGTCAGAGTTCTGCTTATCCTCCAGCTCTTGCAGCTGCTTTCCCAGAGCTTAGTTCATGCCCCAGCATGCTTTGATCTCCAGGATCTTGGCCTTGAGCAGGCGGCGGCTTTCAGACACCTCCTCCTTGGTGAACACCTTGTAGGTGTTCTTGGCAGTGCTCTCGGTCAGCATGGTGAAGCAGCTCTTGTACCATTCTTCTGCATTCTGCATGTCCTTGGCAGCCAGCTTCTCCTACTGGGCACTGATGTCCTTGAGCGCTGCAGAGAGGTCAGACTTGGAGAACATGTCCATCTCCACGGAGATCTGAGTGTACTGGATCTGCACCTGCAGCTCAGCGATCTCCTCTTCATGCACCTTCTTCAGAAAGGCAATTTATTCAATCAGGCTGTTGATGCGCTTTTCAAGCTCAGCGCCAGCAAGAGTCACCTCGTTTGCACCTTTTCCCCACCTCTATCAGCCAGCCCTCTGCGTCATCATGGTTCAGCACCTCTTCCTGGTAGCATGCCTGCAGGTTGCTCACAGTCCATTCCAAGACCTGGTGTCTGCTAACTGCCCACTGCCCTCTCCTCGCCAGGGACTGGGCACAGTGGGCTGGTGCACAGGCATCCCATTTTCATTAAAATGTTCAACCCTGGCCTGCTCCACCGGTGTCCACAGGCCGCCCGGGGGCAGACAGTGATCCCAGAGACCCTGGCCACCCCAGCCTACCCAGGGTCCCGATGGCTGCCTGGACACTGTGGGTGGTGTCAGGCGCTGCCCCGCCCCCCCTTGCCCAGTTACCTATCACGGCCTCAACCCAGCAGGCGACATCAGGCTCTGCCCGCCTGGCCTGCCTGTTCCTCCATGGTGGACTGGACACTGCGAGGCCTGCCCTGTACCAATGGTGGCCTGGACCCCGTGGGCTGCATCAGGTGCTGCTGGCCTGGCCTGCCTGGTGCCTGATGGCGGCATGAACACCGCGGGTAGCATCAGGTGCTGCCCGCCAGGCCTGCCGGACCCCATGGGCTGCATCAGGCACTGCCCGCCCATCCTGCCTGGTCCCCGATGGCTGCCTGGATCCCACAGGCTGCATCAGGCGCTGCCCGCCAGGCCTGCCTGGTCCCCGATGGTGGCCTGGACCCCGCAGGCAGAGTCAGGCGCTGCCTGCCAGGCTTGCTTGGTCCCCAGTGGCGGCCGGGACCCCGCAGGCGGTGTCAGGTGCTCCACCCCCCCCCCCCCCGCCCCCGTCTGCTTACCTATCAGCTCGACCCTGCAGATGATGTCAAGCACTGCCCGCCTGGCCTGCCCATCCCTGATGGTGGACTGGACCTCGCAGGCGGCGTCTGGCGCTGCCCTCACCCCAATGCCCAATTACCTATCGTGGCCTCCACTCAGCAGGCAGCGTCCGGCGCTGCCCCTACCCAATGCCCAGTTACCTATCGTGGCCTCCACTCAGCAGGCAGCGTCAGGCGCTGCCCGCCTGGCGTGCCCGGTCCCCCATGGTGGCGTGGACACCACGGGTGGAGTCAGGTGCTGCCAGCCCCGCCTGCCTAGTCCCCGATGGCGGCCAGGACCCCGCTGGCGGCGTCAGGCGTTTCCCCCGCCCCCCCCCGCCCGCTTACCTATCAGCTCGACCTTGCAGATGATGTCAGGCGCTGCCCTCCTGGCCTGCCCGGTCCTGGATGGTGGCCTGGACCCCTCGGGCAGTGTCAGGCGCTACTCGCCAGGCCTGCCCCGTTACCAATGGCTGCCTGGACATCGCTGGCAGAGTCAGGCGCTGTCCGCCAAGCTCTCCTGGTCCCTGATGGCAGCCTGGACACTACAGGTGGAGTCAGGCGTTGCCTGCCAGGCCTGCTGAGTTACCAATGGCGGCCTGGACCCAGCCCCCGCTCCTCTTACCTATCAGTTCCACCCTGCAGACCATGTCAGGCACTGCCCACCTGGTCCCTGATGGCGGCCTGTACACCACAGGAGGAGTCAGGCACTGCCCGCCAGGCCTGCCTGGTCGGGAATGGCACCAGCCCCTCCTGCATATGCAAATTAGCCACCATCTTAGTTGGGTTAATTTGCATACTCACTCTGATTGGCTGTGGATGGATCGAAGGTACGGTCAATTTACATGTTTGTCTATTATTAGGTAGGATTTATAGGATAGGATTGCTTAAATGGTGGGAGAGCCTTTTACTTCAGGAGGAGATGCTCTTGGCAGACAAATATACATAATCCCTATATCTGGACTAATAGCCAGCCATATGCATTATACTGCCAAATTGGTCATTAAAAAATTGAACTGCTTTCTTACACCTTACACCAAACAGCTGTTGCCCTTCAAACCCCTCCTCAGCCCCCACTTAGGTTCTGCCTTCGCAGTTCACCCAGATTAGGTTCTGATTGGTTGGTTTCTATGCCAGTCAGTGTCAAAAGCTCCACCTCCTAGGCAGCCATTGGCTCCTCGCACTTCACCCAGATTTGGTTCTGATTGGTTGGGTTATATGCCAGTCAGTGTCTCCAGGCCTATCAACAGGCCTGATCAGAGAGGCAGGGCTGGTCAGCAGCCCCAGCAGAGGCTCCAGAGAAAGAGAAGAGTGGTTGCTGTCTAGGCCCTGATAGAAAGAGAGAGGCAAGGGCTTATCACCAGCTGCCACTGAGGCTACAGATCAGACCCTGCTTCTCTATCCAGGCCTCTCTTCGGGCCTGATCCACAGCCCCCTCAGCAGTCAGTGCTGTGTTGCCACCGGCACTGACTTCTGGTAGGTTGAGCTTTTGGTCATTTTGGATGTTACGGACCCTGGGTTTTTATATATTAGGATGTGTGTGTGTGTGTGTGTGTGTGTGTGTGTGTGTGTGTGTGTGTGTGTGTTTTTCTGTTGGGGGTGACCAGGCCATCAGAGGGGGGCAGTTGGGGGCGACCAAGCCGGCAGGGGGGGCAGTAAGGGGTGACCAGGCTGGTGGAGGGGCAGTTACAAGCAACCAGCCTAGCAGGGAGGGGACAGTTGGGGGTAACCTGGCTGGCAGTGGGGGAAAGTTAGGGGTGACCAGGCAGGCAGGCAGGTGAGTGATTAGGAGCCAGGGGCCCAGGATTGTGAGAGGGATGTCTGACTGCCGTTTAGGCCCGATCCTGGGAGTCGGACATCCCTCGAGAGGTCTCAGATAGGAGAGGGTGCAGGCTGGGCTGAGGGGAACCCCCCATGCACGAATTTTGTGCACAGGACCTCTAGTATATATACAAAATCATTATGTTTTAAAGCTAACACTAAAACAATGTTTCATGTCAATTATATCTCAATAAAAATAACAAAATATATTTTCTGTTCATATTAATCATATTAATTAATATTTACCCTGTAAAACATTAAATAAAAATATAGGTAAATATTTATTAATATTATTACCACTATTTGTTTATAACAATAAAATCATTAAAATTAACATGAGCCGAAACCGGTTTGGCTCAGTGGATAGAGCGTCGGCCTGCGGACTCAAGGGTCCCAGGTTCGATTCCAGTCAAGGGCATGTACCTTGGTTGTGGGCACATCCCCAGTAGGGGGTGTGCAAGAGGCAGCTGATCAATGTTTCTCTCTCATCGATGTTTCTAACTCTCTATCCCTCTCTCTTCCTCTCTGTAAAAAATCAATAAAATATATTTAAGAAAAAATAATAATAAAATTAACATGAAATATTTTTTAAAATTTTATTTGCTGATTTCAGAGAGAAAAAGGAAGGGAAAGAGAGAGAAGGAAAAACATAGATTTGTTGTTGCACTTATTTATGCATTCATTGATTGCTTCTTCCATGTGCTGTGACAGGGGATTGAACCCAAAACCTTTACATCTCAGGATGATGGTTTAACAAACTGAGCTACCCAGGCAGGGCCCAGATAACATATTTTTGTGAAAAATAACTTTTTTCCAAAGTGAGAGAAGTTGTATTATTTGTTTTATAATATTTAGACATTTAATAATCAGATTTAATATCTGCTTCTGTATTCATCTATTGTGATTACACCAGACATGCCTTGTCATCTGTGGAAAAGCCACTGTAATAATCTAGAGAGAATGATAATAAGAAAATAACTAATAGTATTATTATTTTGTCAACCGTACTGACCTCACAGATTCCCCCAAAGGGTCTTGAGGAACTGTCAGAGATGCTCAGACCACATTTAGATTAGATAATGACAGATAACATGGGCTACAAAATAACTTTATTTTCTCTTGACCCAGATGTTACTAATTCTTTGATCACTTTATCAACATCTGCTACTTTTGTGAAGATCTCTGTGGCATAATTTCAGCAGGCCAGGAATTGACCTGGACGGTTCGTCACCTCTTTGATCAAGACATGAAATATACTAATTAATAGCAATGATTCGTATACAAGGGGCTGAGAATTTTCTGGGAAATTTATACCAGCTTGTCAGCATCATATATTAATGAGAATGAGATTAATGATTTGCATCTGGTCGTGATGAGACCCTCAGAAGGGTCTACTGCTGGGGCTGGTTACGTAGCAAGAATATGCCTACAGGACCAGCAAGGTATGAGCAATATGGATCAAGATCTAATCGTGCACTCCCTGGGTGTGAAATATGGATCAAGATTTAATCATGCACTCCCTAGGTGTGAGGTGCCCCACGCCCACGTTGGTGGTTCCTAATTCACAGAGGTGTGTTTGGTGTGGCCCTCCTAGAGAGCAACTGATGCTCCAACCCAAGCTCTCTGACACTGTGCTGGGAAGCAGCAAAGTGCACTTGAGTCCTGTTGCTATATTACATTTTTTTCCTACAAAAGTGTGTAACTTGTAAGCATTGCTATTTTGGGTCCTGTGAGTCTTATTTAGCAATTGAACCCTGTCTGATGGCCTCTATTAGTGCAACTTCCGTAACCATTACATCTCATTCTGGTCTCGCTCTTCTGTGAGCTCTGGCAGTAAGTATTGTGTTGTATGCTGAACATCTAATTGCTCTGTGCACTGTGCTATTACTTCAATTGTTTCCCACGTGCAGATCATATGTTTCCATTTTGTAAGCTCCTTGAAATAAAAAAGATATGGTTTGTTTGTCTTTTTATAAACTCCACCTTACCTAGCAGAGGTCAGGCTCTCAGTTCTGCCTGCCAAAAATACTACAGTAAGGGTAGCTTACTAGGTGGCTTACACAACAAAATTTATTTCCTCAGAGGTTCGGAAGCTACAAGTCGAAGATAAAAGTGTCAGCAGAATTATTTCCTGGTTAGGAGTTTGTTCCTGGCATGCAGATGGCCACCTTTCTGCTATACATGGTCTCTTCTGTATGGAGAGAGAGAGAGAGAGAGAGAGAGAGAGAGAGAGAGAGAGAGAGAGAGAGAGAGAGTGAGAGAGAGATCCTGTGTCATTTCATCATCATCTTATAAAGGAACCAGTCTATCTACTGGATTAGGGCTCCACATTTTGAACTCATTTATTCTTAATTACCTCTCTAAAGTTCCTATTGCCAAATATAGTCACACTTGTTAAGATTTCAATGTATTCATTTTATGTGGAACACAAATCAGTCCACAGCAAGCTCCAAGTAAACTTATATAGAATAAAATTGAGCCCAACTTGTTTAAACAAAATAAATGTTTTTTTTGCATACCCTAAAACAAAATGGTCACAGTTGCTTTTCTGGTTGATAGGTAACCATCATCACTATATTTGTTAATATTCTAATGTTGTTTCCTTCACATCCTTGAGTCACTGGCATGATTTTGAAAAATAGGTAGCAAAGGAGTTGTGTTTGATATGATACTGTTTTTTGTTTGTTTGTTTGTTTCAATAACTAAGATAGCTTTACTAATCATTTTAGTTACATAAATCACCCATTCTGCAATGATTATGTTCTTAGAAAATGAATGATTTGTATGCAAGATCTAGAACCTTTGCAAATCAGTTGATAAAATTTAACACAGATCCAGAGATCCCTCAATTGTTATCTTTAGAATTAATTCATCTTATTGGTCTTTTTTAAAAACTTCATTAGGAATAAATTCTAGTTGTTACTCAGCTACCTCAAACATAAAATCTCTGTAGCCATAGTTTGGCTATATCAGTGGTTCTCAAAGTATGGTCCTTGGCTCAGCAGCCTTCCTGGTGATTCTTATGCATTCAAAAGTTTGGGAATCTCAACTTGATCAATACCTCCAAATTCTGCTTTCTCATTAAAATCTCTGGAAAAGCTTTAATTGTGTGGTAAGTTTGAAGAGGGGGGTGGGGTGTAAGGGTTTAATTGGGGGAAGAAGAGGGCATCTGTAATACTTCCAACAATAAAGAAAATTTTTTTTAAAAAAAATGCTGTGTCACCCACAAATATTATTTAATTTTTATAGGGTTAGAATTAGGCAATTTGATTTTTATAAGTTTCCCAGGTGATTCCAATGTGCAGACATGGTTGAGAATCACCTTTCTAGATTAATTTGCATGCCAATCAAACAGTGGAATAGTACTCAGCCAAAAGCAAAGATGAAATACTGCCATTTGTGAAAACATGGATGGGTCTTGGGAATATCATGCTAAGCAAAATAAGTCAGACGGCCCTGACTGGTGTGACTCAGTTGGTGTCATCCCATGCACCAGGAGGTTGCTGGTTGTATTCCTGGTCACGGGCACATGCTGGGGTTTCCTAGATTGTGGGCTCCATCCCAGGTAGGGGGCATGCAGGAGGCAGCCAGTCAATGTTGTACTCTCACATTGATGTTCCTTTCTCTCTCTCTCCCCACTCCCTCTCTCCCCTCCTCTCTCCTTAAAAATAAATAAACTTTTTTAAAAAGTAGACAAAAGAAGTCAAGAACTGTATGATTTCACTCATATGTGGGGATATAAAACTGAAAGCAACAAACAAAACAACAACAAACACATAGACACAGATAACAGGATGGTATTTACCAGAGTGAAAAGGGGTGGGGGATAGTAAAGGATAAAGGTGGACAAATACTAATGGTGACCGAAGGAGACTTGACTTGGGGTGGTGAAAACACAGTACAATATACAGATGATGTATTTTAGAATTGTACACTTGAAACATATAATTTTATTAACTAATGTCACCCAAATAAATTTAATAAAATTTTAAAAATAAAAGGAAAATCTTTCTATTAAAAAGATGAAGTTATAAGACTATTTGTAACCCTTAGCAGAATTAAAGGAGGCCGGAATTCTATAAAGATTAGGCTTTTTATTTTTCTGTTCTCTATCTTCCTTTGACTTTTTTTAATACAGTTGCATTGAGGTATTAATAAAACACAAGAAAATTTATCCTTTGTAGGTTTACACTTGAATGAGTTTTGATAAATGTATATAGTAGTGTAAGCACAACCACATCAAAACAGAAAATAATTTCCATTCTTCTCCAAATGATTCTTCCTTTTGCTTTGTAATTATTGTCCTGTCCTCACTCCCAGTCCCTGGTGATCACTGATCTGATTTCTTTCTTTACAGTTTTGCCTTTTCCAGAATATCATAAATATTCTAGGAGTCATACAGTATACAGTCTTTTGGATTCTTCCTGCTTTTACTTAGCATGATGATTTTGCGATTTGAGTTGTTGCATGTAACAACAGTTCTTTCCTCTTTATTGAGTGTACCCCTCTACATAGTCATACTGCTACTTGTTTTTCTATCCACCATTTGATAGACATTTGGGAAATTTCCTGTATGGCACTATTAAGAATAAAACTGTCATATACATTTGTACATAGGTCTTTGTGTAACGTAAGTTTTTATATCTCTTGGATATGTATCTGGGAGTGTGATTGAAAAGTTGTAAGGTAATACTATGCTTAATTGAAAAAGGAAATGAGACATGGTTTTAAAGAGACCATATAATTTGCATTGTCATAAGCAATAGGTAAGAGTTCTCATTGTTATGCTTCTCCCCAGTACTTGTGTTTTCTCTTAGCATTTTAGTTTTGTTTTTTGTCTATTTGCCATTCTAATAAGTTTTTAGTAGTATCTTACTGTGATTTTAATGTCTTTCTCTGACTAATGATATTGAATATACATGCCATCCATATCTCTTCTTTTCTGTAGTGTCTCTTCAAAACTTTGCCAAAATGTTTAAAGAGTTGTTTTATAATTATAGAGTTGGAAGAATTTGTTCCATATTTTGGATATTTGTCCTTTATAAGCTATATATTTTGCAAATATTTTTCCTATTCCGCAGCTCTAAAAAAATTTCTTAACAAATGTCTTTAAAAGAGCTGACATTTTAAAATTTTGATTTAAAACCAGTTATGAATTATATATTTTTATCGCTCCTATTTTTCTGTTCTATAAAATCTATGCCTAAATCAAGGTCACAAAAATTGTCCTCATTTTTTCAGAAATTTTATAAATTCAGTTTTACACTTAAGTTTAAGATTGATTCATTTTGATTTGATTTTTGTATGTGGTATGAGCTTTCAATTAAGGTTTTGTTTTCTGTTTGTTGATTTATTTTGTTTTGTTTGTGTACAGAAACTCAAATCCTTCAATATATTTTGTTGAATGACTATTTTTATCAAATTACATTGGCACCTGTGTCAAAATCAATTGAAAATATATGTGTGGAATTGTTTCTTGATGTTCTATTTTATTTTTCAGTTATCTCAATTAGTTGCATGTGCTGTTTGGGTCTTTTATATTTTCTAACTAATTTTTTATCTAGTTGTTCTACTGTTTATCAGGAGTAGAATGTCGACGTCTCCAACCATTTGTGGATTTTTCCATTTACCTTTCTATTAATCATTCTTTGTTTTATGTATTTCAAAATTATTTTAAGTGTATATATCTCTAAAATTGTATAATCTCTTGGTTAAATGACTTTTTATTAGTATGTTATAGGCCTTTTTAACTCTGATAATTTTTCTTGGATTAAAGTCTAGTTTATATGATAATAACCAGTGCAGTTTTATTTTAATAGTTTCCTGGATATACGTGTGTGTGTTTTATGATAAATCTGTATTTATATTTCAAAAGACTTTCATGCAAAAAATAATAATGTCTCTGTTTGTCAAATCAGAAAATCTCTGATTTTATTTGGAATATGTAGATCATTTATGCTTATTGTAGCTATTGCTATATTTATATTCAAAGATGTAGTCATGATAAACTGTGTTTTATTTTTCCTCTATTTTCTGACTTTATGTATCAATAATTTGTTATTGACTTCATTTTATTATCACTATTAGTTTATAAATTTCACCTATTTTGTGTAGTTACTCTATGCTTTACAATATATACCTTTCATTTATAACATTCCACCTTTACAGAATATATATTTTTTATTTCTTACACTTTAAGTACAGTGAAAAGACCTTAAAACAATATACTTCTTTTTCTTTCCTTCTTTTTGGTTATTGGTGTTATGCATTTTACTTCTACATACATTAGAAATCCTCAATATATTGTTGTTATATTTGCTTTGTAAAGTATTTAAAATTGTAAACATAATAATAAAAAAACAAAACTTTGTATATTTTCCTTTTTTTATATACTATATTTGGTACTCTCTATTTCTTTGTGTATAGTCCAATTTCCATACATTCTTTCTGCATAAAAAATGTTTGCAGAGGCCTAGTCAGCATGGCTCAGTGGTTGAGCATTGAATTATGAACCAGGAGGTCATGGTTGGATTCCCAGTCAGGGCATACGCTTGGGTTGCCTGCTTGATTCCTAGTAGCGGGTGTGTAGGGGCAGCTTATCAATGATTCTCTCTCATCATTGTTGTTTCTCTCTCTCTCTCCCTTTCTCTCTGCTATCAGCAAAAATATATTTTAAAAAAAGGAATGTTCTCGCCCTAACTGGTTTGGCTCAGTGGATAGAGCCTCGGCCTGTGGACTATAGGGTCCCAGGTTCGATTCTGGCCAAGGGCATGTACCTTGGTTGCAGGCACACCCCCAGTAGGGGTGAGCAGGAGGCAGCTGATCTATGTTTCTCTCTCATCGATGTTTCTAACTCTCTATTCCTCTCCCTTCCTCTCTGTAAAAAACTCAATAAAATATATTAAAAAAAGGAATGTTCTCATAAGACTAAATTCTCTCAATTTTTGTTTGCCTGAAAAAGTCATTATTTCATTTTCATTTGTGAAAAAATATTTTGCTCTACTCAGAATACTGAGCTGATAGATTTTTATTCTTTAAGAATTAAAAAAAAGTCACTCCATTTTCTTCTTTTTCATGAATTTTTATTGAATTTCTTGGGGGTGACATCTATATAAATAAAAATGTAAATGTTCGTTTGTTCAAAATCTTAAATCTCCGAAAGTTCTTCACCGATTGCTTTGAAATTTTGACACAACATTGCATTCGAATACACACGTGTTTTTATATACCTTATACCTACTATTATATAGATGTCACACCTGTGACAGGTAAAAACATGCTTTTTTTGAAAAACAGCGCCATCTGTGGGACATAAAAGCAACACACGCTATACTAAATATTTTATGATTCCATTTCAATGTTTCCGATTTACAATCCATTTATGATTTCCAAATTTCCAATTTTATGATTCCATTTTAATGTTGATAATGATTGAAAATTTGTGCTTAGAAATCGCAAACAAAGTTCTCAATCAATTGGGAATGCCATCACCGAATCGATCTGCTGCTGCTTCATTCGATGTAGAATTGCGTCGTGAACAAAATTACAACACGGGTGATCTTTTGTCATATGTGCAATCAAATATTCCTAAGCTAACCCTTGAGCAAAAGGCATTTACGATCAAATAATGCAAACTGTCAATAACGGGATTGGAGAAATCTTCTTCTTAGATGCACCAGGAGGAACTGGTAAAACGTTCCTAATTAGATTGATTCTGGCAACAATTCTATCCCAAAATGACATAGCCTTAGCTCTTGCGTCGTCTGGAATAGCTGTGACATTGCTACCAGGTGGAAGAACTGCTCATTCCGCTTTGAAATTGCCATTGAACATGCAATTCATTGAAACTCCCACGTGCAACATTTCCAAAGCATCCGGCATGGCAAAAGTATTGCAGAAATGCAAACTTATTGTTTAGGATGAATGCACAATGGTGCACAAAAAATTGCTCGAGGCTCTTGATCGATCATTGCAAGATTTGCGTGGAAACATCAGACCATTTGGGAATGCATTAATATTGCTTACAGGAGATTTCAGGCAAACATTGCCTGTAATTCCTCGATCGACACCAGCGTACAAAATAAATGCTTGCCTGAAATACTCTTCTTTGTGGCAACACATAAATACGTTAAAATTAACTATAAATATCTGTGTCCAGCTGCAAAACAATCCATCAGCTGAGATATTCTCACATCAATTGCTGGAAATTGGGAATGGAAAGGTGCCGGTTGATCTGACCTCAGGACGAATTTCATTGCCTCACAACTTCTGCAATTTAGTGACGTCAAAAGAAGAATTGGTTGAAAAAGTATTTCCCAATATTCAAACCAATTATAAGAATCATGATTGGCTGAGTGGACAAGCTATTCTTGTGGCCAAGAACAAAGACGTCTACGAACTTAACAATATTATTCAGTCTAACATTCAAAGCGAAGCAGTCACATACAAGTCCATCGACATTGTTGTGGAAGCAGATGAAGCGGTTACTTATCCAACAGAATTTTTGAATTCACTCAATCTGCCAGGGATGCCATTGCACATACTGCAATTGAAAATTGGCGTGCCAATTATCATGTTGTGAAATATTAACCAGCCAAAGCTTTGCAACAGCACGCGGCTTGCAGTAAAAAAAATGAATGAGCAATGTCATAGAAGCAACAATCTTGACAGGACCTTTCAAAGGTGAAGATGTCCTCATTCCTCACATTCCTATAATTCCAACGGATATGCCATTTCAATTTAAGAGATTGCAATTCCCAATTTGATTGGCGTTTGCAATCACCACCAACAAAGCTCAGGGCCAATCTTTAGAATTGTGTGGTTTAGATCTAGACACGGATTGCTTTTCACATGGACAATTATATGTTGTGTGTTCTAGAGTCGGCAAACCAGACAATCTCTATATCTGCACAGACAATGGAACAACAAAAAATATTGTATACCCACAAGCATTGTGAAATTAAACATATTAGAAATATCCGCTTTCTCTTTTCTTTCTTTTCCATTTAACCAGACTGAGCCACAGCAACGCATGGCCGGGTACAGCTAGTTGGTTAATAAACTTATGTAGGTTTCAGGGGTACAATTCTACAATATATAATCTGTATATTATATAGTGTGTCCACCACCCAAAGTCAAGTCTCCTTTCATCACCATTTATCCCCTCTTCACCCTCTTCTACCTCCCCCATCACCCCTTCCCCTCTGGTCATCACTATATTGTTCTCTGTGTCTATGAGGTGTTTTTTCTTAATCTTCTCACCTTTTTTCACCCAGCCCCCTCCCCTCTGACAGCTGTCAATCTGTTTTCTGTATCTAAGAGCATATTTTTATTCTGTTTATTTTGTTTATTAGATTCCACATACAGGGTGTCCCACAAAAATGTATACATACTTTGACTAATTATTAATCCCAATGGGTTAAATCTGAAATGAGAGAAACACCAACTGTTAAGAGTGTATACATTTTTGTGGAACACCTTGTATAAGTGAAGTCATATGGTATTTGTCTCTCTCAAACTGGCTTATTTCACTTAGCCATTTCCTTCTGACAGGAAGTCCTCCACAATTCTTAACTTTATTATATACTCACTCTTTCTTTTTTGTTCCCACCATGACTACATTGCACATTTTCTCTTTAACTTTGGTTTTTGTCACTTGACTATGATGTTTCTATGTATATTTGTGTATTTTTGAGTATGCATTTGTATTTATCCTGCTGTATTTTTTGGCCTTCTTGGATATGTATTTTGTTGACTTCTATAAATTTTGGAAAATTCTGGGCCATTGCATCTTAACTATTTCTTCTACCCCCTGTATGAGAATAATAATTAATTTATGCGTCTCAAATCATTATTAGTGTCTTAAGTCATATGACTCTACATGTATTAATAAAAATGCATATACAAATTACACAAAAATAGGGCAAGTAGAAAAATTAAACTCTTCACGAAAATGTAAAAAATATGCTCCTCTGATGCTGAATAAAACCAACAGATTTTTCCCTCCCTTATTTTAAATCTATAACTTTGTGAAGGTTTTCAGATCTCAGGCTTATTTTATCTGCCTAAATTTATGTTTTTCAAATTTTGCTTGTGATGGGGCTCAGTTCACACTATGACCCCAAACAGCACCTTGGCACCTTGAATATATTAAGCTGAAGACATTTGAAAAAAACAGCAGAAGCAGGAAGGTCACTGACCTTCTCTCCCACACTTGTTCCCTGAAACAGGCCATAAAACTTTCATGTGAGGGGTGCCCTCCCTACACCCGGAGGAAAGGAGCGGTCTTGTTTCTGAAGATCAAGAAGAATCTGAGCAAACATGCCTTGCTGAGTTTCCCCCAGCTAGTAGACATGCCTCATACTTCCTAACCCATCGTGTTCTTCCAGTATGGTCCATTCTTCACCAAACCTAGCATAAAACAAAACATAAAAACACCTCTGTTTCCTCATATCTTCACTTCATTTTGAATATTCCTGTGTCATGTAAAACATAAATAAATGTGTATGTTTTTCTCCTGTTAATCTGTCTTTGTCAGTTTGATTTTCAGACCCAGCCAGGATCCTCAGAATGTCAAGCAAAACTTTTTACTCCCCTGTACCTGTGATACCCTTGTCTGATAATCTAGACACCTCGCTACATTTGGTACCTTCTTTTTTTGTTGTTGTTAATCCTCACCTGAGGATATTTTTCCATTGATTTTTAGAGAGAGTGCAAGGGAGGGAGAAAGACACAGAGAGAGAGAGCATCAATGTGGAATTGGTTGCCTCCTGCTCCGATGAGGGCCGGGAATTGAGCCTGCAACCAAGGCACATGCCCTGGACCTGAGTCAAACGAGGAACCCTTTAGTCGGCTGGCCAACACTCTGTTCCATGAGCCAAACTTACTAGGGCTGGCACCTTCTTCTTACAGAATTACGAAGTAATGAAGGTCAGTTTTGAGTTTCACAATCCCTAGGTACAATAACCAGACATCGTGATCCTTCTGGACCTCCCTCAACCCTGCCCCCAAAGAACCCTCTATTCTGCGAAGACACATGTGCCTTCTATATTGCCCATAGCTTAATTTCCTTTTCATTTTTTTGGTCTCGTCATAACCCTCAGTTTAATTACTTATTTAAATTTAATAAGAAGCATTAAGTCACCCACTTGTGTTTTTCATTTACCACTTTCTTCAACTCGAGCCACAAATTTACAATGTGACAGAAAATTCATGTCCCCAGTTTGTCTCTTTTTAACTCCCAGCAACAGAGTTTGTGTCTTTCTACTATTAATGTAATCATTATAATTGGCAGATGATAATAAAAATTAAGTGAATTTAATTTTTTAAAAATTAAAAATTTTACCAGCTCTATATTTCAAAGCACTTCTCTGTCCATTTCTCACTTCTTTCTCATAGTCAACCTGTGGGGTAGGGAGTACAGGTGTTATTAGCCTTAAGGAAAGTGGCTGATATGACTCAGAGGGTACCAGGGAACTAGGTGTGTCTCAGACATCACACAGTGTTCTGCTAAGTCAGCACAGTAGGCTACGCAAAATCACTGAAGATTTGTTTTCTGGCCTCCTGTGAAAAGAGAAAATTTCATTTGTGAACAACGCAACAGGAGACTTAAGATCCACATGCAGCCATTTATGATGAGACCCAAACATATTACTTTACTTGGTAATTTCTACATCTGTCATGAGATGCTGCTGCTGATCACACTGACTGCCTCACAGATGTGAAAAGTGCTCTGAAAATCAAACAATCCCCCCACCCCTACACAGGTGCTGCCTGGCAACATGTGCCAATTCCCTCGGTTTAAATGGCACCAATTCACAAATACTATTGAAATATAAATAATAAGGGTGTGATGAGCTTGGAATACTGTTACTTTTGTTTTAATGTATTTAAAAAAACTTAATGTTTTTTTCAGACAAGTTTTACTTTTGCAAAAAAATTGAGAGGAAGATACAGAAGTTCCCCATACACTCCCTGCCGACACATGCATAGCCTCCCTTGTTGTCAACATCACTCACCAAAATAGTGCATTTGTTACCAAGAAGGGATCTAGATTGACACCCCATCTCCATCCATAGTTCACAATTCACATTAGGGGTCACTTTTGGTATTGTACATTCTATGGTTTTGGACAAATGTGAAATGATATATATCCATTATTATGGTGTCATATGGTATATTTTCACTGATCTAAGATCCTCTGTGCTCTGTCTACTCATATCCACCCCCCGCCCAACTCCCTGGAAACCACTGATATTTACTTTCCAAATAGTTTCACCTTTTGTAGAATGTCCTATAGTTGGAATTATGCAGTAAATAGTCTTTTCAGAGGGCCTTCCTTCACTTAATAATAAGCACTTAGTTTTCTTCCATGTCTTTTCTTGATCATTTCTTTGTAGTACTGAATATACTCCAGTTTAGATGTACCACGGTTTATTCATTCACTCAGCTATTGAATGGCATCTCAGTTGCTTCTAAATTTTGACAATTTTGAATAAAACTGCTATAAACATCTATGTGCCAATTTTCACATGGACATAAGTTTTCCCTCATTGGGTAAATACCAGAGTATGATTGCTATATTTTTGTGGCAAGAGTGTGTTTAACTTTGTAAGAAACCACCAAGCAATCTTCCAAAATGGCTGTACCATTTTGCAATCCCATTGTTCCTGTTGTGCAACAACTTTACCAGCATTCCCTGTTGTGTTCTAATGCATTTCTTATTGTAAATATATATAATTTAATTTTCAGTAATGGCAGATTTAACAGCCAGCTAACAAAACTCCTAAAAAATGAACACTTGGCTTTCCTGTGGCAGTAGCAGCAGCCCCACCCCAGCCCTCACCCCTTCCCAAAGACTAGGGCTGCCTCTGCTTCTATCTGGTACTTGGGAATCTTTCTGCCTTGAGTCTGAGTTCCCTGCCTTGCCAGAAGCTCCTTTTCCAAGTCTGCTTCTCCACGCGAAGCTATAGTCTCCCCATCTTCATTTGACCTGTTATGCCATGAACTCGTTTTGTCTTGAGATTTCCGTCAACACTTTAGAGGATGCCCAGAGTGCCAGGGGTCTCGTCAGTCTCCCCAGATCCTGGACATCCCCTTCTCTTGAATTAGATCCTGAATAAGCCTGAGTTTAAGTGACCTGCTGAGCATCACGGGACTTAGTGACAGAGCTGGGGCCACGAGTCACTCGCCTCAGGCCTGGGGGAGAATGAAGCACCATTCTTCCTGTCATCCCTTTCCAATCTGTAGCCTTGCTTTTCTCAAGGCATATTCTTAACACCATTCAGGAATTATTCCAGGACTCTTGATATCTTTCAGGGTCAAGAATGCCCCTTTTTGAGGTGAAAAATGCATGATAATGAATATTTATTTCCAGTAAGTTAGACTAAGATGAAGTGTGTTGCTCTAGATTAGCCATATGTGCCCCTTAATAGCTTGAGAAAAGGCTCCACAGTATCTAATAAATAAGCACCAGAGAGAAATAAAAAAAGGCAGTGTTGCTAGGATACCTGGCTTGGCACTTTGTTTCATGATCAAGTCAGTAAGTATAAAACAAACAATGGCAATTGGTACCTCAAAGAAATACAAAATTCTTGCTTGAAGTGACAATAAGAAGAAAAAAAATGACCTGTGGAGAAGGGAGACCTACCTTCTTGCCACATATTAAGTTGAAACAAGTGCTAATTCCTTTTGCGTAGTCTATCAGGAGCTTGAAAAATCTTGTAGCAGTCATGACTACGTGTAATTACAGCAGTAGATGCAAATTCACATACAATTGTTCTCTTGTTGCTTTCTTGTTCTTTGTGTATAATTAACAAAGAAGGCTTTTCCATGGCAATGATCCACTAAGTACTAGGGTTCATTTAGCTTGAGTCTACCCAAGGCCAGGGCCACTGATCAATTCACCCAACCCAACAAAAGAATGAGAATCCATTAAAACTCCCTTTGGAGCCTAGCAAACAAAACTGGTTATTTGATTTCCCTGTTTGCTTCACTGAATTTTAATCACCTAATTAAATGAAAATATTTTAAAATCACCTTTGTGTGTCCCAAATTATGGCTGGCAGCATGAAGGTTAAACATGTAATAGAAGAAACAGCTTCCTTCCACAGGTTAAGATGTTTTGGCAGACACTGGGCCTAGGGACTGGGGTCTGATAACTTAGATGGTAGCTAAGAAAAATCAGATTTCATAAAACAACTTTATGAAAGTGGTCAGAGTTCAAATATGTTATTAAGTCTAAGAGTTTATTCCAGGGACCCTGAAATATGTAATTAGGCTAAAAGGTGGTTAATAGAGACTTTGAGATGGAGGTGAAGTGCAATACAGATAACAAACAATAGAACACCATACTTTTTCTCTACATATTAATGGACACCCACATTTTCTTCATAGGATTCTAGTGCTCTGATTTGTTCATCAATGAGCTAGACTTAAAAACCAAAGTGGAAATTTCTTACAATGGAAAACCAGAAAGGCTTAGAGAAAAGGCAACATTAGAAATGTATATACATCAAATGCTGGGGAATTCACTGCAAGCCTTAAGTTGTTGTGGAAAAGTGCAGATCAGTGAGAGTTGTATTGATAAGCTTGCAGAAGTAACATCTTGAGGTGGATTTTTTAGCAGACAAGTAATTTAGATCAGCAAAGAGAGGAATGGAATGGAATACTTTCCAACACTGTTTTGTTGTGATAGAGGTAAAATTCTCTATTTATAATTTTTTTTTTTAGCAAAATCAAACACCAACCAATCCCTAAACACGTCTCACCACTTTTCCCCTGAGAGCTGGATTTTGATTTGAAAGGACAGTAATGAATGCTGAGTCCAAAATTCTACTGCTAAATTCCTTCAGGCTTGCTCTTGCCAACTGAATTACTAGCTTAGAGAAGGCCACAGAATTTTTTCTTCATTAATTCATAAAGCAATATTCTTTATGCCTGTCAACCATGATTTTTTTTTATTTCTCTTGGGTTGACCTAATAATGTCAGTGTTTAACTATTCTTATTATCTTCACAAAGTATCAGGCACTTGGAAGATGCACATTTTTACAGAAGAATATGTGACAAGCTATGAGATCATGATGCAAATGACTGGTTGAAGAGTCAGATTAGCTTTCAACTTCTAAATCCTGGTCTCTTTCAAATGTGCACCTGAAGTACAGTTCTTATTTGAAAGGTATTCTGGCCAAAATTCCATCCTGATAATGTTGAAGTTTCCCCTAAGATGGGTCTATAGGATCAATAATGATTTATCTTTTGTGGCTCCTGCTTTAGGAGGAAGAATTGATAGTTGATGTTGTTGTTGTTTTTATTACCATTCATTCCTCACAATAAACTTTGATTGGATGCAAATTGCTTTAATGTTCTACAATCTTTTTTTCCTTCTGCATTTTTTTTTTCCTTTTTCCCCCTGGGCTCCATTTTTACTGCCTAACAATGTGGGAAGTGGTAGGGAATGTGAGAGATTAAGGTCATCTCTCTATCCCGTAGTTTCACCCCTGAGTCCTTCATTTTCAGTAGTAATATGGCTCTCCAGGAGAAAATCTTGTCACTTCTAATGGTGACCTGCCCCAAATATTTTGCCTGCACAATGCAATGTTTAAACAATTCTGTGATTGCTTGAACTCTGTGCTACATGAGAAGGCAGGACTATGGTGAGTTTGCAAATGGGAGACATCTCATTTCCTTTATGTAGGATAAAAATTAAGATAGCAATTCAGCCTCTTCTTGCCTTGATGATAGGCTCATGAGGCCCAAGAACACCTACTGGTGGGAGCTTTGCTATAAGAGTTCCCTGATATTTAACTCTGTGAAAGAATGTTAAGAGGAAAGTTTTATTAAGATAAAGCTTACATAACATACAATTTACTTATTTAAGACATCTAATTCAATAATTTCTAGTGCATTCACAGAATTATGCAACTTATCAGAATCACCCAAGAAGAAACCCCATTCCTTTTAGTTGTCTCCTTTCAGCCCTCCATCTCCTTAGCCCTAGGCAAATAGGAATGTACTTTCTGTCAATTTAGATTTGCCTAATCTGAACATTTCATATAGTTGGACTCATATAATATTCAGTCTTTTTGTAACCGGCTTCTTTCATTTAGCATAATATTTTAAGGTTCATCTGTGTTGAATAGATTATTAGTTCTTTTCCAGCTTCTTACCCCTGTCAGCCCCCATGCATCTTCCACATGTTGGTAAAAGTGCATTTCCAAACTACAAATCTGCTTACAGAGCTGTCCACTGCCTTCAGGAAGAAGTCAAACTTTCTTGACATAGACCAAATTCTCTTTAAAAAAAAAAAATTATAGTCACCATTTTGAAGGGTACAGTTCCACAGCATTAAGAACATTCACAATATTGAGCAACCAATCTCCAGAACTCTTTTCTTCTTGCAAAAGGAACACTATGTCCATTAAAGAACATCTCCCCCATTTCCCCCTCTTCAGACTCTGGCAATCATTATTAATAAAGGCCATTTTTTGTGTCTATTAATTTGAGTAAACTAGGCACCTCATATAAGTGGTATCATAGAGCATTTTTCTTTTTGTGACTTACCTATTTCACTTAGCATAATGTTCTCAAGGTCTGTCTCTGTTGTAGCATGTGTCAAAACTTCCTTTCTTTTTAAAGCTGGATAATAGTCTATTGTGTGCATAGAATACATTTTGTTTAGCATTCATGCACTGGAGGATACTTCGGTTGCTTCTTCCTTTTGGCTACTGTGAACATGCTACACATTAATAATGCTGTACATACTATACATATATCTGTTGGAGATACTGCTTTAAACTATTCTGTGTATGTGCTAAGGGGATCAGGATCTGTCACCTTAGTGTATGTCATTTAGGCATAAGGATTGTTTTAAGATTAAAGCAATTGGAAATCGGCATTTACAGGACAATTTCTTTATTCTCCCAATATTTGCCTAAATCAGGGCATATGTTTCCATTTGTGAAGTGGCATAAATTTTCTTTGGGAATGTGTCCCTTGTTCTATACCAGGTAGAGGACAGTAACTCTGATCATCAGAGACAGAAAATCAGCAAAGAGATGAATGTATAAATAAACCTTACTACAATAGCCCAAAACTTCCATTAGTTTCTCCATATATTCCTAATCACTTCCACATAATTTATCCTGCCGCAAAATCCAAACTCTCTGGAGGACTTTGTTGTTGTTGAAGTGGTGAATAAGCCCCCAAGTCTAACTACTTCATGAACTTTCACATTTTCTCCTGTTAATCTGTCTTTTGTTAATTTAGCTTGCAGGTCCCCAGGTCCTAAACTTAAAAGGATAGAGGAAAAGTTTTCCCTCCCCAACAATACCTAGAAGAAAAATTGCTGGATCATATGGTAATTCTATTTTTAAATATTTTTTTTGGTGGAAAACAATACCGATTTTCTCAGTAGCTGTGACATTTTATATTCCCAACAACAATGCATAAGGGTTCCAATTCTTCCATAGCCAAGCCCACATTAGTGCAGTTTGTTTGTTGTTTTCTGGTAGCAATCCTACCAAAAACAACATGTGTGAGATGGAATCTCATTGTGATTTTTATTTGCATTGTTTAATGTATGTGTCCTGATTCTACAACAGATCATACCTGACACTATATCTACTATTTGCCTCACATCTGTCTGATATATGAATACCTACTGCAGACTTCAAAGATTCTGCGTAGGAACACTGCCTCGTGTATACTCGTAAATGGGGAACATAACCATGATGCTTTTTTCTTAGAGTGTTGTTGCTGTTTTTAAGATTAATGGATGTATTGTATTAGAGCATTTAATAGCTCTCTGTTAAAAAATAAATGTTTCCTACTGCCTGATGCTACTAAAACACAATCTATATTATGCCTCCCAAAGTTAGCTGCATGTTTGGGTTGCTTCATCACTAATTAGTTAGCCATTGAATTCCTGATACGATTGTCGAGTCTTCTTGCATATAATAAATATACCAACCAAGAAATCCTGCTTGGCATCCTTGTTTGCTGCATTTATGGAAAAGTATAACTTTAATAATAGATGGGTAAGTGTCTAAACCAAATGTCTATAGCCTTGGCAACAAACGGATTATAAGAAGCAGCTTGGCCTGCAAGACCTGGGGAATCCTACTTCTAAAATGTCTGGGTCTAGGTGACATCTCTGGTTTGATTTATCCACTTAGAGGAGAGTGAACAGGTGGAACAGAACAGGCCAATGCCCACTGCCTACCAGTAGGGGTGAATGGCTTAGTTTCCTTACTATTGCGGTAAAGAATTACAATAGGAAGAACAAGCCCTGTTATGCCCATGTATGGTTAGCTAAGAGATGACAAGAGATTGCAGGCAGTTCCTTACATGTGGAATATAACTTTAGTTGTTGGAAACTTACATAATATCCTGGGATTTGAAACACCCGATTGGCAAAGACTCCATGTTTAGAAAGGCCCTATTCCATAAGGGAGTTAAAAAGAGCAGACTTTGGGCAGAAATTTATTTCTTCCATGGGAAGAAGTAAAAACATAGATAAAAGGGGAAGATTTGTTCTTCAAAAAACAATAATGAAACATCAAACAGTGGGGAGAAAAAGTTAATAAATATCACAGTTATTTAGAGTCCAGTAATTATCATAATGGCACTTCAAATGACATTCAATCTCTCTTTTTTCCCAAAAAAATATAAAGTATTCCAAAATTGTTCAAAAGCCATTCACCTTTCCTCTTTTGTACTTACCTGTAAAGGTTATCACAATGTAGAGAAACTATACTTTTCTATACATTACATCAAACTTCAGTCCAGAAAATGGGACAGAAACTTACTTGGAATGTCCTCCGTGGCATATGATTCACATTTGAGAGTCCAGCTGAGTTTCTCATAATACCGGTGAATAAGTTAGAAAAGTGTGTTTCATCATTCACTCTGTGATGAAAAGCTTTAATGTTCCAATCAGAATCAATGCAAAGATTTTTGGCCAGGAATTGGTAGATATTTTTACGGCTGGGTCAATGGTCTGAAAGATACCGAAGTCGTGTTATTTTTAAAAGTTTGATGAGGGAAAATAGGAGAGAAGTGGAGGGAGACTGCTGCTAGCTGCCGAAGCTTTAGGACAGGCCTGAGATCTCAATCCATTTTCTCTGCGACTGAAGCTGAAATCACAGTGCACTTCCCATCCCACGGCCACTGTCGCCCAGCCTTCATTTGCCCCACCTGTCATTAACATGTGATCACAGGGTTTCAGCTTTCTTTTCTCTCCACTGCCATTACAAGGTGGAGCGTCACTGGGGGAAAGACCACAGTTTGTGTCAATCATCAGGCCTCTAAAATCCCAGTGTTGAGCACATCCCCGTGGCTGAGCTCCTAGCCATGGGTGGAACATCACTCCCTTGCCTCTCTTGTTCATAGAGCTCAGAGGTTTTATAATCGATCAGATAGAAAGAATCCCATCCTTCCATGTATTTTAAAAAGGTTTTGTTGGGAATGATATGTAAAGGAGTCGTTTTAGAAGAGCTGGCATCACCAAAATGCTTATCAGGGTTTCCCTAAAGCCCCGGCAGCTCCTAAGACAAGCAAAAGAACTCATGCATTGGTCTTTTACTTGCCAAACCTTTTCCCTAAATTAATCTGGGAGCACAGACTTTAGCCCCGAGAAAGCTTAGATGGATGTCTTGTCACTCACTCTGCTTAAATAATCACATAACTTCTTTAGACTTTGGAAGTATGTCTACAGTAACTTTTCTTGCAAACGGGTAAGAAATAGCAAAAAGAAGCAACTTACAAAAGAGTAAGTACAAAGAGTTAATTTTAAAAAGTTTTTTAAAAATCTCACTAATAATAAAAATAATGAAAAATAAACAAAGATGCCAGCATTTGACTATTAAATCACAAATATTTTTGCATAATAATACCCACCACTTATTGGGATATAAAGAAATAAACATGCATATATTCATGTAGTGTAAAAGTTATAAAATATCTTGGCAGTAAGTGTCAACATTCTTAAAGAATCTGTGAAGTTGATAACATGACTCTACTTTTGTAAACTTACCCTAAGGAACTCAACAAATGCACAAAATCTGCATATAAGCATTTTTAATAGAGTAAAAATAGGTTAAGTTTTTCATGTCCTGATTTATGGTACTAGTTATATAAGCTATGGAATTCCCATATAAGGAGCCACAATGTACTTGCCTTAGTCATAACAAAATACCATAGACTGGGCTGCTTAAGTGATAGAAATTTATTTCCTCATAGTTCTGAAAGCTGGGAAGTCAAGACCAAGGTACTGGCCAATTTTGCACCTGGTGAGAGCTCTCTCCTTAGCTTGCTGATGGCCACCTTCTCACTGTGTCCTCACATGACTTTCCTCAGTAAACACAGGTGCAGGGATCTCTCTCTTCTTCTGCTTGTGAACCTCACCTTATAATCTTCATTAATTTTAATTATTTCCTCAAAACCCTGTTTCCAAATTAGGCTTCAATGTATGAATTTGGGGTGGGGAACACAATTCAGTCCAGTACTTACGGGAAATAGAGACATATTGTTAATTGGAAAACCAATTTAAAAATATAGTCACCTCCAAGTGGTTATTAGGGAGTGACAAGAATAGAAACAAATCTTAGATATGATAAAAACTTGTGGCTCTCCAAAGATCAACTCTCCCCAATAAAATGGTATTCATTTCTGTTGTTTGGTTTTCTTGACCGTTTTCGTTTGCTGCTTCAGATAAGGTGCTCCAGAACAAATTCCCACTGGACTTTATCTGCAGCCGGACAACCTGGAAACCTGCTTAACACAGGGGTTGAGAGGAAAAGAGACTCACCTGAGAAATGAAGATTCCATATTGGCTGGGAAAGGTTGCTTCAAAAGATCCTTCTCTACATGCAGAAGAAGAAGGCATATTTGCCTGGGAGATTGTCAGAGCAGGTCATGAGATGCTTCTTGTCATCTTTAAACTCACAAGATAGAAGTTGAGTACTGGAAATACCAGGAAAACACTTGGTAAACTATATGATTGTCTAACCACTATGTTGTACACCTGAAACTAATACAACATAATATTGAATATAAATTGTAATTGAAAAAAATATATATTTATGGCAAAAGAATTAACAAATGAGCTAAGGTTTCATATAGAAATTATTATCATTGACTAATATGTTAGATCACACGTCCACATAGTCATTTCAAAGACATATTTTTGCTATAGCCATGACTAAATTAATTAAAATTTGTCAAATTTCAGGAGTATTAAGAAACATCATGTTCATTCTGTGGGCACTAGTATCTGTCAATGTGTATCTATCTGTCATTTTTATTACCATAATTTCTCTAACTAGCTACTTAATTGAACTATTTGTACTATTGAAATTATTTTGTTTATATACTATCATACACACTTTTATATTGTGCTTACTATAAAAATGGTTTACCTTAATATTTAATTTATTATTTTTGCGGTTCACTAAATTTATACTAGAGTGACATTTTTGTTGTGTTTATTTTTTTTAAAAAGAAATGTCAAGCCTGATTGTGCAAGCAAATTAAACAATAGGTACTGCAACTAAGACATAAAAATATGCAAGTTATTATGCCTTTTTGTAAACCAAACAAAGAAATTAAATATACATAGAAAACAACTGAAAGGATATTATGCAAATATTAAGTGTTTATCTCTTGGTATTTTTTTTTGGCTTTTAAAGTAATATTTATTTTTTTAAAGTTAACATGCATATATAGGAAACTGAAAAATACAAGCAAAGAACAAAGCCATCCATAATCACAAGCAGTTTACAGTCTGACGTGTCCTTCTAAGTCCTGTGTATCTACACAACTAAGCTTTCATTTTTATGTAATTAAGATGGTACAGTTATGTATCATGCTTTCACATATATCATGAATATTTACCCTTTCAAACTCTCAAAGCTATGAATATTTTGATAACCAAGAATACCTTACACCAACTCAATCATGGTATTTTTTTCATCTTTTGTGTTTTATAGTTTACTAGAGGCCCAATGCACAAAATTAATGCACGAGTAGGCCTTCACAGCTCCAGCTGCCTCAGCCCTTGGAGCCCCAGTTTCATCCGGAAGGCCATCTAGATGGTCATTCTGATGTTCGGCCGTTGGGTCGATTTGCATATTAAGCTTTTATTATTATAGACTAGTGGCCCAGTGCACTAAATTCATGTATGGTTGGGGGATTCCCTCAGTCCAGCATGCACCCTCTCCGACATCCCTCTCGCAATCTGGGACCACTGGCTCCTAACCTCTCACCTGCCTGCCTGCCTGCCTTATTGCCTCTAACCCCTCTTCCTGTCTGCCTGATCACCCCTAACTGCCCTCCCTTGCTGGCCTGATCTCGCCCCCAACTGCCATCCCCTGCTGGCCTGATCTCACCCCAACTGCCCTCCCCTACTGGCCTGATCTTGCCACCCCTGCCAGCCTGATAGCCCCTAACGGCCTCTGCCTCAGCCCCCACCACCATGGCTTTGTCTGGAAGGAAGTCGGACATCCGGAAGACAGCTGGTTGACCCAGTCTAATTAGCATATTACCCTTTGAGTAGTATAGAAAGATTATATAGGATAGGATTTTTTAAATTGGGTGGGGGGGGGGTGTGAAGCCTTTTTCAGCAGGAGGAGATGCTCTTGGCAGACAAAAATACATAATCCCTATATCTGTACTGATAGCCAGCCACGTGCACTATATTGCCAAACAGGTCATTAAAAAATTGAACCGCTTTCTTACACCTTACACCAGACAGCTGTTGCCCTTAAAACCCCTCCTCAACCCCCACCTTAGGTTCTGCCTTCGCAGTTCACCCAGATTAGGTTCTGATTGGTCGGTTTTTATGCCAGTCAGCATCAAATGCTCCACCTCCTAGGCAGCAATTGGCTCCTCACACTTCACCCAGAGTTAGTTCTGATTGGTTAGTTCTGATTGGTTAGTTCTGTTAGTTTCTATGCCAGTCAGCATCTCCGGGCCAATCAACGGGCCTGATCAGAGAGGCAGGGCTGATCAGCAGCCCCAGTGGAGGCCTGAGAGAAAGAGAGGCGCAACTGCTGGCCAGGCCCGGAGCGAAAGAGAGAGGCAAGTGCTGATCAACAGCTGCCATGGAGGTATGGATCAGACCCTACTTCTCCCTCCAGGCCTCTCTTGAGGCCTGATCCGCAGCCTCCTCAGCAGTCAGTGCTGGGTCCGGGCTCCCACAGCCATGGCAATCAGTGCTGCGTCGCCACCACAACCGAGCACTGAGTTGCAGTCGATTGAGCCTTCAGTCATTTTGGATGTTACAGACCCTGGATTTTTATATATTAGGATTGGTAATTACAGTTTTTTTTTTTTCCCTCTTCTTAATGGATAGGTACCTCTTAACCAAGTACCTCTTTACTTCTTTAAACCACATGTGCCTGAGGCTTTCAAGAGGTACATATGATAACCATACAATTTTTTTTTTTGTTGTTACTAATGGTTATGCGTGAGTCCCCCAATTAAAGCTATCAGTGACAGTGTGCTGTACATTTAGTAATTTATAACCACAATAACAATGTTACAATTTGGTCCCTGCCAATGCCTCAAGATTGATGCCTTGCTTCTCCGATGTGTGTTTCAAAACATAAAGGCACTCACTAGATAATCACACAATACTACTTCTGGGTCTTTGGAAATAATGTCTTTCAGCCTAGAATTCAGTTTTCTCTTTTGCATTCTGGAAGACACCTTAAAGAGTAAAGGCAATGATTACCCACTTTCTATGAGTCTAATTTTGGGAGGTTCCATATATAAATTATACCACAGTATTTGTCTTTCTTTGTCTGGCTTATTTGATCTAACATAATGCAGGTTGCTAGGGTGTGTGTGGGGGGTAGGGGAGATGTTGGTCAAAGGATCTGAACTTTGTTATGAGATAAATTCTGATAATCTAATGCATGGATGGTGAATATAGTTAATTATACAGTATTGAATACTTAAAATTTGCTATGAGATAGCAATCTTTTTTCTGATATGTCTCCTTGGGCAAAGGAAACAGAAGAAAAACAATAACAAACTGGTCTACATCAAAGTTAAAAGTTTTTGCACAGCAAAATAAACCATCAACAAAACAAAAAGTCAACTTACTGTACAGGAGAACATATTCACCAATGATACATCTGATAAGGGGTTAATATCCAAAATTGATAAAGAACTCATACAACTCAACACCAAAAAACAAACAAACAATGCAATTAAAAAATGGGCAGAGGACCTGAATATACACTTCTCTAGAGGACATTCCAATGGCTAAGAGACATATGAAAAGATGCTCAACATCAATAATCATCAGAGAAATTTAAATTAAAACCACCATAAACATGAGACATCACCTCACACCTGTCAGAATAACTATCACCAATAAATCAACAAACAACAAGTGTTGGCAGGGATGCAGAGGAAAGGAAACCCTGGTGCACTGTTGGTGGGAGTGCAGACTGGTGCAGCCACTGTGGAAAATAGTGTGGAATTGCCTCAAAAACTTAAAATGAATACCTTATGATCCAGCAATTCCACTTCTGGGTATATATCTGAAGAAACCCAAAATACTAATTTGAAAGAAAATATGCACCTCTATGCTTATTGCAGTGTTATTTGCAATAGCCAAGATATAGGAGCAACACAGATACTCATCGATGGATGAGTGGATAAATATATTCAATGGAATATTACTCAGCCATTAACAGGAATGAAATCTTACCATTTGTGATAGATGGACCTAGAGGGCATTATACTAAGTGAAATAAGTCAGAGAAAGGCAAATATGATATGATTTCACGTATATGTGGAATCTAATGAGCAAAATAAATTAACAAACAAACTAGAAACAAACTCATAGATTAGATTGGTGGTTGCGAGAGAGGAGGGGTGTTGGGGACTGAGTGAAAAAGGTGAAGGGATTAATAACTGTACATTAATAGTCACAAAATAACATTGGGGAGGTGAAGTACAGCATAGGAAATATAGTCAATAATATTGTAATAACCATGCATGGTGTCAGGTAGATACTTGAAATATCGAGGGGACTACTTTGTAAAGTATATGATTGTCTAACCACTGTGCTATACACTTGAAACTAATACAAAATAATATTGAATGTAAACTATAATTGAAAAATAAAATTTAGGAAAAAAGAAATTTGCTAAGAGACTAGATCTTCAATGTTCTCACCACATACAAACAAAGGTAACTACAGGTGAGGTGATGAATGTATTACTTGACTGTGGTAATTATTTCACCATATATAGTATACATATATCAAATAATCACATACATTAAATATATTCAATTTTATTTGTCAATTATGCTTTAATAAAGCTAAAAAAACAAAGTCACTAATCACTTTTGGAAATGTTCAATATATGCTCTTCCACCTGTATTCCCACCACAAGGCAGTTCCATGCCTCTTTATTCCCTCATTTAAGTGCATATCAAATTATTATGAAGTTGTTTATTTTGTTTATTTATTTCCTCATGTGTTATACTGGAAAATGAGTGACTTGATTGAAGACATTCTGTCCTTTAAATATGTGTGTGTCCCATGTACTGCCATAGTGCTCAGCATGTGAGTATATGTAGAATTATAATTGGTCAAAAGAATAATTGAATCATTCTTGAATGAATGAAAAAATATATATATAGTTGGAACTACTTTTCACTTAAGAACACAGTTTAACTATATTATTTTATTATATTTTGAGAAAATTGGTAAAGTGGAGACATTACTGAATATAAAGTTAAAGTTATTAGATTTGAATTTCCTGACCGGCTGGTGTGGGTCAGTGGTTGAGTGTCCACCCATGAACCAAGAGATCACCGGTTCAGATCCTGGTCAGGGCACATGCCTGGATTGCAGGCTTGATCTCCAGTAGGGATCAAGAGAGTAGGGGGCTTGCAGGAGACAGCCAATAGAAGTTTCTCTCTCATTGATGTTTCTTTCTCTCTCTAAACCTCTCCCTTTCTCTCTCTCTAAAGTCAATAAAAACATTTTTTTTTTAAAAAAGGTTTGAACTTTTCCTATCTACATGTGAGCCTTGAACATGCCCATTAACGTTTTATTCCAAGAATATATTTTAAGCCTATTTATTTAAAACTTTATGTTAGAGGGAAATGGTGTGGCTTAAATGGATTCTTCACTTAAGTCATATTTAGAATAGGTCCAATATTTTTAACCCTAGCTTCCAAGTATTTATTTATTTTTTATTTTTTTAAAATATATTATATTGATTTTTTACAGAGAGGAAGGGAGAGGGATAGAGAGCCAGAAACATCGATGAGAGAGAAACATCGATCAGCTGCCTCCTGCACACCCCCTACTGGGGATGTGCCTGCAACCAAGGTACATGCCCTTGACTGGAATTGAACTTGGGACCCTTCAGTCCATAGGCCGATACTCCATCCACTGAGCCAAACCAGTCAGGGCTAGCTTCCAAGTATTTATTTAATCTTCAAAAATACTCTAAAGCCATTATTATAAAGTCTGGAATATTTTAACCTTTTGCACTCAGATGTCGAGTGTGACTCGACACGGTTAGCATCGGTAGCAGGAATTGAGAAAAAAGCAAGCGAGTGCAAAGGGTTAAATGTTATATAAACTACCTTGGAGCACCTAACACAGTAGACTAGGCATGCAATTATTTTGTTGAATATCCTATCTAATAAAAGAGTAATATGCAAATTAACCATCACGCCACTACACCCCACAAGCAACGCCCACCAGCCAATCAGGAGTGAGTATGCAAATTAACCTAACCAAGATGGTTGCGGCCAAGGAGTGAGCAGGAGGCTTGGGTTTCCCCAGCAATGGAGGAAGCCAAGCTTTCTGCACACCCTGGCTGGCTCAGGCCTCCACTCAAGGCTACAAAGTTTCAATTATGGACGATAAATAAATCCCAACAAAAATGGCTTCAGCCACGGAGCTGGAGAGAGCAGGAGGCGTGAGTTGCTCCCAGCGATGGAGGAAGCCAAACTTCTGCAGCACTGGCCTGCCTTGATCTCCACTCAAGGCTACAAAGTTTCAATTATAGAAGATAAATAAATCCCAGATCCCAGGGCCACTGCTTGGGTTGCCAGGGGGCGTGGCCGGCCTGCAAACCACCACAGGCCCCTGGCCCAGGCTGCCCCACACCCCAAGGGAATCCCTACTCTGATCCGGGACACCCTTCAGGGCAAACCAGCTGGCCCCCACCTGTGCACCAGGCCTCTATCCTATCTAATAAAAGAGTAATATGCAAATTGACCATCACTCCAACACACAATATGGCTGCCCCCATGTGGACACAAGATGGCCGCCACAAGATGGCCTGCAAGGGAGGGCAGTTGTGGGCGATCAGGCCTGCAGGGGAGGGCAGTCAGGGGTGACCAGGCCGGCAGAGGAAGGAAGTTGGGGGAGACCGGGCCTGCAGGGAAGGGCAGTTGGGGGGGACCCAGGCCTGTAGGGGAGGGCAATTAGCGGCAAAAAGGCTGACAGGGGAGTAGTTAGGCATCAATCAGGCTGGCAGGGGAGTGGTTAGGGGCAATCAGGAAGCAGGCAGGCGAGCATTTGGGAGCAAGCAGTCCTGGATTGTGAAAGGGATGTCTGACTGTCCGTTTAGGCCCAATTCCACCGGGATCGGGCTTAAATGGGCAGTCGGACATCCCTCAAGGGGTCCCAGATTGGAGAGGGTGCAGACTGGACTGAGGGACACCCCCTCCCCACCACATGCATGAATTTCATGCACCGGGCATCTAGTCTATATATATAAAAGGCTAATATGCAAAATGTCTCCTCGGAAATTTAACCAGGAGACCGGGAGTTTGATCACTCACTATGATGTGAGCTGACCACCAGGGGATGATGCAGAACGAAGGAAGGCCCTGGCCAGCAGCCAGAAGGAAGGCCCTGGCCAGCAGCAAGAAGGCCCCAATCATCCCTGATCATAGGCCAGGCCTAGTGACCCTACTTGTGCATGAATTTTGTTCACTGGGCCTCTAGTAATTAAAATAAAATTCAAATGAAACAGTTTAAATTGCCTGTTTCTCATTTGACAAGTTGTGAAAACTAAAGCTCAGATAAATTATTTACTTTGCCAAATTTTTCGCAACTACTTAACTAATTTTAAGTTTAATATTCTTATACTTCAACTACATAATTACATTTATGAACTTTAATGCTCCTCATGGCAAAAGTGAGAATGTGTAGAAGTTTATTTTTCTTTCTAAGTTTTCATTGTAACACCATTCTTCTAAGAAATGCTTAAGTTCCATTTCCACTAACTGTTCCTAAGATGTCTACTTTTCTTTAGTCTTTCTTCTTTTTTCTTTTATACGACTACAACCTGAAGTTAAAGAACAATAAACCATACCAAATCATTCCTATTTTCTCTAAATCACTCTAACATAAAATTAAATAAAGTCAATTGAAGAAAATGTGCCACTTGGCCTTGGCCAGTGTTACTCAGTGGTTAGAGTGTCAGCCCTCAGATGGAGGGGCCAAGAATTGGATTCCTGATCAAGGGCATGTACCTGGATTGCAGGTTAGATACCCAGTCCTGGTCAGGGTGCATGTGGAAGCCAACCAACTGATGTGTCTCTCCCACATCAATGTTTCCATCTTTTTCTCTCTTCCCCTGCCTCCCTTCCACTCTATCTAAAAATCAATGGAAAAAATATCCTCAGGTGAGGATTAGCAACAACAAAAAAATTGGCCATACAACCTACATGAGTTCCTTGTACAGTATGCCACCTTTCAACTCTCCCCTCTTGTGAGACCCAGAGTAATTTATTTTGAGAAAAGAACCGTTCTGGTATCTTGGTCTCCATGCTTTGCCTTTTTGCGAAACTTGAAATACTCTGAGACCTTTTATTAACTGAGCTCAAATGAGTCCCCTTGGAGTCCCGCTTTGTAGCTTTATAAAAGTTTGTACTTTCCCTGAAGTGTCACAAATGTGAGCAGTGGAAACTGTGAAAAGCGTATAGCGCTGTGATGTTCTGTAAAAGTTATATTCCCCAAACAATTCCTTGCTACAAAAATATCTCAGTGAGTTCTGTGGTTGCAGAACATTGAAATTAGAAAGCAGCTCCCCAAATTATAAAAATTGTAACATCCATTGCTGCTTTTCCCTTTGCCAGGGAAGCTCTTGGCAAAGAACTAAAGAATAGGAGAGGAAAAGAAAAGGAAAAAACAAACAAACACCTATTGTGCATCTTTTAGTTTCCAGGTTCTGGTGATTCTAATCATTAATCATCCAAGTCATACAAATAAGCAGTGGAATGAATCATGAATAACCCTGACATTGTTTTCATGGAATTTACCACTGACCAGGTGTTCCTTTGGTGTCTAGGATAATTTGCTATCTAGGAACAGGCATTATTCATTTATACCCAATACTTAATTACCTATGATTGCAGGTGAACCTGAATGGTCACTTTAATAGCAGAAAGATGATATGAGGGAATCTTCGAAATTGTGCTTAAGCTCATTTTAATCCTACCCATTTCTTCGTGTCCTGTTGTTTTTATTGGTGGTGGAAGCAGTACCAAATGCTTATTTCAATACCTTCAATAAAAATAGACCATTTTACAAAACTATGTGGATACTGCACCACATTCAGGGTCAGAGAGATCTAGCTAGTATTGAAAACTATAACCAAAGAGCTACACTTTAGTGTCCCTTTCTCAGGGATTATGTAGTCCATTATTTCTACTCCTCCCTGACGTGTCTTCAATGCCCTTTCCCTGTAGATCAGTGGCCATTCTTCCGCAGACACGTAATAGAAGATATCCACCAAATGTTGCCATGCATCTCCGCTCCGACTGTGAAGACAGACTCAGCAGAATCTCTAAATTCCAATTCCTAGCATCTGAGACAAACTACCTTCCAGAAATCAAGTTTCATTCAGCCTGTCACTAGGAGATCAAGGAGTTGGCACCAGGGCTTATTCCAAAGGTGATTAATAGGGATCCGAAATATGCAACCATGAAGATATCTTCCTGAAACCATAAAAATGTTCTGTATTTAAAGTAAAAACTAAGTTAGAAACTTCCACTGACACAACTTTAAGAGCTGCCACTTCAAGTGCCTCTCGCTTTTCTCACTTCAAGTGCCGCCTCTGTGACAGGAATGCTGATTCACGGGCTCCCAGCAAGTTCCTGATGTTTGAGCAGCAAAAGCTGCAAGTGCTCCTCGTCCTAGGAAGCTAGATTCACCTCCCTTTCCCAGACCATCTCTGCGACAAGCCCAGGATGCACATATATCAGCCTTGTTACCTTGCCCCATTAAACACTTTAAAGCCTGCTGGTCTTTGGCTTTTAATCTCAAGTAATTATCACTTAGGAGTACTGGGTATCTCAGGATACCGGTCTTAATTAGTCATTTAGAGGGCAATTCCCTGCAGCTAAGGAAAGATGAGAAGGGAGCCAACTGAGCAATAGAAATACTTAAGGCAGGGTCTTTATTTTCACCTCTCTGTCACAGTAGGAAAATGCCAAGTGACAGATCTTTGTTCTTTGAAATATCTGGCATTTAACTCACTCGAATTAAACAACCAATCCAGTCAACAATGAGAAGTTGTGTTACTATCACAATCTAAACAATAAGCAAAGATTAAACGATTTTATTTATATTTGCACTAATTGTTCCTAACAATTTAGTAAAAGTGGAAAGTGGTCAATATGTTTGCTGATAAAAGAGAAGTCATCATTGCAGAGAATATGACTAGCAATGGTGTTAGGATAGGAATACACAGGAAAATAAGCATCCCATTTACCTTACCTGTCAGACTGGATCAGACTCTGCGGTAATAATAATCACCTCCTACATTTCAACACCTTAACACAACAAATCTTTATTTCTTGCTCATGTGACAGTCATTCATTAGGAAACCACCCTCAGTGGTTCTGTGAAGGGTGAAAAGTTGGCCCAGGCTGCTTGTATTTTTTCCTGACATCGTCTGACATCCAGGGCTTCCAAGGTTGTGTCAAAAAGGAAGAATGTTACCTGGGTAATTTTTAAGGCTGGGAGTGGAAGTAGCTTACAATTCAATTCGTCCACACATTATTGTCCAGAATTCAGTCATATGTCCCTCCACTTACATACAGGAAATAACCTTAGTAGTTATAACACTGTCTGTTGCATATTTTAGGAGAGGGGTGGGAGGATTGCAAGAGATTAACCTAAGAACATATATGCATAGAGGCAGAGCCCATGGACATAGACAGCAGTGGGGTGAAGGCTGCAGGCAAGGGGTGAGGGCTGGGTGAAGGGGGGCAGAGGGAGAAAAATATGGGACCTCTGTAATTGTGTTAACAATAAAAACATAGTAAGTAAGTAGGTAAGTAAGTAAATAAATAAATAAATAAATAAATAAATAAATAAGATATTCTAGACCAGATTTATACATTCCACATTTGAGTTTTCTCCTCTAGGGGAAAAAAAATCCTAAATGTATGAAAATATAAGATGGATGCCAGCTTTCTATTTTTGTCATTATACTCTAGTTCTTAGAGTATACTTGAGCTTCTATACTTTTGGGGAGGAGGGTAGGGAGTGATTTTATGATCAGCACCTGATCTAGTTTCCTTCTGTAAGGTAATTATTTTTGCTCCTTGAATAGCTACTTTACTAAGAGAGAAATGACTCTTGTACACACATTCACACACGTAATCCTATGGGTTTGAAGGGTTTATATATATTCTACAGTGTTCTAGGTGCAATGAACAACACAGATAGAATATTTTCCCTCATAGACTTTATATTCTAATGTAAATTCATGAAATAAGATAAAACAGTAAATGTATTTTATTGTATGGTCACCCTGTTAAATCGGGAGGAACCTCCATCCAAAATTTGGTTGAGATATTGAGACTGATGATGCCACACACACATAAAGAGGACATGATTGAGGTCCCTGAGGAGAGCAGAGCAGAGCAGAGCAGAACTCTCCAGCCGAAGGCCAGGCAAGGAGGCTGGCCTGTGCTTTATTGCTAGGAGGTGGGGCTGGGTGAGAGTTCCCATATGTGGGCAGGGGCTTGCATGGTTTGAATTTCCTGCCAGTGCCAACAGAGAACACCCAGGCCTTCTTATCAGCTTGCCCAAATGTGGGGCATAAGAAAAGGAGAAAAGGGGAGGTAGTAAGCTTTTAAAGCTTTCAGCAGTTAAATATCAAAAAATTGCATCAGACTCCCCATTACATTTGTATTATTTTATGGCATGTGCTAAGAAGAAAAGTTTAGTAAGGCAGAGTAATCCATCGTTTTGACAAGGTTGCAATTTAGATAGGGTGACCGGAGAAATCATCACTAGTGCTCATGAGTGCTAATTCCTAGTTTCCTGGGCACATTGCATCCCCATGTTCTCAACCTGAAGCCATCAAAAATTACTGCAGTCCTATTTCAGAGATCAATTAAAATGGCCTTGTGGACCAAAAAGCAGTTGAGCATTACTCTTCTTGAGCTCCCTAATTCTAACTTTGCAATTGATTAACTTTTTCAAAGCACCAGATTTCTCAAGAAATCCAATTTTTGAGAACCCTCTAAAGTTTTGTGAAAGAAGCAGTCTTGACAGCCTTTCCTAATTTGGCTTACAGTTGTCTTTGCCGAGGCACTAAAGTTATCCACGTTCCCCAAATAGCCACTGTTTCCAGGTGAATTACCAGCTCCTTCTTCTGCTTACCTTCTCAAAAGTTTACTCCTTTAAGCCTATCATTGCTTCCATGAGTCTCCAACCCAAGCATATAGAGCAGAGCTCAGATAGCATCTGACAAGGATGGGCTACATATGTAAACTGAGGATCAATTATTGTCCTAGGTATCACATGATTATACTAAATTAACTAGCGATGATAAAATTAGCAAAATAAAAATAACAAACACGGTGCATACCATGTGTCAACTGTATTCTCAATTATTGCCATAATAAATTGTCACAAATTTAGAGGCTTAAAACAATATACATTTATTATATTTCAGTTCTGGAAGTCAGATGTCCCAAATGGATCAGCAAGATCACATTTGCACTCCTTTCTGGAAGATGTAGAAGTATTCCATTTCCTTACTCATTGTCATTAATGACAGTTTATTTACTTCCTTGTTGCAGAAATGAAGTCTGATCCTTTGCTGGTGGTCAGCTAAGGAACATTCTCAGTTTCTAGTGACTTCCTAGATTCCTTGGCTTAAGACCCCTCTTTAAATGCAACCATGTGAACTGAATCTCTCCCACTTTGGATCTCTCCTGCCCTTTCTTCCATTGTCGCAGGACTTGTGTGATTGCATTGAGCCCATCTAAAACTCCATGATGATCTCTCCAACTCAGACATATAACCTGAATCACATCTTAAAAATCTTTGTTTTTGTGTTAAATATTTACAGATTTGGGGGATTAGCATGTGACATTTTTTGAGACCATCATTCTGCCTGCCACAGCAAGTATTACAAAGTCCAATCCAAATTGTGTGGATAATTTGAAGTTGTCCTGGTAATTTATCACACACTTTGTACTTTATTATCATTATTTTTGTTTGGAACATTGATAACTATTTGTTGAAGGAAAAAATGGCAATAGTATTTCCAGTGGCTACAATAAGAAGGAAATTGAGATGAAACATAAGGCAATATGTTTGATAAAACACAAGAATTAAGGATAAAACTGAATCAATAATCACAATTTGCAGAATGTGCAATATATAGATAATTTCAAAATCATACCTTCTATGTGATTTTTTTCAGCAGAAGTTGGGCTTAAGAGAAGAAATGAATGAGTCCTTTCATTCAGTCGTGGTGTATTTGACTTTAAATCCCATAGATGAATGGGACAAAAAGGGTAGTGACTTATACTTGCATTCATATTATTATTTATGTTTCAATTCCTGGTGGCATGTATTGTTACATTTTCTTCGCCTCTCTCCCCCAGTCAGCAAAAAAGAAGAAGTATATTAGGCATGTTCATACAACATACAAAAAATTCTAAATCTCTGAAAATGTAGAGCAATTTAGTGAGAGAGTGAACTTCCCAGTCATAAGAGCTAAAATTATTCATCTCATATTCTGCCAAGCCCTGCTCTAATTGTTTTATATAGATGAACTGAGTTCAATTCAAAGGAAGTACATTATTATTACCTATCCTATCTAATAAAAGAGTAATATGTAAATTAACCATCACTCCGCGACAAAAATGGGGGCACCCATAGCAGATGCTGGCGGGTTGGCCCGGCAACAGGAGCCCAGCATCTGCTCCTTGGCGGAGGGAGGGGAGGGGCCTCTGGCCAGAGTACTAGGAGCAGGATGCTGAGCTCTCATCACCAGCAGTGGCACGAGCTCAGTGTTCGTGCCCGGGCTGGCCACGTGGAGGGAAGGGAAGGGGCCTGTGGGGCCGCGAGCCCAGCGTCCGCGCCCCAGCCAGCCATGCGGAGGGAGGGGAGAAACCAGAAAAATGGATCTTTCCAGTTCCTGATGTTGACAGATCCCTATGGGTGCCAGGGTCCTCCACCTGCAGCCCCAGTCACAGCCCAGCCACAGACTGAAAGTCCCCTGCCCATAGTCCAAATGCCACCAGCATGGCACCGAGGCGTGGGGGTGTCCGCCGATGCCGCCCCCCACCCCATACTCTCAAGTAGTATGGCCCAAGGGGGCGACTCCTGAGGCGCGGCTCCCATGGCAGCTGATGCGCACCACGCCAGGCGGGGAAACCGGATCTGAAAGCCCAAGCCCCTGAGTACCCATGCTGCAGGGCACCGTGTGCCGGGGCCCTGAGGAGGTCCCAGGACAAGCATCTTCCCAGAGGCTGTGTGGAAGGAGGGGAGGAACCTCTGGCTAGAGGCCGGGGTGAGGGGTGCTGGCGTCTTTGCAGGCTGGGCTGAGGGACACCCCTCCAACCCGCCTCCATACCCCCATGCACGAATTTCATGCACCGGGCTTCTAGTTTCATATATAATGGACCTGAGGCAAAGAGACACTAAATAACTTCCCTTAGAGAATGCAGCTAGAGAGAATGCAGCTAGAACCCTGGTGGTCTGATCTCTTAACTAGGTATTGCTGTGTGGCCATTCCTAGTCAGATTTTCATTCCATGTCATTTCCTTGTCCCAGCAGTTTCTGGCATCACTCTTCCTTTATTTCTTCCATCCCTTCGTACACTCATAGGGAGGGACACTGAATCTGTCACTCACCCAGCAGCCATCTATCTCTCTCCAGGCTGCAGCTGATGGCCAGTGTAAAGATAGCTGTGATCTGTCTTATCACACTGTTACATCACTGACCTCGCCTCCAGCAGTTAACGTCTTTATTTTAGGTTTCTTTTCTAGAATGGAGATGTGGCGTTAACTGTGAGAACTACAGACATGTGACTTCAACCACAGCTAATCAACTGATAACAAATCTTTAAGGGCTGTGTGGTGGTAAAATACTTCAATGGATACACAAACTGTAAAAACAGATTTAGGAGTGTATTCTTCCATTAATATGCCAGCCTTCACATGAGTAACTGCCATGAGCATTAAAAAGAATTTCCAGGTTAAATCTCCCAGGAGAAAGGATCCAAACCCTGCCATCTATCTCACAGACATGTTAAATTATTTCTTATGGAGCATGCGGAATTGCCCAAATCAAACACCCAAACGGAGGCAGTGGAGTTTTAGTGGGGATGGTTATTAAGGGCGGGGGTGGGGGAGGGCTTTCACAACCATTTAACAAATTAATGATCCAGTGTAACAAGAATCTATTCCTTCCCTATAAACTAGAATAGTGTCAATTATTCTCCCAGTTGCAGGCAAAACAGTTTGAGGACAACTGAGCGCAAAATCTGGATCGTTACAGAGATGTTTTAAGACATCTGATGCCACAAGTAGGAAACATCTTATTTTGTAGAATATGTGGTTTTATTGTTAACACCTTTCCCAAATAAAGAATACTAAAGATGGCATTTGTCCTTGTCTCTGCTGTTTCTGTCATAGTTTACTTGACATGAATAAGATCCTGCTCAAACCAGGCAAGTTGCTGACACATTCAGAGTACAGACGTGGTTCCCATGAAAAGAGGGTGGCTTTCAAAATTTTATTCATGAATTTGACATCCTCAATGAAAGGGCAATTGCTGAAAATATGGATGTTTTATTTAAAAAAATAAATCTGTAAAATTGACAGCATACCATTCAGGCATGGTTGATGAAAATTAGATAACATTAATTATTTGTCTCTAAGATCACTCTTGCTTAAGAGTATGCCTTCTAATCTCTGATTGCATAGTTACTTTTTTTTTCTTTTTTTCCTCTTTTCACTTTAATGTTGGTAATTATATTCTTCTCCCAATAGCATGACTTGGGCCTGCCCTGTGGTCTACGTATCTGACAGGAGTCCTGTATCAGTGTATAAAGTAATATTTGATGATGTTAGTATCAATGATTAGAAATCAGTTTCCCCTTACGCCCCTGATTCAGGTCTCCAGCATTATTCAATTCCTTAAATATTTTTACAAAACTAAAATTACTACAGGTCATTCACTCACTTTATTAATTAGAAACGTGTTAAGATTAGAATCAAAGAAGATTTGACTTATAGTGGCTTAAGTGATAAGCAGTTTGTTGGCTTCACAGTGTCAGGGCCAGCACCTCTGCAATCCTTCTTACCTTGACATTATGATAATAAGATGACTGCCCCATTTGCATCATTTTCCCATCTAAAGCAAGAAGAAGGGAGAGATGATAGGGTGAAAACCCAGGAAGCAAAGTGTTAACTAGTTGAATCTTACGGACTCAGTCCTCTTCTTATGGGCCCAAACTGAATGTACAAGCTATGCAGACCTGTAAGGTAGACTAGAAAATACAGTCTTATGTTTCAAATTTTTGTAGTTAAAGGCAGCATGGGAAGAATGGATTGGGAATGGCTTTGAGGAAGCAAATAACGGTAGCTGTTTGGAATATGGCTTCATTTTTTTAATGTTAAAATTGTTTCTTTCAATACTTAAGAGCTCATTCAACTATCCAGAGATTTTGATAAGTAACTTGGATATTTACTATCCATACTTTCCTTGCAGCATTGGAGCAAATTTCATTTTTTTCCTTCCAATAGCCTAAATTATTAATATTAATTGGTTAGTTTGAGTTTATATTAAGATGCACTATCTCTTTTGTAATTGTCCTCTCAGCTCCAACACTCTTTTAAAGTACAGCCATACATGGAGGTAGATCAGATAGAAGCTGAGTTTCAGATCTATTTTCCCTTTGTGAATGGATTTGTAAAACTGGCCTTAAAACTTTATTCATTCCTCTCTGGCACCTGAAATTGTCAACTAGCTGGGAAATGCAACGATAGAGAATTTATGCATATCTGTTTATTTTAAAGGAGCTTAAACACTCATTCTACCAAGATCTTTCTAAATTTGTCTTAACTCTTAACCAACTAAATATGAAAATGTAGTATTCTCAGCTTCCTTTCTTACCTGATTCATGATGAACAGAATATTTTCTCCACTTACCTGGTGAAAATCTAATTTCACTGTGGCACAATGAGTTCCATAATGTATTTGTGAGAATGGTGACTTGTTCTTCCACCCACACTCACCCTAAAAAAATTAAAGGTTGCCAGGCCACCATGCCTCATGGTTGAGCATCGACATATGAACCAGGAGGTCATGGTTGGATTCCAGGTCAGAGTACATGCCCAGGTTGCAGCTCAATCCCCAGCGTGGGGTGTGCAGGAGACAGCTGATTAATAATTCTCTCTCATCCTTGATGTTTCTATTTCTCTCTCCCTCTCCCTTCCTCTCTGAAGTCAATAGAAATATATTTTTTAAAAAGTAAAGGTTGTCTATGTCCTAACACTGGAACTTAAAAAAATATGTTACCTTACTTGGCAAAAAGGACCTACAGATGTAACTAAGATTAAGGGCCTCGAGGTAGGGAAATTATTATAGATTATCCGGGTGGCCCAAACTTAATTCTATGAAAATTATAATATTTTTAATGGGAATATAGTTCTAGTTTCACATGGCTCCCGGCACTTTTCAGTACATAATTGGCACAGCCAGAAATCTATGTCTTTACTTTCTCAAGCTGATCAAATAACTTTTCTGCTTCATATTCATGAATGCCTTTCAATCATTTATTGGAGAAAAAAACACCTTAACATCAAAAGTCTATTACAATATGACTCCTTCTACATGTTCAGCATCTTTTTGTATGACTCAGTCCTTATTTTTTAAAATTATACCATTTATTTTTACCCTACTACACAATTATTTCTCATGTATGCTTAGAATGCCTTCAAAATTTACAACTGCAAACTCCCACTCCCTAGAAATCCAGTTCACTTCATCTTTGAGAATTTACTTATTTCTCCAAGTTCATTTTCATGTTCTTTTCCACATGCACATGTTGTACCTTGTTTGTGCTTTAATTACTGCATGCATCTCATATTTTTGCATTATTTGCAGATCAGCCTTCTTAATCTTACATGCAAGGGCTGTGTCTCCTTTGATTTGTATCTTTACTGCCTTGAACACTTCTCACACATAGCAGGTATGCGCCACCTTTAGATGGACAGGCATATAAATGAGGAGATGGTTAAAACCTAACAGATTTATACAAGAGTCCAATAGCTGGTGGCCCACTTGATTAATTGGTACTGTGCTTGTCAATAAACTTCCAAAATGGAATATTAGAGTTAAATATAAGGATCGCATCATTCTTTAGATTTCCCAGAGTGATTACTTAAATTCCATTTAATAAAAAACGCTGTTAACATAATGTTGAACTAAATTTGACTTTACGTTATCAACTTGACACAATATCATCTCCTACATATTTGTAATAAAATGTAGCCTAACTTGTAAAAGTATTTTGACATTAACTCCCACACATACAATGAAGTCTTCCTTCTTCCCATTTGCTATGCATGAGTGCACACAGCATATGCTTGCATGGCTTTCTTTTTATGGGACAGTGCATTTAATCTATAATTACAGCTTTATTAAGCATGGAATATTATTAAAGACAAAGAGATGAAGGCAACAAAGGATTAATGCTATGCAGTATTGCACCTCCATTATTTCAGAGGCTGAAGCTCTCTCAGCGAGGCTGTTATAATTTATAATTTGTTTCCAACAACCCGTTTTAGCAATAACTTGCCCACTGGCCACATCTTCACACGGAGACCCTTTCTCTTGATGTTTGGCAGGTCTCTGGACCTGCATCTTGTTCTTTCTTATGATACCCGGGAATGAACACTTTGAGAAGTGGCAGCGCCTTCGTTATATTGTAAATGGGTTTATATCACAATTGGGTTTAAAGAGGAGAAAGATTTTTCTGAATGAGAAACATTGGTTTATTCCTTAGGTAATGCAGTGTAACAAAGTGACTCATCTGGAGGAGGAAAAATAAGAAATAATATTATATTTTGGTGTCTGTTTTTATTCTCCACTTTCTCTCCTAAAAATTAGTCAAATTAGCTCTACTAATGTGGGTTGAGCGTGTCCACTCTGTCCGTGCATCTCTTCTGGGTTAGAAAAGCAGCAGGTGTTTGGGGAAGCTTTAATTTCTCCGGAGGGCAGCAGAGGCATCCTTTTTGTGTGATTTTCCTGCAGAGAAGCAGCTCAGCTCTGCGGGAACGTGGTTCTCGCTCTGGAAAGGTTAGCCTGCCTGGAATCCGGTCATGCAGAGAGACCCTGGCCATGTCTAAGCTGACCTATCTCCATGCAGACCAAGCTGCATTAGTCCGCCCGCTGTCCCCAGAACTTGCAGCATTGTGACAGCTCTGTGGAGGGGGGCCCTGGAGCAAAGGTGGCCACCTGCTCAGAGGCTTAGGATGCGATTGCTGCTGAAGCTGATGCACACCGCAATGACGATAGCAATAGATCTGAGAATCCCAAATGCATCATGCTGACAAAGGGATAGGTGGATGCTCCAGTGTGGAGTGAGGCCTGGCTTCAAAGTGTGGGAGAAGCGTCCAGATGTGAATTTGTCTAGTCAGGTCTACACTTCCTTCATAAACATGCAAGGGCCTGACATTCCTCAGGATGGCAGGTACCAGAAAAAGAATGAAAGAGTTCCCTGAGTAAATCACCAGGGCTTTTCTGGGGTCAGCCACCCACTGCCATTCTGATGCTGCCCTGGAACTTCATTATTCTGTTTTTCTCAGAAGAAAACATAGCCTTCTAAGGAGGGCCAGAACGTGCACGCGGCTACAAATTACTTATTGGATAGTGTTTTCACCTTTGACTTACCTATGACAACCTGGCTCTTTCATCATTGCCTAGCACGCTCCGTTTGTGCTTCATCTACGGATTTTGTTTCTTATCCGTGTGTGGCTTGGCATGTGGTAGAGAAAACTACGGCGCAGACACCCTGGTTTCTCCTATGGCTGCCCTTCTGCCCCCCTTAGGTTCTTTCTCCAGACGGTCACAGCACAGCTCTGCGCCTGGCAGATGCCCAGACCCCTCCCAGGAAAGCACTGGGTCCAGTTTGTCCGTTGGTCTAAATGTTCAGGGTTTTTATCAGCAGTTCAATCTACCACAGGATTTTACCTATCGCCTTTCCTGATACAGAGTGAGGAAACCAAGGCCCATTCCTTTCCCATGTTCCTCTTCTCATAATGTTAGTGTTCATAGAAGTGACACCAAGTAACCTATTTGCATGTTTCAAGTTAAAGGGACTGTTTCTGAAGAATTTCCCTGGAGGGGTAGCTTAAATAAATGTTCCAAGTTCCTGAAAATTTAATTGCAGCAAAATGATTACCATGCGAAAAGTTGCTCAATCTCATCAGTAGTTTAGGAAAATAAAAGTGAAAACTATAGTGAGACATGTAGTTGTCTTATAAAATTAAAAAAATAACAGAGTAAAATTTAATATGTGAGAAGATACCATAAAATGGGTAAACATTGCTAGAAAAAAACATTAAGTGTGGACCCCAAGAAAAAAGATTAATTTAATATGAATTCTAAGAAGAAATTTATCTGCTGAGATGGACCCCCTCAAAGGTCAACTGGAGGCTCAAGTTTCATGAGTAACCAGAGTTTAGTAGAAATTTGATAATAAGGGCTCCTCTGTGCCCTGGGGAGGGCCTCAGGCGGAACCCTCCCTCAGCGCCTGCACTATGTCCCCTTGTTTATGCCACATGGCCCACCACTGCAGGAAAACCTGGCTTCATCTTTCCACCAACTGACTGAGACCTGTCCACCCAATCAGAACTGCACAAATCTATTCTTGTTTGCATCTGTAATGATCAATTAGAACTGCACAATTTGGATACTAGATTTACATAAAATGGACTTAATTAGGAACCTGGGTGGTAACTTTCACCATAAAAGTTGGCCTTCCCTTTCTCTCGGTGAAACACAATTTAGGATGCTTATCTGAATCTGTGTCTCCTGGGCTGCAGCTAATTTTATAGCTAAAAATGCATTTTTTTTCTTACTTATAGTCTCAAATTAATTTTGGTTTATATAACTTTATTAATAAACTAATTTGGAAGACACACTATAGTTGAAGACTTAAATACCCTTTGACCCACTTTTTAAAAAAAACAACTAATCAATAGAAAATTAAACATTAGTCTTTAAAAATATGTGTTTCCTATATTTTTGGCAAACTATAGGAAAAAAAACTGAATATCCATTTACAGTTAAAATGTAAAATAAATTGTGTTGAACACAAATTCTAAAATATTAAAAATAATGAGATAAAACTATATTAGATCATCTAATAGCACGGAGGGACATCCATCGGTGTTATCAATTAAGAAAAGCAAGTTGCAACAACAACAAAAATCTTCCTTTTTTGTTTATATATTACATGTCAGGCTATAAGCTCTTACTTTAAAAATAAGAATAATGGATGGAATTAATTATATTAATCCCTTACATATTTTACTAATCATGTACAACTTAATATTTAAACATGCATTTAAAAATATTTTATAGAAAACACTGGAGGAATTTGGGCAAGATAGCCAATGTCCTCAGTGCCTCATGGAATAGCTGCCTCACCAAAGGTTTGACACCAGCAGAGACTTGCTGTTATTCTTTGCCTGACTAGAGAAGATAAACTTAGATGCATGTTATTTTACTGTACAAGTTTATTCAAGGTACTGAGATTTACAAACTAAAACAAAATAAGCTTGAGGAAGGAATGTCTTGTAGTGAAAAAAATGGAAATTTGGGGTGGAAGCTATTAACTAGATTATTGTTTAATGCCGGTGGTCTTGATCTGGCATCTAGAAGAGTTCAGGAAACCTGGAGAAGGGCTGTGCATAAATTAAATAAGAGTCCAGAGATGAAACATAATTTTGAAAGGCATTTCGGGGGGCAGAGGAGCCTGGCTAAAGAAGTCAAGTTCTCCTTGTCTCAGGACCCTTTGATTTTTATTAACACAATTTGTCCTAAGGCAAGGTGGAAATATACACATCAAAGGCCAGGGTTAGTCTACAGAGTCCATTGTCAGATTGGGAAATAGCCTATGGCTGTTCAGGTGTTTGGCCAGTAGGAGGCAATAACATGTAGATTAAGATGCCCTGAGCTGTCTGGCAGCAAGCAATCATCCTTTTCAGGTTTGGGGAAATGCCTTTAGCTATTCCCAACAGTCAATAACATATGTGACTCAGCCCTGTTGAGTCCCCAAGTTCCAACAACCTTTCGATGAAACTCTTGCAATTATGACATGCTGGAATTGGCTTCCAGCAATTGCTCTTCTTTTATATTATTTCCCATTGTACTGTTTGCTACAAAACACAGAAGAACATTAAATAATTGTAAACATGTAACTACTTATTAAATGCCTAGGATGTGCAGTCACCGTTCTAAGTGCTAGGGATATATTAGTGACCAATTTTGACAAAGATTATGTCTAGACAAATTCCACATTTGGCCTATTCTCAAATATTACTGTAAAGCCATATTATAGATTCTACATTCTACACTTATTAAGAAAAATCCATTTCTAGGGCTAAAAGGGGCCTTAAGTGGTATTAAACTCATTTTTTTGTTTATAAATGAAAAGCAAGGCACACTGAGTCTCAATATTAAATGTAAATAAAATTGTTCTTGAGAATATTATGAAAATGCCAATTCCTGCATGCATTCCACACTTAGAAATTTAGTGTAGAGCCCAGGAATTCACATTTTACAAAGCATCTCTGATAACTCCTTATAAGATATTTTGGTACCACCCTTTCAGGAATAGTAGACTACAGAGTGGCTGGAAGGGTGACCCATCACTGCTTAATTGGAAATTGTCCCTATTGTTATCAAATTAAAGGGGTTTGTTTGCCTGTGCACATCAAAGCCAATAAGAAGTGAACAGAGGTTTGCAGAAAAGAAAGTAAAGGTTTAGTTAGGAAAATGGTGCAAAGCCAGGAGTTACAGGTGAGCTGGTGTTCTAAAATCTGGCTCTCCTCATAGTGAAAGCAGTCCTGAGAGGGCAGTTCTTAGTATTACAGGCCTACCCTAAAAACAAAAAACAAAAAACAAACAAACAAGAAAAACTGGTAATAAATTATCTAACTCTACAACTTAAGGAATTAGAAAGAGAGCAGCAAGAAAAGCCCAGAGTGAGCAGAAGAAAGGAAATAATAAAGATCAGAGTGGAAATAAATGACATAGAGACACCCCCGCCCCCCGCAAAAAAAAAAAAAAAAAAAAAAAAAACAACCAAAAAAACCACCAAAAACCAAAAGATCAATAAAACCAACAGCTGATTCTTTGAAAGGATAAACAAGATTGATGAACTTCTAGCAAGGCTCACCAAGAAGCAAAGAGAGAGGACCCAAATAAACAAAATCAGCAATGAAAGAGGCAAAATAACAATAGACCCCATAAAAATACAAAGGATTGTAAAAAAAAAAATACTATGAACAACTCTATTCCAACCTAAAAGACTTGAACATATTCCTAGAAAAATACGACCTTACAAAACTTAATCAGAAAGAATAAAAACAATCTGAATAGGCCAATAACTATGGATTAAATTGAAGCAGAGATAAAAAAAACTTCCAGCACACAAAAGCCCTGGGCCAGACAGCTTCACAGGAGAGTTTTACCAAACATTCAAAGAAGAACTAGAACCTATCCTTCTCAGACCATTCCAAAAATTAAAGAGGAAAGAACACTTCCAATCTCTTTCTATGAAGCCAGCACTATCCTAATCCCAAAACCAGATAAAGACACTACAAAGAAAGAGAATTATAGTCCAAAATCCCTGATGAATATAGATGTCAAAATCCTCAACACAATTCTAGTGAATCAGATCCAGCATTATATTAGAAAGAGCCTACACCATGACCAAGTGGGATTTATTCTGGGGATGCAAGGATGGTACAATATCCACAAATCAATAAACATGATACATCACATATACAAATTGAGATATAAAAATCACATAATCATATCAATTGATGCAGAAAAAGCATTTGACAAAATCTAATATCTTTTCCTGATAAAAACTCTCAACAAAGTGGGAATAGAGGGATCATACCTCAACATAATAAAAGCCTTATATGACAAACCTACAGCCAACATCATACTCAATAGGCAAAAACTAAAACCATTTCCCCTAAGAACAGGAACAAGACAGGGATGGCCATTTTCACCACTCCTGTTGGACACAGCACTGGAAATGCTAGCCATAGCAATCAGACAAGAAGAAGAAATAAAAGGCATCCAAATTGGAAAAGAAGAAGTAAAACTGTCATTATTCACAGATGACATGATATTGTACATAGAGAACCCTAAAGACGCCATAAAAAAACTACTAAATTTAATAAATTAATTTGGCAATGTAGCAAGATACAATATTAACACCCAGAAATCTATGGCTTTATTAAAAATATATTTTTATTGATTTCAGAGAGGAAGGGAAAGGGAGAGAGAGATAGAAACATCAATGAGAGAGAATCATTGATTGGCTGCCTCCTGCATGCCCCCCCACTGGGGATTGAGCCCCCAACCAGGCCGTGTGCTATTGACCAGAATCGAACCTGGAACCTGTCAGTTCACTGGATGACACTCTATCCACTGAGTCAAACCAGCTAGAGCTCTATGGCTTTTTTGTATACCAATAATGAACTCACAGAAAGAGGAACAACAAAACAATCCCATTGCACACACACAAAAAAAAAATTAAGCTACCTAGGAATAAATTTAACTAAGGAGGTAAAAGACCTATACTTGGAAAACTACAGGACATTGAAAAAAGAGATAGAGGAAGACATAAATAAATGGAAGAATATACCGTGTTTATGGACTGGTAGAATCAACATCATTAAAATGTCCATATTGCTTTGGATAGTATTAATACAATCCCCATTAATACAATCCCCATTAAAATACTGACAGCATATTTCACAGACCTAGAACAAAGTCTCCAAAAATTCATATGGAATAAAAACAGACCACAAATAGCTGCAGCAATCTTGAGAAAGAAGAACAAAGTTGGAGGGATACCAGATATCAAGCTATATTACAAAGCCAGTGATTTCAAAACTGCCCAATACTGGCACAAGAACAGACATATAGACCAATGGAACAGAACAGAGAACCCAGAAATCGACCCAAGCCATTATGCTCAATTAATATTTGACAAAGGAGGCAAGAGCATACAAGGAGTCAAGACAGTCTCTTCAATAAATGGTGTTGTGATAATTGGACAGATACATGTAAAAAAATGAAACTAGACCACCAACTTACACCACACACAAAAATAAACTCAAAATAGATAAAAGACTTAAATGTAAGATGGGAAACCATAAAAATCTTAGAAAAATCCATAGGCAACAAAATATCAGACATATGTCATAGTGATATCTTTACCAATAAAGCTCCTAGGGCAATGGAAACTAAGGAGAAAATAAACAAATGGGACTACATCAAAATAAAAAGCTTCTGCACAGCAAAAGAAACCATCAATGAAACAAGAAAGACCACTGCATGGAAGAACATATTTGCCAATGTTTTATCTGATAAGGGCCTAATCTCCAAAATCTATAGGGAACTCATAAATCTTAACAAAAGGAAGATAAACAATCCAATCAAAAAATAAGCAAAGGACTTAAATAGACACTTTTCAAAAGTGTACATACAGAAGGCCAAGAAATATATGAAAATGTGCTCAAAGTGACTAACCATCTGAGAGATGCAAATCAAAATGACAATGAGGTACCATCTCACACCTGTCAGAATGCCTATCATCAACAAATCAACAAATGACAAGTGCTGGCAAGGATGTGGAGAAAAAGGAACCCTCACACACTGCTGGTGGGAATGCAGACTGGTAAAGTCACTGTGGAAAATAGTATGGAGTTTCCTCAAAACATTAAAAATGGAACTCCCATTTGACCCAGTAATCCCACTTCTAGGACTATATCCCAAGAAATCAGAAACATCAATTAGAAAGGACATATGCACCCCTATTTTCATAGCAGTGCAATTTACAATAGCTAAGATTTGGAAACAACCTAAGTGCCCATCAGCAGATGAGTGGCTTAAAAAAACAGTGGTACATCTACACAATGGAATACTACACTGCTGTAAAAAAGAAAGAAACCTTACCATTTGCAACAGCATGGGTGGACAGGGAGAGCATTATACTAAGTGAAATAAGCCAGTCAGAGAAAGATAAATATCACATGATCTCACTCACTTGTGGAATATAATGAACAACATAAACTGATGAACAAAAATAGATTTAGAGACATAGAAGCATGGAACAGACTGTAAAACTACAGCAGGATGGCAGGGGAGGTGTAAGGTGGGGTAAGAGATCAACCAAAAGATTTGTATGCATGTATATAAGCATAACTAATGGACACAGACACTAGGAGGGTGAGGGCATGTGTGGGGGGTGCGGTAGGTGGGTCAATGGGGGAAAAAGGAGACATATGTAATATTATGTGTAATCTTTTAAACAATGAAGAATTTAAAAGTAAATAAAATATGGCTCCTCTGTGGCATCTAGATAATAGATTATATAGGGGAAAAGTCATTATTCATGGTAGCTAAGGAAGTTGGAGTGTGGGCTCTAATAATTGGTGAGGGCTAGGGTAGGGAGTAGTTGATCATTATATCAGCCCTAATGTCAGCTATGGCATCATACTGTCTGGTTTTCTGAGGGTATAGTTGGTAGGTCTGCTTTCATGGATCTGGGGCTAAAATACAACTGAGGTCAAGATGTCATCTTTAGTATGACTGAATCTATGTTCTCCTGGTCCACAGACCTGAGGCTTTGTTCTTAAGGTAACACGATGCTAACCATAACTTAATGTCTTAAGGGCTTAATGATTAAGGGGGTGGACATTCAGTATGTGCAAAGGTGGAAGGATAAGGTTGAAAGGAGGCAAGTGAGTCATAGTGCCATTAAACTGGACAAGTTTATCTCAAATCAAGAAGAAAAGCATAATTTAAAAATGAATTTCCTGTGCATTTACATTATCGCTATCTACAGGGTGGCAAATGGAAAAGTTATATTAGAAATTACTCCTACTTCCTCATATATTTTATTTGCCCAAAGGTTAGCACCCATTCAACATTGATCAATTTGTTAATCTAGATAGGGGAGTGACCTGGGGAAAAAGTGTTTTGATGAAACTCCAACCCCTTATTTTAACTCTTCCACATCTTTTTTTTCCCTTTTCTCTCATTTAGGCTCCAAAGAACATACGCCATTATTATACTAAATCGACCTGCAATGTTGTAACTTATATTTGGTCTTTTTCTACAGTTCCTGGTTATAGGTAGCCAAACCCTTTGAATTTCTAGAGTTGAGTGTGATAAAAGAGTATTTTCTTATGTAAATGAGGTGACTTTTGGATCCCACCCAAGGGTCCGGGCTTGTTACCAGAAGAACCAACATCTTGATTAGATGTTTGGAATTTTCAGTCCCACCTCCCATCCACTCTCCAGGGAGAGGAAATGGACTGGAGGTTGAGCTTAATTGTCAATGGTCAATGACTTTGCCAATCATCACTATGCAATGAAGCCTCCATAAAAACCCAGGAGAATAGCTCTTTGGTCATTTTCCAGAGAACTTTCACATTGGGGAACCAGAAAGAAAGATTCCACATGCCACCAAGCCAGGCCCCAATCTTCCCAAAGACAGAAGATCATCCTTTGTTAGGGATCCTTATACAATATATCTCTTCATCTGGTTGTTGATTCATATTCTTTAATATCCATTGTAATAAATTAGTAATTTAGTGAGGAAACAGAATTTCCTGAGTTATGTGAGCTGTTCAAGCAAATTAATCAAACCCAGAGGCAGAGGGCATTGGACCCTCCAATCTACAGCTGGTTCATCAGTAGCACAGGCAAGAGTGTGGGCTTGCTACTGGCATCTGGAGGTGAGGTCCAAGGACAGACCTGTAGGACTAAACTCTTCACCGGTGGAATCTTATGCTGTCTCTGGGTAGACTGTCAAAATTGAGTAGAATTCTTGGAATTGGGGCTGGGAATCCTTCATTTGCCACCACTTTCTCCAAGCGACTTTAGTTGATTTTCTACCTCATGATCCCAGACTCCCGAGTAAGTACGCAACAAATGTCCCAGGCCTTTCCTAAAACTACCAACAATAAGTATCAAACATCGAAGTGACTCCAAATTCTGCACCCTTTCCTCCTTACCACTCCTTCTCACATATCTGATTTTGATGCCAAATTAACTACAGGCCCTATGATTCCTTGAATCTGTTCTCCACTTAGTCATCCCCTTTAATTAATGTGGCTCTTCACTTATAAGGACCCAAAGTAAATTCTATCTCCGTTTCTCTGACAATAGCCATCTACTTCTCACCTGAAATCAGCCAAGTTTTGCTAGCGAGGTAGAAGATTGTTCTCTAATCATGTTGGGGGTAGCAGGTAAGGACTACTGGGTCACTAGTCTGAATAGCAGGGAATATTAGTGTTCCAATTTGGCCTCTCAATTCCAGCTGATGTTAAACCTTGGGGAGAAGGGATCTGTCGCTGCTCCTCAGGGTGCACCATTACCTTGGGATGAGTGGCTATTCTGAGGCTACATGACATTTAAATGTCTTTGTGTGGCTTTCTTTCTCTGTGAGAGAAAAGAGGCAGCATAAATGTCCACCTCACTAAAGAGAAGTAATCTATATGGCTCCACGTCTTCTTTGCGCATCTTCAAAGATGACCTGCTAGCTTGTCTAATTTATCATCTCTGGGGAGAAAGTTTTATAGGAAGAAATAAAACTAATCTATTGTTAGATTCTCCAAGGGCAACTTGCTTGCAGAAGTTTGGCAGGAGTTTAGTTGGAATATTCTTTAAGCATTTACTTTTTTAGGAAAAGAATAGCAATAGGATAAAGATACCAAATATAAAACTTCAATGGATAGTCAGTTATGGCAGGGATGTTTGCACCCTTTCTAAGAATGAAAAAAATGCAGCATAAAAAGTGTGACACCTTGGGATATAGCTTTTTTGTTGCAAAGCGATTTAATGGGGAAAATGCATGGGTTGTTTTTAAAGTATCACACAACGTAGATTAAGTGAAACACACCTCAGCATCTTAATGTCTTCTAGAGAGAATGCTTGCTTAGAAATCAGAAAACCCAGAATTGATCTTGGGTGGGTTTTGTTTGTTTGTTTGTTTTTCTGTATTCAATGTTTCATTCTCCACTTATGAAATTAGGAGGAGAATGATGTCTACCAATTAAACGGTCTGAGCATCAAATCAATGATGTATGAAATGTGCTTGGTAAATTAGGAAAGGCTGAACAAATATGAGGTTGTATTTTTATTCGGGTATAATTTACATAGAGTGAAAGCCACTCTCTTTGAGTGTTGTCACCATGACACATTAATGTAATTATCACCACAATCAAGATCTAGAACATTCCATCATCCCCTAGTTTTGCAGTTGCTCTGTCTTCTTTCACTGCGCAGAACACAGTTGTGGTCATTGTGCTATGGCATTGGTAGTCTATTCTCTTTCCCTGCTGGTTTTATGACAGCATGTGCATATATTCGCCATTGAACACGTTTGGATCTGCTCTCCTTTTGGTGAGTAAGAGCAAATCTGCTGTAGACATAAGCATACAAGTTATTGTGTGGATATAGATTTTGATTTCTCTTGGGTGACTACTTGGGAGTGGGATTACTGGGTCACAAGCGTGTATTTTGCTTCATATGAACTCTTTTTCTAAGTGGCTGTATAATATTCATTCTGGTCATCTGTGTATGAGAGTTCTAGTTGCCCTGCACACTCACCAGCATTTGGTACTGGTGATTTGCTTTTAGTTTTGGCCATGAAAATAGGTGTGCACTGGTGGTTCATTATGGTTTTCATTTGCGTTTTCCTAATGACTAATGACGTTAAGTTTATGTTCATGGAATATATATATATGTATATATATATTTGGATGAAGTGTCTTTTCAAATCTTTTGCCCATATAGTATCACTTTTTAAAAACACATTATTTCATTTGAATGTTCATGCTATCCCATTAGCAGGCTATATCATTCTCCTGTTATAGATGACAGAACTGGGCCTCAGGGTGGTTGGAAAATGCTGTACAAAGATGCCCAGGTAATAGGTGTCAGGGCTGGAGTGAAAGGACAAGGCTGTCTGATTATGAAACTCATATGACAGTCACTGCTGCTGTGCAGTGCCACAAAAGCCATCGCTCGTCTCAGATTTAAAAGTATACCAGTTTCTAGTGGGCTCCATGGAAATTATGTGCACTGAGTGTTATCAGTGGAAAGGTTTGAATCAGGTCAATTTGCATCTGTTATTCAATTACACGTCAGAACTAACCATTTTCTGCGCGAGTCATATTTACTGAGAAGGTGCAAAATAAGTTCACTGCTTTGAATTAGGAAACCAACTTGCTGGAGAAGCTGTGGTGGATTCAGCCTCAGACATTAAGGACATAGAATCTTGGGTTCCTACCTATTTGGCTTATTCGTGTCTCTACCTTCTTTACTGATGCTAGTGAATATGGAAATTACTAATTTCCTGAGAATCACTCCATAAGGACACAAGAAGCTTTTCTTATGATAAGCATTTATAAGTTAGTGCAGACTTTCAGTCTGCAGGGAAGGGAACCTTAGCCTCAACATTCCTGTCCAGGAAATAAGGACTATAAACCCAACACAGTGAGGACTGGGGATCAAAGCTAATGTGTGTGATATGCTTAGAATAGAGAGTTAGCAAGTGGTAGTAAGGTTATAATAATGTTACCTACTGTGTGCAAGAGATTTTGTTAAATGAACTAAGTAATTCTACCAACACCATGAATTAAATATTATCTCAACTTTACAGGTGATGAAATTGACATCCTAAGCGATTAAGTAATTATACAGAATCGTCCAAACAGGAAATGAGGATGGGATTCAAACTAGGTCTATTTGATTTGAAAGTCATACTCTTGACCCCTCAGCTTACTGTTTTATTGTAAACTATTTGGAAAATGCCTAAAAACAACCTACTGCTTAACATTCTACTAAGTACAGAGCAGAGAAGGTTTAAGGCAAGACAACAATTTCTCTCTGGAAATTTCATCTGACAACATGCTAAGAAAGAAGAAAAAATGCGCTTGTTATGAACACACACATATTAGGTCATAGGTCCCTGACAGGCTGCAGGGCAGCATTCTGCTTCACGCCGCATTGCTCTGGGGGCGAATGGGAAAGGCCAACCACAGATCCAGGCGGAGGGGTTAGGAAGGCGCATGGGCACCTCCAGGAGGATATTAGAGTCTGAGGCTTTCCTGTGGTTTCGCAGATAACAGCTGTGTTTATAAAATCCATACTGTGCATCTGGCCATTTTCATTTTTGAAAAATTGCAATTTACATTCAATATTATTTTGTATTAGTTTTACGAGTACAACTTAGTGGTTAGACAATCATATATTTTACAAAGTGCTCCCCCTGGTATTTTCAGTACCCAACTGGTACCATGCATAGTTTTTACAATATATGGCCTTTTTTCTTTAAAAAAAAATGTATTTTTATTGATTTCAGAGAGGAAGGGAGAGGGAGGGAGAGAGAGAAACATCAATAATGAGAGAATAATTGATCGGCTGCTGCCTGCACAACCCCCTACTAGGGATCGAGCCCACAACCCTGGCATATGCCCTGACCAAGATTCGAACTGTGACCTCCGGTTAATAGGTAGACACTCAACCACTGAGCCACGCCAGCCGGGCTATGGCCTTTTTCTTACATTAATCCTTCAAATGGAAAAAAATGTTCTCCATTTTACTGATTGAAAAACTGGGGCTCAAGAATTTTGCAAAACGTCACCTATCTAGTAATAAATAGATCTTAGAAAAACAGGTTGCCTTTTCCTGCAAAAGTTATGATCTTTTCACCAAACAATTCTTCCCCTAAAGGGAATGCTAGACACTCCCAACTTTGGGCAGAAAGCATCATAAATGCTATTTCCAGATATCAGCACAGTACACACTGCTGGCTACTCACTGCCACTGGTCAAGGGAAGAGCAGGGAAATGAAGTGTTTGCTGGGGACTCCATCTGAGAGCTGGAGAAGGGGCAGGGAAGTGAGAGCCTGGGAACACTGCATTCTTTTACTCATTCTACAGAGATACTCCAAACTTGAAACTTGGAAGAACTGCAATAGCAACAGGAGGCAAGGTAAACAGAAAACAAAGCGGAAAGGGTTTTATTACCTTTAGACTTAATAAGCCCTGGCTATCCTATATAATAACAGCCTAATATGCTAAGTGTCCAGTCGTCCAGCCGGCCATTCAACCAATCAAAGCATAATATGCTAATGATATGCTAAGGCTGTTCAATTGCTTGCTATGATGTGCACTGACCACCAGGAGGCAGACACTCCAACCAGTAGGTTAACTTGCTGCTGGGGTCCAGATGATTGGGGCTGAGTGAGATGGGCCCGACACGGCTTGGAGCACTCCAGTGGTCCCTCCCCAGCTGGCCAACCTCCCATGTTCCTCCCTGGCCCAGATTGTGATCTTCCACCAGTGGGGTCTCTCAGCCTGGCCTGCGCCCTCTTGCAATCTGGGCTGAGGGACCCCCTCCTCCTCTGAGAGCACAAATTTCATGAACCAGGCCTCTAGTTTGATAGAAAATGCCCTCTCTGAAGAACAGTGTCAAAATGTCAGATTACTTAAAGCATCTAGTTCCATGCTCTGTCCTGGAGCAAAGGTCTTTGTTTGTGTCCATGTATCTTAAAGGTAAATTCAAAGAAACACAACCTGATGCCTTGTGAAGACGATTGAATTTATAAAGGAAGGCACTGTGGATAGGACATATACTGGTGTGTGTGTGTGTGTGTGTGTGTGTGTGTGTGTGTGTGTGTGAGAGAGAGAGAGAGAGAGAGAGAGAGAGAGAGAGAGAGAGAAAGAGAGAGAGAGAACATATAAGCTCAGGAATAATTATTTCAGACTTATTGTGGATAGATTTCTGGTCTGTTATAGGTGACACAGTAGACTATTCCCCCTTGTCCTTACTCAATAAATACAACTATAAACCCTAGAAAAAAATTCACCAGGCAACCAAGAACTCTTAAAGATGGAAAGTGGAAGCGGACTGGTCAGTGACCTGGGACTGAGGGAACTACATGGGCAGCAGGTGTCTTACACCCCCACAGAACAGAAGCAGTAACCAGGGACCAGAGTTTCCTGAGCCCTAATGCAACAATGGGAAGGTGTCCAGGGAGGAGTCTTACTCCCCCTGATCTGCGTCTGGCTGGTGACCCCCGTGAGGAGGGTCCATCGGAAGCCAGGAGAAGCCCTCTCCTTCCCATGGGGCCTGGGGCTCTCCTCCTCCACCTCCAGCTAGACACACCGAGGCCTGGCAGCAGCACCTGCCTGTGAAGCGCTGTCTGTCCTTCACCCGGAGCCTCCCATCCTGCCTAGAGATCCCAAGTACCTGGGCAGCACAGCAGGTAAGACCTGTCAAAACAAGGCCTGGCACTTTGTCCCTGCAGGTGGAGGTGCCCTTCTCCCTTGGAGCAGCACCAGGTGACTTAGCCAATAGGACCCACACTTTTCTAACATAACAACCAAAATGCCCAAGATATTATCAAAACTTATCCTTCATGCCCAAGAGAAGGAAAAATCACAACATGAATTCAAAAAGAGAATAAATTAATGCTAACAAGGAGATGAATCAGATTTTGGAATTATCTGACAACGATTATTATTTAGATCTTTAAAATATGCAATGTGATTCAAATTCTAGTCCACTGTACCGCTTCTGGGGATTTATTAACTAGGAATTATCATAGATACATAAAACTTTTGTATGGAAATTTGTTCATCACAGTGTTACTTGAAACTGAAAAAATTAAAATTCTCTAGCTTTTATAAAAATGAGAAAATATATTACGAAATATAAATAAAATATATAATATTTTTAAATCATATTTTTAAAATATATTTTTCTTTCATGGAGAATGTACCCAATGTAATGTTAAATGGAAAAAACAGGATTTAAAAAACCACTAAGGTAATAATTTTAGTTTTAGAAGTACTCTTGGCTATAGTATATAAAAATCTCTAAAAGAAAGTACAATATTTTCATGAAACTTATTTCTGGGCAGTAAGGTTCTAGATTATTTTAATGCTTTACTTTAAAATTTACCACATTGTTCAAAGGCGACATAATAAGCAAAAGCAAATTGATGTTGTGTAGGAAAACACATGCTTTAATTAAGGAATCTAAGCCTGCTGACATCTTGATCTTGGACTTCCAGCCTCAAAACTGTAAGAAAATTAATTTCTGTTGTTTCAGCCACAGGATCTGACATTTTGTTATGGAAGCCCTCACAAACTAATATACTATACTATGGCAGGGTCTCTCTTTTCCGCATCCAGTACAGAAAGAGAGATGAACCGGTTCTGAAGAGGCAGCTGGGGATTGAGAAATAAAAGAAAGAAAGAGACAAGACACAGAGACAGAAGGAAAAAAGCTGGGGTGGGTGGGACCATCGTCCTCTCTGATGGAGGGACAGGGACCCAGAGCCCATATAGCAAGTTTATTTTATATCCCCAAATACCAGGAAGTTTCACCAAAAGTTAGGATCAAAGGAGATTATTTGCATTCTTGAGGCCCGAACATTCCTGGTGCTTGACTAGATTTACATATCAAAAACCCACTACCGGACACCTGGACAAAGATAAGAGTCAATGCTAATAACACCCTTGCCTTTTGGGCTAAGCGTGTTCCCAGGGCATGGCTTTGCCTGTCGCCACTGGGTTCAGCTGACAATAATTACAAAATGCCCATGTGCCTTCCCAGGCGCTGTCTACACTATACAACTTTGAAATGATGTTAACTTCCTCTAGCCTTAATAACTTGCTAATTTGCTTCCTAAACTCACATTTTTATGGGTTAGAAAAGTACAACATTTGTCAGTCTTTAAATGGTCTAGAAACCAGGCATTAATTTCCACTTTTGGTGCTGACCAATCAATTCTATCTTGTATTCCAAATGAGATACAATATCAATAATTTTTTGCTACATTGCAAACTTCTGGCCTAGAATAGTGTACGAGTTTATTGTAGAATAGTAAAACACATTTAAGTGAATATTAGTTAATACTTGTAGTTTCTTGTTTTTATTAAAGACCATATTGCTATTCCTCTTCCTCCTCTCAATTTTAGGACTATGGATTAATTAAATCATAATAGAAGAATATAATTTCAGGAATATAATATGTTTCAAAAACTTGGTTTTGCTATTTATAGTCAAGAGAAACATCAATTTTCTTTCATAAAAAATTAGTTACTCTTAAAATACCATATAATTTATTAAAATACTAGAAAATAAATCTTTATTCAGTTCATGTTTTTTGTTTTTTTATAAGTAACCTTTTCTTTTCTTCTTTCTCTTACATCTAGAAAGGGCACAATAGCTAATTCAACATGATGCTTCCTTATTACCTAAATCAGGTCGTTTTTACACTCTGCTAATATAAGGCTTTGTGTGTTTTTTTTAAAAAAAATGTATTTTTATTGATTTCAGAGAGGAAGAGAGAGAGAAAGAAAAATTAATAATGAGAGGGCTGCCTCCTGCATGCCCCACACTAGAGACTGAGCCCACAACCTGGGCATGTGCCCTGACCTGGAATCAAACTGTGACCTCCCGGTTCATAGGTCGATGCTCAACCACTGAGGCACACCGGCCTCAGGATTTGTGTTTTTGAAAAATTTTGCTTTTCAAAATTATTTTTCCCAAAATAGTAGATAAAATGATTCTTAATTCTCTCATCTTCCTTCCTCTTTGTTTGCATATCTGATATGTTAACCGATGGTCATTGGCGCCAATTCAGGGCCAACAGGAATCCCCAATTTGGAAGTTGGAGAAGAAAAAAAACTTTGATCAGTGAAAAACAGTGTGATTGTGATACAGCGCATCTGTAAAAGCAGCACAGCTGTAATGCAGCCCCTTTCCAGCTAGACATCTCTAGCCTGCTCCATTCGTGCCAGTCGGCTCTGTTCCACCCTGGTTAGCTCTGCTCTGCTCTGTTCCGTTCTGTGCCAGTCGGCTCTGTGCCACCTGGTTAGCTCTGCGCCACCCTGGTTAGCTCTGCTCCATTCTGTGCCAGTCGGCTCTGGCCTGCACTGGCCTACTCTGCTCTGCTTCGGGGAGACATCTCCAGCGTTTCAGCTCAGCAAGAATGTATGGATTCCTCCATGGATACCTGGGAAGGGAGTCCAGTAGTACTTTCACTTGGAATTTTTACAAACTTTCTCCTGACTTCTGTCTTTCACTGTAGCTGCTTAGCTACTCATTGGAAACAGAAGCCCTCCGATGATCGCCAGAACAAGCAGAAACTTTAGAAATTACCAAGTCAGACCTCATTATATGAGTGAAAAATCTGGGTTCCAATCAATAAAGAAGTAATTCACCAAGACTGGCCAGAGCTGGGAGTCAGACCTACAGTATACCAGCTCACGAGCCGCTCTCACTTTACAGTTATGTCTTTTTTGTTTGCTTGGTCTATGGCTCCTGCTTGAGTCTTACATCTCTGTCTGCCATCCACATAGCTGGCTTCCTGTCTGTCTTGCCTTCGGATTCATGTTGCTGTCAGACTCCACAGCAGCGTCTATGAAAGGGAACCGTTTGCTGCAATGGCACAGTTAGACTTGTTTATTTTGCTATGTAGATTCTAGGAGTCCCTGTTCCTCTGTCAGTTATTGCTGAACTGGGACACCGGGATCTAGCAGTGGGGAGCATACCTTTACACACCCAGGCATGGTGGCCACCGACACTATAAATCTAAAATGTCTAACACTTTCTCCATGTCGCCAGTGCAGGAGGCGTTGTAAGCTTGTTTGCATTTTATTATTTGATTTTTTAGGAGATTGAAGAGGGAAATGTCACTTTAAAAAATGGTTACCTCCTTATCTCCACACAAAGCTGCCAATATTTTCGTGTTTTGTTTTCCCTCTTTAAAAAAATTCCTTATGGTGACCATTTCACCTTGGTACAAGTGGAGTTGGGGAAGAAGCTGGTCATTACCGAATCACCAGAGGAGGTAAAGATGACTCCTGTCTGCCCTGCCCCCACTCTTCCACACCCTGGTTCCCAGCATCCTTCTTTGCAGTTTACCTTCCAAACATGTGTGACCTTCATTGCCTGCCTCTTGATCCACCCTCCCTAAAGAGGCCAGAGTAACTGATACCAAATGTTCAGTAAATATGTCAATTCTCTGATGACAGCCTAGCATAAATATTTTATCATCTGTGAACCAAAAAATAACTCAAAAGATTAGCTCCCCTTTAAACTGTTCCCTGTCTAGCTCTAGCTCATGTCATGTCACTCTATGCCTTACACTTAACATTTTGACTAATACTGAGCTGCTTTTATTCTTCACACATAACACAGAATGAAAAACATTGGACCCGTTTTTCAGGATTGTTTCAAAATAATGTGTCTAAAGAAATTGGCACTTTTGCCCTGGCAGTTATGGCTCAGTTGGTTGGAGCATAGTTCCATACACCGAAGCATTCATGGTTTGATTCTTGGTCTGGGCACATACCTGGGTTGCGTGTTCAGTCCCCGGTTGGGGCATGGGAAAGACAATTAATAGATTTCTCTCTCTCTCTCTCTCTCTTTCTCTCTCTCTCATCTCTATCTTCCTTTTTCCCTCTCTCTAAAATCAATGAAACATATCTTTTAAGTGAGGATTAAAAAACAAAACAAAAAGAACTCAGTACTTTTTTCAAGGAAAGGCACACAATAAAATTAGCTTTTGAAAATTAATTATATAGTGTTAATTCTATATGTGTTTTCTTATTCTTTTTCTTCCCCCTTTCAACTTCCAAAGCCCCTACTTCCTTGACTTGTTCACCCCAACTTGCCGCCCACAACATGTCTCACAGCTCCTTTCCTCCTATGTACGGGGTCTGTCCCAGGCTCCTTTTTATCATTACAGTAGAAAGTTATCCTTCTAAATGTTTATCTTTTCCACTGTGTGGATTTGTCTTGAGAACAAGAATGAGGACTTACTCATCTTTGCATTCTTAGCATTTAGCGTAATCAATAACAGGTTAGGAATTCAATAATCTATAATAATAAAGCCTAAGCGACCATCCCAACTGAACAGACGACTGAACAGGCTGTGTGGGGCGACCAGGCCGGCAGGGGGGTTAGTGAGGGGCGACCAAATGACCGAACAGCAGGCTGCATGGGCGACTAGGCCGGCAAGGGAGGCAGTTGGGGGTGATCAGGCCGGGGGGTTGGGGGGCAGAGAGGGGTGACCAGGCTTGCGGGGGGGGGGGGCAGTTGAGGGTGACCAGGCTGGCGGGGGGGGGGGCAGTAAGGGACAACCAGGTCAGCAGGGGGGGACAGTTAAGAGCAATCAGGCAGGCAGGCAGGTAAGCAGTTAGGAGCCAGTGGTCCCAGATCGGGCCTAAATCAGCAGTTGGACATCGCCCGAGGGGTCCCTGATTGGAGAGGGTGCAAGCTGGGCTGAGGGGACCCCACGATGCACAAATTTTGTGCACCGGGCCTCTTGTATTTTACATAAGATACAAGACTACTAAAGAAGAGATACCTTGAGCGTCCAACGCCCACAACAAGAACAATTTAAAAAAAATATTGCAAAACCTATTCACTTATTCCATACATACTGATCACTGTGGAGTTAATACTCATTTAAACGAGTGGCTCTTCTGAAGCAGTGCCCAGCTCAGTGTGCCACTATGGTGGTAGCTGCTGCAGTGCATTCTCAGGCGTGGGTATTTCGAGGTATTACTTGCTGTTAATTAAATCAGAGAGTCAGGAACACATAAAGGCAAAATCCCACAGAAAAATGTCTGCTGCTTGAAGCTGGGAATGGAAAGAGTCAAAAAAATACAGATTAATTTTTTTTTTTTTAAGAAAATAATAAAGGAATAAAATGTGAGTTTTTTTCTTTATTTTTTTAATTTCAAGTAATGGAATGACTCTGGTTTAATCTCTGAAATATACTTAAAAGCCATAAATTGCATATTTCTGACCCAGTCTTATCTGATTGCCTGACTTGCTACTCCAGTAAATTGGATATTGGTTAATTGCGCAGTTTATCAATCTGCAAACTGCATTGAAGTCCAGATGCTCTTTAAAATGTAATCATTGTACATAAACACTGTTGCAGTTTTCATTTCAATTTTTGATCACATCACAGTAATATAATATTTTCTTATTACATCTCACTATAGATCATGCCCTGACATTATTTTCTAAACTTGTTTACCAAATGCTTCTTTCATGAAATATTTCTTAAAACATGTGCATTTTGTTAAAGTAGGAACTCTGAGTGCTTTTGACTAGGTGGTATCCATCCTAATCAGCCAAGGTCAATGGAATATAAGACACGTAGAATGACATTCTGTAAAGGTGACCTTTAAAATGTTATTTCCCAAAGTAAACTTAGTAATCAAGATCTTTAAATGCCCACTTTTCCTTTCTCCTACTATAAAGCAATACAGATGACTTTTCGCAGTAACAAAATAAAATGATAGGGTGTCTCTTGGAAAATATAGGTTGTCATAAATTCTGGAGGCAATTTAAACATTTTTAATGCTATTGTTTTATTTGTTTGTTTTTAAATAACAATGTGATGAGTAATATATACATGAGCATGCAATGCTGTTTCAATTAAATTTATCTTCAATCATTGTAAAAACCTAAAGAGTTCTTGTATTAAGAAAGAAATATATATTTTTAAAGAGTATAAAAACAAAATTCACCAAGATGAATTCTCATTCTCTTCTCTTTGTGTACATATGTATTTTTACATATCAGTTTTTCTTTTAAGACTTATTTTATTGTTTAAGCAAATTTCATTTTTTTATTCTTTATGTTACTAACATTTACAATCACTCAAAATAAAGGCAAGCGGACCCTTATACACATCATTTGCTACTGTAAGATACCCATAGCCAACTACAGAATAAAACCTTTCATTCCCAAATGAGCTGATTTTCCTTTGAGCAACAATGTTACTTTGAAATAAAATACATTTTCCCAGTGACTCTTCCAAGGCTGTTTGACCTTTTTTGTTTCTGTGCCTTCACAGCATAGCTGAAAATTTAACTCAGAAAATAATTCTCAACATTCCATATGGAAGACATAATAAATGTAATCCCAAACTTAATAAGTGTTATCTTCTTCCAGTTAGTACACTAGCTACTGCTTAGAAAAAAGAATGAAAATGAAAACTTCAGTCTTCTGAGCTCTCTCGGATACCTCTTCTCCATCAGCGATTAATCTCCCATCACAAAATTTAACACATAGCCTCAGTGTTTCCTAGGGTCTTATTAGTTTCCTATGGTTGCTATGGCAAATTGCCACAGACTTAATGACTTACAATAGCAGGCATTTATTTGCTCATATTTCTGGAGACCAGAAGTCTGAAATCAACACGTTGTTGTAGAGAATCCACCCCATGCTTCTCTCCTGGCTTCTGGTTGCTGCTGATAATCACTTCATACAGGGTGTCCCCCCAAAATGTATACACACTTTAACAGCTGATAGCTCAATTTTGCAAATGAAATGTAGTTTAATAAACACTGCCTTTATAATTACTTAAAGTGTATGCATACATTTTTGGGGACACCCTATATTTCTCTAACCAAAATAAACATATAAGTTAAAGTCATGTAAAAAAGATAAGAGGAAGGGAGAGCAAAGAGAAGGTCTGTCATATGTAGCCATACAGACTCCTGGGTAGAGTCTGGGACCCTCATTGGGGAGTGTCCAACAGAAGAGCACTATGGGAAGCTTTTATAGAATTGTGCCGGGAAATGTCCTCTGGTGTACTGACACTTGGACTTATGTCCCCTCAAAGGCAATAAGTACAATTTGAGATTCTCATTAATGTATCAATTTGTAGCATTATCTTTAAAATATTCTACATTTTGGACCTCTAGCTGTATCGATGTTTCCTTGTCTCCTACTACACATAATTTATCTGAGTTTTATATTAACCTTCAACCACATTCCATATTCCATTCCTTTAAATCTATTATTAGAAAAATAACAATAAAAAGTATACTATAGTGATTTAGTAAATGTTAGATATTTTTATTGGGTAAAAGGCAATGATGGTGTATTCCCTAAATTATGTGTATTTTCCCCACTCTCCCCCTAGCATATGGAATTACTTTGGCAAGGAAATTGACAAAAATGTAAAGTAAAAAACTTCTGCATAGCAAAGAAAAGAATAAAAAAATTAAAAAGGCAAGCTATAAAAGGGAAGGAAATTTTCACAAATCATACTATCTTGTAGGGGACTAATATAAAAAAAATAAGTAAAGAACTTATACATGTAAACAGCAAAAAATGAAATAATCCAATTTAAAAGTGGGAAAAGGACCTGATAGACATTTTTTCCAAAGAAGACATACATACGGTATATGAAAAGGTGTTCAACATCACTAATCTTTAGGGAAATGGTAATCAAAACCACAATGAGTGAACACTCTCATATGTTAGTGTGGCTTTTATCAAAAGAACAAGAAATAAATATTGGTTAGGAGTAGAAAAAGCAAACCCTGTATTGTTGGTGGGAAAGTAAATTGGTATAGCCCCTATGGAAAACAGTATGGTAATTCCTCAAAAAAATTTAAAAAAGAACTACTATATATTTCAGCAATTCCACTCCTGGGTGTTTATTTTTAAAAAGTGAAATCACTAACTCAAAAAGATATATAAACCCATGTTCATTGCAGCATTATTTACAATAGCTAAGATATGGAAACAACCTAAGTATTCATCAAGCAGTGAATGGATAAAGAAAAAAAAAATATATGTGATTTATATATATCTGTCATATAATATATATGTATATATATAATAACACTATTCTTTTAATTGAAGAAATATATATATATAAATATATATATATATATATATATATATATATACATATACATATATATATACATATAATAAAGAGGTAATATGCAAATCGACCATCATACCCTCACAAGATGGCTGCCTAGGACCATGCCAGTAGCGGGGTTAGTAAGGGACGACCAAACAACTGAACAAGCAGGCTGCGTGGGGCAACCAGGCCAGCAGGTGTGGGCGGGGGGGCAGTTGCAGGTGACCAGGTTGGCAGGGGGGCAGTTAGGGGTGACCAGGCTGGCAGGGAGATAGTTGGGGGCAATTAGGCTGGTAGGGGGCAGTGAGGGGTGACTAGGCCGGCAGGGAGGCAGTTGGGGGTGACCAGGCTGGCAGGGAGGGCAGTTAGGGGTTACCAGGCTGGCAGGCAGAGGCAGTTAGGGGTGATCAGGCCAGCAGGGGGGGAAGTTAGGGGTGACCTGGCAGTCAGGCAGGTGAGCGATTTAGGAGCCAGTGGTCCAGGATTGTGAGAGGGATGTCTGACTGCCGGTTTAGCCACGATCCCGGGGATTGGGCCTAAACCGGCAGTTGGACATCCCCTGAGGGGTCCTGGATTGGAGAAGGGGCAGGCTGAGCTGAAGGGACCCCCCCCCCCCATGCATGAATTTCGTGCACCGGGCCACTAGTATATATATATATATGTGTAATTCAGCCATGAGTAAGGATATTCTGTCATTTATGACAATGTAGATGAATCTTAAAGATCTTATGCTAAGTGAGATAAGTCAGAATAAAATACAAAAGAAAAGAAATAAATACTGTATGATCCCACTTCTATGTGGAATCTAAAAACACACACACAACTGAACTTGTAAAAACTAAGTGCAGAATGGATACCAAGGGCTGGTGGCTCGGGGATTGGGGAGATGTTGTTTAAGGGTATAAATTTACAACTGGTGGATAAGTAAGTTCTGGAGATCTAATGTCTACATAGTGATTATAGTAAACAATGCTGTATTGTTAACTTGAAAGTTGCTAGAAATAGCCCTAACCAGTTTGGCTCAGTGGATAGAGTGTCAGCCTGCGGACGGAAAGGTCCCAGGTTCGATTCCGGCAAGGGCATGTACCTTGGTTGTGGGCACATCCCCAGTGGGAGGTGTGCAGGAGGCAGCTGATCGATGTTTCTCTATCATCGATGTTTCTAACTCTCTATCCCTCTCCCTTCCTCTCTGTAAAAAATCAATGGAATATATTTAAAAAAAAAGGAAAAGAAAGTTGCTAGAACTAAATCTTAACTGTTTTCAATACAAAAAAGAAATGAATGCCCTGGCCAGTGTGGCTAGGTTGGTTGAGTATCATCCTGTGCACCAAAAGTTGCTAGTTCTATTTCTGGTCAGGGCAAATGCCTGGGTTGCAGGCTGGATCCCTGGTAGGGGGCATGCAGGAAGCAGCTGATCAATATTTCACTCTCACATCAATGTTTCTCTCTCTCTCCCTCTCCCTTCCTTTCTCTCTAAAAATTAATAATTTTTAAAAAAATTTATCTTTTTAAAAATGATAAACATATGACATGATAAAGGTGTTAGCTAATGTTATTGTATTAATCATTGTAGGAAGCGGTTATAGGGTTAAGCCTCAGACTGACCTGCTGGGAAAGTCACAAACAAGTCCCAAGCTTGGAAGGGCACAGTCCTCTAAGCATAATTAAGCTTGATTCTGTAACTGTTCCCTAGATCTTTCCTGGGTAGCTAGTGGGCTGTGGGAGGGGTAGCAAGTGCTGCCAAAACAAGTGAAACTTACAAGAACATTGTCAATTGCCTTGTTTGTCCTTGATTATAAATAAAACCTCAGCTTTGCAGTCTGGATCTATTCTGTGGCCTCAGCAAGGCACAGAAAGATCTTCCCAGCGCCCAGCTTTATGAATCTATTTCTGCGTCCTGTTTTCTTTATTTCTAATATTTCTCAATCCCTGGCCACCTCCATTTAGAACCAGTTCGTTCATCTCTCTTTCCGTGGGACGCAGAAAAGGGAGATCCCCGCCATGTCTGGCCCCCGCCACATCAGGTCCCCACAAATCATATTACAATATATAAATATATTTAAACAACACATTTGTACTCCTTAAACTTATATAAAGTATATTTCAATTATATTTCAATGAAAACATATTTTTAACTGAAATAATTAAGTTGTGATTATAGTATCTTAACTGTTATACTTTAAAATATTTTATGTCTAATTTGTCCTTGTGGGAAATACTTTAAAGTCAATAAATTTTAATTTTACCTTTACTTTTACTTTTTTAAACATATAAATTAAAATGTTTCTTTTAATTCAAGATACAGATTGCCTAACAGATATTTAAAACCTTTTAATACTTTGCTGCATCTACACCCCCAGAAAAATAAAAATACAGTAATACAGCATAATTGTTATAGAAAAGTCAATGTTCTAATATCTGCTAACCTTAGAAAATGACATGAGTTAAGTGTATGAAATGTGATAAACACTTCTTTCTCCAATTGTATGGCTGGTGATGGCTTTTTTTTTTTTTAATAAAAAGAATTGTGATGTAATTTGATTTGATCAATTTTCAAAAAAAATACCCTAATTTTTATATAGAAATTTCTAGCAAGCCTGCCCATCACTGGAGAAGACTGACCAGACTCCTGTGCCTTATATTAAGATTCTAGGTTTCTTGAACAATAGAAGTTCATGGAAGAAACAAATGAAGTAATACTGGTGTTCATAACAATAAGCAGAGACTTACAAAAATGCAGACCAAGTTGTACATTAAGTTTGTATACATCATCCTAACAACCATACACTTAATCTAGTTTTGAAATTGCTAACCTGTATTTCTGTTAAAAAACAAATCGATTGCCTGGCTGATGTGGCTAGACCTGGAAAAAATATAGAGAGGATTCAGATTGGTCTAGCTGAGCTCATTTGGCCATTTTCAATCAACCTCAGAGTGCAGAAAGGGAAGGACCATCATGATTGACCATGTGCTATAGGTAACGTGCCTACTCCTTGGACCAGATAGATGTCATGGGCTCTACCTAAAATACACTGACTCAGCAAGATTACCAGGGAACCATGGAGACTGGGTCTCAAAGAAAGAAATGACAGGCTATGCTACCACCCTCAACCCCTTAACTCCATAATAAAATATTAAAATGTATTTTTGATTTGAAATTGTCACAAATGTCATGCATTATTTTGAAAAATAAAAAATATAGCTGTCACTATTTTGAAAATATTTGTTAGATTAAATAAAAATTATAATGTAGCAATCTTGCTATTATTTCATTTTTTATCACATTAGGAAGGTTGTTCACTGGAATAATATACTTTGTAATTACTTCATTTGCACCCTATCGGTTCCTGAAAATGCATCTTAGAGAAAAACGGCCCGATCCCTGCTAATTAGGTAGCATATGGGCTGATGCATCTGATCTGAAGATCTCAAAATAGATTCTCTGTGAGGACATGGATACGCCCTGTTGGTTCGGGCTCTGCCATTCTCACCTTGCTCATTAAGACAGGTGCTACTATCTTCTGCCTGTATGCTGTCAAGTGGAGAGAAATTCATGAAGTTCATCATTGACTACCTCTATGTGCGGCTGTAGAACTTGGAAAGTCCACTATTATGTCTTCTGATAATCACAGGTAGTTTTAGAAGCAAAATAAACTCTAAGAGATAGAAGGAAGGAAGTTGCCTTTGCAACTTTCAAAATTTCAATTGACTAAGACGTATAAAAGGGATGAGGAAATAGAAGCCGATTATGAGCTTAATGGCTGGGAGAAAATATCACATAATGGAAAGTAGTTATCAAATATCAGCCTTTCCCCTTTTATATTTATTTCTGCAAGTGAAGTATGTCTCTGATGCCGAGGCTGTATGCATTTAGCAGGACAAAATGAGTAAGAGATGCAATTGCAAACACTGAAAACAATGACAAGGTTACTAAGTCATTACTTAACCAATAGGCATAATGAAGACAATACATATAGTTGTAATTTTTATCCTACTCTTTTCATTTAAAATTTTACCTTCAGAATTTTTCAATATCATTAGTATGCTTTGTCAGATATTTTAATTGCTGAATAATATTTTATTGAACAGCTTCAGCATTATTTATTTAATCAGCTTCTTATTTGATGAATATCTCCAATTTTCACAAATCCAAAAACAGACAAATCTTTTTCTGTACTTAGAAATATTTCCAAAAGTTTAATTTCAAGAAATGTAAGGTTAATAACATTTTAAAGCTCTTGATACATACTCTAAAATTGTTCAAAAATATGATACCAAATTACAGCATACTACATATAAAATCATAGGTAAAGCTATTACTCCTAATTATTTGACAAAGTAGTTTAGCTTTAGATTTGTGTTCTCACACAAGTTAATGATGGTCTTTACATAATTTTTTATTTTTTTCCATTTTTTTTTTTTTTATTGATTAAGGTATTACATGTGTACATATCATCCCATGCCCCCCACTACCATACATGCCCTCTCCCCCCCAGTGTCTTGCATCCATTGGTTATGCTTATATGCATGCATACAAGTCCTTCGGTTGATCTCTTATCTCCCCCACCCCTCCCCAACCTTCTCACTGCCTCTGTATCTATCTTTACTGCCTCTGTATCTATCTTTTTGTTCATCAGTTTATAATGTTCTTTATTATCCACAAATGAGTGAGATCATGTGGTATTTTTCTTTCATTGACTGGCTTATTTCACTTAGCATAATGCTCTCCAATTCCATCCAGGCTGCTGCAAATGGTAAGAATTCCTTCTTTTTTATAGCAGCATAGTATTCCATTGTGTAGATGCACCATAGTTTTCTGATCAAGTCATCTGTTGAAGGGCACTTAGGTTGTTTCCAAATCTTAGCTATTGTGGTGCTATGAACATAGGGGTGCATATATCCTTTCTGATTGGTGTTTCTAGTTTCTTAGGATATATTCCTAAAAGTGGGATTACTGGGTCAAATGGGAGTTCCATTTTTAGTTTTTTGAGGAAACTCCATACTGTTCACAGTGGCTGCGCCAGTCTGCATTCCCACCAGCAGTGCACGAGGGTTCCTTTTTCTCTGCATCCTCGCCAGCACTTGTCGTTTGTTGATTTGTTGATGATAGCCATTCTGACAGGTGTGAGATGGTACCGCATTGTCGTTTTGATTTGCATCTCTCAGATAATTAGTCACTTTGAGCATGTTTTCATATGTCCCTTGGCCTTCCTTCTGTCTTCTTTTGAAAAGTATCTATTTAGGTCCTTTGCCCATTTTTTTATTGGGTCATTTGTCTTCCTTTTATTGAGTTGTATGAGTTCCCAGTAAATGTTGGAGATTAAACCTTTATCAGTGATAACATTTGCAAATATGCTTTCCCATACAGTGGGCTTTCTTGTTGTTTTGTTGATGGTTTCTTTTGCTGTGCAAAAGCTTTTTATTTTGATGTAGTCCCATTTGTTTATTTTCTCTTTAGTTTCCATTGCCCTAGGAGTGGTATCGGTGAAGAAATTGCTTTGGCATATGTCTGAGATTTCTCTGTCTGTGGATTCTTCTAGTATTTTTATGGTTTCCCATCTTATGTTTAAGTCCTTTATCCATTTTGAGTTTATTTTTGTGTATGGTGTAAGTTGGTGGTCTAGTTTCATTTTTTTGCATGTATCTGTCCAATTTTCCCAACACCATTTTACATAATTTTTAAAGTTATTTGTTATACATAGAATGGTATAGTTTATAATGTACATATACAAAGTAATTAAAATATAAAACAAAGAGAACACCAAAAACCTCAAAAAATAGTTAACTTCCCTTGACAATTAAAAGAAAACATAATCTAACATTCTGAGTGGTTTATTGCCTATTAACAGCTGCTAGACTTCTTTCATATAAACAGATATTTATTTGGAATATATACTATTGTTTCATTTTTATTTTCCCCTAAAATTTTGAGCAACAATTTTGAGACTACTAATTTTTATGTTTTGACATTAAAATAGTCACTAATTCCTATTGAAAATCTACACTAATAAAAGAGAAAGATGCAAATTGACCATACCTTCCCAATGCCCACCAGCCAATCAAGAGTGAGTATGCAAATTAACCCAACAAAGATGGCAAGTTAATTTGCATATGCAGGGGCCGAGCGGCTGGGGGCGGGACACTTGTGTCATTGCCATGGCGATGATGCAGGTGTCCGCACCACCCCAGCTGCTCTGGGCCTCTGGGCAGCATGGGAAGGCGGAAAGGCGGCTCTGGGCTGGAGCAAAGGCAGAAAGGCAGCTCCAGCCAGAGCGAAGGCAGTGCCTGAAACCAGGGGAAGGAAGGCCCATCCTTGCACAAATCTTCGTGTATTGGGCCTCTAGTAGATGATATAAAATAATAAAGATTCTCCAAAATTATACTTCCAAACTGATTTTTAACCAGATATATCTGTGTAGAGCCTGAGAAAAAAGATGCCTACTAAGAAGGGTTCCTGGTGGCTTATTGGGCTCAAATTAAAAACAAAACAGAGCCTACCAGCCATTTCTACACAGGGGCCTCTCACCCAAGCTGCACTTCAGGGACAAGCCTGCACAGAACTGCCTGCCTCAGCACTGAACTGCCTGCAATCCTATTCCAGTTCCTGGAATCTTCTTTCAACAAATAGCACTGAGGCTTTTCCCATCCCACCAATCAGGGTGTCTATATTCTGACCAATCTGGAAAGTGCCTTTTGGACCAATCAAACTTCGAGGATCTGGAATCCTCATTTGGATGAGGACAGACCCATCAGGGAACAGTGGTGGGGACTTCTTTTTACATAAGCCAGCATCCCTCTGGCTCTGGGAGCACACTTTCCCTTTCTGTCATTATTAACTCTAAATTGTCATAGACACCTACTCTGAGACCTTTGAATATTGCTAGAAGGAAGGATTCTTTCAAAGCTTGCGGGGGGAGCAGATATCAAAAAACAAAGGAACATTAGTAAAAGGTCTCAGAGTCCAAATTAAAATTTTTCTGCCTCAAAACATGGAATTGATCCTGTTCCTAGTGTTAAGGAAATTTGCTGGGTTTGTAATTTGATTTATTTCACTGAGAGGGTGGGAGAAGGTATTTCCTATTGTTTGCTTTCATTGCTATTGCTAAATTAACAAATTGCAATTCTAACTTTTTGTCACATGGAGTTTTATTAGTCATGAACATTTTCCATGACACTGAAAAGTAAGTGTGAGTACAGCAGGAAGAATCAATAAACTGATTTGGGGACTGATTCTTCTTTATCTGGCTTTGAATTGCTTACTGGGTAAACAGACTCCAAAGCCAAGAGTCATGTTAACCATAACCAAAGGAAGAATAAGCATTTGCTTACTAACTAAGGCTTGATTCTGTGAAGGAGGGAAGAGGGCTTTAGAATAATATAACTAGATTAGAGTGATATGAACCCTAGTGAGAGGATTGATTAAGGGGTGGGGAGATGGATGATGATAGATAGATAGATAAATACATTATTTCCTCTCTACTTAGCATAGTTCACCTTAAAAGCTCTTATTCCATGAAAAGGAACTAGATTTCCAAATATGTTGTATCTCATTTCCTTTTATTTGCATAGAAAAGGAAACAATGCATTTTTAGGCTGGAATATAATTTTTCAAAAAGGGCTGCCATGCTAATATGAATTTTGAAATAATAATAATAAGGTAAACATTATCCTATGCTCAAATAAACTGGCAAGTCTGGGTTCAATGTCAACTGATTCGTTCATTGAAGAATTTCTCTGAGCCTTTAATATCCTTACGTAGACAGTGACACACAGTACTTAATGTTATTCTTGACCATTCTAACTAACCTCTTTTTAAGAGACACTAAATTTAAAGTTTTCCAATATGTTATTTAAATAATACTGGTGTAGAGGAATCATTGAGAATACGGTCAATATTTAAAGTTCAGTTTGGAATCAAACATATAAGCAGTTGGTAGATTATCTGTCTAAAAAAATGAAGTGTATTCACACTTAGGTATTAAAAAGCCAAAAATAGACCTTAACCCAAGTGAGTTTTTAATTAGCCCAATGAAGCACTGGCCTTGGGAGGTTTGGACCTCGCTCTGAGGCAGGAGAGGTAGTGAGAACATGTGATACATATAGATGTGGTTGTGAGAATGGGCCAGCTATTTCTGAGTATTTGGGTAAAAAGCAGGATCCAAAGAACTTTTCATTAGTTCATTTCACTTTCACTTTAGAAAATGTCAGAGTTTGCTTTTTGCTTGTTTGTTTGACTGAAGTGATTTACATGAGACTCTGTCAAATGACTTAACCTCCTGTGGCTTTTGTTTATTTACCACAATAAACAAGCATAGTAATTTTTAGGAAGTGAGTGGGGGTCTTTATTTGGTGATTAGTGTAGAAAGCACTTTAAAATGCATAGATAGGATTTCAGTGCTGTATATAAAACCAAATAGAGGGAGATAGTGGTGTGTGATTGCTGCCACCCTCACATTCAAACTGTAGAAAGCCTCTCACTCTATTAATCTTTTACTTGGGCTGATTTTTTTTATAGGTTTTCAAAGTATTAACAAATAAATCTATCTTTTTATTTATTTATGTTTAACTCACATGCTGTGTTATTTTATCAACCTTATAATTGGGTTTCCTCAACCCATTCTCAGCTTTGTGATAGGCCCTCAGCATAATAAACTCTCCCTATTCATCACCAAAGCTCAATCTCTCCCAGCTAAGAGTCACAGAAGAAAGTATTGTAACCTTCTCCTTGATCATTAGAATATACGGTAGCCTGAAGGATTGAATTAAGGGTTGATTTCTAGGGATGAATATTGGATATCTCCTTTCTAGAAATCTTCAAAAGATACCATACATAATGAACAGGTTGTTCTCTAGCATGTTAAGTGTGTTGTTCTTGGGACTTAAACAGCATGGGTTTAGTCATGTCAAGGAAAGGAATGACTTTCTAGTCAGTCTCTATAATATTTTTTTGTTTTTATAGTGCTTCCAAGCACTGAAAGATACTTTTGGAAGAAATAGAAAATTATTTTATTGGAAATTACCTATGTCTCCAAATAATTTTCTTTTCTGAGTAGCACGATGTATACAGTTGAAATAATTAACAATAATTAATAATTACTTATATTGAGCACAATTCAGTATCTTTTTATATGTGTATTAGAGGCCTGATGCACAAAATTCATGCAAGAGTAGGCCTTCCTTCCCCCAGCTGTTGGAACCGGCTTGCCTGTGGCACCCAGGACCTGGGCTTTCCTTCAGCACCCAGGACCCAGGCTTTCCTCTGGCTGCTGGCAGGTACCTGGGACCTGGGCTTCCCTCACAGTCCCGGGTTCATCTGCAAGATCATCTGGAAGGATGTCTTGGAAGGACATCCAGTCTAGTTAGCATATTACGCTTTTATTATTATAGATTAGGGATAAAGATGCAAGCTCTACGCCAATAGAAAATGCCAATTACCTCCATTCTATTTGGGCATTACTTTAAAAAATCATTTATTAAATATAGTTGGCCTACAATATTGTATCCAGGTGTATAATATAGTGACTCAAAACTTACATCCTTAAGATGTAATCACTATAGTAAGTCCATTAACCATCTCTCACTGTAAAAAGTTATTATAATATTGACTACTAGTGCCCAGTGCATGGATTCGTGCACATTGAAAGGAAATTAATTAGAAAATGGCCGGCAGGGCGGGATGGGGTGGGACTGGGCAAGACAGGCTGGACACACCCTGGAGCCAACCTCCCATGGTCCCTCCCCGGCCAGCCACACCTGGGGTGGAGCCGTGGCTTGAAAGGCATCTGCAGAGTGAGTGTTGTCCCTCAAGCAAGTGGGGTCTCTGGGCCTGGCCTGCAGCCAAAACTGGTGCTCCAACAACCCCCAAGTGGTCCTGGATTGTGAGAGGGCAGTTCTCTGGTGATGTACCCAGAATCGGGCTCCCTCCTCTCCAGTTCTGGGGTGCATCACCTGAGAACCTCAGCTGCCAAGTCACCACAGCTCAGGAGCTCCTGGTTGAGCATCTGCTCCCTGATGGTCAGCGTGTGTTATAGCTATCGGTCTGCCCCCTGGTGGTCATTGTGCATCATAGCTACTGGTAGGATGGCCCGACAGTTGCTTAGCATTTTATATATATAGTATTGCCTGTGTTATAAAATATATCTCTATGGCTTATTTCTAAAAGTTTGTCCTTCTTATTCCCTTTGACTTTTTTCACCCAACTCCCATTCACCTTCCCTCTGGTAACCAAGAGTTTTTTTCTTTGTACATATAAGTCTCTTCCTACTTTATTTATTTATTTATTCTGTTTTCTAGGTTTCACATATAAGTGAAATCATACAGTATTTGTCTTTCTCTGTCTGACTTATTTCACTTAACACAATACCCTCTGAGTCCATCTATGCTGTCACAAATGGTAAGATTGCATTCTTCTTTATACCTGAGTAATATTATACATACACACATGTATGTATATAAATATTATACACACACACACACACACACACATATAAAAAGCCAGCAACCAGAATGCTGTAATGACCAGAATGACCAGTCGCTATGACGCCCACTGCGGACAACAAACCTGCCCGATCAGGGGTGTGTGGCTGGCTGGCCAACTTCCTGTGGCCCCTCTCCCTGGGCAGCCCTGCCCCTGATTGGCCTCTTCTACCCCCGATTGACCAGCGACCCCTCCCCCCAGCCAGCTCCACCCCCAAAGGGCCCCCCAATCCAATCAGGGGCAGGGGCAGCCAGCCAACCACCCATGGCCCCTCCCCCAGGATGCTGGCCCCCGATCTGCTCCCCAATCCAATTCGGGGGCAGGGACTGCTGGCCCACTACCCACAACTCCTTCCCACAGCCGGCCCTACCCCCAGAAAGCCCCCACCACCCGATAGGCCTCTGGCCACCCCCCAGCCAGCTCCACTCCTAACCAGCCCCCCCACATAGCAATTGGGGTGGAGCTGGCCAGTTAACCTCCCACAGCCCCTCCCCACAGCTGGCCCCACCCCCAATTGGCCCTCCACCCTAATTGAGGGTGGGGGCACCCCCCCCAGCTGGTCTGACCCTGATCAGGCCCCAATCAGGGTGGGCTCACTAGCCAACTTCCCGCTGTCTCCTCCTCCCAACAGGCCTGGCCCCAATCCACTAATTAGGGCCGGGCTGGCCAGACCCCATCCATGCATGAATTTCATGCATTGGGCCTCTAGTGTGTGTGTGTGTGTTTGTATATATATATATGTGTGTGTGTGTGTGTGTGTGTGTGTGTGTGTGTGTGTGTGTGTGTGTGTACTAGAGGCCTGGTGCACGAAATTCATGCACAGGGGGGTGGGGGGGTGGGGGGGTGTGTGTCCCTCAGCCCAGTCTGCACCCTCTCCAATCTGGAACCCCTTGAGGGATGTCTGACTGCCTGTTTAGTCCTGATCCCGGTAGGATTGGGCCTAAAAGGGCAATCGGACATCCCTCTCACAATCCAGGACTGCTGGCTCCCAACCACTCACTTGCCTGCCTGCCTGATCACCCCTTAACCACTCTCCTGCCAGCCTGATAGACGCCTAACTGCTCCGCTGCCGGTCAGATTGCCCCTAACTGCCCTCCCCTACAGGCCTGGTCCCCCCCAACTGACCTCCCCTGAAGGCCTGGTCCCTCCCAACTGCTCTCCTTAGTTGGCCCGGTCACCCCTAACTGCCCTCCCCTGCAGGCCTGATCGACCCCAACTTCCCTCCCTTTCAGGCCTGGTCCCTCCTGACTGCCTTCCCCTGCTGGCCTGGTCCCCCACAACTGCCCTCCCCTGTAGACTTTGTCCCTCCCAACTGCCCTCCCCTGCTGGCCTGATTGCCCCCAACTGCCCTCCCCTGTAGGCCTGGGTCCCCCCCTAACTGCCTTCCCCTGCAGGCCTGGTCCCCCCCAACTGCCCTCCGCTGCAGACCTGATCTCTCCCAACTGCCCTCCCCTGCTGGCCTGATGGCCCCCAACTGCCCACCCCTGTAGGACTGGGTCCCCCCCAACTGCCCTCCCCGGCAGGCCTGGCCCCCCCAACTGCCCTCCCCTGTTGGCCTGGGTCCCCCCCAACTTCCCTCCCCTGCAGACCTGGGTCTACCCCCAACTGCCCTCCCCTGCAGGCCATCTTGTGGTAGCCATCTTTGACCACATGGGGGCCGCCATCTTGTGTGTTGGAGTGATGGTCAATTTGCATATCACTTTTTTATTAGATAGGATATATTAGAGGCCCGGTGCACGAAATTCGTGCACGGAGGAGGGGGGTGTCCTCAGCCCAGCCTGCACCCTCTCCAATCTGGGATGTCTGACTGCCCATTTAGGCCCGATCCCATCACCGGCATCGGGCCTAAAAGGGCAGTCGGACATCCCTCTCACAATCCAGGAATGCTGGCTCCCAACTGCTCACCTGCCTGCCTTCCTGATTGCTCCTAACCGCTTCTGCCTGCCAGACTGATCACCCCCTAACCACTCTGCTGCCAGCCTGATTGATGCCTAACTGCTCCCCTGCCAGCCTGTTTGCCCCCAACTTCCCTCCTCTGCCGGCCTGGTCACCCCTAACTGCCCTATACTACAGGGTTGATCAACTCCAACTGCCCTCCCTTGCAGGCCAGGTCCCTCTCAACTGCCCTCCCTTGCAGGCCTGGTGCCTCCCAACTGTCCTCCCCTTCTGGTCATCTTGTGGTGGCCATCTTGTGTCCAAATGGGGACAGGATCTTTGACCACATGGAGGCAGCCATATTGTGTGTTGGAGTAATGGTCAATCTGCATATTACTCTTTTATTAGATAGGATAGAGGCCTGGTGCATGGGTGGGGGCCAGCTGGTTTGCCCTGAAGGGTGTCCTGGATCAGGGTGGGGGTTTCCTTGGGACATGGGGTGGCCTGAGCGCGGGGCCTGTGGTGGTTTGCAGGCCAGCCACGCGCCCCAGCGACCCAAGAGGAGGCCCTGGTATCTGGGATATATTTATCTTCTACAGCCATTTCTGTTGGGGTTAATTCATCTTCTATAATTGAAACTTTGTAGCCTGGAGTGGAGGCCTAGGCTGGCCAGGGCAGGTGGAAAGCTTGGCTTCCTACATTGCCGGGGGTAATCCTAGCCTGCACTCTCCAGCTCCGTGGCTGCCGCCATTTCTGTTTGGATTTGTTTACCTTCTATAATTGAAACTTTGTAGCCTTGAGTGGAGGCTTAGGCCGGCAAGGGCAGGCGGAAAGCTTGGCTTGCTCCGTTGCCTGGGAAACCCAAGCCTCCCTCCTACTCTATGTGGCTGTAGCCATCTTGGTTGGGTTTATTTGCATACTTGCTCTGATTGGCTGGTGGGCGTGACTGGTGGGCATGGCTTGTGGGTGTAGTGAAGGTGTGGTCAATTTGCATATTACTCTTTTATTATGTAGGATGTGTGTGTCTGTGTGTGTGTGTGTACATGTGTATATATATGTGTGTGTGTGTGTGTGTGTGTGTGTATATATAGTGGCTCAATGCATGAATGAATATTTGTGCAAGAATGGGCCTTCGTTCCCCTGGCTGCCGGCACCACCTTTGCTCTGGCTGGAGCAGCCTTTCTGCTCCTGCCCAGAGCCACCTTTCTGCTCTGGCTTGGAGCCATCTTTCTGCCTTCCCATGCTGCCCAGAGGCCCAGAGCAGCTGGTGTGGGGTGGAACACCTGTGTTGTCACCTCATCCCTAGCTGGTCAGCCCTTGCGTATGCAAATTAACCTGCCATCTTTGTTGGGTTAATTTGCATACTCACTCCTGGTTGTCTGGATGGTTGTACCTACCATCGCGAAGGTACTCTTTTATTGTGTGTGTATATATAAATATATATATATATATATGTATATTAGTACTGGGTATCTTCATATTCTATATAAACATCTTTTTTTTTACATACATATATATATATATATATATACTAGAGGCCCAGTTCATGAAATTCGTGCACTCGGGGGAGAGTCCCTTACCCCAGCTTGTGCCCTCTTGCAGTTCGGGAGCCCTTGGGGGATGTTCCCCTGGGGAGTGGGCCTAAGCTGTCAGTTGGACATTCTTAGTGCTGCTATGGAGATAGGAGAGGCTCCCACCATCTCCACTGCTCTTGCTAGCCATAAGCCCAGCTTCTGGCTGAGCAGAGCTCCTCCTGTGGGATCAGGCTGAAACCGGCTCTCCAACATCCCCTGAGGGTTCCCAGATAGTGAGAGGGCGCAGTCCAGTCTGAGGGACCCCACCAGTGCACGATAGGGGATGGGGAGAGACAAAGGGGGTTGGCCAGCTGGGGAGAGACCACGGGAGGTCTCCAGGACATGTCCAGCCCATCTCCATCAGTCCCAATTGGCCGAACCCCAGCAGCAAACTAACCTACCAGTTGGAGCGTCTGCCCCCTGGTAGTCAATGCATGTCATAGCAACTAGTTGACTGTCTTCCCCCTGGTGGTCAGTGCATGTCATAGTGACTGGTCGACTGGTCAATTGCCTGACCCCCTGGTGGTCAGTGCATGTCATAGTGACTGGTCGACTGGTCAATTGCCTGACCCCCTGGTGGTCAGTGCATGTCATAGCAAGCGGTTGAGCAGCCTTAGCATATCATTAGCATATTAGCTTTGATTGGTTGAACAGCCGAATGGTTAACCAGACACTTAGCATATTAAGCTTTTATTATATAGGAGGTGTATATATATAAATCTCACATATTCTTTATACATTTTTTTAATAAAAAAGACATACAGATGCCCTACAAACATATGAAAAGATGCTTAACATCACTAATCATCAGGAAAACACAAATAAAACCTTAAAGACATATCACCTCACACCTGGCAAAATGGCCATTACCAAAAAGTCAACAATAACAAGCATTGGTGAGGACATGGGGAAAAGGGTATCTTTATGCACTGTTGGTGGGAATAGAAATTGGTGCATCCCTATGGAAAACAGTATGAAGGCATCTTAAAAAAATTGAAACTTGTATTACCCTTCTATTCAGCAATTCTACTTCTGGGTATTTGTCAGAAGAAAATGGAAACACTAATTTGAAAAAACATATGTACCTTTAAATTCATTGCAATATTTATTATAGCCACCTGGGTAAGATATAATTTTTTAGTACTGGGTATCTTCAAATTCTATATAAATATCTTTTTTTTTTTTTACATTACTGGATCAGTATTTACAAAATAAAATAATAATAATTAAATAAATAAATAGCTCTGATAACAGTGCATTCTGAGAACTGTAGCCTTTCAGTGTTCACTATTAAATCTGGATGACCAAAAACTGGGCAGTGAGGGTATAAATTGATTTTTTAGTCCAGCAGGGCCACTAGCCAAATGTCTCATAAACTTGAAAATTGAGTTAAATGTTATATTCATCAACTTGGATTCTAATAGACTTCAAGTAGAGAAGGGTAATCTGTTTGCAAACTTTTGACAAACTAGATATCCATAAAGCCTTCCTCATTTCAGTATGAAGGAACAAGTATACAAAGCAAAGACCAGGACTTATAGTTAACCATGGATGTCTTAACTGCTTTTATCTCTTTTCCTAACAAAATACCACAGAAATGACAGCAAAAAATAAAAAGGCACAAACACTTAAATCTAAGAGAAGTAAACTACTTGGTAATCTATTCCCAAATTTTAACACTGACCCACAGAAAAAATGGGTTGTGCTATTTCAAGCCACTAAGTTTTGGAATGATTTGTTATGCAGAAATAGAGAGCCAAGATCACCAGAAATTTGAGAAAAGAGAAAAGGAACTAACATGATAAAGAGAGATTCAAAATGCAAATAGAAAAAGGAATACTGATAGAAAATGGAAATAATCCAATGAGTAGTAATATATATATATTAGTAGTATATATATATATATATATATATATATATATATATATATACACAAAGAAAACTTGGCATGTATATATAATACCCTTATATATATAAGAAAATCATTTTAACTTAATGTGGCAAACAAATTAAATCAGCTTCTATTGATTTGGGTGAAAAATAGAAAGAAATCTACTAAGAAGAACTATTCAGAGAAAAAGAAAGGTGCCTTTAAAAATCAAAAAGATAGAAACAAATAAACAGAAGATCTAGAGGATAAAGTTGAGAATACCCCTGAAATCAAATATTAATAGGTGGAAAATGAGGTGGAAAAACATAGAAAATTAGGTTTTCAGTATCAGTTTCAACTTAAAGAATGTTTATAAGAGAAAATGAAGGAGAAAACTATAAATAAAATATAAAAAGAAACAAAAGATCTAGAAAAGAGAAGAAAAAAGGAAGAAAAAAAGAGGGGGTAAAAACAAAAACTACATACCAAAGAAAATCATCACAGAATTTCAGAACTCAGAAGAGAAAACTAAAATTGTAAAACCTTCAACAGGAAAAAAATTAGGTCTCATCTAAAACAGTAATGAGGTAATGTGTACAGTATCAAACTTCTAAATTGCAAACTTGGAGCTATGGAAGAGTGGAACGATGCCAAACTTCAATACCAGTCACTTATAAGACTAGAATAATTATTATGTTTTGCCTGTGAAATAGTTTCCTGAAAAAAAATGGTTTTAATCAACAAACTAGAGGCAAATAAGAAGTAGGGTTCTACCATGAGAGAACAGTGAAAGGAATTCCCCAATTGTAGAAGAATGGTAAGGAATAATAACTATTAACCCACCAAAGAAAAATTGCTGCGCCATAGTGGGAGGTAAATTCAGTAAGAAAATAATGTGACAAAGAGCAAGACATTCAGAAGAAATATTTACTTTGCTGGAGAAAAAAATAAATATCCCATGAAAATTAAAAAAAAATACAGAAAGTTTTATCAAAGAAGGAAATTTAATATAACACACTCTGATCTCTATCAAGAAGAAGAGAGGTGGTAAATTAATGTGTGTGCATTTGGGGGAAGTGGTAAGTAGGAGACCTAAATCTGTATCTTACCTAATAAAGACAAATATGTAAATTGACCGTACCTCTGCTATGCCCACAGCCAATCAGAGTGAGTATACAAATTAGAAGTCCAAAGATGGCGGCCACCCAGCTGGTCCAGGCACAGAGTGGCCAGGCGGGGCAGGACGCCTGCTATGAGAGGGAGGGCGGGTGGTAAAGGGATCTATAGGAGCGGAGTGCCAGAGCGAAGACAAGACTGCAGACAAAGACGAAGATGGCAGACTCTGGCCTGAGTCTGCAGCAAAGACGAAGAAGGCAGACTCTGGCCAGAGCAAAGGCCTGGGTCCCAGGTGCCGGAGGAAAACCAGTGCAGGAAGCCAAGGGAAGGAAGGCCTATTGCATGAATCTCTTAGTGCAATGGGCCTCTGGTATTTAATAATTGGACTGATGGTTAGTTTTATGTGCCAACTTGACTGGACCATGAGGTGCCCAGATAATTGGTTAAGCAGTATTGTGTGTATTTGTGAGGGTGTTTGATCTCTCACACTTTGAGACAGCTTAAAGGGACCTGGAGAGTATTATGCTAAGCAAAGGACAAGTATCACATGATTTCATTCATATGTGGAATATAAAGAACAAAATAAACTGATGAACAAAATAGATCCAGAGACATAAAAGAATGGAACAGACTTTCAAATCTCAGAGAGAAGATGGGGGTGGGTGGGTAGGTGGGAAGACATTAACCAAAGAATGTGTATGCATGTATGCATAACCCATGGACACAGACAATAGTATGGTGAATGCCTGGGGTGGGAGGTGGGTGCAGGCTAGAAGGGGTCAATGGGGGAAAAAGGGGGACATCTGTACTACTTTCAACAATAAAGATTTAAAAAAAGAAAACTTGAGATAATAAATGTAAAACACACACACACACAAAATCATTGAAACAGGAGGCAAAGTAAAGCAAATTGCCTTCCCAATGCAGGTGGGCCTCATCCAATCCATTGAAAGCCTGACTAATGAAAAGGCTGAATAAGAAAAAATTTGCTTACTCCATTGCCTGACTTTGAGATGAAGCATTAGTCTTCTGCCTTTGGACTTGGCCAGAACTTCACACCATCAGTTTTCAGATCTCCAGCTAGCCAATTGCAGATCATGGGATGTTTCAGCCTCCATTGTCACATGATTCAATTTCTTATCATTAATAAATATGTAATAGAATATTTCCCAATGCATAATATTTTATTGATATCTATATAATAAAAGCCTAGCAACCTTTATGGCGGAATGACCAGAACGACCGGTCATTATGACACACACTGACCACCGGGGGCAGACACTCAACGCAGGAGCTGCCCCCTGGTAGTCAGTGCACTCCCACGACTGGAGTGCCACTCAGCCAGAAGCCAGCTCATGGCTAGGGAGTGCAGCTGCAGTGGTGGGAGCCTCTCCCACCCCCACGGCAGCACTAAGGGACGGCGAGCCAAGCAGTAAGGAACAAGCAGGCAGGTAGTAAGGAGTGAGTAGGTAGGCGGTTAGCAGTGAGGGGTCCAGGATTGTGAGAGGGATGTCCGACTGATGGTTTAGGCCTGATTGGGCCTAAACTGGCAATCGGACATCCCCCGAGGGGTCCTGGATTGTGAAAGGGCGCAGGCTGGGCTGAGGGATCTCCTCCTCCCCCGCACGCATGTTATGCATCAGGCCTCTAGTATTTTATAATAAGATAATATATGGGAAGATAATATATAATATGTAACTGTATACGTTACATATAATAATAGTAATATGGATAATAATAATATGAATAATAAGTACATTCCATTGTTGCTGTTTCTCTGCAGCACCCTGACTGATACAGAATATAATATTTATTATGTAAAAACTGAAAAATCAGGAAATAAAAATTACTGGTCAGTTATTTAGTGATACAAATAAATACCTGAAGAAAAAGCTAAGGTAGTTAAAAGTGATTCTGCCAGGGAAGGGAAAATTGAGATATGAAACTAAAAAGTCAGGGGCCTATGTTTTTCAATATAAATCTCAATAAATTATTTGGTATTTTTCACTAGTTACAAGCACTTATGAAAATATAGCATAAATAAAAATACTACTGATCTAGGACAAAGGGTATTTGTGAAAACTGAGAGGTAAACAATATTTTAAGACCGTATGAGTCTAGGAAGAGGGAGAAAAATATTGAGTATTTCTTGGAACCCACAATAAAAGATGTGTCCTCTTAGAAACAAGAGAAGAAAACTGTACGGAGAAAGAGTAAAAATGAGAAGCACTGACAAGAACCTGTGGTGAAGGCAGTAATAGCTAACCTGCACTGAGCACATAAAACATGAGCGGCCCTCTTCCAACCACCTCCCATGAATTCACTGTTTAATCCTCACTACAGTTCTATGCAGTAGGTGCCATTGTGCCCCAAATATACAGGTGAAGTAAAAGGCAAACAGAAATCAAGAAGCTTCCCTATGGTCACCCAGCAATAAATGACAAATAGAGCTTGTATTTGAACCTAATGTTTATATGTATATTTGGCTCCAAAACAAAAACTTTTTTTTTTTAATCATCACCCGAGAATATTTTTCCATTGACTTTTAGAGAGCGTGGAAGAGAGAGGGAAAGAGAGAAAAACATTGATGTGTGAGAAACACATCAATTGGTTGCCTCCTGCAGGAACCCCAACCAGGGCCTGGGCCAAGGAGGAGCCCGCAACCGGGGTACGTGCCCTTGACCAGAATCAAACCTGGGACCCCTCAGTCTGCAGGCCAACACTCTATCCATTGAGCCAAACCAGCCAGGGCCAAAACAAAAACTTATAATCCCCACACTATACTGCCTCTTAGAGAACTGATGTACATAATAGAAAGTGTAATGGAGGAATTCAGTGTAGAAAGAAGAGTGTAAGTAAAAGTGTGAAAGGAGAAAAGAATAGGTAATAGAGCAGGCACAGAGAAGTCTCAAAAGGACTTGGTTCTAGACCTGGCAATGATGCTGCCTCACTGTGTGCCTTGCAGAGGTCATCCCTGATCCTTAGTTTTCTCATCTAGAATTAAAGAATTTGCCTCAATTACCTCTAAAATTCTAATTCTAAAATTAAAAAGATAAACTTACTACTTTATAGATCTCTTAAGCTGCTGTAATATTACCTGACCTTCTTTATCCTTATACTAGAGGCCCAGTGCATGAAATTCATGCATGGGGGGGCAGTGCCTCAGCCCAGCCTGAACCCTTTCCAATCTGGGACCCCTCGAGGAATGTCTGACTGTCCATTTAGACCCGATCCCGGGATCGAGCCTAAACGGGCAGTCAGACATCCCTCTCACAATTCAGAACTGCTGGCTCCCAACCACTTGCCTGCCTGCCTGCCTGATTGCCTTTAACCACTTCTGCCAGCCAGCCTGATAATCCCATAACCACTCCCCTGCTAGCCAGATCGACGCCTAACTGCTCCCTTGCTGGCCCGATTGCCCCTAACTGCCCTCCCCTGCTGGCCTAGTTGCCCTTAACTGTCCTCCCCTGCAGGCCTGGTCTCCCCCAACTGCCCTCCCCTGCAGGCCTGGTTGCCCCTAACTGTCCTCCCCTGCAGGCCTGGTCACCCCCAACTGCCCTCCCCTGCCAGATTGGTCGCCCCTAACTGTCCTCCCCTGAAGGCCTGGTCGCCCCCAACTGCCCTCCCCTGCCGGCCTGTTCCCCCCATCTCCCCTCCCCTGCAGGCCTGGTTCCTTCCAACTGCTTCCCCTGCAGGCCTAGTCCCCCCCCCCCCAACTGCCCTCCCCTGCTGGCCTGATCGCCCCCAATTGCCCTCCCCTGCAGGCTTGGTCTCCCTTAACTGTCCTCCCCTGCAGGCCTGGTCACCCCCAACTGCCCTCCCCTGCCAGATTGGTCGCCCCTAACTGTCCTCCCCTGCAGGCCTGGTTGCCCCCAACTGCCCTCCCCTGCAGGCCTGGTCTCCCCTAACTGTCCTCCCCTGCAGGCCTGGTCGCCCCCAACTGCCCTCCCCTGCAGGCCTGGTCTCCCCCAACTGCCCTCCCCTGCCGGCCTGTTCCCCCCATCTCCCCTCCCCTGCAGGCCTGGTTCCTTCCAACTGCTTCCCCTGCAGGCCTAGTCCCCCCCCCCCCAACTGTCCTCCCCTGCAGGCCTGGTCACCCCCAACTGCCCTCCCCTGCCAGATTGGTCGTCCCTAACTGTCCTCCCCTGCAGGCCTGGTTGCCCCCAACTGCCCTCCCCTGCTGGTTTGATCTCCCCCAACTGCCCTCCCCTGCTGGCCTGTTTCCCCCCATCTCCCCTCCCCTGCAGGCCTGGTTCCTTCCAACTGCTTCCCCTGCAGGCCTAGTCCCCCCCAACTGCCCTCCCCTGCTGGCCTGATTGCCCACAACTGCCCTCCCCATCAGTCCTGGTCGCCCACAACTGCCCTCCCTTGCAGGCCTGGTCCCTCCCAACTGCCCTCCCCTGCTGGCCTGATTGCCCACAACTGCCCTCCCCTGCCGGCCATCTTGTGGCGACCATCTTGTGTCCACATGGGGGCAGCCATCTTTGATCACATGGGGGTGGCCATCTTGTGTGTTGTCGTGATGGTAAGTTTTCACATTACCTCTTTATTATATAGGATTTCCATAGGTCAGAGAAACTTCAAAATTATAGGCTGATCTGGCACTCCCTGAGAAATATTGTTAATTTTCATTTTAAGTGGGAGAGCCACCTGCCCCATTCATTCTTTTCATAGGCATTATTCCACTCATTCCCTTATCCCATGTTTAGTTTCCTTATCAATGAAGTTTCCTATCACTCAATGGCCTAAGCTGTTCCCCATCAAAAACAATGTGGACTCTCTCATGATCATAGTAGTAAATTAGTGGTCCTCAGCCCTGTATGCTTATCAGAACTACAGAGTTAACCAAAACAAACAAAAAACCACAACCATTTAAAACAACAATAACAATAAAACAAAAACAAAAAACTTGTACTTGGTCCTCATGACCAAAAGTCTGAGTTAATTGGCATGGTTTTAAAGATCAGCGATTCTAATGTGAAGCCAGTTTTGGAATAATTGTAGTAGGTACGTTTAGCACAAACGGACAGACTAAAGATTTACAAGTGAGTCTTGGAAAACAATGAACTCATTATCTATCATTCCATGTGCTTGTATATGAAAATCACCAGTTGGTGAAATACTTTTGTGCCTATGTTATTTAGTGTTCTTTTGTAGGAAACAACAGGAAATTCTGATTAACTTAAAAAGGAGCAAGGCTATTTGAAATATGTGGTGTGGCTCAAAAAAAAAAAAAAAAAAAAAAAGAAAAAAAAAAGGCAGTATAAGTAGACAATGAGTACCAATTGTATCTTCTTCAGCCAATATAGTAGAACCAGGAGGATTTTCAGGTCATTATCATTGAGTAAATCAGGTCCAATCATTTCGTTATTTTTATCACTCTGCTCAAGATTCAAATTCCCAACAGGAAGAGTCTGGTTGTCCTAGTGGGTCATATTCCCCTTAACTAGAAGAAAGGATAGTCAGAACATCACAATAAGCTAAAGGTGGCTTTCCAAAGGGAAATCAGGATTTCATTACCACTGAAGAGGATGAGCAATCAAAAAATCCAAAAACTATAAAATCTAATTCATTTCCTTGTATATGTCCCTATATTACTATGAGCAATAGAGCTTTTAAAAAAAAGCCAATATGTAAAAGTTTGAATTTACATATCAGATAATTATATCTATTAACAATGCTTTATTGCATAATCTTTGTAATGAAAAAAATCTTCCCAATTGCATTAAAATATGATTTGATTAATCAGTATGACTTCACAAATATGTTTTCCTTGTCCATCGCTTCTTTAAAAAAGGAATATATACCTCTACTGTGCTTGGGACCTTCAGCATCTTTTCTCTTTAGTAGCATTATACTGTTACTTTGTTGAATACAATTCAGTGGAGACATTTCCAATGATTCCCGTGAGACTCTGGTTATGGGGAAGATGATAATGCATGAGGAAAACTTACACTAAGCCAAGAAGAGGCCTAAAGTTCTCCTCTCCCCAGTACTTATATCTGGTAATTGAGGAGCCTTTGGAAATCCATTATTGTGTGCCTTGTCTCCTCTATGTTTGTGTACCTTTCATCCTGAATATGCTTTTAATTTTGTTTTATTTTTCATAAGACAACTGAGGATATTTTGAAATACATTGGATATAAAAGTTGTCTGCATGAGCATGTCTATTGCCATAGCAGCTTCTACAATTTTATGTCTATAAAGTATATGGTTTCTTGTAAAATGCTTGTGGAGTTTCATACGTTTATAGGCAGTATTTCACATGAAAATATATTAAAAAGTTTAGGTTGATACTTATTTAGAAAGAAACAAATTATATTCATCTTCCAGACAAAGAGTTTGGATTAGTCTTTCAAGAAAACACAGATCTCAGATTATATATATGTTTCTTAGTAGGTCTCTCTAAAATGGCTTTTAGTATTAGCACAATGTTCATGACATAGATAAACATATTTACTCAAAAGAGAGTTATTTTTAGAAGTGTCTTGTCCCAAAAGATTTACTTCTTTCATCTGACTAGATCAAATGAAGAAAAGGAGTGTGAAGATGAAGAACTGTAGCCAAGAAAATTCCAAAGGGTTTTTGCGAACATCTAATTTGACCATCATCCTAAATCTTCAAGGTAAGTAGAGCTATAGTAATACTTGGTAAGTGAGAAATAAAGACTGGCGAGGACCTCTACTTCCACTCTAGTTAGTTTCAAATCGCCTACCTACTGAGGATGATCAGAGGTGCCTGATCCGATGTGAAAGCACATTCTCAGAGCACAGGGGACCGTGAGGCATTCCTAGAACAAGATCCAAGGGAAAACAGAAACTCAGGGAAATGGCACTGAGCAGCATTCTCTCTGGGAGATTTTTAATTGAATAAAAGCAGTTGAATGCCTGAGAAGCGCACTGGAGCCTTTAACAGCTTTGTAAAGCGTGGGTAACAAAGCTACCCTGCATCCCTGAGAGGCTCGGGGAAGTAGCCCAGTCCTCCATGGCCACAAAACATTTTCAGATCATTTCAAACTCCTAAATTAGATTAATTAATTTAGATTGCTGGTGTCTCCAGGTACCCAGAAAGAGAAAACATAAATTATCTTTTCTACAAATAACTTGTTCAAAGAAATTTTCAACTAAATACCTGATACATAATGCAAAATAACAAGATACAAAGAGAAGAAGACCAATAGAAACAAATGAAAATAAAGGCACTAAAGGGGTCCCTGGAAAAAGCTACACCCCCAAATTGGCAAGCATTTACCAAGTACACATAGGTCACTTATACAAAATGACTACATTGTGATTTTGTTTGCAGCCCTAGCAAACTAATACGGATGCCAAGAAAATCAGCAGAAGGGACAGACACATGAAGAAAGTACCCAGGAAACCACGTCTGAGCTTCCAAGAGTCCCCTCCCAGTGAGGTCACCCAGGACACACTTCTTCCAGCAGCGAACTGTGAGGCCACTGCTACATGTGTGAAATGCTGTCGCTGGTCTCATTAGAGAGTCGGTGGCCTAGGGCTTATTTGGGAGCTGGTCACAGAGGTACCCTCTGGCTATGATGTACCCAAATTCCAGACTCTCAGAGGAAGTTCAGCATAAACTGCATTGCTTGTACAAACAAAAGGCTCAGTGAACCACTCTTTTCAGTTCTGGGAATGACTATACTAGTTGTCCTCCTGAAATCTAAGTTAAAGACACCAGCTCAGGTGGTCTTGCAAGCAGGGTTTTTCTATGGACAGCAGTTTCAGGCCTGCTATTGCAACTTGATTCTGTATTTCTTGTCCTCTGAATAAGGCATATATACAGCAAATTACTATCAGGAGAACTCACCAACCTGCACTATTATCTCAGTGATAACTTTTAGGGGTCATGGATTTTTTCAGTTAAGACAAGTCCCATATACCATAAAAGCATATTTTACAAAGCCAGGTTGCTTTCTCCGTTGGCTGCTGAATTACCCTTTTTTACCTGGCGCACGGCCTCGATGTAGGCACACCAGAACTTGGGCCAGTAAACTGAAGCTGATCTGAATGGCTTCCAGGGCTGAGGCAAAGTCACAATAGCGAGGACCCACACACCAGAAGTATATTCCCAGAGAGCACGTGCCCTGAACTACAGTAAAGAGTTCACCAGCGTTAGGGCTTCCCCCACCCCAAGCAGGATCCACACTCAGCAGTGTAAGTAACGGGGCGCCTGATGTGGCACGATCACAGTCCTGTTGCCACAGGATTCGAAGCCCAGTCTACTTAGTTCAATTGAGTCCTTGGTTTTGATAGAGGGAAAGGCATGTAATAAGAATAGGACACAACTGTTTAATGATTATTCACTTTACTAACTATAGATAAGAGGTTTTCTTACAGACCCTGGAAACTGGAGGATGTATTGCAAGAAGAAACATAGGGCGGTTAAAAGAAATACATTTTAAAGAAATACACCCTTGATCATCCTTCACCAAGGACAGGACACACTTTGATTTGGCTGCTGTGCCCGGACCCTGACCCCCTCCGGGAGTTTTATCTTGGGAATGCTCACCATTCTCTGGTCCCAGGAACAGGCTGAGCTGTTTGTAACTTCACAGATTATCCACCTGGTTATGGCACTTTGAGCTCCTGAAGGCCAGACTGCAGACTCGACCCTCCCCTTTCCCTGTTGTACTTGCACCTTGCAGCTGCGGGTAGCTATCTTCTCCCTTACCTGTATACAATCAGCCAACTGACGAGGGAGGTCGGAGCAGAATTTCCAGGGTGACTGGCTGCTCTCCCTGTGCTGCCGGCATTATTGGAATAAATGGGCATACATGATTCAACCCTGTCTCTGCTTAATTTGGCTCAAGTAGTGACAGGCGGCCTCAGATCTGTGGTGTCTGGTATCAGTTTCAGATGGACCACCTGAGGCAATCAGTTCCCTGACATAGCTCATCCTCCTCAGGAAAGTGCATATGTTAGACCAGGCAGGTAGGTAGATATGAGCTGGGAGAGGCAGCCGGGGCTTGGAGGGAGTACCGGTGAGATGTGACAAACTAAAAATAGACAGTGGAGGTGGCAGGTGCCCTATTGAGGAGGAAAAGTTCAGATCCTTCCAGGATTGGTCTAACCTGTGGCATCACACCCAGGTGAAGGAGCCTAGTAGTTTGAAGAGACATGAGGGAGGGGGGCTACTTGCTCCTAGCCCAGGGACATTCCAACCCAGGGGCATAAATCCTCTACATTCCCCCAAATCGGGGCACTTGATTTGATTCTGACCAGCTGAGTGGTCGCTTAGGTTCTATCTGAGTTTATTTATTTCCTACAAATAATTTTTCACCTGCTCTTGCTGCTGCTTGTTGTCTCCTGTTCAAATTTATTCCTACAAGCGAACAAGAACTGGGGATACAGAGTGCTAACTCTGGCCAGAGGCTATCTCCAGCCAGAGACCACCCCAAACACCTCGGACACAGATGGCACCTGAATGATCCCTGTGGAAAGTGCCGGGCCACGCCTTGCTGTCTCCCAGGCAGGTGTGATCACAGGCCCAGCTGTGAGATCGATCCAAAATGCTCACAGAAGCTAGAAGCCAACACAAGGGGATATTCTCTTCTTTCTTTGGAAGGAGGGAAAAGTCTCCAGGAATAGTTTTAAAAAACAAAGATCTTGAATCCCCTCTCCATTCCTGTGCTTGACCAGGTGCCAGAGTTTTGTTTATTCTCTGCTGTTACAAAATAAGCGTGTCTCACTCAGCAACCGTATCTGCTCGCTTTCTCAATGAGCTAAAAACAACAACAGTACTTTGATACAGCTTCATCAGAAATACTCGTTGTGTTTAGGAATTAGAATAAAATGCTGAATTTTATTGATGTGCTCTCCTCCCAGCGCTCAGCTTTTGGCCCAGATCACAGGTTAGGAATGCAATCCATCTCAGAAATCTCACCTGCATCGGGAGCTCCGCTTCAGATGCTCCAGCAGAGAATGAGCCCTTTTCTGTGGCCGAGTGTAGGTGACACAGATGGTCCAGTCAGCATCAGGGGTATTTTCATACTTGACGGCCTCACAGAGGGGTCTCTAAATCTCCAACAATTTTGGAATCTGAGTTCTGTTCATCAACCTATGCCTGCCTTTAGTTTCGCATAGCCCATGCTGAGGCCAAAATGGCCTATAAGAGATAATATTGTTTCAGCTTGGAGTCAGGCAATTAGTATCTGAATTCAGATTCTTAAACAGCCAGTGGCTTTTCTTTGGCAGCAGCAAAGCCAAGATTCTATAAGCCAGACAGCTGTGCTCCACGTCCAAGTGACAAGCTAGGACTTCCCGCGCCTTTTTTGTCTTGTCAGTCTTAGAGTCCAAATTGATCTACTGAAAAGTATGCACATTAGGCTGGAAAAGTGTCTGCCTCTAAGGGTCAGACATCTGATTTCATAAGAGCTCATTAGCAACAAAATATTGTTTTTGTAAAATCAAAAGTGTATCTCCGTCTGGAGATTGGCATAGGTCATGTGTCTCCATTTATGCAGAAGCTCTTACCATAGGCAAAAGTCAGTGCCAAAAGCTGCAGTTACAAAGATAGATTTTAAATACTTAAGAATTTCAATGGCAACCAACCCACTAGTGACAAAAGCAAGTGATACGTGTTCCTCTGTTATTGGTGGGGTGGCCTCTGCATTCTAGAGGAAGTGGAGTTCTTGGGGTGCTGTGGGAAAAATAATTTCCCCACCAGATGGGGTATGGTGGAAAGCTTTATTGATGATGTAAAATGAAGAGGGTTCCCTTCCAAGGCCCCATCTCCCCCTGTTCCGCAATGGAAGAAGTCCTATCTTATCTTCAGCAGGGCCAGCATTAAGACCACTGTCCAGCGTCTCTGCTCCCTATTAAAGCACAGCCCAGCCCAGCATCTGCAGTCCATTGCATGTGGGTCCACACGGCCATGGGCTATGTGTCTGCTTCAGGCCACATGTCAGGTGAGTGAGGGTCATGGAGCAAGAGAGTGCAAGGGAGCAGGAGTGCGGGAGAGCAGAACGGAGAGAGAGAACTTTGGGGATTATAACTAGGAGTTTAGCCAATTAACCCTTCAGGATTTCTCATGCTTGCAGGGGTTCTGTCCCCCTAGCCAATGATCTTTCCCCACATTAGACAGGCAAGCACCTTCCCCGCACTACCCACAGGTGCCCACCTCCCCACTGTTGGACTCCTTCCCCAAGTCATCTGCAGGGAAAGGACCGGTGGTTCCCTGGGGAGTGTGAAGTCACAGCTTCCTGGTGAAGTTGCCCAGACAACCATGTTTATAATGTCTGGTCTCTGCCTGTGCTCTTTTCTTATTACTAATATTAATAACCAGCTAATTATGATGATAACACCACTAGCACTTTCCTTTGCAGCCTTCCCTGGTGGTGATGATCCCTCTAGAATTTATGAAATTACAAGCATTTACAACAATTTTTATAAGGTATGCAGATGCAATAACCACAAAATGCAAAGCCAATTAAAAATCTTCCTTTCTTATGCTATTGCAAATTTACTGAAATTTCTATCAGTGAATTCCACATTTACAGGTTTAAGATTACATTTGCTGGGGGAGATCCAGCTGCAGCAGAAGCAGCTAGAGAAATGGAAGGAGTGTTTTTCTTTTATCCTCCCTCTGGTTGTTCTAAAGCTTGGCTCCAACTCAAGGAACGAAATGGATTTATCCCTTTTTGTTTCAGTTGGAAGAGTGAAATTACAAGCTTTAACACTTCTGGTCCATCCAATGCTCACATTAAGGAATGTTTGGGCTCTTGGCTTCTTTTTCTTCCACTGAGAAGAGAAACAAAGCATCCACCGACCTCACCCAGGATGCATTCTTTTCTCCTCACTTTAGCTAAGATGGCCAAAAAGAACTGGAGAATCCAGCCAGCCAGCCCTCCTGGAGTACACATACCATTTTCCAATCCCATATGTAACGTTTACCTTTCACAGTAGACTGCAGTTGAGTTGCTGTTTCATCCAATGGGAGACTTATAAACACCAAAATTGAGGGTTTACCTCTCCCTGCCCCTGGAGTCTTCATTTTTTCCCACCCAGCAATATTCCCTCTGTTTGTCAGTGGGTCAGGGTCATTCAAGAGTAGCCTGCTTCTGACACCAACTATGTCAGAAGAGGACTCCGGGGTGATGATGACTTACTACAGCTAAAGGATAGCAAGTGAAATCGGCAAGAGGAAAGGTAGCGTGGAGTCTAGAGGAAGCCAAGTTCCTGCTTTCTGAGTGTTTTCCCAGTAAAGTTGCAGAGGACACAGTGAATTCCTCAAGCAGTGCATCACAGCAACACATTTAAACTGCCTATCAGGGAAGCTCAGTGTCCAGGGTTTTCACTGAGGGCTGGTTAAGTAGACATCTCCTGCTTTTTTTCAATAGATGGAGTTACACAGATGTTGATATATAGGCGATTCTATATGTATGCTCTTTTGTAGTATTAACAACAAGCTTCAAAACTTCATTATGTCAAATTTGCTGAATTTAACATCATAGATATTTTTAAGCTTAAAAATGTCGAATTTCGTGCCAAAAAAAAGAGCATTTGCGGGAAGTTTTAATTCACTACTTTATTTTGAAGAAAAGTGCTGCTGAATACTTCGGGAAGCTTATGGTGAGCTTGCTCCAGCTCAAGATACTTGTGAATGCTGGTTTAAATGCTTTAAAAGTGGTGATTTCGATGTGAAAGACAAAGAACATCCCGGTCAACCGAAAAAGTTTGAAGACCAACAATTACAAGCATTATTGGATGAAGATGTGTGTCAAACTCAAAAACAACTTGCAGAAAAGATTAAATGTTGCTCAGCAAACAATTTCCGATCATTTACAAGCAATGGGAAAGATTTAAAGGAAGGAAAACGGTGCCACATCAACTAAACGAAAGACAAATGGAAAACCAATAAGTCACCAGTGAAATGTTGCTTCAGCAGCATGAAAGAAAGTCTTTTTTGCATCGAATTGTAACTGGTGATGAAAAGTGGATTTATTTTGAGAATTCCAAATGCACAAAATCATGGGTTCATCCAGGTCAACCATCAACATCCACTGCAAGGCCTAATCGCTTCAGAAAGAAGACAATGCTCTGCGTTTGGTGGGATCAGGAAGGTGTGGTGTATTATGAGCTTCTAAAACCAGGTGAAACCATTAATACTGATCGCTACCAACAACAAATAATCAATATGAACCATGCTTTGATCTTGAAATGACCAGAATGTTCTAGAAGACACGGCAAAGTAATTTTGCTTCATGATGACGCACCACCACACACTTCAAAACCAGTTAAAGACACGATAAAGATCTTGCCTGGGAAGTATTAACCCACCCGCTATATTCACCAGACCTTGCTCCTTCAGATTACCACTTGTTCCGATCAATGGCACACACACTTTCTGAGCAGCACTTCAAAACGTACGAAGAAGTGGAAAATTGGGTCTCTGAATGGTTTGCCTCAAAACAAGAAAAGTTCTATTGGGTGGGTATCCACAAATTACCTGAAAGATGGGGAAATGTGTAGCTAGTGATAGATATTACTTTGAATAAAGCATTTTTGATGTTTTCTCTTGAAATTATCATGTTTTCTTTGATTACAAAATCTGTCATTATTAACTGGTACACCTAGTAAGAGAAAAATATAGATATTGTCCAGAGAATGAAAACAAATCCTGTAGGAACATATGTATGTTTAGATCCCAGAAGCCAGCCCTGTTGAGTGTCTAAATCAGGATCTTTGTAACATAGTGTACAGCAAAGCTTATGGTATGTATGTTCTTTACCATGTAACCACATGCCTACATGAAGTAAATAGTACTGATTCCATATAAAATTAGTACTTAGACAGTGTCCATAATTTAAGTTAATTACACCTTTTAAGCCATTAAAAATTATTCCTAATTCCAAACTGATAATCTTCTAAATACATTCTCAATTATCAGGATATATAAGTTAGGTCTTATGCATTTCATAATTCAAAAAATAAATATTTTGAGCACATGGATATTTTGAGTATTTTCATATCATGATGAAAGGGATTTGAACCTTTACTACAAAATACAATACTAAAAAGTTTTAAAATATAAACAAGTACAAACATACATATATACATACTTATACACATATATGATCACTATATCTATACAGGCAAACATACATATATTTTTCAAGAACAATTGAAAATAAAAAAAAAAAAAACAAAACAAAACAAACAAAGAAAAAAACCCCAAAACATTGGAGTCCAGGATTAGAAACAGACAGAGAAGGTTTGGTGTTCATTTTCTGTGAAATTTTAGAGGACAGAGCCACTTGTGCTGGGGTCCGAAGCACAGGCTTGGTTTCCCAGCCCACATATGAAGACTAGAAATGATGATACTGCTATGAAGATTGTAGGCATAAAGAAGCTGTGGCCACAATGACAGAAACAAAAAGAGCCAGATGGCCTGACCTGGACGAGTCATTTATTACCGTGAAAACTTATTCCCAAATTTCCTTTAAGAAAAGAGCCTTTACTTATCAACATTAAACCTTAGTATAAAGAGGATCCTCACTGTGCTAGTTAAAGGCATCTGTAAAATCAATAGATACGAGGGTGCATTTGAAAAGAACAAGAAAGAATTATTCATAGAAAAGGAAAGTACACAGTGTAGATAGTGGGGAAAATAATGAAGAGGTGAAGAAGGCAGAAAAAAAATCAGAGAATTTTAAGAATCCCAAATCCCATTTGGCCAAAACATAGTGACCAAAATATACAGTGATTAGGAATGAAGCTAGAATTGCAGGCAGGGCCACTGAGTCACATATTCTTGTGATGGCCAGTTTAAAATATTTAAATTCTATATAAACCTCATGGGGAAATCATTGGGAGATTGTAATTAGTAGAACATGATGTAGTTTGCTATAAACTTATTATCCTTACTACTCTGAGGACCAAAGATGATGGGAGAAGTATCAAATAGAAATGCCAATAATGAGACTATTTTAGTAGTTAAGGCAAGAAATAATATCTTAAAATTGACTACTTTCCTAAAAATGGAAAGTAGACAGTTCTAAGACATAGTTTTAAAGTAAAAAAATAAAATTGTGCCAAATGCTGATGGATGTTATATATAAAAAAATATGAAAAGAGAGATTAAGCCTACAATTTTTTGGTTTGAGAAACTGGAAGGAGAGCTTTAAGTTGGAAGTGGTTAGGCTATAGATATTATATATTTCTGCTAGAATAGATGAGATGAACTATAAAGCATATATAGCAATGCCTGGCTAAAGATAGCTAACATTTGTATAACTATTAGCTGGATTCTAAAACGAGTATTAAACACTTTATCTGGTTAAATTTTTGCAACAACTCTGGGAAATAGGTAATATTAGTATATCCCATTTAAAAAAGCAAAAGCCATGGTTTTGAAGAGTTACATAAATTTCTCGTAAATAGTGAATGTTATTTTTTAATTCTTAAAGTCTGGATACAGAATTGGTAAGCTTAATGACTATAATTACTGTCTTGGGAGAAAGAAGCATACTCTGAACCAAGCTTTAAAGATGGCCATTTAAAAGCAAGTGGAGCCCTGGTTGGAGCATCATCCCATACACCAAAAGCTTGTGGGTTTGATTCCCATTAGGGCACATCCCTAGATTATGGGTGCAATCCCATGTTCTAACCACTGAACACACCAGCCAGGGCTGGTCACTTTCTTTAATGTAGTGAGACAAAGCCAAAAAAAATAGTAATTAAATTTGACATTATTAAAGGTATCACTACCCTTGACAAGTATAGTTTTCTGGATTTTTGAGTTCATGATTAAAGCTAAAGGTTTATGTGGCATCAAAAGGGAAAAAAGAAGAATATGATATACTATCTTATATTTGGAACCTAATAGAATAATTGAAAAGAGATAGATAGAGATAGAGATAGAGATAGAGATAGAGATAGAGATAGAGATAGAGATAGAGATAGAGTTAGAGACAGAGATAGAGGTAGACATAGAGAGATAGATAGAGACAGATTAGAATTAATGATGCAGAAGTGGGAAGAAAATTTTTCCAGAAAGAAGAGTCCTGCAGATGTAAAGAGAAAAAGTGCTGCCCTTTTTATGATAGAAGTGACCCAATGGCTGGATGTTCATGCTGAAAAATAGTGTTAGCAGCCTGGCCTTCATCTTGGCAAATTAGGAACTCGTCAATAGATGTTGCCAGATTACTTCCTTAATCACCTAGTCCCAAGAAACTCACCATGAGGCCATAGATGTGAATCGAGATGGAGGAGGCAATGAGGTAGAAGTAAGGTCATGGGCATCCGGGCCACTTGGTCATGTAACTTACTCATTACTTCAGGATTTGTTTGAACCATCTATTTTTTTTCTTTTTAAAAATTAATTTATTCTTCAATTTTAGTTGGCAAACAATTTGTATTTAATTTGTACAACACATGGATTATTTATATGCTTTGCAAAAATGATCACTCTGATAAATCTAGTAACCATTTGACAACACCCACAGTTATTAAAATATTGAATATATTCCCTATTATGTTCTTTACAGCCCATGACTATTTTTATAGCAAGTAATTTATATTTCTTCATCTCCTTTACCTTTTCATCTCTCCTCCCAATCCCCTTTCATTCTAGTGACCATCAATTTGTGTTCTGTATCTAGGAGTGTGTTTCTGTTTTGTCTGTTTGTTTATTGGTTTTTTGTTTTTTGTTTCGATTCCACATATAAGTAAAATCATATAGTATTTTTATTTTACTGTCTGACTTTTTTCACTTAGCATAATATCTTACAGCCCATTGATGTGGTACATGTATACATTGGAATATTACTCAGCCATAAAAAAATTAAACCCTCTATTTTACTTTCATTTGATGATAAAGTCCTGCTTCAGCCAACCAAATATATAGCTTGGTCTGTTAGGCATCTACATACTTTGGTAATTATGTGATCAATGGTCAAGCTTTCAACCTCTATTAGGGGACTATAGCAAAAACCCAGAACTAAGGGGAATAGTTAAATATCAAGGATTAGATAACTTTACTTCAAAACTCTAAGGATTATGCTGTGACTCACCCAAAAGTGTTTATCAAAGCTTCACACAGCATCTTTTATCTGCCACATGTACTTCAAGTACCAGTGGATCTACTCAGCCACATAAACCCAGTAGTTTTTTCTTCTGAGCTGGGCTTAGACCTTTGGGGATGCTCTACAAAATACCAGTCTGCATGATGATAAACAATAGGCCTTTATTTATCATAGTTCTGGAGTCTGAAAGCTTAATATAAGGCTCAAACATGATTGGGTTCTGGTGAAGGCCTTCTTTTGGGTTGCAGACTGCTGACTTCCTGCTGTGTCTTCACGTGGCAACGGGCCTACAGAGCTCTGCGGGTGTCTTTTATAAGCGACTAATCCAATTTCTGACAGATCCAACCTCAGGACTGTTATGGGGCGACCCACAAGAGACGACCATCAGAGACAGAGATAAAAATTTATGAGCCTTTATTAAGCTGGCCAGCGACTACAGTTGCAGCACTTCACCGCGGTAAAGGCCGAACTGCAGTGCAGACCTCAGGTGTTACAGCAAATTTATACTCGGAAACCACAAGAGGGATTTAGGGCAGTTACAATGACAACCCAAAGGTTACAAAAGTTATTTCAGCCGTTTCCAAGAAACTCAGGGCACAGGTTCAATGCCTGGGCACGCTTGGCCGGAGCTTGAACCGCCACTTCCCTCTAAACTCTAACTAACCCATTGTTCAGTGACCTACTCTACCTCCCTCTTTCCCAAGGCATCCTGCCTCCAGGCAACAGAGGAGCTGTGCAATGTTTGCAGCCCAGAACAGGACCTCATCCCAAAAGTTCCATATCCTAATACCATCACATTGGGCATTAGGATTTTAATAAATACATGTTGAGGCAATATAAACATTCAGGCCACAGCAGAGCCCCAGTGAAAACTGGAATTCTTTGGGGGTTATTTGGTAACTAGATTATAGTAGTGGAACTTAATAAGTAGTATACCCCTTGGAAGAGTCCCACCAGACACCAGGTTTCTTAGTTCTGGTAGTATCAGATACAGCAACTTATCCTTCAACTTTGGTAGGAATAACTCAACATGGGAAAGGCATATCTCCAAATTTTTACAAGATTTTTTTTCATCCTCTGTCATAAATGTGCCAAACCAAAACATCTAGCAGTGCCCACTTCTTGTTTACTAGTTCTACTTAGCATAATATCCTCAGTGTAATAAGTCAGGGTGATATACTGTGTTAAGAGGAGTTGATCAAGGTGGGAGAATTGATTTTGCCATTGGATATGATGATTAAGATGCTCTGTGGCCCCTGCTGGCTGAAGGCAAACTGCTTTTGAGGATCTCTGTTAACAGGTAGAGAGAAAAGGATTTACCAAACTCATAGCTGCTTACTAGAGAGTAAGAACCAAATGCTGTGCCATAACACTAACATTTTATTATATGAATTAATTCAGTGGGCCAAGAATTCGGACAGAGCAGAGAGGGCTTTTCTGTGCCTATGTCCGTGGCTTTAGTGGAGAAAACTTGAATAAATGGGGATTGCTCAATTATTTGGGGAAGCCGTCTTTAGCCACGTGTCTGTAGCTTTGGCTGAGTACCTACCTCCTGTGGAGTGGCTTTCTTCATAGCATAAGGGCTTCAAAATGATCAGAATTCCTACATGATGACTTAGCACTCTGAGAGCATTTTTTTTTTTTTTAACTGAGGAAAGCAGAAAGGACACTACTTATTTTGATCTAGTCTTGGAAGTCATACCCTCACTCACTTCTGCGGCATTCCATCTGCTAACAACAAGCCACTAATTATATTATCTGTTGCTGTGTAATAAAGTAATCCAAAATTTAGTGTGTGTGTATATATCTCTCACAGTTTCTGTGGGTTGAAAATCTAGGTACAGCTTAGCCAAGTAACTCTGCCTCAAGATGTCACACAGCTGTAGTCAGGTTATCAGCCAGAGCTCCTATCTCATCTGCAGCCTTGACTTAGGGAGGATTTGCTTCCAAGATCACTCATGCGATAGATAGCAGGACTCAATGCCTCGCGGCTGTTGACCTGAGGATCTCAGTTTCTCTGCAGTTATTGGCCAGAAACTTCCCTCCACTGCTGACCATATGGCCTCTCCATTGGGAAACACAAACCATGACAGCTGGCTTCCATCAGAATAGAAAAGAGATAAAGCAAGGGAGGACAAAGAGAACAAAGAATTATTTTGTAAGCCAATGTCAGAAAGCATGTTCCTACCTGTTTGCCATATTCTATTCATTAAAAGTAAGTCATTGGCTGGCTGAAAATAAAGGGGAGGGGATTACACAAGGGTATGAATAACACACAAGGCTATAGAAGTTATTAGGGACCATTTTAGAGGCCACCTCTTACAATCTGCCCTTCTGACCCTCAATAATTTATATTATTTTCACATTCAATATACATTTATGTTCTCTCAAGTTTCCCAAAAGTCACATCACATTAAATTAGCAGCTTAAAGTCCAAAATTTCACCGTCTCACTCATGGCCAGGTGAGATAAGGCTCGCAAGATATATGTCATAAGTGTAGCTCCTGGAGTACAGTTCCTTGCATTCTGTTAGCTTGTAAAAGTAGACACAAATTCTGTCACTCAGAGACTCATCATACAGTAGTGGGACAAGCATAGCATAATCCCTATAGAAATTCCTGTTCAAAAGGCGGAGGTGGGGAGAATAAGAAGCCAAAGGGGCCACTGATAGAAACCGAAATCCAACCAGCCCAGTGTCAGCAGCTCTTTGATTAGGTCTCCAGGCCTGAGACTAATCCTCCATGGCACTCATCTTCCCCCCTCTATGCTTTTTTGTTGTGCCTTTTGATTCACATCTCACTTTTCATGAACTGTAGCATATGTTTGTAGCTAAGTAGTGTTCTCAGCTGGTTTTTTGCTTGTAGACTTTTAAAGGTTAAAAAAACATTATCATTTTATTCCAACTCTGCCCCATTCCACAGTGATATTAGTGTTTTGCTGATATACTTCACTCAAATATTTTCTTTGCATACCAGTGGAGCTTACTCCATTAGACAGAAGTAAGACACACACACACACACACACACACACACACACACACACACACACACTCACTTTTGGCTCCTATAGAGAAAGCTGAGGGACAAATTCATTAAGCTTCTAGATTAGCAGGCTAGGCTGGCATAACAAAGTACCACTGACTATCTGGCTTGAACAACAGAAATTTATTTTCTCACAGTTTTGGAGGCTGGAGGTCCAAGACCAAGGTGCTGGCAAGTTTGATTTCTCCTGCAAGCTCTCTTTTTGGCTTGCAGATGGTCATCTCCTCCTTTGTCTTCACGTGGGCTTTCCTCTGTGCACAGGTACCTCTGCGAGTCCCACTCTCTTCTGGTAAGAATACCAGTTAGATTGGATGAGGACCCTAATGGCCTCATCTTAGGTCATTTTAAGGCCGTGTCTCTAACCACTGTTACATACTGATACGCTGGGAGTAAGGGACACTATTCAGCCCATAACAGCTTTCTACAGACAGCTTAATGTTGTTTTATGGAGAAGATTTGTGAGGTACATCGCATCCTTAAACTTTTGGTAAGAGCATTTGCATGACTAAGTCATACTCTGAGGTACCATCTTCAATATTTCTGAGGTTTGATCAATCAAGCCTTTGTTTCATTTTTAGATTATATTTTTCTAGCCATGACCTGGGTTTGAATTTTGCTCAAAAGTTATTTCCTAATTTATTATATATAAAGATTACACATTTTCTAAACCATCTAATCCTGAGTCCTTTTCATTTAATTGTATTTTTTCTCAATTTATGTCTCTCCTGTCTCATTTCACTGCAAGAAACCAGAAAAACAACAGCAACAACAACAAAAAACAACCTAAGAAACATCTTCAACACTTTTCTATAAAGTATCTTTAGCTAGATCACCAAGTTCATTAGGTCCATTTTATGCTGTTTCCAATTGTTTCTGGTGAGATGGACCTCACTTCTTGTCTTCTTAAGGGAAAGATTTCAATAAAGAGACAAGCAAGAATTTATTGACCACAGCAAAAACATACTTAAGACAGCAAAACAAGGACCTTTTCTACACTGGTTGCAAGTCTCATGGGGTCCCTAGATGTTTAGGGATAATTGCCTGCGTGGGGGAGTACAGGGGAAAAGGGATGGCATGGGGTGTGATCCCTGGAGGGAGAGCATGCTGGGACTTTCATTTTCAGGGGTTTTAAAGGCTGGGCATTTAGGGGAGGTTTTAGGGGCAGATTAGTAGAATATTCATCAGCTTTATGCTAATGTATCAAAATGACATTTATTCTCTTAATTTGTCCTTCAGTGTGGTTCTCCCTGAGTAGGGTGATTTAAGCTATTTACCCTCTGGTTGAGGAGAAGTGTAAACCATTTTTACCCTTAAGTGTCCTTGGCTCAGGGAAGATAGGATTTACTAGGTGGCTGCAAACTGCTGTTTAACTAACTGTCTTAGTTTCCCTATTCCACTTGTCCTGGAATGTTCCTAGCTTCTTACTGTGCTATAACACAATGACTTCAGATGAAAATGTTGCTAACTTTTCAGCCAAAAAGTTCTGAGAATCATCCTTCCTTCACTTTCCAATGATGTACTCAGAACTTCCTTTTGAGGTGTAACCAGCTGCATCCTCCAAGTCTGCTAACAATATGCTCAATGCAACATAGATTTCTCCTATGATTCTGTTCAAAATTCTTAAAGCCTCCATCACCTGGCCAGTTCCAGAGCTAGTCTCACTTTTAGGTATTTGTTCTAACAACATTTCACTTCCAGATATCAAAATCTCTATTAACCTCAAACATAACAGCTTAAAAAACAAATGCTTTTTCCCACTATTTATGTCACAAATGTGGCCAGTTTATCTGGTTTCTTATTCTTCAAAGTCTCTCATAAGGATGTATTTGAGGTGTCAGTTGGTGCTGCAATGTCACCTAAGGTTCAACTAGGGCTGGAGTCACTCTCAAGATTATGAGGTACAGGCTTGAGGCTGAGGTCTGCCCTGACTATTAGCTGGAGGACCCCCTCAGTTCCTTGTCACATTGGCCTCTCCAACAGGATGGCAGATTATAGGATGGCAGCTGGCTTCCATCAGTATAAACATGCTGGAGAAAGCTGGAGATGGCAATCAGGATGCAAGTATCCTAATCTCAGAAGTAACGGCCACCACTTTTGGTGCATTCTGTCCATTGAAAGTAAAGTCATTATGTCCAGTCCACACTCTAAGTGACAGCTTTTCTGAAAGATTTGAATACTGCAGAGCAGGGATTACCTGAGGCCATTGTAGGGGCCATATGCTATAGGAAAGCTATAGCAGACCCAGGGGGCAGGAATCAACTGCAACCTTCAGTCCCTAGAGTGTCAAATTATCTGCAGGCATATTTAAAATGGACAGATTGAGCATTTTACATTTCTCACATTGTGTTAGGAGGTTACAGTTTATGATGATTTTATTTCCTTCAAATAATCTCTCATAAATTACACTTTGGCAAGTTCTGTGTCCTTGCTGTGAGTCTTCCTCCTTCCTCTGTATAAACTGTATCTTCCAAATTAATTGTTTCTACTATTTTTCCGTTCACTCTTCAATTTTAAGTTCTCCTTTGGAAAACCCTATTCGATTTTATTTATTCCCTTGGCTGCATGGATATTCATTTTGCTGCTGATACCAGTAATATAACAGAGGATGGGGACTTTGATTAGAGAACATGCATAGTTTTTAGTTGTTATTAGATATAAGATATTCTTAATTGCATATTTACTCTTTGATAGTCATTCTCTTAACCAATAATATTTCTTCTGAAATCCAAAAGTTTTTTTTATTGTAATTTCTTTATTGATTAAGGTATCACATATTTGTCCTCATCCCCCCATTCCTATCCCAAACCCCTCCCCACACATGCCCCCACCCTCCTGTTGTCCATGACCACTGATTAGGCTTATATGCATGCATACAAGTCCTTTGGTTGACCTCTCCCCCTTACCCCCACCCTCCCCTACCTTCCCTCTGAGGTTTGACAGTCTGATCGATGCTTCCCTGTCTCAGGGTCTGTTTTTGTTCATCAGTTTATGTTGTTCATTATTTCCCCTAGATGAGTGAGATCATGTGATACTAGAAATACTCTTATAAGAACCAAAAATGAGACAAGCAATAATGGTTATGCTGAGAGGCAAATGAATCAGTCTGTAGTGAGTTTCTTTCTGGGCCAACAGTTCTTTTGAGTCCCAATTTCAATGTCAAACAGTTCCTTATGTGTACGTGTCAGCAATGATATTTCAGTTCTGGATGGTGGACAAATGGTGGTAATGCAGGTCCGACCCTCTCTGGTTTGCTCTTGGGCAACCTGCAACGATGCACAGCTGCTGACTACTAGTATGGCAAGGCGTCATCAGCGTCTTTCATTTCTGGACTGTTTCTCTTCTGTCTTCATGGCTGGAGCAGTCCTGTCAATTCCTCGCTGTTGCAGGAATCCACATGGTCTTGGAGTTATTTTCTGAAAATATACAAACATATTCTCGACCAAAAATTAATAAAGGAATCTTTTCTATAAATTTGACTTGGGATCCTTTTTCATTTTTTGCCCTAACGATTTTCCTTTGGCTTGTTTTGACACCATGTGTGTTTTTCATGGGTGTCTTGCTGTTTGCATTACAAACGCAAGTTAATTTTCTAAAGTAAAAATTTTCTAGATGTAATTTACTTACAGGATATTTTTCCTTACATGATATTCTTCTACTATCCCCCCTTTTTTGATTTAAATATTAGGAGGCTTTTGGAAATTCTATAATGTAGTCTTGATAGCTTTTCGATTTTAATTTTTTTCACTAAAATAAGACTGCTTTAGGTTCATTACATGTTACGCAATTTTACAATGAGATGAACTACCAATAAAAATTTTTGTTAACACTTTAGGACCAGCTTTTTGTCCAAAAGTTTTCAATGTTTAAATTATTTTATCAGAAGAATTGAAGTCAACATATTAGTTTATGTATTTTATATAATTTAGTGCAAATCAATAAAATAATATTATACTAATAACTTGATAAAAGTAAAAATTATAGCGTATACATGCTGCAAAAGGAAAAAGTGTCAAACACAGTGTGCCAAAACCCTGGCACATCACTGGGAGTTGTAGGCTCACAGAGTCAGCTCAAGCAGAGAGACGTGAATGCAGGCATGGCCAGTCATGTCATCTTCAGAGAAGCATTGCTCCCAGGGACCTTGCTTCCACAGGAGGATGTGGTGTATATGACAATGAAAAATAAAGAAAGAGCCAAGAAAAGAAAATTGAATATCTTGCAGAAACAAAAAGAAAGAAGCTATTCAGTTGCTCCTCTCTCCCAAGTTTTTTGTTTTAATCTAGTCTTAATTATATTTATTGATCAAAGGAGATATCTTGAAGAAACAGTACACAAAATACCAAGGAGCAGAGAAAATACTCAGACTAACTTCATGCAGTCACCATAAAAAGGGAATGGGACATGCTAATCAAGACACTGCAACTAATAAACATTCTCCTTAAATGTTAACTTCAAAGCAGAAGAAAATTATGGAACAACACTCTGAAAAGATAAGTAAACATTCATATGTATATTTAATACAAACATCTAAAATAACAAATTTAAAAATTAAGAAGATAAGTTAGAGCAATCATAGAAGTGATGGATTACTTTTCTCCAAAAACAATGAATGATATATGTCAATTAAATATTATTTTAATTGCTGAATAATAAAAAAAGAAAATTTAACACAAAATTCCAATTCCATTGAAAATGCCCTTTAAACATTAAGACAAAATGCAGACATTTTCATATAAACCAAAAGTGAGAGCATTTGTTGTAGTAGATCAATGCAGTGGAAGAAATGTTAAAGACAAAAACTGTAGGCTGAAGAACAGTGGTAACAGATTGAAACTTAGATGTACATGATGGAATAAAGAACAACAGAAGTTGTAAATGCATGGGTAGAGATAAAATAATAATTTTACTTTTCTATTAATGTACATTAAATATATATGACATGTAACTAAGGGACTGTAAATGTAAAAGAAGCACACAGGAAAACACTCAAAATTAGGGAAATGAAAGTTAAGCCACAGTAAGATATTGCTTCTCATATACAGGTGTAGCTTAAAATAAAATAAATAAAAATAATGAAAACTTCACATTTCAGCAGACTTTGCAGTAGCTAGAACATTTATGCCTTGATGGAAGTAGTATAAAATAATACAAGCACTTTGGAAAACTGTTTGGAAGTCACTTAAAATTTTAAAATACCCATCTTATAAGATTTAGAAACTTCATCCCCTGGTAATTACTTAAAAAACAAACAAACAAAACAAAACTGAACACTGTCTATGAAAGACTTGCATGTGAATTGTCCTAGTAGTTTTACTATTGATATTCCCCTATAAGAAGCTATATAAATGTTAACTGGTAAATTGATAAAGAAACTATGATTTGAATAAAACAGTAAGTACCCTCCCTATGATGCTTATAATAAAATACATTTTACATATAAAGACAATGATGTAAATTACTAAAGGATGTAAAAATGTGTTATGCTAACACTAATTACAGAAATCTAGGGAGCTATATTAGTATTAGAGTATGTATACCTTCTGATTAAGCAATAATGCTATGAGTCATTTATTAATGATAAAATATCTTCACATCAAAAGGACCTAACAGCCTTAAATGTTAGTGTATATGATAACTGAGCCTTACAGTATATGAAATAAAATTGGTAGCCCTGCAATGAGTTTAGCCAAATCCACAGTTATAATCACACATTTCAACTTCAATTTCTCTCTCTTTCTGTCTTCTTTTGTTAAAAAAAGACAGATTGCTTCTGATTCCACATCTAAGGAGCTTAGAATTTGCTACTCCATCCTAAAAACAAGTGAGAAGTTAGAATGAAATATCAACGGCTCATCTTGGATCTGCATGAGGGGCGAGGATACAGGGCAAAACACTACCCTTGAGATGGGAGCGCTGACAAGTAACACAGGGAGTCATTGCTTACCAGATCAGAGACAAACTGGAACTTCCCCAGAAGCCAGTGCCCCATAAGAAAACCTGAACTGTAATTAACCAATTATAAGAGGCTTCATGAGAACAACTGACAGTTAACTCCAGAAAAACCCAATCATAGGAGCACCCACCCCACACAATATTATGGGATGTACCCACAGAAGCTCATCCAAGTTCCCACAAAAATATTGGAGATATTGGAGAGATGAAAGGGAAAAGGAACTTGTGAACTTATCCTTCAAAAGTGAAGATCCTGGCCAGGTAGCCCAGTGGGTTAGAAGGTTTTCCCTATATAAGGTTTTGTGTTCAATCCTCAGTTGGGGCACATACAAGAATCAACCCATGAATGCATAAATAGGTGAAACAATAAGTTGATGCTTCTTTCTCTTAAAATCAGTAAGTTAAATAAATAAATAATTAATAAGAGGAAATAAAGACTTTCTCCAATGTACCTCTGTGGATGATGATAATGGAGAGTGTATGCATACCTGCTGGCAGGGGATATATGACATGGGAAATCTCCGTACCTTCCTTTCAATTGTGCTGAGTGTGAAATTGCTCTAAAAAAAGAAAAGAAAGACAATCATAAGTATAGAGAAAACCTAAGCAATATTATGAACCAATTTGACCTAATTAACATGTTTATAGACATAATGTTTTAAGAGAGCAGTTTTAAGTTCACAGCAAAATTGAGGGGAAGGTACAGAGATATCCCCAAAACCCATCTCCACGTGTGCATAGCCTCCCATTACCAGTATCATTCACCAGAGTGGTACATTTGTTTTTTCCTTTTCTTTTCTGTTCTTTTTTTTTCTTCCTTTTATTTCCTTTTCTTGTTGATTTATTAGGGTGACACTGGTTAATAGCATTATGCAGATTTTAGGTGCACCGTTCCACAACATATCATCTGCACACTGTATTGTGTGTTCACCACCCCAGGACTTCATCCATCACCATTTATCTCCTCTATACCCTCCTCCACCACCTCCATTTCCCTCATCTTAGCTTGGAGTGGTATATTTGTTATAATTAATGAACTTATATTGATACATCACAGTTACCCAAAGTATGTAGTTTATGTTAGGGTTCACTCTTGGTACTGTACATCCTAAGGGTTTGGACAAATGTATGAAGACATGTGTCTATCATAATACCATACAGAGTATTTTCACTGCCCTAAAAATCATCTGTGCTCTATGTATTTATCCTACCTTCCCTCCCAAACCCTGGCAACCCTCCCAAATATATTTTTTTAACTGATTAAGGTATTACATATGTGTCCTTATCCCCCCCATTACCAAATATTTTGATGATCTCCATAACTGTGCCTCTTCCAGAATGCCATACTGTTGGAATTATATAGTATATAGCCTTGCCGGATTGCCTTCTTTCACTTAATAACATACTTTGAAACTTCCTCTACCTTTGTGTGACTTGATAGCTTCTTACTTTTTAGAACTGAATAATATTCCATTGCCGGTATGTACCACAGTTTATTTAATCATTCACCTACTGAAGGAGATCTTGGCTGTTTCCAAGTTTTGGCAATTCTTAATAAAGCTGCTGTACATATTCTTGTGTGGACATAACTTTTCAACCTTTGGGGGTAAATACCAAGGAATCTGATTGTTGGATTGTGTGGTAAGAGTACGTTTAGCTTGGTAAGAGATGACCAAACTGTCAAAGTGGTTGTCATTTTGCATTTTTATCAGCAAGTGTAGGAGAGTTTCCACTGTGCCACATCCTGGTCGGCATTTGGTGTTGTCTGTGTTCTGAATTTTGGCCCCTGTAATAGGTGCATGTTACTGTGGTATCTTAAGAGAACAGTGTGTTGTTGAAATTACTTGGCTGATGTACTGACTTAACTCAGTAGAGGCCTGTAGTTTTAAGATTTGAAGGGCAAGTACAGAGGTCTTCTTTTCTTGTGGCTGCCCAAGACAAGGCTCATACGTTCCCTTGTTTGTTAAAACTTCTGCTGACCAATCTGGAGTGATCTGCCTCTTTCTTGGGTTTCTTCCTGCCTTTCATGTGGGAGACCAGACTATACCCGGGAAGCTCCGGGGGAGGGTGTGAAGCAGAACTCGGACATGTCATAGGAGCTTGGAGAGATTACTTCAGCTTGTTGATAGGAGATAGACTGAGACTTTACTGAAGAATTTGAAATTTCTATCTTATTTTTTTCCTTCTTGTATATTATTATTCTGTCAGGTCAACCCCTGTGTAGGGCCTTGTACAGCTTTTAGACTTTAGATTTATTTCTTGCTGAAAAAATCTGGTGGAAAAACTGGTCAAGCCAGAATTTTACCCATTTCATAAGTAGTAAGAAAGAACTGACTCAACATATTTTACTGTATCTCTAGCTTTTACTATATCATTCCTACACAAGCCTGCTGTGCCACGACTACCAACATTAAGAAGAAAAGAAACACTATGTAGGGTGTCCCCCCAAAATGTACACACATTTTGACAACTGATAATTCACCTAATTTTCTCACCTTTTCAGGTTTAACTGATTTGAAATAATGGGTGAAGCCAGACTAAGCTTTGAACAAAGGAAAGTTATCCTAAAGTTCCAGTAGACTTTTTTTTTTTTTTAATCGGGATAGGAAAAAGATAAAGTTTACGGTACAAAATCGGTAACAATCAACAAATGGATGGTACACAAACACCAAAGGAAATGATTCTTAATGTTTACGATTCCATTGCTTCAAGTTATCAGCAGTGCCTGGACCGCTATGGTCATCACTTTGAAAACAGGCATTGACAAAAAAAATCGTTCATATCTGTGGATTCTTTTAAATTTTGAAAATGAACTGTATGTTGATAAACACTGACTTCACACCTGGTAATCATTCAAAGTGTGTGTACATACATTTTTTGAGACACCGCTATATGAAATATTTTTAACAACTACTTTTGCTAGCTTGCAATTTTGGCTTGAATGCAATTTCTGAGAACTTTACTTACAGAGTCCTTGCATTAATCGAAAACCATATTTTATTATTTGCTTACCTATATATGGAAATTGCTTTTTGTTAGTTCTTTGGTTGAACTTGTTTTTGCTGAAACTACAAAGGTTTGCTATGTGCTCTGTAAAATTCTAACCTTGTGAAATGAAATTCAGTCTGTTCATTCCAACTATTTTTAAATATAGTGATACTTATTAACCATGTGCATTTAGATATTTTCAACGGCCTGGCAGTGATGCTCATTAAAGACCAAAGTTCCTTTGAAATGAGAAGGTATTCCCTCTAAAGTAAGGTGACCAGACGTCCTGCTTTTGGCGGGACAGTCTCGATTTTTAACAATTTGTCCCACGTCCCACGGCATTTTAAAAAAGTCCCGATTTTTGGAAAGAATGCACGACAAGCTAGGGAACGGTGGGAGAACGGGAAGGGAATATACGGTTTTTGGCGGCCATGTGGCTATTTAGCCAGGATATGAGTTTTATATTATTTTTGTTAATTTTATAATGTTAAACTTTAATAATAACAAATAATTGTTGAGAACTGATTATCGAGAACTGCTTATCAAAGTTTGCATTGTTGATCAGTTGTTAGAATTCGACCACCATTGTTTAGACTTAATGAACAATGGCATTTTTGGGGATTGGCAACGACGAAAACATTTTGTAACTGTCTCTCAGACAATACACATCGTACTGCGTGCTAGTAAGCTAGTTAAATAAGTGATGTCATTACAAATCAGCTATTCAGATAATTTAGGTAAGTAATTTATTTATTTAGTTCATAAATACATAAATTTTCTTGAACTTAGCAGACAGTACTCGTATTATTTATATTTTATAGGGGCGGCAAAAAGTCTAGCGCCAGCCTTGAAAGTGACACTTACGACTTATGTTACGGCAAATTCAGAGGAAAAATAATTCAAGTTAGTATTGTTATTATTTAGAAAGAAATATAGGATTAAAATTAAAATATTTTTTAAAATATAGTTACTTTATAACAATCAAATTAATTTAATTTATAAACTAACAATAAAATATGTTCATGTAATTATGTACCTACTTACTGTGTTTTTAAGCAATATGTATATAATAATTTATAATATAATTTTAAATTATTTTTTTTAGATTTTTAACATAATGAGTAAGAAAAGAGGATGCAAATTCAACGATGATCTAAGAAGTGAATTTCCTTTTATTAAAAAAATCAAAAGCAATTACAATATAGACCAAATTTTTAATCAAGAACCCCCCCCCCCCCCCCCCCCGGGTCAATGGTGTCCCACTTTACCAATGTTAAAATCTGGTCACCTTACTCTAAAGCCATCCATGTAACTTGGCTATATGCCCAAGATAGTGTGTTAACATTAAATTACAGGTCTTACAGCCACGCAGCTCAGATGTTGTCTAGATCCCAACCTTCTGCAATTTCTTTCTCTTTAACAAACCCTTCTTGGTTTACGTACCTTGAATCTACATCCCAAAACACATACCTTATGATATTATTTTTCCATCTAATAAACTATGCCCTCTGTCTTGCCTTAAATATTTTTGGCTTTAAAAACAAAAGTTTCAACCTTTATCAAACTAAAAAGATTTTGAAAAGCAAAGGAAACTACCAACAAAATGAAAACACAACCCACTGAATTGGAGAACATACTTGACAGTGATACATCTGATAAGGGATACATATTTATTCAAAATGTATAAAGAACTTATACAACTCAACACACACACACACACACACACACACACACACACACACACACCAAAGAAAAAGCAATCCAATTAAGAATTAAAAATGGACAAAAGACCTGAACAGACACTTCTCCAAAGAGAACATATAGATGGCCAATAGACATATGAGAAGATGCTCAATGTCACTAATCATCAGAGAAATGTAAATTAAAACCACAATGAGATATCACCTCACACCTGTCAGAATGGCTGTCATCAATAAATCAACAAACGACAAGTGTTGGTGAGGATGTGGAGGAAAAGGAACCGTCATACACTGCTGGTGGGAATGCAGATTGGTGCAGCCACTATGAAAAACAGTATGGAGTTTCCTCAAAAAATTAAAAATGAAACTTTCTTATGACCCAATGACCCCTACATTTATTGTAGTGTTATTTACAATAGCCAAAATTTGGAAGAAGTCCAAGTGCCCTTCAGTAGATGAATGGATAAAAAGCAGTAGTACATTTACACAATGGAATACTACTCAACCATAACAAAGACTGGAATCTTACCTTTTGGGACAGCATAGCAGCATGGATTGGCCTTGGAGAATACTATGCTAAATGAAATAAGCCAGTCAGAGAAAGACAAATACCATATCATTTCACTTATATGTGGAATCTAGTGAACAAAATAAATTAACATAGAAATAGAACCAGACTCATCTATACAGAGAACAGACTGAAGGCTGGTAGAGGGGAAGAGGGTTGAGGGCTGGATGAAAAAAGGCGAAGGGATTAAGCAAAAAAAAAAAAAAAAAAAATCACAATAATAATTTTAGGAAAAACAACTTGCAAAGAAGAATATAGATTGCTAATTGGTTTGTAGAATATTTACTCAAATTATTATTTGTTCAAATGCATACCATGTATTTGAATAAATAATTTTTCAAATACAGGGAAAAAACAGAAAATCAATATTTTGTATTAAGTTGGCAGAGATTAATTATATAAATACCCAGTAAGAAAGAAAGTGAAATGGCATTCTCCTAAGTTGCTAATGAAGATGTTTATTAGTGATTCCTCCTAAAATATATTTTGCTGATACATGTCTTAAAATATGCATTTACTTTGGTTTAGATATTTACTTTAAAATTACTTCAATCATTGACATTAGAAATAGCTAAACAGTGAAGCAGTATTTAAAGAGAGAGAGAAAGAAACTGAAATTACTCTACCTGTACAATACTGAAGAAGAACAAATAAAGTAAAATATGGCACATTCATCAGAAAAATGCTAAGCAATTATGAAAATGTTGCTGTTGATTCTGATTAACATGGGAAATACAACATATTATTTTGAAAAGTTAAATTTGACTTGTTTTAAAACTACGGTTAAAATTCTGATTACTCATTTTTAAAAAGAAGCAAAAATAAAATAAATAAATAAAACCTAGTTATGCAAGGCCTACCCCTGGGATAGTGCATTGGGTCCAAATATTTGAAAAATTCATAAAATTAAAAAAATTTAAATTATTATTTTGTTTTGTTTTAGAACATATTTATTTTTATATAAATGTCTTTGTATTAACAAATAATGGGGTTTATTACTGTTACTTTTAATGAAGTAAAATATCTAACATGATAGATTTTTTTAAAACTTTATTATTGAAAGTATTACACATATGCCCTTCTTTTCCCCCCCCTTTGACTCTGTCCACCCTGCCCCTGCCCCAGACCTTACCAGCACAAATGTTTGTCCATGGGCTATGCATATATGCATTTAAGTTCTTTATTTACCTTCTTCCAAATACCCCACAACTTAAAAAAAAAATTACAAATGACAACATTAAGCACTTTAAAATGTTTTTAGATAGATTACAGATGATAGAAGACAGGTAGATGATAGATAAATCGATGAGTGAAGGCCCTTATTGGCTCAGCTTTCCCAAGCCCTGCATACTTTTAGTGATGGGAGTATTCAGGAATTAAATTCAAGTCACATTTCCATGACAGTTTTACCTATCAGAGATCAGAAAACAAAAGATCTGAATTTGGAGGTTTTCATTAAAAGAGGTGGGGCCCTGTCTCATGCATAGAGAGCAATTTTCTCATATATTGGTTATAATGCACAGACCAAAACAAACAAATGAAAAGACCATATATGTCACCATAGAATCCAAATACAAAGATACTCTAAAGTCAAGATTTTATTACAGACAAAAGAGCTACTCTATTCCCAAAACAAACAAACAAAAAACTTGTTTCACAGTGTTAGGTCTAAGAACTGGAGATTGTGTAAATCAGTCTCTGTTATAAAGAACTAAAATGCTTATGATGTTAAATGGGAAAGAAACAGATACAGATAAAAAACATCTTATATCTAACTACATCAGGGGTGGGAACCTTTTCTCTGCCAAGGGACATTTGGGTATTTATAAAATCATTCTTGGGCCATACAGAATTATCAACTTAAAAATTAGCCTGCTATATTTGGTCAAACATTTAATTAACTCACCCCTAATGCCTTGGCAGGGCCAGACCAAATGATTTCACAGGACTTATATGGCTAGAGGGCCACATGTTCCCCACCCCCAAACTACATAAACATATACTGGTGAGGTGGACTTGGAGTTGAGATATGATTTTCAATTCTTCTACTTTTAGACAAAATTAATAAAGAGAAGCTAAAATACTAGAAATGATAAATTGGTAAATAGCAACACAGAGAAAGATTTCTTATTTCTTTGGAAGAGTTCTTCACGTAGTATAAATTTAACCCTCTGTCTTCTAAGCATTTTAATGCATTGTATTAAAGGGTCTCTCTACAAAGTGTATTAATTTATTTGGAAATCTATTTGCCTAAATAATTACCACCATAGTTAAAAATAGAATCTTTGAAATCAGACATTCTGGTGTTCAAATCCTGATTCTAGTATTTATTAGTAGCTCCTTGGGAGTTGCTTAATCTCTCTTTGCCCTACCTCTCTTTGTTTATTTGTAAAAAGGGAAAAATAATTCCTAATTCACAGTTGTTTTTAGAACTTAAGTAAGGTCTTATATGTAGTGGTTTATTTGGTGGTTGGCACATAGTCAACAGTGAATACATGTTAGTAGCTCTGACTTTAATATAGTCACTTGGAAGTATTGTAAGCACGCTTTACTTTTATCATTGATTGACACACACAAACCCAGTCAACCTTCTCTCTGGCAACTTCTCTTTCCTTTCTTCTGGGTATTAGCTGGCTTGGAGAATAAGTTTTGATACCTCTTCTCCCTCCTTGGACTAATACTTAAAAGACCCTAGTGATAAGACATTTGTAGCTTTCTAATACTAACAAAAGGTTTTACATTATTTATATAGTGTGTATTTTCCAGGTATTATAAAGTATTTTTAGGTACAAACATAAATTGGTTAGAAAATCTCATATAAAAAACTTATAATCTAATTTTTACCTTTAGATGTTTTTTATTGATGTTTTTAAAGAGTTTATCCTTGTTCCAGATTCTGGTAATGGCACAATAAATTTCTTGGGTAAAACTGTTGCTGGTGCAAATGGAGTCCTTGCAGTGTAATGAGAAAAGCATTTCTGAGGACCCACATGTGAGGGTGTGGTAGATTGGTAAGATTTATTGGGGCAGAAAGAGAATGTGTCCCCAGGTTCCCAATGTTCCATCTCTCTGTCTTGCTGTGAGAAAAGTCCAACTTTGTCTTCATCAAGCACAATACAAAGGCCAAAGTCTAGAAGTTCTGTGGCATTGGTTTAGTCCATACCAAAGCTTAGTGCAGTTCAACCTTTGTTCCTGAGAGTCTGGCTAGCTTAGCTGCTGTTCCCTGCTACACTCCAACTAGTGCTGAGTTGCTGTACCCAGGCTCAGGCTTCGAGTCCACATGGCTGCTGACGCGCAGGCAGCTGCTAGGGCCACATGCTGTTATGGAGAGAGAATGGGCCAAGGAACAGGCAAGCATGTGTTACCAGGAGGGAGGAGGGAAAGGGAAGGAAAGAGAGAGAGAGAGAGAGAGAGAGAGAGAGAGAGAGAGAGAGAGAGAGAGAGAGAGAGAGAGAGAGAGAGGCAGAGAGAGCTTTGTAAAGCTTTGGTTATATTATCCTAGGCTTGGGAAGGACCAGGTGTCCTTTCAAACTAACCAATAAATTTCCCAATATTTTGTAGGCTAGCATTGGTCCTCCCCTTAACCAATCTATTTCCTAGATCTTCTGGGGTTTTATGGTCTTATCCAATCTGATCCCTTCCCATAGGCCTCTGTGGTCCTCATCTTGGCTCCTACAGCACATGTACCAGCAGAGGAATTTCTCCTGCTGTTTTATTCCTCTCCCTGGTGATGACTGGCTGGTAATGATCTTTCCTGACCCTTCCTATCCACCTCAGGCATTAGGTCCTGAGGGCGGAGGATGCTCTGGAGTGTGTTTAGCTGTAACTTCCTATGAAGCAGGCTTATTATCCAATTCAGGTTCCTAGTTTATTATGCTTAATAATGTCTGATTCTCTTTGCTCCCTTCCTTTATTTATTTTTAAATATATTTTTATTGATTTCAGAGAGGAAGGGAGAGGGAGAGATAGATAGAAACATCAATGATGAGAGAGAATCGTTGATTGGCTGCCTCCTGCATGCCCCACACTGGGGATCGAGCCCTCAACATAGACACGTGCTCTTGACAAGAATTGAACCAGGGACCCTTCAGTCTGCAGGACAATGCTCTATCTGCCGAGCTAAACTGGCTAGGGCACTCCCTTCCTTTATTAATATCTAGCTACCTACACTAACAAACTCCCTACAGGCTACAGTTACAATTTTTTTTTAAAGTATTAAAAACAACAGCAATCTTGGATAGAGACACAAAGCAGGTTGATACCAGAGGAGAGCTTACCTTTGAAATACCGCAATTCTAACAGATAATAATTATGAGTTTGTTGCTGATTTTCTTGAGGGCATTACCCAAATCCTTACAGCTCTAATTGAAAACATTTGCAGCCTACCTGGCTAGTGTCTTAGAGCAGAGAGGTCAGGGCCGGCAGAGCAGCTGGAAATGTACAGGTTACATACAGGAAGCAAGAGCCACAGAGGGGGCCAGATCCCAAATCTGAATATCTGCCTCAGTCTCTGGATGACTCTGAAACTATACATGTGTGGGGGACAATGGGGAGCCTAGTGATGAAGCAGGCAGAAACCAGCAAGGAATGTATCCTTAAAAGGAAGTATGGCACTGGTGTGAGAGTTATGTTTCTTACTTTTCACTATGTGATTCCTTAACCTATGAACAACTCAGGCAGTAGGGAAGTCAAATGCTATCGGCTTGAGGGGTCAAAGAATAGAGCTTGAAGCTACCAAAACAGCTGGACATTTGGAGGGGTTGGTAGAGGAAGCCACAAAGAAGATGACTTTCCAAGGATGGATGTCAAAAGCCCAAACCCTTAACTAGCTACCCAGGTTCAGAAGAAGGTCACAACAGGACAACCAAAAATTTTTTTTTTAAAAAAAAGGTAGCTGGAAGCTGAAAGAACTAAAGAATTGAGCAGGGTACTAGCTGCTGAGCAATGCAGGAACCTTGCTGTTTGAGTGCAGGCAAGTTAAATCACTGCTAAATTTAAATTACTGCTAAAAGAAAACATCTTCAGAAGAACACAATTAAGTCCAGAATAACATAAGGTTTTATTTATTATCCACAAAGTATCAATTTCAGCCAAAATATTTAAAGAAAAATTGCTGTCTGGAGGCTGGCAGTGCTGGGGGTATTGGGAGGCAGGTGAGGATGGATACCTGAGGAAGCTCTCTCTCAGGAGACGGTAAACTGTTGGCTACCTTGATGGTGCAGTGGTGGTTACATGGATGGAAACTTTGTCCTAACTTGTCAAAATATATAAATACAATGAGTGCATTTTAATGCACAGCCTATACCTCAATCAACTCAATGAAAGAAAAACTTTATTTTTTATAAACACACAAGAAAAAAGTTTCTCCCAAGTTCCATAGACAAGGAAACAGGGGCCATACAAAAGGAAAAGAGAAAAGAAGTGGTTGAACTTTGTTACAATTTATTAACATATAGATCCTGTTACCTCACTTGTTTTCATTTGTAACACTGATTACCTGACATTTGGAAACAAAAAAAAAATGATGCTTTCTTATTCTGTCATTTTCTCCATCCTCTTTTGGACACATTTCCCTTTATAGGACTATGATTTCTTTGATGACTTATTATACAACTAGAGGCCCAGTGCACGAAATTTGTGCACAAAGGGGGGGGTCCCCTCAGCCCAGCCTGCACCCTCTCCAATTTGGGACCCCTTGGGGGATGTCCGACTGCTGGTTTAGGCCCGATCCCCAGGATCAGACATCCCTCTCACAATCCGGGACCACTGGCTCCTAACTGCTCACCTGCCTGCCTGCCTGATAGCCCCTAACTTCCCCCCCTGCTTGCCTGGTCACCCCCAACTGCCCTCCCTGCCAGCCTAGTTGCCCCCAACTGTCCCCCTGCTGCTTGCCTGGTCACCCCCAACTGCCACCCCCGCCCCCTGCAGGCCTGGTCACCCCACACAGTCTGCTGTTTGGTCATTTGGTCACCCCTTACTAACCCCCTGATGGCCTGGTTGCCCCACGCAGCCTGCTGCTCAGTTGTTTGGTCGCCCCTCACTGACCCCCCTGCTGGCCTAGTCACCCCACATAGTCTGTTTGGTCATCCGTTCGGTTGCAATGGTTGCTTAGGCTTTTATATATATAGATTGCCTTCTAATACTCTAGAATAATGGCTGGGCATAGGAAGGCTTTGCAAATGTATTTTGTTGTTTTGCTTGCTTGCTTGAAAGAATTTTGAGCAAACAACTAGAGGGAACAATTGTTCATCTGCTTCAAATGTGCTTCTCCTAAACCCTAGCTGGCCCTTCCCATCATCCAAGTCTTAACACAGATGTAATTTCTTTCTTCTTAAAACAGCTCTCCAGTCACTCTTTATAGCACCACTCCATTCTGTCTTCTTAATGCTTAATGTTTTAAATCTTAATTTATTATTTATATCTCAATTAATTTACAGGTTGTTTCCCCTATTGAAATGTATGTTCTTTGAGGGCAGGTCCTCATATTTATTCACAGCTGTGTTGCATAGTATGTGACTTAGTGCAGATGCTTAATAAATACTTGATTGACTAACAAAAGACTGACAAAGATTTCCATCTGGTTTTTTTTTGTGTTTTTTTTTAACTGGGTCACTCTTCCCACCATATCATCTCCCTGGAGTGCAGAAATCAGCTCAGCATCATGGCATGAATAATTTTCTCCTTACAGGTCTCTTAACCTCATGCATATTTTCCTTCATAAACTTGAAATAAATCTGGATGTCTGCCACTCAACAGAATGATGCAATGCAGCTGGGGTCAGACACACTTAAGGGATCAATGATGCATGTCATTTAGTCTTTCTCCATGGCGTGTCTACCATCATTGCATGAGTACGGTATTTGTAAATTGTTGGAAGCAAGTGAACTGTTTGACACCTAACATTTTTGTTGTTTTCTATTTTCCTTTTGTAGTGTAAGATCTTTAAAGGAAGCCAATGTAATTATTGAAGGCAAAATAATTATTCCCAAGAAAAATGAGGAAAAGAGTTATCTCTCCCCACAAAATTGAATTATTCCAGTATTTCAATTTATTTGATGCTGGTGATATGCCATCAACATAATGTGATCTTTCTAAATATTTTATGAACACCTTTATATCTTTAAATCAGCATTTTATCTCTGTTTGATCTCAACAGGTCATAACCCTCCCTCTCCCACCCCATTGATCATAGGCCTTATAGGAGATCCCTTTGGCTATCGTATGAATGCCTGTGTCTCCCCAATGTGATGGTAGTTTGAAGTGTAACCTTTGGGAGGGGATTAGGTTATGAGGATGGAGCCCTCAGAAATGGACTTAGTGCTTTATAAAAGGAGCCAGACGCCGAAACCGGCTTGGCTCAGTGGATAGAGCGTCGGCCTGTGGACTGAAGGGTCCCGGGTTTGATTCCGGTCAAAGGCATGTACCTTGGTTGCGGGCACATCCCCAGTAGGGGGTGTGCAGGAGGCAGCTGATGGATGTTTCTCTCTCGTCGATGTTTCTAACTCTCTATCCCTCTCCCTTCCTCTCTGTAAAAAATCAATAAAATATATTAAAAAAAAAAAAAAGAAGGGGGGGGCAGAGGAAGCTGCTTGCCCCTCTCACCACATGAGGTTACAGCAACAAGACTGCAATCTAGGAAGCTGGTCCTCACCAGACACTGAATCTGCCAATGCCTTAATCTTGACTTCGCCTTCTCCAGGACTGTGAGAAAGAAATGCCAATCTATGGCATTTCTGTTAGAGCAGCCAGAAGGGACTAAGATGCTATCTCTTTTATAAATATCCTTAATTACTTTAAACTTACAATGACTTCTAAGCTTGTTTAGTCTAACAGATCTTGTCCTTTATCATACACTTTCATATTTAATTTTATCCTGTCTTATGTTGGTCTGTAACATTTGTCTCCCTAAATTCCAAAGTAAAAAAGTTAGAGAGGATAGACTTTTTTTTTCTCTTGAATCCTGCATAGCAACCAGTCCAGTCCTGGAAACATCCTTTTTTTGTTGTTCTTAATCCTCCCCTGAGGATATTTTTCCAGATTTTTAGAGAGTGGAAGAGAGGGAGAGACAGAGAGAAAGAAACATGGATTGGTTGGCCTTCTGCATGTGCTCCTACCAGGGCCAGGGATGGAGCCTGCAACCAAGGTACATGCCCTTGACCGTAATCAACCCTGAGACATTTCAGTCCCTGAGCCAACACTCTATCCAATGAGACAAACCAACGAGGTCATGATGCATCCTTATTGAGTTATTATGAGGATCATAACTTTCATTCTATCTTTATGATGTAGACCGAAGTTTTTACAAAGTTTCAGTCAGAAACGGATTAGTTTTTAATATACATTTAGTTGTTCCCAAAAATGTCCGTGTTTGATAATCTCTGCTGAATGTACGTGTCTCACAACATATTCTATTCACACCTTGTGATAGGGAAGGTTAAATGCTATGGCAACTGCAGGCTGACAACTCCAGCACCGCCTTGCACTCAAGAGTCCATGCTGTCTTCCTAAACCGCAAGTGGTCGTGCAGACACGAGGAGTGATCTAGATGCAAAGGTTTTCTCAACACATTGATTTCTAGGGTTGATTAAACAAATTGCCATATGTAGGTGATTAATTCATGAGTTTTAAAATAAGTGCTCGCTTTCTACCAGTTTCGGTGCCAAGTGCTTGGATGAAAGCTTTTTTCATGGCACATCAGATCATTTTATTTTTGTCTTCTTCCCTGGTGTTCCTTTTGCTGGGAATATGCTCCCGCCCCACCCCTCTTATTCTTTTCTTAGGTTGTCTTAACTTTTATAGTCAACACGCAGCTCAAGCTTCCCCTTATCACTGGAGCCTTCTAATCTCTTGGTCTGAATTACATGTTCTTTCTTTTCTTCTCCTCTCTATCCATCCTATGATTATGTTAATAAATATTTGCCACACTAATTTGTCTATTTTCCTCCACAAGGCTGGGAACTAAATTGATTGTTACCTGATAAAGAAGGATAGTTGGTGATTTGCATTTTTCTCTGAATTAACTGGAAGGTATTTATATGTAATCAAGAGTCTGAAATGCAATAGACAGAGAAAATATTTTAATAGAATGCTTGGCACCATGTTTGTCCATGACTGAAAGTTTCAATGGCTCATGTGGCCGAAAAACATAGGAAATTTTAGTATTTTTTTCCTGGGAATGTGGAAATAATCTTCAGATTTAGCATATCAAGTTCAGAGGGATTTTCACTGAATTACCAATCATTACATAATTAGTATAAATCAAGGCCACTGCAAAATATTATATTACAAAAATAATCATCTTTTATGATTAACTAGAGGCCCAGTGCACAAAATTCGTGCACGCCTGGTGGGGGAGGTGTCCCTCAGTCCAGCGTGCACTCTCTCCAATCTGGGACCCCTCGAGGGATGTCCGACTGCCTGTTTAGGCCCAATCCCGGTGGAATTGGGCCTATATGAACAGTCGGACATCCCTCTCACAATCCAGGACTGCTGGTTCCCAACTGCTCGCCCCTGCCTACCTTCCTGATTGCCCCTAGCCACTTCTGCCTGCCAGCCTGATCAACCCTTAACCACACCCCTGCCAGCCTGATTGATGCCTAACTGCTCCCCTGCCATCCTGTTTGCCCATAACTGCCTTCCCCTGCAGGCCTGGTCACCCCTAACTGCCCTCCCCTTCAGGCCTGGTCCCCCTCAACTGCTCTCCCCTGCAGGCCTGGGTCCCTCCCAACTGCCCTTCCCTGTAGGCCTGGTCTCCCACAACTTCCCTCCTCTGCCGGCCTGGTCATCCCTAACTGCCCTCCCCTGCAGGCTTGATCGTCCCCAACTGCCCTCTCCTGCTGGCCTGATTGCCCACAACTGCCCTCCCTTGCAAGCCTGGTCCCTTCCAACTGCCCTCCCCTGCTGACCATCTTGTGGTGGCCATCTTGTGCCCACATGGGGGCAGGATCTTTGACCACATGGGGGCAGCCATCTTGTGTGTTGGAGTGATGGTCAATCTGCATATTACTCTTTTATTAAATAGGATGGTAATTACTCATGACTATTTTTATAAATATGCTTATCGACCTATATGGAAATTATTATTTCAATGGCAAAGGTCACTTTTACTTTCTGTGTTTTAAAAAAAGTGAAGTACAATAAAACTTTTATGATTTCTATGTAGACTGAAAAAGTAAAAATTACCCAGCTGACAACTAACTGTGGTATTCCCTCCAAGCAAACTCTAGGACTGCAAAAATCACTAAATCCCCTTTCTTCTCAGTAACATCTATTTACTAGATTGCTCCAACTTCTTGATTCCAACACCAAATCTAGAATAGATGGCCACTTCCCTAATTTCTTCTCAAAATAACCCAATAATATTCAAATTGTAAGGTTTCTCTCTTAAATCTCCTTTACTGAGATGTTCGTGCACTTCCCTTAGCTTTTCTTTTCTTTCCTGTATGCAGCCAAATAATAAACTTAAAACTTTTTTTTTTTAACTGTGAGTTGGTCTTTACTGTATGGGCCTCAAAAAAATGAGGCATAAAATACACTTTTCACACATGGCTTTTCAGTTTGCAGGTTGACCAGGAGTTTGACAATGGGGTCACGTGCAGGTGGAAGAAGCATGCTCTTTAGTTACTTAAATTCTAGACTCATTTCTTCCCCTACATAAGTTTGGAACCTCAGTTTCCTCATTTCTGGATTGGGAACTCGGTGTTAATGTTCCTTTCAGGACTTAAGTTTTATAGTTTTATCCACCAATCAAGTGAATGAAACAGGTGAAACTTCTATGTATTTCCTCTAGGACGAACCCTACCCATTCATGCAGCCATTATGAACTATTGGGGGGGAAAAGTAAGTAAGTGGTTACTTTTTCCCAGACAAGATTTTAAGAACGGTTATGGGTTGTATGTTACAAATATTACATTTGTCTTGGGTGGTCCAATTATCACCTTTTGTGATTCTTGACACTTTATGTGCTTAAATATGCCCATAAACATAAAAGAAATGAGATTTATGGAGATATATTGTCAATTAGAGTCTCCTCATTTTCTAGTTTCAATAGGTTAGCAGAGGAATATTCAAGAATACATAGATCCCACATATTTGTTGGGGATGAGTTGAGCATCAAGGAAGCTATTATAGAATAAAGGAGGAAGTGCATGCTGACAAGCCCAGGGCTCTATGTCCAGAGCAGCTCTTTCTCTAGATCCCATTACTTAATTGGAGAGTCCTCTACCCTCCCAAAATTCCATGAAAGGCATTCTAACACCATAAACAAACAAAAAAGAAGACCTATTTCTTTAGGAGCAGTGACTATATTAATAGGAACCATCATATTTAATTACCTCATTACACTGTCATAACTTCTTTTCAGGTACTAGCTTCAGGAATGAGAGATAGTTTGGCCCAGATAACAGTAATTGAAGTTGATTTCACACCCTGAAATGAAAACCTTTCACTCAATGAAATGAATCTTTCTCTGCCTTGTAATACGGGAGCTGATATGTGGAAATATACTTCCACTCTTACCTATTATCACCAAAGACATGCAACACCATCTTTTTTAACTTTGCTTTTTTTTCCAAATGGAAAAATAAAACACAAACATGAAATCAGGGATAAAATCTTACAGACTAATCTGATACTTTACAGTCTTTAAAATAGGTGCATTTATCTGGTAAATTGTATAGTTGAGGCATGCTATGGAAAGCAAATATTTGAATTCACATTTCCAATTATGAAAGCACTCCTCAGTTTCCTCCTTTGGATTTTTCCCTTCTTTTTGGCTTACAGCATTTTTGCTTACTTTCTCTTACCCTGACTTTGTAAGCCACAAGTGACAGCGCCCTATGCCAAGTACTGCCAGAGGAATTATTCGCTGCTCAATGAAGAATTGCAGCTCAGTTTTTGGTGTCATTCTGAGAATGTTCAATTGCAACTAAAAATAAAAGTGATATGCCCTCTTTGGAAAACAGCATGTCGAAAATTGGTAAAATACTTTCATGAAAAATTGTTGTGCTCAATATCTGCTTATTGCTGCAATCACAATCAGAATTTCTCCTGACAATCCATTCCAGGCAATGAATACTCCTGGTGGCTGTCATGAAAAAGCATTTATAGTTTAACAGGGAACACCAATTCTTTCTCTCCCTGTGTCGCCACGGAAACTTAGGGGGCAAATGTTTGTATGAGTGTGTGTTGGTGTGTGTGTGTGTGTGTGTGTGTGTGTGTGTGTGTGTTGGCAGATTATTTTGGGAAATTTGATGCACTTCAGCAACCTAGCATTTTCCCTATATGGGAAAAGTATATAGAATTAACTGGTAAAAGCAGTGGGAGTTAAATAACTGTTAGCTGCTGGTACAAAATGCTTTTATTTGCTTTCCTACTTTCTCAGTCTAAATTCCATCACACTTGACTTCAAAGCCTACTTAAACAATTGCAGTAGAATTTGGTGATGTAAGAATCCTTTTGAAGGTAGGCAATGTGTCTTATTCATCTTTCAGACACATCTAGCTTAGTGACAATAAAAATTTCACTTATCAGAGTAAATTAAATTTACAGGATTATTTTATTATAGAGATACTAGTGGCCTGGTGCACCAAATTTGTGCTGTGGGGGGGGCTGTCCCTCAGCCCAGCCTGCACCCTCTCCAATCTGGGAACACTTTGGGGGATGTCTGACTGCCAGTTTAGGCCCGATCCCTATGGGATTTGTCCTAAACTGGCAGTCGGACATCCCTCTCACCATCCAGGACCGCTGGCTCCTAACTGCTCACCTGCCTGCCTGCCTGATCGCTCCAACCACTCTGCCTGCTGGCCTGCTCACCCCCAACTGTCCCCCCTGCTGGCCTTCTCACCCCCAACAGCCCCCCTTTGCCAGCCTGCTTGCCCCCAACTGCCCCCCCAACAGTCTGCTCAATCCCAACTAACCCCCCTGATGGCCTGATTATCCCCAGCTGCCCTCCCCTCCTGATCTGATTGCCCCTAACCACCTCTGCCTCTGCCCTGCCACCATGGCTTTGTCAGGAAGGATGTCTGGAAGGTCTCCTGGTCTAATTAGCTTATTACCCATTTATTAGTATAGATAGAGGCCTGGTGCAAGGGGCGGGGGTGGCTGGTTTGCCCTGAAGGGGGTCCTGGATCAGGGTGGGGGTCCACTTGGTGGGTGGGGCCAGCCTGGGAGAGGGACTAAGGACTGTTTTCAGGCTGGCCACACCCCCATTGGTGTGGGGGTCCCCGCTGGGGGACATGGCTGGCCTGGGTGAGGGGCTGAGGGCCGTTTGGAGGCAGTTTGCAGGCCGGCCAAGCCCCTAACTTTGTCCAGAAGGACATCCGGAAGGTCTCTCAGTCTAATTAGCATATTACCCTTTCATTAGTATAGATATGTAACCTAGAAATAGCATTGATTCTTTTGAACTATTGACTTGTTTTAACTCAATCAAGCAAGCACTTATGAGAAGATAACCTATTGCTTTTTTATTATTATTAAAGTATAAGACTATTACTCAGGTACACATTTATGAATTCTCAGAAGCCTGGATTTAATTATAAAGAAAACACTGTATTGGAATTCAAACCCTTCCCCCTTTCACCAGCTGCCATTCAACATGGAAGAAAAAAATTTTTTTTCTATTGAGGTACTTATTTATTTAAATATCTATTAAAATTTGCAACACTATTTTTACATTTTCTTCAGATTTAAAAAAAAAAAAAAAAAAAACTAAGACAATGATGTATCTTCATTTGTGTGTGTGTAAGAGAGAACCAGAACGAGTGCATGTGTGTGTTTTCTATCAAGAGAAACCTTTTTTATTTTGAATGCATAACATTTAGAAATGCTAATAAACAGTATCTTAGATTAAAAAAAAAAGAATAAGAAACAGCTATAAAGCAGTAAGAAACCTAAAGATCTCCAATCTATGAATTTAGGTCTAAACCAGGGGTCCTCAAACTTTTTAAACAGGGGGCCAGTTCACTGTCCCTCAGACCGTTGGAGGGCCGGACTATAGTTTAAAAAAAAAAAAACTATGAACAAATTCCTATGCACACTGCACATATCTTATTTTGAAGTAAAAAACAAAACAACAAAAACACCCAGTGGGCCGGATAAATGTCCTCGGCGGGCCGCATGTGGCCCGCGGGCCGTAGTTTGAGGATGCCTGGTCTAAACTATCCTATGATTTTAAGACTAAACTATGAATTAAGGAGTAAAGTAATGAAAATATTGTGTAGTTGGAATGGGGTGTTGTCCTGTTCAAGTTTCGTTTGTTGTTGTTGTTTTATTTTTCTGCATTATTTTTAAAACCAACTGAATTTTTTTCAGGTACATATTAAGTTATTTCTATATATTTGTAATAATAACCATATCATACAATCATAGTCTTTGTTTAAATGTCTGTGTCAAACTTAGATGACAGTTTAGGTAATAGTGGTCGTCTAAATTAAAAAAAACAATATTTCTAGTATATAATTCTAAAGGGTCTCATGGGTAATTTTGTATTCATAAGAATTATATTAATAGATCTATATTTAAATAATACTACTATAAAGTTATAATGCTTTGTATTACTAAGGGTACTTATGACATCAATTTAGGTAAGAGTAGCTAAAGTAGAGAATTACTGGAACAGAAAAAAGAGAGCAAATAGAATTACTGGAACAGAATCACAGCGCGATGTTGTGTCCTGGTTGTGGGTGCTCAGGACCCAGTTGCTGTGGAAGCTGAGTCACACCTGCAGGTGACCCTGGATTCTTGAGCTCTGACTGCAGGATCCTCCTCCTTCCTGGGGGCCCGATGACTCAGGGGATGGCCTGGCACTGCAGGGCCTCTGTGGGCTGTGGGTGGAGCAGCAGGAGCAAAAGGGCCACCTGGGAAAGGCTGGAACTTGACCTTGACCTAGGCCAGCATTTGCCTGTTGCGGTCATGTTCTCTCTCCAGGTCCTGGAACTTCCTCTCCGTGACCTCAGCTGCCATCCAGGCATCTTCAGCTCTTTTATGATGGCATTGGATACCATTTTGATAGTAGAAAGTGCTTCTTCGTAGTTCCTGGTTCATGTCTTGGGCCATCTTCTTACACATATTTAGAAACTGATAGGTGGAGTTCATGTGCTTCCAGACATGGGGAAATTTCTTCTCCATTTCTAGGTAGCACATTTCTGCCTCAATCAGTTGTTTCTGTAGTCGTGTTACGTGATCTTCATGTGTGACAAGTAGAATCCGAAGCTTCAGCTTCAACTTCAGCTTCAGTCCCTGAATCTCATCTTTCAGCTTTGAATTTTCATGCTGCAAAGATGTTTTCTCAGTATGCAGACTCTGCTGCAAGCTCTTCACTCATTTGCTTTTGCTTCCACAATTGTCTATTTCCTGATTTTTCTGGGACACATTGACATCAGCATTAGAAGGGACACCCTTGAGATCAACTTGTGAACCATGGACAAATTGATCCCTATTTTCTGTTTCCCTCTTTGGTGGGAATTCCAAGTTCCTGTCATCCGTGTGATCTCCAAGGCAGTCAGGCTTGGGGAGGGTCTGCAGCGGGTTTCCAGACTCTATCTTGCAGGACCTGCTCCAGCCCTGTGTTTGACTGCTCCGGTCTTTGTTTCTCCTCCTCCTTCTTTTGGGTTTTCTGCTTCCATCCCATAATTTCTTCTTGGAGCAGTTCTGGACTTTCCGGATAAAGAGTGTTTTTGTTCAAATCATCCATTATGTTATTCAGAAGTTATTCTCCACAATCCCTGATGCTTTTGAGATGGGCTTTTCATCAGTCACTTGGGAAAGTTTAGGAGGTTAGCTCTGTGCCGTTGTCAGTAAGTCAACCATGTCCTGAAGTGACAAGCTGCACAGGTGTTTATTCAGTGCCCTCAAGCACAAGGTCTGTGACAAGAGAGAATTCACCTCCACACCAGGTGACTTGAGGGCATCGTCGTCTTCTGTCTTTGGTCCAATATTGTCACTACATCTTGCACAGACTTCAGCGTGGGCAGAACACCTATTACCTGTGTATAACTAAAGTTTATACCTTCACACTTCTTGAAGTATGTTGTCTCTTTACGATCAAAGACACCACCACCGGGGTGCCCACCAGGACCCCCCAGGGGAACGCAAGGAGGCCTGGGACGTGCCTCAGGCTCTCAGAAACCACCAGCAGCACCCTGCACAGGTGCTCCAGGGTCAGCTGGAAGGCGGCAGGCCCTCCATGGCTGGTCGGCCTCACATCTCTGCCACTGGCTGCCAGTGTCTGCTGGGCACAAACAACCTCTCAGCGCTCTGTCTCCAAGCTAACAGGCACCTAGTAACCAGGGCTCATCAGGTGGGCTGGGGGAGGGGAAGCCAGTAGATCTAGAAAGTCACTAGGCTCTGAAATAGGACTTGATTGCATCTCTCTCTCTAGGCCCTGGAGCAGGAGGAGAGGCCGATCGCAGCCCACCTGGCTCCACAGCAAACCCAGGGGGTCAAAGCCGGGCCTGGCCACATCCTTTTCTAGGCACAAGAGCCACTCAGGGCAGAGGTGGGCTGGTCCCCGGGTGAGGCCCATTCTCCTGATTTAAAGTTTCCTTATGCTGTGGGGATGCCCGCTGCTGCCCACAAAGGTCCCAGGCTGCCCTCATCTGAGGCTCCCTCTCCTGTGTGTGGTCACTGCGGGAAGGCAGGGTCCCGGGACTCAAGGGGGCAGTAGCTAAGGGACCTGGATTCCAACCCTAACATCTAAGGAGAAACCAGTTAGAACTGGGAGAGTCTTACAGTCATGGGGTCTGTGAAGCCATCAAGTCTTGTTCAAGTTTCCTTGAAGGGGGTGACTCTGCTCCTGGGTGACCCAGTGACCTGGGCTCCTTCCCTAGGGTGACCCTGCTGTCACCAGCCCACACGGCCAAGGTTGTCTGGGAAGGTTCCCAGACCACGGAGTCATCCTCACAAGTGACCTCGGCGAGGCATGTCCTTCCTTTGGTTAAAGTGGCCACCTGTTATGTCATGAAACCACACCTCATTCTCTTAGCATCTCTGTGCAGACCCAGGTCCAGCCTTTTAGTCTGTCCCCTGGGACTCTGCCATGACAGGCTGTCCCATCTTTTTTGAAACTATTCTTATTTATTTTTTATTGTTGTTGACAGGATTACAGATGTTTCCCATTTCGCCCTTTTTGCAGCCCCTTCACCAGCCCCCGTTCCACCCAAGCCTTCCCTATACTATTGTCTGTGTCCCCTATGTCACTTTTTAACAACACTCTTATGCAAGCCACTGTCTTCACTTCTTCCCACTAGAGAAATTGCCTCCTTACCTGGTCTCTCTTTGCTGTGAATGTTATGTTTTTCTAGTTTATTTTCTAGACAGCAGCTGAAATGACACACTTGTCAATAGAAAGTATTACATATTGAACCATACTTGAAACTCTTTAATATTTTCTTGCTTTACTTAAAAGATACATACTTCAATGTAGCTTGGTAGACATTTATACTATGATGCTTCATCTACAGACATTTTCAAATAAATATTTGTTCAATGAATTAAAATATTTTGCTGAATAAATTGATGAAAGAAAAAAGTTAAATTATTTGGCAAAGGAAACTAAGTCAATGCCAAGTAGAGCAGAGCTTAATGTTAACTTAAGCCCAATGCATACTGCAAATTTAAAAACAAACCTAACGACTTATAGTTAAATCATTTGGATTGAATATATGTATTTATCTCTTTTCTTCCTTAAATGACAGTAAGTAGATAGAAAAAGCTATAATCAGGTAAAGAAAAATTACAGGTGTAAAAAATTACAGGGCCAGGATATAACAATAACAACTTGGAAACTAAAAGATTTCACTCATATGTGGAATATAAAACTGAAACTCAAGACACAGACAACAGTATGGTAGTTACCAGAGGGAAGAAGTGTGGGGGGTTAGTAAAGGGTAAAGGGGGCCAAATATATGGTGATGGAAGATGATTTGACCATGGTGGGCACACAATGCAATATACAGATCATGTTTCATGGAAATGTACACTTGAAACCTATATGATCTTGTTAACCAACTAGTAGCCCTGCACACGAATCCATGTGTCAGTAGGTCGCTGCCACCCTCCTGTAGCTCCCCCTGCCCCCCTCATAGATTGCTGCCCCGCCCTCCTGCAGCTCTCCCCACCCCCACTCATAGCTTGCTGCCCTGCCCCCTCCTGTAGCTCTCCCTGCCCCCCTCATAGCTTGCTGCCCCGCCCCCTCCTGTAGCTCACCCTGCCCCCCTCATAGATTGCTGCCCCGCCCTCCTGCAGCTCTCCCCACCCCCACTCATAGCTTGCTGCCCCTGCCCCCTCCTGTAGCTCTCCCTGCCCCCCTCATAGCTTGCTGCCCCGCCCCCTCCTGTAGCTCACCCTGCCCCCCTCATAGATTGCTGCCCCGCCCTCCTGCAGCTCTCCCCACCCCCCCTCATAGCTTGCTGTCCCACCTGCTCCTGTAGCTCCCCCTGCGCCCCCTCATAGCTTGCTGCCCCGCTCCCTCCTGTAGCTCTCTGCCGCCAGCTTGTGGTTTGCTGCCCTACCCTTCTGCAGATCTGTGATCTGGTCATTATTCGGTTGGTTGTTATGCCTCAGGGCATAACGGATAATTTGCATATTCCTCTCTTATTATATAGGGTGTCACCCCAATACATTTAATTTTAAAAAGCAAATGAATAAGTAGTAACTGACTTGGCATATCCCAGAACAGTGATATGAGCACTTGTGTTATAATGAACAAACCAATATTGATATTTTATTATTAACTAAAGTTTATACATTTTCAGGTTTATTCGTTTTTAGCTAATCATTTTTTTATTACAAGAGCCCATCCAGCATACTATATTACACTTAGTCATCCTATCTCCACAGGCTCCCTTGACCATGACTACTACTCGGACTTTCTTTGTTTTTGATGACCTTGACAGTTTTGGTGAGTACCTACCAGAAGTTTTGTAGGATATTCAACTGGGCCTGGTCTGACGTGTGCCTCATGATGAGTTGGGGGGTGTGTTTTGAGGAGGAAGACCACAAAATAGAAGTGCCATTTTCATCACAACATACCAAGAGTACATGGTATCAACATGACTTATTACTGCTGAAGTTAACTTCAGTCACCTGGCTGATAAAATCACGGACAGGTTTCTTCACTGTAAAGTTTACTCTTTTTTCACCTCCCATACTGCTCTTTTTGGAAGGATGTCCTCATTTAAGGAGGAAAGATGACTTGTGTGTGGAGTCTAGCTAAATTCTTTAGCATTGTTCTTCATGGAAGATTTGTCTATTCTTTATCATTTATTTATGTATGTCAACACAAATTTATGGATATATCTATAATAGTTTGGTTTATAATTCAATGTAGCACTTTATTACTCAAGTTCTTCCAACTTTGGTTATTGGGAATTTTTTTTAGTTGGCTCCTGTGTCCCTTTGGCATACTCCCATCATTTCGTGTGTGTGTGTGTGTTTTAAATACGTCCTGAATGTCTAGTATTTCAGGGAATTCCTGGTTCCTCTGATATATATCATGTCCCAGACCAAGAGCCTAAGAGTCAGCCATTTCTCTTTGGATTGTGGCTTCTTTTCCTAGATAATGGTATTAGTAAACAAGGTCTGGGCTTCCTGGGTATTGGTTTCTAATAGAGTGTTTTCAATTAATGGCTTTTAGACCCTCCCAGGTAATAGAGCAAGGAAAATGTAGGTATGTATAGTAACAAATTTATACACATAAATATAAATATTTCTATATGTAACCCTATGTGTCTATATTAAGCTAAGCATGAATTCATACTGATTTGTCTAAATCTAATTTATTACCACATGGATCCCCTTGTTTATTCCAAAACTCCTACTCAGCAGTGAGACTGGTTCCTATCATCCACCATGAATTTACTTAAATGTTAGATTCCTTTATACGTTTATAGTGGTTTCAGAATTGTTAACCCATATTCTTGTACAAACAACTTTATGAGCAGAGCTTATATGCAGAGATTCTACTCATTTTCAAAGATACTTAATTCTGTACCATTTTTGCCTAAACCCTTCAGTGAGTTGTTTCACACATGTGTAATCTAATGACATTCTTTTGTCCTGTTCTGTATTCCATCCTGAGACCTCTCTAATCTCTAAGTGATTCTTCTAATTTGAACACATTAAGGTTCACTTCTTGTGTAAAGTTCTGCAGGTTTCTGAAAAATGCATAGTCATGTATCCACCATCACAGAATTATATAAAATCAGTTTCACTGTCCCCAAAATCTCCTACTTAACCTATTCAAGGACTCCAACTCTGATCTCATCCCACTCTGGTCCACTGATTTGCTTATCATCTCAGTAGGTTGGCCTTTTCAAAAATATCATTTAATAAAATCATGTCTTTCAAGACTGGCTTCTTTCACCAAGCCATAACATTCATCTATGTAATTTTGCTTCTTGTTAGCTCATTACCCTTTACCTCTAAATAGCATTCATTATACAAATGCACAACATCATTTTTATTTATTTATCTGTTACAAGACATCTGGTTTCTTCCAATTTTTAGTAATTATGAAGAACAATTTTATATGTTCATGTGTTGGCTATTGTGTACATAAATATTAAAATGAGTTGAGTAAGATCACAAGAACAAAATTGTTAGATTATGTGATAAAACTGTTTCTAGCTGTGTAAGACACTGCCAAACTATCTTCAAAAGTGACTGTACCTTTTTGCATTTTTAGTAGCAACGAATGAGTTCTTGTTGCTCTCTATCCTTACCAACCAAGGCTTTTGCCCTTGATTTTGGAGTTCAGCAATGCTACAGAATGACTACAATACAGAAATCAATGCGATGCAGAAGAAACAGAAATGCAGATATCAAAATATTATTTTAAAACTTTAATTAATATCCCCCTAAAATAAAGATATTTATTGAAACCCTGTAATAAGAACAGAATGACATAAAAATAATATTCATAAAACTAGGAAGAGTTTTTGAAAGTTAAAATATGGTAGCAAAAAAGAAAATTACACAGAAGGGTTAGAAAGGAGTATATAGGGTATGCCCCCAAAATGCAGAAAAATGTATGCATACTTTAACAGCTGATAACTCAATTTTGAAAATGAACTGTATGTTAATAAATATGGACTTTATAATCATTCAAAGTGTGTATACATTTTTGGGACACCCTGTATTTATAAAAAACAAGAGGATAAAAGTCAAGATGACATAAACCAAGCGGTAAAGATAGAATATTAATAATCAATTAAAGATGTCTGAAATCTGGAACAGAATGAAGAAAAAATTAAAAAAGAAAAGAGACATGAACATATTTTCACAGAAATTATTAGTGAAAATACTAGATTTGAAAGACATTCGTTTCCTAGAAAAAATAGAACATATACAGTGCTTGAAACAGATCCACATTGTTGTGAAATTTCATAGTACCAGGGATAAAAGGAACAAGAAAATATAAAATTATTTTAGGAAAGGGAGAAAAAAAAAGACATAGCAATATCAGAATCAAAATGAATGGCATTGGTCTTCCTTCCCCCAAAGCAATATCAAAGACTGGAAGACTAAATATCCTGAATTTCGGAGGGAAATACTATTTAAAGCTAGAACATTTAACTATGTTTACCCTGGACCACTGGACCACATTTCACTTCAGCTTTGTTAGTCACTTCAGCTCCTATACTTTCAGCTTCTTTTCTACAATTCTGTAGTTAATCTAAGTTTTTTCCTTTACTGTAGACATTGTGCTCATATGCCTGTTGTTTATTTCTATTGTTGTTTCTGTTTTCATGTCTATTTTATTTTTTGTGTCCCAAATGCTGTTGCACAGATCTGCTCATGTATGTTCCCCTGCTGCCTAGAACAGTGCCTCATTTATTATATAGTTAATGGCTAATACATATTTCACTGAATAAAGAGCTATACCTCTCCTGTATGTTTCCATTCCAGTGGGGTCAGATGTTTGAATATCTCCTTTTCCCAGGCTATCTTTATTAGAAAGGGAAAGGAAAAGATATTTTATAACCTCAGTATTACATCACTGTTATTTTAAAGATGATGCCTTTGTGTTTACTTCAAGATGATTACTACACATACCCACACTACTGAGGGGCTTTGTGATCACGGGGCTGAGCTTTGTGTACCTGGGGAAGGCTTGGGTCTTTATTCATTACTAATGGCCCAGTGCACAAAATTTGTGCACAAGGGGGGCGGTGTCCCTCAGCCTAGCCCGCACCCTCTCCAATCTGGGTCATCCCTGTTGCAATCCAGGACTGCTGGCTCCTAACTGCTCACCTGCCTGCCTGCCTGATTGCCCCTAACCACTCTGCCTGCTGGCCTGCTCACCCCCAACTGTCTCCCCCACCAGCCTTCTTGCCCCCAACTGCCCCCCTTGCCAGCCTGATCGCCCCCAACTGCCACCCCCTGCCAGCCTGCTCAACCCCAACTCCCCCCCCTGCCAGCCTGCTTGCCCCCAACTGCCCCCCCTTGCTGGCCTGATCACCCTCAACTTCCCCCTCCACTGGCCTGATTACCCCCAACTGCCCCCCCTCCTGGCAGGATGTCCAGAAGGTCTCCCAGTCCAATTAGCATATTATCCTTTTATTAGTGTAGATATGCCCATCATAAGTTGCTTCCTCATTTATCCTTACAGAATTCTTGGCATCCCCTGTTCTGTGTTTGTATCTCAGCTCGACACCTAAAATTAATTTTAAAAAACCACACCTTTTTTTTCTCAGAAATAGTCTGAATATTGCTATCTTATTTTGAAATTATACATCTGAGCATACACTAATGAAGCTGCTCTTATAAAAGAATCTGGCTAAAGAAGTGGTTTTGTGAAGAGAGGTATAAAATGAAGAGTGCTTTTTTTTTTCTGGATTGTGTTGGAAGCCATCACAGACAATAGTGTCTTTTTATCTTTGCTTTCAAACAAAATAAGATAAAACATCGGCCTCAATATGCCATTTTCTGAAAGCCAAGGTTATGAAGCAGTGAGAAGTCATGGCCAGTGGTTGGTACTGAAAGTAGAAATAAATTCTTCACTTTTTTTTCCTATTTAAACATAGAACATGTACATTTCCCTCTTAGTAGCAGTGTAATACGTATGGAGAGTATCGCATCTTCCTCTTCCCAGCCTTATTGTAGTGCTCTGAATAAACACACACACAGGATATAATCTTTATTATTATTATTATTATTTTGTAGATCTGGGAATGTCTCTGATCTGTAGCTATTTCCTCTCTACCAGTCAGGGTGTGGCTGCTTCACATAAATTTCTTGCCTTAAATACTGCTTTCATTATAGTTTCTCTCTTGGACCTTAACCCTTCTGAGCACCAGGAAGGTTAGAGATTGTTAACTAACTTTTAATATATATTTTTTTTCTAGTTGGGAGGGAAAAGGAAGAAGAATGTCCTGTTTGTCAAAAGACTAATTTTCAGGATCCTCCCTCAGCATTTCTCTAACATGCTACCTCCTGTCAAATCTGCTCCAGGTGGCCTCGCATCTGTCCTGCCCAACCTGCCCCACAAATGGCTCCACAGAAACAAGTAAAAACACTTCACATTCTACAGAGATTATTCAATTAAATAATTGGTTTTCCCGGTGTATGATTCTATTATCTAAGTATTATTGAAAGTCTTGTGAAACAAAAAGTCTTCTTCTTCATAAACATTATAAAATATGGAAAGTTGTAAAGATACAAGATTTACTACATAAAGAGGCAGATTAAAATGGCACCATGAATTTATCCCATATCCTAGTAAAAAAACAACACATTTTGTACATAAAAAAGAAATCATTCTGACATAATTCTACAAAATCCTCCATTCAGAGAGGTAAAATAAATTCTTGAAAACAATCAGACCTACATCCTTAACATCTTGATTGGTCTCTGAAATGGTGATCTTCCAAACACCCAGTGGTCTGCATAATGGATGTCAGGTGGTCTGAATAATGAATATTTGTCTGGACACATTATTTCTTAAATCATTCGGGGGTATCAGAGGGTTATCTATAGGCGTAGGAGATTATCTATCTGTCTATTGATGATCTATCTAACATCTATCATCTATTTATCATCTATCACCTACCTATCTATCATCTATCTACCTATCTATCATTTATCTACCTAATCTATCTATCATCTCCAGGAATAACTGGAAAGTTCAATCCTTTAAGTTCTTAGGCTAGTTAAAGCAAGAACATAATTGTTTCCTCATGCTTTAGCCTATTTGATTTTAGTAATTTAGCAGCTTGACTGTGGTGATTCCATTTTATTTCTTCACTCTTTTCCTCAAAATCACAATGAATCCTACATAATAAAAGGGTAATATGCAAATTAACCATCACTCCACTGCGCCCACAATTTGGCCGGTGGGAGGCGCGGGCGGCAGGACTCGGGGTGGCCGATTGGGCCGGCTGGAGGAGCGGGGACCGATGGGGCCAGCAGAAGGCGCGGGCGGCGGGACTCGGGGTGGCCCCTGAGGGGGGACCGATGAGGCCAGCAGAAGGAGCGGGCAGTGGGACTCTCGGTGGCTGATCGTGCCAGTGAGAGGCGCTCCGATCGGCAGGTGGCCAAAAACAAGGCCTGGGTCCCAGGTGCCAGAGGAAAACTGGTGCCGGTGGAAAACGTGCCGGCAGCCAGGTGAAGGAAGGTCTATTGCACGAATCTTCGTGCAACGGGCTTCTGGTTTGAATATAATAAGCCTGGGAATTTTCATGATGATCCTCCTATAATGAAACATTATTATGAAAACTAGAAGCCCCATGCACGAAATTCGTGCACGGAGGGGGTTGTCCCTCAGCCCAGCCTGTACCCTCTCCAATATGGGACCACTCAAGGGATGTCCGACTCCCACCGGGATCGGGCCTAAACGGGCAGTCGGATATCCCTCTCACAATCCAGGAATGCTGGCTCCCAACTGCTTGCCTGCCTGCCTTCCTGATTGCCCCTAACTGCTTCTGCCTGCCAGCCTGATCACCCCCTAACCACTCTGCTGCCAGCCTGTTTGCCCCCAATTTCCCTCCTCTGCTGGCCTGGTCACCCCTAACTGCCCTCTCCTGCAGGGTAGGTCACCTCCAACTGCCCTCCCTTGCAAGCCTGGTCCCTCTCAACTGCCCTCCCTTGCAGGCCTGGTCCTTCTCAACTGCCCTCCCTTGCAGGCTGGGTGCCTCCCAACTGCCCTCTCCTGCTGGCCATCTTGTGGTGGCCATCTTGTGTCCACATGGGGGCAGCTATATTGTGTGTTGCAGTGATGATCAATCTGCATATTACTCTTTTATTAGATAGGATAGAGGCCTGGTGCATGGGTGGAGGCCAGCTGGTTTGCCCTGAAGGGTGTCCTGGATCAGGGTGGGGTTCCCTTGGGGAGTGGGGCGGCCTGAGTGAGGGGCCTGTGGTGGTTTGCAGGCTGGTCACGCCCCCTGGTAACCCAAGTGGAGGCCCTGGTATCTGGAATTTACTTTCCTTCTACAATTGAAACTTTGTAGCCTGGAGCGGAGCCAAGCCTGGGGCTCCCTCCAAGGCCAGCAGCCATTTGTGTTGGGGTTATAATTGAAACTTTGTAGCCTTAAGCGGGTGGGCCCGGCCAGGGTGTGCGGAAAGCTTTGCTTCCCCTGTTGCCGGCGGCAACCCTGGCTTGCTCTCTCAAGCTCCATTCTGCCGCCATTTGTTTGAATTTGTTTACCTTCTATAATTGAAACTTTGTAGCTTGAGTGGAGGCTTAAGCCTGGCAAGGGCAAGCAGAAAGCTTGGCTTCCTCTGTTACCTAGGAAACCTTGCTCTCTGTGGCTGTAGCCATCTTGGTTTGGGTTAATTTGCATGCTCGCTTTGATTGGATGGTGGGCGTGGCTTGTGGATGTGGCTTGTGGGTGTGTCGGAGGTATGGTCAATTTGCATATTTGTCTATTATTAGGTAGGATGATCAGTTATAGAAATTAGTCCTGCAGTACCTTACAGGCTGAATTTTGCATGGTGCAGTGCAAGTAGAGGTTAGTGCAGACATTGGCAATGCCTCCTGGTTACAGTCCTAAGAAGTGACCCAAGCATTACTTGATTGAACTACCTCACAGAAAGCCTTTACTCATCACACCATAAACGATGGTATAAACAGTCTGTTCAGTATTCAAAAGGACATCCTTGATTGTAGCTTCTTGAGAATTAATGAGCAAGTTATATTCATATCTTCAAAATGACTTTTTCCTTTCTTCTCTCTCTATTCACTTTGAATGAATTCAGCTATAGTTCTTACAACTTTTTTAGAATCCAATAAAAGAGCCTTGTAAGGGAGCATTCCCCAGATTCTATTAATCTTTCCATGGATTTTCAAGAGCCTGTTCTTTTCTCCTGAAACATTTGATGGACTTTTTGTGAGGTTTCCTCACAGAATAATTCATGCAATAATTTAACCCTCATATGAAGGAAATCTGAAATTTCTGTAGTGTGAATAAAGAGAGAATGCATAAAATGCCTATTTAATTGAGATCATCGCAGGCTTTTAGGCAGTTAGAATTCTCAAATTCTGAGTAGGTATTAAATATTCAAAAGCTGTTTTTATGGTGTAAATTCCCAAATCTCACTCCATATTAGAAAAGCAGAAGAGAAAAAATTATACCTGTAAGCACATATATGACATCTACAGTCTGTTTTTACTATACATTAGAACTCTCAATGAAGAATATGTTCTCTGACTTCCTAAGTACTAGATATTTTTCCAATTGAAACATCCGCTTATCTACTACTAGATATTGAATAGAAATAGAGGTTTGCAAGATTATAAAAGGCATCCTATATAATAAAAAGCTAATATGCAAATTTGTCCCCTTGACCAGGAGTTCGACCGGGAGTTCAAACAGAGGGTGGGGCTGGCCAGCCAACCTCCCGTGTACCTTCTCTCCGGCTGGCCCGGCCCAATCGGCCCCAATTGGGGCATGCTGGCCGGACCTCACCTGTGCACAAATTTGTGCTCCAGGCCTCTAGTTTTTTTCATAAAAAATAATTAGGGGCATTATAACTATTTGAGTCTATCCAGGGCTTATTTTCCCTCAGACCTACCTATTCCTTGTCCTTCCCATGTTTTGCTTGGCGTTCCAGTGGAATGACCTTTGGGAACCCTTTCTCAGGTTACTTCTTCAGCTGCTACCACCTTCCTTTCAGTCAATGGCATGCAGATGCAGAGCTAGACAAGGAAGAGGACAAAACTGGACCTGTATCTTCTAATCTCCATGCCACATGCAACACAGGCAGCAGGTATAGCAGCGTGGAGTCCAACACCAAAACTTCCTGAAGTAATTCTAGCTTTTGCAGACTTGCAGTAATCCCTTTGACTCCATTCTCTGCCTTCCAGCAATGTCTCTCTTTCCTTTGTTCTGGGGATTCTAAGTGTGCAGTGGCCTTCTCTAGTTACAAAACTCTTGAGTTGCTCATTATCTCCAGTTGGCTATTCAGCTCTTCCATCAGTTATGTAACTACAGTAATATCTGCGTTAAATTCTTCCTGTTACATACTTATAATGCTGTCTTTCTTAGTTGGATTATCAACCCCCATACAATGTTAACTATATTTAAAAATTAATTTCCTATTTTACAAAAAATATGTGAACTCTATTCCTTTGCAGGAAATGCAAATATTTGAGAATTATATAAAGTAAAAAAGAAAAATTAAAATTCCTTTTATTCATCTCCTCCCTTCAATTCCCTTCTCCATTGATGAGTATTATTTATACTTTTGTTTGCTTATTTGTTTGTTTTAAATGTATTTTTATTGATTTTAAAGAGGTAAAGCAGGAGAGAGAGATAGGAACATTTATGATAAGAATCATTAATCGTCTGTCTACTGCACACCTCCTACTGGGGGTCCAGCTCACAATGGCATATGTCTTGACCTACTGGTTCATAGGTCAATGCGCAACCACTGAGCCATGCTGGTTGGGCTACATGTTTGTTTATTTTTAAGGCAGTTTTCTATATATTTATAGTCAATTATAGTTTTCAACCTGTTTTTATATATATGCAGCCATTTCTAAATTTATACATATATATATACACAGTATTTTGAAACTTGTTTTTATTTACTTAAACATTTCTCTATGTCAACTCATAAATCTGATTACATTTTTAAAATTTCTAAATCATGTCTTATAATGTGAGTATACTAAAATTTATACATTATTTTATAAATAGAAATTTAGAATATAAATTCCCTCAGAAATCACTATGCATTATACCACACCTTCACAAATGAGTAAGTCTATTAAATTTTTTAATGTTTGCCAATTTGATGTGTGAAAACTATCTCATTTTAATTAAATTCTCTAAATACTAGAAACCAAAAATAATCTAAATATTTTATATGATTATTGATCATTTATTTTTCTGATATCTATTTTCAGTTCAATATCCATTTATTTTACTCACCAGGATCTTAGGTTAAATAGTCCATACTGCAATGAGAACAGCACCCACCTTTCTCTAGTTCCAGATTTCAGTGGAAATTTTCAACTCTATTCCTGTTATAATTAATGATTATTTCTTGTGGGTCTAACTCTTTTTTCTGTCTAATCTCTAGAAAGTGTGTAGAAGTTGCTAATAGTTTATGTACATTTGAAAATATTTTATCCTTTAATGTCTTTATGCCAGGAATTTCATTAATACAGTTCTGAATGTTAAAAGATTTTTTCAGTTTTGTTGTAAAGAATATCTGATGCATTAATTTTTCAACTATGTTTATTAGTGACCTTGGCCAATTTTTTTTTTATTTCTTAATTTTTCTTTTCCCTTCTCTCTTCCCTTTCCCTCTCCTTCTGCTCCCCCTTCTCTTCCTTTTTTTTTTTTTCTTTTCTCTCATGCTGTCAATTTCACAAGTTTTAATGTCCCAATCCTCCATAAATGTCCTTTTAAAACACATAAGGTGTGTCCTGGCTGGTTTGGCTCAGTGGTTGGAGTGTCAGCCCACAGACCAAAGGGTCACAGTTGGATTCCTGCCCCTGAACAGGAGGCAAGTCAATCGATGTGTTTTCTGTCATGTAGATGTTTCTCTCTCTCTCTCTCTCTCTCTCTCTCCCCCTTTTCCCTCCTTTACTAAAAAACCAATGGAAAAAATCTCTCACTAAAAAATCAATGGAAAAAAGAACCTAGGGTGAGCATTAAACACACACACACACACACACACACACACACACACACACACACACACACACAAAAAAAAAAAAAATTTAGAAAAACATACATAAGGTGCTATCCGGGTGTTGAAAAAAGTTATACCCATGGTATAATGTTATTTAGCTATGCCATGTGTATGATAAGATTTATATCCTAGCCCTATGGACCCTTTTGTTATTGGTTGCATTAGTTTCCAAATTATCATAAACTTGATGGCTTAAAACAACACAGTACTAACATCAAAATATGTGTTTCTTCTGGAGGCTCTAGGGAAGCAGCTGATTCCGGGTGTTCCCAGCTGCTGGAGGCTACTCTCGTTCTCTGGCTCCTGCCTTCTCCTCCCTCCATTTTCAAGGCAACAATGGCTGGTATAATTTTTCATATCACTCTCACATGTACTTTTCTGCTTCCCTCTGTCACATTGAAAGATTGTTGTGATTACTTAGGATCATCTTTCTATTTTAAAAGTTTCTGATGCAAAACCTTATTTTCATCTGTTGTCTTAATTCATCTTTTCCTTATAGTATTGCATAGTCACGGGCTCCAGGGATTAGGAGATAGATATTTTTTTTTTAAAGTATATTTTATTGATTTTTTTTACAGAGAGGAAGAGAGAGGGATAGAGAGTTAGAAACATCGATGAGAGAGACACATTGATCAGCTGCCTCTTACACACCCCCTACTGGGGATGTGCCCGCAACCAAGATACATGCCCTTGACCAGAATCGAACCTGGGATCCTTGAGTCCACAGGCCGATGCTCTATCCACTGAGCCAAACCAGTTTCGGCTGGAGGTAGATATTTTTGAGAGGCCGTTATTCTGTCTAACCTAAGGATATTTGACCATATTTAATTTTCTTATGTGTTTATTGGCTTTATTTGAGGAACAGATACATTCCGACTCCTCTCCATTTTAAATCTGTTATTTGTTTATTTAACCATTATATTATTCAGCAGGAATAAAACACTTTCAAATTATTACTTTTTTTACTTTATGGGTCTTTGCAAATAATCAGCTTTTAGTTATCGGAATAATTATTTTTGGTAGCTACTAAAATATTTATATTATGTTTACTTAATTATAGTTTTATTTACCTTTGTTTTTATTTGGCTTTTTCTTTTTTATTCTTCTTGTGTGAAAATTTAATTTTAGCCTTTTTTATTTTGAAATAAGCTAATTTGTCATAAATTGTCCTCTGTGTACTTCTTCATCAGTATCCCAAAATTTCCATTGTATAGTTCTTTTATTGCACTCATTTATAAATAATTAAATATTTATTTTTATTTTATCTTTAACCCCAAATTATTGAGGTTAGTGCTTTTTAAAAATAAAAAGCACAGGCCTGCTTTTCCCATTCCTTGTTTTATTTTTCTCCAAATACTTACCAACTTGCAATAAATTACATATTTTGTTTCTTTTTTAAAAAATTGTGTGCTTTTTTCTTCATAAGACTGTAAATTCTCCAGGATAGAGATTTTTTTTAAAACTATTAAAATCATGAACACTCCGAAAAATAATGGTCACATAGTGAGTGCTCCATAAGCTTTTGTTGAAAAAATGACTGGTGATATCTTGTGTCATTCAAGTCCTCTACTGTCTTATTTTTATTTTGTTCTTTTGCTCAGCTCATTTCTGATAATTCTGAGTTGAGAATTATGTTTCTCACTTGCTGCTTCTGCTTTATATTTTTAGTATCATATGCTTAAATGTTAACAATTTGTATGTTCTTGATGAACTTTATCTTTTATTAATGTAGTATTTTACTCTGGACTTGAGTTCTGTTTTCTGTTTTATCAGTATTGTAACAGCAGCTTTGTTTTCATTAACACTTGCCCAGTATGTTTTTTATTATTTCTGTACATTTTTCTTTTTCTAATTTTATTTTTGATGAGTCTCTTAAAAGAAAATAGATAGTGGGTAGTTGTTTTTGCTGTTGTTTTTTGTAATCTTGTTACAGAGAACCGGAATAAATCAAGCAATGCTTGGAGAGTTTGGAGTCATACTTTATTCACCGGTGGGCTTAGAGAAAATGAATTCAAATTCTAAGCAAGGCTACAAGCAGAACTTCCCTTTTTATTAAAGAGCCAGCCCTATGTGCACTTAGTGGTTATCTCGCTGCTGGCCTTGAAAACAACACAGTTCTATCCAATTAAAAAATGCACCTGGCATGGCATTGAAATTATGGGCATATCTAGTCTCTGGCCTACAAGGTCAGACAGCTAAGTTTATCTTCCTCATTATTCAAGCAGGCTAAAGCAGGCTAGAAAGCAAAGTTATTTCTTTTTAGAATAAGAGGCCGTCTAAAAAAACAGCAGAGAATTCCAAACAGTAGTTTTACAAAATAGGGGTTAGCCTTCTCAATTTGAGAATTAACAAATTTTATTTAGAGAAGTTATTTCACATCCTGTAACTATTTTTCTAATGGCTTATTTCTCAAACATCCAGATTTTATTTTATAAATCCTCAAGACTAAGCAATTTTTTTCTTATCCTCTGTCTTCTTATTTTATTATTCCTTTTGAAGATAGAAAACTTAGCATACCACCATTTACTCCTTCCTCCCATATCTCCTTTGGATAACTGGAATGGTAAGCCAAGCCGAGGTGTTTTCCCGGGGTTGTGTCTCGCGATGCCGAAGAATAAGCTCTGTGTACCAGAAGATTTAAGCAAAAGTGTGGAAAACAGGCAGGTTCAGAATCCCCCCAATAGTGGGCTACCCTTTAAAGCCTCGTAGTCCAGGGGTATATATTTGCTACAAGCCTGCTCTATGTCTACCTGTGTTGTCACCTAATTAATTCCCTCAATTGTTTTTGCCCAGCAGCGATCCTGAACTTTCTCTGTTTCTGTACATTCCTACATCTTGTTGTTACAGATCCTCCCTTGTTTTGTCCCATCTGCCTGTGTTTCAAGTTAACTCTCTCACTTTGTGGATGAAAAAAAAGGCCACATGCTAACCTGAAAAACTCAGAGATGGCCTGCATGGTGGTTTTGCAAACTCCAAGACCTAAAGTAACCACAAAGGATGATCTGAAATTAAAATTTTAATTAAAAGTAGTTTATAGTGGGTAGTCATGTCCTAGGCCATTGATCGGCAAACTCATTAGTCAACAGAGCCAAATATCAACAGTACAATGATAGAAATTTCTTTTGAGAACCGAAAACTGACTTCAGCGCATGGGCCACGAAATTCCAATCTCACTGTACGTTTCAATTGCACAGATATTTTGTGGAAGAGCCACACTCAAGGGGCCAAAGAACCGCATATGGCTCGCGAGCCGCAGTTTGCCGACCACTGTCCTAGGCTAGTGTCTTTCCTGATAAAGGTCAATCTTTACCTTAAGTGAGCCTATTGTCATTTTGCATCTAAGATAACATCCTTGTGAAATGTCAGGGTAACTGGTAACTTCAGTTTTTCCGGACCCCTGAGGCACAACCAAATGCGCCTGAGCTCCAGGACAGAGACCATAAATGCCTTCGTTGTTATTGAGTTAATTGTTGATTGTTAACTATCCTGCACCCACCTAGGTAAAAGAAGTATGTAGCTATCATTTCACTTTTTATCCAATCCCAAAGTTTCCTGCTTTGCTTTCTCCGGCCTCCCTAATCTATCACCAATGGATTTCCTGTGCCCACTTACATCTCCTCCTTTGATTATAATGTATAAAACAAGGTGAAGAACTGCCATTCTCCAAAGCACTATCCCAGTCCTTTGAGATTCTGCTTCCTGGGAGTTGTCGACAGTTTGGCTCAAATAAACTCACAATTCTTTACAATGATATGGGGAAATTGGACTGGAATGAGCCGTGTTCCCCTGGGCAGGATGGTTTCCCGGGCTCCTTGTCTGGTGGAGTTGGAAGGTGGTATAGCAAAGGTGGAAATTTATTGAGAAACAAGCACAGACTCCCACGTGGGGAGCTGGAAAGAGTCCCACTGAGTCCCTTTTCCCTGCGGTTTATAAAGGCTGCAGATCTTTGTGCCTTGATATCACTCTGATTGGTCACTATCCCTTTTAGATTGGTTACTATTGGAAGGGAAAATAAGACATTTGGGGGGGCTAGCTATAGTAACCTGCATTCTGATGCACACTTTTGCTAGCCGGTAATTAACTCCATTCTAATCTGTGATGACTGTTCTGCCTTGCAGAACCTGTTTCCAGGAATACTCCCATTTTACAGAGGCCACAAACCATGAACCATATACAACCCCCAGAGCGGGTTGGCAGCACTGGTGCCAGACAGACCAAGCCTCTGAGAATAATCTCACTTCCTCCATCCTAGCTCACGGGAGGCTTGTGGAGCCCGCGAAAAGTTGGGAAACCTGACCCATATTTGGGGGACAAAGAAACTAAGGGTATAAAGGGAAAGCTTCGTCCACATTTATCGATCAGGATGTGGAAACTGACTTCTCTGAGTCACGGCACTAGTGCATCTGCAATAAAGGCTACTTTTCTGAGTACCCACTGAGTACCCAGCTGAGTAATCTCCCAAGCCACCTGACAGCTTATCTGCAACACTATAGCAACTCCTGAGCACAAACCTCCTGTGAAGTACGTGACGTTCCCTCCTTCTTCTCCCTTATTGTTCTCCTATTCCCTCTGGGCTTTCCTCCTCCCTCTCTGAATGAGGGGCTTCCTTCCCTTTATTCTGTAAATGTACACCTTTCTGCCCGCTCAGCTCCCTTATCTTATGGAAATGTACCCTCTGCTGCTCTGTAGACTTGTTCTTTTTCCATGGACCCCTTAATTCCTAAAATTTCCTAAACCTGCCTATTTCACCCCTAAACATTTCTTTCAATGGGTTTGAATGTTTTTACATTAACACCTTTGTTGAATTTATCTGGGATATTTTTGTTGCCGTAATATTTTTTTTCTTATCTATGTGTAAATAATTATTTATACATTATCATATAAGTATATTACATAAGAATAAATGATATGCATTGTATATGAATCATTTTTACTCCTACAGTATTAATGGTGTATTTTACTGGTTTCTTAGATCATTGCTATTTTTAAAAATTTTATGTATATATTTTTGTCTTCTTTTTTTTTGGCTGAAGTATTCTTTCAGTAGTAATTATTTTAGATAAGCTCTGTAGGTTTGACTTTTTATTTTATTTTAAATTTCAAATTTTTTGTAAGTTCTAAGCTGTTATTATTCTATCTTATTATTTGTAGGAAAAATGTCCATATCACATTATAAATAGTGGATTAACTGAGTTTAAGATTATTTTTCTTCAAATCTCTAAGAATGTTGCATTATGATCTTTCCCCACTTAATTTGCTAGTGAGATGTCACCATGCTTTCCCTTCCTTTGTTTTCAGGTATGTTCCTGCTCTTAAAACTGTTTCTTACTATCAGGCCCATTTTTGGGGTTAGAAAGTCTGAGTTGTAATCCCCACCCTACAATTTACTAGTTGGTGTCCTTAGGCAATGAATTATATGTCTATTGCAACAACTTTTAAATCTTATGCATTGTCCTTTCAAAAACAGAATGAAAAACAAAAAATAAAAACCAGGCAACTTGGTTTTAAAAATCCTATAAATTTATAAAATTCTCGAAATGTTATAAAATGCTTTCATATCTCTCAGTTTATGCCTTACAATATTTTGAAAAAGTGATGTCACTCCTTTATTGGTTATGATGTTCAAGATTCCTCTTATCTATTAATTTAATTTAATCAATACTTATTGAACACCTATTATATGAACATCCTAAACACTGAGTTATAATTCTGATGAGAAGTGAAAAGACCAAAATTCCTACCCTATGGCGCTACACTCTAGCAAATCATGTCTCAACAAAAGCTCATTTTCTTCTCTCTAATTCACAATAAAACTAAATCTAATGGTAAAAAGCCTAATTAAAAAAAAATCTCCAAATAAAGGCATGTGCTACAAATTTCATAGTTATAAGGCTCCTTGGAAATACTATAGAATAACAAAAAAAATATTTATATTGGTATTTGAAAGTATAAAAGGGTTAAAGTTTGTACTTATATATAAGTACATATGTGGTTTGTATGTAGATTTATGACTGTCTTTTATTCTTGTCTTTCAAATTCACAGCCCAGTAAAATGGCAAGTCAAAAAATGTATACTTTCTGCCAATCATTCTAAAATAAGATTCTAGTTCAGAAAGAAAAAGGGCTTTTTCAGATGAATGCTGGGTCAACATTCTGCCAGATGCAAAATGCATTTTATAACATTTTGCTAGTAGAAAAATGAAAATGTCATTCAATCATCATGTTTGCAAATATCTGGATACTTGACATTACAAAGACAAAGCTTATAGATGAGGAGCTGAATTTTATATTTATATATTTTCACCAGGATATGTCAAAGTAATGGCATTGCAGAACTTCCCCAGGTCAAATTAGTTCCAACACGATTAAGAAAATAAAAAAAAAAATAGTTGAAGACTCTGTTGCTAGAGTTTCCAGGCTCTGACTACTTGCTCTGATGCTACTCCATGGATAATTGCCCCGACCCGCGGGTTAGTCAACGCAGACCCTAGAGGGGGCGTGGAAATGAAAGGACAAGAGGCACAAGAGACGGAGACAAGACAGGCTTTCTGATCAAGTCTCGTTTATTGCAAGGTACATGGGGATAGATATAGTCAGGGAGAGTGAGGGAGTTCCTCTAATGATGTCAGCGGGAGGGTAGTTAGGCTGTAAATATCAAGAATAGGTTATCTCAACAGAGAGGTCCTGCTTTGCCTCAGCCGCCAGGATGTCTGCCGCCAGGATGTCTAAGTAATAACTGTCAAGAGCATCTTGTTGTGTAAACAATGTATCTTTGGTCATCCAGATGCCGTTCTGGGAGCACAGTTTCCCACAGATAATTATAGAATTTCCAGAATAAAGTTGTTCCTTTAACTATTCATCTTTCTCCCTTCAACCTCCAAGTGAAAACAAAAACAAAAACTACATTTATTAATAAACCTTTACTGTCACCTTAGACTGAAGTATATTTATACTCTTCAAAACAATGTACCACAATAAGTTGATTGCCTTCCAAGTGATATTGATATGCAAATCAATTTAAATTGTATTCAGAAAAAGTTCCAAAGAAATTCATCTTCAAACTTAAAAATGTATTATGTATAGTAGGTTAAGTTATATCTAATCCTATATAATAAAAGCCTAATATGCTAAGTGTCCAGTCACCTGGTCATCCATTCAACCAATCAAAGCATAATATGCTAATTATATGCTAAGGCTGCTCAACCACTCACTATGATGTGCACTGACCCCCAGGGGGCAGACAGTCGACCAGTTGCTACAACGTGCACTGACAACCAGGGGGAAGATACTGCAACAAGTAGGTTAGCTTGTTGCTGGGGTCCCGCAGATCGGGACTAAGCAAGATGGGCCAGACCCGCCCTGGAGCCCTCCCGCAGTCTCTCCCCGGCTGGCCAACCTCCCATGTCCCTCCTGGCCCCGATTGTGTGTGGCGGGGTCTCTCGGCCTGGCCTGCGCCCTCTCGCAATCCAGGCTGAGGGACACTCTGCCACCCAGTGCATGAATTTTGTGCACTGGGCCTCTAGTGTATATGTAATCTTAGCCCTCTAGCAGTCCAGGACCCCTTGGGGGATGTGCGCCTGCTGGCTTAGACCCACAGGGATCAGGGGGATCGGGCCTAAGCCAGCAGTCAGACATCCCTCTCCCAGTCTGAGGCTCTCGCAGTCCAGGACCTCTCGCTCCTTACAGTCTGCCTGCAGCAGAGGTGGGAGTGGCTCCCGTAGTCGCTGCTGGGGCTCGCTAGCTGTGAGCCCGGCTTCTGGCTGAGTGGCGCTCCCCCTGTGGGAGCGCACTAATCACCAGGGGGCAGCTCCTGCATTGAGCGTCTGCCCCCTGGTGGTCAGTGCGCATCATAGTGACTGGTCGTTCCACATTCAGTTGATTTGCATGTTAGCCTTTTATTATATAGAATTATACATATTTAATCATATAAAGATACGAAATTTGGGGATGTAAGGGTAGTATGGATAGTCAAGCATAGGTATATTGAAAGTGGCTACTGTTGTTCTTAACATATACTCAATTTGGGGGATTTTACAGAAAATAATTTAATTTTTAACATCTTTGTGTGAGTATTGTATATGATCTATCCAAATCTTTACATACCAAGTTGAAGATACAATGGTTCCAAAGAATAAAACTGAGTTGCACTGCCAAAAATATGCTAACTCTCTTGGAGCACTTATTTTATTACACTCATATTTATTTATACAGTATTGTCATCCAATACAATATTCATGTCTTTAAGAGATATTTATGCTCTCATCGCCTTTAAATGAACTCATCTAAGTCAAGGAAGGAGTTGGCCACAAAGTAACTAGAAAATGCTTCATACTGCTGACACTGGGAAAATTTAAAACTGACTAAAGACATCTTCCAATTGGAAAAATGGATATCTATGATTTATATCCTTTCTCCCTGACTCCTCACCATTCTCACTCTGATCAATATGGAATTGGAAAAGTTCATCACATACCTATTAACACCTTGAAGGGCTTTTCATTTCTTCTCCTTCCCCCTATTCTCTAGGCATTATAATAATACATTACAGTGTCTAATAAGAGCTCTTGAATTAAATCTTATATGAAAAAGTTTTAATTAATTTTCTTTATCTTGCAGTTTCTTCTATTTATATGCCTTTGAGAGAGTTTAGTAAATATTATTATTATTTCTTGATTTAAATGGATCTCAATATGCTATTTAGGACATTATATTTATTTTGTACAGTTTTTCACTTTGAATCCCTAATATAAGGAGACAATAGATATTTTAGTTGACTGTTTAACTGATTAACTATTTTTGTAAATTTCTTTCCATCATGTCCATGGCCATAGGTATTAGTTTCTTTAATTAAGATTTGATAATTTGTTTTCTTTAGACCTCTATGTTATCTTCTTTCACAAAGACAATTATTTGGAAAAAAAGTAATACCAGATATTGTTTTTCTTTTTTCTTTTCTTTTCAAAGACTGCTTTCAAAGTTAGTGCCTCAACCAAATCAAAACATGAATTTAAAGAGAATTAGGATAATACGATTGCATAGACTTTTATATTCTTAGCTAATCATGTGACATAGAATTCAGAGACTTTCTTTTAGTTTAAGTCTTTCATTGATAAACACAGAGGATCAGATAAGATCATTTTGAAGATTTCTTCTGCTTTTATAATGGTTCATTATTCTGAAGCATAGTCAGTGTATCTAAGTAGACACTCATATTTTATTCTATTTTTTTGTCTGTGTTTACTTTAAAATGTTCATATAAGCACATCACACTTTAAAAAATGTCTATATGTGAGATTGATAATTGCAATACTAGAGACAAGACCTGTACCTGTAAAACCTGTAAATTGCCAGAAAGGAAATAACCCTTTCTTTAATTAGGTCATATTCCGTTATATTTAGCTTCTGGACTCATGTACTTTACTTATTGCAGACACAGTAATGTCTGATGGTGAATGACTGGGAGTGTTGACAGGGACTTCCCCTTAGGGTATTATTTGAAACTGGTGCCCCAGCTGTCTGCACTGTACTATCTTAGTCATTTTGTTATTTGATTGTGTGAGCCTTGACTCTGGTATAAGCTCTTTGCATTCATTATCTTGTGATGCAAAGATTTTCACACCTTATGCTTATTTCCATAGATCCATCCATATGTCTGTTCTACAGATGTTCTTATTTCAATCTTCCAATGTATCTCCTTCCATTTTCCTTGAGGAATCAGTCCACGAGTCCATGTACATTCTACCTGGACCTATCTTTTTCCAGTTGGACCACCCAGAATTCTGCAATTTTGGAAAATTTCCCCTCACTACTGTCTTTTCAGGGCATCCTAGAGTAGGGCTATAGTACAACTGTCATCCATTTTCAGCTTGCATGAAGTAGAGTTTATTCATCCACATGTTATCCTCACCTTTTTTTTTCTTTTTTGTCAGTAGTTTTTAAAAAATACATTTTTATTGACTTTTTAGAGAGAGAGAGGAAAGAAAATAGAGAGAGAGGAACATCAATGTGAGAGCAAAACATTGATGGGCTGCCCCTTGCACGTATCCCACTGGAGATTGAGCCCACAACCTAGGCATGTGCCCCAACCAGGCATCAAACGGCCACCTTTGGGTGCATGGGAGGGTACCCAATCAACTGAGCCACACCGGCTAGGGCTTTGTCAGTGAATTTTAAGGCATCTCTCTGTGATCTGAGGTTGGGGTGGGGGCATTCAGTGCTAAAGTGGTAAATAACATGGGGCAGAGGGCCAGTTCTTGTGCAGATTTTGAGTCCTATGGCCCAGTTTGGTAGTAGGATATATTTCTTATATCTTACAATGAATTGCTGCTGGGCCTGCCCAGGCTATGACTTGGTGAATGTGAGCAAAGTAAGCTCATGACAATTTGTCTATATTGTCAGTTTATACCCCATTATCAGGCAATCTGTCTCTTTCAGGACCAATCAGCATGCAAGAACAATTTTCTAAAATGGGTATAATTCTCTGCTCCAGATGAAATGGATTTGATCCAGAACAATAGAAATCTACATTGTGATTCTCCTTTGGGCCTTGCTATACACACTATATGGTATCTTCCCAACACAGATATTACTAATACCGTGGGCTCCACTGCCCCCATAGCAGAACCCCTTCCATCTCATCTTGGACATGTTTCAAAACCCTTACTTGCTCTGAGCCCTGCTTTAAGCTGGAGCCTTATGTATCACCAAATATATGTCTGTGCTCAGCAATACTTTTAGGTGTAGCATATGCTTTCTCAAAGACCTAAAGTGGCCATGCTTCCTTCTTAGTATTGAGAAGTACAAGATGGAAACATTTGTCTTTAGCTTTGAAAACCATGTACTATTAACCATCTCCATAACTCTGTCTTACCCCTGGCTTTCTCTATGAATTTCTGTATTTTACAGTAATAAACAATTGTGCCCAAATTTATTTTAGCTTCTATCCTCTCAGAGCCTATTATTCTCTTTGCTATTCTGTTGCCTAGTTAATAGCCTATCATCAGCTAGGAACATTAGAAGGCATCTACCAAAGGGCTTCTCAGTGATGCTGGGCCTCTCTCACCAACACATTCTTTATTGTTTTGATAAATAGAGTATCCACCAGTAGCATAGTCATCTTCTGGGTATCCCAAACTTGCGTAATATATCCACTTAGCATATCCAATTCTCTGAGCCTTTCAATCCCTTCTTCCACTATCTGTCACATTGGTTTGGGTATTTCTATTTCACTACTGTGTCCCACTGCTTTCCACTTGTTAGTGCTATCTCCAAGGGTCTTTTCCAGAGTGCAAAATCCTTATTACAAACTAGAAGAGGGATCCCACATGAACAAACTCACCTTTAGCCAACTGTATGTTTCAGCTCCTTGATCTGGAAGTCTCAGAATCCATTCTCATAAATACATGGTCATTCTTGCCTGTATGTGTTGGTTAGTTTTGCAGGTCATTCCATGTACAGTCTTGTTCCTTCTTTCAAGGACCTGCATTCCAGTACATTGTTTTAATGGTGTAGTTCAGTGGTCGGCAAACTCATTAGTCAACAGAGCCAAATATCAACAGTACAAGGATTGAAATTTCTTTTGAGAGCCAAATTTTTTAAACTTAAACTTCTTCTAACGCCACTTCTTCAAAATAGACTCTCCCAGGCTGTGGTATTTTGTGGAAGAGCCACACTCAAGGGGCCAAGAGCCGCATGTGGCTCGCGAGACGCAGTTTGCTGACCACTGGTGTAGTTGATACTGAATTTTTGGACTGGAACCTGGATTCTTTTTCCGCCGGAATCGAAGAATGAATCCATGGACAGAAAGTGGTATAGCAAAGGTGGAGAATTATTGAAGAACAAGTACAGACTCTGACGTGGGGAGAGGGGAGAGTCCCACAGAACTGACTCCCACGTAGGGAGGGGGAGAAGGGTCCCACAGAACTGACTCCCACGTAGGGAGGGGGAGAAGGGTCCCACTGGGTTTTTTTCTTCTTGGTTTATAAAGGCTGCAGATCCTGGTGCCTGATACCCCCTCTGATTGGTCACTATTCCCTTAGACTGGCTACTATAGTAACTCCTGGGCTCAAAGGTTGAACCTCACATGGGACATGTGAGGTTCTTCCCTCTCCTTTCTTATCGTTTTCCTATTCCCTTTGGGCTTTCTTCTTCTCCTTCTGGATGAAGGGCTTCCTTCTCTTTATTTTGTAAATATAGACCTTTCTTGGCTACTTCCAGTTCCCTTATCTTATAGAAATATACCTGTAGCTGCTCCCTTGTCTTATGGAAATGTAACTGCACCTAGCTTCCTTGTGTTATGGAAATGTACCTTCTCCCAGTCCTTGGCCCTTGTTTTTTCCATGGACCCCAATTCTAAAAAATCCCTAAGCCAGCCTATGTTCCCCCCAAATTCCTGCTTCATAGTGGCTAAAAGATAGGAAGGGCAGATTAACAAAGGTTTCAAGTATGACAACAGCACTGACCTTCAGTAGGGAGGAGTGGGTCACTACTGTAGGCCATGGGAAGGCAAGAGTTTTAAGAGCATCACCCAAGATGCCCCTAAATTCATGTTTCAGGGTTCCCTTCCTTCTTAATCAGAACCTTTTCTGTGGGATAGCAGACCTACTGTGACTCGAAATTCATCCTTCTCCAGGGTTTTGTTGCAGTTCTTGTGTTGTCCGGGGACTGGCCCCAAGGTGTTCCTCTCTTCTCACTGCAGGAGAGTGTTTCCTCAAATGCTGCCAAGAAACATTTCTTGTTTTCACCTGTAACATTTAACTGCTAATTTATTACCCTCAGTCCTTTATCACTTTTATCTACAACATTAATTGTTCCGTCAACATCCTTCTGGTTACAGTGCCTTATAATTACTATTTTCTCTATTAATCGTACATTTCTAAAGCATTGTACAGCAGGGCATGTTCCTTTCACTGGCATACAACCCAGGACTGGAAACACTTGATGAGGCCATGAGACATGCTTTTATGTTTGAGGATTTGGGACAGGGGTCCTCAAACTTTTTAAACAGGGGGCCAGTTCACTGTCCCTCAGACCGTTGGAGGGCCGGACAATAGTTTAAAAAAAACTATGAGCCAATTCCTATGCACACTGCACATATCTTATTTTGAAGTAAAAAAACAAAACGGCAAAAACACCCGCATGTGGCCCGCGGGCTGTAGTTTGAGGACGCCAGATTTGGGAGGTTGGTATAGCCATAGTGGTCTCAATTCTGCTGAATCATCTGTGCTATTGATGTCTTCCTGGAGGAAGAAACCTAAAACAAAGCTTTTGTTTTCTACCTAAAATGCCTTCAGTCCTCATTTATCCCGGGTAGCCTAATAATACTCTGACACTGCTAAGTCTCACTGAAATGAAAACCTTTTAAGGTGTTTGGATATGAAAATGTAATACATAGAGATCTATGTTAAGGCTGGTTATATATGTAGCTTAATGATTTCTACTGTGACTTAATTTAAAAGGATTTAAAATGAGGGAGAGTGAGAGAAACAGGAGACTAAACCAGCTTATTGCTTGTATTATCCTAGAAAGTACATTATAACATTTACTAATGATTAAACTAAAGTTAAATTGTAATGTGGGGGATATTTATCATTAGCTGTTTGCCATCTGTCTTTAAGAATTGTCCTTACTCTATGAATGATCACACATCCTGAAGTCCTATATTAGGTACATGGAATGATATTACTAATTTATTCAGCATGAAAAAAATAGAGATAATACGAATTTATTAATTTAAGCTTTTTAATTTCATAGGTCTTTTATTATGCAGCGACATATACCTGGAACAGGCATCTCCTGAGCTACTTATTTTCATAGGAACCTTCCCATTGCTTGACACTTAATTTTATATTCATAATTTTGTATTGTTTTCTATAAAGAGGTCACTTCCAATTGCATAAGCTTCAGGGACCCAGGTGCACCTAGCTCTCTTCCTTTCTGTAATGTCTCTTCTAATCTGCTTTCTGGTTGGTTTCATCCATTGTCCCCTTACCCAACCCTCCACGCCACTGCTCCTTGATTGGACCTTGGGAACTCAAAAAGTGCTGGTATTTTGGAGCTATAAAATATGTACTCAAATGTAGTTATATTACGTTAGCCTGTGATATTCTCTAAGTTACATTCTTTGAGTTCAGGTTAGTCATCTTTAGAGAAAACACATCACTATATGGTTGTGGAGCAGCTCATAAAAGAGATATTTCTATTTGAAGTTTACAGTATGTACTCCATAGTAATTTGCTTCTCTTCTCCCAGCTCTGTCCTCAAGGTTATCCCTATCGATGAGTGCCTTACCCAGTGGCACTGATGACTTCGATTGACCCCCACAGCATCTCTGTCCTGTTGAGTTCAAGTCACAGGAAACAAAAAATCTTTACTTGATGGTAGTTGTTTTTTCCAAGTGGGAAAATCACGAAGATAGAGTATTCGGATGGTTAAATAGATTAATTAGGTAAAACAATAAGATGGTTTATTAAGATCTTTAACCCTTACAGGTTTGGCTCAGTGAATAGAGTGTCAGCCTGCAGACTGAAGGCCACCAGGTAAGATTCTGGTCAAAGGCACATGCCTGGGTTTCGGGCTCAATCCCCAATAGGGGGCATGCAGGAGGCAGCTGATCAATAATTCTCTCTCATCATTGATATTTTTATATCTCTCTTCCTCTCCCTTCCTCTCTAAAAACAATAAAAATATATTATAAAAAAAAGATCTTTAGTACTTTGCTTCCCATGTTTTATTTTCAGATTTGCTTTTGCATCAGAATGACATAAATGCAAATCCTGACTCCAGTATCTTGGAAAAGTTATGTATGCTTAATGTAAGAGCTCATTACACTTAAGTCTTCCAAATGCCCAATCTGAGCATTGCATAGAAAAGTAAGTCTTTGGTGGTTTGTAGAAGCTGTTGCTTCAAACAATGGTGTGTTTAATTAACACAATTTATATCAAGTCACACAGACACTCTTACATGTTCTCACACTGTGGCATGTTTACCCAAAATAGACAACCTAATTACCTAAGAAAATTGGCTATATTTGCAGGCCTGGAGTGTTATAAGAAACTGAACTGCAATTATAAAACAGAGAAGGATGGGAAAATGCCAAATTTTTATTATTTTTGGCTTGTTTTTAAAATGTTAATTAAGATATAAAGTCCACAACTGTTGTGGAATTTTGTACAAGTTAATGAATAAATCTCTTCAATGTGGATCAAAGAGTAGGTTTATTTTTTCTGGCTTATCCAGAATTCATAAATCCTGAGAATTGTTGCCAGGTATCCAGTAGATAGTGACGTAGAGGCCTGGCATTGGCTCTGTCGCATCCACATGGAGATGCAGGGTGGGAGAAGGGAGGGGGGAATCTTGCAAGAAGTCATTTTATCTACCAGCAACTAATTCTTAGAGTTAAATAAGAGAAAGTTATTAAATTTAACTTCACTCTTATGCTCTTATTTTTGGTAGTGGTTTAATATAATGTTTATTATATTATTACAGTTCCTGTTTTCTTTTTAATTGAAGGATAATTGATATATAACATTATATTAGTTTCAGGTGTACAATGTAATGACTCAATATTTATATATATTGTGATATAATCACGACAATAAGTCTAGTTAACATCTGTCACCATACATATGTACATTTTTTTTCTTGTGATGACGACTTTAAGATTTATTTTCTTGGCAACTTTCATATATGCAACAAAGTGTTATTAACTGGAGTCTCACGGCCTTTTGTGATTCTACTTTCCTGGGCAAAATCCTTAGGGGAAAAAAACACAAATAAATAAATAAATAAAAAAGGATGGACGAGAAGGTAGAAATATACTTTACAGATATTGAGAAAAACATATTTTGTCAACAGGGGTCATCAATTTAAATAATTTTTAATATCTATTATTTTTATTAGGTTTCACTAAATGGTCACCACCAGACTCATCAGAGTAATATAAGAAACAATGAGGACTTTATTTGAGTGTTCCACAAATATTTACTGAATATTTATTAGATGCAGCGCACTGTTCAGGGTATCACCTGGGCGAGGCTGGTCTCCTGTCTCTTTGCCCTCCCTCTGCCCTGGGGCCCTTCTTTCTTTTCTTTTCCTAGTAAAGGGCACCTCCCTTCCATTCATATGCTGCTGAGGACAGTGGCAGCTGGGGACACCAGCTCTTCTGCTGCCTGCTCCTTCCAACTTTGCCACCACTACCTGTCCTTCTCCACCCCCATCAGCACATCCTAGAAAGGAAAGAAAATGAAAGTGTGTGGTGTGTGTGTGTGTGTGTGTAGCTAATCACATGATGCGTGGAACATCACTACAAACAGCTAGTTTGGTCATAAAATATCCCTAATATATACTGAAAGGCTTGCATAGATTATGTCATATTTTTATGGTTTATAAAGCCCCACATTTCAGTTTAATTTACGTGATTTAAAATTGTATGGACCTGGTAGATTTCATAGATAAGGACTCTCATAATGGTTGAGCCCATCATATGATAGTATGCAGGTCTGTTACCATCATCTTTGCAAGGGGATTTGGCCAGGTCATTTTATTTTTTCCCTCCTGTTTGGATTAGGGATAAAGTCAATTGCAGGTTGCTGCTAATAGGCTTTTTTAAAAAATGGTTAGATAGATTATTTAGATGGTTAGATAGATGATTTATTTAAAATATAAGATGGTTTATTATGGTCTTTAGTACTTTGTTTCCCAGGTTTTATTTTCAGAATTTGCTTTGGCATCAGAATTTCATAAATGCAAATCCTGACTCCACTCTCTTGGATAAGTTATGTATGCCTTATCAGCAGCAATTTTCTTGCCTCTGAATTGTGAGAAACAAAAAATATTGACCACCCAGCATTGTTGTGAAGATTAAATAAGGTAGCAAACACTGAGCTCTATGCTAAACATGTGATAGATGTTCAATAAATATTTTTTTCATTCTCTGTTCCACCCAAATCCCCAGTGTTCTCAGCCAGATTTCCTGAATGAACACATGCTGCTTACTCCGGTTATTCATGGCCTCATGACTTGGTCTTACATAGTGTGTTTTCCTTCCCCAAGGCTTAATGCCTCAATACTCCACATACCACCCAATGCATTACTCATGTTTTTATTTTGTGATTTTTATTTCTCCAAATTTCTAGCATAAAATGTGTGCCATGTATACAAATGTTTCCATTTAATACTGGCTGATTGATTTTTGATGAGGTAAGTTGAAACTCAAGAATTAAACTTATATACAATTTGACCAGCCTCTGATAAAATCTGCATTCATTAATTTTAGAAATAATTAGTCTATAAATCTTGTTCTCTCTCTCTAAATTTTAACTTTTTATATGATACTAGGGCCATGAGTGCACCTTGAAAGAAACTGTGGGCCATGAGGCTTCGATGGGCACAGGGGTGGGTCTCAGCCCACCCTCTGTGCCCCCGCCAAGCCTTTCCCGCCGTGGCCTCAGGTTCCCTGTCTGCTGGCAGACCCGCTCCCACCACCGTCACTCCCACGCACTGATGGCACCGGCCCCACTCACACCTGCTGACAGCTGCTGCCCTGATCGCCCCTTGGGGATAGGGGAAGGTGGAGAAGCCCTCAGGGGTGATTGAGGCCAGCAGCCACCACTAACACCTGCTGACGGTGCTGAGCTATCGGGGCCAGCACCAGACACCAGCAGTGGGTTCGAGCAGTGGCTCCAGTGCCGACAGCTGGTGCAAGAGGCAGCTGCCAACCCTGATCACCTCTCAGGAGCAAGGGGAGGTGAAGCCCTGAGTGGCAATCAGCGCCAGCATCAGGTGTGAGTGGGGCCAGCACTGGAAGCAGGTGTGAGTGTCAGGAGGGATTGTGGTATGCAAGGAATTTTCAGGAACCACCAGAGGCTCGCCCCAATGACAGCGACTGGCACCCCGCCTTGGTCTGGCACCCCCGCTCACTTGCTCCACCACCTGCTCCACCACCCTGCCGTGGCTGATGCCTGCCATGTTCTGTGTGGGTCTCCTGGTGGTCAGCACACGTCATAGTGACCATTTGTTTGGTTGTTCTGCTGTTCAGTCTATTTGCATATTAGCCTTTTATTATATAGGCTAATTCGAAATTTACAAAGGTGTTGTAAGAATTTTACAAGACATTTGGATCTTTTAAAGGTGATTAGAGGTACCAGCTTCCTTTCCCCTAAGTGCTTTACCCCTAAGTATAAGAAAATTCTCTTAAAAAAAAAAAAGAACCACACCCAAAAACAACAATAACACATGAACACTTACAAAATTAGGAAATTTAACATTGATATGATTCTGTTATATGACTCTCAATCCATATTCAAATTTTCTTAAATGTCTCAGTATTTCTCTTTGGTGATATTACTCATCACTCATGCCCACCACCTCAGCCATAGTCCAATCTGGGATGCCATGAATTTAGCATCAGATCAGACATTTTAGGTGTCTGCAACATGCCCTCAGCCATTTTCTATCTTTTGTAACTTTGAAATTTTTGAAGAATGAAAACCAAGACTTTATAGAATATCCATTAATATGGGTGTGTCAGATATGCCTTAGTAATAGATTTGGGCTATAGAGTCTTGCAGAAATACCACAGAAGCACTGTATTCTTATTATATCTTATTAGTATAAATTAGATGTCAGGATTTTCACAATAAAATTATTATATTCTTTAAAATTGATACTTAATTTTGAAAATTAAGACTTAAAATTTGATACTTAATTTTAGTACATTAAGACTATGTAAAATTTCTGTTCTTTAGCAAACACCACTAATTTTAGGATTCATTGATGACTTTCTAACTTCATAATCACTTTCACATTTTATGACATTTTTCTATAAGGGAGAACTTTCCTTTTCTGGCCATCTATTTTATAAATTTTATTTATTTATTTATTTTTGGAGGAAGTCGTGGATTTTTTTTTTCCAAAATTGAATAGGTGATAATCCCTCCTGACCACCATCACTATTAATTATGATACTCTATATTGCTATATTTTCCTAGTGGGGCCCATCAACCTGGCTATTATATTCTTTTTCTTTACCTTCAGGAATACTGAGCTATCTCACAGTCATCTTACATGCTCCTTTCTTCAGCCCTAAAATTAACCATGTCTGCAAGGAGCCTTGCGTTGGGTGCTAGCTGTGATCCATTGCTACGCGTGGGTCATTTTTTGATTCATTTTCAGCACATGAACTAGGAATCTGAAATATCAAATACCTTTTGTACTTAATATATGTACTTTTTAATTGAAGCTTAAAGTGCACAAAAATAGTTCTAGAATTTCTAAGCCAACCACTATAAAAAGCACACCAGTTAACTATTTTATTTTTGTATGGTGGGAGTGGTATGTATACAGCAAACTGCACATAATTTAAGTGTACTATATCTACAACAATCTCTGTTGCAGATTGATCGCATACCCTAGAATTAGCTTGGTGACCTGGATTCTCCAATTTACCTTCCATTCTTTAAGATTAAACTGGGGTTTTAGGCATATCCCCTTGTTCTCTTCAAGCACCATGTGGCTATCCCATGGTCTTAAATTTTTAGCTTTAATCATGAAATGTTAGATATGCCTTTTAAGACAGTGAATTTTTTCAATAAAATTATATCAAGTTTGAGGTTTGAGAAGGCATGAGTTGGCTCTCTACTGTATATGATCATCTGAAAGTATTCTTAATATATTATTATCTAGAGCTAAATTGCATTCCCTTTTTCTTTAAGTATGTTTTCACATATTCTTCACAGTGAATTTTAAGAGAGAATGTTGAAATAAACATATTTCCCTTTGGTTGTCATTATTTCTACATCAAGAAGAATGATTTGGTCCTACTACTTATTAATATTATTACTTATCATAATTTGCATTTTATTTATATACTTTATTATTAATAAAATTAATATATATATTGTTTATAACTAAAATGTTTCTGTTAGTATTAGATTAATTTTGAGAGTTATAACATTTATATTATTAACCTATACATTTTCATAATACTGTAGAGGACACTAACTGTCAAAATTTTAATCTATCAAGTAAAGCTGTTCTATTAGACTAAAAAGAACAGGGTTTCCAATCCACATTTTCTTTATTTTGATTGCTGTCACTTTCCACTGTTCAATAGCCCTAGAGCAATCAGTTCCTTAGGGAAACAGAGGTTTCAGGAATGGGGAGCAATGAGATTGTTGAAAAAGATGCTACCTATTCAAATTTTAGGTACAAGTACACCTGCTTTGATTTATTATTGTCATAGACATTGAAGAGAGAATTGTATAATTTTCACAGTTTTTTCTTTGTCTAAAAACTAGAGGCCCAAGTGTGGATTCGTGCACCAGTGGGGTCCCTCATCCTTGCCTGCACCCTCTCACAATCCAGAACTCCTCGGGGGATGTAGTAGGGCAAAAAGCAGCAGGTGGTGGGCAAGGAGCTTGAGCTTGGGCTGGGCTCTGCTGCGCCCTGCTGCACCTGCCAACACCGCCCATTCACGCTGCAGCTATGGGAGAGCACTGACCACCAGGGGGCAGCTTCTGCATTGAGCGTCTGCCCCCTGGTGGTCAGTGTGCATCATAGCAACCAGCCAGGTCATTTCGGTCACTTAAGCTTTTATAGTCTATCTAATAAAGAGGGAATATGCTAATAGACCCTCATACCGTCGCAAAGATGGTGGCACCCACAGCCAATAAGGAGGGAATATGTTAATTGATTGCCACGCCCTCAAAGATGGTAGCTGCCCAGCCTCCCAGGGCCGCCTGAGGCTCAGGTAACCAGGGCCAGCTGAGGCTTGCACTGCCAGCAGTGGCAGCAGCAGAGGTCTGATGGGGCGTTGCCTTCCCCTGATCTCTGGGTCGCCTCCCTCCATGAGGGCTCCCGGACTGTGAGAGGGGGCAGGCCAGGCTGAGGGACGTCCCCCACTCCAGTGCATGAATTTTCATGCACCGGGCCTCTAGTGTATAGATAATGCCCTATTTATAATACAGGTAAAAATGTGCGTGCCATAAGTTCTGGTGGTATCAGAGACATGTATCTGAAGAATTTTTATTTTTTTTTATTTTTAGTACTTATGGAGAGATCTCAGGGGATAGGAAGATAGTACCATGATAATTTTCAAATGATAGTCTTCTTTTTAACCCTTTGCACTCGCTTGCTTTTTTCTTGATTCCTTTATTCTACTTGGGATTTAATTTTTTAAATACCCCAGATTTTACAAAGTGCGGCAGTAGAATAAAAAACTGGAGTTTCTTTTCATACAAACTTATTTATTTGGATTTTTTTATATTTCAAATTATTGATACCTTCAAAGAGTAATTTTAATCTCGACATCCGAGTGCAAAAGGTTAATTCAGGAGATGGTTGATATAAAATTCAATTATTTTCCTTAGATGCAAATGGTTATCATAAAAATGTTATTCTATCTCTTTGGAGATAATTAAGACTTTATCTTAGTTAGATTGCCTTTTGTTACAGCAATGTCTAATTTATTGTTTAGTGTTTAAACATTACAGCATGTCTAATTGTCATTAGCTTTCAATCTTCTAAAATATTACAAATAATCTAGAGTGTAGTCTTTGGAGTATGCTAATTATTTTCAATAGAAAAGAAATGTAATTTTATTTTTAATTAAATTAATTTAAATAATTGGAATTGATACTGGGCTCCAGGCTATCCAGGGGAACATCTATTATCTAAATCTTCATGAGCAGTCTGAATTTGTCACCATAAAATAGCTATCAAGCAGTCAATGCTCTCATAAAATGTGAGTAAAAATTAAAATTAAAATCCAAAATCTAACAGAAAACCGGATTGTAAAATTAAAATGAACTTATTATGTAAACCCACCATACAAATATGATGTGAAATAATTACAGAAGAAAATAAAAATTGCCTGTGGATAAAATTAGAAAAGATGAATATCTGAATAGAAGAAAAATTAACATATATTTGAAAAGAAGCAAACGAAAGGAACAGAATAAAGGGCCTTAAAGCGGACCTTCACATAAAAGAAAACTTGATATATGACAGGGTGGGATTGCAATTCATTATCTGCATGGGAAATAGTTACATTTAGTCTTTCCCTTGCACTATTATGTTAATCGATTTTGTTTGCATCAATGCCTCAGATATAAAAAGTGATATTTAAAACTTTTTAAAAGGAAATATTTGAGAATATCGTCATTACCTTTGGGTTTGAAAGGAACTTTACAACCAGACTGGAGAAAACAACACAGTGATTGATTGACATATTTAATTGTATTAAATTTGAGAGGGAAAAGATTAAAAGAAATTTATTTTTATTTTTTAAAATGTATTTTTATTGATTTCAGAGAGGATGGTAGAAGAAGAGGGAGGTAGAAACATCAATGATAAGAGAAAATCATTGATCGGCTGCCTCTTGCATGCCCCATACTAGGGATCAAGCCCACAACCCAGAAATGTGCCCTGAATGGGAATCGAACAAGGACCTCCTGGTTCATAGGTTGATGCTCAGCTAAAAGAAATTTAAAGAAATTAAATTAACAAACAACAAGAAACTTCTGTTCATCTAAAATCACCATGAAGTAATGAGAAGACAAGTCATGGTCTTGCAGAAGAATCTATAATAGCAATCATTAGTAATATAAATATATTTTTTTAGGTTTCTATAAAAAAGTTTAATAATTTACATTAGAAAATGTCAAAACATGAATAGATAATTGAAATGTACTGAAACATGTATGGCTAATAAACATGAAAAGATGCAGGAGCCTACTATTAAACAATGTAAGTTAAATTCATAAAAGCTGTTTTATGTCCTTCACATTGACAAAAGAATCTATGCTAATAAAAGGGTAATATGCTAATTAAACCAGGTCAACCAGACATTTTCTGGTTATCTGGTCCTCCTTCCGGACAAAGCTACGGTGTCGGGGGCTGAGGCAGAGGCGGTTAGGGGCAATCAGGTGGGCAGGGGAGGGCAGTTAGGGGTGATCAGGCTGGCAGGCAGAGGGGTTAGGGGCGATCAGGCAGGCAGGCAGAGGCAGTTAAGGGCAATCAGGCAGGCAGGCAGAGGCAGTTAGGGGCAATCAGGCAGGCAAGCAGAGGGAGTTAGGGGTGATCAGACAGGCAGGCAGGCAGAGGTGGTTAGGGACAATCAGGCAGGCAGGCAGGCAGAGGGGGTTAGGGGAGATCTGGCAGGCAGGCAGGTGAGTGGTTAGGAGCCAGCAGTCCCGGATTGTGAGAGGGATGTCTGAGGGATCCCTGCGGGATCGGGCCTAAATCAACAGTTGGACATCCCCCAAGGGGTCCCAGATTGGAGAGGGTGCAACTGGGCTGAGAGAACCACCCCTCAGGCATGGATTTCATGCATCGTGCCTCTAGTCTGTTTATATGAGATCCAGATGAGAGTGTGGTGCACAGATTCTCTTAGTCACTATGATGAGCACATACATTAAGTAGAAGAAAATGAACAGCAATTTTTATCGATTGCACTGAGACACATAGCATAAAAGTATTTTCCCTTGAGCAATAAGGGTAGGCACTGTGCAAGTCCACATTTATATAGATATTTTTCAATAAATATGTTATAAAATATTTTTGGAGATTTGCAAAAATTAAAAAAAAATTCTCAGACTAACTATACAGCTTAGAAATATTGGGAAAAAAAAGAAAAAGTTAGGTATGTCACAAGTCCATGAAATGTATGTAGATACTAGTCTATTTTACTATATACTACCATTAAACCAGTAGGCTGTTACTAGTTAAGTTTATGAAGAATCAAAAGTTATACTCTAAATTTTTAAATGTGTGGGGTTAAGACCCTAATCCCCACGTTATTCAAGGATCAACTTTATTTTGATGCATGGAATAAAAAGCCATGAAATTCAGGACAGAAGGTTCGTTTGGAAAGAAAAAAAGGGGATATATATGATAAGAGAGAAATGCCTAGGCCTTGTTACAAAGTTATTGATAATATTGTATTTCTAACCTAGGTTGTGGGTCTGAGTGTTCAGTTTATTTTTTCACATGCTTATTTACACTTTTTTGTATATTGTAATTGTTTTTCAGAGAAAAAGTATATGTCAAAAATGAAAAGTGTTTTTAGAAAAATATTTTTCATGCTAAGAAAATACAAACATTTTTATACAGGTTATTAGGAACTGGAGAAGAAAAATGATTTCTTTAGATAGCTCAGAATATGTATGATTCTATTGCTATGGTGCTAATTTAAAAGTTTTATAGGAGATGTTTAAGATTCTCTCCTCCTTTCTGTCACAGTTTCTCTGCCTGTCAATACATAGACATTTCAGACGTGTGGAAAGGCAAACTGAGGAGGAGAAAAACCCAAAACCAATCACATGAAGGAAAACTCCGCAACCAGATATTCTAGACAGAAATGCAAGCAAGCTGAATTAGAAAGGGGACACTAATCAGCTTCTGCCTAGGCATACTTGGCTTCAATTACTTTTAATAGGTTTTCCTTAACATAAATTAACTTTTTAACATCACCTGCAAAGTGACCTGCAGTTATTTGCAAGTCATTTCTCATTCTAGCAAATTCTTTCTTTTCAGCTTAAGATAGCTACTCGGTTTCTGTTTCCAGATAGTAGCAGAAACAGAGACATTACGCATATGGTTCCCAGATTCAAGTCTTCTCTTTACGCTTCCATGGCAGCAGGTCAACTTGCCAAACACTGACCATGTCTTTCTCTCTCCTGAGGTGAGTGCAATTCAGCTTCCTGCACTCCAGGTGACCTCTCTGGAAAATGAGGAAGCTGAAGAGCGAGGCCGATTCAAATCACTGCTCTCCCATTCATCAGCTGGGTGACCCTAAGCAAGTAACTTTGCTTCTCTGTATCCATTTCCTTACCCATAAATCAGAATTATTTATTTCTCACTCTCAGGGTCATCATGACAATTGTATGATTTGCTGTTTGTGTCAGTACGTATACTGGCTGACACATGACTGATGACAAATTGCGCTATCTCTCTGTATGTGAACAATAGGCCAGCCCTGTCTTTAATATTATTATTATCATTTAATCCCCAGCAGGGGATGTTTTTATTGATGGAGAGAGAGGAAGGGAGGGAGGCAGAGAAGGAGAGAGAGAGAGAGAGAGAGAGAGAGAGAGAGAGAGAGAGAGAGAGATTGATCAATGTGTGAGAGAAAAATTGATCACTTGCCTCCCAGTGCCAGGACCAGGGATCTAACCTACAAGGAATCAACCTGCATCCTTTTGGTGCACGAGATGGTGCTCCAACCAACTGAGCCACCCTGCCAGGGGAAGCCAGCCCTGTTTTTGAAGATATCATCATCTTACAAAAGAAAAATTACCCAATGCTCATGAATTCATCACTTTTGTCTGATAAAACTTTCTGAAATTGAGTGTTTGAGGTTTTGTCTTGTCTAACAATGGAAAAGCTTTTACAATTCACATGGAAACAACAAAACAAGAGGAGCTAATTAAAAGAGTGATTATTTTCTCACCTTTCTAACTTTGTTTTTTAATATTTATTTCATACTAGTAATCCTTGAAATAAAATAAAGGAGTTAAGCAATACAGCAATAAAGTAGTACCTGATCCAAATTTATTCATTTGAGTGATTTCATATTTCTATCACTAGAGATAAGAAACCTCAACATTTCTACTTAGATATGACTGTTTGTGTTTCAGACAGTGGGATCTAGGATCCCACACAGCTATTTCCATATGTAAAGCTAAGCTGATCCAATCTCCTATGATTCAGCTTTTGCTCAGCCAAGCACAGTGAGCTGAGTGAGGTGCTTATGCTCCAAGCCATTCTTCAGAACAAGGTGGACCCCTGTTCCATTCTGCTGCACTAGGACTTATTCTCCCATTTACGCAGTTGTTTCTGTCCTATTAAAACACACACATTTTCTTACGTGTGCTTCCCATTATCATTCATTGTGCCCTTGGAAGAAATGAGTTGTTGGTAGCAACACCCTGCCTCCCTCTTCAGCCCAATGACACCTAGACATTTGCCAACATTATCCTCTTTAAATATTCCTTAGACTTTCCCCAAAATCATGGGTTTATTGCTTCCCCTGCTATATTGATTAAATACCCCTGTTTTTGATTTCAGTAGTTACCACACTCCATACAGTGCTACAATTATATTTAAAAATCTGCTCTTCAGATTCCAATGGGAGTTAATGCTGGATGAAACAAGCTTTTACAATAACAAATTAAACAACTTGCGGATATCAGCAGAATAGGTGAAGACATGGCTGAGACTTGTAATGAACTCTAAAGTAGGAGTCACACATTTGCTACATTTGAAATGTATAAATTTGACTTTAACCTTCATAGTAACGGAAGCCAGGTGGAAAAACCAATCAGTTACAATAGGTTCTGTAAAAACAAGATAAATGCAAACTAAATTTCTGAGAAGTGTAGAATTTTCTGATATAAATAAGTTCTCAGGTGGCCTCAGGAATGGAATAATCATTCTTAAAAACATCATTTTAGACGCCACAACCATGTGCTTTGTGGTACTGTTTCTCAAAATAGCCCTTAATGTCATGGTGACATCTCACCAACATACAATACAGTGAAAGAAGTTCTAACGGACACCCACCTAACATAGGTCACATATTTTCCTCAGGATGTACTAGGTTAAGCAAGAGATCAATATGACAAAATTGAGAAAAAGTAAATTGATAGTCTTTAGAAAATCCTTCATAAATTTTGTTTCTCTTAACTGAGGTTTTGTATAGTAGTGATTGATGGAATGTGGAAGATAAAGTGAACACTGCCTTTAAAGGTAGAGATATATTTAGCAATTGATCAAACCGAGGAGATGTTTGATATTCTCTATTGATACTAAGGAGTCAAAATACTGCAGACTCTATATAAGAATTATGCCTGGATAAGGTGAGTAGTCCTCCTGACAACCACCAGGATAGCAAAAAACAGTAAAAATTTTCTGAGGTCATAACTAAAAAATAGAATAGAAAGTGGAAAGACAACAGGGGGAAACTCCATTACTTGTTACTATATGCATGTATAAATTTGATTTTAAAATTAAAATATTTAAAGTGTATTTTAGAAGATTTCAGATTTTCTCTAATATACAGACAAATAAGTTTCTGAGAAATAAGCCTTGAGACATACATACTTGTATCTGATTGTAATTACTTACAAGATCTTTAGCCTGAGCTGAGGTTCACACGGGGAGTGTTTGTTAGCAAGCTAAGGGACAGCTAAACTCCAGGAGAAGGTGGGGCACTGCTAGGTGGGGTTCCCCTGACTGGGCAGCACTCGCAGCGGCTGGGCCCCCTCCAGGAGCTGCGGGCTCAGAGGGTGAAACCTCGCCATCTTGTAAGGGAAAGAGGATTTTATCGGAAGCCTGAAAACCCACAACTGCGGCGAACAACGAACAGCTGCGAGCCCCAGAACACCGGTCCCCAATCAGCACAAACACGCGAATTCAAAGGAGCTCTTCACTCCACCACGGAAAGGTCAAATTTCAAAGGGGATAAGGAGAGAGAGAACTACATAACCAGACATCTGGGGAAGAGATACCATGGGGAGACAAAGAAACAGCCCGCATAGGAAAGAAAAGCAGGCATCACCAGAAAAGGAAGTAAACGAATTAGAGGCAAGCAACCTATCAGAGAAAGAATTCAGAGAAATGGTCATAAGGTGGCTGAAAAGAATGGAAGACAAATTCGACAATATGAGTAAGAACCAAGAGGAAGTGAAGAAGAACCAAGAAGAAATGAAAAATGACATTGCTGCTGTAAAGAACTCAATAGAAAGCATCCAGAGTAGACTAGAAGAAGCAGAGGACCGCATCAGTGAGCTAGAAGACAAGATGGAAAAAAATACCCAAGTAGAGCGTCTTCTAGAAAAAAAATTAGAAAGCAGGAGGAGAGCCTAAGAGAACTTTGGGACAACACGAAACAAAACAACATCCAAATAATAGGGGTTCCAGAAGGAAAGTAAACTGAGCAAGGAATAGAAAACCTGTTTGAAGAAATAATGACAGAAAACTTCCCTGATATGGGGAAGAAAACACCCACACAAATCCAAGAAGCTCACAGAGTCCCAAGCAAAAGGAACCCCAAAAGACCGACACCAAGGCACATTATAATTAAATTGGCAAACACCAATGACAAAGTAAGAATCTTAAAAATGGCCAGAGAGAGACAGAAAGTTACATACAAAGGAACCCCCATCAGACAAGCAACTGATTTCTCAACAGAAACTCACCAGGCCAGAAGGGAATGGAATGAAATATACAAAGTCATGCAAAGGAAGGGTCTGAATCCAAGAATACTGTACCCAGCAAGGCTATCAATCAAAGTTGAAGGTGAAATCAGGAGTTTCACAGACAAAAAAGGACTAAGGGAATTTATCACCACCAAACCAGCAATGCAAGAAATGCTAAAGGGTCTGCTGTAAAAAAAAAAGATAGGAAGCGAAGAAGGAACACAGGGGTATAGAATAAAAATGGTGACAAATAAGTAACTATCAATAATAACTTTAAATGTAAATGGATTGAATGCCCCAATCAAAAGACATAGGGTAACGGGATTGGATAAGAAAACAAAACCCATATATCTGCTGTCTACAAGAAACCCACTTCAGAAAAAAGGACGCATACAGACTGAGAGTGAAGGGATGGAAAAAGTTTTTCCAGGCGAATGGAAATGAAAGAAAAAAAAAAAAAAGCTGGGGTAGCAATACTTATATCTGACAAATTAGATCTCAAAGTGAAGGACATAACAAGAGATAAGGAAGTCCATTTCATAATACTAAAGGGAGCAATCCAACAAGAAGAAATAACTCTGGTAAACATATACGCACCCAATACAGGAGCACTCAAATACATAAAAAACTCCTGGAGGATATCAAAGGAGAGATTGACAATACAATCATAGTAGGAGACTTTAATACCCCACTATCACCATTGGGCAAATCCTCTAAACACAAAATCAGCAAAGAAACTTCAATCCCAAATGACTCACTAGACCAGATGGAATTAATTGACATCTTCAGAACACTTGATCCCAAAGCCACAGAATACACATTCTTCTCAAGTGCACATGGGTCATTTTCAAAGATAGACCATATGTTGGGACATAGGCAAAGTCTCTTCAAATTCAAGAAGATAGAAATCATATCAAGCGTCTTCTCAGATCACAGAGGCATAAAACTGGAAATCAACTACAATAAAAACAATCCAAAGAAATCAAACACTTGGAGACTAAACAGCATGCTATTAAACAAGGACTGGGTTACCAGAGAGATCAAGGAAGAAATAAAAAAATATCATGGCAACAAATGACAATGAAAACACAACAATCCAAAATCTATGGGACACAGCGAAAGCAGTCTTGAGAGAGAAGTTCATAGCTGTACAAGCCTACTGCAAAAAACAAGAAACAATGGTAATAAATTACCTAACACTACAACTCAAAGAGTTAGAAAGAGAGCAACAAGAAAAGCCCAGTGTAAGCAGAAGGAAGGAAATAATAAAGATCAGAGCGGAGATAAACGACATAGAGACCAAAGAAACAATACAAAAGATCAACAAAACCAAGAGTTGGTTCTTTGAAAGGATAAACAAGATTGATGAACCTCTAGCCAGGCTCACCAAGAAGCAAAGAGAGAGGACCCAAATAAACAAAATCAGAAATGAAAGAGGTGAAATAACAACAGACCTCACTGAAATACAAAGGATTGTTAAAAAATACTACGAACAACTCTATTCCAACAAACTGGACAACCTGGAGGAAATGGACATATTCCTAGAAAAATATAACCTTCCAAAACTCAATCAGGAAGAATCTAAACATCTCAATAGGCCAGTAACTATGGAAGAAATTGAAGCAGTCATCAAAAAGCTTCCGGCAAACAAAAGCCTGGGGCCAGATGGCTTCACAGGAGAGTTTTACCCAACAATCAAGGAAGAACTAAAATCTATCCTCCTCAGATTATTCCAAAAAATGCAAGAAGAAGGAACACTTCCAAGCTCCTTCTATGAAGCCAGCATCACCCTTATACCAAAACCATATAAAGACAACACAATGAAAGAGAATTACAGACCAACATCCCTCATGAACATAGATGCCAAAATACTCAACAAAATCCTAGAAAATCGGCTCCAGCAGTACATCAGAAAGATCATACACCATGACCAAGTAGGATTTATCCCAGGAATGCAATGATGGTACAATATCCACAAATCAATAAACGTGATACATCACATAAACAAATTGAGAGATAAAAATCACATAGTCATATCAATTGATGCAGAAAAAGCATTTGACAAAATCCAACACCCTTTCTTGATAAAAACTCTCAACAAGGTGGAAATAGAAGGATCATACCTCAACATAATAAAAGCTATATATGATAAACCACAGCAAACATCATACTCAATGGGCAAAAACAAAAACCATTTCCCCTAAGAACAGGAACAAGACAGGGATGCCCACTCTCACCACTCCTGTTTGACATAGTACTGGAAGTATTAGCCATTGCAGTTAGACAAGAAGAAGAAATAAAAGGCATCCAAATTGGAAAAGAAGAAATAAAGCTGTCCTTATTTGCAGATGACATGATATTGTACATAAAAAACCCGAAAGACTCCATCAAAAAAACTAATAGACTTGCCGAAACCGGTTTGGCTCAGTGGATAGAGCGTCGGTCTGCGGACTCAAGAGTCCCAGGTTCGATTCCGGTCAAGGGCATATACCTTGGTTGCGGGCACATCCCCAAGAGGGGGTGTGCAGGAGGCAGCTGATCGATGTTTCTCTCTCATCGATGTTTCTAACTCTCTATCCCTCTCTCTTCCTCTCTGTAAAAAATCAATAAAATATATTTAAAAAAAAACTAATAGACTTAATAAATGAATTCGGCAATGTAGCAGGATACAAAATTAACGCCAATAAATCTATGGCATTTCTATACACCAATAGTGAACTTACAGAAAGAGAGACTAAAAAGCAATCCCATTTACCATCACACCAAAAATTAAGATACCTAGGAATAAACTTAACTAAGGAGGTAAAAGACCTATACTCGGAAAACTACAGGTCACTGAAAAAAGAGATAGAGGAAGACGTAAACAGATGGAAGAACATACCATGTTCATGGATTGGTAGAATCAACATCATTAAAATGTCCATACTACCCAAAACAATCTACAGATTCAATGCACTCCCCATTAAAATACCAACAGCATATTTCAAAGACCTAGAAAGAACTCTCCAAAAATTCATCTGGAATAAATAAAGACCCCGAATAGCCACAGCAATCCTGAGAAAGAAGAATAAAGTAGGAGGGATCTCAATACCAGATTTCATGCTGTATTACAAAGCCACTGTTCTCAAAAAAACATGGTACTGGCACAAGAACAGACATATAGATCAATGGAACAGAATAGAGAATCCAGATATCTACCCAAACCACTATGCTCAATTAATATTTGACAAAGGAGGCATGAACATACAATGGAGTCAAGATAGTCTCTTCAATAAATGGTGTTGGGAAAATTGGACAGATACATGCAAAGAAATGAAACTAGATCACCAACTTACACCATACACAAAAGTAAACTCAAAATGGATACAGGACTTAAACATAAGATGGGAAACCATAAAAATACTAGAGGAACCCACAGGCAGCAAAATCTCAGCCATATGCCAAAAGAACTTCTTCACTGACACTGCCCCTAGGGCAATGGAAGCTAAAGAGAAAATAAACAAATGGGACTACATCAAAATAAAAAGCTTTTTTGCAGCAAAAGAAACCATCAACAAAACAAGAAAGCCCACTCTATGGGAGATCATATTTCCAAATGTTATCACTGATAAAGGTTTAATCTCCAACATCTACAGGCAGCTTATGCAACTTAATAAAAGGAAGATAAATGATCCAATAAAAAAATGGGCAATGAACCTAAATAGAATCTTTTCAAAAGAAGACAGAAGGAAGGCCAAGAGACACATGAAAACATGCTCAAAGTCACTAATTATGCGAGAGATGCAAATCAAAACGACAATGCGATACTATCTCACACCTGTCAGAATGGCTATCATCAACAAATCAACAAACGACAAGTGTTGGCGAGGATGCGGAGGAAAAGGAACCCTCGTGCACTGCTGGTGGGAATGCAGACTGGTGCAGCCACTGTGGAGAACAGTATGGAGTTTCCTCAAAAAACTGAAAATGGAACTCCCATTTGACCCAGTAATCCCACTTCTAGGAATATATCCTAAGAAACTAGAAACACCAATCAGAAAGGATATATGCACCCCTATGTTCATTGCAGTACAATTTACAATAGCTAAGATTTGGAAACAGCCTAGGTGCCGTTCAGCAGATGACTGGATCAGAAAACTATGGTACATCTACACAATGGAATACTATGCTGCCATAAAAAAAGAAGGAATTCTTACCATTTCAGCAACCTGGATGGAATTGGAGAACATTATGCTAAGTGAAATAAGCCAGGCAATGAAAGAAAAATACCACATGATCTCACTCATTTGTGGATAATAAAGAACATTATAAACTGATGAACAAAAAGATAGATACAGAGGCAGTAAAGCATCAAATAGACTCAAATTATAGCAGGAAGTTTAGGGAGAGGTGGGGGAGATAAGAGCTCTACCGAAGGACTTGTATGCATGCATATAAGCATAACCAATGGATGCAAAACTCTGGGGGGTGAGGGCATGTATGGGAGTAGCGGGGGCAATGGTAAGATATGTAGACATATAATACTTTAATAAAAAATATACAAGAAAAAGATCTTTAGCCCATTAACACCACGTATCATCCTATCTAATAAAAGAGTAATATGCAAATTGACCATACCTCCGCTACACCCACAAGCCATGACCACAAGCCATACCCACAAGCCAATCAGGAGCAAATATGCAAATAAACCCAACCAAGATGGCTGCAGCCACAGAGAGCAGGAGGGAGGCTTGGGTTTCCCTGGCAATGGAGGAAGCCAAGCTTTCTGCCTGCTCTTGCTGGCCTAGGCCTCCACTCAAAGCTACAAAGTTTCAATGATAGAAGATAAATAAAACCAAACAGAAATGGTGGAAGCCACAGAGCTGGAAAGAGCAGGAGACTAGGGTTGCCCCCGGTGATGGAGGAAGCCAAGCTTCTGAAACCCTGGCCTGCCTTGGCCTCCACTCCAGAGTATAAAGTTTCAATGATAGAAGATACATAAATCCCAAAAGAAATGGCTGCCACCAGGAGCAAGCAGGAGGTTTGGCTCCACTCCAGGCTACAAAGTTTCAATTATAGAAGATAAATAAATCCCAGATACCAGGGCCTCCGCTTGGGTCGCCGGGGGGCATGGCCAGCCTGCAAACTACCACAGGCCCCTCGCCTAGGCTGCCCCACGCCCCAAGGGAACCCCCATCCTGATCTGGGACACCCTTCAGGGCAAACCAGCTGGCCCCCACCTATGCACCAGGCCTCTATCCTATCTAATAAAAGAATAATATGCAGATTGACCATCACTCCAACACACAAGATGGCTGCCCCTATGTGGTCAAAGATCCTGCCCCCATGTGGACACAAGTTGGCCACCATAAGAAGGCCAGCAGGGGAGGGCAGTTGGGAGGGACCAGGCCTTCAAGGGAGGGCAGTTGTGGGGGACCCAGGCCTGCAGTGGAGAGCAGTTGGGGGGGACCAGGCCTGCAGGGGAGGGCAGTTAGGGGTGACCAAGCCTGCAGGGGAGGGCAGTTAGGGGTGACCAGGCCAGCAGGGGACGGCAGTTAGGGGTGACCAGGCCTGCAGGGGACGGCAGTTAGGGGCAAACAGTCTGGCAGGGGAACAGTTAGGCATCAATCAGGCTGGCAGGGGAGTGGTTAGGGGGTGATCAGGCTGGCAGGCAGAAGTGGTTAGGGGCAATCAGGAAGGCAGGCAGGCAGGCAAGCAGTTGGGAGCCAGCAGTTCTGGATTGTGAGAGGGATGTCCCAGATTGGAGAGGGTGCAGGCTGGGCTGAAGGACACCCCCCTCCATGCATGAATTTCGTGTACCATGCCTCTAGTTGATGATATTTAAGTAGCATCTTCTATTTATAGGAGTAGGCATTTCTTTCCAATCTCTATATTGAAAGGTCACACATTTTCATACAAATATACTGTTAATAATGAACAAACATGTCAACATTAAGTAGGAGGAGCTTTAACATGTAAAGAGCTTGGATGTTGCCACTCCCATTCTACCAAGAAGAGAAAGTTCAACAAATTGCAAATTGATAACTTTTCTTCAAGCAGTCACAGAACTGAGGCCTCATGAAAAACTGCCATCTGAAAATCTGGAGACAGGTAATCCAGAGCCACAGTCCACATCTACTTACCTGGAGCCATACCTGGAATGGACACTGACATGGTTATTTGGATGAATTGCTAGAGGCTGTGTGAACGAGAAACTGAGAGCTGTAGCCATAGTTTCCTCCCACAATTTCATAGATTTTTACCACCAGAAATTCCATCAGTTTCTCATAATAGAGTCAAGAAAGATCCCCTCATAGCTCTGGCACAGGGAGAGGAAAGGTAATTATTGAGAAATATGTGCAAGGAATTATCCATAACAAAGGCCTATTCTCTATTATAGCATTAACATCATATATTAGATAAGATCTAAAATCAAGAATCTAAGCTTTACCTTAGGAAACAACAGAAAATAACACTTTAAGCCTAAAGCTAGAGGAATAAAATAAATAACTAAAATTAGATCAGAAATCAATGAACCTGAAAATAGAAAAATAATACAGAAAATCAAGTAAAACAAGTGGGTTCTTTGAAATATCAATACAGTTAATAAGCCACTTGCTAGAGTAATTAAGAAAAGAAGAGTAGCTGGTTTGGCTCAGTGGATAGAGGATAGGACTGCAGACTGAAGGGTCCCGGGTTCGATTCCGGTCAAGGGCACCTGCCAGGGCTGCATGCTCAATCCTCAGTAGAAGGTGTGCAGGAGGCAGCCAATCAATGATTCTCTCTCATCATTGATGTTTCTATCTCTCTCCCTCTCCCTTCATCTCTGAAATCAATAAAAATACATTAAAAAAAAGAGGAAAGATAAAGATTAACAATTTCATAAATGAAAGAGAGGCAATCATTATTAATACTGGCAATATTAAAATAAGAAAGAAATAATATGAATAATCCTAGACCCCAAAATTTAAGAATTGATAACTGAGATGAAATAGACTCATTCCTTGAAAAATGCAAACTATCAAAACTAAAAGTTGTCAAATATCAAAGGCCACTGAATCCTCCCTTCTTAATTATGAAGGCAGATTATATTTATATGTGTCTAAATAAAAAGATATTAACACATTTTAACATATTAACATATATTAACAGATTTTATATATGTTAAGTTAATAATTGAGACTGAGGAACATTTGTTGAATAAAAATAATAACCTAATTCTAGCTGCTATACTTAAAGCCTAAGGACTTTTGCCTTACATTTCAGAAGCCTTATCAGATTGATCATTTAAAGAAAAGACCATATTCTAGCTATCTCACTTATTCTTCAATCTCTGAATGGTGAGTTGGTAGATTTTCCCCAATTTTTTTGTTGTTAATCCTCACCTGAAGATATTTTTTCTATTGATATTTAATTTTTTAATTTTTTAAATATATTTTATTGATTTTTTACAGAGAGGAAGGGAGAGGGATAGAGAGTTAGAAACATCAGTGAGAGAGAAACATTGATCAGCTGCCTCATGCACACCTCCTACTGGGGATGTGCTGGCAACCAAGGTACATGCCTTTGACCAGCTGCCTCATGCACACCTCCTACTGGGGATGTGCTGGCAACCAAGGTACATGCCTTTGACTGGAATCGAACCCGAGACCTTTCAGTCTGCTGCCTGACGCTCTATTGATTTTTTAGAGATAGTGGAAGGGAGGGTGTGGGGAGAGAAAGAGATGATAGATAGATAGATGACAGATAGATAGATAAATAGATAGACGATAGATAAACATAGATGTGAGAGAGAGACATCAGCTGGTTGCCTCCCGAATACACCCTGATCGAACCTGCAACCCAGGTATGTGCTCTTGGCTGGGAATGGAACCTGAGACCCTTCAGTGAGTGGGCTGATGCTCCAACCACTGAGTGACACCAGCCAGGACCCAATATTTTTCTCATGCCATCTCATTCATAACAACAAATACTCCACCAGAAGGAAATAATGGAAAATGTTAGTGTAATTATTAGATTAAGATAAAGCATGTTACTTTTCATGTGTTTTAGGGGAGTGATATCTTGAGCCAACTAACAAGATGAAACGATTACTAGTTGAAGTGAGTGGGAGGCTAGTAAATTGAGGTAGGGATTATGATTATAATTTATTTATTAAATTATTATTCCCCAATAAGTCCACTAGAAAACAAAAAAGAGGAGAAATAATTACAAACAATTTTAAATGCACCATGCAGTCCATTTATTTTATTTTATTTTTTTAATATTTTTATTGATTTCAGAGAGGAAAGAAGAGGGAGAGAGAGTTAGAAACATCAATGATGAGAGAGAATCATTGATCGGCTGCCTCTTGCACTCCCCACACTGGGGATCGAGTCCACAACCCTGGCATGTGCCTTTGACTGGAATCGAACCCGAGACCCTACGCTCCTCTACTGAGCCAAACCAGCTAGGGCACAGTCGATTTATTTTAGTGACATTCTTAGATCTCTATATTTTTGTACCTCTATTTTATGGAAAAAATATGTTAGTGATAAAATTAGAAGTATGTTAATAAAATTTAATACTGATTATGGGTTGCTATGTGTATTATATGAGATAAGGTATAAAAACTTTTTCAAGCCAACTCCAACATAACATTAACCCCTTTTATTTTGCTATAAGTTCATAGTATGTGAAATGAAGAGACTTTCTATATTTACTTCAGGTTATAATATATAAGTGAAAATGTCCTTTAAAATTGAAATATTAGATGTTCTAATTTATTATGTACTGGTTTTAATATGCAGGTATATTTCTAATTAAAAATACAATATGCGCTATTGGTTGCTATTATTCTGCCACAATGTTTTGTATTCACCAGTAAAAGTGAGTGAAGAATCTTTAATTATATAAATGTAAATATTCTCATCAACTTTGTTGATTTATAATTACCATCAGGTTTTGGAACAAACATTTCAACTCCTTTTCATTTCCCATTGTCATTCTGTTGATGAAGATAATGTGAATTTTAGGAAAACTTGTATTAAATTGCTGCCTTTGTTTACTTTAATCTTAAAATATCAGTGAGAAGTTGTATTCTTGTGAAAATAATATTAAAAGAGACACACATGAATGTGAAAACAAAATCCTTTCTGCTGTACATATTAATTAAAGTGTTAATATAGCAAACACAACATGTTGTAGGGCATGGGACGGGAAAAATTGTTCATGCTCACCATGAAATAGTGAATTGTAGTATGCAGTTATTATCCCAAAGATATTTTCAAGAGTAAAATAATGTAAATATTACATATAGAAACTAAATCAACATGTAGGAGATATAATGTCTTCTCAAAGATTAAATGTATAAACAGTTTACTCTGAGTGTTCTGAGAAACAATGTCAGAATTCGCATAGTACTTCTTTATAATGTCTGTGTCTGTACTTCAGATGGCATTTCCTTTATGATTAATGTTTTCTTAATGTAAAAATTCCATTAAAAGTACTCAAAGACCTCCTATCTTCACTATTTTTTCTATTTAAAATAAACAAATATACTTGCTTTTCAAACTGTAATTTACGAGGTAGTATAATAATACTTATTAGTTTTATAACAGAATTCTTAAGATAATAGCAAAAATAATTTCAGAAAGAAGAAATTGCAGAATTGGGTATTAAAGAAAGGAGGAGCTTAAACTTCTGATTTATACTAGCATCATGGCTAGCTATATCCTCTAAGAGTTTCTGACAGTGTAGAACAATTATATCACACATAAGATATTTTGTGTAAACCTGATCATTTGGAACAATGTTGAGAAACATGGCAAGGGCTCTCCTCCAATAAAAATAATAAGGCAATGCTCACACATTGGATAATCTGTAAGAAAGAATTTAGCCTGAGAATAGATGTTATTGGCAGTACTAATCTTGACAAAATGAGGGAAGGAAGCTCTTACAACAGAACTCAGACTATATAAGAGAGCCGATGTGGTCCTAGATAGGTGCCATCCCATTAACCCTCCTAAGTCATCCCCCCCCCACCCTTTTTCCTTTTAAAAGAAAGTTAGAGCACATCTTATCTGCAGGAATACTAACCAAATTTCCCATTTAGGACTTTAAAGTCTCAAAATTAAAAATAAATACTGCAAAAAGAAAATTAAAGCACAAAGATCATGAGTATACAAAAAGATAAGCAAAAAATCAAAACTCATTTAGACTATCAAAGACTAAAGGTATTAGAACTATACAAATAAGAAAAAAATAAACAAAAGTTATTTATGAAATGTTAAAGAAATAAGGGATAAAATCACAAAGATGGGCAAAGATATTTTACATATAAATTAATCAGAAAGATATAGGCAAATGGAACTACTAAAATAATAAACTTATAAATTTAAATAAACATTCAAAAAATAAAACTGCAGATTAAACACTGCTGAAGAGAGCAATACTATATGAGAACATAAATAAGAATAAATTACCTAGATTAAAGTCAAGGAGGTGGAGAACAGAAAGGAAGTCTTCCTAATGGAATTAGGAAGTCGTCAATCTGTATAATTGTAGTCCCAGAAAGAGTAAATAGAAAGAATGTAATGCAATCAATATATAAACCAATACCTAAAGAAAGCATAATTTCACAAATTCTTCTCTCTCTCTCTCTCTCTCTCTCTCTCTCTCTCTCTCTCTCTCTCTCCAGTGCTAAAATGTTCCTGGCCCTCCACCAAAAAAAAAAAAAAAAAAAAAAAGTCTCCCAAGTCATTTTATAATCCAAAAACTCTGTGATACATTTCCAAATACATCCTAAAAGGATAGTATACCCGTTGCTTAAAAATCACTTTTCTAGACCTAAGATGAAAATATAATCATTTGACATACCATAATCAAGAGTCCACATTTCAGAAGTGATTATATGAGCACGTAAGACAATGAATATTAAAGATTCAACTTGTGAAATTTAATTTTAAATCTTGAAAGTATTGATATTCAAGAGATACAGTTCTAGAACTAACACATACCAGGTCTGCAGAGGTAAGATATACAATTTCATAACTTCATAAGTCTAATCGATTCAAGTCAGTGCTGTCAGTCTAGTGCACTCTTGTGTCTTCTAATTTTACCTGGGACTCTTTTACCTGAGTCACTTAGAAGATTGGCTCATGGGGTGGGGGGGGGAAGCAATGGTAAGATATGTACACGTATAATACCTTAATTAAAAGATGGGGAAAAAAAGAAGATTGGCTCATTGTGCCGTCAAAATACTGTACCTACGACAAGTGGACCTTTCATGCGACATGATTATTGAAATGCTGGGAATAGTGAGACTTCCCTGAGCTTTCAAGAACAGATGCTGTAGCTATTTTTGTGCCTTTTGTCAATAAATATTTGGAAGTTTTAAAAAACGTGTTATAAAACTTGCTTTTACTTTAACTTATAATTGGTAGCAGGGTTGTAGGTAACAAAGTATGTAGGTCACTCCTGCATATAATCATTAGGGACTATAGATGTTTACCAAATGAACCTGATAATTGCTGAACAAATTGACATAGCTTAGTTCAAACACAGGTATTTACACATATTCCTGCATGTATGAAAGATAAAGTATTAGTCCTGTAATTTCATGTATTTGTATGAGAAGTCATTGAGATTGACATGGAGAAGAATGGTCAGCAAATAGTCATTTTCAAAATAAAAGTAAAAAAAAAATTAAGTTGTGTCTCCTTACTCAATATTAGCAAATATAGGTTATAACTTTCAAGTTAGAAAAGTCAAGCATTAAACATACATAAGTGACCGCTTACAACAAAATGACTGACTTTGATAGGATTAATTGAAAAACTTCAATAGTCAGAGATTAACTGTTTTGGAAAAACTTTTGCATTATTATAACTCTTATGTTAAAATGTTTTAAATAGAGAATTAATTAGTCCAATATCATTTATTTAACTTTTTTGTACCTATCAATAATCACTTGTTATTTATTTATTTATTTATTCTTTATTATTGAGAATATTACATATGTCCCCTTTTCCCTTGTCCTCTCCCAGTCTGACCCCCTCACCTCCCCCCCGCCAGCCCTGGCCTTTACTACCACCACCCCCATTGTCTGTGTCCATTGGTTATGCTTATATGCATACAAGTTATTTGGTTGATCTCTTTCCTCCCAACTTCCTCCCCACCGCCCCGCCCACCCTCCCCTGCCTTCCCTCAGAGGTTTGACGGTCTGTTTGATGCTTATATTTCTCTGGATCTATTTTTGTTCATCAGTTTATGTTGTTCATTATATTCCACAAATGAGTGAGATCATGTGATACTTATCCTTCTCTGACTGGCTTATTTTGCTTAGCATAATGCTCTGCAGGTCCATCCATGCTGTTGTAAATGGTAAGAGTTCTTTCTTTTTTACAGCAACATAGTATTCCATGGTGTAGATGTACCAAAGTTTTCTAATCCACTCGTCTGCTGATGGGCACTTAGGCTGTTTCCAAATCTTAGCTATTGTAAATTGTGCTGCTATGAGCATAGGGGTGCATATATCCTTTCTGATTGGTGTTTCTGATTTCTTGGGATATATTCCTAGAAGTGGGATTACTAGGTCAAATGGGAGTTCCATTTTTAATTTTTTGAGGAAACTCCATACTGTTTCCCACAGAGGCTGCCCTAGTTTGCATTCCCACCAGCAGTGGACCAGGGTTCCCTTTTCTCCACATCCTCGCCAGCACTTGTTTGTTGATTTGTTGATGATAGCCATCCTAACAGGTGTGAGAAGGTACCTCATTGTCATTTTGATTTGCATATCTCAGATGATTAGTGACTTTGAGCATGTTTTCATATGTCTCTTGGCCTTCTGTATGTCCACTTTTGAAAAGTGTCTATTTAAGTCCTTTGCCCATTTCTTGATTGGGTTACTTATCTTCCTTTTGTTAAGTTGTATGAGTTCCCTATAAATTTTGAAGATTAAACACTTATCAGGTGTCACATTGGCAGATATGTTCTCCCATGAAGTGGGCTTTCTTGTTATTTTGTTGATAGTTTCTTTTGCTGTGCAGAAGCTTTTTATTTTGATTTAGTCTCATTTGTTTATTTTCTCCTTAGTTTCCATTGTCATAGGAGATGTGTCAGTAAACATATTGCTATGAACTACATGTGGTATTTTGATGCCTATGGATTGTTCTAAGATTTTTATGGTTTCCTGTCTTATGTTTGAGTCCTTTATCCATTTTGAGTTTATTTTTGTGTATGGTGTAAGTTCATGGTCTAGTTTCATTTTTTTGGATGTATCTGTCAAATTTTCTCAATACCATTTATTGAAGAGACTGTCTTGACTCCATTGTATGCTATTGCCTCCTTTTTCAAATATTAATTGAGTGTAATGGCTTGGGTCAATTTCTGGGTTCTCTGTTCTGTTCCATTGGTCTATTTATCTGTTCTTGCACCAGTACCAGGCTGTTTTGAGAACAGTGGCTTTGTAATATAACTTGATGTCTGGTATTGTGATCCCTCCAACTTTGTTCTTCAGGATTGATGCAGATATCTGGGGTCTTTTTCTATTCCATATAAATTTTTGGAGAGTTTGTTCTAGAAATCTATGGCATTTTTTATACACCAGTAATGAACTCACAGAAAGAGAAACTAAAAAACAATCCCATTATTTCCCATAGATGAATGAGATCATGTGATACTAGAAATATACATATAAGAACAGAAAATGAGACAAGCAATAATGGTTATGCTGAGAGGCAAATGAATCAGTCTGTAGTGAGTTTCTTTCTGGGCCAACAGTTCTTTTGAGTCCCAATTTCGAACAACATAAACTGATGAACAAAAACAGACCCGGAGACAGGGAAGCATCGATCAGACTGTCAGGCCTCAGAGAGAGGGGAGGGGAGAGTGGGAGTAGCGGGGAAGAGATCAACCAAAGGACTTGTGTGCATGCATATAAGCCTAACTGGTGGTCACAGACAACAGGGTGGTGGGGGCATGCGTGGGGAGGGGTTTGGGATGGGAATGGGGAGATGAGGACAAATATGTAATACCTTAATCAATAAAGAAATAAAAAAATAAAAAATAAAAAACAATCCCATTTAACATTGCAACAAAAAATTTAAGATACCTAGGAATAAAATTAACTAAGAAGGTGAAATACCTGTACTCAGAAAACTACAGGTCATTGAGAAAGAAATAGAGGAAGATATAAACAAGAGGAAGAATATACCATATTCATGGATTGGTAGAATCAACATCATTAAAATTTCCATGCTACCCAAATAAATCTATAGATTCAATGCAGTCCCCATTAAAATACCAACAGCATATTTCACAGACCTATATAACTTTTAAACTCCAAAAACATCCATCCAATATGGTAACTTTTATATTCATCGAAATGTCTTCTTTTAGCTGTTTCTCCAATTTCTATCTACTTTTTCAGGACTGATATTAGTCACTACTAAAACCAATTAAATCAATATTACTCAGGTTCTCAAAGTAGTCCCCTCCAAATCCCCTGAAAAACAAAAGAAAATGACAAAAATGTTGAAATTATTGTTTTAAAAATACATAGTCAAATATATAAATGCAGAATAAATAAGTGTAGTTGTATTTTTAATATTTCAAAATGGCATGTTATTTAATCTAAGCTCTCACAATTTCGGCTTCAGATAACTTACCTCCTTATTAACTATGCAGATATAGATTTACTATCCCTTCCTAAAACATTTGAGACACGATATGGTTTAAATTTCAAAATTTCTCAGAATTAGGAAGATACACAGTTTCCAAGTAACATTCCCAGGACTGGGGGGAGCAGATAAGCATATTTTCAGATTATGGAAAACAATTTTTTTTTCTCTGACATTGAAATTCAGAATTACATATAATAGAATGTAGAAATCTTTTCATTTCTACAAGCTTTCTTTCACTTTGCAATACTATTTCCCATTCTTAATAGTTTCTAATATTTCTATATTTGCTATCCCTTGTTAGACATCTTCACCTTTAATTACAGCCAATGCCAAAGGAATACTGTTGTATTTTCATTTTTGTCTCTTTTTCACACAGACTCTCTTTTTCGCGCTATTTGATACCATGTCCTATATTTCCAGGTCCATAAGAATCTTTCCTCATATAAACTGTTACTTTAAATTGAATAAAATTGAATTTTTATGTTATAAATTATTTTGAATCTCATATCTGATCATGTTTTGTGTGACTATGATTGCAAAGATATTGCTTAACAGTAATTGAAAATGGATTTTCTTTACTATATAATTTTATTAAACACACACACACACACACACACACACACACACACACCCCAATGCTATTTCCTAAACAGGAAATTATAAACACTTATATACTGGCTACTTTGGGTAAATTTTTTTCCTATGGTAATCTATTTTTAAGTTCTCACACATTTTCTTGTCTTCACTTGAACTGATTAATTCAACCATTTAATATTTAAATTGACTGTTGAGATTGTGTCTGACCATTTGATAGGGACATAATAATTACTGTGAAGTCAAATATCTTTGACTGTGGGAGCACTAAGTTTTCCTTGCATATAAATGCATCATAATTACAACATAAATGGTTGAATGCATTGTGATTTGGTAGTCTGACATTCTGGAATTGTCACTAACACAATGAAATGTTGATCAAGGTTGTCTTCATTGAAATCTTTGCTCATCATCTGTTTCTGTTTATTTAGTTCACAATAGAGTTTGTGTTATAAATTGCTACATTATTATTTTTATAGCGTTTTCAAGTACTGTTATACACTACCTAGATAAGCAAATATTTCTAATATAAATAAAAGTATTTGCATAACAAATACGTTTTCTTAGAGACCACAAGCTCTTTATTTTGTCCAAACATAATGATTCTTTTTGACTTGTGTTGTAACACGTTACTTTTGAAAAATATTGTTGCTGCCAATGTGTAGCTTTGAGTGAATCAAATTCTTTTTGAATAAGTGAAATTTTGAGTTATCTACTATTTCTTGCAGTGCAGTATTGTTTACAATTAATCATTCTAATTCTTTCAGTACCTAAATCACTTGAATGATACTGGAAAACTGATATAAAAATAGACAAAGTAGCCTAACCACTGTGACTCAGTGGTTGAGTCAATGACTTAAAGCAAGTGATTGTAGAAGAAACAGTAAAGAATAATAAAACTAGTATAATTTATAATTGGTCTTAAGTAAGATTAGTTTATAAAGGGGAAAATGACAAATTAATTTTAAAGTAAATTTAATTTATTAATGATTTCAATATAGAACAGGTTTTTAGCCGACTGATGTAAAAAATAGTAGACGGTGGACGAAAGAGAAAATAAGTGTTAAGATTCATGATTTATACGCATGTCTCAGTGGTTAAGCATTGAGCTATAAACCATGATGTCAAGGTTGAATTTCCCATCAGGGCACATGCCTGAGTTGTGGGCTCAATCCCCAGTGTGGGGCATGCAGGAGGCAGCCAATCAATGATCCTCTCTCATCATTGATATTTCAATCTCTTTCTTCATTCCTTTCTGAAATCAATAAAAATATATTAAAAATATTTATAAAGGCAATGATTAACATGGCATTGCATATAAATATCACAGCATAAATACACATGTTAAAATGTCAAGTGCAACTATTTGAAAATGTTAATAAGTTTTCAAATTTATAAATCATTAAAAAATGGAACTAAAAGACTGTATAAATTCATCAAAAAGCAATAGTACAGGGTAGGACAAAAGTAGGTTTAGTTCTGAGTATGTGGAACAGTTTATTCTTGTATTATTACTTACTGATTATTGTATAATTTTCCATATGAACAATTCTATACTTACTTTTTCCCAACCATGTAATTTTTTTATGAAGCAGAGAAAATAAAACAAAACAAAAACAAGAACATAAAGTAGTCAGGAAACAAACTAAATATCTTAGTAATCACAAATAAAGTATTTGAAAATTAACAATTTAAAAGCACTACACTTTGAAGAAAATGACTCATAAATAGTGTCATAAAAGGAGAAAACAGCTTATAGTATCTATATATATAAAACCCGAATATGCAAATAGACTGAACGGTAGAACAACCAGTCACTATGACGTGCGCTGGCCACCAGGGGGTGCTCATGGAACATGGCAGGTGTCGGCAGAAGGGGGCAGAACGTGGAACATGACGGGCATCGGCCCCAGTGGGATGGTGGAGCAGGTGAGCGGGGATGCCAGACCACGTTGGGGCTCCAGTTGCTGTCAACAGGGTGAGCCTCTGGTGGTTACAGGAAACTCTTTGCTCCTGCATGCTGCAGTCTTGCCAGGAGCTCGCACCTGCTGCCGACACTGGCCCCACTCACACCTGCTGTGGGTACCAGAGCTGCCACTCACACCCGCTGCTGGTGCCCAGTGGGTGGGAGTGGTGACTGCTTGCCCCAATTGCCCCTCAGGGCTTCTCCACCTACTCCTGCTCCTGAGGGGCATTCAGGACCAGAAGTCACCTCTCGCACCTGCTGCTGGCGACGGCCTCGCTTGCACCCATTGTTGGCACCCAGTGCTGGTCCTGATCTCTTGATTCTGTCAGTAGGTATGAGTGGCTGCTGGCCCCAATCATCCCTGAGGGCTTCTCTACCTCCCCCTGCTCCTGAGGGGCGATCGGGGAAGCAGCCGCTGCTCACACCCACTGATGGCCCTGACTCTGCTTGCACCCACAGTTGGTGCCGGCCCCAATCTCTCTGCACCGTCAGCAGGTGTAAGTGGGGCCAGCGCTGTCAGCACATGGGAGCAGCGGCTGCAGGAGTGGGGTTGCCAGCAGACAGGGGACAGGGGGCTGCAGTGGGAGGGGCCAGGCAGGGGCGTGGAGGATGGTCCAAGACCCGCCCCTGTGCCCACCACAGCCTCGCAGCCCTTTGTTCCTTTCAAGGTGCATGAATTTGTGCACTGAGCCCCTAGTATGTATTATATATATAAAACAACAAGATGTATTATATCAAAGTTAGAGAAAAGGGAATATTTATTAGTTAATGCATTGAAGAGGACAAATAGCTATCTTTGTAACTAATAAAATCTGTAATCCTTTTAAAAAGTACATTCATTTATTCCATCTATTACATTAAAAACTTATGTTATACCAGGTGTGTTTTGGCCTCTAGAAAGGAAGCGTGTAACAGAAGCAATTTCATAGGGTTATGAAAAAAATAATGAAGTTGCTTGAAACTGAGATTGCAAAGACCATAGAAAGAACAGATGGTTATGATGGATCTGAGAAATCAGTTTGGGGCACGTTTGTTTGAGTTACTTGGTAAAAAACCAAGTATAGATGTCAGGTAGAAAGTTGATTATATATGTCTTTGGGTCAAGGTGAAATCCAGTTTGGATTTTAAAGTCTTTGTGTAGAAACTGCATTTAAAAATATGTGACTTTATGATATTTGGTAAGTGTATAATGCAAATAAAAATAAACAAACAAGAAATCCAAGGACTGGGCTAGCTGTTGGTAACTCCAACATTAGAGTAGGAAATGAGAGACAACAGTTAAAAAATAAATACAAAAGGTTAGCATGTACAAGGGGATCCAGGAGAGTGCTGATAGTCTGGAATACAAGTTGAAAATGTGTTCCAAGCATGTCTCTCTAGACAAATGCTGCTGATAAATCAAGCAAGGTGAAGACTGAGAGCTGACTGTTGTATTTAATAAGTCAGTGTCAATGTACGAGTTATTTTGGTAGCGTGATAGAAGCAATAGGCCCAACTGCAGTGGGCTCAGGGAATACTATGAAGAGAAAAATTAGAATATATGTGTTGAGACAAGGCATGCGGGAGTTTTATTGCTTGCTTGTTTGTTTTTTAAGTTTGTATATTAAATACGGGAAGCAGGATATAGAGATTTGTTTGTTTTTTGTTTTTGTTTGTTTGTTTGTTTGGTTTAAGATGGGAGAAAAAGCAGCAGATTTGAAGAAGGATGTAAAATGTCCTGCCCCTGCCTAAAGGAAATCAGTGAAAGAGTGGCAGCGATTGATGGAGTGATGTACTTCAGAAACTATCGAGGAGAGAAATTACTGCATGCCTGAAGGAGTTGCTTTTGGCTAGCGGTGTGGACAGTTTATTTGTAGTGAAACAGAAAGATATACGTCACCACAAATACCATTAGGTGGAAGCGATGGCAGCAGCTTGAGGAGCATTTCTTCAGTCAAAGGGAAAGGAGGTCTTCTGTTGGGAGTGTAGATGGTAGATGTCTCAGAAGGCAGCGCGGTATCTGGCATGGTCATCTGAAGAGCGGCAGAGGGAACAGACAAAGGGAAAATAGAACGACTGCCAAGGAGCAGAAGAGGTACCTACAAGCTACAAAAATGATTCTTAGTGCAAACAGTGACGATGCTCATAACTGTTTTGCCACTGTATTCCAGCGGGCAGACGTGAGGGAGAGGCGGGCAGAGAGGGAACCAGGGTTATATATTACCAGTGAGTACAATAATGCTACAGAGGGGGAAAAGGAGTTGAAAATATAAGCAAGAGATTAATTATAATGGCTTACCGTGAAATTCAGGCTAGGTGAAGACAGAAAAGAAGCCATAAAATGAAGGAGAAACAATGACAAATCAGAGGATTAATACCTTTCAGGTTGTGGTGACAGGTGTTGAGATTTTAGAGCATGCGGACGGGGAGAAGAAAAGGTAATTAGAGAGCAGCATCCTGGAAACTGAGATTATGGAAGCTTTGCGTGAACTTGTAATGAGAAGATCTAGTGTGTAACTGGGCTTTTTGGGTGTGTTATCTATATCAATGTTTAGATAATCAAGAGTTATAAAAGCAGTGATGTTGAAAAGAGTGACAGTACACTGGGAGTTAAAATTTTATTGGGTGGGAGAAGAAATCTAATGTCTATGGATAGTCATAAAAAGGAGGGGTGACATTATTTTTTTTATTTTAAATACATTTTATTGATTTTTTACAGAGAGGAAGAGAGAGGGATAGAGAGTCAGAAACATCGATGAGAGAGAAACATCGATCAGCTGCCTCCTGCACACCCCCCACTGGGGATGTGCCCGCAACCTAGGCACATGCCCTTGACCGGAATCGAACCCGGGACCCTTGAGTCCGCAGGCCGACGCTCTATCCACTGAGCCAAACCGGTTTTGGCAGGAGGGGTGACATTAAATGTAAATCTGGTTGTACCTGGAGATGAGGAAGAAACATTATCAAAGCTAAGTGTTTTGACGGAAAAGGGAAGACAATGGATTGGATGTGAGGAGGAGGACACCAAATCCCATCTCCAGACCCAGGAACAGAAGAAGGAAAGAAAGTGAAACAGCACCGTTTGAGAATCTTACAGGAGAAACAGTGTCCTCTGGGGGATGGGATGCACTAGGTTTTAGGTTTTAATAACAAGAAAGTAATGTTTTACAAAGTGGTTCAGGTGATTGTGTCAATTACTTATTCTTGCTTAATAAATTATCCAAATCTTAGGGTTTAAAATAACTACCATCCTTTTTTCTTTTTTTATCTCTGAACAAACCATCTAGAAGATTTTGTTGATGTGGGTCAATATTGCTGACACAGGGGCTGGTCATGTGTCTGCAGTAAGTTAGTGAATTGGCTGGCATTGGCTGGCTTGAATGTCTCCGTTCTGCTCCAAATGTTTCTCCTATTACTTTAGCTGTCATTCTCTGTTTTCATGACAATGACAGAAAATTTGAATGAATTCAGAAAAGAAGTATAATAGCCAATAAACGTATTGCAAGTTGTTTGCTTTAATTATAACAAGTGAAACAGAAATTGAAGCCATAAAATGATTTTATACATTTTAAGAAATATGTATAAAATTCAGTGGTAGTCATTCACTTTTGGAGAAAGAATGCACTGATTTTTCATGTCTTGAATGAGTTTCAATAATATGTAACAATATTTAAATTGTAACTACTGACCCCAAAACCATTCTAAGGATCAGCCATGAAAACATATTCACAGTATGTATAGAGAAGGATGTTTAAGGATGTTTATCTTTTTATAAAATACTAGAGGCCCGGTGCACAAAATTTGTGCACAGGGGTGTGTGTGTGTGTGTGTCCCTCAGGCCAGCCTGCATCCTCTCCAATCTGGGACCCCTCGAGGGCAGGTGGACATCCCTTTCACAATCCAGGACTGCTGGCTCCCAACTGCTCGCCTGCCTGCCTTCCTCATTGCCCCTAACAGCTTCTGCCTGCCAGCCTGAGCATCCCCTAACCACTCCCCTGACAGCCTGATTAATGACTAACTGCTCCCCTGCCAGCCTGATTACCCATAACTGCACTCCCCTGAAGGCCTGATCACCCCTAACTGCCCTCTGCTGCAGGCCTCGTTCCCCCCAACTGCTCTCCCCTGCAGGCCTGGGTCCCCCCCAACTGCCCTTCCCTGCAGGCCTGGTCACCCCCAGCTTCCCTCCTCTGCTGGCCTGGTCACCCCCAACTGCCCTTCCCTGCAGGCTTGATCGCCCCCAACTGCCCTCCCTTGTAGGCCTGTTCCCTCCCAACTGCCTTCCCCTGCTGGTCTGATCATCCACAACTGCCCTCCCTTGCAGACCTGGTCCCTTCCAACTGCCCTCCCCTGCTGGCCATCTGTGGCGGCCGTCTTGTGTCCACATGGGGGAAGCCATCTAGTGTGTTGGGGTGATGGTCAATTTGCACATTACTCTTTTATTAGATAGGATAGAGGCCTGGTGCATGGGTGGGGACTGGCTGGTTTGCTCTGAAGGGTGGTGTCCCAGATCAGGATGGGGGTTCCCTTGGGGCGTGGGGCAGCCTGGGCGAGGGGCCTGTGGTGGTTTGCAGGCTGGCCATGCCCCCCGGCGACCCAAGCGGAGGCCCTGGTATCTGGGATTTATTTATCTTCTATAATTGAAACTTTGTAGCCTTCAGTGGAGCCAAGCCTCCTGCTTGCTCCTTGGCCACAGCCATTATTGTTGGGATTTATTTATCTTCTATAATTGAAAATTTGTAACCTTGAGTGAAGGCCAAGGCAGGCCAGGGTTGTGGGAGCTTGGCTTCCTCCATCGCCAGGGGCAACTCAAGCCTCCTGCTCTCTCCAGCTCCATGGCTGCCACCATTTTTGTTGGGATTTATTTATCTTCTATAATTGAAACTTTGTAGCCTCGAGTGGAGGCCTGGGCCTGCCAGGGTGTACGGAAAGCTTGGCTTCCTCCATTGCCGGGGAAACCCAAGCCTCCTGCTCTCTCCATGGCTGCAGCCATCTGGTTGGGTTAATTTGCATACTCACCCCTGATTGGCTGGTGGGCGTGGTTTGTGGATGTAGCGGAGTGATGGTTAATTTGCATATCACCCTTTTATTAGATAGGATTAAACATTATAAGCAACTATAAATGCATAAATAAAGTTTAGGTCAAGTACATTAATCAGGTAAACACTTAAAAGGAATCAGGTAGCACACTAAAATTGGGTAACTGAGCATATTTTAATAAAGGCACTATTTACAATGGTATGGGTACAATTTTAAGAGAAGCATCAAGGTGGCACAGTACCCTGGGGTTAATAACAGTAAAAAACGCCTAGTATCCTGGGCCTGAAAGGGCAAGCTGTTGGAGCCATAATCAGAAACCTGTGCCACCTGACAGGAGATATGATCTTTGGTAGAGAAAGATGGGAAACGGATTTAAGGAGATGAAGGATGAAAGAAGGTTGAGAATAAATGCCCTGTTTTGCTTTCTCCTTTCTGAATATTTCACCAATGGCTCTCACTCCATTACCTAGCAGGGTGGGGAGCCTTTATTCTGCCAAGGATATTTACAGCATTATTTGTAGGCCCTACCACATTATCAGCTTAAAACGGAGCTTACTATATTTGGTCAAACATTTAATTAGCTTACTTCTAATGCCTTGGCAGGGCCAGACCTGGATGAGCAACCAGAAGACAGAGGGCAAGGAGAGTGTTGGAGATCAAGAGTTCTATGCAGTCTTTCCAGTTCAGGTTCCTAGGGCACAGAGCAGGTGGAGGAGAATGGAGACTGGGTCTGGAGAGATGTATGAAAGATACACAGCACAAAATAAAATAGCATATTAAACAGTAGATTTTTAAAAATTGAAGTAAGCTTATATCTACTGATAAAAATGATTTGTCCCACATGGTTAAATGAAAAAAAAAAAACCTCAATTCCATATTTACAACTTGACATTTTTATATAAAGCACAAAAATGACTATAATTCTAAATATTCATACATATTTGTGATGGTTAATGGATGCCCAGATAGCTGGTAAATCATTATTTCTGGGTGTGTCTGTTAAGGTCCCTTCCTTCCTCTGAGACCTGGTTTCCACTTTAGCTTGTTGAACAGGGGGTTAGCCAGGGTGGCCCCTGGGAGCCCTCTACCAACTGTGAGATTAAGTTCATGGGGAGATGACAAAGTTAGACTGAGGAAAAAGACAGAGCACTTATACCAATAGACTGAGTAAAGAAGAAACATCCTAGCCAATTTGGAAAAGCATCATCCAATCTGCTGAAGCCTGGAAAACAACAAAAGGCCAGGAAGGCTGAATTCTTTCTCTTTATTTGAGCTGGGACATCCATCTCCTCCCTCCCTTACACATCAGAGCTTCTAGTTATCCAGCCTTCACGCGGGGATTTATACCAGTGCCCCTGGGGTTCCCAGGCCTTCTGCCTTGGGCTGGATTGTACCACTGGCTTTCCTGGTTGTTTAGCTTGCAGGGGGCACAGCTTGTGCTTCTCAGACGCCATAATCATGTGGCCCAATACCAATAATAAAACTTTATCTATCATCTATCTACCTATCCTATTGATTCTGTTTTTGTCAAGAACACTAATACAATATTTACTCTAGTACATTAAAAATCTGGAAGGATATACATTAAATTGTTAACAGTGGTTACTAGTCATGTGACTAGTAGTGGAAATAGGCAGAGACATGAGGGGAGAACTTATATTCATTAGTATTTGAAAATTTAGAATGAACATGTAGCTATGTATCAAGTTTATTTAATTAAAATTTTGTTTTTAATTAAATAAAATTAGTTCTAAAATTCTTTAGGGCACTTGGATAAGATTGGAGTGGAAGAAGGATTTTTATTATGATACACAGTAATTTATTTTTATCATATACCAGTAAAATAAATAGAATCAGGATGAGAAACCACAATGGAAAGTTACTTACTTAGATAAGTGGGTCATTTTACAGTTTGCAATTATTTAATTATATCACTTTATAAATATTCATAATAACATTGTTTGTGTAGCCTGTCTTTTATGTTAGAGTACACATGGATTTTTCAGGTAACACTAAGAAATGATTTTGTCTGATGGTAAGCAGAAATAGTTTTCTCTGTCTTACCAATAGGAAATAAAAATTGAGGTATAAAAGTACCAACAACTTTCCCGAAACATTCACAGTGAGTTACTGACAACATTAAAACAATTTTTTAAAACCCCCACACATTTCTTCCACTTTCTGGCCTGGAGACCTCTACTCCATATCACCTGATGATCTGGTGTTTGCCATATGAGAAAATTATGCATGGGCTTCATTAGTTTAGAATGTGTTCCTTACCTCCAGGGAGGTTGAGAACATTTAGTTTTATTTCTACAGGAAATTCTGCAATAATCTAAATTTATGGTTCCCAAGATGTGAAACAAGTTTCCCCAGGCCACCATGGTGAACTCATAGGGATGCCAAAGGATCTGTTACATTTTCCTGGAAAGCACAGTAATATTAGACATTTGATGACACTGAGTGAACTACTTCCTCTAACTAATATGGTGTCTGCATTAGATCATCTACATACACTTCAATTATATCATAGCTTTTCAAACCAAGTTTTGTTGGTTACTATGAGAATAAACAAGTACTGTATAAAAATTAAACAAAAATAGGAAATGAATGTGACTTTAGCCAATCTAATTTTGAGGTTTAAGTGTCTGTTCAGTGACAAATAACCACATACATGCCTTTAGTAATAATATTTTTTTTAATTGTGGTTATTTTTTTCTAAATATTCAAATGACTGTTAATTTGCTAGGACATAAATATGTATTGAATTGTTTTGACCTAAGTGTTTAATAAATAAGACTCTTAGCTATTCCTTTTGGCTTAAGGTCTCTCTGAAAAAGTAACTGAGATATGAAGGCCAACTTGAACAGAGAAAGTTTGGAAACCTCTGATCTAAAGTATTAGAAATATACTTGAGAGGACCAAATCCCCAAATCCCAAAAGTTCCAGTACAAGTCTTATATTCACCTCACTGGAGAGGTACTCCTCCTCTAGGTTATCAAGCTGCATTCTACTCTTTTACTGTCTTCAGCTTTTGTGTAAAAGTTAATTTACATGGTCTTCTCCTTCATGAGTTTGCATCTAGAATACGAAATGTTTCAGGCGTTATCATTGAGTGCAAAGAGGGAGAATTTACGCTTTGGTCGCTTCATCCACTAAGATTATTTCCCTAACTTTTTACTAATCACTTGTGACTCATTTGGCAGAGAAAAATATGCTAATGTGCATAGTCTAATAGAAGCAGGTGTTGAGCATTGTACTGTGAAATTATAGCAGTTTATACCATGAGGACAAACATATGAAAATTGTTTGATATAAAAAGAAAGAGAATGAAGATATGAAAAGAAAGAAGAAATCACATCACCTAATATAGAGTTGTAGACTGTGATTCAGAGCACAATCTCTTCCACCATTCATTAAATTTCCATGGACAACCGATTTAGTTTTCTGGGTCCCGGTTTTTCTTTCACATTGAAAATGTTAATTCACATATTTATCAACCCAATAATTATGTACCAGTATATAGAGTATTTTGAGGAATTTAAAAATGGAGGTAAAATAAGATATACTCTCAGTTATTATATAATCTATTAGATCAGGTTAGGACATACAGTTACTCCCTAGCTTATGGATACCTTCACTTTTTTCATCCATTTCTCCTGGTGTCATCACACCCGAGCCTTCCCAGGAAGGTTGCTCCAATACTCTGAAAAGCAAACAAACAACACAGAAGAAAAGACCCTTGAGACTATGCTCCACTAGCCACACTACAGACACCTCCTGTCCAGTCACTAGTACTAGACTGCCAGCTATGGGGGTGCAGACCACACAGAGGGCAAGTTAGATTTGAGTAATGGAGGACCCTTAATAGCAGATTGAAGAAGCCTGCACTTTCTCCTGAAAGCAATATAGAGTAATTAAGTGTTTCTCTGAAAGGAGGCGCTATGTTTACTACCATTTCTCGATAGGCCAGTATGTATATCCAGTGAATATCAAGTATGAAAGACTTGATCATTGAAATACTTAATTAACTCTTAATTATATTTCTATTCTATTTTATTTTAAATCATTTAATTGAGCAGGTCTCCTAGGTAAGTCAATCCATTGCTGAGGAATGCTAAGCAGAAGTGCTTTCTGCAGTGCCTACCAAAGAGAAAGGGAGTACAGTCAATGCACTCTGCATTACAAATGAGGAGATTGAGCTACTGAGAAAATGAAATTACCCTAAAAGTCATAAAAAGACATATCTGAAGAGTTTCTTTCTTCTTATTGCCTTGTGTTTGACCCTCTGAAAATGTTATGTTTTTAGAGCAGCACTGTTTCCTGGGTGGGGAGCAGATAACTGTATATAAGACATAACTTGTCTTAAAAATTGAACCTTCCAAATGATAAGAAAAATGACGAGTAACCTGAATTCAAAGACAGAACGTTAAAGCTGTGTTCATTGCTTAAACTCTAGAGTGAGAAGCATTTTTCATTCTGAATTGACTTACGGCCAATGTGATTGAATTCTTTAATTTCCCATTTCAGCATTAAATGTGAAATTGTGCATACATGTACTATAATTAAAATCAGTAACATTTGTTTCACATAACAACTTTCCAGAGAATAACTTATAGGCTACTGTGATTAGCCTTTACTTCAAATGTAAAATTAAACTGTGTAGTTTTTCTTTATTGTTTTTCTGCTGGAGAAAACATAATAGCATCTGCTATTTTTATACAGCAACTGTTAAATTTACAATAACCACACTTGATAAAATGGTGAAATTATATATATTTTCCTAAGAATATTGAACAATTTGTTGCAAGACTGTTGATGAACACCACATCATTCCTTTTTCTTGTGCACCACAACAAGGCTAACTGGAAGTCCTGGAGGCCATCTCTTTGGGGCCTCAGCTTCTGTTTGGTTTTATGAGATTGAAGAAGACAGCATAATGGACCTGGAGATCATTATGCTAAGCAAATAAGCCAGTCAGAGAAAGACAAATACCAGATGATCTCACTTACAAGTGGAATCTAATGAACAAAATAAACTGATGAACAAAACAGAACCAGAGACATGGAAACAAGGAGTGGACTGACGGAGGTTAGAATGGAGGGGGAAGGAGGCCTGGATGAAAGTAGAGAGTAGCCAAAGAACATATCTGCATAGCTCATGAATACAGACACAGTGCGGTGATGGTTGGTGGGGATTGGGGGCGCTGGGTGGAGGTGGGTAAAGGGTGGGGGAATGGAAGACATCTCTAATAGTGTCAACAATAGATTAAAAATAAAAGACCTCTGGCCAGTTTGGCTCAGTGAATAGGGCTTCAGCCTGTGAGCTGAAGGTCCAGGGCTTGATTCTGGGCAAGGTCACATGCCCGGTTGCTGGATCCATCCCCAGTAGGGGATGTGCAGGAGGCAGCCAATCAACGATTCTCTCTCATCATTGATGTTTTTGTCTCTCCCTCTCCCTTCCTCTCTGAAGTCAATTAAAATATATTTTAAAAAATAAAGAAGGAAACAAACACATCAGTTCTCTGAGCCTAAGTTTCACCTTCTATAAAATGGAGAAATAAAGCCTACTTCAAAGTATGCTACAAGATCAACATTACAATGCTGATGTGATGTGCTTAACATGGAATCCAGGACATAATATGCATTAATATTTTTACATGCTGTCCACATAGACTAAAGAGCATTCAACTTTGCTTAGTTTTCATTGTTAATGGATTAGTAATACTGCTTGTGTTACTATGGCTTTCAAAAGGATTGAGATAATATCTCTATCTTCATTAATAAAAATATGAGAGTATTCCACTGATTTTTCAGTTGTCCCTGAGGCTCAGGGGCAAGTTTTGATTTTTTTTAACCCCTTGCTCCTGCATCTTCTCTCTAGGCCCCTACTTCAAATCAGTCAATCAATCCCCCTCCTTTCCAGAAAGGCGTAACAGGCCCAGGATGCCTTTCACAGATGCATTCCAGCATACTTTACATACCTTCAAAACCAGTGCTTTAGCTTTATGAGGCAAGATTGGCGCTGGCTGAGTGCTATCCGTGTGGAAGAGCACTGAGGTGTCCCTTTGAGAGAGAAGCTGTGGCCGTGCATGCTGATTGCATCAGCCTGTGTTGCAGTATAGAGTGAGTGGTCAATCAATGTTCACGGAATTCAGCTAACTAGACTAAGCAGTGAGTATTCTCTTTGCACTGGGCAAGTACCATTGTGCTGTGGGCACACAATGAACTGGAATATGACCTCTGACCACGGAGAGCTGACAGTCACATGGCCACACGTCTCACAAATATGAAATAGACAGCAAGCTTGTGCTTGGCTTCATATGCTTTACATAGTGCTGCTGCTGTCTGGAGGAAACCGGTGGCTAACTGTTGACTGAGAAAATAAAAAGGGCTTCTTAAAAGTCTGGAAGACTAGAATACTCAGTGCTTCAAAAGGAAATCAAAAGGAATGTATACCTGAGACACAGCACCTATGTCAACTTCTCCAATATGCCTGATCAATGTTTTCTATCAATTCAGGATAACTTTTGCATGCTCTTTTTATCATTTCCCACAACTCCTCATATTTTTATTCTGTCAGTAGTTAGTTCTCAAAGTAAGGAGGGGAATATTTCTAACCTTTCCTGGACTGCTTCATTTTACACATCTCATTCATCCACACACTATGAATATCTGTAGAACAATTTGAAATGCTTTACCATGCTTCTTACATTATATATAATTTTGCTGTTGTTGTTGTTTTACACTATGTTTTCAAATAAACCATCACCCATTGGCATATATTTTCCTAAGTCTTGACATACTACATTTTTTTTTATCTTGACACAATATCACTGAGATGCATTACAAAAATACACAGCTCAGCTAATTACCAGTGTATGTAAATTCCAGGATCCATTTGAATTGGATTTCCTTGCAAGATGAATTGGCAAAGGCTTCTAGGCAACCAGCTATAATAAGACAGAATTCTGACTTGGCATGTGACTTTTAAAAATGATTTAAACTAATAATAACTATGGATTTGTACAAACAAAACAAATGTAACTCCCATTAGAATTAGACTCTTGTCTGGTGGCTCATTTTAAAATTTATTTTTATGAAAGTGAGAGAACTGAACAGAGTGAAAGTCAGCCAGTCAGTAGATCTATCTGTGCAAGGGATTTCTGTTTGGCAAGGGCCTTAGAACAGTTAAACTCATAGAGGTTATAACATTCATTTTACGCAGACTTTGTATTTAATAAACAAAATGGGAGTCATGGAAAGACTAAGGGATTCTCCACTTACCTAGAAAGTGGTTGAGGATGGCTATAATTCATTTATCTTATATTTAACCATTTTTGCAATTAGTTTAATTGTAAAAATATAAAAATTAAAATTACTTTGTCTTTATAATTTATGTAGTTACAAAGCTTGGCCATGTGGAGCTTGATTTAGACAGAAAATAAAGTGATACAATAGAATTTTATTCTGTAAAAACTAATATAAATTGAAAAGTAATTACTCTTTAGATTTAAAAAATGCTTTACATTAAAAAATCGAAGAGATTCAGCTAAATTTTCCAATGCTAACTTATCTACTCATCATTTATTTTAAAAATTTGTTGGAGTTCTATATGAGTTACACAGAATAAGAATTTATATACGTAGGTGTCTGGAGTTCCTTTATTTTGAACATCTGATCAAATGCAAACTTCCAGTGTAGACCTGTAGGAGGTGTGAATGAATAATTTAATTATTTTGTTCAATAGATATTTCTTAGGCACTGACTACATGCCAGGTGTTGATGATGAATGAGGTAGACGTGCTCTGCATTTCCGTGGAGCTTATACTCTAGGGGGAGAGCATCAGATGTCGAACAGATAAGTAGGTCACAACAAATGGGGAACAGTATGAAGGTGATTAACTCGGAGTCACGGGAGGACAGATGGATGACTGTGGGCTCAGGAGTCAGAGCCTGAGGACCACTTATATAGGGTAAGGGGAGGAGTTTATGGAGATAACATTTAAAGTGTAACTTACAGGTTGAGAAGGATTCAGCCATGGGGAGAGTGGACGGGTTGGTATTCTAGGCAGAGAGAATGGCAAGTACAGAGGGCCTCAGTTAAGAAAGCTACAGTGTGTTATGGGAATTAACAGGAGTTAAAAAATGACTGTGGGTTACTTAATTTGAAGAAACTTGCTTAAATGATAACAACAGATCAAAAGGAATCAATTATCCTAGATGAGGAAGTTATAATTTAGTTGAATTAAAATGGAAATTCTATGAAAAGCATTTTTTTAAAGAAAGCTTTATTGAGATAATATTAACACACTATAAAATGTAAGTATTTAAATTATACAGCTCAATGGCTTTACGTATATTAACAGAAGTGTGCAACCATCACTCTAGTCAACATTTCTTATTGTGGAAGAAACATATAAAACCATTTTAGCTATTTTAAATGTGTGCTTCAGTAGTTGTGCAAATGTCATCACTATCTCGAGCCAGAACTTTGTTATCACCTAGAATGGAAACCTCGTACCCAGAAAGCAGTTACTCTTCATTCTTATCAGCCAAGCCCCTGGAATCTACTAATTAACTTTGTGTCTCTATGGATTTACCAATTCTGGATATTTCATAAAAATGTAATCACACAAAATGTAGCCTTTAGTGTGTGGCTCTTTCCTTTAGCATAATGTACACATGTGTTCACATCAGCTCTATTCAAAGTAGCCAAAAGATATAAATAACCTAAATATCCAGCAACAGATGAGTGGGAAAAGAAAATGTGGTATATCTGTATAATGGAGTATTATTCAGTCATAAAAGGTAATGGTGTTCTGAAGTATGAATCTTGAAAACATTATAATTATAGAACATTTTATCTGAAGCATTTTTAAACAGGGATGGGAAAGAATCCAATTTATTTTTGAAAACATTCCATTAGCTGCTATATGAAGAATGAATTGGAAGGAGCAAGAGAAGAGGGGAGAGCAGTTAGGCAGCATGGCAGTGGACCAAGTGAGAAAGGGTGTTTGCTTAGACTAGGGAGTTGGCAATGGAGAGAAAGGGAAGCTGAGACATTAGAAAAATATTTAGAAGTATAATTATCAATGCTTGTGCTTCATTGGATTTAAAGAGTGAAATGGAGAGAGAAATCAATGCAGACACACAGGTGTGGAATGCAACTATGCCACTTATTACAATGTATAAGCTCATAGAAAAGACAGATTTCAGGAAGAAAAGCAGTAGCTAACATGTGATTATGTTCAGTATCATGTGTTGGTGGGGATGTAAAATTGTCATTATCAAATAAAAGAACACATTGGAGAATAATAATGGAGGTGCAAGAGTAAAATTTATATATCAACTTTGGAAAATAGTTGAGTATCATCTTTAAAAAAACAAATATGGATGTAAAATATCCCCCAGTAATCCCACTTCTCAATCTATACTCAAAAGAAGTAAGTACATATATTCACCATAAATAATATACACAAATTTTATTACAGAATTTTATTATAGGATTCCAAAACTGGAAGCAATCAAAATGCCCATTGACATAAAAATGGATAAATTAATTGTGGAAGCAGATTATGGTTACTGACTGACACAGAAACTGAGACATCCTGCAGGTAAGAAATTTCTCTTCATTTACAGCAAGTAAATGGTAGAGCACAATTTGAATCCATCACTATGACAAGTATTTTATTTTATTTACTGCATATCCCTGCATGTTCTCTGCCCTTTTTATGCTTGCTGCTGACTTACAGGCAGGAAACTGTAGCCAGATGCGTATTATGAGACCTACAGTTGAAACCTGATAGGAACGGAGACAGAAGTTTTAAAATTACTGGGAAATCATCCTATTAGGAAGATCTCAATGATGCCAATACATCACCATGACTTCCCCCATGGGACCTGCACCATAAAATGGCAATGAAATTGTCATTATCAAATAAAAGAACATCTCACAGCATAATCTTCCCGATATATCAGAATGGCTGTCAACTGTTAGACCAGGCTGAACACTGTGGAAAGAATTTAGCACACTAGGTTTCACCATTTACCTCTGTAGCTGAGTGGTTGAAATAAACACACAAACAATTAGGAAAATTTAAACCATTGTGCCTTCTCAGGGACTTTCAAATTCTGAAGACAAGAAACGAAAAAACAAAAAACAGAATTACAAAGAATTCTGAAAGAAGTTTATTAAAAAATAAAAAAAAATGGTACAGTTCATACATTCCATTAGGTCATCTCAAACCACTTAGATTTTTGTTTGTTTGTTTGTTTTGTTATATCCCATTTCTTCTTATTGGGGGACACTGGGCTGCTAAAACTGTATGGAGAATAAACTGATAGCAATGGTTCAGCCATCTTGGCTACAACTGGAATATGAAATTTCCCAGCACCTGTCTTCCCTAGGAATCCACTATGGTTTCTGCCAAGAGACTTCTCCTCCCTCTTAAGTCTGTCCAGCTTTCTACTGCTGTGCCCACAATTCTTACCAGGTTAGTTTTCTCTAATTGTAATACTTTTATGAACCAGAGCAGAGTTTGTCTTTCTCATTAGCTGTTGTGCTTAGGAGGTACATAGAAATTACCATCTCAGCCTGCGTCTTTCTCATTGGGAGCTTCTCCTTCATCTTGCTGGACCCTAGCTTACCCTCTGCCCGCTCTTGGCCAGGCTTCCGAGATAACAGCATATTTTAAACCTAAGATGCCCCTATAGTTTTGAATGGTTAAAGAAATGGAAATATCCATCTTCCCTTTTTCCCTTTGCATATTTTTACTTTCCATTTCATTTTGGGGAAGCCAGTGTGTTAGTTTCGTAGGGGGTGTAATACAAACTACTACAGATTAGGCTTAAAGCAGCATCAATGTACTGGCTGATAATTCTGAGGCCAGAAATCTGAAATCCAGCTGCATTCTCCCCCGCAGGCCTAGGGGATCTCTTCCATGCCTTTCTTCTGGTGGCGGCTGGCAGTCATTACCATTCCGTAGCACTTCAATCCCCGCTTCTGTCCTCACGCTGCCACCTCCTTTCTGTCTCTGTGCTCTGCTAGTCTCTATTGTAAGGACTTTTGTTATTTTTTAGAGCCCACACATAATCCAAGATGATTATATCTATTGATTTTGTATCTTAATTACATCTACAAAGACCCTTTCCCCAGATAAGCTGCCATTCAGTTTCCAGGGAATTGGACATAGGCACCACCATTTAGGAGCCACCATTCAAGCTATTATACACTGAGTGGCCAGATTATCATGATCTCTGAATGCATAATAATCTGACCACTTAGTGTATATCCTATATAATAAAAGGCTAATGTGCAAATTGTCCCCTCGACCAGGAGTTCGACCAGCAGGCAGGCCGGCCAACCGCCCATGTCCCCTCTCCATAGCCAGGCTGGCCGGACCCCACGCATGCACGAATTCATGCACCAGGCCTCTAATATATATATATATATATATATATATATATATATATATATATATATATATATATACACACACACACACACACACACACACACACACACACACACATATACATGTGTGTATGTATACATACATACATATATACATATATGTATGTATATGTGTGTATATACACATATACACACACACACACACACACACACACACATATATATATATATATATATATATATATATATATATATATATATATGTACACACACATGCACACACACACACACACATATACTGAGTGGCCAGATTATTATGCGTTCAGAGATCATGATAATCTGGCCACTCAGTGTATATGGAAAGATCAAGATGGAGCATGTGGCAGCATGGAATGCAAACTCTTTCCACACCAGTTCCTGTTTTTGTTAGTCCTAGTTGCCTAGTTAGTGTCTATCTTTTCTGACCTTAGGCAGTGTGCAATATTTTTCACTCTTAACAGCAAAAGTCCCTGTTTATCTATGGCTAAACTGAGTTCTGAAACATGCCAGTTCCTTCTAAAATTCTGCCTTGCATCAAAACACAAATATTCAGGCAAGTTTTTTTTTTTTTTAATATGTTTTCAAAATTTAAAGTTCTTTAGAAAAATACAAAGTCCTCAAAATGACATATAATCTGCTTTCATTGTTTAAGATTTCTTTTCTAGACATTTTGCCTGGTAATCAACTCTAATAATGGAAGATCAGATCCCAAGCCTCATGTAGATATGTAGCCAATATTATTCATCGGATGCAGGAGCGAGGTCTATTCTTACCCCAATTATGTCTGTAGAAAATGTGTAAATAGAAAGATTGTGGGACATTCTGACCTCAGCTCCATTGTAGCCCTTGATCTCCAGTTACCACACAGATTTATAAATATTTACACAGTTTATATATGCTTTTTATTCCATAGAAAGTTTAATGACTACTAGAAATATTATTTCTTTCCATTTCTCTGGAAAACTTGGTGTGATAACTCTATGGTTTATAATTTGTCTATTGACAATGATTCTTTAAATTACTAGAAAGAGTTACTTTAATTTCCTTCTGAAAGCAGGTCATTGCTGAGCACAGCTCCATATAGCTAATTAATTATGGTAATTGTATCATATTGCGATTGAAAATGGGTGTTTACGGAATTGCTGAGAGACACATTTCTATGTCAGTTTGGCAGCCTATATTTGTACTTTCAATTTGTATCCTTCCATATTCCACCAGATGAATAATGTTCCTCCTGGAGAGAGAAACTGATATAGGACATGACATCCTCAGAGTCCCATGACAGTCCAACCAATGCCTGTCATACAAATAGATTAATGGTCCACAATTTTCTGCGCATTGAAATATTTGTCATCAGAATAAATGTATACTTTCTTCCCTTCCATTTTATGCTCTCATTATAGTCCTTGTCAAAGGAAATGATTATCTCTATTATTATTTTTTGGAAAAATGTTCCACTCTTGGTATAATCTCTGCCATTAGAGGGATAAAGAAAAATATAACAATAATATGTTTACATATAATTCCCTGAAAAATTGTTCTCATGGCAGAATATAACAGAGCACACAATAACACAAAAATAGTCCTATTACCTTGGCACATGTTAGAGTATATGGTGGTGGTGTTTTTAAAGTAAGTCCACTGTCACAATTCCATTGTGTTTTTAGTTTAGTTTTGTTTTTTAGTGTGTGTGTGTGTGTGTGTGTGTGTGTTTAGATTTCAGCTTTCTTTTTCTTTACAGTCTTCAGATGTAGACATCAGCCTGTCACACATTACAGCTATTCCATGAGCAGCACTGTGGGGAGGGGTGGGACTGAAGATCATCTGCATTTGGCTGACCTCTGGGAGCATGATTCTTCCAGGACAATGTGTGGGAGGAAGAGCTCTTGTCATGTACTTCCTTTGTTCCTTGCAGCCCCTACAAGTAGCAGGTGTTCAGACATTTGCTAACACGGACTCAGAGAACGGAATATACCTAATTAAGTAAAAAGAAGTGGAGCTGGTTCTTAGTTGAGACTTCGGTTTCATAGAGAGGGTGTGATTTTAGCCATTTTGGTCTTATGCAACAATCCAGGTGGGAGATATTGTCTTAGGAAAATAACTCTTTTGTCCCCAAATTAAAATGAGATCCACATGTACCTGTTTCTGGTAATATAAAGACAATATGAAAAATACTTTTATAACATTTTCTGAGTAGATATGCACATCTTTATTATAATAATTTAAATCCTTTAATATTTTAAAAATATCATAAATGTTAATTAAATATTGTTAAAATGGTTTTAATTCTCTCCAGAGTTCTGACATAGCCATCTCCTTTAGTCATATAATTGCAATCCAGCTAGTTACAATATTAAATGCTTATTCTAAGTTTTATTCCAACATTTTAAGTCCTCAGTGGCAGGAGTTATGCCTTCCCTCTTTAGGATGGATGCCACACCCATAAACTGACTGCCCCCAGAGGCAGCATCTTCTATAACAGGCAATTCTTTCAGCAGGACTTGGCATTTCCCCATATACTTTACTTAAAGAAAATCCTCAAAAATTATTAGAATATAATATAACATTTACTGAAAGTGATGTACAGAAAATATATCCAAACTACCATGGCCTTCAGGAGTCCTTCATACTTTCCCCAGAGCCCCTGCTCAGTTCTATCAACCAGGGACTATTAACCCTCCATCAACCCTCTTCACCCCCTGCACCCCGTGCATGGCTCAATTTTCTAGCTTTCTCCATTTTTTCTTTATTGATCTAAATGGCTTTCTCTTTCTGCCTTAAAATGCTAGCAGTTTTCTCTCCTTCTAAAGCGTTGTCGAAGAAACTTTCCCTACAAAGAAACTTTCAGACCGATTGCTCATATGATAACTTTCTACATGCATTACAAATACCTAGTGGTTATTTTTATAAAGAGGGAGAACCATAATGTTTCAAAATGTTCTAAGACCTGAAGTTTCATTGAAGTTCTAGTTTCATCACTTATTTGTAAAACATTTGTTAAATTATTGATCCTCTCTGAATCTTAGTTTCTTCATTTTAAAAATTGATAGTATTATACATGTCTATTATGTTTGTTGTAGGAGTTAATGATGTTATTTGGAAAATACTGGGGATATGTTTTATGTTGTGTGAAATAGGCCACAGACTGAAAACATTTTTAAATGCCCCTGCCCTTCATAAAAACAATATTTCAGGAAGGAAGGTGGGGAATGACTACCATCCAGCAGATGCATGGCTGCAGAATCCATATTCCTCAACCCAGCAAATTAATAATTTATACATGAGCAAAACCTAAGACCCTCTCAAATAATTGTCTGGTATTGAACATGGAAAGAGGGATCTTGGGATAATGGGAGAGGAGAAGAGACTGTGCTATGCTTCACAACAGAGAGGACTGTGTAGCTTGTAGACAAAAATAGAAAAAAAATGACTATTTAAAAGAGATATTGATAGTATGCATTTGAAAGAAATATATTACTATGAGAGATTTAGGATCTATGAAGAAATCTTATAATTTATTTGTGCAGATGAGTACAGCACTAAAGACATATAATGGGGTTGCAGTGTTTATTCTGGGTGGTAAAACTGGTAAGTACTTCTTTGTTACTTGCAATTTTAACTTTTCAACAAAACAAAATTCTATTTATTATGAAAGCGGATTTCTTCTCCGTTGGCACAGTGTAAACTCACAATAAATAGGATAAATGTGCCTTCGGCCTTGAATTTTAGTTTGCACAACAAGTAGTTGCTTTGTCCAAGTACTTAATTGCTTTGACACCTTGTTTCATCTTGTATAAAGGCCCTTTACTCTGTTCCAATAAATGTTTATTAATAAAAGAGAAAAATAAAGGTGGTTAATTTCAATTCCAGGAATATACGGTCACATCTGTCAAATAAAAATGGCAAAGCAAGTAGCTTCTTATTAAAATGAAATTATTGACATCAGGTAGACACCTTTGCACATGTCATTTTCATTCTTAGACTGCGTGATGGTAGAAAAGACGAACTCAAGAGAGTGCCTCAGGACTCCAGGAAGGGAATTGAGATCAAAGTAATGAGGTATTGGTTAAAAAAAACAAACAACTGTGCTAAACAAGCAATTAATTAGTCTTAGATGTTGTAAGCTTTCTGGCTGTGATGGGATTGAATGTTTGTTTCTTTTTCCTTTGAGCCTATTCTTTACAGGGGAAAAAATAAAACACTCACGGATAATGCCACCTACATTTAATGTTATAAACTGCTTATATTTGACTGTGTAGTAACTTGTGTGGGATGTAGTAACTTGAGCATATGGGAGCTCTTTTCCTCTTTAGACCTCAAAAAAATCCATATTAAGTGTTGTTCACCACATAGCAATCAAATCTGAAGACTCATCATTCAAGTAGTAATGAGAAAGGTGAAAGGGTCCAGGAATTGGCACTTGGAATCAGACTTAACTGAAAGTGTAACCTTATGTGTGTTTTTTCTTCATCTTATAATTAAACCTCTAATTTAATGTGTGTGTGTGTGTGTGTGTGTGTGTGTTTGTACCTGAGATCATTAAACCAGTGATTCATATTTTAGCATCATTTTACAGTTAGTGAAACTGAGTCTTAAAGAGATTAAGAAGTGACTCACTTCAGCTATTACTTAATTGTCTTACAGCATTGAAGAAGGAGATGGTCCACAAGGAGAAATTGTGCCACATATTTGAGGGCAGGAATTTTACGTGGCATTACTTTTTATAAGTCTTACCTTGTTGAGTCTTGTTTACTTTGATAACAGGCTCACGCGGTCACATCCATTAAATAAATGCCCAGGTGAGTCCAGCTTTTTTGCACCCTGTGTCTTATTTTCAGGGCCCTGTTCGCTACCAGCCATCACTTGTGGCTATTCTTGGTGTTTGCTCAATTCATTCTAATTGCATTTTCTAAACTTCTCTGGGCTTGGAAACTAAATGTCTAACGTAGAATTGAAAATCAGGGTCTGAGAATGGCATAATATCAACATCAGCATAAGCAGTGCCAGTCATACTTAACATGCTTAATAATTATCAGTTAACTCAGACTCTTAAAGCCCATTAAAGCTACTGCTGTCTAATTTTCTACATACAAAATATTTACCTCATCATAAATGTATAACTGCAGGATCCTTTACACCGTTACTCTTATTTTCACAACATTGTGATCACATAATTAAAGAGAAAATCAAGCTTCTCACTATTGGTTATTCTGAATTTAAACTTTCTTTTTAATCCAACCATTTTTAAAAAAATAGATTTATCAAGATATAATTGATATACAAAGAATTGCACATATTTAATGTGTACAATGTGATGAATTTGGACCTATGCCAACACTGGGGATACTGTCACCAATACCTCCTAAAATTGTGTTGTGTCCCTTTGTGTGTATGTGTGTGTGTGAAGAACACAATATTCTATCTGCTATGTTTTCATTTTTCCATTGGGTTCTAGTCTCATCTCAACTCAACAATGCCCTATTTCAAAGACTTGGAAAATACCTTATCATAATACTGGTTATTTTTTTCTCTAGTCTTTTCTGGTCCAGACCACCGTGTCTGAAAAACTAGAGTTAGAGACCCTCTAGGATCCACCCCACAAATTAGGATCAAAAAGAGAAATTTTAGAGCATGATTTTCATAACACTGATCTCTAAGACCAGGAAACAATAAGACTTCCAAGAGTCTCTCAAGTACCTATATATATATTTTTTTATTTTCCTTTAACTTTTGTGTCTCCTTAAAGAAGGTCACATATAAAGACTTCAATTGTTTTTAATATTTTTAAAAAGCTTTCCGATTTTCTCTTATAATTGCAAATTTATGGAGTGAAAGAGAACTCAAACTCCCAGGCTGTTTCAATGTTTCCTACTGCCAAGAAGTAATTAAAGGACTGATAACTCTAATGTGAGAATATTGTACCTCATGGGAGTGGAAGTGGCAAAAAGGCTCCTGAGTTCAAATCTATTGACTAAGAGAAGCTATATTTCCTAGAAGATCTGTATTCATTGAGAATGGCTCAGTGTGGGTAGCTCCAGAAGGAAGGAAGGCCCCATTCCTTTTTCCACTCGCTTCACTTCTGACCTTGGGAAGAAGCCACTTTTGTCACAAACCTCGGTTCTAGACATACAAATCTATATAATATCCCTTAACTGTATGAGGCAATAGTAGTATTTTCTCTCTTCCAAATCAGATAATTAATATTGTTTATGAAATGTTTTATCATTTATTTAAACATATTCTGAATAAAATGTATAATATATAAAAATAGAGGCCCAGTGCATGAAATTTGTGGAAGGGGGGGGCGTCCCTCAGTCCAGCCTGCACCCTCTTCAATCTGGGACCCCTCGAGGGATGTCTGACTGCCCGCTTAGGCCCAATCTCAGTAGGATCGGGCCTAAACGGGCAGTCAGACATCCCTCTCACAATCCAGGACTGCTGGCTCCCAACTGCTCGCCTGCCTGCCTACCTGATTGCCCCTAACCACTTCTGCCTGCCAGCCTGATCACCCCCTAACCACTTCCCTGCCAGCCTGATTGATGCCTAACTGCTCCCCTGCCAACCTGATTGCCCCTAACTGCCCTCCCCTGCAGGCCTGGTCACCCCTAACTGCCCTCCCCTGCAGACCTGGCCCCCCCAACTGCTCTCCCCTGCAGGCCTGGGTCCCTCCCAACTGCCCTTCCCTGTAGGCTTGGTCACCCCCAACTTTCCTCCTCTGCCAGCCTGGTCACCCCTAACTGCCCTCCTCTGCAAGCTTGATTGCCCCCAACTGCCCTCACTTGCAGGCCTGGTCCCTCCCAACTGCCCTCCCCTGCAGGCCTAGTCCCTGATCCCTCCCAACTGCCCTCCCCTGCTGGCCATCTTGTGGTGACCATCTTTTGTCCACATGGGGGCAGCCATCTTGTGTGTTAGAGTGATGTCAATTTGCATATTACTCTTTTATAGTATAGAGCCCTGCTTCATGGGTGGGGGCCAGATGCTTTGCCCTGAAGGGTGTCCTGGATCAGGGTAGGAGTTCCCTTGGGGCATGGGGCCACCTCGATGAGGAGCCTGTGGTGGTTTGCAGGCCAGCCATGACCCCCGGCGACCCAAGTGGAGGCCCTGATATCTAGGATTTATTTATCTTCTATAATTGAAAATTTGTAGCCTTGAGCAAAGGCCTGGGCCAGCCAGGGTGTGCAGGAAGCTTGGCTTCCTCTATTGCTGGGGAAACCCAAGCCTCCTGTTCGCTCCGTGGCCACAGCCATTTTTGTTGGGATTTATTTATCTTCTATAATTGAAACTTTGTTGCCTTGAGTGGAGGCCTGGGCCAGCCAGGGTGTGCAGGAAGCTTGGCGTCCTCCATTGCCAGGGAAACCCAAGCCTCCTGTTTGTTCCGTGGTTGCAGCCATCTTGGTTGGGTTAATTTGCATACTCGCTCTTGATTGGCTGGTGGGTGTGGCTTGTGGGTACAGAGGAGGTGCAGTCAATTTGCATATTACTCTTTTATTAGATAGAATATTTCATCCTATTTAATAGGTATTTTTTACTTTGGGTAATTTACCTAAGTTCACTGAGATTTGGTTTTCTTATTTGTAAAATTTGAACAATAATTTTTTGTGTGTGGATTAAAAAATATATGTTGAAGTCTCAATCCTTATAATGGGTACTGTAGAGACAAATCTTGTTTTAGGGTAAGTTATAAATTAAGCACTGAACCAGTAAGTCATAGTCTTCTACAGGTATATTTTTACCTGCTTCTCTATACTTCTTAAAATTAATATTTCTTTATTTTTTCATCTAAGATACCAACGATCGATAACTACTTACTCACCTATCCAGATTTCCAGTTATTTGTCAATAAATGTAAAGCCTTAAAGTATTCAACAGAAGTTTCACAAGTTTTACCAATTTAAAAGTATTTCATGCTTCTTTACTTCATTGACCTGTCAATTTCAATTTGTTTTAAAGAATGAAATAAATATCCACAGACACACTCTTTTGTTTATAGCAAACAGAAATATATGCACAAGTGTCAAAAATGTTTACTATCCATATAAGTGTTTGTTAATATCCAAAAGTTATAAAGAACTTATACAAATCAACACAAAAAATCTAATTTTAAAAAATTGGCAAACTGTAGCCAGTTTGGCTCAGTGGATAGAGCATTGACCTGGGGACTGAAGGGTCCTGAGTTTGATTCTGATCAAGGGCACATTCCCAGGTTGTGGGCTGGATCCCCAGTAGGGGGTGTGCAGGAGGCAGCTGAACAATGATTCTCTCTCATCACTGATGTTTCTATATCTCTCTCCCTCTCCCTTCCTCTCTGAAATCAATAGAAATATATTTTTAAAAATAGGCAAAGGACCTGAATGGACACTTCTCCAAAAAGGACATACAGATGGCCAATAGACACATGAAAAGATGCTCAACATCACTAATCAGAGAAATTCAAATTAAAACAATGAGATATCATCTCATACCTGTCAAAATGACTTTTATCAATAAATCAACCAACAAGTGTTGTCGGGTTCTAGAGAGAAGGGAACTCTCGTGCAGTTTTGGGAATATGAAGTTGAATTCCAGCAAGTTAAAATGACTAAAACTTCTATTTAATAAATGAGATTCTACTTCTTGTGAGAAACACAGCAGAAGTTAGTTTTCCTTTGTTGGCAATATTGCATCAACTGTGCCTGGGGCTGGGATGTTGTGTGGACAGATTGTCATCCAGAAACTGACAGCAGACACCCACACATAAGAGATTTCAGGCTTAAAGGAATTTCATGGCATATATGTAGAAGAGTTAATTTCTTCAAACTATAAATGAAATAAAAGGGCAGTTTTAGCAACAATTATTTTGGTGAATAAAGAAACTGGTATTTAAATAACAGTGGGCTTCCTAAGAATAAAACCATGCTGTGTTAAATTAAATATTAGCAGAAATATGCAACTTTCATTATCAATCTTTTTTCTTGCATTCAGTGATTTCTTTGAAACTTCTAGGGTTAAGAGCTTTACTCATTTATTTATCCCTTTGTTCAGCAATTCCTTTTTGCACCTCTACCTTTTGCCACATTTTGTGCTGCCCACAACAATGTAGAAATGAAAGACATAGCCACTGATTTTAAGGAGCTTTGAGTGTAGACCATTATGGAGAAGTTAAGTAGTTATTATAATACTGTGGAATCTACCTGTTATGATAGAGCAATTTTTACTGTGCTATGGAAGAATGGAAGAGTGGTTCCCAACTATAAGGAAAGGGATAGATCAGAAGAAGGCAGGGAGGTGTTCTGAGTAGAGCTGACCAGCTGTAGTTGAACACTGAATGAAGGAGGGCATGCTCACAGGCACTTTCATCACTGAGTTTGTACTGTTAACTATTATTTATTTAATATCCATCTTTCAATAAAATACTTGAAGGGATGGAATTGGCCTACCCTTTATTCACTGAGAGCTGTCATTTTTTTTTGAGAGATAAAATGCAACAGATCCTTAAATAATGGAAAGATCAAGTTTAATGTAGCCATTAAACTAGAGTTCTCCTAACAAACAAGGTCGCCGCAAAGCCAGCAAATCATTACTAAAGTGGCTTCAGGACAATATCACTATGTAGACCTGAGACAAACTTCACTCTGGTAGAAAAGGCTTGACCTTGTATTAATCCCACTTGCCTCTAAATCTTTATTGTTAACAGAACCCATGTTCTACTTGGAGGGGTCTTTAAATAATGTATTAAGAGAATAAGTAACTCAGAAGCCATAAATGAGTGCACCAGGAGAAAGACATTTAAGATATAGAGTAGGGTGCATGAAAAGAGTTATGTCTATTCTAGAAAACATATGTTTGTTTACAGTCTTTTTAGAGCATGGGCAATTTTGGTGTCCTGAAATATTTTTTTTTCTAATCTGCAAAATTAGGATTTTTATCTTTGTGCTCACACTGCCTTTAATTGAGAAGCTGTGTCTCTTTACCAAACATGTGTAGTCACTAAAACTGGTCTACACACATATGTGGCTTAACTAGTGTCCATAAATTAATTAAAAGACAAAACACATTCATCTTTTTATTATAAGCAGGACTCTTGGTTATGCATATTATGTTATTTGTGGGGGGAAATCTATTATAAGATCAATTAAAGAAAAATTTCTGAAAATTTTGTAACATTATAAATTAATCAAAAAAGCATGTAAAACTGGTCCAAAATGGTAAGAGTGGTTATCCAAAGTGCAGATTGACAGTAGTCAGGAGGTAAACAGACATTAAGAGGTACATCAAATACAAGATACGATAGTGCTAAAGAGACCAGTAAATGACATTTGCTTCATTTATTCATTTAACAATGTATTGCCTTCTCTGTGTAAGGCACTGTTCTAGGTGGGTGAAATGCATCCTATATAATAAAAGGCTAATATGTATATCAGCTGAATGGCGGGCAGAATGATCGGTCACTATGACATGCAATGACCACCAGGGGGCAGACTGCAATGCAGGAGCTTCCCCCTGGTGGTCAGTGTGCTCCCACAGGGGGGGCACCGCCCAGCCAGAAGCCCTGAGCTGGGCTCACGGCTGGCTGGCGAGTGTAGCAGTGGTGGTGGTGGGAGCCTCTCCTGCCTCCATCGCAGCACTAAGGATGTCGACTGCCAGACTGTGAGAGGACGCAAGGTGGGCTGAGGGACCCCCCACCCCGTGAGTGCACAAGTTTCATGCACCGGGCCTCTAGTCTATAATAAACCTGCAGAGATCCCTGCCCCTGTGGGACTTACATTCCAATGAGAGTGTACAATTCCTGTCAATACCTAATATTCAGTCTAAATGTAGCAGCGGTGATAAAAAGGGATAGAGACAGATACGTTGCTAATGCACTTTGTACTCCCATCTATTATGCATCAATAATCGTTATATACCTATTCAACACCTGCCAAATTCCAAGAGGAATGAGACGAGACATGGTTTGCATATAAACTGCTAATTATCCGGGAGGCCAGAGATGTCTACATGTTCAAAGTTTTTGGCTTGATCGGAACAACTACTTTCTTGGACAGCTGGCTTTTGAAATAAAGCAAAGGTTTCCCTCCCATTGATTGGAAAGCATTGATGTATGACACAACTCTTCCCCACACTATTTCCTGTTGGGCAGGCTTACATAAATTATTGAACATATGTGAAAATATGTGTGAGGATAAAATCCAAGAATTTAATTTGTTGGGTCAAAAGGTGCTATTGATTTATAAATCTATATCTATTTCTTTTGGGGGAATTTTTATAAATTTATATTGCCAATGGCAGTATTTTTCCACAGCCTCAACAACACAGTTTTATAAACCTTATGTGTTTTGGCCATGCGGATACAAGAAAAAGAAATTTACTATAGTCTTTACTTCTTTTGCTTCCTTATTAAACTGAGGTTGAACATGATGTCATATTTAAAAAGACATTTATTTTTTCATTTCTTTGAATTTCTTGTTTGTACCCCTTGTTCATTTTTCTATCAGTTTGTTAATCTTCTTCTTACTTATTTCTGAAACCACTTGATCCTTTGAGATATAAATTGCAAATATGTTTTCTTCATTGTCATTTGTTTTTGGACTTAGGTTATGTTGTTCAGCTATACATACAATATTTTTTATGTTGTTGAATTTATCCTTTAAAAATTATAGCAATTAAAATATTTCAGCCCCTAAGAAGCTATAAAAGAGGTTTTCATCTTTTCCTCTTATATTTTTATGATTTTATTTTATTTTTTGCATATAAAGATGGGAAAAAACTTGGAATTCATTGTGATATTAGGTACAAAGAAGAGTAGATTCACCTTCAGGTTATTTCTAATGGGCCCCGGTGTTCTCTGTACTATTTATTGAATGATCCATCTAATTATCCACTGGCTTGAGATGACATGTAAAATATACTAAATTTTCATATACATTTGGTTTATTTTTCATCTTCCTATTCTACTTATTGATCCTTCTGGCTAACTGCAATTTTATTGTGTTAAATATCAATAGTAAATAGTTATAATTATTGGGCTGTAAAGTTTAATATTGATTAAGGCTGATTATCACTTTTATTTTCCTGAAATTTCTTGGGAATTTGTAAATGTTTGTAAGTTTGCCCAAGTAAACTAAGAAAACACTTTATCTAGTTCTGTCCCTAACTCAAAGGATGTGAGAAAAATCACTGGCATTATTATTTGGATTATACTAAATTTAAACAAATTAAAGATGTTTAATTTGATGTCTTTATGCTATTCAGCCTTCCTCTCTAAGTACATTTTTTTCAATCTTTCTTTGTGTCCTTTAAAATGTTTTTAAGGATTTCTTTATATAAATAGCATCCATTTCTATTTAGGTTTATTCCTAGCTATTTTATCTATATAAAGCAAAGCTATTTTTGCTAATTTTTTATTATAATAAATAAAAATTGCTATAACTTTTAAAGGATAAATTCAACAACATCCCTTCAAAGACCCTCCCTGGATTTGGTCTTTTTCAGGCTATCACAGAAATTTTAGGCATGTTTCCTAGGTTCTCTCCCTTGATATCCCAAGTACATTTTTACTCCAGAGATTACCATGTTTGCTGTTTTAATAATCCATTCCCTGAGCTTAATTTAATTCTTAACATTTTTTATCTTCCACAGTTTCCACCTGTTCAGCCTTGGAAAGCTGAAGTGGGGATGGATGTGGTCTGACTTTATCCTGTGACCTAGCTCCGTGCCTTCTCTTCTCCCTGGCACCACTATCAGTGTGCTGACACTGCAATATGACAGTGGCTCTCCCTGAACAATGTGGAAGCACAGGATTGCTACTTCTTTCTCTCCTGTGCCTTTATGTTTTGTTTTGTTTTGTTTTTCTTTGTTTTTAGAGATTATCCTGATGCTTTTTCTTCTCTGGTAGGCATTTAAGACTCCCCTCTCTCAGCCAGTCTCTAGGCTTCCAGGAGTTACCCACCCACTCTCCCATCCCTTTGTCCTCTTTCAATATGTAGCCATTCTTTTCTCCTGGCCATCTTTTTTTGAAGAATCCTTCATAAAAAGCTGGAGCTGACCCTCTCCCAGCAATAATACTGATCTCCGAGTACTCCATTCTTCTTCACCTTTCCTGAAGTGCGTTTTCCTCCAGCACAGCCTTCTTTCTCTGATAGTGTCATGTAGAGGCAGCTCTAGATAGATTTTACCCCTGGCTTTTTCATGTTACTGAGCCGAGTTGTTTTCCCGAGCAGGATGCAAGAGTGATTTCTTTCCCGGGTTCTTGTCCAGATGGATTCGAAGAATGAAGCCACAGAAAAAAGGTGGTAGATAAAAAAGGGTGAAGCAAATATAGACTCCCTCAAGGGAGGGGGTCCCAAGGGGTTAACCCACCAACCTCTTTTTCCTAAGGGTTATAAAGGCTTTAATTCTTTGTCTCTTGATACTCCCTTCGGATTGGTCACTCTTTTGCACAATATCAGCTCTAAAGCCCCAAATCCTACATGGTGCCACTCTTTCTCCCCCTCGCTTCAGTGGTAGAATTCTCTGTCTCCTGTGAAAATTTGTTTTCCTCTTCCTCCCATTTGTTGGCATTTCTCTATCACCAGTGAAAGTTTGTTTCCTCTTTCTCCCCACACCCTGTGGCTTTTCTCTATCATCTGTGAATGGATGTCTTCCACCCCCTTATCATGTAGCCCATCTTTTTTTTTCTTCTCTGTGAATGTATGCCTTCTGGCAGCTCCAAGCCCTCACCTATGCCTCCCTCCCTCATGGACCCTCTTTATCCCTAAAACTCCTTTCACTACCATGACTGCTGCACAGGTTGCATTCTCCTCTCCCTCTTTTGACCAACCACCATCTGCTCATCATTCAGGACTCAGTTCAGGCATACATTTTAAAAAAAAACATGCTTAAAAACAAAGCTAAGCTGAATCTGCAATTCTCAAAGGATATACAAAATAGTAAAGTTTAAAGTTGATGGTTTTTTTCATCATCATAGAATATTTTATTTGATCATTTATACAGATTGAGCATTACATACATACTATGCCCATGTTATCTTTAAACTTAAAATGTAACAATATGTAAATGTCTTTTTATTTTTTTATTTTTTTTCTTAGTATGATTGGTATATGAAACAACTGAGGCCCCTTATACTGTAGATCAGGGGTCCTCAAACTTTTTAAACAGGGGGCCAGTTCACTGTCCTTCAGACCGTTGGAGGGCCAGACCATAGTTTAAAAAAAAACTATGAACAAATTCCTATGCACACTGCACATATCTTATTTTGAAGTAAAAAAACAAAATGGCAAAAACACCCACATGTGGCCCGCAGGCCATGGTTTGAGGACGCCTGCTGTAGATACATCTGAGAAAATCAGTACCATAGAATCTTAGTATTTAGAAAACAACAATACACACCTCTAAAGCTTATCTCTATAAAATTTCTGCTGAACCTGATAGTTCACTGCAGCACAGTACTTGGTAGTACTTACATTGACAGCCTGTCACCAGGTATCTGCTTGAATAGTTCAGGTGAAGAGCAGTAACTTTTCAAAGCAGAGATTTTTGGGGTAGTTTCAATTTTATAAAATCTTTTGTCACACAAAACCAATGCCTGCTTTCCTGTAATGTGCCCCCATTTTCTCTGGAAAACCTAATGCCTACCTTTTCTCTTAGCACATGCAAATTTAATCTTTATTTTGTTACAAATACAAGATCAGATACTCAGGGACTAAATAAATAAATAAATAAATAAATAACATTGGGTCCATATCTTAGAGGAGGTTACAGTCTTGTGACAACTTGTCAGATGTTTAAAAATAATATTATGCCCACCTATTAGGTATCGCTATATATAAAGAGCCAGGGTCCATAACATCCAAAATGACTGAATGGATGACCAAACACCAGAAGTCAGTCCTGCAGTCAGCGGTGGGTCACTGCAACCCAGCACTGACTCCTGCTGCTGCAGGCATGGCAACCCAGCACTGACTGCCAAGGGGGCTACAGATCAGGCCAAGAGAGAGGCCCGGAGAGAGAAGCAGGGTCTCATCTGCAGCCTCCATGGCAGCGGTTGATCAGCCCTTGCCTTTCTTTCTCTCCAGGCTTCACCAGAAGCTGTGGGGGCTGATGATCAGCCTTGCCTCTCTGATCAGGCCTGGAGATAGTCCCAGAGACACTGACTAGTGTAGAACCTGACCAATCAGAACCAAATCTGGGTGAACAGTGAAGGCTGAACCTAAGGTGAGGGCTGAGGAGGGGTTTGAAGGGCAACAGCTGTTTGGTGTAAGGCATAAGAAAGTGGTTCAATTTTTTAATGACCAGTTTGGCAGTATAGTGCATACGGCTGGCTATCAGTCCAAATATAGGGATTATGTATTTTCATCTGCCAAGAGCATCTCCTCCTGCTGAAAAAGGCTTCCCCCCACCATTTAAACAATCCTATTCTATATAATCTACCTATACTAATAAAAGGGTAATATGCTAATTAGACCAGGTAGACCGCCATCTTTCAGATGTTCGACTTCCTTCCAGACAAAGCCATGGTGGTGGGGGCCAAGGCAGAGGCCATTAGGGGTGATCAGGCTGGCAGGGGAGGGCAGCTGGGAGCGAGATAAGGCCAGCAGGGGAGGGTAGTTTGGCAGAGGCAGTTAGGGGTAATCAGGCCAGCAGGGGAAGGCAGTTAGGGGCAATCAGGCAGGTGGGCAGGTGAGCAGTTAGGAGCCAGTGGTCCCAGATTGTGAGAGGGATGCCCAATTGCCAGTTTAGGCCCAATCCTATATTGGGCCTAAACCGGCAGTCGGACATCCCCCAAGGGATTGGATAGGGTGCAGGCTGTGCTGAGGGAACCCCCCATGTACGAATTTCGTGCACTGGGCCACTAGTTTAAGTATAAAAATCTAAATATATATTTGATGACAATTGCTGCAGATAATGTATTCAGGAAATTTTATGGAATATATTTTCTGTTCAGTAAGTTCATAGAGTATATATATATATATATATATATATATATATATATATATATATATATATATATATATATATATATATACATATGTGTGTGTGTGTGTGTGTGTGTGTGTGTGTGTGTGTGTGTATATATATGGGACACACACATATATATATATGGGAATTTGACAGAGTTTGAAATCTTAAAATTTCTAGAAGTTAAAATTTCAAAAAGTTATTGACAGGAAGTTGAAAGTTGAAGGCAAATTAAAATAAATGTATCAAATGTATATTTAATAATTACATGGAAATTATCTGATACTTTGAGTTCTGTAAGAGACCAAATGTGTTTCTCTCTACAAAATGAGGCAATGGTTTCAAAGCTTAACACAGTATATAAAATTAATGGACTTTTATTTATTTTACTTTTTATTTTTTATTTTTTTTTTTTTTTTTTTTTTTAAATTCTTTATTGATTAAGGTGTCACATATTTGTCCTCATCCCCCCATTCCCATCCACACCCCTCCCCACAGATGCCCCCACCCCCCTGTTGTCCTTAACCATTGGTTAGGCTCATATGCATGCACACAAGTCCTTTGGTTGATCTCTCCCCCCTACCCCCACCCTCCCCTACCCTCCCTCTGAGGCCCGACAGTCCGATCGATGCCTCCTTTTTTTCTGGGTCTGTTCTTGTTCATCAGTCTATGTTGTTCATCATTTCCCCTAGATGAGTGAGATCATGTGTTACTAGAAATATACTTATAAGAACCTAATGTGAGACGAGCAATAATAGTTATGCTGACAGGCAAATGAATCAGTCTGTAGTGAGTTTCTTTCTGGACCAACAGTTCTTTTGAGACCCAATTTCAATGTCCACCAGTTCCTTATGTGTACATGTCAGCACTGACTTTTCAGTTCTGGATGGTGGACAAATGGTGGTAATGCAGGTCCGACTACCTCTGGTTTGGTCTCACCTGGACCCAGGGGCACGGCCTCACCCAGACTCAGGGGCGTGCCGCCTCACCCGAACCCAGGACCCAGCATCACCCGGGTCCTGGGGCGCATGACCTCACCCGGACCCAGGTGCGTTCGGGCTCACCTAGACCTGGGATCCAGCCTCACCCAGATCCAGGGGCGCGCGGCCTCACCCAGACCCGGGATCCAGCCTCACCCGGACCCAGGGGCGTGTGGCCTCACCCGAACCCAGGGGCGCGTGGCCTCACCCGGACCCAGGGGTGCGCGGCCTCGCCTGGACCCGGGATCCAGCTTCACCCGGACCCAGGGGCGTGCCGCCTCACCCGGATCCAGGGGCGCGCGGCCTCACCCAGACCCGGGACTCAGCCTCACCCTGACCCGGGTCCCAGCCTCGTCTGGACCCAGGGGTGCGTGGCCTCACCCGGACCTGGGACCCAGCGGGGCTTCGTCTTTTTGATCCCAATTCCTGTCGGTCAATTCCCTCTCAGCAATTCCTCTGGCCATTTTCTCAAAGTTCCGGGGCGGCTGCCGTGGAACTCGCTGGGCGGCGGGCTCGGCGAGGCTCTGGTGCTCCCAGTGCACAGTGGCGGGCTGGTCCAAGGACGCTGTGACAGCGCTTGGGTCTGCAGCGGCAGCCGGTCGCCGGGCGAGCGCTCCTGGATCCGGGACCCAGCAGGGCCTCGTCTTCCCGATCCCAACTCCCATCGGTCAATTCCTTCTCAGCAATTCCTCCGGCCATTTTCTCAAAGCTCCGGGACGGCTGCCACAGAACTCGCTGGGCAGCGGGCTTGGCGAAGCTCCGGTGCACCCGGTGCGCGGCGGCAGGCTGGTCTGAGGTCGCTGCGACGGCACTCGGGTCTGCAGCGGCAGCCGGTCTCTGGTAGTGCGCACCTGGCCGCTTCCAGGGCGCAGAGATTCTCAAAGGACTCGGATGTCAGCAAGCGTGGAGTCTCCCACCCCATGGCCCCCAGGGGTTCATCTGTCCATGCTCTGCAGCGAGCGGAGCCGTCCCCTCAGCCGGAGACCGCCGGGGGAACCACGCCGAGCACGTTCCAGGCCTCCATTGTGTCGCCAGAGCCGTAGTTCTTAAAGTGTGATCTTTGGCTCACTGGCATCAGCATCATCCTGCGTCCCCCTCTCTTTTATTCTAGTTGTAGAGCATCCGTTCAGCCAGCCCTCCGGTGGTTCTGGATGGTGTCTGCTCTGTTTTCCAGTTGTAGTTTCAAAATTGTTGTGGTAGGCAACAATCAGGCGTCCGCCCTATGCCACCATCTTGGTCCTCCCTCGTAGTTCTATTTTACTTTTTATAGATTTAATTGTTGATACATTGGTTAATAACATAGGCTCTGGGGCTAGGTGTAAAGGTAAAGGGATTAAGCAAAAATAAATCAAATAAATTAATAAATAAAATTAATGGATTTTTAGAGTATGGACCATAAAACACAAGACTTCTTTTGTGTTCTGGTTCTTTCAGATTAAATTTTCTGAACCTTTTTCAACTTCTGGAAACCACATTATAAGGGGCTACTGAAAAGCTTGAAAACAATAAAAAATAATGAGATAATGAGGTCTTAGGAAAAATTTTCAGGAAGATCCATTAAAGCAAATGAGAGTGTGATGAACACATGTAACTGTTTCCACTTGGTGGAGTGGCTGTCCCCTAGAAGAGGAAATGCAAGCTAATTTTTGTAGTTCCAAAGGGAAAAAGCTAAAACCAGTGTCTGAGTGTCAATGGGTAACACATCTCAGTTTACAACAGCAACAATCTTCTTTAGTGAATCTTCCCCAATACAGGGAATACTGCTTCACAGAAAATAAAAGTGTCATAGCAAAGAATGACTGGATATATATTTGGTGTTTATAGAAGAACTTCTCATTCCGTGTGTGGTTTTTAAAAGGAAACAGGTAAGGAAGACATAGGGATGGGATGATTAGATTAGATTTAAATTTCATATGTAGTGACCCTGTGGATGGAGAAATTATGTCAGTCTTCAAAAATTATAATAAACAACCAACAAACCCTAAGAAAAAAGCTAATTTATACACACGTTAAAAAGGTGTATTTTATGTAAAGAATACCTCACACATTTATATATATATAATGCTAAATGACCGTCCAATCGGCTGACTGGCTAGTACCTATGATGCACACTGACCACCAGGGGGCAGACGCGCAATGCAGGAGCTGCAGAGCTGCAGTGACTTGGCAGCAATAGTTCTCTGGTGACACAACCCAGAACCAGTGAGGAGGGAGCCTGATTCCTCACAGGGCCATGTGATTCCATCTTCAGCCTTGGGTTATGTTGTTACTGGGGCACTGTCACCCCAAATCTGGTTTACTGCACATTTGCTTTTGCATTCCACACCCTGTACGACAGCAACTTTGCAGGGTGTCCTCTCACACTCAGAGACCCCTTGGGGGATGTTGGAGAGACAGTTTTGTCCCAATCCCCGCAGGCCAGGCCAAGGGACCCCAACTGCTGGAGGGACCCTGCTCACTCCACAGATGCCCTTTAAGCCACGGTGCCACCCCAGATGTGGCTGGCTGGAGAGGGACCTTGAGAGGTTGCCTAATATACAAATCGACCGACTGGGGGAACAACTGGTTGCTATGATGCACACTGACCACCAGGGGGCAGATGCTCAATGTAGGAGCTGCCCCCAGCCCGCAGGCCTTAGGCCAGGCAAGGCGGTGCTAACGGGGGGCCCCTGATCACTCTGCCCGTCACCCCATAGATTGGCCCTGATTGCCCAGCCAGGCCTAGGGACCTTACCCATGCACGAATTTTGTGCACTGGGCCTCTAGTACTATATAAAATAAGAATCAAGAAGTGCAATTGATAATTGTTTTGCTTGCCAAAATAACTATCTCCACTTCCTTCAAAACCCGAATTATGTCTTTAAAATTAATAAAAGCTCTGATGATACATTAGACATTCACAAGTATTAAATTGAGTCCTGGAAAATACAGATATTTTATATTTGGCCACAAACTTGAATTATGGGCAGGAGCATATCCAATAGAATGAGAAAAAAATTGATTGTATTCATACAGAAAATTGTAATGGAACTTTCTGACTATTCAAATATGGAAATTCTGAAGTTCTTTATTAAAGCAGATGTGAAGTGCTTCCACCATTGGGAAATATTTAGGCTATAGTTTCTAGGATTATTTAAATGTAAAATTTTACTGAATTTGCTTTCACCCAATCCTAGAATTCTAATATTTTTATTTGAATTTTGACACTGAATAGTACTTATAATGCTTATTGTGTTACCCATGTCTAACACAATGCCTTAAGGCAGTGGTTGGCAAACTCACTAGTCAACAGAGCCAAATATCAACAGTACAACGATTGAAATTTCTTTTGAGAGCCAAATTTTTTAAACTTAAACTTCTTCTAACGCCACTTCTTCAAAATAGACTCGCCCAGGCCGTGTTATTTTGGGGAAGAGCCACACTCAAGGGGCCAAAGAGCCGCATGTGGCTCGCGAGCCGCAGCTTGTCGACCACTGCCTTAAGGCATAGCATTATGGTAAGCAAGTCAAAAAAATAAGTGAACCCATTTTCCTGTCTCCATGTGGTTATTTATTTATTCTCTTCTGATTATGTGTACCCAAATATAACAAGCTCATTGAAAATAAATTTAGGAATTAAGAGAACAAAATCACACTGGTTTAAGAGGGTCAATGGCACCCTTTTTTTTAAATCCCAAATTTGAATCAGAGGTCAATGGTCCAACATTCAGACCCAATTAGAGAGGAAATGATACAACCACTATGAAGAACAGTATGGAGGCACCTCAGCAAATTAAAAATAGAACTACCATATCCTGCTGTAATCTTACTTCAGGGCATACATCTAAAGGAAATAAAGTCACTATCTCAAGGAAGAGATATCTGCACCGCCATGTTTACTGCAGCATAGCTTACAACAGCCAAGATATGGAAACAACCTAAGTGCCCATCAACAGATGAATGGATAAAGAAATTGTGATACACACACACACCGGAATATTCGTCAGCTATAAAGAAAGAAATCCTCCCCTTTCTGACAAAATAAGTCAGCCAGAGAAAGACAAATATTCTATGATCTCACTTACATGTGGAGTATTTAAATCTTTCAGAAGTTTTCTTCTTTGAGAAAAAAAATTAAAGGAATAAAAAACCACAGTGATAGAAGGGAACTCATAGATTAGAGGCTAAAAAGAGATCGCAACCAAGCACAGTGTATTAATCTCATTTGCATCTTGATTCAAACGAGCAGATTTAAAAAAAAAATTAAAGACATTTATGAAACAATTGGAAATTGGGACACTTAGATATTAGATCTTAAGAAATGATCATTAATTATTTTAGGGGTCATAATGTTGTTATAGTTAGGTTTTTTAAAGGTCCTTACCTTTCAAGATACAAACTGAAATTTTTGCAGATAAAATAAGATGCTGGGAGCAGTTAGTGAGTAGTGATATAGAGGGAACAAGTTTTGGCCATCAATTGACAATTATAGTAATTAAATGATGGGTACATGCGAGTGGATTATACTATTTGGCCTATTCTTGTATATGTTTTATAGTTTCCATAATAAAAAGTGTAAAAAACAACAACAACAAAACAAACAACAAAGGTCATAGGGAAAAAAAACTATCAGATTACCTGTGGTTACCAGTAGCAGGGAATGAGGAAGGGAAGATTGGAGGAAGGTGGTCAAGGATACACACTTTCAATTGCAAGGTAAGTACTAAATGTAATGTACAATGTAATGACAATAATTAACTTTGCGATATGATATAAATGAAAGTTATCCAGAGAGTAAATCATGAAAGTTCTCATCACAAGAACATGTTTTTCTTTTTCTCTTTTTCTCTTTTTTGAGCTATATGAAATGACAGATATAAAGCAAACTTATTGTGGTATCATGTCACAGCAATATATGCAAGTCAAATAATTATGCTTTGCATCTTAAGTGTATACAGTGCTGTTTGTTAGTTATATCTTAATAAAACTGGAGGAAAAGAAGCATGTACTTTTTTACCTTGATGGTTATTGCAAATTTACTCCTTAAAAATGTACTTATTTTATTTCCATCTATTGTACAATTGCCTATTTCCCCAGAAGCTTGACAAAGTATGCTCTTTATAACTTTATATATGCTTATTGATTTTTGTATGTATATATGAACTGCCTCTCATTGACCCCTTTTTAGCCATCTTTTTCTTATTAATTTCCTTTCACTGCAGGTGGTCATTTGTCTTTTGACATTGTTATTTCCCTTAAAGAGAAGTTTTAGGGGAATAAATTCTGTGTGTTAAAAAAATAAAAGAGAGATAGAGTTTGGAATCTGAGTGGTCTGGAATAGCTGCTCAGAAAATGAAGCACAATGAGAACATTAATGTCATTTGTTAAAAAGATACAATTAACACTCAGGATTTAAAGAGATCCAGAAGATAACACCCCTACCTCCAAGTCACAAGCAAGATATAAGAAAAGATGAAACTGAAATGTTCATATTCAAGTGGGGTTTTGGAAAAAACACACCTGACCAAAATGGGGTTGGCCTGGGGTAGCATCTCAGAATCCTGTAAATGAATGCAATCCTCCCATTTTGTACATCCCGGGTGTATGGCTCCCAAGAAACTCTGCCTTTGATATAAGAAGTTTTGGGACATATTTTTATAAGAGCTAGAAATTACAAAGAAAAAACAAAACAAAAAACTCCTCCCGAAGAAATAAGATTGGGTTCTATGACTTTAGGAGATTGCTTTGTCAAACTGAAAAGTAGAAATGTTAAATTATATCTCATTCTTCTGAAGCATTTTCAACAAATATTGTTTTACTTCAGGTGAAAGAGGATGTAGTATCAACTAAAATTAATAAAGATATATCTACAGAAATCAATGTTACATACATAAATAAGTCAAGAAGAACTTATTAAACATTCTGGAGCGTGGATTAAAATATGCCCATTAACTTCAGCATGTCAGCAAATTGCAATGAACATGCCATAGCCCTACACCTTTGCCAGAATTAAATCTTGTGTTTAGAATTTTATCATTTTTACAGTTTAACAGTACAAATGTAACCAGTAAAATTTGGATTTGGTTTGTGTATAATTATCTGAATTTTGCCTACTTTAAAATCCATTGTTTTATTTCAGTTTAGTAGCAAAATAAACAGCAATGTCTTTCTCATTTCTTGAATTGTCAATTTTGTGAACTACTTATTTCAAGTGCTATATTTTTTTATTTTATCACATTTTTATTGTCTTTGGTTCAAAATAGATTTGGTCCCAAAGTAACAGGGTATATATTCAGAAAAATATAACCTTAACAGATTTAATTACTAATGAAACAAATAATTTCACTGTGAGACAATATTTTACTTATGTTATCAACCCCCAAAATGTCCCAAGGTTAATTATATCTCTTGTCTTTGTGCCACAATTGTACCACCATTTTGCCTTGTCTCTCTATCCTAGCACCTATCATAATAAGGACTATGTGTTTAAAGTCTCATTTCACCTATTAAACTGAGATGTTCTTGAGAGCATGACTGACATATTGTTTAGTTTTGTATCCCTTACATATTGCACATTGCTGGATACCTAGTAATCACTCAATTTCACTTTCTTGAACTGATAAAATTATAGTGACATCCCAAAACAAACCATCTGAATGGCCTCTATCCATGCAGAAATGAATGTTCATTGACCCTTTGACCTTCAGGCCTTTAATGGCACATGCATATCTCCTCTGATCCGTATCACATTGTTCCTGAAAAACTACAGCAGAGAGAGATACCCTTAATGGCAAGTTGTTTCCAGGAGCAATTATGCTTCCTTTTCAGTTACAGATGGCATCCGTGAGAATACAATACTTAAAATCGGGTTCTGTAGGTTCAGGAAATTATGATACTAAAGTCAAAAGTAGAAAATGTTGTATTACATTTAATCCTGGTGTAGATGGGGTTAGAGTATGAACATTTGGTTTGTTAATAAACAAAGGAGTTCTTTGTAAAAATTTAATCTTTTTTAGACTTCTAGTTGTTGTCATTGTTGTTTGTAATCTAAAGTTAATTCAGGGGATAGATCCTCAGAATGCTGAGACAGTGGACTGATGGGAAAATGTAGCCTACTTGGTGAAAGAGACCTCTCAAGTTTAGAAGTTAGAAACTATCTCAAATTATTGATGCATTTTTGGAAATCATTTAGAGATTTCTTCATATATTTCCCTTTCTCTAGCTAAAAATAATAGCATATATGACATATCTCTCCAATTTTAATAAATTTCCCATTTTATTGAATTACTAGGCAGATGGCCCCCATTTAAAGAAATACTGTCTTATTTATGTAGATGGATTATTGTCTAAATTACATAGGTAGATATTTCATGAACTTGGTATATACTATGTGTATTATCCTATCTAATAAAAGAGTAATATGCAAATTGACCATAACTCCAACACACAAGATGGCCACCCCCTGTGGACACAAGATGGCCACCACAAGATGGCCGGCAGGGGAGGGCAGTTGGGGGTGATCAGGCCTGCACGGGAGGGCAGTTAGGGGTGACCAGGCCAGCAGAGGAGGGCAGTTGGGGGAGACCAGGCCTGCAGGGGAGGGCAGTTGGTGGCGACCAGGCCAGCAGGGGAGGGCAGTTAGGGGTGACCAGGCCTGCAGGGGAATGCAGTTGGGAGGGACCAGGCCTGCAGGGGAGGGCAGTTTGGAGTGACCAGGCCAGTAGGAGAGGGCAGTTGGGGGGGACCAGGCCTCCAGGGGAGGGCAGTTGGGGAGAACCAGGCCTGCAGGGGAGTGGTTAGGGGGTGATCAGGCTGGCAGGCAGAAGCAGTTAGGGGCAATCAGGCAGGCAGGCAGGCGAGTGGTTGAGAGCGAGCAGTCCTGGATTGTGACAGGGGTGTCCGACTGCCTGTTTAGGCCTGATCCCACTGAACATCCCTCGAGTGGTCCCAGATTGGAGAGGGTGCAGGCTGGGCTGAGGGACACCCTCCCCCTCCCATGCATGAATTTCGTGCACTGGGCCTCTAGTTAGTAATAAATCTAAAAGTTAATACCATTATCTCCATTTAGATGTAAAAATTGAGCTGTGAAGATTTTGTGTAACCATCTCAAGACCACATATATAATAATAAAAGCATAATATGTTAGTTAGATCTAAAGTCCTTCCAGACGAAGCCGGGGCTGCGAGGGCCAAGGCAGAGGCAGCCGCCATGGTGGTGGGGGCCGAACCCTTTGCACAAATTTTGTGCATAGGGCCTGTAGTAGTTAATAACAAGTCTGGAATACAAATCCAGGTCAGTTTGATTTCCTCCCATCTTCTACATTGTGCTATCTCTTATGAGATTAAGTATATTAGTGATTCATAAAAGCAATTATGAAAATGGCAAATCAATTCACTACCAGATTGGAACATATCCTTTCTTAGCACTCACAGAAAGGGAGTCACAATTATGTTTGTCAGTATTTACTAAACACTATGTTAAAGCCATTAACTTTACCCAAGAAAATATACTACAGGCCCCTGTCAAGTGTACAAAATGGATTTATATATGTGCTTTACCCTGTTTTCAAAAATTAAAACAATGATAAGCCATATACACACAGCTGTGTTTCTTATCTGAATAAAAGACTGTGGAAATGGGAAAGAAAAAAAGTCCTCAGCATTCATTGGACTAATTACAAATAATTCAATTAACCAAATGTTGTCAAAAGTATGCATTTGAAATGTTATTGCAAAAAATGATTTTTTAATTTCTCTTTTGACGCTAAATTTGGACATTGCCATTTGGGGTGGCATACTCAAACAGAAATTATCACAATAGGAGATTTTGTAAATTTTCTCCGTCTGATTTCTAGTTGCACTAAAAAGTGTTGGCCTTCTTTCTCTACCAATAAAAAGGAAATTATGTTCACTTCAAGCAAACACAGTAAGCATAAGATCATATAACATATGATATATAAGCTGTTTCTGAGTGGAACAAAAAATAAAATAAATTATAAGTATTTGCTGCCTGTGCATTTCCTTCCTTCTTCTTTATAAAGAAACTAGGATCCCGTTGCACGAAGTTTTGTGCAATAGACTTTTCCTTCACCTGGCTGCCAGCACCAGTTATCCTCCAGCAGCAGTTTTCCTCTGGCCACCCGCAGATCAGAGCGCCTCCCGCCAGCACGATCGGCCACCCCGAGAGGAACTCCGATCGGAAGGTGCTCCGATCGGGCAGGTGGCCAGAGGAAAACTGCTGCTGGCGGAAAACTGGTGCCAGCAGCCACGCAATCGGCCACCCCGAGTTCTGCCACCAGCGTCTTCCACAGCACTGGCCGTTTAAGCCGGTGGGAGGAGCGGGGGTCGGGGACTCACGAGTCCCCGCCCCCTGCTCCTACCACCAGCCAATCGGCCACCCTGAGTCCCGCCCTGCGCCTCCAGCCGGCCCAATCGTGGGCATAGCAGAGTGATGGTAATTTGCATATTACCATTTTATTAGGTATGATGATATTTTAAAGAAATATTTCAGCACATACTTCTACAACCTTTCTCCATATACATTTTGTAAAATGGCTCTGAATAACCTATATATATTTTCAAGTTTTACTTTTTGAGTTTGATTTGTGTTTCTTCTGTTCCATTATTAAACCAGTAAATTGCCTAATCGTCATTTACTTTCATTTCTCTTTGGAGGACTGACAAGTAGGACTTTGGATTTACTGTGCATTAGCTAGCTGTATTGCACCAATAACACCTTTTCAACATAACCATGTTTACTGTGTTTGCCGTCCAAGGGAACAGAGGTTAATTCAAAACAAGCCATAGTATTTCTTTTAATCTACCTCAAAACTAATAAAATTATGCACACCATTCTCAAAATTAGAATTTAGATTTTGAGATAAATGAGTAATTGCATGTATGGACTGTAGCACCAGATGTACACAACATTTAATTAGGCCCCTAATTGAAAAAGTCCAAGGAATCTGGGCATTTCAGCACTTATTGAAATCATTCCAAGAAGAGAGGGGAATCTGTGGCAGGCCTCATTGGATTCAGATCTGCTTGGATTTAGGGACATTATAAATCTTCACTAGATCAAAGTAGCTCTATTGCAGATCAAGCTTCTATGGTAGATAAGCAATTGAGCCAGCTATATAGCCACTAGTAGAGAATCCTAGTCCAGATTTAGAGAAAACAATAAGGTTGTTCCTTTATCCAGACAAAAAATAAAAGAAGCCTAGTCTAAATCTACTATCAGGAAAGAGCAGTATATTTGAGGCAGGTCTATAGGGACAGGTCATGAGTAATGGGAGACAGGGAATGGGCCACATCTGTAGTCGGCAAACTGTGGCTCGCGAGCCACATGCGGCTCTTTGGCCCCTTGAGTGTGGCTCTTGCACAAAATACCACAGCTTGGGCAAGTCTATTTTGAAGAAGTGGCATTAGAAGTTTAAGCTTAAAAAATTTGGCTCTCAAAAGAAATTTCAATCGTTGTACTGTTGATATTTGGCTCTGTTGACTAATGAGTTTGCCGACCACTGTTCTCCATGGCTTTTGGCTTGTAGGCAGGGTAGAATTTAACATTATCAACCAAGGTGTGAAATATGACAGTAGAAACCAGTCAGATTAGGTAAGGGTATGAAGAGTGGGTTCGGTTTTACACATATAGTGTTTGCTATGTCTCTAAGACATTTTCAGGAGCTTTTTATTAAGCAGAATATTATATGAGTCTGAAATCTTGTAACTGGTGGAATGATTGATAAAACATAAGTGCAGAAATAATCTACTAAGGAAGATGAGGTACAATGAGAAACTGAAAATACTAAATAGATTTTATGAATCTTCTCAGTGCTATAGGGAAAAAGAACTTTTTACCTTACTAATACCTGATAAAGTAGCATGAAGTAGACATTATTTATTATATTGCAGGGATCTCACTATGAATAGCATCTGAGTTATTCATAGTTGTTCACAGCTTTTGCTGAGTTCAAATCTTGGGTCAGCAAATATTGCATGACCTTGTGCAAAGGACTTGATCTCTAAGCTACAATTTCTTCACTCATAAAAATTGGTATAAATACTTAATCTTTAAATTATGATTAAGAAGTATAAATTAATAGTAATAGAATAGTTACAGGATGCAAATTATAACATAAAATGTAGTCATAATTTAAAGATTAAGTATTTAAATTATGATTAAGAAGTATAAATTAATAGTAATAGAATAGTTACAGGATGCAAATTATAACATAAAATGTAGTCAATAATATTATAATAATTATGTACGAGGACAGTGGGGTTTTGAAATATCAAGAGGCCACTTTGTAAAGTATATAATTATCTAACCTGAAGTATATGATTGCTATGTGCTTAAAATAATTACAAAATAATATTGAATATTAACAGTAATTGAAAAAGAAAAATAATAAAAATGATTTATACATAAAAATGATAAATGATCCAAAAGTAAGTGCATGCAAAAATTAATCATCTTTATCTCTAAAGTATATAAAACAATTACAACAGTGTTTGGATGGATTTACAGATTTATAGATAATTTGGGAATAGTCTTGGAGAAGAGAGTGTAATTAAATATTGAATTTGTTTGAGTTGTCAGATAGCTTGTACTTAGGCATAAGAGAAAGATTAGAGTTAGTTTTACTAACCAAACAATATGAAAATGTATTCTTAAGGCACTGATACTTTTTAGCACCTTCAAAAATCCCCTAAGTGATAGATACAAACATAGTCACTTTAGTTTCAACTTCCAGTTCTAACAAGGATAATTCATTGCACCCACCTCCTTGTAATAGTCATTTCCAATTGGGAGTGCACACTCCTCTGTGAGTTAAAAAATGGTAGTCAACAGTCAATAATTTTCCAGAAGTTATATGTCAATAGTAATATTTTTTTTACAGTTCTCTAGTGTTTCTGGAGCAATGTGATAGTGAATGCAGTCAATATAGATTTGTTTTTATTCCTACTCAATATGAGAATAATAAGCAAAAATGTATTTGTGCACATTATTATGCAATGAAACACATTCAATTTTCCACTGTGTTGCTTAAGGGTTCCTCTTCTGCATGAGTGAGTACCTGCCTCTGCACATGCACGCGCATGTGCAAACACACACACACATACACACACACACACACACACACGCACACACACATTTCAGTCATCTTCTGGGATTTTAAGGTTGCCAGATAAGAAACTTCAGGATGAATAAGTTGATGTTGAGCTTAATTATTAGGATGGTTGAAAACCATTTCTTTCTGAAGAAAGAATTCATAAGGATACTTATTGTTATTACTACAGGTCATAAAACAGTTAACCACAGAAATAGAAATTCCAGGGTTCCAGTTTATCAATCAGACCATTCCAGTATCACAAGACATGTATTTTCCCTGCCAATTTATTATACAACTAAATAGTGCTTGCATTACTAGCTTAAGGCATTGGCAAGAGGAGGGCTAATCTAATAACCCAATTCCATGATTAATTGTGTATGGACATAATTTGGTAAGGCATCTCTTTTCAAATAATATATCTTTGTTTCTTCAAGTGCCATCTGAGGTAATATAAATCAAACTAATACAAATGTGTGAATTTCAGGTTCAAGCAAAAAAAATTCTTGGTAGAGGAATCTCTCTTCTGCTTGAACAGGGAAATAGCACAAGTCATATAAAAGTGTAACATTTCCATAAATATCACAGCATGGAATCAAAAGAAAGGAAGGGAGAGCAAGGGGAACAAACAGCAAGAGAAGAGAACAGATCTCCAATGGTCTGTGCTCTGTACATTCAGATAAGTATTTTGAATTCATGTGGCATCAATAATCAGAGAGATCCTGTAAATCTTTAGAGACTGAAATAACTTTATGATGTAGTTGCACACCCAAAGCGGTACAAACACATTGTTTTAATATGTCAAAATGTTAATATTATCATTCCATTGCAGGAGAAAAAATTCTACATGAGTAGGTATTGATTTCCTGACTGGATGTTACTTAGCATTTTACCTGGTGTTGGTAACTGATAGGCCTTGCACGGGATTTCGTTATGTTCTGTTTCTCTCAGCCTTGTGCAGATTTTCGTGCCAGGCCTTTTTATTGGTGCATGTAATCTAATGGACTTCAAATTAAAAGCAATGAAAATCACATTATTCTGTCTACTAGATGAGATGTTATTAAAACTAATGGGAAAATGCTATTGAAGCTTCATTTCTTAATGTTTGGTTCTTAGAGCTTTCATACAAGCTTTTATACAAATAAAAACTGCCATGAGTTATTACTCAATGTCATACATAAATACTCATATATTTATCACTGTTCAAAAAAGGGATGTCATCTCTAATATTTCTTTTATTTCCTACCTCCAGTGTAGATGTACAAAAGAGGAAAGATGGTAATAAAATCAGGAAGTCCATACATAGGCAAAATGAGTGCACTGCTTTGTTGAAAAAAGTGTTACCCAAAGTCTGATAATAGTTTTATTATCATAGTATCTACACTAATAAAAGAGAAACATGCAAATTGACCTTACCTCCGCCATGACCACAAGCCACGCCCACCAGCCAATCAGGAGCGAGTATGCAAATTAACCCAACCAAGATGGCTGTGACCACGGAGCGAGCAGGAGGCTTGGGTTTCCCCGGCAATGGAGAAAGCCAAGCTTCCCGCCCTGACCGGCCCTGGCCTCCGCTCAAGGCTACAAAGTTTCAATTATGGAAGATAAATAAATCCCAACAAAAATTGCGGCAGCCACGGAGCTGGAGAGAGCAGGAGGCTTGGGTTGCCCCCAGCGATGAAGGAAGCCAAGCTTCCCACCCAGCCTGGCCTGCCCTGGGCTCCACTCAAGGCTACAAAGTTTCAATTAATAGAAGATAAATGTATCCCAGATACCAGCGTCTCCGCTTGGGTAGTTGGGGGGGAGTGGCTGGCCTTGCCCAGGCTGCCCCATGCCCCAAGGGAACCCCCACCCTGATCCAGGACACCCTTCAGGGCAAACCAGTTGGACCCCACCCATGCACCAGGCCTCTATCCTATCTAATAAAAGAACAATATGCAAATTGACCGTCACTCCAACACACAAAATGGCTGCCCCCATGAGGACACAAGATGGCCACCACAAGATGGCTAGCAGGGGAGGGCAGCTGGGAGGGACCAGGCCTTCAAGGAAAGGCACTTGGGGGCAATCAAGCCTGCAAGGGAGTGCAGTTAGGGGTGACCAGGCCGGCAGAGGAGGGAAGTTGGGGGCAACCAGGCCTCCAGGGAAGAGCAGTTGGGGGAACCCAGGCCTGCAGGGGAGAGCAGTTGGGGGGACCAGAGCTGTAGGAAAGGGCAGTTAGGGGTGACCAGGCCTGAGGGGAGGGCAGTTAAGGGCAATCAGACTGGCAGGGAGCAGTTAGGCATCAATCAGGCTGGCAGGGGAGTGGTTAGGGGGTGATCAGGCTGGCAGGCAGAAGCGGTTAGGGGCAATCAGGAAGGCAGGCAGGCGAGCAGTTAGGAGCCAGCAGTCCTGGATTGTGAGAGGGATGTCCGACTGCCTGTTTAGGCCCGATCCTACTGGGATCAGGCGTAAAGGGGCAGTCGGACATCCCTTGAGGGGTCCCAGATTGGAGAGGGTGCAGGCTGGGCTGAGGTACACACAACCCTGTGCACGAATTTTGTGCACTGGGCCTCTAGTACTATATTATAAAAGGCTAATATGCAAATCAACCAAACGGCAGAACAACTGGTTGCTATGATGTGCACTGACCACCAGGGAGCAGATGCTCAATGCAGGAGTTGCCCCCTGGTGGTCAGTGCACTCCCACAGGAGGAGTGCGGCTCAGCCAGAAGCCAGGCTCACGACTGGTTGGCTGGCTGGCAAGCGCAGCGCTAAGGATGTCTGACTGACAGCTTAGGCCCACTCCCATAAGCCATTGATTGGACATCCCCCGAGGGCTCCTGGACAGAGAGGGCACAGGTCAGGCTAAGGCACCCTCCCAAGTGCACGAATTTGTGCACTGGGCCTCTAGTGTCTACATAAATATATCTGATCATATTTATAGAAATACAGTCATTGTTTATTTTTACCACTATGTATGCAAGGCACACTTATGACAATTTTGAATACAAAATTGAATCATATGTTTAAGAGTAGCTTATATATAATTTATTGCAACACATAAGAAAACCTAACACTTACAATTATTGTTCAGGGTCACATATTAATGAAACCTGCAGAGAAGTGAGGTCTCCTGATTTCTAATTCAGTGTTTTTTCTTCTGCAACGTGCTGGCTTTTTATTCAATATTAGAAGCCCAGCACACAAAATCGCCCAGCCCTGCCCCCCTGTGTGCGCCTCCCTGTGCTTGCAGCCCTGTCCACCCACGCATGCCTCACCCACCACCCTGCCACATTCGCGGCCCCGCCCATCCATGTATGCCTTGCCATGCCCACCCGCTCGCCACCCCACCTGCCCACAGGCTGCCAGTCTTGCTACAATCGGAGCCTGTGAGCTGTGCCACATGAGCCAAAATCACGTGAGACCCCAGACCCACTACGTGAGGTGGGACCCCAGACCCCAGACCTGCCATGTGAGGCAGGACTCCAGACCCACTGTATCAGGAGACCCATCAATGCACCTCTGGGTGACCAGTCATTTGGTTCGTACAGCATTATGGCCACAGGCCTTTTATAATATAGACTGGAGTCCCGGTGCATGAAATTCATGCATGGGGGCAGGTGTTCCTCAGCTCAACCCGTACCCTTTTGCAATCTGGGACCCCTCAGGTAGGGTCCCTAGGTCTGGCCAAAGATCAGGGCCTATCGGGGTTTTCCTTCCCCTGGCTGCCAGCAGCTGGCCCCACTCCCTCCACTGCCACTGCCTGCCATCTGTGCGGAAATGCCTCTCTCCCCCATCCCACCAGTCACCTCCCTCTGCTGGTGACAGGCATGGGGTACAATCACTTGGCTGACCTGGGCCTCCCTCTGCTGGGCGATTGATGGCCAACCACAAACACCCACCACAGTGTCACTGGCTGGTGGCCTGGTCCTCCCTCTGTGGGGCTATTAATCGCCCCACAGAAGGAGGCCCTGCCCACCTGCTGCAGTTCTGCTGACCAGGTAGCCTAGGCCTCCCTCTTTGGGGCCATCATTCGCGGGCCGTCGAGATCCATCACCCAGCAGAGGGAGGCCCCACCAACCCTGCTGGGGCTCTGTGATCGATTGCCGCCCAGAGGGGAGCCTGGGCCTCCCTCTGCGGGGCTATCATGGGGTGATGGCAGGAGCCCTCTGACCAATAGCATCGCACCTGCCTTGGCTGGTCTGGTGCCAGTGTGTGTCATAGAATGGTCGTCCGAAGGTCGTCGGACAGTTGTTCTGCTGTTCGGTTGATTTGCATATTATGCTTTTATTATTATAGATGACCTTACTAAGAACTGTACTATGATGTTTTATTCCTTTAGTTGGCAATATACTATTCAATTACTTATCTGCTGCACCCATATTCTCATTAAACTACAACGACATATTAATAATTGGCAATGAGCAATCCGGTGAACAAGTATCTCTTCACAAGCAGCTCTCTATCTTTCATTTGCAGTTTCATGGTCCTAAACACAATTAAGTTATGTGAGCCAAAGAAAGGGATGGGAGGGTTTATTTCAAACTGCTGGAGACAGGTAAGACATGGGTAATTACATAGCTCACATTAAAAAATGTGATACATATCCAGTGTTTTCTTGAAAGAAGACACTGTGGACCATTTGTACATCACCAAGTCTCATTGCATTAAATTTTTTTACAGCCTAATGGACTGTGGTGTGTGATTGGGGTGGTAAGTGTTGTAGCATTAACTTCATTTTAACTCATGAGTGCTTTCTCTCTCCCTCTCTCTCTCTCTCTCTCTCTCTCTCTCTCTCTCTCTCTCTCTTTCTTCTCTCTCCCTATATAAATAAATTTATCTTTTCCAGTGTTCCTCTTGTTTTGACCAAGAAGGCCAAAAAAACAAAATACTGAGTAATTGACACAGGATTTCCTATAGTAGCACATTTTGAAATTAAGTTACCTTCTTTATTCCTTTGAAAATGAGCATCATTAAAATCAATTGTAGCTCTCTGTGCTCAGCTTAATTAGGGCATTTTCTTGTAATAATATACTTTGTTCACACTCACTGACATTACCCTGTGCAAGGGCCTACAGGGACATTTCCTCCTTTTCAATCATTTCAGTAGATTAAAAATAGGTAAAAATAACTTACTGAAGTAGTTAATATTAAAAGAGGGCATGAGATTTAAAATAAAGGAAGCAAAATAAGCAATTGAAATTTATGAAAGACAGATGATTGACTCAGAGATGAAGAGGAACAAAAAAATCAGAAAAAGAATAAAAAACACAACAAAGCAAAACAGTGTGATAGTACCAGCTAAGAAATTAATGTGAACCAGAGATAATTAACACAGATTGCTGGGTTGTGATTCATTAGGTCTGGAGTGCGACCGAGAATTTCCTTTTTGCCAAATTCTCAGTTTATGCTGATGCTGCTGGTCCATGGACCACACTGAGTAGTACAGGTGCATATATGTTGAGACCTTCGCAGTCCTGAAGGCTAGTATAAAGATAAAAGTAAAATGATCCTTGTAAAATGAGAAACTGAAAAACAACAAAAAGGGCTATGAGATAACTTATGTAAATTGTTCAGCTGCAAGAAGCAAAATGTTATCTCCAAGAACCCTGAGCACATGACCGCTATAATAATTTTGCGACATTATGCAGCAATGCACCAGTACACATGTATAGTTATCCTTATTTTTCATCTGAGCACAGCACACTCTGTGCCTTAGATTGTGCTGCATGGAAACACAAAAGCAAAAGCCCCTGCTTCCCTTACCCTGTGCCCCCAGGAGCTTCCACGTCATCACTGGGCAAAGATGTCAACATGCAAATGCAAATAATCACATGCTATCACTATGTCCTATTTTTTCACTGTGTGGTTTCAATTCTGACCTTCTGCCCTCATCCTGTTGAAAACAAGATATTTGTCTATAATGCCCCTCCCTTTTATTAAGTCCATAAACCCCCAAAGTTTATTCAATATAATAGTGTTTGGCAAAAGCTGGGATATTTCAATCAGTCCAGCAAAAGTGTCCACTTCATATGACACTGGTGATAGAAAGGAGCTACCTCCATTCAAAGAGCAATGGGGATGTTCTGTCACTGCTGACCTGGACGTTATTTCTAGGGATAGAAGGATAAGAAGATCATCTCTCCAGTGTTACTGTTTATTCATGTGACCAGAGGCTGTTAATGTCAAAATACTTCAAATACTTTAGAGACACAGCTCTTTGATTTCTTAAGGACTCACAAATATAACTAGTCTGCTGGCTGTAAACATTCCTTGCTTTTCCCCACAACTTCTCATCTCACAAGGACCATCTTGTCTTGTACCTTCATCCTAGCCTTTAGGATTGGGAGGATGTCACTGTATGGACCTGTGCTCCTTAAAGTGTGATCCATGGACCCACCTCAGCATCACTGGGATTTGTTAAAAATGCCTAACTTGTACAGTTTGAAATCATTTGTAGTACTTTTTGTACACTGATTTTTATTATTTTTTAAAATGATCAATGGAAGATGTGTTTTTATTGATTTTTAGAATGAGAGGAAGTTAGAAAGAGAAATATTGATGTGATAGATTGGTTGCCTCCTGTGCCTGACTGGGGATCGAACCTGCAGCCTAAGTATGTGCCCTGACCAGGAATCAAACCCACAACCTTCCGTTGTATAGGGTGACTCTCCAACCAACTGAGCCTGCTGGCCAAGGCTGTGGTCTAACATTAATGTTAACTTCCAAACAAGGCTCTAAACAACCGAGCTTCCCCTCGTTCTCTTCTCCATCTGCTCTCTGTTCTCTCAGATTCCTCCATGATGGCATCTTGGTGGTTCTATAGCACATTGGAAGCACTTCTTCATGTGTCTCTTGAACTTTTTGTTCTCATCGCTGGAAATGTTGTTTCCCCATATAATCAACTGCAATTGTCACTCCTTCATTTTATTTAGGTCTTCATTTAAATGTCACTTTCTCTATTAACATCACCTCACTACTCTACTTAAAATTGGAACAACCTTTCCAACTCCCTTTTCCCCATAGAATTTAGTGTCAACTCCCTTTTCCCCATAGAATTTATTTATGTATCTATCTACCTTTCAATTGATCTATTTTTCTTAATTTTCTCCACTTTAATTCTTTGACAACAGGACTTTTAAAATCTGTTTTAAATATTTCTAATGCATAGAATTTAGCTTGCCACATAAAGGCCCTGAGTGAATGCATTCATTAATGATTAAAAGTAGGATGTGTATATCAAACTTTCAAAGAAAGCCTTCTCTAAGAGCTTTCCTTCTTTAAAATTAATCAGAGCATTATTGAAAAGGAGTGTGACAGGAATAGCAGCATAACAAGAAATTTATGATTCTATCTGTTTTTCTCTTTTGATTACATGTGTTCACCATGACTTTATTATATCTTTTTTCCTCTAAAGTTAATATTGTATTGCTCTGTTGACATTGCTATTGCTATTGCCTGGAAGAATATGTGACACAAAAACATTGTTTGGTGTAGTTGACCAGAACAATTTACCTCTTCACAACATTTCCTTTTAGTAGGTTAGCGATGTTGACTTTAACTAGTAAATCTAACTATATTTCCCTACATTATTCATGATGAGAACTATTATTAAAAAAACATACACAAATACTGTTCAAAAGAACTCTAAAATATGAATGAAAACACCGTGAAAAGCAACTGGATTTTAGTGTCTCATAAGTGCAAAGTCCATATTAAAGAATAGTAGAAAATGAGCCAAATCATCTTTATCAACTACTACTAGCATATGCAAATGAAAAATTAGGTCATAGCCCATTTTTTATGCTATATAGAAAAAAACATTTTAGTGACAATTTCTTTAAATGAAAAATACAGGGACTCTATATGAATAAACCCACAAAGATAATTTTCAGTATTTCACCCTACAAGTACACACACACACACACACACACACACACACACACTTCCATCTAAATTACTATTCTTGATAAAACAAATTATTGAATAATTACCCCCACTGCCATATTTTAAACACATTATAGTATTATCAGGTAGTTGTTTTTTGTTTGTTTGTTTAGTTTGTTTACTGCTGTTGTTATCCTTGGAAGTGGGGTTCTTGGAGAACCCCGGGAATAACAATTTTCAGAGGCCCTCACAGGACGATGAGGTATTGTGGAAAGCTTTATTTCCATGGAATTATACCCCTGAGTTTCCAAGGTTGCCTGTCTCTTCCTCTGGCCATGGAAGACCTGTAGCTGTGGCCTCAATAGGGCTGGAATAAAAGTCAATGTCCAGAGTTTCTGTTTCATATTGAAGCAGTGTCCAGTCCAGCCTCAGGTTAGCTTAGTTTGTATTCCCAGTTGCAATCGATCAGTTCATTGCATGTGAGGTCTGCAGGGCCAAATGGCTATGGAGGAAACAGTGAATGCAAGGAAGCAGGAATGACAGAGCCCCATGAGCCAAGAGCCAAGAGCAATAAGAGCAACAGGAAAGTGAACTCTTTTGTTTAGGGGATTATGTATTCCCAAATGTTTACCAATTTGCAATGGCCCTGCCCATTCTGGCCAATCTATGGCTCCCCAGGCCAAATTGACAGGCAAGTACCTTCCCTGTGTCACTGCAACTTCCCTGCACCTGTGTCTATCTACCCGCCCCCCCTCCCGCCGCCCTTTTTTTTTCCCTTCCCCAGGGATCTGGCAGGGATGGGCTGGTGGTTCACTGGGGAGTATGAAATTGCAGTTTCCAGGTGAAGCTGCAAAAATGACATGCCTATTATGAATGCCTACCCCCTTTGCTCCTCTCCTATTATTAATAACTAGCTAATTATAATGGTATTGCTATTTCTGGTAGAATCATATTAGTACATGGAAGATTCCAGTCTCTGCATTGAAAAGAACACACTAAATCTATTTGCTGAGGATATCAAGTAGTATAAACTTGACTTACTTTTCAGAATAATTACAGCATAACAAACCACTTGGGTTTTAATTTTCAGTTACTACTGTAAGGTTATGACTATGAAGACAATTTATCAGGCATTTAATAGAAACAGTAAATGTTAGTGCTGGAAGAAAGCACAATGTTCATTTAAATGTTGCATAATGGAAAGGGTAGGGCATGTAGAGTGAAGGAATTTAGATCAAGCCCTAGCGCCACTCCCATTTTAATTTGCTGTCTGTGGAGAATCCATTTAATGATGATTAAATCATCAGTAGAAAGCTATAGCACTTTCATGTATACCTTACTCAGAAAGATATTTTAAGGATCAAATCAGTTGCTCTGAACAAACATGTTAATATAAAATACTGAACAAATAAGAACCCTGAATTCTTTATAGGTTGGGGGTAGTGACATGTTTTTGAATTCTCAAGCTTGAGTGTATTTTATATTCAGATTTTCATGACTAAAGTATAGAAAATAAAAATATTGATTTAGTCAAATCATAGAAGAGTGGTTCTCAAGTGTGGTCCCTGAGCCAGCAACATAATATAGCCTGGGGCCTTCATTAGAAATGGAAATTCTTGGGCCCTAACCACGCCTACTGAATCTGAGACTGTGTATGGGGCAGAAATTGGTGTTAGTTTTGAAGAGATGAAACTTGAAGTTTGAGAACTACTGCCACTTTTTATATTAAGAGGTTTAATGCCTTTATCTGTAGAAAGATATGCAATTAACATATTACTTTGACTTTAGCCACTTCTTACTTCCCAGCTTCATCTCACTCCAAGACCCCTCCTACCCGCCCCCCCTCTCAAATTTCTCAAAGTTTATGTCACATTATCTTTCCTTCAGGACCTGAATGACACATGGCCTTGGGTCTTCCTAGGAATTTTATCCCTTTAAACTCTCCTCTCCCCTTTTTTTTTTATTTTTAAACATTCTTCAGCTCTCAATTCAAGCACTGTTTCTACATGAAAATCTTTTCTAATCCCCAGATTAGATAATATTTCACTGCTTCTGTTACTGGTGAGAAGATGAGACCTAGGTTCTTGTCTTGAGGGAAAGATTTCAATCAAGAGACAAAGTATAAGAAAGCAAGCAAGAATTTATTGATGGCAGCAAAAATAAACTTAGGACAGTGAAACAAGGAAGGGCATAGAAGAAGCAACAGGAGAGCTTAAGCTGGGTTGCTTTGGCTCACTGGGAAGTCAGAGAAAAGGGGGGCTTGGAGACAGGTTCAGGAAATTAAGCTAGGACGAGCTGCCATTGGTCATTGCTCTCCTGGTTACAAGTTTCATGGGGTCTCTTGGACTTTAGGAGATACGTGCCTGTGGGAGAAGGAGAGGGGAAAGGAAATGGTATGGGTGTTCTCCCTGGAGGGACAGTGCCCTAGGAACTTCATTTTCAGGGATTTTAAAAGCTGTGTATTCAATAGAATACTCATCAGCTTTATGCTGATGAACCAAAATGAAATTTATTCTCTTAATTTGTCTGTCTTTGGGTGTGGTTGGTAAATGGCACTTGATTGGATTTCTGTTACTTGCCTCCCTGAGTACAGTTATTTAAGCTATTTACCCTCTGGTTGTGGAGAAGTGCAAATCATTTACTCTTAAGTATCCTTGGTTTAGGGAAGACAGGATTTAGTAGGTGGCTGCAAAGTGCTGTTTAACTATCCATCTTAGTTTCTCTATTCTACTAGTCCTGGAATTTTCCTAGCTTCTTACTGTGCTATAACATTACCACTCTCATAACTCTGTACTTCCCAACCTATGTTATCTGTGAAAACATAATTTTGTTATTATCTGATTGTATCTTTCCTGCCTGCAAGGATGCACACTGGACATAATGTGGCCAAGCCTGCTTTACTTACGATTAAATCTCTAGTAGTAAGCTGCACATGCAAGCTAGCCAGTAAACATTTTGGAATAAATAAATAAAATAACATTGAACTGTACACTTTTAACTTACTGAACTGTAGAAAATGTCTAGGAAATGGAACACAATAAAAATAAAATAGAACAATTATGTCTGACCCCATGAGGATCATATCTATAATTTAGCTAAATTTGCACAAAAAATTCAATTAATATTAAGCTGATTATCCACAAATGACCTATGCATTAAGGCATGGTTTAAAGAGATCAAATATTTTATGGGAAGGGAATTAATTTATTTAGGATGAATTAGGCTGCAAGAAACAACAAAAACAAAACAGCTCCAAATGTCTGATATAAGAGAAAATGTTTTATGTTACATAAAAAAAATCATGCGACAAGGTGGGACTGTGTTTAGCTCGTTAACCAGCTTAAGATATTATCAAGGGTAATATATGTTTAACCTTTTAAAATTAATTTTAAAAATTGACCCAGCATTCCTTATATTAGTGTCTTTTTTCTTTAACATTGTTTCCTCATTCCTTTACAAATTGTCTATGGCTGTTTTCATACTGTAACGTGAGAGCTGAATACTTGCACAAGGACCTCATAACTTTGAAAGCCTAAAATACTTACTATCTGAGTGTTTACAGAGAAAGTTTGTCAATACCCACTAAAACTGAAAAGAAAATAAGACCTAGTTATCCATTACCACACATCTTCTATCTTTCACCATTGACACATTTGTAAATGAGGGCAAAGTTGGTTTGTGCATTGTTGCAATTAAGTGACAAGTCCTAGGCATTTTGATTTATGTGTCATTTCAATTGGGCTTCACAGTAATGCCCCTCAATGCTCCAGACAGCCACATGGAGGAAAAACAAAGGAAGAGAAGACATAAAAGAAAAAGAGCAGAAGGAAATAGAAATTTTATCCCAACCTATCTTCTAGAAAAAGACACCCTCTTCCCCTATTGAACAGTTATCTAATTATGTGTCCACAAAAACAGCATTTTGTCCATGACTCACGCCCAAGCTTCGTTCTTTAAAGATTGAATTCAGGACATGAAAGGGGAAAGTATGGCACTCAGAGACCTCTTATTGTGCATGTATTCTTCGCCTAAAATCCATTACCAGTGGTTCAGACCTTGGGGAGAGCTGAGTGCCTACAAATTAAGCAGAGCTTTAAGAAGAAGATTATGAAAAGTAGTTCTTGTTTTTTTGTTTGTCATCACAGTATGAAACCTCAACCACTATTTTTCCCATCAAATAATAAGTATTATATTACCAAGAATAATGGACAGATTAAGCATGGTCAAAATATATGCTTATTTATGGCAGTTAGGCATTGCTTCCACATAAAACCAAAATCTGCATTAAAAAAAATTGGAACATGGAGTTAAATATCTGGATTATCTGATGTCTGGTCTAATCATTGTGGGGCATTTATAAACATATAAGTGACTGAATGCCTAAATTTTTCTTTAGACTTTTAACTTTTGTGTGTATATATAACACCTCTATGGAATTTCAATCCTATGGCAAAAACTTATTTTATATGCTTTTTAAATTTCATTTTTCCTCAAAAGAGCACACAGACAAAGAAACTAAAGCTAAAATCATAACTACAGTGAGATTGGTCTTTGAGAGTCCAACAACAACAACAAAATCTAGTTGTAGAATATGCTCTATCTTTACTACTTATGTTCAGTTGTTTAAAAGTACATTATTACACTCCTCCTCCAGTTTCAAATATGAACTTGTTACCCATACATATCAATAAGTATTTACTTGTTGTTATGTGAACAATAACAATTTATCATTCACTTTTTAAGTATCCACTATTAAAGTCTAGAGCACTTATTAAATATGTAATAAGAGGTTTCTCATTCACTGTTTGGCTTGTTTATTCAACAAACACTCATGCATGCCTGTATCTCAACTATTTTTCAACAATTATTCACAGATACATGCCTCTAACCAGGCTTCTTCCATAATTACATCTAAATGCTGAACAGTGTTATGTGAGTATTTCACACAATACCAACTTCTTTATGCTTTAAGCCAAACTCAGACTTTTAGTTCTGTTTTCTCTAATGCAAGGGAAAACACCAGCCACTGAGCGGAGACCTAGGAGACCTCTTTAACTTACCAAATTCATTAATTTGGTTATATTATCTCTCAGATCTATTTCATAGTTTTGGTTCACCTATAAAAATTTAAGTGATTTTTCCATTATTTCTCACTTATACTTCTTGAAATAGGTTCTTATATGCAGTTTCCAGTCATGCAATTCTTTGAATGGTTCTGCCTCACTGTTGGTTGCTTAAAAGGCACATTTAATCATGTTATTTCCTGACAAGGTATATCATTACCTTTAGTTTCTTTAAGTCTTTAATGCTTGCCTTTCCAGACTCCTTTTTTAAAAAAAAGATTTTTATTGATTACAGAGAGGAAGGGGGAGAGAGAGAGAGGAGAGAGAGAGAGAGAGAGAGAGAGAGAGAGAGAGAGAGAGAGAGAGAGAGAGAAACATCAATGATCAGAATTATTGATTGGATGCCTCCTGCATGCCCACCACTGGGGGTCAAGTCTGCAATCCAGGCATGTGCCCCAGCCAGGAATTGAACTGTGATCTCCTGGTTCATAGGTCAATGCTCACCCACTGAGCAACACTGGCCTGGCCAGACTCCTTCATCCATTCTGCACTGTGCACCCTTTACTGCAGTTATTCTCAACTATTACAGTTCTTGGTAGGTGCCAGGTGCTCTCACCTATGTGAGCCTTTGCTTAAACTCTGTCTTCTCTGGCTCCCTTTCCCCTTTTATAGTCAATGCCAGAATACATCTGTTTCCTTAAGAGCTGAATGTCAGCTCATACCACTCCCTGATCCTTTAAGGCCATGTTACATGCTCTTCCTCTATATAAAAAACACTTATTAAATACTTAATTTTTTTTTTTAATTTTCTCTTGCCAATTGAGCATCCCCATGACTTCCTCTTTTGAGAGCTTTACTGCACAGCAAGGAAGAAGCCAAGAACCTCATTTTCCAGAATTTTCTTCCCTTTACAGTACTTGTTATAAGTTTTTCCAATAGATTTTTTTGGAAATTCGGAAGGTAGAAAAGAAAGAAGAGTCTTGATTCTCCTGGTACAGTTGTAGCCAGATGTGTGTAACTTCCCAAAGAGCTTCTAAGAACCACCCACATTACTGCTGCAGACAGTGTTGATGAAATTTCTTAGAGATTCCCTAGCAGCTTTGCAGTGAGCTTTTGAGGATGACCTGATTCAGTGCTTTAGGGTTGATCATATGCTGCCTCCCTGTGATGGCTTGGCTCTGTGTCAGCTAATCGGGGAGTGTATCTCATAGAATTCTGTTCTCTGTTGGGTTCTGAGATGACTTTGGCTGTAGAGAAATTCAGTGAGATTTGTAATATGAACGTGAAGCAGCATTCGTGGATATTCTTGACAGGTCCGTTTTGGCTCACGCTCTGGATCAGCTTGTGTTGTGATGGTTCCACTGTTTCATTGTGGGCATGAAGCAGTAGCCCAGCCTATAGGTCTTATAGCTTCCTCATTACCTCCTCCTTTAACTTCTCTGATTCCGCAAACAGATTCACATTTAGCTCTGTGATAAAGGTCACCAGCTTCTATTTCAGGTTGCTCACACCAGAGATAGCAAGATAGAAGCCATGGGAGGCCCGAGTGGTCCAGTGGGCTCCAGCTTACCCTCAGGGGATCACAGTTGGTTCTATGTGTTCCAATTTGGCCTTGTTCTCTTCCACCCCACATTCATCTTTTTTGTTTTGACTGCCTGCCCTGCTGACATTAGCCTCGCACCTGACACAGAAGCAATAGCTGGACATAAACTGGTTAACCAGCTCTCACATTGTGCAAGGTCACATCCAATTAATAAAGTTCTTATTTCATATCACTGCTAGTAAGTCTGCTTCTTTGATGAAACCCTGACTAATACATTTCCTGATCTACAATGGTGACTTCTCTCACTTCAGTCCCCTCAGCTCTTCATAATGCTTACGATTCCTACATTAAACACTTTCTACCTGGAATTCATCATGCGGCTTCTGTATTTATTTTCCCCCCTTTAACCCCAATTACAATGTTGTATTAGTACTTGTTTATTTAATGGATCCTTAAATCTTAAAATAATTAGAGATTTGTTTACATGGAATTAACAAGGGCTTGAGTAATATAAATGTTATATTTATTATTCCATTCCATGTTTTCAGAATTGAAGGTTATAATGTACTTATATGTATAACTTTGATGTCTAGTATAGCCCTAAAAAATGTTCTAAAAATAGCAAATAGATGGTCTATAGATGGTAAAGTAAATTGATCACCTGTAATGAGTAAAGAAAGTAAAGGGAAATAAAATACTCCTCCTGTTCACAAATGAATATTAGAATCTCTCTCAGAAGAAAAATCCACAGATTGAAGAGCACACAGTGATTGCAATGTAATTAAGCATATGCAAGTAAATAATAAATTATGCATGCACACCTATCAACGTTGCTATAGAGGGAATTACGGAATTGAGTTTGTGGTTAAAAGTAGTAAAATAAACAATATAATGTATATTAAATTAAAATTATACCACCCTTATTTTGTATGTCTCCTAAGAATAACTTTAGCTCTACCTATGTCCATATCTAATTCTGAGAGCTTACCATATTGAATTTCAAAAGTAAAAATCAAAGAGAAAAAGTTGGTAGGTTATAGATAAAAGGAAACAATTCTACAATGCAGTAGTAAGTAATATAGAAATTTACTGAGCATTATTGGTGACCCAGATGTACAAATCATAAGCTCAAATTTAGATGTCTATGTTTGATTCATTTTTTTTTATTTTGACCCAAATCCCTGTATATCAGTCAGCCCCCTCATTTATTTTCATTGAAACAAGGTCTTGACACTGAAAACAGACCATAATAGTTACACCCTGGCTTTCTGTCATCTTTCAGGAGATGAGAGGCTTCTTAGAGCCTTCCAGAGGTCACCAGACCAAGCCAGATCAGACTGATCCCAGAGGCTTGAGCGGGCGCACTGAGTAGCTAAATGACTCTCAACTGAACTCAAGAGCACAGAGGAATCAAGATTCCTGGAACTCAAGTAGCAGAGATGCTGCTTTTACCACCTGGAGCCATTAAAAGTGAGGAGTGTCTCGCTGAGGAAGATCCTGTGCAGAGACCAAACTGACAGAAGACTAATCGAACTCTGCTAATTTGGAATGTCTTTGTTCTTTCCTGCCCTTTCCACATCCCTTAGCTTAGATGACATAGTATGAAGACTAGTCGGTCTGAGCCCATGAATTATAATTAATAAATATGCATGGCTGCTTCGGAACCTTCTCCTTTAAATGTACTCCACGTCTTTGTCTGGAGGAGACTAATCTGAGCCCTGCCTCCTGTCTCTCTGTCTGTTTGCTTCACAAATAATTTTTTTTTTCTCTGCAAATACCGATTGCTTCAAACATTGACTTCTCTGTGTGTGACAGGCCTGGAACTCACAGACTTTGCTAGGTAACACTGTCATCAATCCCCACTGACTCTAATATTCCCTGCTGCTCAGATCTCTCTCATGTCCTGTCTGTCACATGCAGCACTCCAAGGACCAGAGTTATTAGAAAACAGCACAGTGAGGGGAAATGAAGTAACTTTACTCTTCAAGGCTTTCCCTTTCCCCCAGCTAGATATCAAATTAATCCTCCTGACAAAGTAGATATTTAGCTCATACCATTACATATATTGCTATTTCTAACTGCATGAGTTAAGAAAATAGCAGAAAACATACTATTAAAATATATATTTTATGATAACTGAAATATACCAATATTACTCCATCATCAATCCACAAATTTGAAGGTCAATGGAGGGGGGAGATTAGTGCTATTCTGTGGTCATTAACTATGTAATGGCTATTTATTTGCTTACTGTACTCTCCATTCCCAAATACCACAGCATGTGCACTCGTGTGACCCACATGCTACATTTTCCTCGCTTATAAGATGCATTTTAATAAATATGAAAAAAGAAAAAACTCATCACACACCCAAAGTTAATTTATAAATGCAAATTAACTTTATGAATAATTTAATGAAAAATTAGCAAAATAGTCCACACAGTCCCCAGAGTTTCAAATTTGTTCCAAACACATACAGTTGTTGACATTTTAGATGCAGTATAAAATAAGATTAATAGCTAGAATAAAGAGTTTTAAACATGTATTTCCTTAAGAATCATTCAGTTGTAATTATTTCCCTGAATATATAACTATCTGCCACCACAATGGCCTGAAAATAAAGTGAAAATTTTCAAATACTTTGTCTACATATTTTGTATTCCAAAGGTAATATATATAAATCTAACTGAATTTTTCTGATTCCACAGAGAAACTTGATGCATAATGACATAACATTTATGTGTATTATCTTAGATGTCTACATAAAATTTCATGAGAAAGGTTCAATATGTTTAGTTTGAGGAAACAATTTATTCCTTAAACTCTAATAATCATGATCTAAAAATAGCAGACATTTTGCAAGTCAAATTATAACAACAACCTATACTCCATTCCCTATAACACATTCAGTAAAATTCATGTTTAGTTACCTGATTTTTGTTCCCATTTTACACAGAATCTTATTTATTTTTATGTCAATTCTACTGAAAAAAAATATGTGGCTATTTTAATATTTGTTACCAACCACTCTGTCTTATTCTCTTCTAAATGGCTGTGGTTAGTGTTCTTAGTCATTCTGAACCATGTGGCCACTTTGTAGTTTGGTCCTGATACTATAAAGTCAGTATAATGTAACTGGATGCTATAACATTTCAACATAGTGCATTATATTTTGATGGTTCATCAGACAATACCCAGTCACTACTGGCTTAACATTTTAAAGTTTTTTGTGTGTTTGTTTTTAAGTAGGCTACATTTTAAAGCAAATTTCTTAGGGACTTTAGCACAAGCTCATGATCACAATACAACGTTCTGCTATGGACAGGAAAACAGCACATCACTCTATAAATCCATCAAACTGTCAGCTGAAAATCTCTTTGAAGCAGTCCATCTCTATTTCTCCTCTTTCTCCCAAACCAAACAACGTCCTAATCTTATTTTTTGTTGAATGCTATTGCTCAATTCACTCTCTTAGAATATATTTCACTCTCATCTTCTTAACGTTAGCCTCTTTTTCAATACTTAGTTCAAAACTCATTTGCTATAAGAATATAACTCTGGTGGAGAGAAATGGGTAAAACATATTATTTTAAGAAATAGAGAAGAGCAGTTTCCCCAGTAATTAAATGTATGTGTGAACACATGATATTTGGCTACAGGCAGGCATATAGGACTATATAGTTCATAATGGCAAGCAGCTTGCGATAGGACTTATTTATATGGTTGCTGGCAACCAAGATTTGTCTTTTTATTCAATTATATTGATTTCTTCCTCAATTGTCTTTTTATGTGCAACACTGTAGGGGCAGTTCAAACTGGTTTTTAAAATATTATTTTCCCTGTCATTTTATTTAAATAGTAGCATAATCAATTATCTTGCTCTTTTCCAAGAAGCTGAATGCAATATAATCAAGTGTAGCTAGATCAATAGGTAAAAACATGTTGGCCTAGCCTGCATATTTTTAGATTATTATATGCCAACTTTGGGGGTACTTTTTTAAAACAAAATATAAGAATATAAATTCAGAAAATATAAGGATGAATAAATCTTACATTGTGTTAAACACCACTTAAGTTTTAAAATATGCAGTTAAAATTGACTGAAGAAGGCAATGAAACCTTAAATATTCTGAATGTGAACATCCTCTGTCATAATAAAACTGTTCCTCTCTATTCCATTTTTTTCTGTAAATACCCAAAATAATACCTGCCACAAGGAGCTAATCATGTATAAAACCTTTATTTCATTTTTATCTATTTCACCCTTAAAATTACAAATGAGTTGCAGTTATTGGGATAAAGATTATTGGGGAAGGTGAGGGGAGGGGGAAAAACTGTTCCTTCATTCCTCCACTTTTATCATCATGTTATTTACTTTTATTTGTATTTATTTGCTTAAATATACTTTTTATGTTCTGTATCCACCAATTATTAGTATTCAGTCCTTCTCTTTGAATTTGAGTATTATTGTATATTTTTATCACATTCTATGCTTTCATAATTAATCTCAAGAAAATTTATCACCCTATTCAATTTCTCTTCTTTACTTAGTCTTCTTTCATTTTCCCATAGAATGCACAAAACAAGGGCATAGGGCTTGGCCTTCACTTCTTAAATGAAGTGAAAGATGTGGGATAGTGATCAATGACTCATAGGGTCTTAGTCATTTCTAGTAAAAAAAAAAATCAACCTCAAAAATACATATATCTATAAGAGAGTTCATTTATTCAAACAGTAGTGATATTAAACAATAGTTTCTGAAAGGTGATTATAATAAGAAAATCAATTAATAAATAAAAGAGAAAATAGCCAATGTGTTGTGTGCCCATTATTTGCCTGGCATTTGCCAAATACTTAAGGTACGGAAATGCAAAACATAAAATTATCTATCACTCAAAATCAAAGCCCACTCTCTTTCTCTCCCCAACACTCTATCCATCCAGCCTCACTCTTAATGGATAAATAATTTCATCTCTACTCTCTTGTTCTATCTCTCTATATATATCTATCTCAGTCTCTATCTCTATCTCTATCTCTATCTCTATCTCTATCTCTGTCTCTGTCTCTATCTCTATATCTCTTTTCATATATACAACTGATTAAGGCATGGACTGACTTTTTTTCTCTTAGAATGTCAAATTTTAAAAAATGACAATAGCCAACACAACAATAGCTGTCTGGTGTGAATGAATAAAAAGTATACCTATTTTCTCGTCAGATCCACAAAAATATATTATTTAGTATGCTGTGGAATTTTAGTAATTAGTTTATATGTGCTATGAGATGAAAAGGTTGAAAATTGCTGGATTAAGGTATTTACATACATATACATATACTTATACATGTGCATACATACACATCATCTGTTCCATTGATCATAAATTCTCTTAACCTCTTGCTTCCAAACCTCTAATTTGTCTCTATTCATAATAACCCTTTTCTCATTCCTCCTCCTATGTTATAATATAGGTAGTAGTCATTCTCTTACACATGGACAATGTCTCCATGTGATTTGGTTCTTATCTCCTCTCATTTTTTAGAGACTGTAACTTTGCAATGTCATTTATGCTTTCTTTCTTCCTTAGTTATTATATTCCTCTTTAGAAAAATCCTTGCCATGAAAATGTATATAAGCTCTCTAATATTAAACAACAAAACTAAAATTTTGAAAATCTTCTAAACTTTTCTTAACCTCATGGCCCTCTAGAATTCTCTCTCCACCACTTCAAAGCCAAACTACTTGAGAAAAGTATTTACACCAGCTAATTGAGCTTCCTCATTTCTAAGTCTCTCCTTCTTCCACTTCAGCATGGCTTCTGCCCCATCTCTGCTTCATATCTCATTCTAAAGAGCTCTCATTCAGAATTTTATTGTCATTGAAGCCAGTGATTATTTCTCATCTTCCCAAAGCCTCTATAATCTGAATATATTCTTTGAGATTCAGAAGCATATTCTCAATGGCTTACTTGACATTTACATTTGAATATCTTAAAGGCACCTTATTCTCAGTATGTCCAAAAAGAACTCATAATCTTCCTGCTTCATATTTGGTCCTCTTCTGCTATTCCAAACCTTAAACAAAGGGTCCAGTCCCCACACTTGCCCAGAAGCCATTCTCGATAAATCCCCCTTATACTATATCCAATTTAAGTGCAACTTATCTTTATTAATGTCATTAATTTTTCATGAATGCTTGTGTTCCTCCTCTTTGCCATCTGTACCTATGACACTTTTCTAGATTTTAGAAGTAACCTTCATCCTTTCGCTCATGATCCCATCCTCCATCTTCAATGCCACCAGCATAGTATCTTCTCACCTCCTTCTCTATAACTCTGACCCTTCTATCTTTCTTTATGAGTTATAAAAATTATGTAGTTACATTGGGCCCACTCAAACAATGAAGGATAATTTTTCCATTTCAAGATTATTAATTTAACCACATTCATAAAATTCCTTTTGCATGTAAAGTAATATTCACAAGTTCTTGGAATTAGGACATGGATATCTTTGGGGGCCATTATTTATCCTACCACAGCCAGTCTAGAATAAACCAGAATTATCTTCAGCCTTGGTAATTGAGGCTAATCTCCTACATTATATCCTTCCTTTATTCATCTCCAACATCTATTTTTATATCACTTACATCCACTCATCACATTTTAACCTGAGTGATGTTCCTATGAAGACAATTTTAATCTTATCCCAATCAAATGATGATTCTTCATTGATCTGAGAATATTGACTGCATTTCTTAATATGGACAACAAAATCTATAGCCATCCCCTTTCCAATGCATTCTGACAACAAGATCTTCCCTCTTGACAGTTCAATCACAGTAAATTGATCTCTTTTTTCTTAAAAGTATCAGGTTCCCTAACACCACATACTATTATACATGTCGTTTGCACAAAGCTTTTTAATGAAATTATGGTCTCCATTTACTATTGACCCTTTTGATTTCAAGTTTAGCTTCATTTTCTTATTTATGATCTAAAAAAATCTTTATTTATTGAGTTCTCACAATATGCAATTCATTTACTGGGTGTGGGGACTCAGCAGAAAACAAACATAAATCTTTATTTGCCCTAATAGGCCTTAGATTCTAGAGGAAACATTCTACACTTTTTATTTTCTTAGCTTGAAAATATTTTCTTTTTCTAGGGCAGGTTTATGTTATGTATTTCATGCATAATATATGTTTCATAGAAATATTATCTGTCTATAATTATATATTCATTTGCGTAAATATTTATTTGCTATTATTAGAAAATCAAAAATTCGTGAGGCAAAAATCAATTTTCTGTTTTTTTTCTATCTTTGTTTCCCAGTATTCCTGACACATACATAGAAATATTCAATAAAAATTAGTTGAATGAATAAAAGCAACACATTCTACTCTGTGTGTTTTTATATATAAGAGGCTAAAGGTAATACTTTTTTTAAATTTCTTTATTGATTAAGGTATCACGTATTTGTCCTCATCCCCCCATTCCCATCCCAAACCCCTCCCCACGCATGCTCCCACCCACCTGGTGTCTGTGTCCATTGGCTAGGTTCATATGCACGCACACAAGTCCTTTGGTTGATCTCTTCCCCTTATCCCCATCCTCCCCTACCTTCCCTCTGAGGTCCGACAGTCTGATCTATGCTTCCTTGTCTCTGGGTCTATTCTTGTTCATCAGTCTAAAGATAATTCTTGATGTAGTATGTTGATATAGAAATAAGTATATATGGTTTAGAAAGAATCAAACATTTGAAGTTTGATGTATGTTGATTGAATTATCCATTATATGCCAGGGATTATGATGGCAAAAAGAATACACAATGGACAAGACAGTCATGATCTTTGCCTTTATGGGACACATATTTCCAAGTGCAAATCTTCAACATTTATAATGAACAGATAGAATGTTGGCAGGTATATTAATTAATTACTAGGGAACTAGTGGATACATTTCAGAACATTTCTCTAAGAGCTTTATTAAAACAAATCCTACTTCTAAGATATGGACTCTTGGATATAAATACACTTGATCAATATTGTTCTGGAAGATACTATTGTTCTAATGCTTTCTATCCCTATCAATTATAGCATCAATAACAAATTGTCCATTATCCTCTCCTATTCTCTTTTACCTTTCACCCAATGAGTGATTATACTTGTCATCTGTTTTATAAATATCAATTACATAGAAATGGAGGGCTAAGTTTCCATTCTAGATATGTAGGCTACAACCTGTTTTGTTAAAATAATACTTTGAATCAGAGATAACTTTGTGATGGCTAGCATAATCTGGCCTATAAATGTTTGATTCTTATTTTAACAAATCTTGTCTCAATAATTAATATAAAATAGTTAAGACTATTGGAATTGATTCCTCTAAATGTTTGTTATGGTAACAAATCAGAAAAAAATCTCCCCCTCTTCTAACATAAAACTTTTAGAGGACTAGGGTAAGGAAATATCAAACGTATCATCATCTCAAACCAGTGGAGCTGAGTAGAGTGGAGGTAATGCTAGGGCTGACACTCAGCAGGGAGTGGAGCCTCTAAATATCTATTAGTTCTGGTGTTTTGGACTACAATTTAAACCTTTTCATATTCCCCATATGAATAAATTGAGCAACTGGAAAACTGTAGCTCAAAAGAGCCAATTCTCAATAAACATGCAAGAGGGGAGGGAGGGAGAGAGTTACTTAGATTATACCTTTAGATAGTCATATGAATTATGAGTTAAGATACCCAGATTATGAAAATCCTCTCTTTTTGAAATAGGGTTTGAAAAATAGGAGAACAGTGACTAATTTAATTCTTATTTCATTATAATAGGATTTATTTTTAACTTTCATTTCTGATTGTTAGAATTTTTTTTTTAAAAGTCAAATGAATGCACTGTCAAGAACTGAAATATGTTCTCTGAAATTTCAGTTGATTAGATCAATGACTTACAACTTTTTCATCTCATAGCACACATAAATTAATTACTAAAATTCTGCAACACACAAAAATATACATATTATATTTTTTGACAATCTGACAAAAAATATAAGTATAATTTTGATTCATTCACACTGGATGGCTATTGTTGTGTTAGCTGTTGTCATTTTTTAATTTGACAACCTAAAGGAAAAGAGGTCAGTGCCCCTGAGTAAATAGGTATTGCATGTTTCAAAATTTCTCGCAGAACACTGTTTTAAAATTTCTGGCTTAGACCACAGTGGTTCTGGTTTATATATCCAGTTTTACTGAAAGAAAACCAAGAATATAAACTAAGAAGAAATAAACTCACAAATAGACACCCTCCCTCAAAAAATTAAGAAATCAGAAGTATTTTGCTTGACAGACTGGTAGTGTAAACATGTACCTGTGATAGAGGAACTTGCCAACTTCTATGAATATTTTGTTGGAGTAAAACATGCCAATATGAAAACAAAACAATAGTAGAATGTATAGACTAAAACTAATTGCATATAAATATGGGAAATACATGTTTCTTGAAAAATTTTCAGTATTTAGATCTCATTAATGTTTTATCAATCTAAGTACATAAAACTGCAATGTGACAGCTAGTGATTATCTTTTGATAATAATTGGTATAATAACAGAGATTAAGGACAGAAAGATAAGAACCAATAAATTTGGGCCCTCAAGGAATATACATCCAATGTTTTAAATCAATTATAATATGTGTCAAATCATTTGACTTTGGATGGTGGGCACACAATGCAATATACAGATCATGTGTCATAGAAATATGCATTTGAAACCTATATGACCCTATTAACCAAAATCACCCCAATAAATTTAATAAAATAAAATAAAGAATATGTGTCAAATTACTATGTTACTAGTACTATCATAATGTAATCAAGGTAGAAAACCTAGAGGGTTCAAAATAGTGGTCGATTAGACAAATGTGTCCTGGGTCTTCTCACAGAGCAGATAGTAGTTACAACTAAATCCAATAACATCCACCCAGAATTGGTGAATTAAACACAGCTGGTGAGACAATACATGGCCAGAAAGGACAGAGGACACCTGGAGAAGGTAGGATCAGGATCTGGGCTGGAAAGAGAGAGAGACAGGAGACCACCAGGAAGACAGGGTCAGAAGGAACCTGTGCTGTACCAAGTCCACATCCCTTGGAGACACACATACCACTCAACTGTGGAAGGGGGTCCACAGGGCTGCTGGCAGCCAAGGAATCTAGATCTAAGTCCACCGCCTCAAGAGGCTGTGCTCAGAAAGGCGGCCTGAGGAATGGCCAGAGCTGGGTGGTACCCAGGGCCAGGGGAGGGGGGAGAGAAGCTCACAGTGGAGTGTTTTTGTTTGTTTGTTTTTTGCCTTTATATTTTCCCCGCTTTTGTTCACTAAACCCAGTTCATTGGACCTTTCAATGACAAACACTCACCAAGGCTGCAGTGCAGGTGGAGGTGCAGTTTTGTGGAGAAGCTGTGCAGGGGAGCAGGACAGGGAAAGGTGACCAGGAATCTGGCTCTAGGACATTCCAGATGGTTCTACCATCAGCAGCCATTTTTCTCCTGAAGAGCGAGCCCCTCCCAGCAGCACCTGAAGGGCAACTAGTGCAGCTGCATCCAGCTGGAGCTTTGCAGAGGAAACAGGACTCTGAATAGCCCCAGGGAGCCCTGGAGGACTGGGTTGAGGGGATGTTTGATCCCAGAAACACCCCCACCTAAAGTCTGTGTAAAAAATAGACGCTTGTGTAAATAAGCCTGAGAGCAGACAGACAAACAAAGTGGGCTGTTTAGTCCTGCCTGCCTGCTGCCAAAGCTGGGGAAACAGACACAGAGTGGTGGATCGCTGGGAACTTCAACATGGTGCTGACTATCTAACAGGAAACTGAGAAGCGGCAGACAGAACAGTAGAGAAGGGTCTTAAACCAGCCCCCATGGGACATTAAAACTCGGCTGAAGTGAATGACACTTCACTTTTTTATTTTTATCTTTTACTTAAGGGAGAAAAAAATGTAACCTTTTATTTTTTGCATTATTTTTCTTCACTTTATTTTTATAGCATTATTTAATTTCATTTTAGTTTTTCTTTTTTTTCCACACTTTTCTTCCTCGCCTCTCCCTTTTTCATCCTGATTCTCTTCTCTTGTTCCTCCTTTAGTTTTTCTCTCTCCTTTCTTTTTACCCCTTGTTAAAAATTGATCTTCTTTATCTGTTTTAATGACACATTATGATTATTGTAGTTCTTGTTGGCTTACAAATTTATCTAATTTCCTCTTCCTTGCTCCAAGTCCATGCACTCTTCTCTTTTCTCTTTTTGCTAGCCAATTTGTTATCCTTTTGCTTTTCCTCTCCTCTCTTGCTCTCTTCTTCTCCTAGTTGCTTAATTAGTTTCACTCACTGAACTCAAGCCTATCTGCTCTCTGCTCTATACTCCTTTTCCAAAAATAGATGAATATATGGATAGATAAAGTTTAAAAAAAATAACTTTTTATTTTTTAATGTATTGATTATATTGTTTTTTTTATTTTTCTCCTTATCTACTCGTTCTCTTTCTACCTCAATGATACTGAACCATGGCCAATTCCTTTAATTGCTTTGCTTTCTGAATATAAGCTCTGCCTCTACAGATTCTGAACCCCCTTTTTTTCCTGGGTGTTTATTATTTGCATTTTTTGGTTTATTTGTTTGTTTTCTGGAGTTTTGTCCCCATATATGAATATTTTCCCTTCTTTTTTCTTCTTTTTCTTTTCTCTATCTTTTTTTCCCTTTCCTTAATATTATTTTTGTTTTCTCTTCTCTCTCCTAATTTTCTTTCCTCTGGTGACCACTTTTATTGGGGTTGTCAGTGTCATGAGTACATTCGTGTTTTTTTCCCTTTGTGTCATGTCTTTTTGAGTTGTATTTTGTACTGTTTGGTCAATGTGGAAGAGAGTAAGCCATATAACCAGACACCCTTAGAGGAGGCTCCATCTGGGAATGGCACAATAATACTCAAGACACAACTACACCAAGAGAACCCAAATATTCCAAGTAGGGGGCATCCCTAGAATACCCAGAGCAGAAGACCTGAGAGACTGCACCACTGGGTCTCATAAAACATCTACTATATAAGACAAACTCAAAAAAAAAATCTGAGTGACAGAAGTTTCTTCTAATACATAGAAATAACTAAAAAGGGTCAGCAAAAATAGGAAGACAAAATAACAACACACAAATGAGAAAAAGGAGGATTCACCAGAAAAGGAAGTAAATGAAATGGAGGTAAGCAATTTGTCAGAGAACAAATTCAGGGAATGCTTATAAGGATGCTAAAAAGGTTGGAAGACAAATTCAACAACATTTCTACGAATCAAGAAGAAATGAGGAAAAACCAAGAAGAAATGAAGAATGACATAGCTGCAATAAAGAACACAACAGAAAGTATAAATAGTAGATTAGAAGAAGCTGAGGACTGCATCAGCAAGCTAGAAGACAAGGTAGAAAAAAACACCCAAGCAGAGCAGCGACTGGGAAAAATACACACAAAAAAACCCCCAAACAAAAACACCTTAAAAATCAGGAAGCGAGCCTAGGAGAGCTTTGGGACAACACAAAACAAAACAATATCAGCAAAGTAGGGGTACCAGAAAAAGAGGAAACTGAGCAAGGAATAGAAAACCTATTTGAGAAAATAATTACAGAAAACTTCCCTGATATTGGGAAGAAAAAAACTCACACAAGTTCAAGAAGCACATAGAGTCCCAAACAAGATGAACCCAAAAAGACCAACACCAAAACACATCATAATTAAATTGACAAATACCAACGACAAAGTATCTTAAAGGCTGCCAGAGAGAGACAGAAAGTTACCTACAAGGGATCTCCCATTAGACTATCAACTGATTTCTCAACAAAAACACATCAGGCCAGAAGGGAATCAAATGACATATACAAAGTAATGCAAAGCAAGGGATTGAATCCTAAGAATACTATACCATGCAGTGCTATCATTCAAAATTGAAGGGGAAATCAGGAGCTTCACACACAAAAAAGGGCTAAGGGAGTTTATTACCACCAAGCCAGCAATGCAATAAATGCTAAAGGGTCTGCTGTAAAAAGAAGAAATAGGAAGGGTAGAAGAAAAACACGCATAAAGAATAAAAATGGTGATAAACAAGTACCTACCAATAATAACTATGAACATAAATGGATTAAAAGACATAAGGTAGTTGAATGGATAAGAAAACATGACCTATATATCTGCTGCCTACAAGAGACCCACCTCAGAACAAAGGACGCACACAGACTGATAGTGACAGGTTGGAAAAAAAAAAAATTCAGGCAAATGGAAATGTAAAAAATAAATAAATAAATAAATAAAATAAAGCTGGGGTAGCAATACTTATATCTAACAAAATAGACTTCAAAGTGAAAGCCATAACAAGAAATAAGGAGGGCCACTTCATAATACTAAAGGCAGCAATTCAACAAGAGAATATAACTATGGTAAACATATATGCACCCAATAAAGGAGCACCCAAATACATAAAAAAAAAACTTCTAGAGGATACCAAGGGTGAGATCAACAGTAATACAATTATAGCAGGGGACTTTCATACCCCATTGACACCTCTGGACAAATCCTCTAAACAAAAAATCAATAAAGAAACAGCAATTCTAAATGAATCACTAGATCAGATGGAATTAACATCTTCAGAACATTTCACCCCAAATCTACAGAATATACATTCTTCTCAAGTGCACATGGGACATTTTTAAAGATAGACACATATTGGGACACAGGCAAAGTCTCTTCAAATTCAAGAAGATAGAAATCATATCAAGCATCTTCTCAGATAACAATGGCATAAAATTAAAAATCAACTACAATGAAAAAAAAAAATCAAACACTTGGAGACTAAATAGCATTTTATGAAACAAAGATCAAAGAAGAAATAAAAAACATCCTGGTAATAAATTACAATGAAAATACAACAATCCAAAATCTATGGGACACAGTGAAAGCAGTCCTGAGAGGGAAGGTCATAGCTCTACAGGCTTACCTCAAAAAACAAGAAAAAATAGTAATAAAGGGTTAGAAAGAGAGCAACAAGGAAAGCCCAGAGTAAGCAGAAGGAAGGAAATAATAAAGATCAGAGTGGAGATAAACAATGTAGAGACAAAAACAAACAAACAAACAAACAAGAGATGGTTCTTTGAAAGCATAAACAAGATTGATGAACCTCTAGCCAGGCTCACCAAGAAGCAAAGAGAGAACACCCAAATAAACAAAATCAGAAATGAAAGAGGTGAAGTAACAACAGACCCCACAGAAATACAAAGGAATGTAAAAAAATACTATGAACAATTCTACTCCAACAAACTGGACAATCTAGAAGAAATTGACACATTCTTACAAAAATACAAGCTTCCAAAACTCAACTTGAATAAAAAAACCTGAATAGGCTGATAACTACCAATGAAATTAAAGCAGTAATCAAAAATCTTCCAACAAACAAAAGCCCTGGTCTGGACAGCTTTACAGAGTTTTACCAAGCATTCAAAGAAGAACTAAAACCTAGCCTCCTTAGACTATTCCAAAAAATTCAAGAGGAGGGCACACTTCTAAGCTCTTTCTATGAAGCCAGCATTACCCTAATTCCAAAACCAGATAAAGATACTACAAAGAAAGAGAATTACAGGCCAATATCCCTCATGAACATAGATGCTAAAATCCTCAACAAAATTCTAGCAAATCAGATCCAGCATTACACTAGAAAGATAATACAACATAACAAAGTGGGATTTATTCTGGGGATGCAAGGTTGGTATAATATCTGCAAATCAATAAACGTGATACATCACATAAACAAACTGAGAGACAAAAATCACATAATCATATCAATTGATGCAGAAAAAGCATTTGACAAAATCCATCACCCTTTCTTGATAAAAACTCTCAGCAAAGTGGGAATAGAGGGATCATACCTCAACATAATAAAAGCCATGTATGACAAACCTACAGCCAACATCATACTCAATGGCAAAAACTAAAACCATTTCCCCTAAGAACAAGAACAAGATAAGGATGCCCACTTTCACACTCTGTTCAATATAGTACTGGAAGTGCTAGCCATAGTGATCAGGCAAAAATAAGAAATAAAAAGTATCCAAATTGGAAAAGAAGAAATACTGTCATTATTTGCAGATGACATGATATTGTACATAGAAAACACTAAAGATTCCACCAAAAAACTACTAAACTTAATGAATTTGGCAATGTAGCAGGATTCAAAATTAACACCCATAAATCTTTGGCTCTTTTATATACCAATAATGAACTCACAGAAAGAGAAACTAAAAAAAAAAAAAAAAATCCTATTCACCATTGCACCAAAAAAATTAAGATACCTAAGAATAAACTTAACTAAGGAGGTAAAAGACCTGTACTCAGAAAACTACAGGACATTGAAAAAAGAGATAGAGGAAGACATAACAAATGGAGGAATATACCATGATCATGAATTGGTAGAATCAACATCATTAAAGTGTCCATACTACCCAAAGCAATTTATAGATTCAATGCAATCCCCATTAAAATACCAATGGCATATTTCACAGACGTAGAACAAATGCTCCAAAAATTCATTTGGAATAAACAAAACAAAACAAAAAACAAACAAACAAAAAAACACCCTGAATAGCCACAGCAATCCTGAGAAAGAACAAAGTTGGAGGGATCACAATACCAGATATTAAGCTATACTACAAAGTCACTGTTCTCAAAACTGCCTGGTACTGGCACAAGAATAGACATATAGACCAATGAAACTGAACAGAGATCTCAGAAATTGACCAAAGCCATTATTCTCAATTAATATTTGACAAAGGAGGCAAGAGCATACAATGTAGTCAAGACAGTCTCTTCAATAAATGGTGTTGGGAAAATTTGACAGATACGCCAACAAAAAAATAAAAATAAAAATAAAAATGAAACTAGACCATTAACTTACACTATTCACAAAAATAAACTCAAAATGGATAAAGGACTTAAACATAAGAAGGGAAACCATAAAAATCTTAGAAGAATCCATAGGCAGCAAAATAGCAGACATATGTCACAGCAATATCTTCAGTGATACAGCTCCTAGAGCAATGAAAACTGAGAAAATAAACAAATGGGACTGCATCAAAATAAAAAGCTTCTGCACAGAAAAAAGAAACCATCAACAAAATAACAAGAGGGCCCACTGCATGGGAGAAGATATTTGCCAATGTTATCTCTGATAAGGGTTTATTCTCCAAAATTTACAGAGAACTCATACAACTTAACAAAAGGAAGATAAACAATCCAATCAAAAAATGGGCAAAGGACCTAAATAGACAGTTTTTGAAAGAGGACATACAGAAGGCCAAGAAACATGAAAACATGCTCAAAGTAGCTAATTATCTCAGAGATGAAAATGAAAACAACAATGAGATGGCATCTCACCCTGTCAGAATGGCTATCATCAACAAATCAACAAACGACAAGTGCTGGCAAGAATACAGAGAAAAAGGAACCCTCATGCACTGCTGGTGGGAATACAGATTGGTGCAGCCTCTGTGGAAAACAGTATGGAGTTTCCTCAAAAAGTTAAAAATGGAACTCCCATTTGACCCAGTAATCCCACTTCTAGGAATATATCCCAAGAAATCAGAAACACCAATCAGAAAGACATATGTACCCCTATGTTCATAGCAGCACAATATACAATAGCTAAGAGTTGGAAACAACCTAGGTGCCCATCAGCAGCAGTGGTACATCTATACAATGGAATACTATGCTGCTGTAAAAAAGAAGGAACTTTTACTATTTGCAACAGCATGGATGGACCTGGAGAGCATTGTGCTAAGTGAAATAAGCCAGTCAGAAAAAGATAACTATCACATGATCTCACTCATTTGTGGAATATTATGAACAACATAAACTGATGAACAAAAATAGATCCAGAGACAGAGAAACACTGAATGAACTATCAAACCTCAGAAGGAAAACAGGGGAGTTCAGTGTGTGTGTGTGTGTGTGTGTGTGTGTGTGTGTGTGTGTGTGTGTGTGTGTGTAGAGATTAAGGAAAGGAGTTGTATGTATGCATATAAGCATAACCAATGGACATGGACACTGGAGTGGTGGAGGCTTGTCTAGGGGGTTGGGAGTGGCTGGAGAGCACTTAATGGGGGGGAAAGGAGACATATGTAATACTTTAAACAATAAAAAATAAATAAAATAAAAATAAAAAGGTAGAAAACTTATACAATCTTCAAAATAAGAAAAATTAAAAAACAACAACTCACAATACAATAACATATCATTTTACACTCACTAGATTACAACAATTCAGAAGTTTGACCATTCTAATTACCAAGCATCCTGAGAATACAGATGAGAATTCCCTCAATAAATGCTTTAGATGTGGAACATTTTAGGACCTGCTGATGTTCTTATCATAACTAATAAGGGTATTCTGGGGGGGGGAGGATTATTAGCTAAAATACAAGGGCACAGTAGAGATAGATATGGAATAAGTGTTCAGGAGGAGTAAAAGTAGAAGAGACTGAAGGAAGAAAACCATAAGGACGTTATTAGAGGGTCCGTGTCAGTCTCGCACAAGAAGTCAGAGAGGAACTATTTAGCACAGCTTGACCGTTACACTGAGTATACACTGAGTTGAGATCAATGTATTCAACTTTATGTACCACACTTCAAATTCAGTTCATGCTTTATGTTTTCTCATTTTGGTTAAACATGCAATAAATCTAAAGTTTCACACTACTTATCTTATTAATAATAGATTCCTTCCTATATACTTTTACTAATTCAGATATGAAAACTCTCAATAAAAGTTAACCAAATTGCTCTAAAAAGAGTAAAACCTTGAAAAAACTCACACACAGGAAGACTTTACTTTCTATTTAATTCACGTATTCTCACTACTTTTTAATTCTCATAAACTCTAACTTTCTTTTCCCATCTTATCTTTAAATATGTGAAGGCAGGAATGAGAATATTCTTATATTTCTTCTCTCTCTGTTGAAGTTCTCAATATGTTCATCTAATCTTCTCAAGAGTTTGGTGACCATTTGTGTGACCATTACTTTGAACTCTTAGGTTTTGCTTGTTCTTTCACTTCTTACAAACTTCTTTGTCTACTCATTTTTCTTTCCTACTCTCTGCATTTGTTTCTATGTATCAGGCAAATGAACCCCCTCCCAGGCTTGAAGCAGAGACCGTGTAGGAGATATCTTATGGGGCCCAGAAGCACAATCCTCCCCAGCCACCAGACCAGGTGCTCAAGAGTTTCATAGTGAGGGCTGCAGCCGAGATACTGTTGTGAACAGGGCTGTCACTCAGGCCAACTGTGGGACCCGAGGCCCACTGCTGTGGTGTGGTGATGGGCGGTGCTCTCAGTGGGGTGCTCCCACCTTCTCTAGCAGGTTAGAAGGAGACTTCCAAATTGGTAGTGGCCAAGGATGTGGCATTAGCAAGGAAGGATGAGATGGCCATACTGGCACCTGCTGGTTTCTGTTCCTGGAGACTATTTGTCCCAATAGTTTCCTACCTCCAGTTTCCTTTCTCTCCAGCAAATGCTTCTAGATTAGTAAGTGGATCTCCCTCACAGAAGGTCTAAGCACTTTTTAGACTGGTGCATTTGCACTGTTTTCTGGGGTGAGTGAGTCTGTGTGATCTCTTGAAGAGCGGGTTCTTTGATCCCTGGAGTGCTATGGTTTTCCTGGATGTAATCTTTATTGGTTATCAAAGCCAGATATTTTGGGAGTTCATCTATCCAGTGAAGGATCTAAGAATCAGATGTTTGATGTGAAACATAAACCCCTCACTCATCACTTGCACCTTTGAGATCCCTCCTGAGTGTGAATCTCTGAGTCTGGAGTGGGGCCCCTCACATGGTGAGAGGTGTCTCTGCCTTCCCCACATGTCTCCATGCTGCCCTTTTATTGCTTGCTGCAGAGCTCTGATCATCCATTCCCCAGGTCTTCTCAGAGGAATTTATTCCATATGTTGTAGATTTCTTGTGTCCATGGGAAGGGATGAGTCCAGGATCTTTCTAAGCCACCATCTTAAAACCCTTTAGACAAAAGGCTTTTAAAGATACCCCCTTCAATAACTTTTAACTGTGGTTTCCAAATGAATTGTTTTGTTCCTATCACCAGCATTGAAAAATAATCATATCTGATTCTATTTCATTTATACAAGCCAGTGACTCTGATTGAATTTTACTTAAAACAATGGAATTTTATTAAATTTCCAAGGTTTGTTATTTTTTTCTTGATGAAAAATTATGTATCATTGAATTTTAAAACAATATCTAGGCTTTTAAAACTTTCCTAGTGTGTTAGGATTTTCTTCTGTCTTATTTCAATTTTATTCAGGTCTGTGTATTTATTCAAAGATAAAGGGACTTTGAACTCAATATGAATTACCAAGAGGCACAATATAAAAAGAATTATTCTGAAGAGCATAAATCTAACTTTTGTATATTATATAGAAATATTTCGAAACCAAATTTCACTGGAGCTTGTTTATGCCAATATTTTATTCTGCATTTGAAAGATTTTTGTCTAACTATAAAATTCATAGTCAAGTGAAATATTAAGAAAATTATTGATTATGTAATTCCTCACTAACAAAGTTATCAATGGGATCAAATACAAGTTGTTTAGGTACTCAATATTTTCTTATATGAAAAATGGAAAATACAGACACTTCAGGAGTTTTACTTTGTAATGAAGGTTTTAAGGAGCAATATTTAATTTACAAAAGAAAGGGAGAGGTAGAGAGAGAGAGAGAGAGAGAGAAACTAATTACCACTCTATCATAAAGCAATTTGTCACCATTGAGGAAAGATTTAGCTCTGCAGGTAATTTAGTTGTGAGAAAAAAAAAAGTCTCTCTTTTTAGAGTATATGCTGATATTCAAATTGATTTATTTTTGCACTAAATAATTATCTATTGCAGTAGATATAAATATACTAAAAAGAGATTGGGCAAGATATCTGCCATTTAAGGATTTGAAGTCAAGCTATTGCTGTATCAGAAACATATTGTAGTTTTATTTCTCTTTGTAAAATCAATATAAGAACTGTTTGCTGAATCATTTTCAAAAGATGCTAGCAAAAATATTTTCTCTTTCTCTTTACGTGGTAAAGATTTTGTATTAAGATGTTCATTAATTTAGCATATTAGTACTAATATTTTTCTAAGTGTAATTAGTGTAAGCATAGAATAAATTTGACAAATATACACTATATCATATATAATAACAGTAAAAAACTTAGAATAGCTATGATAATAAAAAGAACATTGTAAATAATATTTTTTCAAAGCTAACAGTGATTTATAAAAACAGAAATAATTTAGATTGATACAAATAGCATAAATATTTTGAGTCAGTAGAAACTTATTTCATTATTTTATGTATTTTATTCTAATCTGTGAGTTGTGAAATAATGCAGGAATGTTTTTTTACTGGAATTTTGAGAAGATACTTAGCCATTTGTGTGACCTACTCCTTTTATCTTTGTCTTCACCATCTGCTGTGTTGTAGTTGTAAACTTCAAAATGAATATATTTCACAGTAATAAGAGAGAACAGAAAGATGCAACTACTCATTATGCATAAATATGTTCTAACAAGCTTGCATGAAGGGAGTTTCATCCATAAATATCTTTCTCACCCTCAGATTTTTTTTCAGTCACTACACTCTCTAACTTGATTTATTACATTCCTTCCCATTTGAGTGCTTAAACTAAAATATGGACTTATAAATCATAGTAATAAAATATATTTATAAATTATTTAAATAGATTATTTAAAAAGAAAAAAAAACATGTTTAATTTCACATCTCAAAAGTAACTATTTTATTTTTTCAAGAGTGTGCATGTGTGTGCGTGCGTGTGTGTATGTGAAGAAACAATGGATCCTACTTAAAACAGTTTCTACCTGTGCTTGCCTCTAAGTTGTATTGGTAGACTTAAAGTGATAAATGCTTCAGACCATGATTGAAGGATATAAATGAAGGTTTACATACTCAGGTTGGCTCATTTGAGTGAGGCCAGAAGATGTTCAGTCATCCAATGGATGAGAAAAAAGTAATTGTGCTGAAGGATTTAGATAAAAACAGAGGACAATAAGAATCTGAATGAATAGAAGGTAAGAAGGCAAGATAATGAAAAGGAACATTCAGCTAGGAGAGCTTTAATTTTCTAAACTAAAAAAACATGGACATCTTATATTGTAATCTATACTTTCCTGTCAAATCATGAGTTTTATTTCCCTACATCATTTGACAATTTTTGTGTGATGCATACTTTGCAGATACTATCATTCATCTGCTGAAGAATCTGTGGTACTGATGCCTAAACACCTTTTGACACAAAAGTTCTTCAAAGTCAATCTGTGAATTCAGAGTGCCATTCTTAATCAATCTAGCATTATATGTACACATGTGCCCTTTATTAGTTATATCCTATCTAAAAGAGAGGGAATATGCTAATTGACCCTCATGCCATCGCAAAGATAGTGGGGCCCACAACCAATAAGGAGGGAATATGCTAATTTACTGCCACACCATCAAAGATGGCGGCGCTCAGTCCCCTCAACCCCACTGTGGTGGCAGGCGTGCAGCAAGGCCTCCTGCGTGCTTGCCCCTGGAGTCCCCAAGTCCCCTTAGCCCCCCAGCTGCCCAGGGCCAGTTTGATGCACAGGCAAGCCTCAGATGGTGGCTGCCTAGATGCCCAGGGCCACCCAAGGCTCAGGTAACCAGGGCCAGCCGAGGCTTGCACTGCCGGCAGTGGCAGCAGCAGAGGTGTGATGGGGCGTCACCTTTCCCTGATTGCCAGGTCACCTCCTGCCCCTGAGGGCTCCCAGACTGTGAGAGGGGGCAGGCCAGGCTGCGGGACCGCCCCCCTCCAGTGCATGAATTTTCACGCACCACGCCTCTAGTAGATCTATAAATAACTAGCATATAAGTTTTGGTAAACTTTTGTCTTAACCTTTGCTTTATAAGTTTTCTCCTAAGACAGAGTCCATCCAAGCTCCTTTATGTCAAGCATTTTATCGGCAACACCTTGTCTTCTCCCAACCATGGTCCTGTCAGGTACATGTTGTCATTCTCATTTTGCAGAACAAAGAGTTTAAGTAATGGTTTTAATTCACACAATAAATGAGTACCAGAAATGGGATGCAGAACTATGTCTGTTTACTCTTAAAATATCGGATTTAACACCCAGGAATGGACCTAATGAGCATTTCAGACCATTCATCAGTGTTTATTGTTTGAAAGCCTCAGGTCCTAAACTTGGCTGTGCCATCCTGACCATGTCAGTAACGACAGGCGCTGCCCAGTGACCTCTTGCTGCACTGTGCTGGAGACACATGGCATTCACTGCAGAAATGGGCTTGAGATCAGGATACATAAATAAATATTTTTATATCTTACAAAATCTTTCCTGGTTCTCATGAATCATTCTCTTTTCGTTGTTTCTATACCCAAGTAGAACACTATAATACATTACTGCACCATTGAAATGTAGGATAGAAATTACAGAAATTTTTACTTTTTTTTTCTTTCTAGATACTCTATCAGAATAAGAGGAAGTTAAGTTAAATTTTTGTTAGATCCAAGGTAAAAAGAACATGCTTTTCCAGAAAGCATGTTTCTGAAAAGGAAATTGGACATAAATACAAACCTGTAGCCCTCATGTGAAATGCATGACAGGGACCCTTCCTATAAAGTCTGCGGTAAATTCTCCTTAAGTAAAGTCACCGATTACTTTTTATGCTTGGATTTATGTTCAAAGAGATTTTCATAAAATTAGTGCATTCCTGTGTTTGGAGGTTGTAAAATAAATGCTCTCTAGAAAAAGTGGCAGGTGGGGGCTGCACGACTGCATGAGAAATGGACCTTTCTCTTGTTTCCCAGGATTATACATCGCATACATTTGGCCTCTGAGGTATGGTGTTTTTTGCTTATTCATACAATTGAAGTATAAGTTGCTTTGAAAATAAGGTTTTGTCGCTAGTTTTTTTTCAACAAAAATCAAACAACCTAGGCTATATCTTTTGAATTTCTTATATAAAACCCCCCAATGATTTCCCATTTCTGTTGTGATAAAGTCAAAATTTCATTTATCTAGGCAAAGTGATGTAATCAGTTGCTTACTTAATTTGACATTGCATCTCCAGTATTTTTACCAATTATTAAAATCATCAAATTTCAATAGTTAGATATTAAGTTCTGTATTGTTGCCTCAGTAAAAATTTCCCTTCATCTCATTCTGAGTTCATAACATATGCTTTCTTGGTGCTGTATATCTTTCCTTTTAACACATTATGTTATTTGTAATTAGACAGGGTGAGGCAAAAGGATGTTTACAGTTTTTTGTATGAAACATCTATATATATATATACATAAAAGCCTAATATGCTAAGTGTCCAGCTGTTCGACCATTCAAACAGTTACTATGATGTGCACTGACCACCAGGGGGTAGATGCTCCGACTGGTGTGTTAGCTTGCTGCTGGGGTCTGGCCATTCGGGACTGGGCGAGACAACCTGATCGGCCCCTATCGGCCCTGATAGAGACTGGATGAGACAGGCCGGACATGCCCTGGAGCCATCTGTGGTCCTTCCCTGGCTTGGGTGGATTCCTGGATTTCAAGAAGGCACAGGCCAGGCCGAGGGACCCTCTAGTAATACAATAATTAATGTTATAATACAATAATAAACTGTGCTTGGTGTACTCACAACTGTAAACCTCCTTTTTCCCTATCTGGTACATGTATTTTTTAGATTATTTGATTAATGTCTTGGTTAATTCAGTCTAACAAAACAAGTGTTTTGTCTGATGTTGCTCACCATTGAGTATCCCAGGGACTAGCATTTATATATTAGGTGTTTAATAAATGCTATGTAATATATATTATTGAATATACAGTATATATATCCTTTCTAATAATAGACAAATATGCAAATTGACCATACCTCCGACACACCCACAAGCCACTCCCACAAGCCACGCCCACCATCCAATGAGAGCGAGTATGCAAATTAACCCAAACCAAGATGGCTACAGCCACAGAGAGCAAGGTTTCCTAGGTAACAGAGGAAGCCAAGCTTCCGCCAGCCGTTGCAGGCCTAAACCTCCACTCAAGCAACAAAGTTTCAATTATAGAAGGTAAACAAATTCAAACAAATGGCGGCAGAACGGAGCTTGAGAGAGCAGGCCAGGGTTGCCGCCGGCAACAGGGGAAGCAAAGCTTTCCGCACACCTTGGCAGGGCCCACCCGCTTAAGGCAACAAAGTTTCAATTATAACCCCAACATAAATGGCTACCGGCCTCGGAGGGAGCCCCAGGCTTGGTTTCGCTCCAGGCTACAAAGTTTCAATTGTAGAAGGAAAATAAATTCTAGATGCCAGGGCCTCTGCTTGGGTTGCCAGGGGGTGTGGCCGGCCTGCAAACCACCACAGGCCCCTCGCTCAGGCCATCCCACACTCCAATGGAACCCCCACCTGATCCGGGACACCCTTCAGGGCAAACCAGCTGGCCCCCACCCCTGTACCAGGCCTCTATCCTATCTAATAAAAGAGTAACATGCAGATTGATCATCACTGCAACACACAATATAGCTGCCCCCATGTGGTCAAAGATCCTGCCCCCATGTGGACACAAGATGGCCACCACAAGATGGCCAGCAGGAGAGGGCAGTTGGGAGGCACCCGGCCTGCAAGGGAGGGCAGTTGAGAAGGACCAGGCCTGCAAGGGAGGGCAGTTGGAGGTGATCAACCCTGCAGGAGAGGGCAGTTAGGGGTAACCAGGCCGGCAGAGGAGGGAAATTGGGGGCAAACAGGCTGGCAGCAGAGTGGTTAGGGGGTGATCAGGCTGGCAGGCAGAAGCAGTTAGGGGCAATCAGGAAGGCAGGCAGGCAAGCAGTTGGGAGCCAGCAGTCCTGGATTGTGAGAGGGATGTCCGACTGCCCGTTTAAATGGGCAGTCGGACATCCCTTGAGGGGTCCCAGATTGGAGAGGGTACAGGCTGGGCTGAGGGACAACCCCCCTCCGTGCATGAATTTCATGCACTAGGCCTCTAGTATATATATATATATATATATATATATATATATATATATATATATATATATATATATATATATATATATATATATATAATTATATATAGATAGAAATTCAGATAGAAAGGAAGAGGGAGATAGAAACATCAATGACGAGAGAGAATCATTGATCGGCTGCCTCCTGTATGTCCCCCACTGGGAATCACCCAGGCATGTGCCCTTGACTGGAATTGAACCTGGAACCCTTCAGTCCACAGGCCAATGCTCTATTCACTGAGCCAAACCAGCTAGGGCTGTAATATATTTTTTAAATGACATCCTGACATGTCTGTACATGTGACAGGCAGGAAATGCACCTTAACATTAACATTAGAGAGTATATGTAGTTAACAATAGTGATTACAAATTATTTGATATCTGTATTTTACTTATTTTCTAACATACATGTATATGAATTTTATAATAAAAATGACATATTTTAAAAGCAAATGAATAAAACATAAACTTCCATATCAATTTCTCAGCAATACACAAACGTAATTGAAATGAAATCTTCTTATTTTGCATAACAACTTCAGCTTCCCTCTTTTTAAAGATACAATTCCATTCCTTTAGTAAGTGCTCCATCTGTAAACTGATATTTTCAAATCAAACTTCATTTTTTTCTTGATAACAAGAAAGTTGTCATTTATCTTCTGTATTGATGACTTGATTATAACTATTTCATGTAAACTACATCTACCCACTCATGTAGATTATGTAGGACCTCTAAGGTGAGGATCTACCTGGGTGCTGGAGACATGAAGAGAAAGACATACTCCTTACTGTAGATAAGTGCTTATACTAGAAGGCATGGTTTTAAAATGGCAATGGAGCAACCGCTAATAGTGCATAATACCTGATGTGATTAGAAGCCTGAAGGAAAAGTGTGAGCTATTCTAGTGAACACATAAGGTGTGGGGTTGCTCTAATCAGCTTCCACAAAAGTTTAAAATTGAGCAGAGTCTTGGAGGAAGAACAAGGATTTATCAGAATAAAGTGAGAGGAGAATAGGTTTTTGGCAAAGGAAACAACACATGCAATAAAGTAGAAACATGAAAGTGCATCCTCCCTTTAGGGAATAATAACAAGAAGGGCATGGGCAGTCCATATGGCACCCAGGGGGAGTGTTAGGAGACAAGACTAGCAAGGGAGTTCGGAGCCAGATAGTTCAGCAAATCCCTTATGCCGTGCTAAGAAACAGTCTGGCTTGGTACACAGGGCATTCCACTGCATTGGCAAGCAGAATGCATTCCAAATACTGAGATGGTGTATTTTTCTACATTGTTGCCTCAAGAGCATAATAGGACCATAAAGCGATAAGATGCATCCACACCTGCAAGTCCATTCTTCCCTCTCTGCTTCCAGATCGTCAATAATTTCATTCTACAACTGAAAATTCACTGGTAAAAATGTTTTGATAGTATTGATAATATGAATTGACATTTTCCACATCATTCCTTGTGGAATTTTAACATTTCTACTTTTGATAATAATGTTGTATCTTTATATTAATGCATGTTAACCTATTTTCCCCCTAAAAAAGCAAATCCCTGTGTTTACCAAATAAAAAGCTCTAATAAGTAACTTCAGTTACGATTAGGTAATATTTTACTATTTATTTTCAGTTTTGAGCATTTATTATTAGAGAGACTTTAGACCAGGCAGTCAATGTTTTTAATTCCCTGCCTGCTTATTGTCTGTTCAATGCCCATCATAATGGATCTCTCTCAGCCTCTATTTCCACAGGTAAAGTGACAATAGTATTTACCTTCCAACATTGCTAATTGCTTCAGGAGATATATATCAAGTCATCAACCTCATCCTCTCCCTCAGGCCTTACTCATGTCTCATCTAGAAAGAGTTGAGTATAGTCTGTCTTTGGAAGTGAGAACCTATGGGCTCATCACAAACAGAACCAAAAACTTGGTAGCACAATGAACACTCCATCAGTTTTTCTCAGGCTTGTGTATGTTCAGAACATTGTTAAGGAAGAGAAAAATATTGCCTTGAATAATTTTATTTGAATATTACTGAATATATACATATAAACTTTACTTTGTAACTCAATACAAATAAAAACCCCACATAATAAAACTATAAACCCTTACATTTAAATTACTAAAAAAATTCAATATAACTCATGCGATTCCTTTGCTGAAATGTAACTGCTGCCTAATAGAAGCTCAGTAATATGTTATGAATGTGTACATGAACATCAACAGCCCTGACTGCTGACATTCAGATTCTACTGCATTTGGCAGTCTAATGCAAATTATTAGCCACCAAGTAATGGTCCAACTCTCCCACCATTTTATTTTGTTTGGTCTTATCCTTAAGTCTTTATTTATACTGTTCCTAGATATTCTTAATCCTTCAATTAACTTAAATGGATTGTTCTACAGTAAATCTTCCCCCATATGTATCATTAGTTCACTATGAAGTAATACTTTTCTGCATCAACAAAATCCTGAACATAATTGTAAATACCGATACTGGAATTTCCCAACAGTAATTATCAACATAGTTGGTAGACTAAAGGATTACATTGCAATTTTGCTAATATTCCATTTTAATATGACATCACAGTATCTGATTTAAAAATATGGGGGATTCATGGGTACTAGAAAATACATCTGCTAGCCATGAAGATTCTGGGAACATCTAATATAAGAAAAAATATTTAACTAAGATAATATGCTTACTAACATAAGGTTTTTTTAAATACTTGATAATTTCAAATATTTGCATGTTCATAAATTTAAAAAACAAATGTGAGAAACTTCTGATTTTAACTTTTAAAACATCCAGAAAATGTTTGGATTTCTTTTCCTAACAGTTCTCTGTTCCATTTTATGTACTAACTAGAGACCCAATGCACAGATTCGTGCACTGGTGGGGTCCCTCGGCCTGGCCTGCAGGGATCAGGCCAAAACTGGCTCTCTGACATCTCCCAAAGTGTCCGGATTGCAAGAGGATGGTTCTCAGGTGATGCACCCCAGAATCGGGCTCCCTCCTTTCTGGTTCCAGGTGTGTCACCCAAGAACTGCAGCTACCAAGTCAATGCAGCTCAGCAGCTCCTGCATTAAGCATCTGCCTCCTGGTGGTCATTGTGCATCACAGCTACTGGTCAGATGGTTGAACATCCGGATGGTCACTTAGGCTTTTATATATATACTAGAGGTCCAGTGCACAAAATTCATGCATGGGGGAAAGGGGTCCCTCAGCCGGCCTGCACCCTCTCCAATCTGGGACTCCTTGGGGGATGTCTGACTGTCAGTTTAGGCTCAATCCCTGGGGCCTAAATCAGAATGGATATCCTCCCGCAATCCGGGACTGCTGGCTCCTAACTGCATGCCTGCCTGCTTGCCTGATTGCCCCTAACCACTCTTCTTGCCTGCCTGATCACCCTTAAACCCTCTGCCTGCCAGACTGATCACTCCTAACTGCTCCCCTGTCTGCCTGATTGCCCCTAACTGCCTCTGTCTTGGCCACCACACCTAGGACCCAGGCTTCCCTCCCTCTGGCCAGACACAGGTACCTGGGACCCCCAGGGGCTCTGCCTGGGCCGGCTGTAGGCACCCAGGACTGTGGGCAGCTTCTCCTGGGCCGGCCATAGCTGCAGGTACCCAGGACTGCAGGTGGCTTCACCAGGACCACAGGCAGCTTTGCCCAGGCCGGTTGCAGCCGCAGGAGCCCAGGACAGTGGGAGGCTTTGCCCAGGCCCGAATTTGTCAGGAAGGATGCCTGGAAGACATCCATTCTAATTAGCATATTACCCTTTTATTGGTATAAGACTAGAGACCCAGTGCACAAATTTGTGCATGGGTGGGTCCTTCAGCCTGGCCGGCGATTGGGGCCGATCAGGAGGGCTGGCCTGCTGGGAGTAGGGACTGTGGGAGGTTGGCTTCAGCAGCAAGCTAACCAATGGCCAATTCCGTGAGGAGTCGGGCTCCCTCCTCCCTCCTGTCTGGGTCCAGGGTGCAAGTGAAACAGATTCGGGGCTGTCAGGGCCCCAGCAGCAAGGTCTGGGTCAGTGTGTGTCATAGCCACCGGCCAGTTGTCTGGTCGTTCCAGTCGTTTGGTCGCAATGGTCGCTTAGGCTTTTATATATATAGATAGATGGTGAATCAGTATGACCATTTTTCTCACATCCCATAGGCTCTGAAGAACATTTCATGAAAGAAATTAGCTATGAATAATAATTTCAAGGAAATATTTTTGTCATTATAATGTCTAAAATTTATTGAGCCCTAGCTGGTTTGGCTCAGTGGATAAAGTTTTCACCTGGAGACTGAAGGGTCCTGGGTTTGATTCCAGTCAAGGGAATGTGCTCAGGTTGTGGGCTCATTCCCCAGTTGGAGACATGCAGGAGGCAGCTGATCAATGATTCTCTCTCATCATTGATGTTTCCATCTCTCTCTCCCTCTCCCTTCCCCTCTGAAATCAATAAAAAATATATAAAAATTTTATTGAATATAGAGCATCTTACTTGTGATTTTACAAAGGTCATTTTATCTGATTTAAATTCTCATAATAGTCTGATGCAATCATTATTCTCCAGGATAAAAACAGTTGAAGCAACTCACTAAATTTCCAGAGTAAAGAAAAAGACATATTCAGTATCCAAACACAGGCTAAGATACTTCCTAGATCCTTGCTCCTCCCACTGGAGCAATAGCTGTTCATTTTTCACAACTTTATTTTTAATCCTCACCTGAGGACATACTTAGAAAGAGAGAGAAAGAGAGAGCGAGAGAGAGACATTGGTGTGAGAAAGAAACTTCAATCGGTTGCCTTCTGTACATGCTCCAACTGGGGATTGAACCTGCAACCTGTTTGTGCACAGGACAACACTCAACCGAGGCACTAGGCCAGGCTACACAACTATTTGTAATAGTATACTTTTCTCTAACAGATGAGAAATAATTAACTTACAGTCAGATCTACTATTTTGCCCAAAAGAAAATGCATTTTGCAAAAGAGTATCAGAACTTAAGGATTTGGTTCAATAATCATTATCTAAAAGGGTCTTTGCAGGCAAATATAGTATTAGTATATATTTTAATTAAAATGATAAGAAATATGGAACTCTAAAAATTCAGCTGAGTGGCCATGCTGATAAATCTAACAAGGCAATTTTAATACTTAATGAATTGCCAAATCTGTTGAAGTTCTAGAAGAATGTCAAGTAATCTCACAAAACTTTATCATCATTTCTTAAGAGCAAGCTAAAATTTGGATACTTTGGTTATTTTTATGCTGATATTTTTACACAGAAAAATATTTTAGACATAGAAACAGATGTGCAGAAACCCTTAGGAGAAATAAACTCCACTGATAATTACCTTTGCTTTGCTAAGCTAAAGTACACTTGTGACATCTTGGCAGAACCAATTTTACAGACTGGAAGTATTCAAATTTAGGAATAATTTTCTTCTGTTTTTTTGTTTTTTGTTTTTTTTTTATATGCATAGATATTTACTTTTCCCAAATCAAACATGAAAACATTAAATCATTTATGTGTATCAGTATAAATGTTGCTAAGGAAGTATATATGAGTTGGAAATATTATTTAAAAAAAGAAGTCTCAGACTTTGTTACCCCACAGAGATGCCAAGTTACAATATATGGACCAATATCTTTATGAGAACTGCACAAAACATTAAGAAGATGCTGTTTCAAAGGTGTGTGAAGAGCCAAGAGCAAACACACTGAAACATATGAAGAATCCTTTAATTCTACCCCCACTCACCCCCCAACCACCCCCCCATCTCCCCCCTACCCCCACCCCCCCCCCCGCCCAGTCTGACACCGCTCAGTGCCATCAGGAGAGAAGCCTGCTCATGGCTGCCCCCTGGAAAGGAAGAGAAAGGGGGAGAGTGTACAATGTTCTGAGTTTTGGAAGGCTACCCGAGGGACTGGTCCTTGGTCCTTGGGTGCCTGATTTGGAGCACTCATGGAATTAGCATCGTTTGAATGCCTGGGGCCACTGAAACCAGGGCTAGTGGGAACAGCCTGCTGTGGTGCTGGAATGCCTGCAGTGCCAGAGATAGAGAATGAATGTGGCTTAGAGTGATTAGGAGACTATGCCCAACTCATGGTTTCTTCTTTGAGAGGGATGGAAAAGAGCAGACCATGCATCTGGATTCTGGCTCTTCCTAAGGCTGCCCAAGGGGCTGATTTTTGTCTCACCTGACTCAGAGTACTAATAGGGAGCTGACATATCCTGGATGTCTGGGCCACTGAGAAAGGAGTAGAAGGGTTTGCTACAGCAACATCAAGGAACCTGCTGTGCCGCAGATAGATACCAGAGAAGCAAGTGATTATGAACTCCCGAGAAAGAAAGCAGCAAAGCTCTCTAGGTTGGCAATTACACACAAACCCAGAGAATTCTCAGACCCCAAACGATATTTCCAAGTTCCCCAGAACCTCTCGTGATGTTGATTGATGAAAATATTGCCTGGTGCAAAGGCAACTCATAAAGGCTGGGAATGGCGGCTATTTTTTCTAATGCATAAAACTCAGCAAAAAAATCTAAAGGCAAATAAAGAAACAAGGACTCATGGCCAAATCAAGGGAATAAAATAAGTCTTTGGAAGTAAACCCCTCAAAACAGCTATGAAGTACCTGACAAAAAATTAAAATAACTGTCTTGAAGGAACTAAATGACCTATAAGCCACCATTGACATCTAAACAAAATAAAAAAACACACACAAACACAGTGTAGAAACTATTAAAAAAAAAAAAAAAGACAAACAGAACTTATGTGGCTAAAGAATACACACAACTTAGTTGAAAACCACTAGGGAGGGATTCTACAAGAGTAAAAATAGACAAATGAATCTACATCAAATAGAAAACACTTCTGTACAGCAAAGGAAATGAATCAACAGAGTGAAAAGCAACCTACAAAGTGATAGAAAATATTTGCAAACCATATATTGTACAAGAAGGTAACATCCAGAATATATAAAGAACTCTAAACACTCAATACAGAAAAGCAAATTATCCAATTAAAGCTGAAGAGATAGTTCTCCAAAAAGTTATACAAATATTCAACAGCCATATGAAAAAATGCTTATCACTAATCATCACAAAATTTAAATTAAACCCACCATGAGAAAGAACCTCACATTCCTTAGGATGCCAATATAAATCTAACCAGAATGAGGAGACATCGGAACACTTGCACACTGTTGGCGAGATTGTAAAATGGTGCAGCCATTATGAAAAGCAGTATAAAGATTCTCTGAGAAATAAAAAATTGGACTAGGATATGATATAGCAATCCCACTTCTGGGTATATATCCAAAATAATTGGAAAATTATTTTACAAGAGATATTTCACACCTATGTTCCTTGCAGCATTATTCACAACTAGCAGCCCGTTTGCACGAAGATTCGTGCAATAGACCTTCATTCACCTGGCTGCCTGTACCAGTTCTCTGCCAGCACCGGGGACTGAGGCCTTGGCTGTGGCCACCGCCTTCTGCCTTCTTTCAGGGTCGGGGTTTGGCCCCGGGCGGCGGCCTTGGGCTCAGCTGCACCCAGCCTCCCTGCTACGGATCGCAGGAGCCTACCCCCGGTGGTTGCCTGTGATCCGTGCAGCCTCCCCGCTGGTGCCCAAGGCCAGCTCCCCTTGGGCTCGGCCGCACCCCAGCGTCCCTGCGACAGTTTCCTGGTGGGTGTGGCTGGTGGGTGTGGCTTGTGGGCGTGGCTTGTGGTGTAGCGAAGGTACGGTCAATTTGCATATTACTCTATTATTAGGTAGGATAGTCAAGAAGAGGCAGCAACCTGAATGTCCATTGAGAGATGAATAAATAAAAAGTGCTATATAGTTTGTATGATGTGACTCAGTGGTTGAGCATTGACCCATGAACCAGGAAGTCAAGGTTTAGTTCCAGATCAGGGCACATGCCTGGGTTTTGGGCTCAAACCCCAGTAGGTGGTGTGCAGATGGTAGCTGATTGATGATTCTCTTTCATCATTTGTTTCTTTCTTTCCCTCTCCCTTTCTTTCTCTGAAATAAATAAAAACATATTTTTAAAAGTGCTATATACACACAGTGAAATAGTATTATTATTATTCAGAAGGAAATCATGGCCAATGTTACAACATAGGTGAAACTTGAGGACATTATGCTAAGTAAAATAAGTCAAGCAATAAAAGACTAGTACTACATGATTCCATTTATATGAGGCATCTAAAGTAATCCAGGTCATAAAAGTAGAAACTAAATTGTGGTCCCAAGGATTGGGTGGAGAAGAATAATTGCTGTTCAAAGAGTATAATTCAGAGTTTTAGCCATGCAGTTTTAGAGATCTGTTATACAACAATGTGCATGAAGATAACAGTACTGAACAATACATTTAAAATGTGTTAAAGGGGGAATTTGTGTTATATGTTAGCACAATAAAATAGATATGTATATAATATACATATGTATATTCAGAATTACAAGCACAAATCTCATTATAAGTAAAACATCATAAGTTTTACTTTTTACCTAATGTTTATTTTTTTTCCACCAGAGGCCATGCTGATGTGTGTTTTTTCCTCCATTATTTTTATTAAGGTATTATATGTGTACATATCTTACCATTGCACCCCCTACCCCACTCCCATACATGCCCTCACCCCCCAGTGTTTTGCGTCCATTGGTTATGCTTATATGCATGCATACAAGTCCTTCGGTTGATCTCTTATCTCCCCCACCTCTTCCAAACCTTCCCACTATAATTTGACAGTCTGTTTGACGCTTTACTGCCTCTGTATCTATCTTTTTGTTCATCAGTTTATAATGTTCTTTATTATCCACAAATGAGTGAGATCATGTGGTATTTTTCTTTCATTGACTGGCTTACTTCACTTAGCATAATGTTGTCCAGTTCCATCCAGGTTGTTGCAAATGGTAAGAATTCCCTCTTTTTTATGGCAGCATAGTATTCCATTGTGTAGATGTACCATAGTTTTCTGATCCAGTAATCTGCTGACGGGCATCTAGGCTGTTTCCACATCTTAGCTATTGTAAATTGTGCTGCTATGAACATAGGGGTGCATATATCCTTTCTGATTGGTGTTTCTAGTTTCTTGGGATATATTCCTAGGAGTGGGATTAGTGGGTCAAATGGGAGTTCCATTTTTAGTTTTTGAGGAAACTCCATACTGTTCTCCACAGTAGCTGCACCAGTCTACATTCCCACCAGCAGTGCACAAGGGTTCCTCTTTCTCTGCATCCTCGCCAACACTTGTCGTTTGTTGATGATAGCCATTCTGACAGGTATGAGATGGTACCACATTGTCATTTTGACTTGCATCTCTTGGATAATTAGTGACTTTGAGGATGTTTTCATGTGTCTCTTGGCCTTCCTTCTGTCTTCTTTGGAAAAGATTCTATTTAGGTCCATTGCCCATTTTTTTATTGGATCATTTATCTTCCTTTTATTAAGTGGTATAAGTTCCCTGTAGATGTTGGAGATTAAACCTTTATCAGTGATAACATTTGCAAATATGTTTTCCCATACAGTGGGCTTTCTTGTTGTTTTGTTGATGGTTTCTTTTGCTGTGAAAAAGCTTTTTATTTTGATGTAGTCTCATTTGTTTATTTTCTCTTTAGCTTCCATTGCCCTAGGAGCAGTATCAGTGAAGAAGTTCTTTCGGCATATGTCTGAGATTTTGCTGCCTGTGGATTCCTCTGGTATTTTTATGGTTTCCCGTCTTAGATTTAAGTCCTGTATCCATTTTGAGTTTATTTTTGTTATGGTGTAAGTTGGTGATCTAGTTTCATTTTTTTGCATGTATCTGTCCAATTTTCCCAACACCATTTATTGAAGAGACTGTCTTGACTCCATTGTATGTTCATGCCTCCTTTGTCAAATATTAATTGAGCATAGTGGTTTGAGTCGATATCTGGATTCTCTATTCTATTCCATTGGTCTATATGTCTGTTCTTGTGCCAGTACCAGGCTATTTTGAGAACAGTGGCTTTGTAATACAGCTTGAAATCTGGTATTGAGATCCCTCCTACTTTATTCTTCTTTCTCAAGATTGCTGTGGCTATTCGGGGTCTTTTTTTATTCTAGATGAATTTTTGGAGAGTTCTTTCTAGGTCTGTGAAATATGCCATTGGTATTTTAATGGGGAGAACATTGAATCTATAGATTGGTTTGGGTATTATGGACATTTTAATGATGTTGATTCTACCAATCCATGAACATGGTATGTTCTTCCATCTGTTTACATCTTCCTCTATCTCTTTTTTCAGTGTCCTATAGTTTTCCACGTATAGGTCTTTTACCTCCTTAGTTAAGTTTATTCCTAGGTTTCTTATTTTTTTTGGTGTGATGGTAAATGGGATTGTTTTTTTAGTCTCTCTTTCTGTAAGTTCACTATTGGTGTATAGAAATGCCATAGATTTATTGGCTTTAATTTTGTATCCTGTTACATTGCCGAATTCATTTATTAAGTCTATTAGTTTTTTGATGAAGTCTTTTGGGTTTTTTATTTACAATATCATGTCATCTGCAAATAAGGACAGCATTACTTCTTCCTTTCCAATTTGGATGCCTTTTATTTCTTCTTCTTGTCTAATTGCAATGGCTAATACTTCCCGTACTGTGTGGAACAGGAGTGGTGAGAGTGGGCATCCCTGTCTTATTCCTGTTCTTAGGGGAAATGGTTTTAGATTTTGCCCATTGAGTATGATGTTAGCTGTGGGTTTATCATATATGGCTTTTATTATGTTGAGGTATGATCCTTCTATCCCCACCTGGTTGAGAGTTTTTATCAAGAAAGGCTGTTAGATTTTGTCAAATGCTTTTTCTGCATCAATTGATATGACTATGTGATTTTTATCTCTCAATTTGTTTATGTGATGTATCACGTTTATTGATTTGCGGATATTGTACCATCCTTGCATTCCTGGGATAAATCCTACTTGGTCATGGTGTATGATCTTTCTGTTGTACTGCTGTATCCTATTTGATAGAATTTTGTTGAGGATTTTAGCATCTATGTTCATGAGGGATATTGGCCTGTAATTCTCTTTCATTGTGTTGTCTTTATCTGGTTTTGTTATTAGGGTGATGCTGGCTTCATTGAAGAAGCTTGGAAGTGTTCCTTCCTCTTGAATTTTTTGGAATAGTCTGAGGAGGATAGGTTTTAGTTCTTCCTTGAATGTTTGGTAAAACTCCCCTGTGAAGCCGTCTGGCCCTGGGCTTTTGTTTGCTGGAAGCTTTTTGATGACTGCTTCAATGTCTTTCATAGTTATTGGCCTATTGAGCTGTTTAGATTCCTCCTGATTGAGTTTGGAAGGTTATATTTCTAGGAATATGTCCATTTCCTCCAGGTTGTCCAGTTTGTTGGAATACAGTTGTTTGTAGTATTTTTTAACAATCCTTTGTATTTCTGTGGGGTGTGTTGTTATTTTACCTCTTTCATTTCTGATTTTGTTTATTTGGGTCCTCTCTCTTTGCTTCTTGGTGAGCCTGGCTAGAAGTTCATCAATCTTGTTTATCCTTTCAAAGAACCAGCGCTTGCTTTTGTTGATCTTTTGTATTGTTTCTTTGGTCTCTATGTTGTTTATCTCTGCTCTGATCTTTATTATTTCCTTCCTTCTGCTTACACTGGGCTTTTCTTGTTGCTCTCTTTCTAACTCTTTGAGTTGTAGGGTTAGGTAATTTATTACCATTGTTTCTTGTTTTTTGCAGTAGGCTTGTAGAGCTATAAACTTCCCTCTCAAGACTGCTTTTTCTGTGTCCCATAGATTTTGGATTGTTGTGTTTTCATTGTCATTTGTTGCCATGATGTTTTTTATTTCTTCATTGATCTCTCTGGTAAACCAGTCATTGTTAAATAACATACTGTTTAGTCTCCATGTGTTTGATTTTTTTGGATTGTTTTTATTGTAGTTGATTTCCAGTTTTATGCCACTGTGATCTGAGAAGATGCTTGATATGATTTCTATCTTCTTGAATTTGAAGAGACTTTGCTTGCAACCCAACATATGGTCTATCTTTGAAAATGACCCATGTGCACTTGAGAAGAATGTATATTCTGTGGCTTTGGGGTCAAATGTTCTGAAGATGTCAATTAATTCCATCTCGTCTAGTGAGTCATTTAGGATTGATGTTTCTTTGCTGATTTTTTGTTTAGAGGATTTGTCCAATGGTGATAGTGGGGTATTAACTTCTCCTACTATGAATGTATTGCTGTCAATCTCTCCCTTGATATCCTCCAGGAGTTTTTTTATGTATTTGAGTGCTCCTGTATTGGGTGCATATATGTTTACCAGAGTTATTTCTTCTTGTTGGATTGCTCCCTTTAGTATTATGAAGTGGCCTTTCTTATCTCTTGTTATGTCCTTCACTTTGAGATCTAATTTTTCAGATATAAGTATTGCTACCCCAGCTTTTTTTTCATTTCCATTTGCCTGAAAAACCTTTTTCCATCCCTTCACCCTCAGTCTGTGTGCGTCTTTTTTTCTGAGGTGGGTTTCTTGTAGACAGTAGATATATGGGTCTTGTTTTCTTATCCAATTCGTTACCCTATGTCTTTTGATTGGGGCATTTAATCCATTTACATTTAAAGTTATTATTGATAGATACTTATTTGTCGCCATTTTTATTCTTTACCCCTGTGTTCCTTCTTTGCTTCCTAATTCATTTTTTAAGAGCAGACCCTTTAGCATTTCTTACATTGCTGGTTTGGTGGTAATAAACTCCCATAGTCCTTTTTTGTTTGTGAAGATACTGATTTCACCTTCAATTTTGATTGATAGCCTTGCTGGGTACAGTATTCTTGGATTCAGACCCTTCCTTTGCATGACTTCATATATTTCATCCCATTCCCTTCTGGCCTGGTGAGTTCCTGTTGAGAAATAAGTTGCTAGTCTGATGGGGATTCCTTTGTATGTAACTTTCTGTCTCTCTCTGGCCGCTTTTAAGATTCTTACTTTGTCGTTGGTGTTTGCCAATTTAATTATAATGTGCTTTGGTTTCGGTCTTTTGGGGTTTATTTTTCTTGGATCTCTGTGAGCTTCTTGGACTTGTGTGGGTTTTTTTCTTCCCTATATCAGGGAAGTTTTCTGTCATTATTTCTTCAAACAGGTTTTCTATTCCATCCTCATTTTCCTCTTCTTCTGGAACCCCTATTATGCTGATGTTTTTTTTTTGTTTCATGTTGTCCCAAATTTCCCTTAGGCTCTCCTCCTGCTTTTTAATTTTTTTTTCTAGAAGCTGCTCTACTTTGGTATTTTTCCCCACCTTGTCTCTAGCTCACTGATGCGGTCCTCTGTTTCTTCTAGTCTACTCTTGATGCTTTCTATTGAGTTCTTTACAGCAGCCATGTCAATTTTAATTTCTTCTTGGTTCTTCTTCATTTTCTCTTGGTTCTTACTCATATTGTCGAAATTGTCTTCCATTCTTTTCAGCCAGCTTATTACCATTTCTCTGAATTCCTTCTCTGACAGGTTGCTTGCCTCTATTTCATTTACTTCCTTTTCTGGTGATCCCTGCTTTTCTTTCATATGCGGGCTGTTTCTTTGTCTCCCCATGGTCTCTCTTCTCCGGATGTCTGGTTATGTAATTCTCTCTCTCCTGCATTGATTTGAAGGCATAATACAACACAACAAGGTACACACACAAGGCACTGAACATAAATGTATTCATGTAATTAATAACACCCAATAAAGGTGACCACCAGAGAAAGGCAAATTAAGGGATAGGAGAGAAAGAAGAAGAGGAAAAAGAAAGAAAGAAAAAAACAGGAGTGCCAAAATGAAATTGGGAAAAGGAAAAAAAAGCAAGAGAGAAAAGGAAGAGACTAAGAAAGAAAAGGGGAACAAACTATATATATGGGGAGAAAACTCCAATAGAACAGCCACTAATTGCATCAAATGCCAGCAACAAGTATGTGGAGATTAATACAAACTACAAACAACAACTAATATCAAGTGAGGCAAGGGAAAACAGAAGCAAAAAATAAACAAAAACAAAGCAAACAAAAAATCCAAACAAAAAAATAATAAGCAAAACAATCTCACAAAAAAGCATAAAAAATCGATATAATCAACATTCCAGCAAACAACAACAAAAGGATAGAGAGAAAAACAATTTTTTGGATAGTTAAGACAGAGAATAGAGAAGTGTGTATGGACTTGAAGCAGGGGATTGGAAATTAGATATATAAGTAGGGTGAAATTTTAACATGGTGTAAACAGAAAGAATAGGGAAAATCTAAAGCAGCAAAAGGGTAAGAGAAACAGGACACCAAAAGGGGAAAAGTTAGGAAGAGAGTGATGGCATAAAGGTAGAGTTGAGATAGAGTAAAACATGCTAAAGGAAAGATGAAAATAGAATGTAGAACACTAATCCCTAAGTAAAATAAAGAGAAAATAAAATAACACTTTTTTAAAAAAAAAGGTAAAGTAGTAGTAGTAATAATACTGATTGAAAATAAAAATGTAATAATTAAAAAGGTAAAATCAAGTGAGTAAAAAAGAAAAAAATTAGTTTCTTAAGTAAAAGATGAAAAAAAAAAAATAAATAAATAAAATGTGCAGTAGTGAAGGTCATTCACTTCCTCTATTGTTCTGTTTGGCACGCCTGTTTCCCAGTCAGTACAGTATTGCAATTCCCTGTGTTCCACTGCTCCTCAGTGTTGTAAGCAAGTCCTGATTTTTAAGCAGGCGGTGTCTTAATTACTTGTATTCCTTTATTACACAAGAGTCAATTTGTGATTCAGCCCCTGGGTGGCAGTGTTTCTGGATTGACTTCCGGGTCTATGTGGCCTCTCTAGCCTGTGCCTAGATCCTGCTTTCCCTGTGGTATTCAATACTGGTTTGTGGGAGTTGGCTGCCCCAGAGCTGGCTCTCTGACAGTCACTCCCCGCTCCGATCCCCAGGTTCCAGAAAAACAACTTTCCCCTGCAGTCTCCCAGGGTGTCCCCAACTGGGTGATCCTATGTATTGGGCTTAGTAATCAGAAGCAAGGATTTGAAGAGGAAAAAGCCCAAGTGTGCGAACAATGGGGCTGTACGCAAGTCTGCGCAGTCCCCTTTTCCCCCTTGGATCTAAGCAGCAGGCACACTTTTAAAATTTTTAGGCTGTCCTTTTGTGTCATATCAAAATGTAAATCCCTTCTGTTAGCAGCTCTGAGGACCCCCTTCCACATTCACAGATCACGCCAGCCCCAACAGCCACAGATTTTTCTAGGCACAGACTTCCCCGGTCCTCCAGCTCCCGCAGTGCGCGCGTTTCTCTCTTGCGCCAGGACCAGAGACCTCACCTTATCCCAGGCAAAATCTGACCTTTCCGTGGTGGAGTGTAGAGCTCCTCTGAATTTGCATGTTTGCGCCAATTGGGGACCAGTGTTCTGGGGCTCGCAGCTGTTCGGTGGTTGCCGCAGTTGTAGATTTTCAGGCTTCCGATAAGATCCACTTTCCCCTTCAAGATGGCGCAGTCTCCACGTCTGAGCCCGTAGCTCTGGGAAGGGACCCAGCAGCAGTGGGGGCTGCCGGGTCAGGGGAACCCCGTCCAGCAGTGCCCCACCTGGAGTATAGCTGTCTCTTAACTCGCCAACAAATACTCCCCATGCGACCCTCAGCTATTCTTTCTTTCTGCTCAGGGACAAGGCTTGGGACCTGTCTGTCTATTCTGCCGCCATTTTTTTGCCCCTAATGTGTTTTTTTAATTCCATCAATTATGTTTCTCTTTGTTTGCTCCAGTTAGATGGAATTCCTTCTCTCAGTCAAGTTAAAAATGGTATAGAAATATCAAGGATATTAAATCACTACATTTTTTAAATTTCAAAAATTTAGACAATGTTATTTCTTTATCTGTTACTTATTTATTTTCTCAGAAGACCAAGACAGAAATGAGTGTATTTAATTGAAATTCTTAATCTTAATAATGGAGCTGAGTATAATAGCAAAATGTTTTTCTGACCTTTTGATTATTATGAAGTTCTCTTAGTCTGTGAAACATATAGAATATTAATCACAATCTCAATCCTGGACTTTGGTTCCAGTTCTTAAAGAAGAAAAATCATCTGCTCCAAGAAATTTCTTCACACTTGAGCTCAAACCATCTTTGAATTTTTATCACAACTGAAAATTCAGAAAAATCACAAACAGAACTTTTTTACAATAGCTTCCTTAGAAATCATCTGGGCCCAATGCTGATTTTGGATATAGGTTTTTTTGTTTGTTTGTTTTTTAATGTGGAAATGTATTTCACTGGTATTGGTTTATTTAAGTTATACTGCTTCTCTGTTGGGTTTAGTAATATATGTTATCCCAGAAACATACAAAGTGATTTCATATACTAGAGGCCCAGTGCATGAATTCATGCCTGGGTGGGGTCTGGCCCACCCCGATCACAGCTGATCAGGCCGGGCCAGCTGGGGGTAGGGGATGTGGGAGGTTGGCCAGTCGACCCCATGCCCTGGTCAAACTCTGGGTCGAACTCCCAGTTGAGAGGACAATTTGCTTATTGACCTTTTATTATATAGGATATTTATACTGATTGGCATCTAACAGTGACTTCAGTTATATATTCTTCTATATTTTGACTTTGTGTCCTTTCATATTGAAATAATATTTCATTTATGTATTTGGTTGTGTTTTTTTTTTGTCTGTTCATATCATACATATTATACATTCTCATTTACTTTGACTAGTTGTTGTTAGGTTTCAGGACATGCTACCACAATATATGATGCCTTGATATATTGAATGTCTTAAGCTGGGTTTTGAGAAAACAGTGGAAGCAAGGAGGTTACTCTGACCTTTGTCCACCTCATTCTTCTGCCCTAAAGTAAGTCATAAAACTCCCTTGTGAAAAGTACCCTTCCTGGACTAGAAAAAGAAATTCTTATTACCAGAGATGCAGAATTTGAAATGACAAATATGTAAAAACAAACCTTGTTAAACTAATCTGAGCCCTTTTGTCTTATCAATTTTTCAAAAAGATATTTTTCTTTGTCTAAAAGGTATAAAAGCTTCCTGCTCTGGTCTGTCCTTTGGGTCTTCTTTCTCTTGTGATGGCTCCCATGAACATGTAAAAATTTAATAAAATTTGTAAGTGTTTCACCTTTTAATCTGAGTTTGTCAGTTTAATTCCCAGATCATCCAGAGACTCTAAGAGGGTTGAAGAAAACTTTTTCCTGCCCCATATTTCCTTAAAGCATTTGTACTTACATTTTTTCTTTTGATTTATTATTGCTTTCTTATTCATTAGTATCCTATCTAATCTTTAGCTAACTTACCTCTCCTGCTTTTATATATATATATACACACTGAATGCATATATGTAATTAACACTTCAGAATTTTACTCCTAATGAAGTTTTGTTCATCACCTCATGGCTTGGTGTATATTGCTGAAATGTTTTATGTGTTCTAAGAAAGATAAATCTGACTTTTGGCCCAATTAAAGTAGAATAAGTTTTTATCAATTATCTTAATTTGACATTAATTTTTGTTATAGTGTCTATAGTTTCTTTATGTGGATTGTATAATCTTTGCCTTTTGAGGTTTGGTTGGAATTTATGTTTTCATCATCCCAACAATCAGAAAAGAGAATCACAAAATATTTTCACTTGCAAACCTTCCAATAAGTTCATCCACATTTCTTTCCCAGAAGAACTGTTCTCTAACATTATTTGTTTATTTATCTCAATAAATTTGATGAGATGTGAATGATCCAGTAGTTAGGAAGGAATAGAGACATTGGAGTAAGGAATAATTGGGGGCGGGGGGCCCTAGGGATTTACAAAGGGATGTAAATCATAGTCCAATCAGAGTGAGAACTTGGGCAAGACTGGGACATTTCTCATTGTGAAAAATGAAATGGCACACACTAGCACTGGGAACAGTTATTTATTGTTTTTGTGGCATGAAATTTTCAGAGTTCCTGAGTAATGGCTCCTGATTTTAGGGAATAAGGATTAAACCCTGGAATAAAAGAACACACCTGTGGAATTTTGTCAAAGTATTAAGTCTAAATTTTGAACAGTAACTTTGACAAGTCTATAATTGTTATCCATCCTTCCTATTCAGCCTCTCATTAACTAACTAATTACGCACATTGTCTGCTCCAGTTACAATTACATTTCATGTTGGGTAGACCTCGTGGGCACATCTTTGAACATGTTCTTCCTTCTGTCTGAAACCGTTCCGTTCCTCATATGCACATATGGATACATGTAGTTCCCTCATCAAGACTCAACTCTGTAACAGTTGTCCCCTGTTACAGAAACCCTTTTCTAATACTCCTGGACAAAGTTTTATTTTGTCATGTCTCTGTGCTCTCATAAAACACTGGATTTTCACATGTTGTGGCATTTTAGGTTTAATTTATATATTTACTTTTCTGGTTATTCTATTAGAAACAAACTCTTCAAAGACATTGTCTATGAATTTGGATGCCTACAGCCAAGCACATACTCAATATTCAATTAATATTTATTGAGTAAATGAAGGGTTAATTAATATGCACATAGGGTTGAATCAGCATATAGTTAACACACCTGAATAAAGTACACATGAGCAAAGTGATGGAGAGAATTTACATGCATATAAACTAAATATGTAATCTCCTTTAGAACATTAATTATAAAATTTTAGATAGGATCAGTGTGAAAGCTGTAGCTTCATGAAATAGCCAGTTTGAGTAAATGTGAACCTACACCTGTTAACCAAATCTCAGGACATTGAAATATCAATATAACCTCTGCTTCCACCAATCTTCATCAAAACCCATACAAACACTTCAGAAGCATGAAGGAGACACATTTAGGACAGATAGAATTGTCAATGAGTTTGTAGAACTAATTACCACAGGAGTTCACAGGGATGATATGCAAGTAGTTTTAATAAGAGGTTGTAAAAAGTAATGACTCCTTTAGCCCTATGAACAATATTATAACAGTGATTGTTAACAGTAATTTATAAGTGCTATCATAAAAATAGTTTTCAAGAATTAGTTATGAAACTAATTATAAAGATAACTACTTTAATAATTAAGTACAATAACAAAACAAAGTTCACAAAATGAAAATTCATACAATGAGTGTTTGGAAACATGAACTGTAAGGGCACGAAGACATAAATGAGGAAAATAAGGGAGGCTGAATGCCATGGACCTCGCGATTTTCTTCAGGTCTCAGGAATTGTAAAGTTGATCAATGCACTCCTCCCAGATGAAATGTTCTTTGCTATGAAGGACTAAAATAATATAATACATTATGCAAATTATTTCTCTAAGCAATTTATGCTGAATAAAATTCTTATAGATGAGATCGTTAGTAAACAAAACTGTTGGGGCATTCCATCAAAATATCCATGAAAAGAAAATCAGCCAACCACTCCATCACTGCCAGAGCTTGCCACTCTAAATGAAATACAGTAACTATGACCCAGCTTATACATAAGGGATTCGGGCCTATTATGTTCACTGCTGTGTCTCCACCATCTTGATAGTGTCTGGCTCATATCAGGCATTGGATTTGTATATGATGGTGATGTGAATGAGGAAACATTCAGAAATTAAATTTGAGAGAAACTTATGTTAACGTTGGTAATTGTAGGCTAAGAAATAGTTAAGATAGTCAGGATGGCGATGGGGTGGGGGGGGGTGGTGGTGACCAGCAGGGGGGAAATGGGGGCCGGTGCCATCCCCTGATCACCTGCCCGGTTGCCTCCTGCAGAGGGATTCCATGGGTGGCGGTAGCGGCAGGTCGATGCAGGGTGGGGCTGGCTACTTGCCATCCCCAGATAAGCTCACCAGGGTTGGGGTCACCTTCCACAGAGGGAGGCCAATGGTAGCGGTGGTGCAATGGGGGGTGGGGCCGGCTGCCCCCTGCCCATGACATCCCCTGATCGGCCCAGTCACCTCCCACAGAGGGAGGCCAGATTGCAGCTTAGGCCCGCTCCCCTAAGCCATCAGTTGGACATCCCCTGAGGGCTCCTGGACTTTGAGAGGGTACAGGCTGGGCTGAGGGACCCCTCCTGATGCACAGATTTTTGTGCACCAGGACTCTAGTATAGTATAGAATTCTAATCACAGAAATTATGTGCACAAAAACTTTGAGGCAAGAAGGTGCTTAGATAGTTCATGTAATTAAGTGAAAATGTGTATAGCTGGATTAGAGACATTAAGAATATCAGGCTGAAGAGGTAATCTGAGGTCATATCCTGCATGGTCTTTTGATGCATAATAAGAATTTTCTGTTTTACTCTAAGCATTTGGGAACTTTTCAAATTATTTTAATTAAGAAAATTAGCAGGGAGTGTTCAAGGTATAATTTTGAAAATTGACAATTATAATGCAAAGTTAAAATACTTTGTGGTGCCAACCATTATGTAGGTTAATGTATTCATTTTACTCAATGTGTAACTTTATCTATTGCAAAATACATTGAAGACATTAAGACATGTCCAAAAGCTTCTGAAATGTGAATCTCTGATATTTGTGGGTCATGGTTGGAATTCCAATTTAAAGACTCTTCTCTGGAATTTTAATTATTGTAAAGTTTGTTATAATCTGAGTGTTAATTTATATTGTAGTTGTCAGCTAAACGACTACTAAATTAAAAAAAAAATCAAATATAAAATAATAGCTACTCCAGTCTGCAATCCTTGGTGGATCGAGCACTAGCAATTTAAAAGTTTTATTCACACACAAACCTATCCCCAGTATTTTGAGTCTAGTCTTACAAATATCAACATCGGTTTGAGAGATAGTTAAAGACCATTTTGCTTTTGTTTAAAGACACAATATAAGTACCTATTTTTAAAAGAATCACAGCAAAATTAAACAATGGTAGTTTTTTGCTATAATTATAGTTTTTAGCAAAAAATTATAAGGATTAAATTATTTGTTCTTGCCCTAAAGACATCAAATTTGCAAAGAACACACTGAGCAGTGTATCTAATTGTGGTCTAGTGTTGAAGATTTTCAAATGTGTGCCTTCCCCTCTTAATTCAAATCACATCATTTTACCACAGACCTCTTCATGAAGCAGAGCTGACAAGGGCACAGGCTTTAAAATCAAGCTGACCTGGATTTAAATTTAGCACAACCATTTATAACACTTGTGTAACTTGAAGGATATTAATCTCACTGAATCTCAGGTTCCTTATCTGTAAAATAGAGGTTTGTTGTGAGTCTTAATAAGATAATTTTATATATTGCTTCATATGTAATTCACATATCATATCTAAGCACCTATTAAATAGTCATTATTCTGAAAAATTTTGCACTTCTGAATTTCTCTTAATAGTTCTTAGAAAATTCAACCTCTGTTCTTCTCATATTTTCTTTTAGTTCATATTTATACTATCTATAGATATGATTTCCATGCATAAACACTTTGCCTTCCCATTGGAATGATGAACTGGTAAAGAAAATGGGACTGTAATTTTTAAAATAAGACATTTTAAAAATTTTATTATAGAAATCATAGTATAGATCAGGTAGCATGCCCATGTCTAATCATGTCTAATAATGATTCTGTATACCTGAAATTAATATAATATTGTATATAATTTGAAAATACTTGTTAAAAGAGAAAATATTAACTTTTGAAGAAATTAAAAGTTTATTTTATAAATGTTTCAAGTTTCTAAAATTGCAATTTAAAACTTTTATAAAATTAACTCATCCTAAAAATCAACTTTTAAAGTAAAGAATCAGATATTTTACAAAAATCAGTTTAAAAATAATTGCCCATGTTCAAAGAGCCACTAATAAGTCTTTGTCATAGACATATTGGGGCAAAATGTTACAATCCTATATATAAAAAAGGCTAATATGCAAATCAACCGAACAGCAGAACAACCAGTTGCTATGATGTGCACTGACCACCAGGGGGCAGATGCTCAACGCAGGAGCTGCCCCCTGGTGGTCAGTGCACTCCCACAGGGGGAGTGCCACTGAGCCAGAAGCCGGGCTCACAGCTGGTGAGAGCAGCAGTGGTGGTGGGAGCCTCTCCCACCTCAGCGGCAGCACTAAGGATGTCCAACTGATGGCTTAGGCCCGCTTCCCACGGGGAGCGGGCCTAAGCCATCAGTCGGATATCCCCCAAGGGCTCCTGGACTGTGAGAGGATGCAGACTGGGCTGAGGGACTCTCTCCCCACCCTCCCGAGTGCACAAATTTCATGCACAGGGCTTCTAGTCTATAATAATAAAAGCATAATATGCAAATCAACTGAATGGCCAAACAGCAGAGTGACCATCTGGAAAACCTTCTGGATGACTTTCCAGATGAAGCCGTGGCTGCGAGGGCCTACTCTTGAACGACTTTTATGCATCAGGCGTCTAGTAATTTATAAATAGCAAACAAGATTAAACACTGTGGCCCTTGATGTTTGGGTCAGTGGATAGAGCATTGGCCTGCAGACTGAAGGGTCCCAGGTTCTGTTCCAGTCAAGCACACATGCCCGGGTTGCAGGCTTGATTCCTGTTAGGGGGCATTCAAGAGGCAGCCGATGGATGATTTTCTCTCATCATTGATGTTTCTATCCTGCTCTCCTTCTCCCTTCCTCTCTCAAATCAATAAAAATATATTTAAGAAAATATATAAACCCTATGTTTTGTATACTCACAACTCTAAACCTATCTTTGTCCCACCCTGCATTTTTTTCTTTCATTTTCTTTTTTTGTTGTCGTTGTTATTAATCCTCACCTGATAATATTTTTCCATTGGTTTTTAGGAAGAGTAGAAGAGAGAGGTAAAGACAGAGAGAAATATCGATGTGAGAGAAGCACATCAATTGGTTGCCTCCTGCATAAGCCCCGACCAGGGCCCAGGCCAGGGAGGATCCTGCAACCAAGGTACATGCCCTTGACTGGAATCAAACCCTGGACCTTTTGTTCAGCAGGCAGAGGCTCTATCCACTGAGCCAAACCAGCTAGGACAATCCCACCCTGTATTTTTACTTATAAGTCAAATATACTATTCAAATATACTATTAATTTCAAAGAGGAAGGGAGAGGGAGTGAAAGATAGAAACATCTAGGAATCATTGATCATCTACCTGCTGCATGCCTCCTATTTGGGGATAGAGCCCACAACTTGGGCATATGCCCTGACCTGGAATCAAACCCTGACCTCCTAGCTCATGAGTCAAAGCTCAACCAATGAGTCACACCAGCTGGGCCAATGTACCAATAATCTATAATAATAAAAGGGTTATATGCTAATTAGACCAGATGTTTTCTGGACAACATTCCAAACATCCTTCCTGACGAAGCCAGAACTGGAGGGAAGCTGGTGCCGGCAGCCAGGGGAAGGAAGGCCTACTCTTGCATGAATTTTCGTGCATCGGGCCTCTAGTTTAATATAAAGAAAATCAGAAATGTAAAGTTGACACAAAGCTGAAAAAGAGAACCCATAGAAATAATTTGGGAAGAAGTTTAAATCATTAATGTAGCAGATTATGTGTTTTAACACTAATCCAGGTTAAAATTAAGGAAGTGGCTATAACTTTATTACTTTTTTATTCTCAGTGAACCTGAGAACGCTGTTATATTTTGTCTAGCCACATTAGGCAGAAATGGGGTGGGGTGGGGGGCACAGACCTAGGATTGTTTTTAAAATAATTAGAGGCGGGGGGAAGAATACAAAAAAAAAAAAAAAAAAATGCTGAGCCCTGTCCTGGTAGCTCAGTTGGGTACACTAAAGTTGTGGGTTCAATCCCTGGCCCAGGGCACATACAAGAAACAACCAATATATGCCTAAAAATAAGTGGAAAAAAAATCAACCTCTCTCTTCTCTCTCTCTCTCTCTCTCTCTCTCTCTCTCTCTCTCTCTCTCTCTCTCTTCTCTCTCTCTCTCTCTCTCTCTCTCTCTCTCTCTCTCTCTCTCTCTCTCTCTCTTTCTCTCTCTCTCCCCACCCCCTTTCTCTCTCTGTCTAAAATCAATAAATTTAGAGGGAAAAAAGGAAAAAGAACTGATAATATGTCAAGGCAAGTTTTTCAGACAGAGATAGATTTAAGGTGGTTGGAATGAAGAAACCAAAATAGAAGAAAGGATATTGCATGATTTTGACTAAAATACAGTGAAATATGAGGAGAAAATAAATTCAGATCTCAATTTATAGCTTTCCTTCTTAATTTTCTATGTGAAAATGTCCAGTTTGTGGTAAACAGAACAATTCCCCCAAACATATCCCTGTTGTAATTCCTAGATTTGTGAATTAATATGCCGCGTTAGTTGGCAAAAGGGACTTTTGGAGATGTGACTAAGGGTTTGACCTTGAGGCGAGATTACACTGGATTATCTAGGCTGGCCAAATGTAATCACGAGTTCTTCAGAGCAGAAGTCTTTCCCAGATGGGTCTGAGAGGGAGATGTGAGGATGAAAGAAGGGTCAGAGAGATGCCATGTGCCTGATTTAAAGATGGAGAAAGGGGGCCATGAGTCAAGAAATGTAGATTAGCTCTGGAGGTGGCAAGGGAAAAGCAGATTCTGCCCTACAGCCCCCAGAAAGGAACACAGCCCTGTCACGATTTCAGTCCGATAGGAGCCATGCCAATTTCTAACCTTCAGATACTATATTGTGTTGTGTAAGCCATCAAGTAGTGGGAATTTGTTAGGGAAGCAACCAGTTACTTCAACTCTACTACAAATCTCTCTGTATTCTTCCTGACTGCATTGTGGTCTGTTATCACTGGAAGCAGTGGTCCTTAACAACCACTTTGGGAGCACTGTCCTCTTTGATATGAGAAAAGTTTCAGACTCAAAGTGGAGTGGACTATTTTAGGGGGAATATGGGTGCCAGCACAAGTATCCTGTCCTCTTATGGATAGGAATGGAAAAATGGGAAGGCATTGCTGGAAGATAGTCAAATGATGATCAGGGAAAACAGGAATAAATAATACCATTGAGCAGAATCTATATATATAACAGAAACATGCTTATTATCCGACATGGCGTCTCATCACAACCCGTCAACAAGGTGGGTGGGGCTGTGAGGCCGCGAGGCCGGACTCCAGGTCGCATGTGATGTAGTCCCGCCCAGACAGACTGCCCTGCACCCCACAGCCAATTCCCAAAGCGGACCCGGGGTTTACTAAACTTTACTGGGGCTGCTCCCCACATCCCCACCCGCTGCCCCAGGACCACGCTGCCTGCAGCAGGGCGCACCGCCAGCTTCCTGACAGGCAAGCGGCCAGGGAGAGCCGAGTGGGGCGGGGGCGGCAGGGAGCCAAGTTCCCGGAGGTCTGAGAGCACCTGATAGGAGCCTGGACTGCAAAGAAAGAGGAGGAAACGAGCACAGGGAGCTCTTCCAATCCCCCTGCATGGACACCACACCCCAGCTCCCACACCCACTGGGGGACTGGGAGGCTGACAGGACCAGGAGAAGACCCAGTCTCGAGGGTAGCTGCAGCCCGCACCTCCAATTCCCGATCTCTTCCCCCCGCCACGCCAGCCAGGGGCACCCACAACATAATAGCAGGCTGGTGATGACCACCAGCACTCCCAAGGCACCTGGGGCCTGTGGCCTGCTGCTGCCAGGGCCCCCCCGCCCCCCACTGGGGCTGGGCACACCTCTCCTCCCTACAACTCCAGACCTGGGTGGAGGCAGGCCCGAGTGGCCCCCCAGGGTCAGACCCACCCCCCACCCCCCTGTCTCTGCAGTGGAAGCTCATTGAACCTCGCTGGGGGCCACGGCTAAACCTGCCCTCCTAACCCACCTGGCCCCGCCCTGGCCCGGCCCCCACCGCACTCCAGGAGATTGGAGTCCCGCCCTGAGCACTTACAGCTGTGAAACGGCCACATTTAAAGAATGGCGCCAAGGGGGAGGTTTGACAGTTACTCCCCCTTCGGCCTCACTGCCCCCCTAGCCTCCTATAGAGCCCTCCCTCACCCCCTGCCAGCACCTCCAGGGAGGACCACCTCTACAGGGCTGCTGGCCAGAGCCCACCCCTCAGGCCTGCCGAACCCTCTGCAAAGCTTCCATAGCTACAGTCCCAGGAAACAATCATGCCCTCCCCCCCTAATCAGCACCTGCTACCTGGGAGGGTACCCGTGAGCTTAAAAGTAACAATCCCTTCCCGTTTAGACATCACTTACTTGATGAAACCTTTCTAGTTTTACTAACTCAGAACTTCCTCATGACAAACCAGTGAGGTAGGCAGAGAAAAGATGACAATTCCCATGGTATAAGCATATGTATTCGGAAATGAAGCTCAGAGAGGAAAAGCGCCAAGCCCCTTGGTGCCCAAGGTGCAGCACAAACCCGATGGGGAACAATTTGATTTTAAGTGGGGGCAATTAGAGAATGAGTTAACAGTGAATTTTTTGCATTTCTTATGGTTCTAGGGGGCCTCATCTACAGCATATCCTCATCTACAGCGTATCCTTAACAAAAGGCTATATGCAAATGACCAAATGGTGGAATGACTGCAAGGAGGCAGACACTCAACACAGGAGCTTCCCCCTGGTGGTCAGTGTGCTCCCAAAGGGGGAACGCCACTCAGCCAGAAGCCGGGCTTATGGCTGGCGAACACAGTGGCAGTGGTGGGAGCCTCTCCCGCCTCTGTGGCAATGCTAAAGATGTCTGACTGATGGCTTAGTGGGCCTTGGACTGCGAGAGGGCTCAGGCCAGGCTGAGGGACCCCCCCGCAAGTGCACGAATTTTGTTCCCTGGGCCTCTAGTCTATATATATAAAATCCTAAGCGGCCATTACAACGGAACAACCAGACGACCCGATGACTGGCGGGTAGCTATGACACACACTGACCACCAGGGGGCAGACTCTCAATGCAGAAGCTGCCCCCTGGTGGTCAATATGCTCCCACAGCCAACCACCTGTGGTCCCTCCCTTGGCCGGCAGATCCCAATTGCTGGCCAGGCTGAGGGACCCCACCCATGCACGAATTTGTGCACCCGGCCTCTAGTATACATAATAAAAGGAAAGATATGTTTGTAAATTATCTTATGGACGGAGTCATCAAAAGACCATAGGAATAAATTCTGTAACAAATTCTGTTACAAAGAGAAAGGCAACTTTTCTGAAGAGGTAAGGTACTTTTGGCAGTTCATTCATTACCGAAAGTTGCCTTCATAATAATTGTGAAAAGCAGTGTACGGTGGACCACCAACATTAAAGTTGCTTTCTGAGAAACCATCTCTGCATGACATGCTGATTTTAGGTCCCATAACATTGAACAATAATGACAAAAATTTGTGTCCATTAATGACAAAACAAACCTCACTGAAATTTCAAATATTATCACTTTGCAAAAACTTCCTACATTTCTTACAATCATTTGTGAATTTATACATATTTATATTTATAGTGTCTTTGCTTATTACATAGGGTCATTTAGGTAAAAATACAGGAATATGAATAATACTTGTTCAGTTTTTAAATATAAGTGGATGATTTTCATAAAAGTTCTGATATCTACTAAGATACACATCTTCTATGAATTAATTGCTCAGGGTATTATATTTTAAAATAATTTCCCAGGGCTTCACTTTTTGCAATAAAGAATGGTCGTTGCTGAATCATTCATTTTCATTTCCTAAATTTAATATAAATCTTTCCAAGATAATGAAATATGCCAAGGTAACAAGTGGTTTGTCATGAGATTTCTAAAATCAAGGAAGAGAGAGTGTATATTAAACATTTTCTTAATGAACTAATTTGCAATTAATATACTTGGATGTTATTTCAGGGAATGAGACCTCATAAATTATTTCACTTTACAAAACAGATCTTGAATGTGCATTAGGTATAATAGAAAGTAAAAATCGCTCCTGTAAGGTAACATTTTGCTTAGGTTCAATATAAAAGTCACTAAACTTGGAATAGCAGAAAAGCTAGCAATAATACATCTTTGATGTGATAATATAATATTGGAACAAAAACATTTGCCTGATTAGATTTTCAAAGATTAGAAGGTAAAGAATGATTTAAATTGCACATAGTTATTTTGTTTAGATAGCCCAGAGGAAACAATGTTCTTCATGTTTAAATTAACAAAATGTTTCATGTCAAGATAAAAGTAATTGAGAATTTCTGCCTGTACATTTGAAACTCAGACAACATTTCTATTGTTATTTGATCGTGTTTTTTAACTAAATTTTTTGGTAAAATTTTACCAGGATTTGTAAGTTTTGTTGTAATTATTCAACAAAATGTTGGAGGTAAAAAGATTAACCAGTGCTCAATGGTAAAATAAATAAAAATCTGGTAATGTTTATACTATTTTGTTAAAGATAATTTTTACCTTAAATTTAGAGAAATAATCTCACTTTTTGACATTCTTTACTTGGTAACCTCAATGAGCAAGGATGTGATGGACATAAGGTAAAAGAAGAATGTCATGCCTGCTATAAAGGTTCCTCAGATTATACAGTCAACAATGCTTTGCCATAGGTTGGCACCTTGCTCATTTCAGCCATCTGTACCCTGGCTGGGGCCATCCAGCATGAGCTACAAAGAGATCTGCGCATGACTGCTTCTTGTGCTGGGCTTGGAGACCAAACTGTGAACTGTGGCCAGCTGCTGCTTGTGCCATACCGAGGGCCATTTAGCAAGAGGTACACGAAAGCTCAGGACAGATGCTGCTTGCTTGGGGTTTGTGAACCTAAGAGAGATTTTAGGGAAGTCCAGAGCATGAGCCCAAACAGGCTGGGTGCATGGGAAAACAATTAAAAATAGCTTGGGTGGGTCTAAAAGTTGGGTGAGACTGGGTCTCAGGGAATTACTAGGGCTGAGCAGTTAGGCTGATGGAGATGCAGATATGGCACCTACCTGCTGGCTCTTTGGGAAAGGGCACAGCAAAGGAACAATGGACTTTACCAACCTTTCTGTCTGGGAGAGAGCTGGCCCTTCAGCCATCACCCTGAAGCCTGACAACCTTGTATGTCCCTAATGTGCCTTTTAAGCTGCTGCCCTCATGCTGCATTTCAGAGCCAGTGAGTCTGAGTAAGTCTGTGTGTGGACCTTTTAAGAGGAACCCCTGCGACTTCAGAGGCCCTTTGTCTCACTCAGCTACAATCTCCACTGGGTTTTAGAGCCAGAAGTTATGGGGACTTATATTTTTGGCACTGAGACCTTGGGCTGAATGCCCTTATTCCTCAAGGAGTACCCATGCTAGTCCCTCGGATTTCCCTCCCGATTTTTAACTGCCACAGGTGGTGTGGGACCAGCTTGTTAGGAGTCTCTGCCCCTCCTACCAGTCTCATAGTGGCTTCTACTGTATATCCTTAGTTATCAGCTACATTTCAGGCAATTCTCAATGATGGTTGTTCTGTAGTTAGTTATAATTTTTATGTGGTTTTGGAGGATGCCAGTACTATGTTTATCTATTCTTCATCTTGACCTCAGGTGTCCCTTTAGAAAAATAGTAAATCTTTCTTAGAAACTCTTAAAATATATTTTCTCATATTTCATAGGCCATAACTAGGTCTCATGTCCACTCTCAAATAAGCAATATCAAAAACTGCCCATGCTTGATTTCTACTTCTTTGGGAGGTGAATCTATAATGTAATTAAGGTTTTGGTAACAAGAACTTGAAGAGAATTTTCAATTGGCAACCATGGGTATCTGCTAAATAATTTTATAAATATTTGTTCTTTAATACAAATATTCAGTCATCCAGGAATCTGCAACAGAGTAGGAATTGTGTAAGCATTTTGGTAAAATGTTAAGATATAGAAAAAAAAGAAGGCAAAGGGATTAGCTAAAGGACATATATGCATATCCCATGGAGATAGACATACCTAGTTTATTGAAGGCCAAGGGAAAGGAAGGCAGGGATAGCAGGAGGTGGGCAAAACAGGGGAAAAGGGAGTCACCTGCAATAATGTCAACATTATTAAAAAGTAGTGTCATACCAAGAACATCACAGTTTAAGCCAGGTGTATTTGCATAGCTGAATTTTACAGCTTTCAGGAGAAAGGCTAATGTGCTGTAATGTCCCTGAATTCTACAGTTCTATTTTCCCCTGGTGTGCCTTTGTCATAGAAGCGTCTTATGCAGAGAATTAATTTTTTTAAAGGAAACTCAAAACTAGATGCAAAAGCTGGCAGATTTGAATAATTTTCAATGATCCCTGTTCTTATAGTCTTGACAAATCAATTTATAAGCATTAATTGTTGAATATTTTCAGTTTTGAATGGTGTTTTATTCACATGGCTGGCTAAAACAATACTCAACACCCCACATGTCTTTGCCATCATAAAGAGCATTGGTATGGTATATGATGTCCAGAGCTGAGAAGTTGCTCTTGTTTTCTACTCTGATTTTCTATATTATTGTACAATTTTCCATTTTCAATATAATTAGTTTCAGATTTTGTGAGAAAAGATAGAATAAGGACAGAAAAATATGTAGTATTTGATGACAAGAAGCAGAATAAGAAGTAAATATTTTGAGAGTAAGAAAAGAGAGGGGTTTAACTTACCAAATTTCAGTTTAATCATCCTTCCCAGTCTTAGACTCCCAGTGTGCTCTGTAGCCTCAGATAGAAGCACAATTGGTCTGATGTTTGAGTAGATATTTATAAACTAGAGGCCTGGTGCACACAATTCAGCCTAGCCTGCACCCTCTCCAATCTGGGACCCCTCGGGGGATGTCCGACTTCCAGTTTAGGCCCTATTCCGCACCAGCAGTCAGACATCCCTCTCACAATCTGGGGCTGCTGGCTCCTAATCACTCACCTACCTGCCTGCCTGATTGCCCCTAACCGCTTCTTCCTGCCAGCCTGATCACCCCCTAATTGCTCCCCTGCCAGCCTGATTAACACCTAACTGCTCCCCTGCCAGCCTGGTTGCCCCCACCTGCCTTCCCCTGCCAGCCTGATTCCCTCGCCTGCCTTCCCTTGCCTGCCCAATGGCCCTCAACTGCTCTCCCCTGCCAGCCCAATGGCCCCCAACTGCCCTCCCCTGCCAGCCCAATGGCCCCCAACTGCCCTCCCCTGCTAGTCTGGCCACCCACAACTTCCCTATCCTGCTGGCCATCTTGTGGTGGCCATCTTGTGGTGGCCATCTTGTGGTGGCTATCTTGTGAGGATGTGTGGGTGGCCATCTTGTGATGATGTGGGGGCAGCCATCTTGTGATTATTATAGATGATTTGTGCTGTCATCTACCTTACATTATAAAATTCACCTCTTAAGTCATGAATATATGATTATGGGCCATCTGTTTAAGACTTAGCAATGGTACACGCATTGCTAAGTAAGTGCCACCAACGAGAAAAATAGAGAAATTGAGAGTTAAGGTTCATAAACACATTGCAACAACATCCAAATGACTCTTCTTGTTATAAACAAGTTAGTATGAACAGCATGTATTGGTCTGCAAAGAACCAGAAACTTAATAAACACATTGCAACAACATCCAAATGACTCTTCTTGTTATAAACAAGTTCTAGATCTGTTCCAGTGTAGTTGAACTTATGCTCTGAATCACATGTAGTATGAACAGCATGTATTGGTCTGCAAAGAACCAGAAACTTCAATAATAATGAAAAACAAAAGCAAACACTTAATCATGTATCACAAAGGATTTGAGAAGCCTTACTATATAAGACTTAACTTGAGAATACATGGGCTCCCTTTAGTCTTAAACAGATGGCCCATAATCATATATTCATGACTTAATAGGTGAATTTTATAATGTAAGGTAGATGACAGCACAAATCATTTATAAATATCTACTTAAACATCAGACCAATTGTGTTTCTATCAGTCTTGTAACAAAATACTTTTAAAAGCCATATGACCAGTTTTTACCCCTAAAAACTTTGGGTTCAATAGTGTATGAAGTAGGTCTTATCTGTGTGATTAAAAACAAACAATAAACAAGACACACCTCACTGCTCTACTCCTGGAGACCAAAGCCTGAGACTCAATGTACCATACCCTTAAAAGCCAAGTTTAAGTAAGGCTAAAATTAATAAGATTCTGGAATGGAGTTCCAGATGTCTGGCTAGTCAGGGACAGACTAGTTCCCAAGGTGCCAGGAAGTGTCCACAAGCTGTGAGTGCAGAAGTGTTCTATATAGCTAAGATGGGTTGGCTAGTGAGGAAGGAAAGGTCAATTATGGAAGATAAAAGACAAAAGAAAATTTATTCTTTTAGGGCAGCTTGTAGATCTTGCAATAATCCTATCTATTAAAAGAGTAATATGCAAATTAACCATCACTCCACTACACCAACAAGTCACACCCATAAGCCATGCCCAACAGCCAATCAGGAGAGAGTATGCAAATCAACCCCAACCAAGATGGCTGTGGCCATGAAACGAGCAGGAAGGAGGCTTGGGTTACCCCGGCGATGGAGGAAGCCAAGCTTTCCACACACCCTGGCGGGCCCAGGCCTCCACTCAAGGCTACAAAGTTTCAATTATAAAAGATAAATAAATCCCAACAAAAATAGCGGCAGCCACGAAGCTGGGGAGAGCAGGAGGCTTGGGTTGCCCCTGGCGATAGAGGAAGCCAAGCTTCTGCAGCCCTGGCCAGTCTTGGCCACCGCTTAAGGCTACAAAGTTTCAATTATAGAAGATAAATAAATCCCAACAGAAATGGCTGCTGCCACGGAGCAAGCAGAAGGCTTGGCTCTACTCCAGGCTACAAAGTTTCAATTGTAGAAGATAAATAAATTCCAGATACCAGGGCCTCCGCTTGGGTCACCAGGGGCGTGGCTGGCCTGAAAACCACCTCAGGCCCCTCGCCCAGGCCGCCCCACACCCCAAGGGAACCCCCACCCTGATCCGGGACACCCTTCAGGGCAAACCAGCTGGCCCCCACCCATGCACCAGGCCTCTATCCTATCTAATAAAAAAGTAATATGCAGATAGATCATCACTCCAACACACAAGATGGCTGCCCCCATGCGGTCAAAGATCCTGCCTCCATGTGGACACAACATGGTTGCCACAAGATGGCCAGCAGGGGAAGGCAGTTGGGAGGAACCAGGCCTGCAAGGGAGGGCATTTTTGGGCGGTCAGGCCAGCAGAGAGGAGGGCAGTTGGGAGGGACCAGGCCTGCAAGGGAGGTCAGTTAGGGGTGACCAGGCCAGCAGAGGAGGGGAGTTGGGGGTGACCAGGCCTGCAGGGAAGGGCAGTTGGGGGGACCCAGGCCTGTAGGGGAGAGCAGTTGGGGGAACAAGGCCTGCAGGGGGGGGGGGCAGTTAGGGGTGACCAGGCCTGCAGGGAAGGGCAGTTGGGGGAGACCAGGCCTGCAGAGGAGGGCAGTTAGGGGCAAACAGGCTGGCAGGGGAGTGATTAGGGGGTATCAGGCTGGCAGGCAGAAGCAGTTAGGGGCAATCGGGAAAGCAGGCAGGTGAGCAGTTGGGAGCCAGCAGTCCTGTATTGTGAGAGGGATGTCTGGCTGCCCGTTTAGGCCCGATCTCACTGGGATCGAGCCTAAACGGGCAGCCGGACATCCCTCGAGGGGTCCCAGATTGGAGAGGGTGCAGGCTGGACTGAGGGACACCCCACCCCCCATGCACAAATTTCATGCATTGGGCCTCTAGTAGTTATATAAACCCTTTATATTATCACATTAATAAGCACTGAAAATGCATACTCTAAAACTGTAAGTACAACTTTAATCATTTGTTACATTATATGTAATTTATGCTGCTTTTTTCAGTATTTATTATGCATGTTTATTCCATAATTAAACAATTTATTTAAAAATATATGAAATCAGGATCACACACATGAAAAAGCAGAAATAAAATCCCAGTTTTATAAAGTAGAATATAGGGAAGATTCTAATATTTTCAAGTGTGCAGGAATTCAAACTCTCATACACTTTAAATGGAAATTGTGAACTCTAGAATAATATATTCTTCCAAAAATGTACAACATATATATAATGATATTTATTGCAACTTTCTTTGTAGTATAAAAAGATTAACTACCAGAATTTCAAACAACTAGAGAAATCTTTGCATAAATAGTGGATCAAAAGCCAGCAAACCAACAGTGGATCACTCCATACCACAGGATACTGAACAACTAGTGAAACACATGAGAAATTTCTCTCTATATATAAAACTTAACAGAGATTCTGACTTCTTAATCCAAATTTACAAAGTAATGGGCAAACAAGAAATACTTTGTAAGAACCAAAAGCAAATATCTTACATGTGTGTATTCATACCAACATTTAATTACATATATGTGGAGTGATAGAACTTTTCTTTTTACATTTATTATCTCAGGAGAAAAAGAATGGAGGGGGACAATGAAGAGACATTTAAATGCTTTCTTTTTGTACATTTTTGGAAGATTTTATTTGTTACAAAAGAGCATATTTATATTTAAATTTGAGATAGTTTTTATTTTTGTTTAATTTTAAGCCTATAGTAAATTTGCAAGAAAGAGCTCAGAGAGTTCTTATTTACCATAATTCACCACAGTCTGCTTTATTACATAAATATGACGTTAAAAATCAGAGAACTAAATACAGATACAATGTTATTCTCAACATACAGTCCATATTCAAAATTTACCCATTTTTCTATTAATATCTTTCCTATATTTCCCTGTACAAGATCCAATCCCAGATCTGAAAGCTACCTTAAGTGCCACATCTCTGTAGCTTCTGGTGGTATAGAACAGTTCTAGGTTCTCTTCCTCTTTCAATACACTGACATTTCTTAAGAATACAGGTCATTTTCATAGAATGTTCTTAAATTTGAGTTTCTTGATGTTTCCTCATGACAAGATATACACTATGCCCTCCTTGTTTTTTGGTCAAGAACATCATAGTAGTGACATTATTCAAAGAAGGAATCTGCCAGATTTCTCACTATAAAGTTACTATTTCCCCCTTTTTTGTTAATAGCTAATCTGTGGGGTAGGGAAATATTTTGATGTTACGTAAACCTCCTATTCTTCTCATTAAATGCTCACCCACTAGTTTCCACATCAAGTGGTGTGTCTGTGTCACCATAATAGTTACAAGATGTTGAACTTCCCATTCTATCATTTCTTATACATTTTTAGATTGGTGTCCTACTGTAATTAAAAAATGGTAATGGTGTTTAATAAGGAAAACAACAATAACAAGTGGCATTCTATATACCAGACACTATTGAGGATTAACCAGGCTTAGAACCAAGTGAGGTCTCAGTGGCTGACAAATCCCAGCTTCGGATCAAGTCTTGGCTCTAACACATGACCTCCAGTACATCTATTAATCTTTCCTTCTCTTAATTCCATTCCTGCCAAAATAAGATAAATTATGATTAAGGCACTATTCAAAATTATGAGATCTGCTGGAATGGATTCATTTCCGAGAATCATTGCACTAAATAATGTCGAGCTTTGGATGAACAAAAATGGAGGCAATTTGTCTGCTTACGATGCCTCAGTGGCCCTGACTTCTCACATGGTATATGAACCGAGTGAGATTCTGGGTAACTAGGGTATACTATGACTTTTCTGACAACCAATCAAATTTTGCATTTTTACCAGAGCCAAAACAGTAATTTGGTCAGACAGAAGCAATCTGAACATTTAAATATTTGCTTTAAAAGTTACAATGATTTTTTTCTCACTAGTTCATCCATGCTTTAAAAAAACAGAATTGCATATAAAGGAAGCGTTTACTGTGAAAAATACACCTCCTCACTATGTAAAGGATAATAATAAAGCAATATCACACCTCAGTGAAATTATCAATAAAGTTTAAATGATCTTCTTACAAAAGAGAGAGCTGACGTTCCACATAATTATACAGCTAGAAGGAATCTTAGACATCAGGGATTCAGCCTCTTTGTTTCCTGGGTAATAAAATGAGGTCATTTGAGATGAATTATTGAAGATCATGGAGACAAGAATGCAGATTCCTTTTTGTCTAATCCATGTCAATTCTGATGCTCTACTTCCTTTCACAACTAAAGCTTAATCAGTTCAAGGATAAATACATTAAGCCCTTTTCTGAGCAGCATGATATAAAATGTAGCAAAGTCCAATTCTCCTCCAAGTTTTCCCCCATACTGATGACACATTGTTTTCTGCATTTTCAACATGAGAGATTCATTTCTTGGAAATGTATTCTATTTATTTCTACTGCTCTCTTTTACAACTTTCCCATTAAATCTTCATTTCATTGAGACTTGCTAATTTGTTAATAGAGTATTGTGTATTTCCTAAGGATTATTTGGAAGTCTTCTTTATGTCCCCTTTATCATTTTAAATATTATATGTTAGTTTTTTACCTCTTTTTCCTTGATGAGATTAATCCATTATTTTAGTCTTTTTAAAACAATAATTTAAGTTATCTTTATAAAATCCATAATTCTTCTGTGTTTTAACTATTTTTTAAAAATGTACATGTAAATTTCTTCTAATTCTGCTCAAATTTAGAGTTCTATTCCTAAATAGAATATCTACTCCAATAATTTTTATATATTATTTATTGATAAAGTACTACATATTAAATTAGGATAAAATTTTGCATGTAGCTTTAGCCACAGCTCATACATTTAGAGAGATTGTAATCTAATTTAGTATTAGTTAAGAGCAGCATTAGTTTGAATGTCAAGAAGACCTAGGTTAAATCCCAACTTAGCCCATACTTCCAATTTGTTCTTTAGAAAGTTACTTTACTTTTTTTTAATCCTTTCCCCAGGATCTGTTTTTATTGATTTCTCTTTTTTAGAGAGAGTGGGAGAGAGAGAAGAGAAACATTGATGTGGGAGAGAAACATTGATCAGTTACCTCCTATACACACCCTGACTGGAGATGGAACCCACAACCTGAGTATGTGCCCTGACCCGGAATCGAACCTGCAACCTTTTGGCATATGGGATGATGCTCCAACCAACTAAGCCACGTGGGCCAAGGCCAAGGTTGCTTTAATTTTGAATCTTAATGACATTATTTGCCATGTTATGATACTCATGGTAGACAGGAAGAAACAAGTGTGAGCTCTTCTCACTTCTCAGCTTTTTGGCTAAGATCAAGTATAAAAGTGTGAGGTCTGGAACTAGACTGCTAGGGTTTGAATCTGAGACCTCTCAGTTATTAGTTCTGTGACCCAGGGTCATTTGCATGGCCATTGTATGTTACAGTTTTCTTATCTGTGAAATAGACCTGATAGTACTACCAACTTCATAGGTGGGTTTTAAGATTTAAATGTGTCAGTGCAGGTAAAGCATTATAGAACATTGTAATGAGAACACAATAAATATTTGATGATTAAATTAGATAGCCCAGGAAAACTTTAAACACGTTGTCTAACATACAGCAGATGTTTAAAAAAACTAATGATTTTTCATAATTAGTCATTGGAATTTTTATTTTCCCTCCCTTTCTTCCTCCCTATCTTTCTTTTTGCCTTCCATAACTCCCTTATTTTCCTCCTCCTTTCCTCCTCTCCTCCTTCTTTTCTTCTTTTCTTTCTTCTTTTCATTGTTTAATCAAGGAAACAAAACTAGAATGAGTGTTATGAATAGGGATTTATCATGAGGATTAGATACTAAACATTGTGGAATCTGGAGAAGACATTCATGAAAGGAGAGTGTTGATGTGCCTGGATTCAGCAAGGTCACCGTGACCAGCAGTCAGAGAGAAAGAAGAGAATTAAAGGAGGGCAGTGAAGACATAAGACAAACTAGAATCTCAGTATTAACCAGAACTTGTATCCATTGCCCACCAACTCCAACCTCTGCAAGAATGAAAACGTTCCAGGGCATGGTTTGCATTCTAGACCGGCTGTCCCTATTCCCATTGTGTACTGGCAATCCGGTTTCCCTGCACTTGGATAGCCCAAACCAGTGCAATATCCCAATTTTGAGATTTGGTCACAAAAGCTGTGACTTCCATCTTGCTAACGGACTCTTTCTCCCACTTGCTGATTTAGATGGAGCTGCCATATTAGAGAGGACCACATGCAAGGGACTGAGAAAGGTCTGAGGCCCTCAGGCCACCAGCCCATGGGAAACGACTCCTGAATGACCCTGGTCAAGATCCTTCTTTAGTGGAAATGTGTGATATTTTCCATTCCAAAATCTTGAGAACAATCTTATGGGAAATTTTTAAGCAGACAACCCAGCTCAGCCACAGCTGGACTTCTTACCAAGAGAAGAACATGAAATAATAAATGCAAGCTGTTCTTAGCTGGAAAGTTTGAGAGTCATTTGATACATAGCAGTAATGAATGAGGAATGCAGTGAGGGACCTTTTTAGGGAAAGTGATTTTTCAAAAACAAAACTTTTCTATATCACTTTATGAGAAGCATCTTCAAATATACATGGAAATGTAAGATACCGATGTTAAAGGAGTAATAAGAAATGACAGAGATAATAAAATGGCAATTAACACAATCAAAGAATATACATACTACTACATTCAATTCTCCACTCCTTTCAAATAGCCAAGACAGATATACAATTCTGCTCATTTCTACACCCACTACTCCAATTCTCTTATATGTTTTTAAAAGGAATGTAAAGGTTTGTGTGCATTTGGGGGAAGAGAGATAACTTGTCACTTTTTTTTTCAAATATATTTCATTGATTTTTTAAGAGAGGAAGAGAGAGGGATAGAGAGTTAGAAACATCAATGAGAGAGAAACATCAGCTGCTTCCTGCACACCTCCTACTGGGGATATGCCCACAACCAAGGCACATGCCCTTGATAGGAATCGAACCTGGGAACTTTTAGTCCATAGGCCGACGTTCTATCCACTGAGCCAAACTGGTTAGGGTGACAACTTGTCATTTTTTATGTACTTTTTAATTTATTTATTGCTGACAGTATTAGAGATGTCCCCCATTTTCCTCCCACTTTGCCCTCTTCCACTGAGCCTCCCCTTTACCCCCGCCCCCGCACCCCAGGCCTTCACCACATTACTGTCTGTGTCCCTGGATTATGCATATATGCTCTTTGGTTAATCTCTTCCCAACCCCTCCACACCCCTCCACTCTGAGATCTGTCAGCCTGTTCCATGTATTCATACCTCTGGACCTTTTGTTCATTAGTTTATTTTGTTAGCTTATTTTTTTCATTATAGTATATATATGAGTGAGATCATGTGATAATTTGTCTTTCTCTAACTGGATTGTTTCGCTTGAATATTCTTCACCAGGCAGTGGATCTGCAGTGCTTCTCGCTATCATGCAAGACGTGAACTCCTCATTATGGTGAGAATTCACACCTGGTGATCAACAATGCTGACATCTATTTATGTATGTGTTAAACTTTTATTTATGAAATAGTATTCAAGTATTTTATGTTTGTAAAAATGTGCTGTGCAAAATTTGTATTGACTTGTGAAATATTTATTTCCTGGGTGTAAGTGCTTTGCAAATATCTACATTATCTTCTCATGTGTGGCTAATTTATTCATTCTTTCAATAAGATATTTCAATGAATAGAGGTTTTTAATATTAATAAAATTAATATTATTTACTTTAGTACTATTTTTTATATCTTATCTAAGAAATAGTGTCCCACCTCAAAGTCATGAAAATATTTTTCCTAATTTTTAGTAATTCTGTGATATGATATTCTAACACCATTTATTAAAAAATAAGTATTTTCCACAGAGAATTTCAAGAATAATTTGGTATAAATCAAGTTGATTCATATATTCACACAGTTTTCTGTGCTCTCTAGTCTGTCCTATGGATCTATTCACCTCACCTTGTGTTACCAGGCAGGGACTGGGGCCTGGAGTGTGCTTGCCTCAGTCCAGCCTGTAGGGTGTGGGTTCTTGACTTCTTGTAGGAAAGATTTCACAGATGAGTCCATGTGATGGTGAGAGAATGCACGGTAAAGCTGGAGAAAGTGAAGCAAATCAGGGACAGGGTAGAAGAAGCAACAGGAGAGAGCTAGGCAGTGCTCTGCTTTGGCTCCCTAGAAACATTAAAGGAAATGCTGGAGCCAAGGTGGGGTGGCTGTTGGATCATGGGAAGGGAAGGTCATAGTGACAGAAGTGAGCCTGGGCAGGGCTGCTTTCAGCTCACTGGGAAGGAGGCCTTGGAAACAGGATCAGGGGGTGAGCCCAGGATGAGCTGTCACTGACTGCTACTTCCCTAAGAGTTTATTTGTTTGTTTGTTTGTTTGTTTGTTTGTTTGTTTGTTTATTTAATTGATTGATTAAGGTATTACATATGTGTCCTTCCCCCCCCCCATAGCCCCACCCCCACCCCCTCACTCATGCCCTTACCCCCCTGGTGCCTGTGTCCATTGGTTATGCTTATATGCATGCATACAAGTCCTTTGGTTGAGTTTAGAAGGAAATAAAAAGCTCATGCCTACTGAGGGGCTTGGGTGTGCTCTTAGAGAGAGCCAGCATTGGGTCTTTCTTTCAAAGGTTTTTAACATTCCAATGTGGGTAAGAATTTTAGGGAACCATTTAAGTCGAATATTCATTAGCTTTCTAGGTACATTTATAAATATGTTGATGCATCAAAATGAACATAGATGGGGAATTGGGAATTATTTTTTGGTTGCTTTACTGTTTTACTTTTATGTTGGCTTTAATTGTTTTTTTGTTATTTGTTCCCCTGACTTCATCCATCCTTGTGTTTGGCTGGCACAAATGGCATTAATTGAGTCTTTGTTCTCTATCTCCTTGGCCATGGTGATTTAAGCTCTGTATTCCTTGGATACGCAGGAAAGGTATAAACAATTGCTCTCAAGTGTCCTTGGTTAGAGAAGATAATATCTTTTTAAAAAAAATATATATTTTTATTGATTTCAGAGAGGAAAGGAGAGAGAGAGATAGAAACATCAATGATGAGAGAGAATCATTGATCGGCTGCCTCCTGCAGGCCTCCTACTGGGGATGGAGCCTGCAACCCAGGCCTGTGTCCTTGACCGGAAACCAACCTGGGGGACCCTTCAGTCCGCAGGCCAATGCTCTATCCACTGAGCCAAACCAGCTAGGGCGAGAAGATAACATCTTGTGATTCACTAGCTGGCAGTAAGTTGTTCAAATTGTTTGGCCTTGTTTAATTTTCTTGTCTCAGTTTCCCTATTCGACATGCCCAGTACTTTTCCTAGCTCCTTACTGTCCTGTCGCACTAACACCAATATAATGCTGTTATTTTTTAATTTGTTATTAATAAGTCCTAAAATATGGTACTGTTATTCTTTCAAATTGTTATTTCTTTTTAAAATTATTTTTGGCCACCCCAGGCTCTTGCATTTCCACATGAAATTTAGAATTCAACTTGTCAATTTCTACCAGAAAATTTAAAAGTTGGAATAATATTTCCACCCTAATAATATTGAGTTTTCAACACCTGTATTCTCCATTTATTTGGCTTCTTTAACTTCTTTTAGCACCCTTTTTATTAAATTTATGAATAGGTACTTGATTTTATTTCTTTTATGTCATTCTTAATGGCTTGGTTTTTAAATTTCATTTTTCAATAGTGCCTGTGGTTTATAGTGATATCATAAATTTTGTGGTATTGATTTTCAGTATGCCACAAACTTGTAATTTTTTAAAATTATGCTAAAATTCCTTTGCATATTAGTTTGGATTTTACATTTATCCATTATTGTTATCTGTGAATAAACACACTTTTATTTCTTTATTCCATTCCAATCTTTCCACTTGGATTTACTTCTCTTTAATAAAGTGTTAAGTAAAAACAATAAAAATAAACGCACTTATTCTTAATTTTAGGCACAAAGCATTACATTTTTTATTTTGTATTATGTTAGCTATGGCTTTTTTGCAATTATTAGTTATGTGAATATGGGAATTTTTTTCTATTTCTAGTACGTTGAAACATGTTCAGTCAGGTTATAAATGATCTCATTTGTCTAATCAGGTTATAAATCATTTAAAACACTTCCCATACTTTTATTCTATAGCTTTTCCTTACCCTTTATTAGTTTGTTATAAACTACCCTTACTTGAGCCCATGTATAAATTATACTGGTTTTATTATTCTTCAATTTTCTTGTAAAATCTTTCCCTTTGAGTCATTATTTCTTTTTTCAAAGTGTATCCTCTAGTATTTCTTTCAAATAGGAGTGAAGGGTGAGATGTGCATATTTGGGTAGACGTCCGATGTTTTTATTTATTGCTCACAGTTGAATGCTGGCTTAGTAGAATATAGAGTTATAGTTAATTCTTTTTACTTCAAAAATGTGAAGACTTTGCTTGAGAATCTTGTACCTAGAGGTACTAGTGAGAATTTGTATGTTTTACTGCTAGTTGTTAATTTACTAGAGGCCTGGTGCATGAATTTGTGCACCAGTGTGGTCCCTTGGCCTGGCCTGTGGGATGGGGCTGAAACTGGATCTCTGACATCCCCTGAGGGGTCCAGGATTGCAAAAGGCCGCAGGCCAGGCCGAGGGACCCCACCGATGCACAATCAGGGCCGGGGAGGGAAGTGAAAGGTTGGCCAGCAGAGGAGAGACCACGGGAGGGCTCCAGGGTGTGTCCAGCCTGTCTTGTTTAGTCCCGATCTGTCAGACCGCAGCAGCAAGCTGACCTACCATTCAGAGCATCTTCCCCCTGGTGGTAAGTGCATTTCATAGCAAGTGGTTGGGCAGCCTTAGCATATCATTAGCATATTGCACTTCGATTGGTTGAACGGCTGACCAGATGACCGGACACTTAGCATATTAGGCTTTTATTATATAGGATTAGTTGTTTCTACTCCCAGATCATCCCATGGAACTGTCAATGAAAGAATTACTCTGAGTTCTAAAATTTCCCCCTGATATGTCAAGATATGGACCATTTGTAAGTAATGAATTTTTTCAAATGCTTTTCTCTGCATCTGCTGAGATTATCATATAGCTTTCTCTATTAATGTGATACTATGATTTTTTTAATGTGAAACAACCACTTTTTCATGCTCTATAATTTGTTTCTTTAACAAATCAATGTTTTTTATTTTATTTTATTCAATACACTGTTAACATTATTTGCACCTATGTTGGTGAAAGATAATTATTTTCAATTTTTTCCATTGTAATATACATGACAGGTTTTCGAGTCGTGTATGTTGGCCTCACAAAGCAATTCAGGAAGTGTAGCACCCTTCTCTTTTCTCTGACCATATGGTATTTTATATATTCTCATATGATCCATCTTCCTCCTCTTCTTATAGTTCCAAACCTTTCCCTGGGATCTTCTGGGATTACACAGTCCACAATAGAACAATTCTTTAACTTCTTTGAGCATTCGCTTCCCCTTCCCGTCCTACCTGGAGCGTGGTCTACCACAAGGATGCTCTTCCACTGCCATCCTCTCAAGTGTGATTAATTTTCTACCCACGTCCTTCATATTAATGGTGCTGAAGTAGTATAATTGCTCCTGCTTTTCTAACTGAATGTTTCAGAGCATTCCATACCCTGTGCCCCTGCCAAAAAAACGAAAAGAGCACAACAAATGTAACAAAGTATTAAAGCTCGGGTTTTCATTTTGTAACACCTGCTGTCTCTCCTCGTTGCAATCTTCCTCATACAAACTAAAGCACACCCACATTCTTTGTGTCACAGCTTTGCTCATAAACCTTACATGGTTTTCAATCACAGGATGAATGGTCTGCAAAAAGTTTAGTTAGACATTTCTTTTCACAACTTGACCTCAGTCTAACTCCATAATGTCAGTCTCTCAGTACAGTCTCTGGAGCAAGCTCATTTTATTTCTCTAAAACACGTGTGATTATATTTTTCTCATACCATTTCTCTGGAACATGTTATGTTCTCTGCTCTGCCTATCCAGATTCTGCCCATCAATCTATACATAATTTTAACTTGATCTCTTTCATGAAGTTTTTTTTTTCAGTTCAGAACAAAATATCCTAGCTGTGCTTTTGAGCTCCTGTGTGGTAACACCACTCAGTTATTGCTGGTTAATTTTTCTTGCCTATCAAACTTTTCAAACACACTATATATTCAGAATGGAAGACATTCTCTCTTATTTCTCTTGCATAAAAGAGTGACCAGAATATATCAAATAATAAAAATATTTGTTACATAAATGGACGTGAGATAAAGTGATTCTGTTTGTTTGATATTTTAAATTTTAATATAGCTCATTCAGCATTCCAGGTATAAGAATCAGGGATTTGACCTAGGCTGTGCTACCAACTCTCTGTATGACATTAACTAAATACGTCCATCTAAGGTCCTTTTCTATGAAATAAAGTCTATTAATGTCTATCTCTATATATTCCATAACCCAATGAGATATATCCTTAGAAAATTTTAAAATCTAGGTTGAAAGGAGCAATTTGTCATGTAAAAGTAATATTTAACTTGCAATTTAACGGAAAGCTAGTCAATTACACCATCATAATATAAATACAGTAGTTCCCCTTATCTAGGAGGAAACTTTCCAAGACCCCCAGTCAATGCCTGGAACTGGGTATAGTATTGGGACTTAAATATAGTATGATTTTTCCTATATATACATATCTATAATAAAGTTGAATTTATAAATTAGGCAGAGTAATTACATTGCAATGGGAGATGTTAAGCTAGGTTTCTCAATATATTGTGTATGCAAAGACATCAAGAGGGATGTATGAACAACCACAACTAAAGATTTTATATTAATTTACTAGAGGCCCGGTGCACGAAATTCGTGCATGAAGGGGGGGGGGGTGTTCCTCAGCCCAGCCTGCACCCTTTCCAATCTGGACGCCTCAAGAGATGTCCAACTGCCCATTTAGGCCCGATCCAGGTGGGATCAGGCCTAAACAGGGCAGTCGGACAACCCTCTCACAATACAGAACTGCTGGCTCCCAACTGCTCACGTGCCTGCCTTCCTGATTGTCCCTAACTGCTTCTGCCTGCCAGCCTGATCACCCCCTAACCACTCCCCTGCCAGCCTGATTGATGTCTAACTGATTCCCTGCCAGCCTGTTTGCCCCCAACTTCCCTCCTCTGGCGGCCTGGTCACCCCTAACTGCCCTCCCCTGCAGGCTTGATCGCCCCCAATTGCCCTCCCTTGCAGACCTAGTCCCTCCCAACTGCTCTCCCCTGCTGGCCTGATCACCCCCAACTGCCCTCCCTTGCAGGCCTGGTGCCTCCCAACTGCCCTCCCCTGCTGGCCATCTTGTGTCCACATGGGGGCAGGATCTTTGACCACATGGGGGCAGCCATCTTGTGTGTTGGAGTGATGGTCAATCTGCATATTACTCTTTTATTAGATAGGATAGAGGCCTGGTGCATGGGTGGGGGCCAGCTGGTTTGCCCTGAAGGGTGTCCCGGATCAGGATGGGGGTTCCCTTGGGGTGTGGGGCGGCCTGGGCGAGGAGCCTATGGTGGTTTGCAGGCTGGCCACACCCCCCAGCGACCCAAGCAGAGGCCCTGGTATCTGGGATTTATTTATCTTCTATAATTGAAACTTTGTAGCCTGAAGCAGAGCCAAGCCTTCTGCTCGCTCCCTGGCAGCAGCCATTTCTGTTGGGGTTTACTTATCTTCTATAATTGAAACTTTGTAGCCTTAAGTGGAGGCCAAGCCAGGCCAAGGTGTGTGGAAAGCTTGGCTTCCTCCATCGCCGGGGAAACCCAAGCCTCCCTCCTGCTCTCTCCGTGGCCGCAGCCATCTTGGTTGGGTTAATTTGCATACTCGGTCCTGATTGGCTGGTGGTTGTGGCTGGTGGGTGTAGTGGAGTGATGGTTAATTTGCATATTATTCTTTTATTAGATAGGATGGATTGAAAACTAGGTAGTATTGGAAATTCAAATAAGAAATGAGTCATCAGAATCGTTTCCTCACTGAAGTCAGTGCAAAAGTCAATGTGAGAAAGAAAGTATTTGGAAATCTTTGCTACTAAACCCTTACTAAGTGGTTTCCTGTAAGCATCCATGGCTTTGAATATGAATAGTAAACAGAACCTCATCTAATTTTGAAAAAGGCAATATTTAAGTAGAATCCAACTACTCATTTAGTAGATTTCAATGCGGCCTGAAATTCAGTATGCATTTGCAACCTGTCTTGGTTTTGATTTTTGTTTTTCTAAATGAGGGTATTTTCAAATGTGCCAATTCTTTAGTTCTCTCTATTGTTTTACAAATGGTTTGATTGTGCATTTTTGTTGTAATTCAGCAGACCCCAAAATACTAAATTCTCTCTTTTTTTGTACTTTTCATTCACTGCTAAAATATTTTATCTTCTCAATAGAGTTAGAAGAATCTGCTAGTGTTTCATTGTATGCCTGCAACTTAGACACTTGACTTTCAGCCCTCTGACACCCTTCTGGTTATGGTGACTACCTCCATGTCCATGAGAGCTCATGACAAGGAGAGTGCCTACAACAGAACTCAGCAAAATGTTCCACGCCTCTGGACCAACCTCAGTAGCCCCTTCTCATCAGTGTCACTGACCTCCTGTTCTCCAGTTCCCACCTGTTTGCACTTGTAATACCTGCCTACGCTTTCCTGCTCTAAGCTGACTTTGATGAACTCAGCCTTTTTCCCTTTAAACCAAGTGAAACAGAGACTGATGTAATCCTCAGTCCCAACCCCTAGAACCTGCCTTGTTGGTCTGATTTCTGGATCTGTCTTAGTCTTGCCAACTATTATTTAAATCAACTCCAGCTACTACTTTTATTAAATCTCACAAAAATATAATTTTGTACCAAGCACTATGCTTTATATATAACAGTTCATTTTGTCTGCATATTTACCCTGAAAAACAGGTTTTATGTCTCGACATAGAAGAGGAGGAAACTGTTACAAAGATTAAATAACTTGCTTAAAGACACACATATAAGTGATGGAACCAAAAGTCATGTCCATGTATTCTGATTTCAATACTGTTCTCAATTGCCCATCTTAAATGTAAACCTCATCAATGAGCCAAAAATTAATTACACATCTTTTCACTTTGTGTGGTTCTCAAATCACCAGAATTCCAGAGAGAGTAAGTCAAATTAAAGGTAGGAACAAATTTGAAAGGAAAAGTGAGGTTTTTTGTTAAGTACTAAGCATTTTAACTGTGTAGACAAAAAATTAAATTATATTTATATATGCTTATTTGTATATATACACATAATTTATATTTATATAAAATTTTACAATCTAGACCCAATATCAGAATGTCTGTTTATTCATAGGCTTATAAGTTATTGGCCTATCTCAACAGATAAGTTAAGAGTATCCACACTATCTTATAAAGCAAAGCAAACAATTAACCAATGGCAAAAGAAAAATGCTTGGAATAAAAATATTTAATTTTTTTTCACCCAATTACCATTAATTATTTTATTATTAAATTCACCTTCATAAACTTAGAATTTAGTATGCATCTAATTGTAGTAGTTTTTTGCAGAGTATGGTATTTTTCAATGAATAAACTAAGTGGATAATATGCTTAAAAGGACCAGTTACATATTTTAATTGGAACATTATAAACTGTGCCTATTTTATGATAAACTTTTTATTTAACTTTTACACCCACTAAATTTGTAAATACATTTTAAGCATTAACTAACTAGCTAATTAACCAAATTAGCTAACCTTTATTTCCTTAACAGTTATTCCTACTTTATGCTTAGAAAAAAAAATGTGCATAATATTAGTACAAAATTTCAGAGTTGTTAATTCTTTACCAAGATCTAGAAAATGCCAAGTATATATTAAGACTTACCTAGGCCAGAAATATATTTTTCAGTATTTTTCAATATTCAGTGTACTCTGATGGGGGAAAAAGAAGACATATATAATACTTTAAACAATAATGTATTAAATTTAAAAATAAATAAATAAAATTTAAATAAATAAATAAAAAGAAGCTCAAACTTCTGAATATATAATCTGCAAAAAATATTTTCTGTAGTTTCCTTATTTCTGAAATCATTACTTTGCAATTAATATTTTGATAAACATATACATTTTGATGAATAAATAAATGTATTGATTTCAGTATTAACTTTTCCTAAGCTGTACAATTTAGAGCATGATTCTTATCCTCACTGGACCTCATTTCCAAAATAAAAATAACACTCACAGTAGATGTAGCTGTTGTAAAATGTAAATGAGTTAATGGATATGCCCACTACTAAAATATTAGTTAGTGCAAGGAAGGCTTTAAATAATGGTTATTATTATCATAATCATTATTAATTTTTATTGTACTGATAGCAGGTCAGTAAAATTTAATTATTCTAATTTCATTTTTACCAATGACACATTAACTTGTTTTGTTTGTTGCCTCAAATCCAATGTGGAATGAAGTAAATCATAAGATGAATAAGCTGATTCAAATATGTAACATATACTTGAAGTAATATTTTCCACTGTCACTGCCAACACCTCATAATAATCAGCAAATTAAGAAAAAAACCTAGTTTTTAGTATGATATCATTATGATTTTGCTTATTAACTTATTCAAAAACAGGCTGAGTGAATGACATGGTATAACTTGACAAAATATATCATTGCTGATCATTTTAATTGCTAAATTAAAAATGCACACATTTAGAGCTATTGTGAAATTTTTATTTGTTATTTGTACCACTCCTTCACTTACAGATAATAGAAGTTGATCATTTGATGGCGTTTACCTGATTCACCTGATATTTTCAAATATAATTGAATATCATTTTTGGCAGCAATAATATGGTGTCATTTTCTATTGATTTTTTGAATTGTGTAATTGTTTCTGCCTTTCAATAACCTGATGATTATTATTAATGAACTTGCTATTCACAATCGTTTTACCTACTACATCACCAGGGACAGAGATGGATATTTTAATATTATTATAAATTTCTACATGAGGCTCCCATCTAACTGCAATGATTCATGAAGGCAATATGTGAAAACACTTTGTGCCTTTTGAAATTACATAGAATTTAAGCCCTTTCCTTCTTGTGCAAAAAAAAAAAAAAAAGAAAAAAGAAAAAATCATGTATGGCATCCGAGAAGGTCCCACTTGCCTCTATATTAAAATATTTCTTGCTTCTTAGAACACTATCTGCTTGCTAGAAAATTCTCTGTGTTAAAGGTAGAGTTTTCAACCATGTAAATTTCTCCCTATTTTTTGTTTAGCTCTATACTGTGAAACTTTGACCCTATATATTCTTGAATACCCAGAGATGGAGGTATCATGAAATTTGCTATGAAATTATAAAATCTGGCAATGCTACATTTGCATTTTCTGTTTCAGAGTTTCAGAATCATTTGCTAATAGAGTCAAACTGCTTGGGGATTTGCTTTCCTTCACCTGTTATGCCAATGAACTGACCAATACCAGCTCCTCCCTCACCCTGAAACCCTTGCTTAAGCTCTTCTCACGGCCTCACTCTTGAATGCAGCTTTGAGCCAGGTCAGAACTCTCTTTTACCTCATAGTCATATTTATCTTATATTTTTCTAACCCCTCACCCAAGTCTGTTAGTGGTACCTCCAATTTGATGCTCCGCGATCTGTGTAAATGTGGTTTACTTGTCATTTAATAAATATTAAATAGATATTTGCTAAGTGAGTAAGTAATAAAATAGTTATGATGTATATCTGTCTCCCATAATACTTTCTAAATTGTATCAGAGAAAAATATATGAAATTCATTTTTGTATCCTATGCACCTGATACAGTACTTGGGGGCATACATGGGCTCAAAAATGTTATTGGAGAAGCTGCATTTGCTTTTCATATTGTGAATATAATGTGGAATAAAGCTTTTCCTTCCCCTTCCACCTCTCCAGTTTGTCAACATTTAGGTCCAGGTGGTTTGGGTGATTAAAAAGGATGATCACTTGGAGCTTAGAGATGAAAGAATCACGAAGGATTTGGACAGGATATAAGTGAGGCTGTTCGGACCATCAGCTTTTATTACTAAGGGAATGAGGAGATCCGGACAGCCTCAGGAAAAGTCTGAAATGCTGCAGACACAGTTGAAACTATCAGAGACTGAGATTCATACACTTATTCAACACATGAATGTATACAAATAATCACTTGGAATTTTCTTCTTTTGTTAAGAATTTATTTTTTTGTTGTTGTTGTAAATGTAGTGCATGCTTATTACAAAGCATTTATAATGGGAAAGAGCAAAAAGAAGAGAAGATTACATCATCCAACTTCTCATAATGAGCTAGAAACAGCTACAAATTTCTGACATCATTTTTCTATGCACATATATATTTAAATAGAATATTAAATTAAAATTTACTTGAATCCCACCCAAGTTAAAAATAGTGAAATAAAAAGAATCTATGCAAATTGAAGAACTATTAAATATATCATAAAAATGCTAGTTCCTTATAGCTTTCTCTAATGTAAATATATTATTAAAAACCAGTAAGACTTTAGGGCTTTTTGTCAATTTTTATTTTATACAGGTACTACTGACTGCTGTAAGAGGCGAGGGTATTAGCATTCTGACTCTTTCCCCACCTTCACTCTATTTGTGCTACGTTGTTATTAACTGCATCATTATTTTTATATCGCCACAGTTCTCTACTGAACAAAAGCTTAACATCAACACTTCTAGATATTTGCTTTCTAGCTCCAGGTTGTTTATGTTCAGAAGCTATATCTGGTCTTTATACCTCAAACCATGGTAATGTGGGTTAGGCAGCATGTTTGCTGATTCAGAATTTGACATACATAACTCTTCTAATATTATTTTCTGATATTGAAGGTTGTTCTAGAGCAGTTAGAGGACATCTTGATTTTTTTCCTATTCTTGTGTAAGATTTATCCTTTTTAGCTGACTTATTATTGTTTCATTAAAACAATCATGAATTTAATTCGGCTCTTTCAGTGGTAATTGTTCAAGTTTGCTAGAACTTCTATTCTTTTAATATACAGGCCCTGTTCTTTTTTTCCCAAGGAAGTTTTATTAGGTTGTGAACATGTTTTCCTGTTCCACTTATTTCTCTACATTAGAAAGCAACTCATGTTTTTGTTTGATTAAGTTTGGCCTCCTTTCCGGTTGTCTTTGTCACCTATATTTATTGGAAGTATCTACAGATTTTTCTGTCAGTAATTTGATTTTTCAGGCACATCAGTTCTTTTAATTTAATCTTAACTTTTAATTCCATCTGTTTTTCATTGTTGTTCTTGTTCTTACTGATCTTTCTCAGTTTGCTGCCTTGGTTTTACTTTTTTCTTGTTTTACTTATCAGTTATTTTTAAAATTATCTTACCCTTGTGAAATTCTTTATTAAATTATAATCATTAGTATGTTTCTAAATGTTTGAAGCTATGAGGAATGTTTCCTTCTGTTTACCCGAGTTTGTTTCCTTCTTGGCCAGGAAATGGTCTAGTGTAGTGGTTATGTGTGTAGATTGTGGAACCAAATAGCCTTGATTCAAACCCAACTCTGCCCTTTACTTGTTATTTGACTTTAACAAACTTATTTAATCTCTCAGTTATCCAGTTTCTTCCTGTGTAAAATGAGGATGATAGTAACAGTATATACTTCAAGCAGTTGTAAAAATAAATGGCTAGCATATAAAAGTTTATAGCCTAATACCTAGAAAAATCAAAACCACCTTAGAAAATCTCATTCCTTCTCTACCTATTAAAGAAGATAAAGAATGTAACCACTCAAAAAATGGTTACCTCTAGACTATAAGTGAGGAAAACACAAAGTTTAATAGTATAGGTATTATAAAGCAGAAAAGCCATAATAAAAGAATAAAATAGACTATTCTAGAATAGTAAATTACAACTTGGCAAGATTCTTGCTCATGTTTCTTCCCCTCGGTAGCCAAACTTAAATCCCAAAATTCCAAATCCTGAAAATTTTCGCTAATATTCCCAACCTTTTGAGTAGAAAATTTTCATTCTTTCCCATCATAGGAGAGAGGTGAAATCGGCCAAAAGGGGGTGGGAGGATTTTTTAAGCTGGTGTTTTCCAGAAGAAAAAGTTATGTTTTCTTCCTCTTTCTATTAATAGCTCTACTACATTTCTAGCATCCCTTACACTTAGGCACGGTGATGCAACTAAGTCCTACCCAAGGGGCTGCCAGGGGATCTGATCGGGGCCACTCTAGTCTATGACCCTTAGAAGCCTCTCTTATTTCCCCTTCAGTTTAGATGGAGTGGAGATAGCCTCAAGGAAGACTTTGAGAAACTACAGGTTGAAGTCAGGAGAGCCTGTGGCCGCCCAAGGTCCAGAAGTTTACACTGTGCATGGGCCACACATGACGTCTTTATTCAGGACTGCAGAATGAAGAAGAAGAAAAAAAAACTTGGAAAAAAAATTTTATTGTATTTGAGCAATGTACAGTTTTTCCAATTTTCAGATTATTTGTCACAGAAATACCTGGTAAGACTATATTAACTGCAATTCACATACAATTTAAGAAAATGGTGTCTCAGGTTTTCTGAAAGCAATGAAGTTACCCCAGCAATATGGTGCTTTGGGAAGTGATCGAAAGCTTGGGGCAGATTCCTTAACGCTGTGTGGTCAACTCTAATGTGGCAACACAGCAGGTCAGGGAGGGGCTCATGTGTTCTAAAGAACAGTGTACACTGGTGAACCCCCTCATCCTCTGCCCTTCCCCCAGGTTACACAAAAGTTAGAAGAAATACCTTGCCTTGCCTGGATGAAAGAAAAACAATCTGAGAAGAAATATGCCTGGAGCAGAAAGAACATCAGGCGGCAGAGATTCATACATAAGCAAGAGAGCTATTGGAGCACATGTGGTTGGTAGATTTTATTTTAGATATTATTTTAGACTTTATTTTAAATTTTATGCAGAAAGCTATAGAGAACACTGAGGGATTTTAAGAAGGGAGCAACTAGATGTAATTCACATGAACAAAAAGGTACATTTCAGAGCCAGGCAAACTTATAAGTAGGAAAACAAAAAAAAAGATTACACATGATAATAAAAATGATCTTCAGTTGAAGAACTGTAGTAACTAGTAAAGGCCAAAAGAGTTTTAAACCTGTTTAGCACACCCATAACATTGACTTCAGTAAACAGGTCTCTAAAACCCATTCACCTACTTATGGTCCCACAAAGACTCACTCCAATAAACACACTTCTTAGATTGACATTCACCTCCTGCCATCTCTATAGCAAAAGGACCCCGTGATCCAACTCATTAATATTGTTCAGTGACAATGGGGAGACTGTTTAGAGAGCCTTGAATAGCCAATAAAGTAGTTAGGATCCTTCAAATGACTGACATTTAAAAAATAACATTATTATTATTATACTACTAGAGGCCCATTGCATGAATTTCGTGCACTGGAGGGGGGAAGGGGGTCCCTCAGCCCGACCTGTGCCCTCTCACAGTCCAGGACCCCGCGATTGATCACCTTGCAGAGGAGGCCCTGCCCACCCACCACAGCACCACCAGCCAAGTAGCTTGGGTCTCCCTCTGTGGGGTGATCAATCGCAGGGCTTTGTGATCAATCACTCCAAAGAGGTAGGCCCTGCCCACCCAACAGGGGCTCTAAGGTGGATCGCCCCTGCAGAGGGAGGCCCTGCTCGCCCACCACAGCCTGCTAGTCAGTGGCCTGGACCTCCCTCTGCGGGGCAATCATGGGGTGATGGCCAGGTCCCCAACCAATCACATTTCATCTGCCTTGGCTGGCCTGGCGTCAGTGGGTGTCATAGTATGGTTGTCCCAATGGTCATTCTGCTGTTCAGCAATTGGGTCGATTTGCATATTATGCTTTTATTATTATAAATGAATTGTTTTAGCTAAAAGTAAATATCTTCTTATATAAATGACATTGTTTCAGAAGTTTTATTTTTAAAATAAGCAAATATATAATGGGGAGTATGAACCAAGTAAACTGGGGAAGTGGGTGATAGGCACAAGTCAACATGAGCTGGACTAGGACGTAACCTTTTAAGAGTGGTGAAGTATCTATTACTTAGAAGTGGGGAATGTTTATCATTTAGAATCTCTAAAAGTAAATGATCTAAAACAAAAAAAGAATAAGTTTTCATAATTAGTAGAACACATACTTAATTTTAGGCAATAAAGTATATGCTTAGGGCGATTTCAGTATTTCATTTTTGCCTGAAAATGAAGATATTATTTGCTAGCAAGTATACAAGACCTCTCCAGTTTTGTACATTGCCTCCTTAATTCTTACCCATCCAATAAACTCAGTTTATAACCCAGTGACTAGCCAGATTCAGTATGTGTTGAATGAATGAAGACTTGAAGACTTGAATTTTTAAAGTAATAGTTTATGGCACTGTTTAACTGTCAGTGTTCTAGATTCCACTCGCAAACTTTATGAATAAGAATTTCTATGAGATGGATCTTAACATTTGTATTGTTACAAGTTCCCTAAGTAATACTTAATTAAGATATGACAAACATCTATATAATAAAAGCCCAGCGACTGTTATGGCGGAATGACAGGAAAAAAGGGTCGATATGACCCTCCAGGCACAGGGGCCGCCACCAGCTCCGCGGCCCAGCCCGAGGGCCCCGGGGCCAGTTGCACGGAGCCGCCAAGGCGCCGGTAAAGAAGAACGCAAAGGTGGCCAGCATGAGCGAGCAGCTTGAGGTGAACACTCTGTGAGATGAATTCAATCAGCTGGGCACCGAGATGATTGTCACCAAGCCTGGCAGGTCAGGGGCACCCCTCTCCCCTCTGCGACCCTCCCCACATGGTGCCAGTCTCAGGCAGCAGGCTTTGGCCTGATCCACGTGAGCGAGACTGAGAAGCGGAGTGAGGGGTGAGGCCGGGCCACCTGCGAGTCCCTCTGGGAGCGGCCAGATGTTTTGCTCTCTGAGCCCCGGCTCTAGCAACACACGCCTGGTGCACTGGGCCGGAGGGTACTGCTTGGGAGGCCAGGAAGGTGGCGGAGAGAAACGCTGTGGACCTGCTGCCTGATCAGCAGCACAGGACCCGGCACTGCCAGAAACAGAATGGCTCAGAGCACACCAAACTTGCGGGGAAAGGCAGCCGCCTATGAAGGGCCTTGCCACCAGCGGCTCCGGGTGGATCCCACCTTGAAGGAAACTAGGTCTTTGGTTCTTTAGTTCAGTCTATCACAGCTAAAGAGGAGCAGCTGGGCACATTTCAGGGGAGAATTAAGACTCTAAAACAATATTTTCCTTCAGTGGCGATTGTTACCCAGTTGTCTTAAGCCTAAATTCCAGATGATTATGGGGCGTGTCTCTGCCACTGGGGCCCGGCTCTGCCACTGGGGCCCCGTCTTTCAATTGTCCTGTATTTGTTGTAAGGGCCCAAAGAGAAGAAGGGGAACACGTTTTTAGATGCAATGGATTTGACCAACAGACAAAGGTGAGTGCTAGGCTGTGTCTAACGTACACACAGACACCAGCTCTGAGTCCCCCTGGCCAAAGGGAGCTCAAGGCCTGTTTGCAGAGCCTTCTGGTGGTTTCTATTTCCTTGCTGAGGCCGTCCTCCCTGGGATACCTGGGGCCCATGCTCAGCTCCAGCTCAGTGGGTCTTCTCCAGGCCCCTCCCCTTGGCCTGTCCCGCTCCGGATCAGCCCCACCACCCCGGTGGCGGCCCACCAGACTCCACCCATGCAGGAATTCATGCTTCGAGCCTCTAGTTGAATTATAATATGCATCCTTTGTGGATGGTAAGTGTGTTTTATCTCCTTTTTATGACTTGTTTTTCATCATTTTACTCAATCTCTTTGCAGCAGTCTACCTGTTACATTTCTACACTTCCCCTTTCATCTTGAAACATTATTTTCCTTTGTTTTTTCTGGTATCATATTTGCCTGGTTTTTCTATATTACTTGCTTTTCTTTTCTATCTCCTCTGCTCATCTCTAAATTTTGAATAACCCACAAAAGCATAATACACTTTCTTCTAAAATGCAAAAAAATATTCTCCAAGATAGGCCATATATTAAGCCACAAAACAAGTCTTAACATATTTAAGATTAAATAAGTTATAGAATAGTGCTTTTTTGGAAAACACCAAGAAAATTGATAAACCCTTAATTAGTTTAAGAAAAAAAGCAGCAAAGATAAAATAACTAAAATTAGAAATAAAAGGGGTAACATTACAACTTATGCTGCAGAAATACACAGTATGATAAGAGACTAGTATAACAAATATGTTAACAAATTAGATAACTAAGGAGAAATGCATAAATACCTATAAAACACACAGCATACAAAGACTGAGTCATAAGGAAATTAATAAATCTGTATAAACCTATAACTAAAAAGAAAATTGAAATAGTAATTAAAATCTCCCAACGATGAAAAGCCTGAGCACAGATAGCTTCACTGGAAAATTCTACCCAACAGTTAGAGAAAAATTACCTCCAATCTGCCTTTAATATATACAGAAGAAGAAGAAGAAGAAGAAGAAGAAGAAGAAGAAGAAGAAGAAGAAGAAGAAAACAGGGAAGTAGTAGTGGAAGAGGAAGGAGAAAACATTTCTAAACATAATTCATGAGGCCAGGTTACAGGTTACACTGAGAACAAGATCAGATTAAAGACACAAGAAGAAAACTATAGACCAATATATCTTTTGAATATTGATGCAAAAGCTCTCAACAAAATATTAGCAAAAGAAATTCAATAGCACATTAATAGAACTGTACACCATAAACAATGAGATTTATACCTAGATTGTTCAGCATATCAAAACTAACCAATGTGATACAGCATATTAACAGAATGAGGGACAAGAAACACAGGATCATCTCAGTTGATGCAGCAAAACATATGATAAAATGCAATGCTTGTTCATGAAAACACTAAACAGCTAAAGGAAATAAATTACCTCAACATAAAACAATGCATATAGAAAATCCCCAAAGCTAACAATATGCTTCACAGTAAAAGACTGAAAATTTTCCTATAAAATAAGAACAAGGCAAGTATGCCTGCTCTTACCACTACTATTCAATATAGTATTAGAAGTATAGACAGAGTAAATAGATAAAAAAAATAAATAAGAGGTATTCAAATCAGAAAGGAATAAGTAAAATTATCTCTTTGTAAGAGACATGATCTCATATGTAGAAAAGCCTAAAGAGTCCATGTGCAAAAAATTGTTAAGACTAATAAAATATTTTAGCAAAGTTGCAGGATTCAAAATCAACATACAAAATTTTATTGTGTTTCTATACAATGACCTATCTGAAAAGGACAATCTCATTTACTATAGCATAACAAAAAAAGAAAAAAATACTTTGGAATAAAATTAACCAAGGAGATGAAATACTTGTAAAATGAAAAATAAAAAAATGCTGCTAAAATAATATTTTAAAATGATGCAAATAAGTGGAAAGACTTCTTACATTCATGGAGTGGCTTACTTAATATTATTAAAATGTTCATACTACCCAAAGTGATCTACAGAGTTAATGCAATGTCTATCAAAATTTCAATAGCATTTTTGTATAAATAGAAAAAAAGCATAAAATTTAGGTTAAATCTAAGGTACTCTGAATAGCCAAAGCAATCTTTAAAAATAACAAATTTCAAGGTCTCACACTGTCTAGATTTCAAAACATACTGAAAATAACAGTAATTAAGAAAATGTGATATTGGCATAAAGACAAGTATATAACCCAATGAATCAGGAAACTCAGAAATAAGTCCTTGTGTGTTTGGCCCCTGATTTTTGACAAGAGTACCAAGACTACATATTGGAAAAATAAACATCTTTTAATTAAAAAAATGGTGTTGGGAAAACTGGATAACCACCTGCAAAAGAATCAGTTTGGACACTAAACTTAAACCGTATGAAAACATTAACTCAAAATAAACTAAAAACCTAAATATAAGACTTACGACTATCAAACTCCTAATTTTTTCTTTAAATGGGAAAAGCTTCAGGACATTTGATTTTACAATGACTTCTTAGATGACAGGAAAAGCACAGGGATTATGAGGGAAATTGGACAAATGGAACTACATCAAACTTGAAAACTTCTGTGAAGTAAGAAATTATCAACAGAATCAAAAGACCACCTACAGAATGGCAGAAAATGTTTTTAAGCTTATATCTGATAAGGTGTTAATATCTAGAATATGTAAGAAACTTCTACAACTCAACAACATAAAAATAAATAACCTGTTTAAGAAATGGGTGAAGGATATAAATAAATAATTCTCCAGAAAATATACAAATGGACTGCAAGACTATAAAGAAATAGTTAACATTACTATCAATGACATGAAGTCAAAACCACAGTAAGATATTGCCACAAAATTGTTAGGATGGACATTCTCAAAATAATCCTATATAATAAAAGGTTAATATGCAAATTGACCATAACTACAGAACAACAGGGAAAAATCAGTCACTATTATGTGCACTGACCACCAGGGGGCAGATGCTCAATGTAGAAGCTGACCCCTGGTAGTCAGTGTGCTTCCACAGGAGGAGTGCCACTCAGCTAGAAGCCAGCTCATGGCTGGTCAGCACAGTGGTGATGACAGAAGCCTCTCCTGCCTTCACGGCAGCACTAAGGATGTCTGATTAACGGGAGTGGGCCTAAGCCATTAGTTGGACATCTCCCGAGGGCTCCCGGGCTGCCAGAGGGATGTCTGACTGCCAGTTTAGGCCCAATCCGCTGAGGGCTCCCGAACTGCAAGAGAGTGCAGGCTGGGCTGAGGGACCCCCCGAGTGCACGAATTTTTGTGCACCGGGCCTCTAGTCCTATATAATAAAAGCCCAGTGACTGAAATGGCAGAACAACCAGAACAACCAGAGACCAGAATGATTGCAGACCCTCACCCTGGCTGGCCCCACTCCCCAGCGAGGACCCCCACCCCAATCCAGGGTCCCCATCAGGGCAGGCCGTCCAGCCCTCACCCATGCACCAGGCCTCTATCCTATATAATAAAAGGGTAATATGCAAATTGACCCTAATGGCAGAACGACCAGAATGACCGCTCAGCCAGTCACTATGAGGCACACTGACAACTTCTTGGTCCCTTTCCCTGGCTGGCAGGCTCCAATTGCCCAATAGTGAACAGGGAACTGGTGGGGGCTGGGGGTGGTGGCTGCAGACAGCCAGGGAAGATGGACCTGATCACAGGCCAGGCCTAGGGACCATACCCATTCAAGAATTTTGTGCGTCGGGCCTCTAGTAGAATATAATGAGTGTACCAAACATGTAGAAAAGTTGAAGCACTGTTGGTGAGAATGTAAAATAGTTCAGCCACAGATTCCTCAAAAGACTAAAAAATAGAATTTCTATTTGGATCATTTATTATTATTTCAATACTAGAGGCCCAGTGCACAGATTCATGCATGGGTGTGGTCCCTAGGCCTGGCCGTCAATCAGGGACGATTGGGGCTGGCCAGACCGGCAGAGGGACTGCAGGTTGGCCTGCCATGGGAGGTTGGCTGTGGGAGCGCACTGACCACCAGAGGGCAGCTCCTGCATTGAGCATCTGCTCCCTGGTGGTCAGTGCATCATCATAGCGACCAGTCATAATAGTCGCTTAAGCTTTTATATATATAGACTAGAGGCCCAGTGCATGAAAATTCCTGCACTGCCGGGCGGGTCCCTCAGCCCGGCCTGTCCCCTCTCACAGTCTGGGAGCCCTCAGAGGTGGGAGGCGACCAGCGATCAGGGAAAGGTGACACCCCCATCACATCTCTGCTGCTGCCACTGCCAGAAGTGCAAGCCTTGGCTGGCCCTGGTTACCTGTGCCCCGGGGCCAGCCCTGAGTGGCTGGGGGCTGAGGAGACTGGGGGACTCCGGGGCAGGCATGCGGCAAGGCCGGGTCCACCTCAGGGTGTGCCCAGCCTTGCTGCGTCCCTGACGCCCCAGTGGGGCTGAGGGGACTGGGCCCCACCATCTTGTGGTTGTGGACGCCACCATCTTTGAGGGCATGACAATCAATTAGCATATTCCCTTCTGATTGGCTGTGGACACTGCCATCTTTGAGGGGGGCAGTCAATTAGCATATTCCCTCCTTATTGGCTATGGGCGCCATCATCTTTGCAATGGTGTGAGGGTCAATTAACATATCCTCTCTTTATTAGATAGGATTTTATTGACACTTTTCATACATTTCTAGTTTCTTTTATTTCTTTGGCTATGGTTTTCTTTAGCCATTGGATTATTTTTAGTTTAAATGTTTTGTCTAATAAATCCAATGTTTGTGCTTTCTCTGAACCAGTTTTTGTCAATTTATTATTTTCATGTGAATGTGACATGTTTTCCTATTTATTTAATGCCTTGTGATTTTGTTAAAAATTTGGCATATTTGAATATTGGTAAATCTGGAAACAAGTTCTCTAAAATAGCAAATTCTATCCCAGAATTTGATGGGTTTTAATTGTGTAAGGCTGCAGTCATCTATCTGGTGAAATATACCAATTATTTATGCAAAGACTGTATTCCTCTGGTGTGAGGTTAATCAAGTCTATGTCTCATTATCTTAGCTCTTGGCAGTCAACATGGCAGAGATTTCCTAAACACCTATAGTCAAAAAGGAAGGAAGGAAGGAAGGAAGGAAGGAAGGAAGGAAGGAAGGAAGGAAGGAAGGAAGGAAGGAAGGAAGGAAGGAAGAAAGAAAGGGAAGAAAGAAAGAAAGAAAGAAAGAAAGAAAGAAAGAAAGAAAGAAAGAAAGAAAGAAAGAAAGAAAAGAAAGAAAGAAAAGAAAGAAAGAAAGGAAGGAAGGAAGGAAGGAAGGAAGGAAGGAAGGAAGGAAGGAAGGAAGAAGAAAGAAAGAAAGAAAGAAAGAAAAAAGAAAAAGAAAGAAAGAAAGAAAGAAAAAAGAAAGAAAAGAAAGAAAGAAAGAAAGAAAGAAAGAAAGAAAGAAAGAAGAAAGAAAGAAAGGAAAGGAAGGAAGGAAGAAAGAAAGAAGGAAGGAAGGAAGGAAGGAGGAGGAAGGAAGGAAGGAAGGAAGGAAGGAAGGAAGGAAGGAAGGAAGGAAGGAAGAAGGAAGGAAGGAAAGAAAGAAAGAAAGAAAGAAAGAAAGAAAAAGAAAGAAAGAAAGAAAGAAAGAAAGAAAGAAAGAAAGAAAGAAAGAAAGAAAGAAAGAAAGAAAGAAAGAAAGAAGAAAGAAAGAAAGAAAGAAAGAAAGAAAGAAAGGAAGAAAACTTCCCTCCCAGATTTTTCAGATTCTCTCTGAGCTGGTGGCACCTCTTCAAAGCTAGGTCAGGCCACATAAACCCCTGCTTTAGCCTCTTGCATTTGAAAAACCCACTGATCCTTCAACCATACATGTCCAGGGTCTTCTCAGGCCTGTTCTGATCCTGCTTTGAGTCCTAAATGTGAACATTGCACTCCATCTTTCCTAGTGAGCATTGTTACCTCTGAACCTTATGTCTTCAAGAAACTTCCTCCAACATTGCCTGTTTCCCAGATACTGGATTTTTCTGGTGCTTGCCCCACTCACTATTCCTTGCTTCAGGCAAGCACAGTTAGTATATGTCTTTGAATAAAGACATAAGCCCCAAAAGCCCCTCCAACCTGTTAGGAGGAGAAAGAGAGAGAAATAAATATCAGGCTCTGCACTGATTCCTGCTGGAGCCACCAGTATTATACAGTGAACTAGAGGCCCGGTGCATGAAATTCGTGCATGGGGTGGGGGGGTGTCCCTCAGCCCAACTTGCACCCCCTCTAATCTGGGTCCCCTCGAGGGATGTCCGACTGCCTATTTAGGCCCGATCCCACTGGACATCCCTCTGACAATCCAGGACTGCTGGCTCCCAACTGCTCGCCTGCCTGCCTTCCTGATTTCCCCTAACTGCTTCTGCCTGCCAGCCTGATCACCCCCTAACCACTCCCATGCCAGCCTGACTGATGTCTAACTGATCCCCTGCCAGCCTGTTTGCCCCCAACTTCCCTCCTCTGCCGGCCTGGTCACCCCTAACTGCCCTCCTCTGCAGGGTTGATCGCCTCCAACTGTCCTCCCTTGCAGGCCTGGTCCCTCTCAACTGCCTTCCCTTGAAGGCCTGGTCCTTCCCAACTGCCCTCCCCTGCTGGCCATCTTGTGGTGGCCATCTTGTGTCCACATGGGGGCAGGATCTTTGACCACACAGGGCAGCTATCTTGATCTTGTGTGTTGGAGTGATGGTCAGTCTGCATATTACTCTTTTATTAGATAGGATAGAGGCCTGGTGCACGGGTGGGGACCAGCTGGTTTGCCCTGAAGGGTTTCCTGGATCAGGGTGGGGTTCCCTTGGGGTGTGGAGAGGCCTGGGTGAGGGTCCTGTGGTGGTTTGCAAGCCAGCCATGTCCCTGGCAACCCAAGCAGAGGCCCTGGTATCTGGAATTTATTTACATTCTACAATTGAAACTTTGTAGCCTAGAGCAGAGCCAATCCTCCTTCTCGATCCGTGGCTGCCGCCATTTCTGTTTGGATTTGTTTACCTTCTATAATTGAAACTTTGTATCCTTGAGTGGAGGCCTGGGCCTGCCAGAGTGTGTGGAAAGCTTGGCTTCCTCTGTTGCCAAGGAAACCCAAGCCTCCCTTCTGGTAGCCATCTTGGTTAGGGTTAATTTGTATACTCGCCCTGATTGGCTGGTGGGCATGGCTTGGCTGGTGGGCGTGGCTTATGTAGCGGAGTGATGGTTAATTTGCATAGTACTCTTTTATTAGAGAGGATGTTTGTATTCCCCCACAATTTATATAAGGAAACTGAACCCATAATGCAATGCTCTCTGGAGGCTGGGTCTTTGGGAGATGATTAAATAATGAAGATGGAACTTTCATGAATGAGATTAATCCCTTTATAATAGAGACCCCCAAAGCATCCTTGTCCCTTGCACCAGGTGAGTTTTTAAGAAGACTACAGTAGTCGGCAGCCCAGCAAGGAATTCTTACCAGAATCTGACCATGACTTCCAGTCTCAAGAACTCTGAGAAATATATTTTTATTGTTTATTAGCCACCTCATTGATGTATTCTGTTATAGCAGCAAAAGCTGACTAAAACCAGCCAGACATGTCAAAACCATAGTACTTTAAAAATAAGCTCCTAAGAGCACTGGGCACTCACCAGCAAGCAGCAGGAATAATGCACAGTGCCCTCCCCAGGGCTGCCATAGGCTGTGCTGGAGTGGTGGGGGTGGTAATTAGATGAGTGAAAATACACCAGCACTCTCTTAACAAATTTTGACTGCTTTTTTTCTTCACTAGGCAGTCCTCTCTTATCAATGCTGGGTTAGATTAACTTCCAGAGTTTCACAACAGTTGATTCTGTCCATCTTTACCAGCCTGTGGTTGTGTCTGTGGAGGGACCTATTATTTAAGCACCTCCCTCTGCCATTTCATTTCCTGAGACATCATTCCCTGTCTCATCCTCTCTTGGTCTAAGGACTGCATCTCATCTTTCTCCTTCTGATGTACAAGCCTTCTAGAAAAGAGAGATTGTGCTTGGCTCAGATCAATTGATCATCACAACTTGATAAAGTAATTTGAGATAATGGCCCATTCATAGATCAGCAGTATCATTTCCATATACTATGATGAATTAAGGTATCATCTAGGCATATTATTCACATTTACACCCAGAGCAATTTCTTTGCATTACTTTATTCAGTCTCATTTGTCAATTGTGGAGTGGCCTGAAATTATGTTTTTGATAACTAATATAATTATATCATCATCATTATTATTACTTAATACAAATCTTTAATCTCATTATGTATTATATTTGTTTGAGAGCCACAATATGGATTATAAAAAAGTTTACTTATTTACAAATAAAGTATTTACTGAGGTATAGCATCTAGATCTATTTCATCCTTCTAAAATACTTCATTTTTCTATTATTATGCTTTTTTTTCCTAGTGTGTCTCTTATTGCTTACCAAAGCAGGTTTAAACAAATTGTACTAAAATAAAAAATAAAAAAGCTTGATGTGAAAGAAGGAATGATTAGAGATGTAAAGGATTTTTAAAAGGCAAATTAAAAGCAAACTACAAAGTCACTTGCAGCCTTTCACTGCAGTGGTATATGACTTGCTTTGAACAGACCTGAATGAGGTAACATAGCCACTTCACCATGGGTGTAAGAAACACACACACACACACACACACACACACACACACACAGTATCCAGGAAAATAAGTTATTTACATTCATTCTGAAAATTATGAGGCAATATATATACAGAGTAGGGCAGTACTGACAACTTTCATCTCTATTGGGATGTCTGACTTATCTAAGTGTAAATACTTGATCAGTTAATGCCCCAAGTAATAAAATACCCCAAAATGTAATAGCTATTTTTTTTGTTAAAGATGGGAAATATACAAAATAATTTATATAGCATATATACACATTTTAACAGAAAATAAAAAAGAATTCCTGCCACCTAGCTTGAAAAATACATTTCTATATTTAAAGCAAGGATATTTAACAAGAAGATCTATGAATAGATATCTAAGGTCTTTAAACTTCACAGAGAAAAATTACACCTTTATACTTTAACCTTTAACCAAAAGTTAGCATTTCTTTCAATTATGAATTTAGATCCAAAATAAAATCAAATAAGAATATTTTCATAGTCCACTTGCAGATGTTCCAGTTATCTAAAAGTGTCAGTAATATCCATAGCTTAATCAAAGTCACAATAGTTACTAGACTTTGTGCCAGGAGTCATGGAAGCATGTCACCCTGACTTCGGACACGACCATGATGTACCTGGCTTCATAGTAGGCAAGTGGAAACGTGGGACCCATTTAGCCACCAGGGGGAAAAGTTGCATCCTCTCACACTGGTGACTTGGACATCGAAGTTTAGTCAGTTCTCTTCGTTGACAACTGTGCAGTGATCAATATTTGGAAAAAAGGTACATTTTTTTTCTTTTTAAACTTTAAAGTTTTGTAGAATAAGACAGTTCAAATTAAAATTCTAAACTTTCCAATGGTACCCTTCCAAAATTATGTTCTCCACTTCTAAGAATATTTTCGTGAGGCTATTTATTAGTTTACCAAACAGAGAAAAAGAAGCCCAATAGTATTGCAGAAACTATAGTAAAGTAATGTGTCACACAAAAGTTTTTTTAAGCTGGTTGGGGGAATAGAAAAGAGAAAAATAATGAAAACTGATTATCTTTTTAAATGACATTATATGTTTCAATTGATATACTTCTAAATATGTTTTATATATCTATCTACCCATCTATCAATCATTTATGCATATTGTTCAATATGTGTTCTATATTCATATCTACATAGCTCTAAGTGTGTTATATATCTAGTTGATATATCTTTTAACTCTGAAATTGCTCATGAAAATATTGGCAGCCTCACTAGTCTCCTTCAATATGGAAGTGGGTACAACTTTCATGGTAGCTAGCCCCGTTTTAAAAGTACTATATTATCATTCTTTAGGTGCTTGCTGATGTCAAGAGAGAAAATGTCACTTTTGCATGTTCATTTTGGAAACTACTAAGGTGGTTAACTTTTTAAGAATTTTGAAAATATCTAAAATATATATTTTGGTGTGGTTTTTTTTAGAACATAACTTTTAATGAAAATAAAATCTTCATCCTCTCCCTACAGATGGAGTTCCTCAAATGCTTGAAAAAAACATATTTTTCTTTTTTTAGCAGAAAGCCAAGTTCCTCATACAATTGCCATGTGTTGCTTTTCACAGAGACATGCATTGACATTAAAGATTCTTCTAACAACCCTGAAAGTTTTGTCAACAACCATAAAAGTCATTGGCTTTATCATTTTAAAAAGACTGTCGAGACATGAGAGCAGAAAGCAAGCATTTTTCACTACCACACAAAAGTGTGTTGGCTTTCAATAAAATGAGTCTTATTTGAATTACCTTCAAGTCCAAATTTTACTTGAGCTACAGTCAAGTGTGTCTTTCTTTCTTTCTAAGAAAAATAAAGCTTATTCTTAAAATATTTTAAAGATACAATTTTATCCATAGGTTGGCTCACCTGACACATATTTTTAACAATGTGAATGAGTTATATCCTTCAAGACAAACTCCTGAAATCACTATTATCAATGCTCCTTTGACAACCTGCCAAATGGAAAGGCGATAGTCACTCCTGTAGTCTGTATAAACATTCAAATGTTGAAGGCAGAAGGACTTCTCTCAGGATTGAGCTGTGATACCAAATTATGTATCAGTTTTGATTTGATGGGAGAAATCTGCACTTTTTCTAAAGTTATTTCTATCTTTATGGCATTAAGGTTTAATAACAGTCCCACAACTCTTTTCTCACTGATATAAACTATACCAAATATATTGACTTAGCCAAATGACTCATGCATTTTAGGACAAAAATTTACTACTTGAAGCCCAACTTAGTAATAAAACTCATATTTCTTATTAAATTGGAAGCTCATAAATAACAGCTTGAGCAATGTTAGTATTCCTTGACAATCCTTGTCTCCTAGAACACACTATGGAAGATGTAAATCCACTTGCAACAATATACCAGTGATGTAGACTTCTTGTCCTACAGAGAAATCTACGCATGCTTTCTTCTAAACCTAGTGTAATTTTTGTATTGAGATTGGTGATTCATTTGGAGATTATTCCCCGGTATAAATGTAAGTGGGTTAATTATTAAATAATTTAATGATTGGTACTGCTTGTGTATAGAAATGCATTTTCCAACCTGCAGAACTGTAAGAAAAAAAAACCTGTTGTTTAAGTCACCCAGTCTGTGGTATTTTGTTATGGCAGCCTTAGTGGACTAATACAGCTCCTAAGAAGAGCAAGGTGGGGGAGTCTAACAGCATGGCTTCTTATAAAGTTGTATTAAAACTATATATAACTGACATTAGGATAGCTCATTAAGCATGTAAACATAGGTAGGCAGATGGATGTATGCTTCACAATACACCACACATGTAAAACAATTTCAAATTAAATTAATGACACAAACTAAAAAGCATAATATAAAGCCTTTTATATGCATATTTGGGGTAGGAAATTATTTTCTTTTAAAATATTTTTTATTGATTTTAGAAAGGAAGGGAGAGATTGAAATATCAATGATGAGAGATAATAATTGATCAGCTGCCTCCTGCATACCCCACACTGGGGACTGAGCCTACAACTCAGGCATGTGCTCTGCTCAGGATTTGAACCGTGACCTCCTAGTTCATAGGTCGATGCTCAACCACTGAGCCATGCAGGCCAGGTGGAAATTATTTCTTGAACAACTGTCAAAAAGATTAAAATATAAAGTCAAATATTAAGGATACTGTCTATATTATAATTAACATATTCACATAAATAAAGTAAAAAGAGAAAACAAATATTCAAGATATTTTCAATATACATAACTGAGAGAGGATTATCATTCAAGTTACCTGAACAAAGCTATAAATTTAAAGAAAAACACGAAAATCGTATAAGAAAAATGAGATAAAAAAATAAATAGAAAATACATATTACCAGTTAGCGGGGTCTTTGATTTGATTTGACCAGGGATAGCAACAAAAGGCACTGAAAATGCACAGAAGGCTTCCGTGAGGTTGAAGTTGCTCACGTGCCTTTCTCAGCATGTCTGAGACTCAGTCCTGCCTAAGGTCCAGTATTCAGGGAACTTACATTAAAATTAAAAATGTCATTGTGTACAAAATGTTGCCAATGATGCCAAAAATAAGATTACTCACAAACTGTTGGTGAAGATATAAATTAGTAAATCTAATGTAAATGAAAGTTAGCAATATATCAGAAATTCAATATTTATTGTTGCACAGATCAAGAAATTGGAAACATACTCACTCAGTGATATAAAGTACTTAAAGTGAATGAACCAGACTGTATATACCAACATGGGTAAGTTTCAAAACATAATGTAAAAACAAAATCAGCAGAGAAATACAAGTATCACATTAACTCTTCTTCATGAAAAATAAAATATTATGAAATGTGCATGACTGTGCACATATAATGAAAAATGGAAAGTGTGCATGTGGTGTACAACACAAATATCTTGCAGTGATTTACTCTAAGGAGAAAGGGAGGCATCAAAACAATACATAAGACCTAAAACATTTACACCCATGTCAGGATGTACTACGACTGATTGATGAGTACATTAAAATTCATTATTTTATTATAAACTCTGTCATTTTTAGGTATTTATTTTATTATAAATTCTGCCATATATATATATATATATATATATATATATATATATATATATAAAAGGCTAATATGCTAAGTGTTCCTCCACCCATCTGATTGGTTGCCATGACAAGTACTCACCACCAGGGGGCAGTTGCTCAATGCAGGAGCTGCAGAGCTGCAGTGACTTAGCAGCAGGGGTTCTTGGGTGACGCACCCTGAAACCAGAGAGGAGAGAGCCCAATCCTCATGGGGCCACGTGATTCCACCTTCGGCCGTGGGTTATGTTGTTTCTGGGGCACTGTCAGCCCGAATCTGGTTTACTGCACACTTGCGTTTGTGTTCCACACCCTGTACGACAGCAACTTTGCAGAGTGCCCTCTTGCACTCTGGGACCCCTCGGAGGATGTCAGAGAGCCGGTTTCAGCCCAATTCCTGCAGGCCAGGCCGAGGGACCCCACAGGCTGAGGGACCCCACCGCTCATTCCACTGAAGCGCCTCCCCAGGTGTGGCCAGCCGAGGAGGGACCATGGTAGGTTGGCTCCAGAGTGTGTCTGGCCCGTCTTACCCAGTCCCACCCTGCCGGCCACCTTCTAATTGATTTCCTTTCAATGTGCATAAATCCATGTGCCAGGTCACTCGTTTTTAGATATTTCTTTAAATAAACACATTTTAAAAATAAAAAGAATAAGAAGTGATACAAATGTATAATCATCTAGTTTATAGATTAAATTTCATGAAATAAAGGTGTAACTTACCAAATATTAAGATTTTCCATTTACATATAAAAGCATAGTCTAACAAATCTAGAAATTAGATTTAATATAATTATATAAGCATGTATATATAGATTATATATATAATTCATTTTCATTACACATTAGTCCTTATATCATTGGTTTTAATTTTGGTCTATGTCTTAACAAAATGTCTTACACCAAAAATGATAGAGTACAAGGAGTAACTGTCCTAAGTCTTAAGAAAAAAATGCCTATCAGTATCTTTCAACGACTTTCAGAAACTACTCCTTTACACATTTAACAGTAGAAAACCTTGCAGAATAGCACATTTGACCTAATTAGATGTTGAATGTGAAATCTGGATTTCCATTTCTGGCAAGAAGCCATTCACTGGAATTGATTTTCAAAAGCATATCTTTTCATCACCTTCTCTAGAACAATATGGGTTGATTCCATTAAGTTCCCTTACCAATCTGCAGCTTCTCTAAACTCATCCCCCTAAGGATTTTATTTGCGTCAGCATGAGGTGGGGCCATGTAAGATGGGATTCTGGTGGAAGGTGAGGAAATACAGATGCCATCTAGGGCCATAAGGCAAGCCTGACACCTATTCATTGAGGGACACTGGTTTCAACTGTGGGTTCCATCAAGCACAGCCTATTTTGTGGAAAGAAAATTGAGGTCCCCAATATATTTCACAAGTCTGTAGATACTGAGGATGAAAATTTTAACTTGCTAATAAAGATTCAAAAGAAATATACTTTTGGGAGAATATTCAGAAGTTATTGAAAGAAAAAATACTATTTTTATTATGCAGTGCAAAAGAAAAGAAGTGCTTTTATGAACACATGCATATGTGTGTGTGTGTGTGTGTGTTGAAAACATTTCTGTATGTGTTGTTACAGATTATCTATCTTATGTTTTGTTGTTGATTTTGTTTTTCTTGGTATCACAGCAGCTTTTACCATATCAGCATTTCACACCAATCACTTTGGAAACTGAGGACTCTAATTTCAACTTGTCAAGGAGGAAGAGCTGAAATGTGAAGAAATTACCTGACAAGAGGCAGATATTTGTGCACCAAGAATGATATTCACTACTCCCACTGCAAATGTGATGTGTAAAATTATGGCTGTCTTGGCAGCGATCAACATTTGAGGCATTTTTTTCTACAAAAGAAAACAGGAATCTCAGATAAACATCTTTAATCAAACTCATGTCTCCCTATTGGCATGTACTTCAGTATACTGTGATTCTAAGATTCAGTTTTATACAAATGCATACATAACATATCTAAATTCTAGTTTTTATAACTGTCACCTCTTCTATTTCTAAGTACTATAATGTGATTATGTATATTGTCCTGTAATTATAATTTGACTATCAGGGAAGTATACCCACTGTAAAGGCTGCTTCATATAACTGCCTAGAGATACAGACTTGAAGAGGGCCCAACTAGAACCAAGTGTTTGAGGAACTTGATCTGGTGCATATACTTTCTCTATTAGAGTGGTTTTTATTTGTAAGAGGGCATTGAAATAGTGCCTTTAAATGCCTTAAGCAAATAGCACATACCTTTTTGATCAGTCACTTCCTTGTGTATGATGCTTAATTCTAGGAGTCACCTTGACTGGGCATAGGGTAACCAGATACTTGATCAAACATTATTCTGGGTATTTCTATGAGCGTATTTTTGGAGAAAATTAATACTTAAATTAGTAGACTGTGCAAAGCAAATTGATCCTATATGTGGGTGAGCCCACCCAATTAGTTTGAGGCCTACATGGAGCCAAACAGCTGATTCTTTCACAAGAAAGAGGATTCTTCCTGCCTGGTGGCCTTTGACTAGGACATGGCTTTTCCTGCCTTTAAACTCAAACTAAAACATCAACTCAGTTCTTCCTGGGTCTCAAGCTTTTCCACCCTCAGCTTCTACACTGGGACTATACCATTAACTCTCTGTAGAGTCCCTAGCTCTCAACTGACCCTGCAAGTTTGAGAAATTGCCAGCCTCTATAATCACATGAGCTAATTCTATGCAGTCAATCTCTTTGTCTCTCTATATTTACATCCAATTGATTCTGTTTCCATGGAGAACCCTGACTAGTACTAAAGCAGTGTGAATGAGTTTAGCAATTTAGTAATGAGTGAGAAGCAGTCAAAACTTTGAGTAATAAATTAATGTTACTATATTCTTGCCAGATGTCAAGATAGACTCAGAAGACATAAAAAAAAACATATCAGAGTAGATTGATATATAATACATGGTTATTTTAAAAACTATTTTAGGTAATGTTAAGTGAGAAATTTTAGATGAAGTCATTAACTATTTTGTCTTATCTCTTCATTTAAATTTTTATTTTATTTTTTCCCCTCTGGGTCCCAGCCACAGATCATTTAAAAATTTTAAACAATCATTTACGGAGATCCAAGATGGCAGCATAGGTAAATGCCTGTACTCACTGCCTCCCATAATCACATCAAAATTACAACTAAAATACATAGCAACCATCACCCAGAACCACCAGAAAGCTGGCAGAATGAAAGTTCTACAACTAGAGGAATAAAGAAGACAGCACACTGAGACTGATAGGAGGTGCAGAGGTGTGGAGCAGGCTGGTCCAGTATCACATGTGCCACTTTTTTAATCTGGAGGGAGATCCCCTCTGCAGAGGCCACCTGGAGGATCAAGGAGTCCCAGCCCCACACCAGACACCCAGCCCAGGGTCCCAGTGGGAAAAAAAGTCCCTGTGTGCAGTAAGAACTACGGGCTGTAAAAACCAGTGGGGATTGGAGCTCAGTGACACAGAGGCTGCTGGAGACCCATCTGCTCCCCTTAAAAGGCTGGCACCAGGCACTGAATTTACAAGGTCCTGTTTCCTCTGAGCTCCAGCAGCAGGGCAAGGCTCTGGGGGACCCAGAAACATACAAGGAGGAAGTGAAGTGTCTGGCATCAGGGCAAGAACTCAGGGTTTTCTTCCAAACTGAGGACCTCACAGTGGTCATTGTTCCCCTGCTGGGACCACCCCGGTTGCAGGGCTGACTGGTAGCCATTTCTGTTTGCTCTGCCCGGGTGATTCCCTGAGGCTCCACACCCAATTTATAACCCCAACCAAGCTGTGCAAAGCTGCTTTTGCATATGAGTGGCCTGTCCTTTCTTAGGCTAAAACCTGTCAAACAAGTTGCAGCTGGGTCAGGGAGCCCCAAACTGTCAATAAAATGCCCAAGACCCGGTACCAGCACTAGCCTGCCTTGCTTCAGAGCTGGGCCTCCTCTGGGCTCTTCCAAACCTGATACAAAGAGGAGGAATCTGTAGATCTCTCTGTAGCTCCTGCTGGGTGGCCCCAGGCAGTAGCTGACTTTGCACCTCCCTGAAGACCCAAGAGTCAGTGTACCCAGTGGTCAGTGTCAGACCATACCAGATTATACCTCTTCACATCCATAAGTGACACGCTTAAGGGGCAGACTCAGTGAGCACCAATGTCCCACTGAAGCAAGTCCTGCTCCATAAAGGTGTCTCCTGCACAGCAGCTCTCCCGCTGTAGTTGCAGATGGTCCTCACAGCCCAATTGGCCTGGAGGTCAATCCCTCCCAGTGATACCCAACAGCAATCAAGGCTCAACAATCAAGACTGTGCACACAGCCCACAATGGAGTGCACCTAGAGTGTCCACCTCAGGTTGTTAGGGAGGCTGAGCCACTGGGCCCTATAGGACACCTGCTATACAAGGCCACTCTTTCGACTCAAGGAGATAGCAGCTCTACCCAATATATAGAAGCAAACTTAAGGAAGCAGCCAAAGCACAGAGACAAAGAAACATGTCACAAATGGAAGAAATGGAAGAAAGCAAACTACTGGAAATAGAGTTCAAAACCACAGTTACAAGATTACTCAAGGATCTTCATGAGATCTTCAAGGGACTTAGTGAGACTTTCAAGGATCTTAGTGAGAATTCCAAACACATGGAAAAGGACCAATCAGAAATTAAGCATACACTGACTGAAATAAAGAATAATACACAGTGATTCAACAGTATACTAGAGGATCCCGAGAATCAAATCAATGATTTGAGATATGAGGAAGCAAAAAACACCAACCAGAAGAGCAAAAAGAAAAAAAATCCAAAAATATGAAGATAGTGTAAGGAACCTCTGGGACAACTTCAAGCATACAAACATCTGAATTATGGGGGTGCCAGAAGAAGAGAGAGAGCAAGATATTGAAAACCTATTTAAAGAAATGACAGAAAACTTCCCTTACCTGGTGAAAGAAATAGACAGACAGTTAGTTACCTACAAGGGAGTGCCCATATGACTGTCAGCTGATTTCTCAACAGAAACTATGCAGGACAAAAGGGAGTGGCAAGAAATATTCAAAGTGATGAATAGCAAGAACCTACAAACAAGATTACTCTACCCAGCAAAGTTATCATTTAGAATTGAAGGTCAGATAAAGAACTTCACAGACAAGAAAAAGCTAAAGGAGTTCATCACCACCAAACCAGTATTATATAAAATGCTGAAGGGTATTCTTTAAGAAGAGGAGGAAGAAGAAAAAGATAAAGATAAAAAAATATGAACAAAAAAATGGCAACAAATACATATCTATCAACAATTGAATTTTAAAAATCTAATGAACAGAATAAACTGGTGAGCGGACTAGAATCAGGGGCATTGAAATGGAATAGACTAACGAGTCTCAGAGGGAAGGATGTATGGGGGGCGGGAAGAGATTAGGCAAAGATCTTATATGCATATGTGCATTACATATGAACACAGACAATAGGGTGGCAAGAGCTTGGTGTGGGGTGGGAACAGGGTGGAGGGAATTTATGGGGGGGAAAAAGAGGGACATTTGTGATAATCTCAACAATAAAGATTAAAAAATAAAATAATAAAATAACAAAAAACAATCATATACTAGTGTTTTAAGAAAAAATGTAATAAATAAAATAAATAATAAATAAAATAAAGTATTGATATAACCCAAATATGCCAAATTTCACCAACATGTATTTGTAATAATTGCTCATTGCAACCCTTTCTTAAAAATTAATCTTATTATCTTAATTCATATTTATCACCTTCATCTTAGACTTTCTATTTATCTTTAAAGTTGATGTACAACAAAAATAACTGGCTAAAACTTGATAAGCATTTCCCTTCATTACATTTTCCCCGCTCATACATAGTTGTATTCAAAGAAATTCCAATTTCAGAAAAAAAAAGTATCATATTGTTGGCTTCAACATTTTTTAAAAACACATTAAACAAAAAGGCAGAAATACAGTAAGTATTTCATTTTCTGTAAATTCCAATTTACATGTAAATCTAAGGCTTGAATATATATAGTATGGTTAAATATTACTATGTGAGAGGCTGCATCTGTGAAAAATTAGAATTAAAAATAATTTAACATATATTAATAAACTATAATAAATGTATTGATATTTATAAGACACATACTCTCCAAACAACAGAAAAACTTCTCTAGAACACACTGAACATGTAATAAGATAAAGCATATTTTGGGCCATAGAATAAGTCTCAATATTTTTAATGGATTTAAATAATTTAATGTATATTATCTGTATGCATTAAATTAAATAAGGAATTAATACCAAGAAACTATCTAAACACATCTTAATATGGGCAAAAGAAACAAAATCCCTCTAAATAATCTACACATCAATGAAAAAAATCAACAAGTTAATTTCTAGAGTTCAGCTAAAACAGTGCTTAAGGGAAATAAGTGTAGAATTAAACACACTCATTAAAACAAAAGTAGAAAGAGTTAATATTTATGACCTAAGTATATACCTTAAGAAATTAGAAAAAAAAGATTAAACTAAAATTAAACAGAAGAAAAGGAGTAATAAATAGAAAGACAGAACACAATGACATAGAAAGCAGAAATATACTAGAGAATATCAATGCAGCAAAAAGATTTTTCTAAGAAAAGATCAATAAAATTAAAAACCGTCAGACAAGCTGATCATAAAATATGAGAAAAAATACATTATCATGATCAGGAAAAAGAGAGGTGACATTATGCAGATCTCATAAGTCTTAACAAGTTAATAAGGGAATGTTATGAAGAACTATGTGTCAATAAACGCAAAAGCTTAGACGAAATAGACAAATACCTTACATGACACAAACTACAAACTTCATTCAAGAAGTAATATATAATCTAAACTAGAGGCCCGTTGCACGAAGAGATTCGTGCAATAGCCCTTCCTTCCCATGGCTTCCAGCACCAGTTTTTCTCTGGCACCCAGGACCCAGGCCTTCGCTCTGGCCAGAATCTGCCATCTTTGTCTTCGCTGCAGACTCCAGCTGGAGTCTGCCATCTTCATCTTTGCTGCAGACTCCAGAGTCTGCAGTCTTATCTTTGCTGTGGCACTCCACTCCCTTCGCCCCCCACCCTCCCTCTCATAGCAGACATCCTGCCCCACCTGGCCACTCCGTTACTGGAGTAGCTGGGCAGCCGCCATCTTTGGCCTTCTAATTTGTGTACTCACTCTGATTGGCTGTGGCATAGCAGAGGTATGGTCAATTTACATGTTTATCTATTATTAGGTAAGATGGTTGTTTATTTATGAAAAAATTTATGTAGTAGATAAAACCTTCTTCACTCCAGTTTCATATGAATTCATTAGCAAATTCCACCTAACATTTAGGAATTCAAAGATACTGGATATCAGCTTGATATTCTACTTTTTTGAAGGAAAGTAAAGACTTGAATAATAATGGGTCAAGATAATGCTAATTGGAATAATTATTTAGATTCATATATAGGAATAGATAACAAAATATATTAAACTAGAGGCCCGGTGCATGAAATTCATGCACCGGGGGGGGGGGGGGGAAGGTCCCCTCAGCCCAGCCTGCACCCTCTCCAATCCAGGACCCCTCAGGGGATGTCCGACTGCCGGTTTAGGCCCGATCCCTAGGATCGGGCCTAAACCGGCAGTCGGACATCCCTCTCACAATCCTGGACCGCTGGCTCCTAATCACTCACCTGCCTGCCTGCCTGGATGTCCTGCCATCCTGGTCACCCCTAACTGCCCCCCACTGCTGGCCAGATTACCACCAACTGCCCCCTCCCTGCCAGCCTGGTCACCCCTAACTGCCCCCCGCTGCCAGCCAGATCACCCCATAATTGCCCCCTCCCTGATGGCTTGGTTGCTCCTAACTGGCCCTCCCACTGGCCTAGTTGCCTCTTACTGCCCCCCCTGCCATCCTGGTCACCCCCAACTGCCCCCCTCTGTTGGCCTGGTTGCCCCTCATGGCCCACCCCCCCTTTGGCCTGGTCACCCCATGCAGCCTGCTGTTCAATCATTGGGTCATCCCTCACTAACCCCCCCTGCTGGCTTGGTTGCCCCATGCAGCCTGCTGTTCAATCGTTTGGTTGTCCCTCACTAACACCCCTGCTGACCTGGTCATTGTCAGCCATCTTGTGAGGGCGTGAGGGTTAATTTGCATATTACCTCTTTATTATATAGGATTGGTAAGGGAATGATGTCTAAAGAAGAATCTTTACCCTATAAATAAGAATGATATACATAATAAAGCTCTAATATTAAGATAAAATTTATTAGAGCTAAATTAATTGATGATGAAAATTCTTGGATTTTAATATTACTAAAAATTAGATAATAAGAGGTAGATTTGGTTAATTCATCCAGACACCTACCACAAACACACAAACACACAGAGAAAGATAAATATGTAATTATATATTTTCATTTTAAATATAACTTATCAGCAATTAATGTTTACAAGATAAGAAGAAATAAGGTATAATTACAATGTCAAGTATTTAAATATAAAAAAGTATATTATTGATACTAAATTATAAAGATCAACATAACTTTGTAAGAATAAAAGTACAAAACTATGTTTTCTAGCTTTTCCACTGAAATGGCTCAGAAGCACTGCCATTCGACAATGCCCTCAGTACTCAGATTCTAATATCCATTTTTTCTATAAATTTTTCACAAAAAATCCAGAATTCTTAGAGAAATGTTCTCTTTTTTCACCCAGTACCTGAGGAAGGAGGCCATAAAGGAAAGCCTGATATATTCGGTTGAGCAGTAAACTAAGAAAGCTTTCAGAGACTACTCCAGTCATGGCAAAGGAAGCCATAGAGGGAGCATTTACTGATCGAGTTGATGTATTGAGTATGAATATAGTAATGGCCATAGTTAATTAACATATGTGAAATCTGAAAGTCCCTGAATTCATAATTATACACATACATCTTTTAAAAGCTATATGATCTTAAAATTGTAATTCAATGACAAATGTTGTAAGGTCTAAAGGTCTTTAAATTATATTTCTTAGGATTTACCAAATTTGTTGTTCTCTAGATTAAAAGATACAAAAACAAAACAAAAACATTTATACACTTGTAAAATTACTAAACTCAGTGGGCATTGGAGACTTCTTAATGGTGAACTGCAGAGTCAGTAAAAGGACCACAGTGTTTCTTCAGGTGAGTAAAACAATGAAAATCTCTTTGTTAATGGAAATGTATAACTTTGAGAATACAGGACAGGAATAGTGTGTGTGTGTGTATGTGTATGCATGCACAAATGGAAGACTGATTTCCTCATGTTATTATTCATTCTGTGGGTTTGAAACATTACAAATATATTCTATGCATTCATAAAACTACAAGTGTGCCTTTTTCTAAGATTTTCACGTTCATCATTGTAGATCCTTGTAGTAATGGATTTCTTGAGAGTCGGGATACTGCCAGACAGCAGTACACTGGTATAAGAAGATAAAGCCTGTCATGAATCTTAAAGTCATCATTACCCTGATGGGTTTCCTAAATGGCATTTGAATCAACCAGGAGGTATATTTCTTAAACCTCCCAATGTGGTCTTCTCTGGCACTTTCTGAATTATGATTTACATTATCAGGGAGCACATCAAATGTGACTCTGCTAGATTAAAAAAAATTAAGCACAAAGGTGTGGGTTTTATGGTAGAGACAATCCAGATGAAAAAAGAAAAAAGGAAAGGTTAGGTGAGAAGGGAAAGAATAATTTTTGGAGTTACTGGATTATAAAAACTATCTGAGGCAGCATTGGAATTTGAGCTTGTAAGAATAGGATGAGTAAAAATTCAGCTATACAAGCATGGTAAATCTGTGGGGTGGTGAAGAGGCCTACCTACCAGAAACAGAGTATGTGGTGTGTGGAAATAGGCAAAACCTACCAAAATGAGAACAAACAGAATTCAGAATCATTCAGAACAAAAATCATTCAGAATTTGCTTTGCAAAGGAGTCAGTCTCTATCACTCATGTTTGGCAGAAGTTCAAATGTGATCAGGGAAGTGGGAAACTTTATAGTATAAACTAGAGGCCCATTGCATGGAGAGATTCGTGCAATAGGCCTTCCTTCCCTTGGCTTCCAGCACCAGTTTTCCTCTGGCACCCGGGACCCAAGCCTTTGGTCCAGCCATAGTTTGCCTTCTTCGTCTTTGCTGCTTCGCTGTAGACTCCAGCCAGAGTCTGCCATCTTTGTCTTCGCTGCAGACTCCAGAGTCTGCAGTCTTGTCTTCGCTGCGGCACTCTGCTCCTATAGATCCCTTCGCCCCCCATCCTCCCTCTCATAGCAGGTGTCCTGCCCCACTTGGCCACTCCGCACCTGGAGCAGCTGGGCGGCTGCCATCTTTGGCCTTCTAATTTGCATACTCACTCCGATTGGCTGTGGGCATAGTGGAGGTATGGTCAATTTACATGTTTGTCTATTATTAGGTAAGCTAAGGAGAGGCTTCAGTTATGTTCTGATTAGAGATTATTGACATGTAGAAATTGGTGGTGAGCCATTTAGTAGAATATCATATATGATTGATTTAGAGAGCATACTCTGCTTTCTTTGGTTAGTCCTGAATTGGCAGTGGGGTAAAAATGGGAAAATTGGCAGTCATTGACCAAGCTCTGATAGTTCTGACATTTTGGTTTAGTTCTGGGATTATTGTGTGATTCTGAGTTTTGGTGGCATATGTGATCTGGCCATTGTCCTTGTATATATCCAGTCTCTCTATTGTGAATTATTAAAAAACTAGAGGTTCGGAGCACGAAATTTGTGCATGGGGTGGAGGGGTGTCTCTCAGCCCAGCCTGCACCCTCTCCAAGTAGGATCGGGCCTAAATGGGCAGTCGGACATCCCTCTCACAATCCAGGACTGCTGGCTCCCAACTGCTTGCCTGCCTGCCTTCCTGATTGCCCCTAACTGCTTCTGCCTGCCAGCCTGATCACCCCTAACCATGACCCTGCCAGCCTGTTTGCCCCTAACTGCCCTCCCCTGCAAGGCTGGTCATCCCTAACTGCCCTCCCTTGCAGACCTGGTCCCCCCAACTGCTCTCCCCTGCAGGCCTGGGTCCCCCCAACTGCCCTTCCCTACAGGTCTGGTCGCCCCCAACTTCCCTCCTCTGCCAGCCTCGTCATCTCTAACTTCCCTCCCCTGCAGGCTTGATCACCCCCAACTGCCCTCCCTTGCAGGCCTGGTCCCTCCCAACTGCCCTTCCCTGCTGGCCATCTTGTGGCTGCCAAATTGTGTCCACATGGGGGCAGTCATCTTTGACCACATGGAGGCAACCATCTTGTGTGTTGGAGTGATGGTCAATTTGCCTATTATCCTTTTATTAGTTAGGATTAGATAGGATAGAGGCCTGGTGCACGGGTGGGGGCCGGCTGGTTTGCCCTGAAGGGTGTCCAGGATCAGGGTGGGGGTTCCCTTGGGGTGTGGGGTGACCTGGGAGAGGGGCCTATGGTGGTTTGCAGGCCAGCCATGCCCCCCGGTGACCCAAGCTGGAGGCCCTGGTATCTGGGATTTATTTATCTTCTATAATTGAAACTTTGTAGCCTTGAGCGGAGGCCTGGGCCCACCAGGGCTGGTGGAAAGCTTGGCTTTCTCCATTGCTTGGGGCAACCCAAGCCTCCTGCTCTCTCCGTGGCTGCAGCCATCTTGGTTGGGTTAATTTGCATACTCACTCCTGATTGGCTAGTGGGCATGGCTTGTGGGTGTGGCAGAGGTAAGGTCAATTTGCATACTACTCTTTTATTAGATAGGATAAGTTGGGATACAAATGAAGTCCCCTGGAATCAAATATATTTAGGTAAAACTAATTTCTTACCTCTTATAGGTGTGAATTGTTAATTCTCATTCTTATTCCTAATTGACCACAATGTTATTATATAAGCAGAGGAACCTGACTTTTTAGAATAGGAAAATAATTGGATGACACTTTGGATTGTGAGAACAGGATGAGCAGAGACTAATATAACTTTATAATTTAAGTAATTCAAGCAGAATTTTCTAATGACATTTGTTTAACTTAAAGGTATAGGTGCTTTCTATCTAATTCTCACTGTTCTAACTGTACTGTCTAATATAGAATAAAAAATGAATGCTTGCTATCTGTTTAATTTCTTCATTGATCAGCAATTTTATTATCATCTGAACACTAACAGATTATCTAGTTTTCAAGTCTCTCTTCTAACAGGTTTGTATCATTAATGAAGGAAGTATAATTGGCCAGAGTTATATCAGCATTTCTTTTATCTTTGGATGATTCAAAGCCATCTTCTTGCTCCTTCAGTGTTTGCATAGCTACGGAGCTTTTGAAAAATGTTATTTCTATGTCTCCACAAAATATAAAAGAAAAATTCAAAAGCTTAAGTTAAGTGTTTGACAGGGATTAAAATTTAAAGTACTGGAGAAAATCCAATCTTTGGATTATCTGAAAATATCATTTTTCTAAGAAAGCCATGTTTCTTGTTAATGCAGATAAACATTTATTTCCTATGCTCAAAAGTAAGCTTTCAAGATGCAGATGTAAGGTAAGTTATACATAATAGCAACCCATATTTTTTTCTGGTAGATTAGAAATGATCATATTAAAATTTTTAAATCTTTAAATATCCTTATTTGTTCCTTGAAAAATATAAAAACCTAAAAGTAAATGCCTTTAGGGAACTCACAGATGTAGTTTCCAAATAAATATTTTATTTAGTTATTTCTCTTTCTATCTTTATGTTTGGTAAAAAAAAAAATTCTTTGTATTTCTGTCTTAATTAGAACTAAGTGCATTCTATTAGATACTGAGGAGGGTTAGACATGAGGTTGACTAGAAGCAGGATTTGGGAAACTCAGAAAGGAAACAAGGGTATGCAAGGCTCATGCTTAAAAGGAAGTCACTTTTGTTGTGGTTCAGCAGTGGTTACTGGTGGTGGAAGAGAACACTAACCAAGTAGACAAAACGCAGCAGTTCATGATGTTCCAGAACTGAACATATTCTAATTTACACAGAAAAATCATCAAGGTAGCCAATAACCTAGCCAACCAAAGCAAAACTCTGGCTTGTGTTGTGGATGCAGGTAAATGCAGAGGTCAGAAACTGAAAGGCCAGTATAACTTACAGGTTTTAAGGTTTCAGTTTTGGTTTTGATTTTGGATTTTTTTAAATCATTTGGAAAATGATTGGAAATAAAATTAGAATGTAAAATGGCATGTACTCCTTAGTGAACTCCAGCCCCATCCCAGCAAGTTGGGGGAGTGGTGCGCTTCAAGCACAGTGGCAAACTTAAATATTCAGTACAGCCCATAAATGAAAAACCCTGCAAATGGAGGTTTCATTGTTAGGAATAAGAAATATTTGGTTTAGAAGGTCTCTAGTGTCTTACCAAGAGCATACCCATGGATATACCTTCACTGCGTACAGACAATAAAAGTATTGTTTATAGAGAATATAAAAAAAATCAAAATTGACTAAAATCAACCTAATTTGATTATCACCATGCAATGGTACTATCAGTGATCCAACGCTCCTCACGGCTGACAACTCCTATTGCCAATTCTCTCCACCCACTACCTTTGTATGCTCCTTGGTCCGTGGTGCCTAGAATTCACCTCTCATTGACACTAGATCTTATAACTATAAGCAGAAAGATTTTTTAGAACCCTTGGGAATGGGAGGACTGAAGCTCTTTACATATTTCCTGTTTTGACATGACTTCTTTGGATATAGGAAGAATACAGCTTTCAATGCCTCGAACTATGCGAGGTCAAAGAAAATGACCGTGACATTCTTTTAAAGATTATAAGGAAACTGCCTTGTAATTATTTTTAGATAACTGAGCAATAAACATTTGCTGTATAAAGCAGCTGAAATTTGGGGATTGTTTGTTATAGCAGCAAATGATTTCAGCCTTAACTAATACATTCTTGAGTATTGTGTATAGAAGCCCTCTTGCCAAAAATGGATAACCTTTTCTCTTTACTGTGTGTGTGGGTTTGTGTATGTGTGTGTATTTGTGTTTGTATGTGTGAATGAGTAGCATATTTTTGTGTGGTCTATGACTTTTTGAATCAAATAGGGATAGCTTGACACATTATCAAATTCCATTGGCCATTCAAAACCCAGAAGTTCTTTCCCCACTTGCTTTTATTTATTAAATTTATTTTTTTTGAGGGAGTGGATGTGGGTAAGAGATTGACTCAAATTTCAAGATACAGCACAAAATAATGATTGAGAGTACAGATTCTGAAAATAGCCTGTCTACAGCTAAATCCTGGCTGAGCTAGTATGCAAGTCCACTGTTGCCTACACTCAAAGCTCATCCTCTTTCCACATTGTTTCTTCTTTCAAATATAAAATTTTAGTTAGTAGAATTGCAGGAATGCTTAAATATAAAGTAAATACTACATGGTTTTCAGCAGTGGGATAATAAGATAAACCAATTCTAAATAGCAATATCTTCGGAAAGAACTAAACTTTTTTATGTTGCTCGGGTTCAGTGAGTATTACAAATGAAATCAGTAGAAATATGATATATAGCTGTAGAACCGCTATAAACATTTTAGGCTTCACAATCCACAGTTAAAATTCATCTAATTTTCATCTCAAAGCTGTTACAACCGCACAGCTGAATGAATCAGTCATTGATTCTCACTGTGATATTCAATAGTACATTTGCAATTATATCAATGCAAATTTCCTGAAAAATATTTTTTTCTAAAGAAAATACAGATTATTCCTGTGGTTTCTTAATATTTACTTAAACATGTTCATATATATGCATGCCTTGATATCACCATTGAAAATTGCAATAAGTCTATTTTAGATCATTAAAAATTATAATTTTATATTAAGGAAAGAATGATGGATCAACAATCATTTTACTCTTCAGTTATAAATCATTGGTCAGGAATCATTTGAAGTCTGGAAAGATCAATATATTTTATATTTTTCTGACATACTTCATATTTTTCTGATATATTTTATATTTTTCCTTGTTAACCAATGATTGCCAATGTCAGTAAATAAATTTAGAAAGAGCTAACAAGCCTGTAAGGTTTATATATTGGTCAAAACAATGTAATAGGACTAACTTATTTAATTTCTTTCAATCACAATTCCAATAGCACATTATGATTGATCTCATCATTATCATAATACCAAATCAATCAATAGCACTTAATGTTTGTGTTATAGCCTTTGATTAGAATAATAGATTGGACTATTTTGAAGATGTAACTCCTTCATCCCTTGAGAAAAACATGAATACTATAACAGTAATCTAGATATAATGGTATTTTGAGCCTGGATTATGTTTATCTTTATACCAATATGATCATAAGATCTTATTTTTTTATAGAAAAAGGTTCCCATTCAGAAAAAAAGTACCTAGGATTCATGATAGTCATAATGTAGCCCTTCCACAAGTTATACATTTTAAGCATTTACTTGAACTAAAAATTATTGAAGTTAAATAAATTTTATCTCTATATATAACATACTGGGTTATCAATACTGGGCTATAAAAATGTAACTATCTCAAGATTTCTTTTGCACTAGTTAGCTTTATGTAAATTAGTCTTTATAATTATACTAAAGAAATATGAATTCACTTAAATTATATTAAAATGTTCAGAAATGGTTTAATAGTCCTAAAATAAAATTTCTATGCAGCATATTTTCTCACTGAAAAAGGAAAAAGCAAATAAACTAAAATAGTGCCAAGCAAAACATTGCTTTGTAATTTATGGCTGGTAAACACTGATGTTTGTGTAAGGGCATTTATTAGAACACAATGTTAAAATGCTGGAGTCTCTTCCAAGGAAACTTTTTAGTGCAATCTCAACAAATAAATATTCAGTTGCAAGCATGGATTAATGATAAGGAATGGTCATAAATAGAAGTGTGATGGTAATAGGCAAGAAATAACTTAGACAGATTTAAACATCCACTCTAAAAATAACTTCTTTTTTCTCTTACTGCAGTCTAGAGAAAAGCTTTGGGGACCAGACATTATTCAGCCATCATTTATTAAATAGTACATATTGGTTAGCTATAACTCTACATATTGGTTAGCTAAAATACTGCTCTAATAAGAGATGTCTCATTTTTTAAAGAATCTAAACTAAGTACAATCAGACCACCTTTTCTTCAGTTAACTTAGAAAAACATATTATCAAATTGTCAAACTTTAGCATATTAGCTGTACAAATCAGAATTATATTTCTAATTTAAAACAATTAACAAGAACAAGAAATTTGCTAAATTAGATCAATAAAATCTCCCTTTTCTCATTATAAATTTGTTAATCTTACCACCTAAAATGCAACATCACGTTCATTAGTACAGGGGAATACAATATGTAATATTAGATTTTTAGTTTTAGCTTCATGAAATATATGCAATTGTAAGTTCATTCAAGTTAAAAAACGTAGTTTTGATGAGTGATGGTGATTTTTTGACAATTTAATTATGTATTTTGTAAGTTTGGCTCTTTCATTCTCATCAACAAATTTGAAAATTTAAAAGGATACTAGACACCTGACTTAAACGTATGCTATTGTCATGACTGTATTTCAAAACAATTATCATGGAGTTCACATGATAAATAGATTGGACCAAATAAAGACTGGAGTCCTAAAGAATGCATTTGTAGTAGTAATGAAGAATAAAATAAATATGATTAAAAATTTCTAAGTATAGCTATAAAAATCATTTAGCACATTATTAGATTTGGGGGCAATGATAAAAACGGAGTAAACATAAATTAGTAAATTTTTAACTTAACTAAGGGTTAAGTAGTACAGTGATTATAAAAAAAATAGATAAATTTTGGGTGGGAGATTTAGACATGATAAGATTTGGGTTCATATTTTAGTTTGATGCATATGCAGTAAGTTCTTAGCTATACCTATCTAAAACTACTTCAAGGAAAGAACTATTAATGAAAAATATCACAGGCAGTTCTTGTAACTATGGATGAGAATGAAATCACACATACAGAGATGTGAATGAAGAGTAGCACCAACATTAAAGATAGAGAAAAAGAAGAACCAATAAATTAGATTGTAATATACTACTGCAGAATTGGATTCAGTAACAGATGCCCTCAAAAGGAGTAAGGATGGAATTGTTAAAAAATATAAAAATGAATGGTATCCATAAGAATTTCTAAGAAACTGAATAAGCATCAATGACCTTTACCACAGCAGTTTTGTGCAGAAGTTAGATTGCAGTAGCTTGAGAAATTTATGGGAACAGAGAAAGTAGAAACACAAAATGTCAAGGGAAGAAAAGGTGTCATAGGATCAAAGGTTCATGTTGGAAAAATAAATAGGAAAGATCAAAATAGGTTTAAATGCTGATGGGAAAGAGCCATTAGAGAAGGAAAGTTGAGCATAGAGTGAAAAATTGATCAATTAGTTCACTTGAGATAGGTGTGGGTTCATTACAGGAGAGGTATCACATTCACAAGCACTAGTTCTACATTTCCCTTTGTAACAATGTGAAAGATGGGAGTATTGTAGATGGACGTAGAGGGATACAATCCTATCTAATAAAAGGGTAATATGCAAATTGACCGTACCTCCACTACACTCACAAACCACGCCCAGCAGCCAATCAGGAGTGAGTATGCAAATTAACCCAACCAAGATGGCTGTGGCCAAAGAGCGAGCAGGAGACTTGGGTTTCCTTGGAAATGGAGGAGGCCAAGCTTCCCGCACACCCTGGCCAGCAGTGGATTCCACTCAAGGCTTCAAAGTTTCAATTATAGAAGATAAATAAATCCCAACAAAAATGGCAGCAGCCATGGAGCTGGAGAGAGCAGGAGGCTTGGGTTTCCCCGGCGATGGAGGGAGTCAAGCTTTCTGCCCGCCCTGTCTTGCCCTAGCCTCCGCTCATGGCTACAAAGTTTCAATTACAGAAGATAAATAAATCCCAGACACCAGGGCCTCCACTTGGGTCACCAGGGGGCGTGGCTGGCCTGCAAACCACCACAGGCCCCTCATCCAGGCCACCCCATGCCCCAAGGGAACCCCCACCCTGATCCGGCACACCCTTCAGGGCAAACCAGCCAGCAAGCACCCACCCATGTACCAGGCCTCTATCCTATCTAATAAAAGAGTAATATGCAAATTGACCATCACTCCAACACACAATATGGCTGCCCTCATGTGGACACAAGATGGCTGCAACAGGATGGCCAACAGGGGAGGGACCAGGTCTGCAAGGGAGGGCAGTTGTGGATGATCAGGCCAGCAGGAGAGGGCAGTTGGGAAGGACCAAGCCTGCGGGGGAGGGCAGTTGGGGGCAATCAAGCCTGCAGGGGAGGGAAGTTAGGGGTGACCAGGCTGGCAGAGGAGGAAAGTTGGGGGTGACCAGGCCTGCAGGGGAGGGCAGTTGGGGGGACCCAGGCCTGCAGTGGGGAGCAGTTGGGGGGGACCAGGCCTCCAGGGGAGGGCAGTTAGGGGTGACCAGGCCAACAGGGGAGGGCAGTTTGGGGCAATCAGGCTGGCAGGGGAGCAGTTAGGCACCAATAAGGCTGGCAGGGGAGTGGTTAGGGGGTGATCAGGCTGGCAGGCAGAAGTGGTTAGGGGCAATCAGAAAGGCACGCAGGCAAGCAGTTGGAAGCCAGCGGTCCTGGATTGTGAGAAGGATGTCTGACTGCCCGTTTAGGCCCGATCCTACTGGAATCAGACCTAAACAGGCAGTCAGACATCCCTCGAGGGATCCCAGATTGGAGAGGGTGCAGGCCGGGCTGAGGGACACACACAATACCCCCCGTGCATGAATTTTGTGCACCAGGCCTCTAGTCCTACCTAATAAAAGAGTAATATGCAAATTTACCCTAACTCTGCTACACCCACCAGCCATGCCCACCAGCCAATCAGGAGCAAATATGCAAATAAACCCAACCAAGATGGCTATAGCCACAGAGAACAGGAGGGAGGCTTGGGTTTCCCAGGCAACAGAGGAAGCCAAGCTTTCTGCCTGACCTTGCCAGCCTAAGCCTCCACTCAAGGCTACAAAGTTTCAATTATAAAAGTTAAACAAATCCAAACAGAAATGATGGCAGCTACGGAGCTGGAAAGAGCAGGAGGCAAGAGTTGCCCTCGGCAATGGAGGAAGCAAAGCTTCTGCAGCCCTGGCTGGCCTAGGCCTCCGCTCCAGGCTACAAAGTTTCAATTATAGATATAGATAAATTCCAACAGAAATGGGTGCCACCACAGAGCAAGCAGGAGGCTTGGCTCCGCTCCAGGCTACAAAGTTTCAATTGTAGAAGATACATAAGTCCCAGATACCAGAGCCTCTGCTTGGGTCGTCAGGGGGTGTGGCCAGCCTGAAAACCACCACAGGCCCCTAGCTCAGGCCGCCCCATGCCCCAAGGGAGCCCCCACCCTGATCTGGGATACACTTCAGGGCAAACCAGCTGGCCCCCACCCATGCACCAGGCCTCTATCCTATCTAGTAAAAGAGTAATATGCAGATTGACCATCACTCCAACACACAAGATGGCTGCCCCCATGTGGTCAAAGATCCTGCCCCCATGTGGACACAAGATGGCTGGCACAAGACAGCCAGCAGGGGAGGGCAGTTGGGAGGGACCAGGCCTGTAAGGGAGGGAAGTTGGGGGCAATCAAGCCTGCAGGGGAGGGCAGTTAGGGGTGACCAGGCTGGCAGAGGAGGAAAGTTGGAGGTGACTGGGCCTGCAGGGAAGGGCAGTTGGGTGGGACCCATGCCTGCAGGGGAGAGCAATTGTGGGGGACAAGGCCTGTAAGGGAGGGCAGTTAGGGGTGACCAGGCCTGAAGGGGAGGGCAGTTAGGGACAAATAGGCTGGCAGGGGAGCAGTTAGGCATCAATCAGGCTGGCAGAGGAGTGGTTAGGGCAGTGATGGGCAACCTTTTGAGCTTGGTGTGTCAAACTTCGCCAAAAAACTGAGCATAACTTGGGTAGTGTGTCACTTTGAGGATAAAACTAACTACAAGACTCTAGTCGTAAATGTTTCATCCTCAGGAGCAGCAAATGTTTCATTCTTGGCATGCAGTCGCGTCATCAGAAATGGCTACGCGTGTCAGTGCTGACACGCATGTCATAGGTTTGCCATCACTGGGTTAGGGGGTAATCAGGCTGGCAGGCAGAAGCGATTAGGGGCAATCAGGAAGGCAGGCAGGCAAGCATTTGGGAGCCAGCAGTCCTGGATTGTGAGAGGGATGTCCGACTGCCCGTTTAGGCCAGATCCCATCAGGATCGGGCCTAAACGGGCAGTCGGACATCCCTCGAGGGGTCCCAGGTTGGAGAGGGTGCAGGTTGGCCTGAGGGACACCCCCCACCCCCGCCGTGCACGAATTTCATGCACTGGGCCTCTAGTATAAAATATTAAGGGATTTTTAATTGCTGAGTTTATATATATAAATATCCTCATTTTCTGTCAGAGGTAAATTAAATTCTCTCTTCAGAATTATGTTGTTTATATGTAGCAGTGATACAAGGGTAAGTGGAATATGAAATAAGGGCTAGGAAAGACATGAGACAATCTGAAATAGTCATTATGGAAAATTACTAGATAGTATGGAGTGCTCAGTGGGACTGGGCAATGGGAATCTGTAAGGGCACAGAGGTGAATGGTCAAAAGATATTCCTCTGTCTTGCTCAGAGCCCCTGTACAAGGAGAGAAGGTAGAATGTAAGCACTACCTCTCTCATGTTGGAGTATTTCAGGTAGATGTGAGAGAAGTTTCACAGGACAAAGCAAGAGCAGTCAGAAATGGCCTGGAAGAAGAGAAGAAACAACAGGTCTCAAAAAAGCCAAAGCAAAGCTGAATGGGGAAAAGCAGAAGATAATTGCGAGGATATGAGGTTGCAGTCATATATTGAGGTATTTTCATTTAAGATTTTAGTTTTAGAGGGTTCCATGATGACAAGAGCATAGATATACCTACAGGAGTGGATGTTAGAGTTGAGATAGTTCATTGGAGGTCAGACACGCAAAATAAGTCATGCTCCAAGATTTGAAATCACCTCAGATTGTGGAAGACCTTAGCGTCAAGAGCAGGATTAGCAGTCAGGTGCTCTGGAACTCAGGCGTGAGAGAGAATAAAGAAAATAATTGGTGACTCAATTTAGTAATGAATTTACTCATTTTTTATTTTAGGGAAATGAAAAAATAAGCTTATTTCACACACGGAAAAATTATTCATTTAGTCCCTCATTTCCCTTTGCATTGTGACAATTATTCAATGAAAAGTCCTTGCCTTGTTCAACTTCTCCTAGCAAGAGTCAGCTCCACAGAGAATAATAATGTAATAATAATAACAAATACAAAGGATTGACTATATTTCAGATATCATTCTAAGATTATATATATATATATATATATATATATATATATATATATATATATATATATACATTTTAATTTCACAATTACCTTATAAAGCTACTATCATTTCCAAGAGTTTTTATGCTTTGTGATATTTGCAATTTTCAGATAAAAAAATGACAGTCCAGATAAGTTAACTTGTAAACAATACACAATTAAAAGTAGTAGACCTCTCATTTAAATAACCATACAGACTTTATATAGGATCATTAATTAGCCTAATAAAAGAAGAGGCTTTTCCATATCTCTGCTTCTAATTAGGAGATTTAGTGTTGCTATCTGTGGTAATCACACAAAACTATGCCTTTTCCTGTTATTAAATTCCAGTCAGTAAGATTTGGCCTCAGTTTCCCAAAATATCACTTCTATATTTTTAGCAAGATGAACCTAAAACCTAAATGGCAATGAATTTTGTCTTCCTAGTTCATACCAACTTTCTATCCACAGAGTTAATTATTCCAAACCTAGCTGAAATTCTGACTGTGATAATGACTTACTTGGTCAGGTTGGTTTTTAGGAACCATAATTTCAATACCTGGAATCTCTAATGCTTTGATCTGATCAAATGGTTCTAAACCCTTGATAATTAGACACTCTACATAACAGGCCACTCATCTTATCCCTCATAGTGTATAGGGTATTATGTTCTTAAATAATATTATATTTGTTTCAAATATATTAACCAAACAGCACATCTTGAAAAAGTTTTTTTCCATCAGTTTTGTCAGAATTTTTTTAAATGGTCTCATCTTTATATTGCAGTCACCATTCAAACTAATTAAACACTTCAAATTACCTTATTTGTCTACTGCAAAGCAATCAAGAAGACAAGTCATGTTAAGAGTGACGGATCTATTATTTAGAAAAGTAATATAGGATATATTTTACGTAAGAAGAACAATACCAAAAGGAATAAATAATAAAAGGCAGATTTCAAAATGGAATTAAAGACATGAAAGAGTAGATGTATTTTTTCTCCCTTCTGTGAGACACTGATCTTTTCATAATAAATGTTAAAGGCTATGTAAACACTGACACAGAAAGCAAAAGCAAGATAGCATCGCTTAGGTGTATCACAATAAACATCATTGAATTGGGTTATTTTAAGATTAAAATATGTTTCAATAAAAATATATCCCATCACAAGTCATTATAGTGTTTTTATGCTTTGTGATATTTGCAGTGATAACAAAGATAAGTCAACCACTTAGAATGAAAAAAGCTAATCTAGATAAACTAGATGAGAAACATAAACTGTCTAGGTCAAATAAGGCATCTACTTGACACATCTCTTTAGTTAGTGATTTTCTCAAAGATAAGCAAGAAGGCTTTCACCAAACTGTGACTTTTACAGGATAAATGTATTCAGCTCTCAGTCAACAGCTTTCGGGAGTGGACTGACTTGATATATTCCTTGTCCCCTTATCTACATGAATATATAGATACTATAACCCTCTCTGGCATAGATAATTTGTAGAAAGCTAAAGAACCACAAATAAGATATGGCTTGCTATAGGAAGCCAATGAATGGGTCACGAAGGGCATCTAACTTTTGCTAGAAAATATTTTGCATTTTGAACATAAATTTATAGTTAAGATTATCAAAACAACTATTCTAAGACACACTATTATTTGGAGGAGAAATATAAGCTTCTTTACCATTTATATTGGAGAAGATTTTTTTTTGTTTATAAGGAAGAGACTAATGTCACCTGACCATTCTAATAAATATATTCGCCAGAGACATACTTATTGATTTTTAGAGAGAGAGAGAGAGCGAGAGAGATTAATGCATTGCCTCCTGCATGAGCCCTGACCAGGGGAATGACCCTACTACTTAGGTATGTGCCCTGACCAGGAATTGAACCTGCAATCTTCTGGTGTACAGGATGATGCTCCAACTAACAGCCACACTGGCCAGAGCACAAAAATACTTTATTCTGCAGTACAGAAGTTGAGGGGAACAGCTTAAGATGATTAATGTTCTAAAAATCAACAATTATATGTTTTTCAAATATTTATAGTTACTAGCACTAAGTGAACTTACGTTTTGGCATCTTTTAATTCAAATATAAATGTGGAGACAAAAATGAAAAGATCCAATAGTGACCCCTTATAGTGTTTTCAGTCAAGAGTCCAAGTATTATTATTTAAGAAATACCAATTTGAATGTGTGGTACTTTTAAGGAATGAATGACAAATAGGGAGAGTTAATGGCCTAGGAGAGAGTTGAGGACAGTTAACTTCAGATGGCCATTAATCCCCGGTAAGTGTTTTGTGCTAGTTATTGTCTCTAAATATTGAAATGAGAAATAATTCAGGACTATAAGTTCTTTTTTATTGCAAAATTGATAGTTATAACAGCAATTGCCAAATTCATGTGAAGGTTGGCCCATGTTAACTTACTTAAGTAGGTTTATTATCTAACCTTTTTATGCTACTCATATATGTATACAAAACATAAAAAATAAACAACCACCTAAAATTCTGACTAGCTATTTATGGGATATAAAAATAATAGAGATAAAGTACTTAGCAGTTTTACTGAACATTTCATAAACTGTGATTACATCCAATCTTTGACAATTCTGTTGTGCAACCTTGGGCAAATTACTCTTTGAATTTAATTTCTTCAGCCATAAAATGGAGTAAATACCAAAGATAATATAGAAATGCTGCACAGATTAACTAGGCCTTCATCTATAAAGTCTTTAGCATAGAACATTGTGCATACTTAAGACGCAATAAATATTATCTCAGTTCCTTTAATTCCCTAATCACTTGGAACTTAATTGGGCATCTAGGTGTAATGAGTGAAATGATAACAAATGTGCTCACTATCCTCAAAGTGTCCTCAACATTTATAAAAATGAAACCCAAGGAAAATAGTGTCTCCAAATGTTCTAAAAAAAATAAAAACATTTTATAGCCAAGAAAGTTTACACATTAAACTAGGTAGATAGATAAATAATGTAGATAGATAAGTAATATATATCTATAAGCATATGTACATATAAACATATAGATGTATTTAATCTCTTAAATCGGCTAAACAGGGTGCCACCAAAGGCTTTGTTTGAATAATTAGTTTTTGAATTGGCACGTTTTTTTTATAATTAAGACCAAAAGGCGCCTTGACAATGTTGATAACAAGGTCCCACCCCCCCCTGAATAGCCACCCAACCTTGGGTCCCAGCTCCACAACACACCGAACCAATGAAAACACCTACTTCACAAAAATAGTTGCAGTAACCAATTTCCACACTGGGAAACGTGAGAAAAAAAAGAAAAAAAAACAAAGCAAAAAATTGTATCACACAATCAGCTAGTACCACGGAGCCCCAAACACCCCCCAAAGGCTCCCGATGGAAAAATACCAATACAAACCCCCATAACACCTGGGATACTTTTTCTTTGAAAAGTCACCCCCCCACGCAAACTACTGGGAACCGCCCTTAAACGCATATAGCCCAACCGCCACGGTACTCATCATTGACCATATTAACAAAGTCCACATCACCTACCAGCAACACAACTTAGCGACGTTCCACACTACCCACCCCCATGGGTTGGGCCTTTTATTTAGCCCCAAATAAACTTGAAAGAGATTTGGGGGTTCACCCCTTCCGGAAACCCCCCTATAGCGAGAATGTTTTGTTTTGAACTCAGACTTAAAATTTCCCTGGGCCATTACATGGGAAGGTTTTTTTGGCCACAACCTGACTCTCTAATCCAGTCGAACACCACCCCCAACACATCATCCACACACCACCACCCCCCTACACTGAAACCCAAAACTCTAAATAAAATCATAATTTCCCAAAAACCGCATCCCCCCAATTTTTTTGACCATAGAAAGAAATAAACCCTTGGTCCCCCCCCTTCCCAAACTCTCCTGACCCTTTTAATCAAAGCAAAGAATAAGCCCAACTCAAAACAAATTGAAATAAAACACAACCCTCCCCTCTTTTATTTTACATATTGTTGACCTACTCCGACTTAACTTAACTATTTTTTAATTTGAGAATACCATTTTCCCCCACACAAGCATCCCGCCCCTCCTACCACTCGCCAGTCGTAAATTGTAGAAAAACACCTGGCTCGTTCCGACTGCCGTCCTCGGCTCCCGTGCACCAAGGAAACAGTTCCAAGGACAGGGGCCCCTAGTGTACGACATTGGCGGCAATGTGACAGTTATCAGTAAAGCTTCCTCAGAAGAAATTATGGGACATAGCTTCCGGACTGAAACCTTTTTCTCCCGGTAAAACCGTCCCCCGATGGCCACCCCCCCCAACCCCCCAGCACGAAACATGAGTCCCCTTGAGGGAATGGCTTTTTTCCCTAAGCCATATGGAAAAGGCATTTGATGGATATGGGCCCAAGTACTATATGTAAAACAAAGTGTCATCAGATGTGCTCGACAGAATTAAAATAGGGGCAAAATCAAACTTGCTTATTTTGACATAGAGAAATAAACTGTGTCTTTACCTATCTAAACTTTATCAGCAGAAATGTATGATTTCAGGGTGGGGAAAGACATACTGGGAAAAAATGAACGGGCCCCCCCAATTAGCCCCACCCCTTGGCCAAACTATTCACACAGATTATCCAACTGATTTAGTTACCAATGCAGCTCTCTAAACCTCAGGAATTTTCCATTCAGCTATTTTGGGGAAGACTGTTGGAAATTAGAGTAGCCCCCCTAAAGCAACCGCAGACCTCTGTTAGGGGTTGCCATATGGGGGCCTGAAAAATAATTTCACCGAAATGAAATTATCCACTTTTTAAGGGTCTGGCTAGAAATCTAAGGTTTTTCATGCAGTTTAGATAGATAGAGGGATAGTACCCCAGTTCTATAGGAACATAATAATAAACACAGGATTTAGAGGGAAATAATCCAAGTGGTAGAAGAAAACAACCCTGAATTTCTTTTTCTTCATCTAGGACATATAATATTAAAACCCCTGTAGGGGAGTGTGGGGGGTCCAAGACCTCAAACCCAAAGTCATCGGATTTGCAAAAGAGGGTGCCGCAGAATTTATATGAGCTATTTGGAAGACTGTGAAATTAGAATGCCTAAGCAACAGAGACATCTGTGTTGCATGGGCTGAAATTTAGTTCACCGTTAATGAATTTTGTTTGTTTTAGGTCTGGGTGATAGTTATCGAGTACATGCAAGCCAATTTGTTTTTTGAGATAGACCCAGGGGGGGGGAATGGATACCACAGGATTAGGTGGTTTTATAGTTCAGACAACCTATTTCTTTTCTTCATCTAGGACATTATATTAAAACTGGGGGGTCAGTTTTTTTTTTTTTTTTATTTTTTTTTGCATTTGTTTGGTTTGCAGGCCAGGTTTTTGGGACCCCACCAGGTGCACAATTTTTTTAAGGGAAATTCTTGTTGGGAGGGGGGGTTCAATATTTTGTCTGGCCCTTTTTTCATTCAGCCCCAATCACCGGACCCCAGCACAAGCATCGGAGGCATCAGTTGGAGCGTCTGCCCCATCTCCATCAGCCCCAATCAGCCGACCCCAGCTGTCAAGCTAGCCTACCGGTTGGAGCGTCTGCCCCCTATGGTCAGTGCATGTACAAGCAAGAGTTTAGCAGCCTTATGCCCGTTCATTAGCATATATGGGGGACCTAGAAGCCTGGTGCAACGAAATTCGTGCCACGAGGGGTCGTCCCTCTCAGCCCAGCCTGTAACCTTCATCTACAATCTGGGACTCCCTGGAGGGATTGTCCGACTGCCCATTTAGGAGGCCCGATCCTGGGGGATTCGGGCCTAAATGGGTAGGTTCGGACATCCCGCACACAATCCAGGACTAGCTGGCTCCCAACTGCTTGCCTGCCTGCCTTCCAGAATGCCCCTAACACCCGTTTCTGCCCCTTGCCAGCCTACACACACCCCTAACCACTCCACTGCCACGCTGGTTTTGAGCTGAGACTTGCTTCCCCTGCCTATCCGATTTGCCCCCACTTCCCATCCTCAGCCGGCCTATCCACTTAATCACTTTCATTCACTTAATCACTTAAACCAGTGATTTTCAACCCTTTTCATCTCATGGCACACATAAACCGATTACTAAAATTCTGCAGCACACCAAAAATATATATTATTTTTTTTGCCAATCTGACAAAAAAAATTGGTATAATTTTGATTTATTCACAGTGGACAGCTATTATATTGGCTGCTGTCATTTTTTATTTTTTTTTGACAATCTAAGGGACAAGAAGTCAGTGCCCCTGACTAAACTGCATGTTTTAAAAATTCTTGTAGCACACCAGTGCCCTGCCACAGCACACTGGTTGAAAATTGTGGACTGAAATATGATTGGATTAATTAAGCAGCTATTCATACCAAGCACTATTCTGGGTGCCAGAGATAGGTGTCTTCAAGTTGTCTACAGTTTAAGCAGTTTAAGGGAACAAGAGGCACATTGAAGGAAGAATTACATTATTGCTGGGTTTACTAGTTTTCTAAGAAATGCTCCATATAACCAGGCAAGTTCACCTTTGCTACCTCAATAGAGTGTGGGTAAAACAAATAAGATGTCTATACTTTAAATGAATATGTCATTTTTTAAAGAAATTTTTAAAGCAAATTACTAAAATGTAGGACCAAAAATAATAAAAGAGGAAAATAATGAGTTGGTTTCATTGTAATGGAAATAGAGTGGCTTGACCATGAAAAGCCCTTTAAAAAATATTCACAGTAATGTCAAAGCCAAATCTTGTGACTGACAATTAAAAAAAAAAAAAGTTGTTCAATCTGTTTAATAAATCTTGGTATTCTGGCATCTCCAGAAATTTAAATATCATCCCTTACCCATAGATAAGAAACCAATTGACTCCAATATAAGTCCAGTGATTGTAGCCATAGTACATGGACAACTTTTTATAGTAAACCCATCTCCTTGGCCCCCTATAATAATTACTGTCATTTCTTGGGTATCATCTGTTACACTGTACTGTTATTTCTAAGATTCCATGATCTAATAGAAGCATCCTGTAAACTAAATTTCTTTCCTTCCAAAGGCCATGCATTTTAAAATATATAGCCAAACAAGAACACTGGCTTCTACAAAGGATAAAGACCTTAAGTTTCCACTTGCAGAAAAGTGAGTTTCATGTATAATATCTTATCATGTGTGGTCCTCTTTGCTACACCCAGTAGAATTGTCAATTCAAATAATCCAATCTACAGCTGACTTACATAAACAAACTTTTTGTAATGCTCAGTTTTAGAACAAAGCTCTACGAGAATGATTCTAGAACTTCCAAGTTATAAATTACACTGGAATAAGGTTTATAAGAACTCTTGGCATTTAACAACTCCAACCAAGCCCCTGCATTGAAAGACTTGACCGAACGATGCCTTCTAGCAGCATATGGTCATGTCCCTGAGATGACCAACTCCCCTTTGAGCTCTTGTTGGGAAAAGCTCAGGGCTGTCAAAAGAATTTACCATTTATTGTAGCCAATACCTGACAAAAGGCCTCCCACCACCCTTTCTTAGAGCATTTACTGAAAAGGGCTCACAATGGTCCCCTTGAGATGTACTAGTAGATGTATTTTAGAGGACTGCTTCTCTCAAGGACTTGAAAGTCATTTATTTTAAAATGGATCATCAGGAAAGACAAGGCTTCTGCTCTGTGGGCTGATAGAGGCCTAACTTAGATAATTGCCAGCCAGAGACCAGGCAGGACTAATGGCATTTTCACCCTGACCAACTCTCCGTAAATTTTCACTTCCATGTCTACTTGTGTTCCCCCTCCCTACTCTCTCATTCTCCTTTTTTTCTTTAATCCTCACCTATGGATGTTTTATTAATTTGAGACAATGGAGAGAGAGAGAGAGAGAGAGAGAGAGAGAGAGAGAGAGAGAGAGAGAGAAAACATCTGTGAGAGAGAAACACTGATTGATTGCCTCTTGTATATACCCCAACCATGTCCAGACTGGGGATAGACCAGGGATGGAACCTGAAATGTAGGTCTGTGCCCTGATCAGGAATCCAACCCATTACCTGTTCGGGAAGATGCTCCAACCCACTGAACCACCTGGCCAGGACTCTCTCATTCTCCTTTTAAAAAGCCCAGTTACATCTGTGCAAATCAGAATAGAGCTCAGCTCTTTCTCCTACTGTCAGTGGTGTTTAAATAGAATCTGTTTTCACTGCTTTAACTAATGTCCAGCATAGTTTATTTTTGGCAGGCCCACTACATTATAGAAAAGTTCATCAGCACATATAAAGTCTAATCTTGTGCCAAAACTGTCCATGAAAATCGGAAAGCCTACAGAAAACACTGACAGCCCTAGTATTTCCTCCTGAGCAATTTTCTTAATTTTCAAAATGGACTTCTCTAGGCCCAAGATCATATATTGTCTTAGTGGCAGCAAACACCCCTATCAAAGACAGAAATTGCATCTACCATAGTACTGAAAACCTACTGTGGCCTGACTTATTGGACTTATCAATATACTCTAGGCTGTCTACGAGGTCTCAAAGCAACATTTGTATATTCTGACAAATAATCCATTTTTCTTCTGAATACCTAACCCAGCCCATTAGAGAGCATGAACATCAATTTCTAGAACACAGTGTGTAACTCACTGGAAAAAAGGGAAGTACCCATCTACCTGCCATTTAATTTAAGTCCATCTGCACCTTTACCCAGCACATGCTTTTCCCTGTGGCTGCTGCTTTTGCTTGTCCATGTCAATACCAAGCATTATCCTCATAATTTATTACTGACTTTCCAAGTTTTACCCCAGGAAGAAGTCAGATCACTAACTAATGGAGCAGGCTCGAAGTATCTCTAATTGATGATATTCAGAAATACTCTGTTTTAGGAATTTTTTTTAACTTTACTTGCCAGTCACTCTTTTAAGAAACCACATAGCATTAGCATCAGGTGCATTTACTATTATCTATAAAGGTGATATTATAACCAAAAGGAAATATTCATTTTTATAAAATGGACCTAGAAAAATAAATATTGGCTGCCTCAAAACTCTGTTCTTGATTATCTTTTTTCTAGTATGTAACTTGAAATTATTATCTCATATAAGAGAACATTAGGAAAAATAGGAGTACAATTAATTAAAAAGAAGACCCTTTATGAAACAGCTACAAATTTTACTCGCTTAATGCCAAAAGGAATTCATCAAAGGAAATGTTTAATGGGTAACTGCCATCTGCATAAATTAGATCATAGTGTCAATTCCTCCCAAATTCTAATAATACCTTTTCTATTTGACTCCTTGATTGCTACACTCATACTGCTATTCTCAAATTCTGCAACCCAAGTATATTCTGATCACCAGACTTTATATTTGGTCCTATGCTTATCATGCTTATAAACTTTTCATGTCCTTTTCAGATTCCAAATTTCACAAAGTTGATTTGTTTATCATTGTCTATATTGAAATTAGATACTAGTTATCTCTGTGTTTTCTTATTTTGATAAAAGCATTTCTGGTTGAAAACTAGCATGACTTAGAAAGTAAGGAGTTGAGGGAAGGACATCTGTAACTGTGAGAAAACAGGACAGTTAGGTAGGTTATCTGTGGCCAATTGCACTCTTTATTAGATACATGCAACCGAAACAGTTACTTCAAAATAGGATAATGTTTGACTTATTTAATTAGCAAAGTGCATAGACTTGGATTCATAAATTGTGGGACAAAATAAACATTTTAAAAACTATCCAGATAGGGCTTTTTGAACATAACTGGGAGAGTTATTAGATTCTTGGTGTTTGAGATTTTAAAGATCTGAAAATAGTGTGGTATTTTTCATCATCTCTAATTTATAATTATCATAATTTCTTATTTTGTATTTCTGTTACCTGTAATTGAAATAAAATGTTTATACTTATTGAAATAGCAAGAAAATGAGAGAGAGAGAGAGAGAGAGAGAGAGAACTTGTTTCTTAGCTTCAATTCTACCATTCTATAGTCTGCTTTGTGGTGTTAGGGCTAGGACCCAGCAAATCACATATATCCTTTGCCATCTCATTGCCTGTTAGGGTCTGCAAAGAGGGTGACTGGAAAGGTCTTCCCTGTTTTCTTCCTCTTCCTTATTTTTGCCTTCTTGTTCCCTGCAAGTGTCATCCAGCACCCAAGCACTGCTGGTTCCAGTAAGCAGTCTTTCCAGCATGTACAGGCCCAGGATCATGGTGCCCACTTAGAGACATCAGCACCCCCCACTGGTGGTGTCCCTCCTCAGAGTCTGAGTCCCAGCCCTGTGGGGCTTATTCTTCCAGCTCAGTAACACAATCTCCAGCTGGGCAGTAGGTCCTTCTTATTTTTGCCTTTTCACCTCCTGAATCTCTAGTAAACAATTAGTTTGTTAAATTCTGGATTTTAAGAAACTGTTAAATTTTTTATTGCCTGATTGGACACAACAGATACAATGATCTATAGAAAGAAATAATGCTATTCAGCACACACACACAGAGAGAGACAATATTTCCTGAAACAATATTCACCATTAGGGTGTGCATATACTATGTTTTCTATTATTTTATTCTATATTTTATTTTTTAAACTACTAGTAATAATGTGCTAAATTGATTTTACAACCCACTATTAATTCTTAACATGAAAATATTGATGTGCCATATTTTACAGTGTATAAGATGACTTTTTAACCCAGGAGAATCTTCTATACGCCCAGTCATCTTATATGCCGGAAAACACAGTATATGGAACACAAATGTGCAGTCTAACACTGATGCCTTTGCCTACATGATGACTAAAGGGTACCGGTTAATAATGCGGAGTTTGTAATCAAAGAAAACACGATAATTTCAAGAGAAGTATCAAAAATGCTTTATTCAAAGTAATGTCCATCACTAGCTACACATTTCTCCTATCTTTCAGGTAATTTGTGGATACCATCCCAATAAAACTTTTCTTGTTTTGAGGCAAACCATTGAGATTTTCCAAACCATCGGAAAACCCAATTTTCCACTTCTTTGTACGTTTTGAAGTGCTGCTCAGAAAATGCGTGTGCCATCGATCAGAACAAGTGGTAATCTGAAGGAGTAAGGTCTGGTGAATACAGCAGGTGGGTTAATACTTCCCAGGCAAGATCTTTTAACGTGTCTTTAACTGGTTTTGAAGTGTGTGATGGTGTGTCATCATGAAGCAAAATTACTTTGCCGTGTCTTCTGTCATATTCTGGTCATTTCAGGATCAAAGCGTGGTTCAAATTGATTATTTGTTGTCGGTAGTGATCAGTATTAACCATTTCACTTGGTTTTAGAAGCTCATAGTACACCACACCTTCCTAATCCCACCAAACACAGAACATTGTCTTCTTTTTGAAGTGATTTGGCCTTGTAGTCAATGTTGATGGTTGACCTGGACCAACCCATGATTTTGTGCGTTTGGGATTCTCAAAATAAATCCACTTTTCATCGCCAGTCACAATTCGATGCAAAAAAGAATTTCTTTTGTGCCGTTGAAGCAACATTTTACTGATGACTTTTCAGTTTTCCATTTGTCTTTCGTTCAGTTGATGTGGCACCCATTTCCTTCCTTTAAAATCTTTCCCATTGCTTGTAAATTGCCGGAGGCTAATTCCAGCAGGTCATAAATGAAAGACGTTTCATCAAAAGGTTGATGGAACCTTGAGGCTTCAGCAGGGCTGAATCATATGTTATTACCTACTGCGATGGCTGAAGGCATTTCCCCAAACCTGAAAAGGATGCATAAATGATTGCCTGTTGCCAGACAGCTGAGGGCATTTTAATCTACATGTTATTGCCTCCTGCTGGCCAAACACCAAAGGCAGTTCCCCCAACCCAACAATGCCTACTGTATACTAAACCTTACCTTTGATATATATATCTACTTTGCTTTAGGGCAATTTGTATTAATAAAGAGTGAGGTGTCCTGAGACAGAAAGAACTTGGTTCCTACAGCTAAGCTCCTCTGGCTCGCCCATGGATTACAAATTTATATTATACTAGAGGCCTGGTACATGAAATTCATGCACAGGTACAATCCCTAGGCCTGACCTGTGATCAGGGCCCCACTACCCACTGCCACCCACCCCTGGTTCCCTGTTCGCCATCAGGAGATGGGAGCCTGCTGGCTGGGGGAAGGGACTGAGAGGTTGGCAGTTCCCGCCTACTTTCTGGCCCCACCCCCTGCTGCCATCCACTCCCAGTTCCCCATTTACCATGGGGTGATTAGAGCCTGCCAGCCGGGGGGAGGAACCGAGAGGTTGGCTGTTCCCGCCCCCTCACTGGCCCCACCCCCACCATGGATGGCCCTCTGCGTGTGGGGCAAATAGTGGGGTGGGGGCCTTGGCTTGGCGCTGCCCATGTCTGCTGCTACCCACCCCCAGTTCCCTGCTCCCCATCAGGCTATCGGAGCCTGATGGCTGGGGGAAGGGACTGAGAAGTTGGCCAGCAGCTCCTGCATTGAGTGTCTGCCTCCAGTGGTCAGTGTGCATCACAGCGACCACTTTTTCTGTTGTTTCGTTGGTTTGCATATTACCCTTGTATTATATAGGATTTCTAATGTCTTTATTAATTTACACCGCAGCGCCTTCTCCAGATTCCTGAACGCTTCTAGATGCTGGGAAAGACCCCCTGGCAGTAAATAATCGGAAATTGTTTGCTGAGCAACATTTAATCTTTCCGCAATTTGTTTTGAGTTTGACTCACATTTTCATCCAATAATGCTTGTAATTGTTGGTCTTCAAACTTTTTCGGTTGACCTGAACATAATAAATCAAATATTTGATTTGTATGATGGAATTTTATGGAAATTTTCTAAATTTGAATATGTTTAGGAAATTGGAAATCATAGATTAAAAATAAAATTTCCAAATAAAACTAAGAACTCCACTTATGCAAATGAACTCTACTGGGATGATCTGCATTAAGAGTCTAAATCTTGCAGTGGATATACTAGAAAATATTGAGTGCCAAAGGATTATACACACACACACACACACACACACTGATGGAGGAAGGGCAAATTCATTTTCTCTGCTTGAGCTACGACACCCATCTTCTCCTACCCTTGGACATCGGCACTCCTTGATCTCTGGCTTTCAACTCAAACAAGATCCCCTTGATTCTTGGGCCATCAGACTCAAACTGAAATATACCACCACCTTCCCTGGTTCTCCAGCTCAGAGATGGAAGATCATGGAACCTCTTAATCTTTTTGTGAGTCAATTCCTATAATAAATCTCCTCATAAATGTCTCCATGTATCCTATTGGAACACTAATACACCTACTTAGCCATATTTGTCCTTTATAGTCAGTTCAGGTATCATCTCTTCTAGCTCCTGGCTTAATGAAGTAAAAGGCTCACACAGTACATATGAAACTATGGATACACATTGTAAATTCCCCGGGAAATGTCTGGGTTGCTTGGCTTCCCCACTCTGCTGAGTACTCTGCTGAGTATTTCAAGAACAGAAAGGTTATCACACTCATTTGAATATCACTATTACCTGGCTCATTGCTTGTTCATAATATGTATTCAATAGCTTTACTGTTGAAATAAGCTTCTTGAAGACAATAATTAGCAATTTGTTCTTGCTAATGTTGGTAGTACCATGAGTTCAGAAGAGAAGTCAAAACGTGAGATAAATTTAATATAATCTGTCTACACCTGTAATTTCTCTTCCCTATTTTTTGCAATACCCCTGACATTTGGCCCTTAGAAAAATTGGCTCAACACCCTAGTCCTTCTCGCTCTCGCCTCCTGGCCCAGTTTTCCTGTCTCACATTCAGCGTCCTCTCTTACTAAGGGTGTGCTGTGAGCTGCCAGCATCATGATGACATACCATTGACTGCCTCCAATGTGCCTCCTGGCAGCTTTCTTCACAAATGAAATTTAAATTGAAAGTATTCCAAAATACATTCATGACCTCAAGAAGATTTATCAGTTCTCCTGGTGTATGTAGTAAATGAAAAGTTATTATTCTCTCTCCACACAAATTCTGTCTGACAGATGGTGTTTTGTTATTTTAGAAAAGTATCAGTCCACTGAGTTTTTAAGGAGTTCCTTTAATAGTCCCATTGCAACATTTCCATAAATCTTTTGCTACTCTCTCTGAGAACACATACAATAAATTCTTCCATAGTATAACTACAAAGAGACTGGCATCTCTTAGGGTTAGGAAGATGAGATTAAGAAAATTGATATGAAAGACCTCTGTAAGCCATCAATACTTCAATAATATATATGCAAACAAGAAAACTTAAGTTTTCCCAATAAGCTCCCTGAGAGATAATTCTTCATGGTATCACCATATCTCCATGGTGATATCCACTAGCTATTTAAAGTTGTTCTTGTCAGTCAAGTAACTACTTTCCCAGTGTGATGTGGTTCTTGCTTCTTGCATTTTTCCATTGCTAGCTGATAAAATTGAGTTTTATGTTTACCACTACTCTTAATTTCACATGAAACAAACTGAGACAGTCAGAGCTAATGTCACCAGGGGAACCAAAGAAATGGCATTATCTTATTAATGAATCCCAGGAGATAGCAATTGTGTCATTATTGATACATCACACACGGATCAGACTATGTGACCTGAAATTAGATATGATTACCAACAGGGATTGCTGTTTAAAGTCATTATATAATTATAATATCCAAGAAAAAGGAATGAGAGTTTTGCAAAACCAAAGAATGTTCAGGCAACATAAATTTATACTTTAATAAAATGAATTGTTGAATATGTTTTTTGATTTGTTTAATATAAGATACCCAATGTGTTATTTTAGGTAGGTTAAAAGAAAAACTACTATAATGAATTAAAACTTAGATTGGAATTAGTAGTTTTATACTGAACAGTGTAGGGCAAAAGTAGGTTTACAGTTGTTCATATGGAAAATAATATAATAATAAATAATAATACAAGAATAAACACTGTGTTTCATATACTCACAGCTGTAAGCCCACTTTGCTCCAACCTGTATTTAATGTGTTCAATAATAAGTAAAATAAATGTAAATAAGCTAGATTGTCTTTATATCTTATACACATTTAGATCTAAGTCGACAACAATAGTCTTTTAACATTGGGGGTATAAATTGCTGCAACACTTTTGTTGGGCAATTTGTGCATATCCAACACTAAGTTTTTAAAAAGTGCAGACAAATATTTTGGTCCTACAATTCCACAGCTAAAAACCAGCTTCAACCTGGAGCTACAATGTATACTTAGCATTATGATTATTGAAGTATGGCATGAGCATGACAAAGATAATTCAAAAATAGCAGACTAAACACACCTTGTCTGTGCATACACAAAAGTAATCAATCAAAATACTAGTTACTTAGCCTGGTCAAGGTGCTCAGTTGGTTAGAGCATCATCCCATACACCAGAAAGTTTGCCAGTTGGATTCCAGGTCAGGGAACATACCTGGATTGTGGATTCAATCCCTGGTCAGGAGTCAACCAATTTCACATCAATATTTCTCTCTCTCTCTCAAAATCAATAAAAATTTAAAAAGTTGCCCAGGTTGGATAATACATTTTTTGTGGTCACTACGTGGTAGAGGATGTGAGACTACATGTTAGTGGGTGAAACAGGGATCTTGCCGTATAACTCATCTCATTGTTAAACAAAAATGCCTGGACTCACACACTATGTAATACAAAAGTGCCTCTTCTCATTTGTCACCTTTTAGCACACTCTGGTTTCCACCCAACACCTCCGTAGAAGCTCACATTCCAGCCCACACTCATGTCAAATTAGGTTCATATTAGGTTGATGCATATGGAATTAGTAGGCTAATTTTTCCAGTAAGAAGGTGTTGAATATTCACAATTCATGTTCTTAAGCCTATATCTCCACTTTTTTGATATTACCTTTCCATCACTATAAAAGAAATGGTTTGATATCCTAACCCTCCTACAAGTATATGCAGAACTACAAATGATCAGAAATTAAAAACAAAACAAAAAATGAAACAGACTTATGTTTACAGAGGCCAATGTAAGATGAGTGGATATTAAAGTTGTGGTAAATTTATAGAATTGAATACTACGTGGCCATAAAAACAGAAGAAATTCTTACCTTTTGTGACAGCATGGATGGACCTGAAGAATATCATGCTAAGTGAAATACGCCAGTCAGAGAAAAACAAATATCATGTGATTTCACACATATGTGGAATCTAAAAAACAAAATAAACTGATAAACAAAATAGGGAGGCACGATAAAAAGAGAGGAACAGTGTGGTATATCTACACAGTGGAATACTTTGCTGCTGTAAAAAGAAAGGAACTCCTACCATTTGCAACAGCATGGATAGAACTGGAGAGCATTATGCTAAGCGAAATAAGTCAGTCAGAGAAAGATAAATATCACATGATCTCACTCATTTGTAGATTATAATAAACAACATAAACTAATGAACAAAAACAGATCCAGAGACAGAGAAGCATCAATCAGACCGTCAAACCTCAGAGGGAAGGTAGAGGAGGGTGGGGATAAGGGGGGGGGATTAACCAAAGGACTTGTATGCATGCATATAAGCCTAACCAATGGACACAGACACCGGTGGGATGAGGGCATGAACAAGGGGAGGGCAATGGGGCATAAGGACACATGTAATACCTTAATCAATAAAAAAAAAGAGAGGATCAGACTGACAACTGTCAGAGGGAAGGAGGATTGGGGGACTGGATGAAAGAAGGTCAAGGGGTTAATCAAAAAACATATACACATAACACATAGACACTGACAACAGTGTGGTGATGGCCAGAGGGAAAGAAGGCTGGGAGCTACATTGTGGTGGACAAAGGTGGAAAAAATGGGACAGAAAGAGACTTTGTTGGGGCGATGAGCACATGACACAATGTGCAGATGATTTTTTTTGACTTGCATACTTGAAACCTGTATGTTTATGCAAACCAATGTCACCCCAATACATTCAATCAAATAATAAATAAAAGAAATGGTTTCTAAATGAGCATATGTTGCATTGTACTTGCATATTGGAATAACATTTTTCCTTTTCTTTTAAGATAGTTTGGGAACTTAAATTTATCTTTTTGTTTCCCAAAATAGTAACTAAACTTAACCATTGAGCATCATTCTTGTAAAAATTGTATCCCTCATAATTATATTCCTAATAGAAGAGACTAATTCACAAAGGGCTTTTTTTGTCCTGATAATATATGGGTAGAGGAAGCTACCGAGAACTTTATAAATGCTTGAAATACTTTTCCCAACTGATGTGTCCCAAGAAATGTCTTCCCTAAAGTGCTTAGACACTAGCTCTCCTACCTACTGGTAAGCAGCAAGCCAGATTGCTTAGTCTGTAACCCATATTTTCCTTATTTTTCAATATTGTAAAGAATGTTTAATAGCTGAGCGAAGCAGCTGTTGAGAGAGGAAATCTGAATCCCAGTAGCCATTCGAAATAAGAACTGAAGTTCTTTTTCCCCCCTTAATTTATCTTTATTGTTGAAAGTATCACAGATGTCCCCTTTGTTCTTAAAACTGCGCTTAGACAGCTGTACCTTGACCAACAAACTCTCTGAGGCCAAATCACTTTCTTGGATTATGGTCAAGTGAAAACAAAATAAAAAACCTTCAAGGTTTGTAACTTAGATTGGAGAAGGCTTTGAGAGAAATGAAAATAGAAATTGCTGGTCTGGATTCTCAGTCCTGGGTGAGGGGGAGTCTGCAATCCCAGCAGAGAGAAGAGCAAAGGATAACAAAGGCTATTTCATTCATTTCACATTTATTTTGTGACACTTTAAATCTGAAAATTGAGAGGGAGGGGCATGATCCCATGCTTGAATACACAAAACTTGTAGACCAATACAAGTTAAGAGCTGTCATTCAGCCCTGCTGGTGTGTCTCGGTGGTTGAGCATTGACCTATGAACCAAGAAGTTGTGGTTCTATTCCCAGTCATGGTACAGGCCTGGCTTGCGGGCTTGAGCCCCAGTGTAGGGTGTGCAAGGAGCCAGCCAATCAATGATTCTCTCTTATCATTGATTCTCTCTCTCTCTCTCTCTCTCTCTCTCTCTCTCTCTCTCTCTCTCCCCTTTCTGAAATCAATAAAAAATAGATTTAAGAAAAGAGCTGTCATTTATTTATTAATTTCCTCATTTATTCATTTCCTTAAAGCCCTTCAATCGAAAAGGGACATACAAATAATTTAAAGAATTATGAGGCATCTGATGAAAGGTTGCTCTGGAGGACTTAGAATAGGAAATGGGCTTGTGTTGGGTGATTTTAAGAAGGATTCAAAGTAATGCTTGTCTCTCTATGGAATGCTGCCAAGTAATGGAATGATCTATGTAGAGTATCGTAATCCTTATCTAGAAAGCAGTAAGACCAGCGAGAATCTAAAGATGTGATTGTAAAAGAAACATTAGTGACCAATATTAGCCAGGAAAGAGGGATTGTGGGACATTTGTTTTTTTACTTAGGCAATGTCATGATTTTGCCTTGATTCATCAGTCACTGAGTGGCCTTGTCTAATGTTGATGTGATGTGAAATTATGCCCAATAGGAAAGCAACAAGGCCGAGTTGTGAGTGCCAAGCACCCCAGCTCTCTGGAGCTACCTTTTCTTTTTCATTTATTCAACAAACATGTAATAAGCATCTAATAGGCTTGTGGCTCTAAAGTTACAAATATACATTTGAGTAGCCTCAGCCCTCTAAAAAGAATTGAAGTTTAATGTTATACACTAGAAACTAGAATTATATGTTGAGCAGGTGGCCCAACTGAAGAGAGTTTCAGAATGGTGGGAGAATTCAGTGGAAGTTCTTCAGAAGAGGTGGTATTTAACCAAGTGTCAAAGAGATGCATAGCTTTTGCCAGTTTCAAATAAGGAGAAACATTGCTGGCAGAAGTAGCCCCTGGAAACGTTCCAGTATGTGAAATGTGCTGTGATGGCTCAGCTAAATCTGAGAGAGGACCTTCCATGTCAGGCTGATGAGTTAACACCTTCTTATTTCCTCTAACCTTAAGAAACTATGAAACTATGGAAGAATTTCATACAAAGAAAGCTTACTGATACTTTTCTGAGTCTTTAGTTTATACAATGGGATTTTATGTACATGTAACCTTTAAGAACTAAATAAGATCATACCAAAAGAGCCAGTTGCTGAGCCTGGGGAAGGAAATGTTAGTCATGGAAGACATACTGGTTTTAAGGAGACAGAAATTACTTCATGTTTTCAGTAATTTGACTTGATTTGGAAGAAGGATAAAAACAATTGGGATGTACATATTAATATTAGAAATACTCTGGTTTTACTTTGTATTTTTTAAAATTTGTCTTCGTTGTTGAAAGTATTACAGGTGTTCCCCTTTTTCCCCCATTGATCCCTTCCATCCACAAATTAGTCATTCTTTCTTAACTTTTCATTAGGCTACCATTAAATATAAAATTTGCAGCATTTTGTTAGTAAAATATCATTAAGTGCTAGAAGCACCACCAAAGGAAGACATGGAAACTTCTCAAAAGGTCTAAAATAAGATCTTCTAACCTTTCTTTAATAATTTAAAAGGCATCTTGTGTGCTGATAAGGAAAGGAAGTAGATGACCTCTCAATGTTCTTTCTAGACTAGAAGTTGTATGATAATGTATTCTAATAAGTCCTTGTAGTTAACACAATAGGAAAAGACTTCTTTCTGAACTCTATGTTATTTAAATTATTTTTCTGTTGAATTAAGGATAATTTTACTTTAACATTAAATTAGGTGTGAAATTGGTTCTAAGATTTTTTAAGCAAAATGGTTAGCAATGATTTTTACATTGTTCTGAAATCATAAATATACTTACTTAATTTAGAAAAATGTAAAAATATTAAAAAGCCAAGGAAGAAGAAAACACCCATAATTTCTTCTAAATATGTTTCTGTTTAATAATTTGACATATATTCACCTATCATATTTAAAACATAAAATCACTGCAAGCAACATTCAACTCATATTCTTACCCAGATTCAACTCACCCTTCAAAGTCCCCACATAAACCTCCACTCTTTTAAATGTCATTGTTTCTTTTCCTCCTTATCTCACCTGCTCTCACCTGTCATCACAAATCAGTGTTTTTAGGTCATTTTACAATTCTGTTCCCCTCATTGACAATGAAGAGTACGTTGAGAAAGGACAGCATTAATTGCTTTTTATTTCTCCAACTCCTTTCTCCTCCCCCAAAGCTTTATGTACCATTAAATGCCATCCATGTAAAAGGGCCCACAAGTATGTTCAAGGAATAAAATGGTACAAACACTTAGGAAACCCACTTAGCTATCTTGTATACAGACATCAGAGTTGCAGACAGCCCTCTAAAGATAATGAATAGCAAAGTAAAGGGAGTCTCCTATAGAGAATTCAGTACAAAATAATGCACTATATTGTATTACATTATTAAAGGCAAAAATCTCACACAAGGACTTAATTCTAAAGCAAATAGATTTTAAGAATTTAAATGACTTGTAATTATTTCAATAAGTAAATTAGATACAGTGTTGAAAACAGTACATGTTTTAATTTTTGGAAAGGTAGATCCTATATGTGCCAGCAATGATTGAAATAAATAAAATATAAGAAAGTACAATAATGTCCCCATTAGGATTTTTCCTTTTGGTTAACAAAAAGAAACTGTTAAAAAGGAGACACTTAATCGTAGCACCTGAATGAGATCAATTAGCCTTTTAGGGAGGAAGCATTTGTTCCAGGGTGATCTTTATTTTCTGCCAAAAGATTCTCATTCTTTCCTTCTTTCCATTATTCAACATCTTTAGGGATAATTATGAAGTGCCTTGCATGTTGCTAAATGCTCTCCATGGTGGTAATACCTTTACATACAACATCTCAGTTAATCTCATTATAAACTTCAGGTAAGTACTATTATTATATGGATTGTGTAGTTGAGGAAACAGATTCCCAAAAAGCCATTTATTTATGTCACACTGCTAGGGAGTGTTACCGGGCAGTCTGTCATAAGAGCTGTCTTAGGTGATGCCTGAATAGAGGGCCTAACTTGATTCTCTCTAATAATATTTTATTATGGATATAATATCTATCACTAGCATATCCCACATATACATGTTTTTAATTTTGGGGGTGATGAATATGTTCATTATTTTTATTGTGTTTGTGATTTTACATACTTACTCCAAAGCTTACCAAACTTAAAAAAAATGTGCGATTCATTGTATTTCAGCTTATACCTCAATCATACTATTCAAAAATAAACTGTGAAACTGTGGCCCTAACCGGTTTGGCTCAGTGGATAGAGCGTCGGCCTGCGGACTGAAAGGTCCCAGTTTCGATTCCTGCCAAGGGCATGTACCTTGGTTGCAGGCACATCCCCAGTAGGGGGTGTGCAGGAGGCAGCTGATCGATGTTTCTCTCTCATTGATGTTTCTAACTCTCTATCCCTCTCCCTTCCTCTCTGTAAAACATCAATAATATATATATATATATATATATATATATATATATATACATACATATACACATATATATGTATATATATATACACACATATATATGTGTGTGTATATATATATATATACATATATATATATTAAACTGCGTATTCTTATATGAAGAATGAGAGACTGTACTTTGAGGGGGAAATACAGAGAATCTCAACCAGATTGATATGAATTAGTTGAAGGAAACCTTTTATTGGAGTAAAAGATGCTGATGTAGCACAAGGTCTGATTCTCATAAGTACACTGATTCAATTAATATGTTGTTATGATGATGTGATTGTTATTAGTAGCCCTAGTAGTAACATCATGGGCACCAAAAAATGGGGGAGAAAACAGAAATAAAAATGTTATTTACCTTCTTTGAGTACCTGCTTATTCTGGACATTGTTTTATACTGTCTGAAGGAGATGGAAAAGGAGTAGGGAGGGTAGCTAAAAATCTTAACTTTCAGCCATGCAACAAACTGACATTACTAATCCAATAACAGGTCAGGCTTGTACTAGATGCTGTAGATTCGATTTGTGCAGCTACAGTAAATGCTCTTATGGAGCTCCTTTATTGGTGTAATGCAGTACAGTAAAGACCACAAAGGAGAGCGTGATCCACTTCAGTGACTTCTGCATATTTTATTCTATATCTGCATGGTATTTGCAACTTATTTAGCAAAATATGCAAAAGACATCATTTAAAAGAGTTGTAACAGAAAAACTAGCTTAAACACAGAAGGTGCGAACACCCTCCTTCTGTGAGTGCTGTAGATTTTGTTTGAACATTTAAAATCATTTGAAAATGTGAACCATTTGAGTGTCTGTGTACTGAAATCTCTTTTCTTAGGGGGATAACATTGACTGGAATTTATTAGTATCTCAGAATCACGAAGCCATAAAACACCAGAGCTGGAGAAAAGAAGTCTGAAGTCATCTAGTACAATCTTATTTATAGATGAGAAAACTTTTAGGCTCACAGAGACATGAATTACTCAATGTCACATAGTAACTGGGAGGACAATCACTACATCCCACTGCTACTTCTTAGTGCTGATCTCCTCACTGTTCATTAGTCATTCACATTTATTAGTTAATAGGAAAATGTTATTGATGGTCGTTTGAAAAATGTTATATGTAATTTTCAGCATATAAAAACCATACAAAGCTGTTTGAAACCTTAAAGACTCTTTGACAAGATTATGTGGTAACTTTATGTTTCTTTGCCACAAGTACAACAAAACACTTAAGTATTTTTCAAACTGGTGACAAGTTGCAGCATTCACAAACTATACATAGGCTTCTGGTTCAATGGAGCAGAATCACTATATTTTACTATCAAAAGTCTATTAAAGTTATAATAAATAAATAACAATCCTGTATAATAAAAAGCTAATGTACAAATCAACCGAACGGCAGAAGACTGGTTGCTATGATGTGCATTGACCACCAGGAGGCAGACGCTCAATGCAGGAGCTGCCCCTGGTGGAGGGGGAGCACCACTCAGCCAGAAGCAAGGCTCACAGCTGGCTAGCACAGCGGCAGTGGCAGAGCCTCTCCCACCTCCAAGGCAACGCTAAGGATGTTCAACTGCTGGCTTAGGGAGCTTCTCTTGCCTCTGTGGCAGCGCTAAGGATATCCAGGGGAGCGGGCCTAAGCCATCAGTCAGACATCCCCCGAGGGCTCCTGGGCTGCAAGAGGGCACAGGCCGGGCTGAGGGACCCCCCTCCGAGTGCACAAATTTTGTGCACCAGGCCTCTAGTAATGATAATAATAATGCTTAAAATGGGAGTTTTGGGGACCTCAGGGGGCAGCCAACTAATGATTTTGACAACTTCTGAACTAGAAATCATATGGCTCATACTGATGTACAGCCCAGAAGAGAGAAAACTACAGCTAAAAGCATGCACTGAAAGTAGTGCAGATGCAGGGACAGGCCACCCTCTCTACCTGACAAAGCCTCCAAGTTTCTGATTTCAAAGATGGAAAACATGAGCTTTCAGATGGTAATGATAGTAATATGTTAGAGAATCCCATGACAGGTCATCCCTCCAAACTTTCCCTACTCCACCATACTGGAAAAATATACAGTGACAAGAAAGAGTGGCATTCAGCTATAGAACAATTCTGAAAAGGTACTATTTACAGAAGTTGGCTTATTGGATCAGAGATATCAAAGGCCATAAAATGGGTTTGGGAAACTCAGAACATCACATTTTTTAAGTATTAAGAGGTTAGACTTTCATGCCTACACACTTACCACCAAACAAAACCAGAATAAAACTTTCTAATGACATTTCCTGCCCACTTAGATAGAGCTCACTGTTCACTCTGAAATGAGAGAGTGAGAGAGAGAGAGAGAGAGAGAGAGAGAGAGAGAGAGAGAGAAGGCAGTTGTAAAAATGGCTTACATAGAAAGAAAGTAAACTCATACCAGCTCTAATAATTACTGACCTTGTCTATCATTTAAAAGAGAAAAGAATGAAAACTAATTGTACAAAAAAAAAAAAAGATTAAGATTAACAAATGGCTAGTTGTATCAGTCTGGATAGGGTAAGTTATACAACAACAACAACAACAACAACAACAAACAAAACACATGCCAAAATCACAAATGACAATAACGCCATCTTAAATATTGCTTGTTTTTGTGACATAAGGAAAAAGAGCTAATGCACCAACAAGTACATGCTCAACCTAAAAGAGACACACATTACTTGCACTCAAATTGCACAGACAAGTGCTAATCTATGTCCCCACTCACAGGAGAGTCTCAAGAATATTGATATGGGCTAATTAAATGAAATACTCCCAGAAAATGGCGAGGGAGTGAAGAACTTGAGTTGTTTAGTAAACAACACTAATGACCCGGGAAAAAACAAAAGCCTTGGAAAACAAAAGTAATTTAAAAATTCTGGTGGGGTTGCTCAGTTGAATAGAGCATCATCCTGATAAACCAAGGTACACCAAGGTTACAGGTTATATTCCCAGTCAGGGCACATACAAGAATTACCCAATGAATGAATGCACAAATAAGAAGAACAATAAATCTCTCTCTCTCCTTCTCTCACGCTACCTCTCTCTTTCAAACCAATAACAGAAAATAAAATCTCATTATTCTCTTTAGCAAGTTTGATTTTGTTATAAGCATAAAACAACATCCAGGTGTTATGCAAAATGACCAATTAGGGAATTAAATATTTTTAATTAAAATGTTTATGGTTCAATTATATAGGCAGACAGTTATCAAAGACACAAAGAGTGGAAAATGAATTTTGTTGATGTTGCAATTAACTATTTTGTGTGTGTGTGTGTGTGTGTGTGTGTGAGAGAGAGAGAGAGAGAGAGAGAGAGAGAGAGAGAGAATGAATTATCTATGAGCAAAAAATGATCAATCCAGATGTTTCAACAACCATACAATAGTAGATCCACAGAAAGCAAAACAAGAAGGAATAGAGTGAATGAAACAGCTAATGAACTTAACTAATTAACAGTTATTTTTTAAAATTTCTGGAGCAGAATAAAGTTGGAAATATTTACAATAAAATGAGTAAATAAGTTGAATGATAAAACAATCACATCTTGGCAAATCTTATAGAATTTAAGAAGGCCAAGAGACATATGAAAAAATGCTCAAAGTCACTAATCACCTGAGAGATGCAAATCAAAACAACAATGAGGTACCATCTCACACCTGTCAGAATGGCTATCATCAACAAATCAACAAACAACAAGTGCTGGAGAGGATTCGGAGAAAAAGGAACCCTTCTTTTTCTCTGCAGTGCTGGTGGGAATGCAGACTGGTGCAGCCATTGTGGAAAACAGTATGTCCTTTCCTCAAAAAATTAAAAATGGAACTTCCGTTTGACCCAGTGATCCCACTTCTAGGAATATATCCCAAGAAAACAAAAACATCGATCAGAAAGAATATACATATGTACCACTATGTTCATAGCAGCACAATTTACAATAGCTAAGATTTGGAAACAGCCTAAGTGCCCAACAGCAGATGAGTGGATTAGAAAACTGTGGTACATCTACACAATGGAAAACTATGCTGCTGTAAAAAAGAAGGAATTCTTACTATTTGCAACAGCATGGATGGAACTGGAGAGCATTATGCTAAGCGAAATAAGCCAGTCAGAGAAAGATAAATATCACATGATCTCACTCATTTGTGGAACAACATAAACTGATGAACAGAACCAGAGTCATAGAAGCATCAAATAGACTGTCCAACCTATGGTGGAAGGTGGGGGATGAGTGAGTAAGAGATCAAACAAAGGACTTGTATGCATGCATATGAGCATAACGAATGGACACAGAAGTGGGGGCGGTGAGGGCATGTGCCAGGGGTTGGGGGTGGCTGGGGAGTGGTCAATGGGGGAAAAAGGAGACCTATGTAATACGTTAAACAATAAAGAACCTTTTTTTTTTTTTTAAAGAACATTACAGTAAAGATAAACAAATCATTTCAGCCCAAATTGTTTGGCTCAGTGTTTGAGCACTGACCTTTAAACCAGTAGGTCATGGTTCAATTCCTGGTAGGGTATATGCCCAGGTTGTGGGCTCGAACCCCAATGGGAGGCGTGCAGCTAATCAATGATTCTCTGTCATTATTGATGTTCTATCTCTCTCTCCATCTCCCTTCCTCTCTGAAATCATTTTTTAGAAAACCCTTTCAGAAGTTTCATGTTGATTTTTTTAATTACCTAAAAGATATATTTTTATGTCTCTATTGAGCTTTCCATTAGCTACTCTGAATATTAGAAGGAAGTAGAATAACATGTTTAAAGTTTAAGGAAAAATATTATTGAAGCTATAATTTGATACCCTTAAAAATATTAATCAAATGTAACGGTAAATAAAATATTGTGCAATATCAATGTCCTCAGAATCCTGAATATAAAAAAAATTACTTGAGGGAACATATCAACAAAGAGAAAGGCATATAAAAATTTAAAGGCATAAGATTAAATAAATAATAACTATGTCATGATTTCAATGTTAAAAATCCAGGGGTGGTAACTCAGTTACAAACCCAGAATGAGTTAGCTCTGTGAATAATTTCTTCAAGAAGAAAATGAATTATAGATTATAAATTTTACCAGTGAGAAACTGGAAGGTCTTAATGATATAATGAAGCACTTATTTTTCTTTTCACAAAGAAAACAAAACAAAGGCAATTTATAAAAACCCAACAACCTTAAATAAGACCCATGTCTTAGAATTCCTGGCATTTGAGTTAATCCATTTCACCTTTGAACCTAAAATGTTGTCTTTCACAGGTACATCTTATCTAAGCAAATAAAAAATATCTTTAAAAAATCATAATATTTACTATTTATTGATTGTCCTTTTTTTTAAATAATCAGCTTACATGCAAACATGGAAGACAGAATTATTGTAGGATAAGAAAAAGTCTTAAATCTCAACCATCTATGGTATCTTTTAGTAACTTTATGCTGTAGGATCTCAAGAGAATTTAGCTAAACATGATGGAAAAAGTTTATTATGTAAATTATATTGTAATTTATAGAACAGCAAAAATAATTTTACTGACTATGCTTGTTAGAAGAAGCGGTTTGGAAAGTGAAACCTAATATATACAATTTCATAGGAACAAGAAATATGAAAAAGGGCTTGAGATTTTCTAAGAAAGCTGTCAAGTTAAAATTTCAGTTATATAGAGTTGATTTTTTATGGCCCCTGAAATTAAAGACTACACTAAGAAGACTATTTAGTATTCTGAGTCTATGGACTTTTAATTTTCTCACTATTGAACTGAAGATATTTGTGGCCTTAAACTAACACCTCATATTGCTATTATCAAATTTTATTAATCTAATAAACCTAATGAAAAAACACCATTGTCCTTTAAAATATTTTTTTTAAATTTCTTTATTGATTAAGGTGTCACATATTTGTCCTCATCCCCCCATTCCCATCCCACACCCCTCCCCACGGATGCCCCAACCCCCTGTTGAACTTAACCATTGGTTAGGCTCATATGTATGCACACAAGTCCTTTGGTTGATCTCTCCCCCCTCCCCCCACCCTCCCCTATCCTCCCTCTGAGGCCCGATAGTCCGATCGATGCCTCCTTGTTTCTGGTTCTGTTCTTGTTCATCAGTCTATGTTGTTCATCATTTCCCCTAGATGAGCGAGATCATGTGTCACTAGAGATATACTTATAAGAACTGAATGTGAGATGAGCAATAATAGTTATACTGACAGGCAAATGAATCAGTCTGTAGTGAGTTTCTTTCTGGACCAACAGTTCTTTTGAGACCCAATTTCAATGTCCACCAGTTCCTTATGTGTACATGTCAGCACTGACCCCTCAGCTCTGGATGGTGGACAAATGGTGGTAATGCAGGTCCGACACTCTCTGGTTTGGTCTCGGCCGGACCCAGGGGCACGGCTTCACCTGGACTCAGGGGCACGTGGCCTCACCCGGATCCAGGGCCACATGGCCTCACCCGGACCCAGGGGCGCATGGCCTCACCCGGACCCAGGGGCACGTGGCCTCACCCGGACCCAGGTGCACGCGGCCTCACCCGGACCCGGGACCCAGCCTCACCCAGATCCAGGGGCACACGGCCTCACCCGGACCCAGGATCCAGCCTCACCCAGACCTAGGGGTGCATAGCCTCACCCGGACCCATGGGGGCGGCCCCACCCGGACCCGGGACCCAGCCTCACCCAGACCCAGGGGGGTGCGGCCTTACCCGGATCCAGGGGCATGTGGCCTTGCCCAGACCCGGGACCCAGCCCCACCCAGACCCAGTTCCCAGCCTCACCCGGACCCAGGGGCGCGCAGCCTCACCCGGACCCAGGACCCAGCGGGGTTTCGTCTTCTTGATCCCAATTCCTGTTGGTCAATTCCCTCTCAACAATTCCTTCGGCCATTTTCTCAGAGCTCCAGGGCGGCTGCCGCAGAACTCGTTGGGCTGCGGGCTCGGCGAAGCTCCGGTGTGCCCGGTGTGCGGTGGCAGGCTGGTCCGGGGTCGCTGCATCGGCCCTTGGGTCTGCAGCGGTGGCCAGTTGCTGAGCGTGTGCACCTGGCCGCTTCCGGGGCGTTGAGATTCTTGAAGGACTCGGAGGTCAGCAAGGGGGGAGTCTCCCACCCCATGTCTCTCAGGGGCTCATCTGTCCGTGCTCAGCAGTGAGTGGAGCCGTCCCCTCAGCTGGAGAACGCCGGGGGAACTGCGCCGAGCACGTTCCAGGCTGCCATTGTGTCGCCTGAGCCGTAGTTCTTAAAGTTTGATCTTTGGGTCACCGGCATCAGCATCATCCCACGTACCCCTCTCTTTTATTCTAGTTGTAGAGCATCTGCTCAGCCAGCCCTCCGGTGGTTCTGGATGGTGTCTGCTCTGCTCTCCCGTCGTAGTCTCAAAATTGTTGTGGTAGGCAACAATCAGGCTTCCGCCCTATGCCTCCATCTTGGTCTTCCTTTGTATAGTTAAGTCTTAATTGTTGTTGGTGTCACTGGGAGGAATTGTCCTCCTGGCCAATTGTCCTTGAGGACCCTCGGTTTCTATAAAGGAAGAGTTGCTGTGCAGGAGACACGTTTATGGGCCGGATCTTGTCGCAGCAAGGCTTTGGCGCTCACTGAGTCTGCCTCTTGAATGTGTCCCTTATGCGAGTGGTTGAAATCTGGTGTCATCTCACACCGACCACTAGATGCCCTCGTTTCTGGGTCTCCAATGGAGTGTAGGTCAGCTACTGCCTGAGGCCACTCAGCAGGAATTACAGCAAAAACTGCAGTTTCCTCCTCCTGTCTAAGCGGTCCTGGAGCAGTCCGACTAGAACCGTAGTTCATCTGGTCAAGCTGCCACAGGGCAGGCCACCCACATGCAAAAGCCGCTGCTTGGAGCCCAGGTGGGCCTGCAAAACGTGCGGGGCGGGTCCCAGGGCGGGGCGGGTCTCAGGGCGCCACCAGGCCATGGCGTGGCGAACCGCAATGGCTGCAAGTCTGCTTTTTCTGCTCTCCATGTTTCTAAGCCCCCTCGTTCCGCACTCCAGCGCAGCAAACACTGATTGCTGGGCGCACCTCCGCAAGGAAGTTACTCCCACTCTCCGACACGAAAGCCGAGAGTCCAGCCTCTCCCCGCAGGCGTCTGGGTCTCCCGCGAGTCCCCAAAAGCTGGATTTCAGGGTGATGGGGAGCTAATCTCCCCTAGGGTTGGAAAAAAAGCCATACGACCCTTCCCCGCCACCAGTCCGACCCACGCGCCTCTGCACCTTATTCCTTCCGAGTTCGCTCTTTCCTCTTTCCTCTTCCCTCTTAGCTGTAAATCCACCCTTCAGCCAGCTCTCCTATGGTTCTGGGTGGCAGACGCTCTGTCCTCCAGTTGTATTTTTGAAATTGCTGTGCGCGGCGCAGTTCATTTATTTAACTTTGCCACCTTCTTGGTTCTCCTCTCTCAAAATGGCTAAAGGACTTGAATGTAAGACGGGAAATCCTAAAAATCCTCCAAGTCGGTGTCGGCGGCCTCCGGGGCCCTGAGGCTCTCACTGGACAGCTCGGCCAAGTCGGTGACGCGGATGGGCCCGACCTGCAGAAAGATGGTCTCTTCCTTCACTGAGAGCCGCTGCGCCGAGTCCGCGGCCGCCGCCACAGCAGCTACCGCGGCCGCCCACGAGCTCATGGCCCCGGCTGAGGTGCTGACTGAGAGGAGCAGCCGCCCGGCCTGGGGAGACGTGAGCAGGAGTCGCCATGCTCACCAGTCCATCTTTTAGTTGTATTTCCGAAACTGCCATGCGAGGCAACAGATCAGCCGTTCAACTCTGCCGCCATCTTGGCTCCTCCCTCTAAAATATTTTTTAAATTGATTGATTGATTTGAGAGAGAAAGAGAGAGAGAGAGAGAGAGAGAGAGAGAGAGAGAGAGATTGACTTGTTTTTCCACTTATTTATGCTTTCACTGGTTGATTCCTATATGTGCCCTGACTGGGATCAAATCCACATTCTTGGCAAATCAGGAAGATGCTCTAACCAAAGAGCTACAGTTGGGCTACTCATTGTCCTTTACACAAATCAACATTAACTCAGTGACAGAATCTTAGCATTTGAAAGAATCTTAAAGATTTTATCTCCTGCCACTAAAACATTAGATGTGGAAAATTAGGCACAAAGACACAGACAGAGGTTCAGATCTAAGTATGACATTTAGATTCCCTGTCTTCCTCCCAGTGTGGAAGGACTGCCTGTGTTCCCATTTCAGTGAATAGAGTCACCTGATCTATCTCCTCCACAGCTCTCTTCCTGACACTTAAGCAAGGTCTTTCAAATTTAGGTTTGAAATACAGGGTGGCCCCAGAAATGTATATACACTTTGAATGATTATGAAGTCAGAGTTTATTATCATACAGTTAATTTTCAAAATCTAAAGGAATCTACAGAAATAAATAACTTTTTATCAATGCCTGCTTTCAAACTGATGACCATTCTGGTACAGGCACTGCTGGTAATGCAAAGCAATGAACACAAACATCAAGAATCATTTTGCCAGTCAGAGAAAGGTAAGTATCATATGATCTCACTCATATGTGGAACTTAATGAATAAAATAAACTAATGAACAAAATGGATTCAGTAATATAGAAGCATGGAACGGGCTGTGGAATCTCAGAGGGAAGGCAGGGGAGGGTGGGTGGGTGGGAAGAGATCAACCAAAGAACTTGTATGCATATATGCATAACTCATGGTCACTGACAATAGGGTGGTGAAGGCCTGGGGTACGGGATGGGTCGGGCTAGAAGAGGTCAAATGGAGGAAAAAGGGGGACATAAGTAATACTTTCAACAATAAAGATTAAAAAAAAAAAGAATCATTTCGTTCAGTATTTATGTGCCCTCAGTTCATCATGTGGACTGTTACCGGTTTTGTAAACTTTATGTATCTCCATAAAAAAAGTCGAGTGGCACCTTAAGATAAGTTGTTTTCATTCAAATATTAGTTTGGCTTCACCAATTATTTCAAATCAGTTAAACCTAAAAAGGAGCAAAAATTAAATGAGTCATTAGCAGTTAAAATGTGTATACAATTTTTGGGGACAAACTATGTAATTCAAGTTTGCTCACTACTTCCCATCTTTATTATAGCCTCAGTAGTCAGTTAGTTGGTCAACAATTATTTACATCTGTGCCTAGTGTAATACCACCTACTGCTGTGAAAGCCAGAGTCCCTAGACTCAACTAGTTTACATTAAATTGGGAATAATAAATAATACAAAAGTATTAATAAATCAGACAAAAAAGTGGTAAGTGATATAAAGAAAATAAAATCCCAGTTTAGATAATGACGTTTTTTTTTAGTAATTCTTAGGGAGTACTTCTCTTAGATATTCCAAGAGTCCCCTGATGACACTTAAGTACTTGGCTTTGTCCTTGTGGTGTCTTGTTACTGCAGTCACTCCAACTAAGATACGGTGAAGACCTGCGGGGGCTGATAGGATGACCTGGAGAGTCCACCTTCAGGAACGGCACCATAAGGAGCTCTGCAGACATGCTCACCCGTGAAACAACCACAACTAGAATATTACTTTAAAAACCTTTTACAATCTTTGTAAGGTGCCTGAAGGCATATCATAGATGGAAGAAACATTTATTCAATAACATCTAGTAAATCTCAAACAGACCTGTGAGTCTGTGAAACTTGAGTCATAACCTGCTCCTACTCTCCCTCTCACCCACAACTGAGCATCACAGAAGCTCCACTCCGGGTAGGTGTGGCCAAGAAGACTGAAATCTCTCTCCCCAGCTCCAAGTAAAGGGCTACATACAATATCTCCGTAGGAGGGGAAGGAGGCACATTTTTAATATCCCAGCTTGTGTCACAGATGCTAACGTCCAAGTGAGTGCAGACCGGGGGTTGGAGTCCCTTCCACACTCAGCCTCAGCCCGTGGGGTACAGGCTTTCCCCATCTGTGGCAGAACATTGCTGATGAAGCATGTCCCCCACAGGTACCTAGGGGAAAGAGATTTCTCTTCATTGACTACAGTCACCATATCCGTTCTCTTCACTTTCATGCTCTATCATTGTAACTGGACTGAGGCACCCAAATACTTGTTGAAAAAGAAAATGAAATAAAAACTCTTTTATTTTCAATTACCTAAGTCTTAACCATCAGTATTGGGTTGAATATTTTTCCCCCAGGATTCATGTCTGACCTACAACCTCAGAGTGTGACCTTGTGTGGAAACAAGGGTCATTGCAAATGTAATCAGTTAAGATAAGATCAAATCAGAATAGGACAGTCCTTTAATCCAACATGGCAGATGTCCTTATAAGAAGAGAAGAGACTTGGAGACAGAAATTGGAGTTATTCTGCTAAAAGCCAAGAGACACCAAGGAATGCCAGCAAGCATGAGAACCCAGGAGAGAGGCATGAGGCAGACTCAACCTCTGAGCCCCTAAGGAGGGATTGACCTTGCCAACACCTTGATTTTCTCAGGACTTCCAGCCTGAACATTGAGACAATACATTTCTGCTGCTTTCAGCTTCCCAGTCTGTGGCCCTTTGTTACAGGAGCCTTGGAAACTAATTCCCCATCTTTCCAGATTCCACTCAAATGCTCTCCCATCCTTACAGCTCCCTTGATTGCCACTGCATTGAGCACTCGCAGAGGAAAATCTTCATCTTGTTCTTATTCGTCCCCTTGCTGTCTAGAAGACAGCATACAATAGGAAACAGTGTTGCTTTTGAAAAGATGATGTTTCTTCGCTCTGGAAGCAATCTTTTCCTCTTTTGAATGCTTGCAATGCTTAATAAAGGAAGACAGAGAAGTTGATTCAAGTTAGGGTCAGAACAAAATACTGACTCTAAGAAAAATTGTAGAACATAATAGATAACTAAAAACTATATACTGGATTGATATATATGCCCTAAGGAAGCATTAAACAGTGTTTTCCATGGTTTTTAAGAACTATTGGCAGGCTTGCAGGTATTGTTCCAGGAAGCACTTATGTTTTTCCAGGAACTCTTGAAACCTACAGTGATATGGAGTGGATGTCTAGTCCAGAGAACATCCTCCTTTCCTCCCACTCAGGGATGCGGGGTGTTGACAGGAAGAATGAGATTGACATTCCTCTTGTTTGGCTCTCTTAGGAGAAACACAGCTTGCGTTCCTTATGATCATTACAACATCTCACATCTGGAAGTGAAAATGGTAAGAGAAATGGTGGCAGGGACCCTCTCTTCTATCAGTGGAGGATAGTGATGCAAAATACTAGGTGAGAGCAGAAAGCTTGGTGTTTTATTTGCATTCTCAGAAAACACCCTAGGGACTGAAAACAAGAATAACCTCGCCTTTTTACTGTTCAATTTATAACAAAATACAATCATAGAAAATCTTATTTCTTTCCCTAGATTTCCTGTCTCAGTTTGCAGTTTCCTGGGAAGCTTATTATGACAAGAGAGACCTAGAGAATGGCTGACATTCTCATGAAAAATACAAACCTTAATGACACATTTTATGGTGTATGACTTGAGATGCTCATCCTTGAGTGTGCATTATACTCCCGAATCATCATTGTTTTGGCATCAAGATATGATTGATACTAGATATTACACCTAGTGTTTTGTCATCTCTAAGATGTAACTTTTAAGATTGGATTCTTTCAAACATTTACCAACTACACATTATTATCTCAGGAGGAATGAATATTTGGATAATTGGGAACTCTAAAACGTTGATGTAGGGATTTATGATTTGGATAAAATTGCCTTCTACAACATGAATTTTTGAAAGACTGGAAAAATTCTCACATCCCCAAAACACTCAGAATTTATGAAGTGTATCAAGATATATTCAGATTTATACTGAGGCTTTATTGAATTTTTCATTTAACAGAGTTGTGCCTCCTTTGATCTTTGATCCCAAAAGACCCAACCCAGCACACCACCGTAGCAAACTAAAACATGTGCATTTTCATGCTCAATGAAATGCAACTTTTAAACACTGAACACTCTTTTACAAAATGTCTCTTGTGAAGTTAAAATATTTTTAAAGAAGAGAACTTAAAAATTATTTTTACATTTTAAACAACTTTGTTGCTTCCTAATGTTTACAGTATTAATAATTCCACCATTCCCATCTTAACCTATAATTATTGTTCTGGATATAATATTTAAAAAAATGGAAGGGTTCAACTTTTAATTGTTACTTTACTTTATCAATAAATGTGTTCTTATCAAACTTCTGGGATCCATTTACCCAATATTGTTTCATGATTCAGATTATGTTGCTGAGTTCAAAATAGATCGGGTATCAGCCAAAAAGTTAGAAATCCCCTAGAGAGGCAGTTCTGTCTGTCATGATATCCTCTCACTTCTTCCTCCAACAAAGATGGATATTGATTGAGCTCATTTTATATGTGTGGCATTGCTCTAAGGACGGAATAGAATTCAAATAAGAAAGAGGTAGCACAACAGCGAGAAGATTAAATTTTTAGCATCAAGAGTTGAAAGAAGCACCTTGCCCCATAAGGCAATTTGTGTGTACGTTTCCTCTGAGTAACTCGATTACTAGTTGTAAAAGGAAATCAGAGGTGAAAGGGTTTCTGTGGCCTGAAAAGGCTACTGCTGAATGGAAGTGGGCTTGAGCTTTCTCCTGTCTGTGATTTCAGAACCAAAAATAAAGAATTTTTGGAAGACCAAACATTCTGACCTTTGAACTTCTGATCTTTGAGCTTATTTCTCTGAAATGGCTTTAAAAAGTACAAAAATGTTTATTCAGATATTATAATAAAAGGCAATAACAGATATCCCCCATTTTTTTTTATGTTTGCTTTATATCATTTTGCTTTTTTGAAACACCTACCTTAGTATCTGGTTTTACTAACCAAAAGAGGAAAAGCGAAAATGGTAGTCAGTGGGGTTTTTGTTGTTGTTGTTTGTTTGTTTGTTTTATTTTTGTAGAAACTATTATAGATTCAGGGGCACCTCCAGCTCTGAGAGTGGCCCCACCAAACCCTCGAGCGGCTTTGGCTCTGACTGTCTGTGAGCGCCTGTGCGTTATTTTCATTTATTTTGTGCATCCATTAGCAAGATGTGTCCTGAGGCATTTGCTTCTTTACATGGTTTCAGCTTAGAAAAGGTTTCATAGAAACGCTCTACTCTTGCATAGCAGGGGGAACCTGTTAATCACTTAGCCCCAAAATCTTGCACAGATGGCCGTAGACAATAGTGGGATACACAGGTAGACTGTGTTTCAGGAAGCTCCAAAGAACAAAAGCAGTACCAATGAGGCATGAACACTCACCTTCTATTTCCATTAGTGACTTTCCCATTAAGAAACTCATCACCCTGTGTCATAAATTTCGAGCCTGAGTCATATGTAGACAGTATCTCTGTAAGCAGTTTCCCTGGCCCCGGAAATTCAGGAGAGGCCCCCTGACACTGCATTTGGAGTGAGGTGAAGGTGGGGGACTGTGCTCACCTTACCTGGCTCCCCCACAGCCTCCACCAGAGAAATTTGGCTTTTATCTGACTTTTTTCATGTTGGACTTCTGTCTACTACTGTTTCCAACAAAAAGGTTTTGAAAAAAAAAAAAGTTTAACTATTGATCTATTCTAATACTTTCATTTTAAAAATGAAAAACATGAAAATTTATAGAGGTTAAGGAGTTTCACAAGGTCACAGCTAAGGATTTTAGAAGAAAATTAAAAAGAATTTAAATTTAATTTTCACAGTAGAAAATTTATTTTACATAGTCCCAATTCCTGTTAGGCCTATTTTTTATTTTCTTCTCATAAAACAAGACCATCAAAAGAAGTTCTGAAAATAGAAATATTGCTTTGCAGTTCAGTACTCATAAGTACAACTATACATACACGACTCGAAGATGGGCCAGTAAATAAAATCCAATTAAAATAAGTAAATGTTTTAGGAAATAAGTTATTAACATGCTTATTAGTGTGCATTCTGATAACGTTTTCAGCATGGGCGAAACATGTACTTTTGTATCTGAAACCTTACAGAGTTCTATTTATCAATAATTGGAAAAAGTCAGGTCAGTTAAATGTGATTTCACCTTGCATTTTATCTTACATTTCCGATGTACAAGATTCTCACAGGAATATATTTCTAGTTTGTTGGTATTTGACATAAATGTAAAATATAGTGTCAATTTCATACATATAGAAAACTATAATAACTCAGGAAAAAACTGGATCAAAAGATGCCTTTGGTTACTTTGCAAACAATGCCATTTAGTATGCCACATATTTGCAAACAAATAAAGCTATAAACACCACCCACTGGGAGACACAGAGTAGCTCTAGCTAACAAAGATGACTATGACCTCTGTAGTCAGACAGGCTGCATTGCAAACTAAGCTCTAAAACATATCTTTATGAACCTCTGTTTTCTCCTGTGTTTAATGGAGGTACAACACCTGTAAAGATGAGGCAATAATTAAAAGAAATTATTAAATACACATAGCTAATAATAATGTTCTTTCAACAAGGTACTGTAAACAAATATTAGGTCCAATTACATGCTGATACTAAGACCCAAACTAGAATCAATAGTAGCAATAATAGGAAAGGGTGAGGTTATATATTTCTAGAAGGAGGCAGATAAAAACGCCATACAATCACTTCTCTTGGTATTCCATCTACACTAATAAAAGAGAAAGATACAAATTGACCATACTTTCATGATGACCACCAGCCAATCAGGAGTGAGTATGCAAATTAACCCAACAAAGATGGCGGGATAATTTGCATACACAGGCACCGTCCCAGCCACTCCGGGCCTCTGGGCAGGGTGGGAAGGTGAAAAGGCAGCTCCAGGCCAGAGTGAAGGCCAAAAGGCGGCTCTGGGCCAGAGCAAAGGCAGTGCCGGCAGCCTTGGGAAAGAAGGCCCATTCTTGCATGAATCTTTGTGCATTGGGCCTCTAGTTAAAAGATAATAAAGGAATTTATAAAATGGCATAAACCAAAACAAATAGAATGGGAAAACAGTGATCTATAAGTAAAAAATTGTAATAGTTATTGGAAGATAGAAAGGGAGAAAATGGAGCATCAAGTGATGTAGACTGAACCTTGGCCATGTGCATAGGGCTGAAGCCAAAGAGGACGCTTGTCTACTGGCAGAGCTTCAGAGACACTTCACATTAGAAATCAGGCTACAATGTGGGCAAGAATGATCATTCAGGCTTAAATCATAGGTCTAATAGGATACATGGTGGGAGTAGTTCATTCCATGTGAACACCCAGAACACACCTGCAGTTTGGTATCTATGCCTAAACAAAATGCTCTTCTTTTAAGTATGCATTTAATATCTGGGGAGAACAAGGCCCCCTGAGGAGAGAACCTGATGTTATGGGTTCTCTTAGCACAGCTTCCAGCTTCACTCCTGAGCCTGTCAGTCAACAGGCCATCTATGAATGGTGCACATCCTGGTCTTTCTCCTGCCTCACACATACATATAAGTCCAAAAGGATCCATAAACATTTGAAGAAATTCTATAAAATGAGAGCAGTCCATAATTAAACAGAATGAAAGAAAAAGAATTTAACAAAATAAGTTCAGGGAAATGTAAAATGTTTATCAATAGACATGAACAGGATTAATGATATAGAAAAATCACAAGCTAGATATCCTACCTAATAATAGACAAATATGCAAATTGACCATACCTCCGACACACCCACAAGCCACACCCACAAGTCACGCCTACCATCCAATCAGGGCAAGCATGCAAATTAACCCAAACCAAGATGGCTACAGCCACAGAGAGCAAGGTTTCCTAGGTAACAGAGGAAGCCAAGCTTTCCGCCTGCCCTTGCCAGGCCTAAGCCTCCACTCAAGCTACAAAGTTTCAATTATAGAAGGTAAACAAATTCAAACAAATGGCAGCAGAATGGAGCTTGAGAGAGCAGGCCAGGGTTGCCGCCGGCAATAGGGGAAGCAAAGCTTTCCGCACACCCTGTCCAGGCCCACCCGCTTAAGGCAACAAAGTTTCAATTATAACCCCAACACAAATGGCTGCCGGCCTCGGAGGGAGCCCCAGGCTTGGCTCTGCTCCAGGCTACAAAGTTTCAATTGTAGAAGGAAAATAAATTCCAGATACCAGGGCCTCTGCTTGGGTTGCCAGGGGGCGTGGCTGGCCTGCAAACCACCACAGGCCCCTCGCTCAGGCCTCCCCACACCCCAAGGGAACCCCCACCTGATCCGGGTCACCCTTCAGGGCAAATCAGCTGGCCCCCACCCCTGTACCAGGCCTCTATCCTATCTAATAAAAGAGTAATATACAGATTGATCATCACTGCAACACACAATATAGCTGCCCCCATGTGGTCAAAGATCCTGCCCCCATGTGGACACAAGATGGCCACCACAAGATGGCCAGCAGGAGAGGGCATTTGGGAAGCACCTGGCCTGCAAGGGAGGGCAGTTGAGAAGGACCAGGCCTACAAGGGAAAGCAGTTGAGAGGGACCAGGCTTGCAAGGGAGGGCAGTTAGAGGTGATCAACCCTGTAGGAGAGGGCAGTTAGGGGTGACCAGGCCGGCAGAGGTGGGAAGTTGGGGCAAACAGGCTGGCAGCAGAGTGGTTAGGGGGTGATCAGGCTGGCAGGCAGAAGCAGTTAGGGGCAATCAGGAAGGCAGGCAGGCAAGCAGTTGGGAGCCAGCAGTCCTGGATTGTGAGAGGGATGTCCGACTGCCCGTTTAGGCCCAATCCGGGATCAGGCCTAAACGGGCAGTCGGACATCCCTTGAGGGTTCCCATATTGGAGAGGGTACAGGATGGGTTGAGGGACAACCCCCCTCCGTGCATGAATTTCGTGCACCAGGCCTCTAGTTAAAATTATAATTGCCAAAATAAAATAAACAATAGATGGCACAGAAGATGAAGGTGAAGAAATATCCTGGAAGATAGAACAAAAACATGATTCAGAAAATGAAGGAAGAGGTTTAAAACAAAGGGGACCTATTGAGGACATATAGGTGTTTCAGAAAGACAATAGAAAAAAATTATGGGAGAGAAAATTATTAAAGCAACATTTAAGAAAATTTTCCATATCAGAAAGGATTCATGAGCAATCAAATCAAAAGTATACAATAAAAGAGAAGCAAGATGTCTGAAAATAAAATTGAAAATCAAGATGTATCTATTTTAAATTGCAGAATTCTAAGGATAAAGTGAAGGGCCTACAGCCATCAAAGTAGGAAAAATTAGGTCAGTTACAAAGATATGAAATATAGAGTGGCCTCAGCATTTTCTTAGCAACAATGAATGTAGGAAGACAATGACGAAAAAAACCTTCAGAATTATGAGAGAGAAAAAAACTTCAACCAAGAATAGAAGATTTTGACAAGCTACAATAAAGTGAAAAGACAGGATAAAAACATTTTCATCATGAAAAGACTCAAATAATTACCTTTCTGCACACTTAGGAAATTACTCGAGGAGATAGCCTAGGAAGATAAGAGATTGATTTAATTAAAAGGAAAACAGACTCAAGGGAGCAGCAAAGCAAGTGCTGCGATGGGAGCTGCGTAGCAGTCCTGGAAATCCTAAATTGGAGCTCAAGGAAGAGCAACCAGGAGAGCCTTCTCCGGAAGAAAAGGGATTCTTTAAATGGAGATCTTAAAAATATTTCAAGGGACAGGGAGAAAGCAGTTTCCATGTACCTTGCTTAAAGTTGCAGACGTGGCCAAAACACAATTATGAACTAAAAACAAAACACAAAAAACCCTCTTTAGAAGGTGGGAATCGCAGGCCCTCCATGGAGAGGTCACGATGAACATAAGTGCTATTTCCTAATCTCTTCTGTAATTTCAGAAAACACATGGTAACATAAGATCATATATAAAGTAAGAACTTGACATTATTTAGTGAGATGAAAGAAAACACCGTAAAATTAAGCTTAAAACCAAACAGTAGCCATTGTGTCCAGAAGAAGGAAATGGAGAAGAAAGGGCCATCACTGTTGCTTTTCAATATGAGTCTATTCTATTTTTGTGGTCTTTATGTAGGAATTGCTTTGATCAAATAAACAATAAATTTAAATGGCCATTTAATGTCTCCAAGATAGATTTTCCATAAGTGGCCCCTGATAGACTTTCATGCACAAATGCTTTATCACTGAGTTGTTTCCGGAAGAAACCAGTTATACAGTCTTCTGAGCTAGACAAGGAAGGAAAAGAGCCAAACAGGGTGATTTCAGATGAAAGTGCCTCCTCAGGCAAAACCTTTAAGCTCTTACTTTGACTGTACACAAGGGGCTGGGCTTTTATACGTCACTCCAGGTTCCAAGGGGCTAAGCTAGGGGAAGATGAGAGGATCACAGCCTTCATGTATTTTTGTCTCTCAGGTGGTGCAGGCAAAGCGAATGTAGTAGCCCTTGGACAGTCATCTAAAGAGAGGCAGGTGCTTGCCTTTAAAAACACAAGAACAGTCAACTGGGCCAGGGTAACACAGAAAAGGAAAACAGGTCTCAGAGAGGTTGGTGAAACGCTGCTGTTGTCCCCTGCAGAACAGAGCTTGTCGGATTTGATAGTCTAGCAGGGGTTCATAGTTTAAAACTAAGAGTCTTGCCGAAACCAGTTTGGCTCAGTGGATAGAGCGTCGGCCTGCAGACTCAAGGGTCCCAGGTTCGATTCCAGTCAAGGGCATGTACCTTGGTTGCGGGCACATCCCCAGTGGGGGGTGTGCAGGAGGCAGCTGATCGATGTTTCTAACTCTCTATCCCTCTCTCTGTAAAAAAATCAATAAAATATATTAAAAAAAATAAAAAAATAAAACTAAGAGTCTTAGCCAGTTTTAGTAGTAATGGATCATTCTCCCATTCTCCCCAAACACATTTTAACAAACACTTATCAAACTCCTACCTTCTCTGTTCTCAAACAGAACAAGCCATTAAATTGTACATAATTTATTAAATGCTGTCATAAAAACAGTCTGTGAGAAATGCATTGGATACGTAGGAATAAGCTTAACCAAGGAGGTAAAAACTTGTATTCAGAAAACTACAGGGCCTTGAAAAAAAAGAGGTAGAGGAAGATATAAACAAGTGGAAGATTATATGGTGTTCATGGATTGGTAAAATTAACATCATTAAAATGTCCATACTACCCAAAGTAATCTATAGATTCATTGCAATCCCTATTAAAATACCAAGGGCATATTTCACAGATCAAGAACAAATATTTCAAAAATTTATATGGAACCACAAATGATGTGAAATGACCTCAGTAATCTTGAGAAAGAAGAACAAAGTTGGAGGGAATCACAATACCAGATATCAAGTTATACTACAAAGCCACTATAATCAAAACAGCCTGTCACTGGCACAAGAACAGGCATATAGATCAATGGAACAGAACAGAGACCCCAGAAATTGACCCAAGCCATTACGCTCAATTAATATTTGACAAAGGAGGCAAGAACATACAATGGAGTAAAGACAGTTTGTTCAATAAATGCTATTGGGAAAATTGGACAGCTACATGCAAAAAAAAAAAAAAAATGAAACTAGACCACCAACTTACACCACACACAAAAATAAACTCAAAATGGATAAAAGACTTAAATGTAAGCTGTGAAACCATAAAATACCTAGAAGAAACTATAGGCAGCAAAATCTCAGACATCTCTAATAACAATATGCTTACCAATACAGCTCCTAGGGCAAAGGAAACTAAGGAGAAAATAAACAAATGGCACTACCTCAAAATAAAAAGCTTCTGCATAGCAACAGAAGCCATCAACATTATGAAAAGGCAGCCCATTGTATGAGAGAACATATTTGGCAATGATACATCTGATAAAAAGTTAATATCTAAAATATATAAGGAACTCATACAACTTAACAAAAGGAAGACAAATAATCCAATTTTAAAAATGGGTGAAGGACATACACAGACACTTCTCCAAAGTGGACATACAGAAGGCGAAGAAACATGAAAGATGCTCAAAGTCACTATCCTCAGAGAGATGCAAATTAAAATAACAATGAGGTATCACCTCACACCTGTCAGAATGGCTACCATCAAAAAATCAACAAATCAACAAATTACAAGTGCTGGCGAGGATGTGGAGAAAAGGGAACCCTCGTGCTCTGTTGGTGGGAATGCAGACTGGTGCAGCCACTGTGGAAAACAGTATGGCGTTTCCTCAAAAATTAAATATGGAATTGCCATTTGACCCAGTGATCCCACTTCTAGGAATATATCCCAAGAAATCTGAAACACTCATCAATAGAATGTGTGCACAGCAGCGCAATTTACTATAGCTAAGATCTGGAAACAGCCCAAGTGCCTATCAGTAGATGAGTGGATAAAAAAGCTTGGTGCATATAAACCATGGAATACTATGCAGCGTAACAAAGGATTTCTTACCTTTTGAGACAGCATGGAGGAACTTGGAGAGTATTATGCTAAGCAAAATAGGCCAGTCAGAGAAAGACAAGGATCACATGATCTCACTCATGTGTGAAATCTAATGAACAAAATAAACTGTTAAACAACATAGATCCAGAGGCATAGAAGCACAGAATAGACTGTGGAATCTCAGAGGGAAGATGGGAGAGGGTGGGCTCATAGAAAGAGATCAACCAAAGAACTTTTATGCATATATGCATTACCCAAGGACACAGACAATAGCGTGGGGAAGGCCTGGAGTGGGGTGGGGGGAGGCAAGGGCAGGCTAGTAGAGGTCAATGGGGGAAAACGGGGACATATGTGATACTTTCAATAATAAAGCGGAAAAAAGAATATATATTAAAAAGAGAAAAGAAAGGCATTGGACCAGTAATGTGATTAGGTTGTGGCTTGGGAAGTTGGGGTGGGACAATATTTGGAAACATTTCTAAGAGGAGCTGATACTGGTGTTGTAGTATGAATAAATATTGTCTAAGCAAATAAATGAGAAAAGGTCTTTCCAAGGAGAAGTCACAGATGTGAGCCAGGTGCAGAAGGGGACATCTGGCTGAGCTTGGCACATTTTGGCAACTGAAAGTTCTTCAGAGCAGAAGCAAGCATCTCCTCATCAACCACTTTTAACAGGCCCTTTGCTAATGACAGGAAGATCTGATCATGAAAGTAGACCCAGAACAATCTCCAATGTATTAATCTGTTCATGTTCTTTTAATTTTTGTATGTATTTGGAATCAACATAATCTTGTAATGAATTATTCAACTGATTACCTTCAGATCCACAAGCGAGTTGTTCAGTCTATTTCTCAGAGAAAATACCCTGTGAATGCATCGGTTCGCCATACACAGTAGGGTGGAGCAAAAATAGGAAAGCATATTTCAACCTAGCATTGTCATTCACCTTTGGCAATTAATTATTATTAAAGACTGTAGCTAATTCTAACTTTTCTACCCTTGTTACTTATGAACCATATTGCATTGGGCAAGTTGTTTCGCCATTCAGAGACAAATGTTTTCCTGGTTATAAAATAAGAATATATGCATGTGTGTATATATTACACTCACAAAGTTATTGTATAGAAAGAAAACTCGAGACCATATGCACAATAAATTAACCAAAGGCTTGACTCATGCTAGGTGCTAAACAGATCACAGTTGTTTCCTTTTCCAGATTCTGGACCCTGCTCACCTACCATAACTTCAGGAAAAGACTATTTCATCATTGAGTTTTATGTTCCAGAAACCCTGCTTCTCAGAGAAAAAACTTAAGTTAGGTATTATAATTATTCCAAGTTACATAAGAATATTAAGAAACAGAGAGATTAAGTAGCTCTCCTAATGTCACATGCTGGATAGGAGATAAAACCTGGGATTTAAAATAGGTGATGCTGACTAAAACCTTGTGTGTTTGTGTGGGGTTTTTTCTATCACAACAAAGGTTATTTCAGCATCTGAGGTAACTGAGAATCAGCCACAAGTAATGCTTGGAGGTGAAGATTTATTTGAAATGTTTTCAAGATAACCTTTCAAAAGAGCAGCAAAAAGAAAACATTGGAGTTTATTTGGGCATTGGCAATACTGCCCAGACGAGCTGGCAAATGTGATCCTTTGTATTTTTATTAGGTGGTCAGAGTATGTAAACATTATACACAGGATAACTGAAATGAGCATGATGCTTCTATGCTGATACAGGGTGAGTCACCTTAAGTTGTTAAAGTCTTAGAGAGAATTTTACAGTCATGTCAAGTTGTTTTCAAGCTAATCCAAACCAGGAACTGCAATTTCCTGTGAGTCAGGATTATCTAATTCAGACTCATACCCTGAAAATTAAAAAAGGAAACAGGACTCTTCCATAGGACCCAGCTATGGAAGGTCCTGTGGAAGCTGACACTGACACAGTTAGGAGGGCAACACACTAATGGAGGAGTAACATCTGTGATAGCAAAAGGGAGGAATAGAGTTGGGCTAGGAGGGAAAAGTGTGATGCAAATATAACAAATTCTTTGCCAGCCAGAGGGGGCTAGTGAGCAAATATTAAGATTAATGGCAGTGAACAGAAATAACTATATTCTGTATCACAGTTGCTCCCAGCCTTTGGCTGAGGCTGCCCCACGGAGATCATGATCTCAACTCAAAAACTTAGGCACACTTGAAGAAGTTAATAGCAGGAAGTTGCCTGCTGACCACTCCTCAAAGTTGGACAACAAGTCTTTCCTGGAAGGGGGATTTGAGAGTTACATCCCTGTGTTTGCCACAATCCATCCTTTGTACCCTGTGGATTCATTTATCGGTATGCATTTCTATAACAGCTACTCATGGGGAAGAAATTTAGAAGGATGGTAGTGGCTTGAATCACATTCCCCTTCCCCATTCCAGAGCCACAACTGGTACTCATCTATCTTTTTCTTTATCCATCCTTTCAAGTCCCCATGCCCCTCAACCAACACCTCTGCTGGTCTAAGTAGATGGCTTACCTGATGAAATGTCGCACCTTCATTCTTGGTGGATCTGAGTTCCTGGAAACCATATACTTCTCAGGTTAATGTCCTGCACTTATTCATTTACAATAACTATTGGGCAATGAAGTACTGAGCAGCGCCCAACTGGATAACCTGTATTCCACACAAACTCCTTACTGCCCCTGTTACATGATAGCTGCTCTATAATTTTCTGCTGACCAGGTTCACTGATCTATTTGCTTAGCAAACCACTGAACCCAAGCCCTGCTTCCTGACACTGGAGTCCAAAGTGCCAGCTAGTAGTCATAGCTTTTAGTTCAATAGGATGTTTATTGTGTCTACTGGCAAGGGTGTACTCCTTGTGGATCAGGGATATCTAATCTTACAAAAATAAGAGTTAAGGAAATGAGAAGCACAGAGTGTCCTAGTATGGCATTGGAATTGGGTATGATGGTAATTGGACCACTCCTGCTTCCCAGACCTATGCACTATTTCTGCTGGAGATACAATGCCATAAAGAGTCCTTTAATTCCTGGAAGACAGTAACCCAGGTTCATAGAGCATTGCCTCCCAGCTGGTCTATCAGTTGCACCTTCAACATGCCATTGGGATGCTCCATCAGCTAGCTGTTTTGGATTGGTGTATAGTATCATTGGAGACAGCAAGGAAATCCCAAACTCATGGGCCTACATTTGCTCTTTCTTTGCCATGAAGTGGGACCAATCAGAACCAGCTGCCTGATAACACATCATAATAATATCATGTTATGTGCCTAGTTGGTAGTGTCTCTCATGTAAATGCTCTCTGCTGCGGACTAATATGTAAAACAAAGATCCTTGTACATGGTGTCTATTCTCATAGATCCATGAGAATGTTTCTACCCTAGAACTCTTTGTCTTTGATCTTCCGCTATTTCTATTCCTAGGCCTTTGATTAGTACACAAAATCATCTGTTACTTTTCATGAGTCTGTATATATTCTATTCCTGTATAAGTCTAATCACTTTCTTTTTCCACATAAAGTAGATGCCCAGGTGTAGCTCCCAAAGCCCTTCCCTGTGGCAAGTTGGACAATGAGGCTTTTTGTGAAGGATGAGCTTAGCTGAATATCTTCATGTCTGTCATGAGTGGATATTTACTATTGTAATTTACCCAGCATTTCTCCCCCCTTTTATTTGATAACAAGGTCTTCCTTTCCTTTAATGAAGAACCCTTCTTACCCTTTCCTAATAAGACTTTTAATCAAGTTGACCTGCTCTTCTTCTCCTTGGCTTACAAGAACATGTGGTCACACTGGCAAATACTCTCCCAGAGAATTTAAAATTAAAGGTATGGTAAAAGAAGTGAAACATTAGTTCTTGGCTAATTATATATATATATATATATATATATATATATATATATATATATATATATATATATACACACACACACACACACACACACACACACACATATACATACACATATATATATATATATACATATATATATATATATATATATGTGTATATATATATATATATATCCCAGTGCATGAATTTGTGCATTGGTGGGGTCCCTCAGCAATCTGGGACCCCTCAGGGGATGTCGGACTGCCAGTTTCAGCCTCGTCCCTGCAGGCCTGTCCCAGGGACCCCACTGGTTCCTCTGAGATTCATCAGTCTGTTCCATGTTTCCATGCCTGTGCACTGAGCGTCTGCCCTCTGTGGTCAGTGCGCGTCATAGATACTGGTTGAAAGGTATATATATATATATATATATATATATATATATATATATATATATATATTAAATATTATATTATATATATTGCACTGGTACACTGTTAACTGTCCTGCCAAGTCATAATGTTCTATAAACTACCCAAATATCTTTATAGTAAATTAGTAAATTCCTTTTCTGTTTCATGAGTTAACCAAAGCAAATTTCTCTTGCTTGCTCTGCAATCCCTAACTGATATGAAACTCTAATAATTGTACAACTATGCCTGAAATTCTAGGGGGGAGATGGTGTATTTCTACTAAATAAAAAAGATGTTTTATTCTGGATGGATACAAATCTACTGATGCACAGCTTGGTGAGTAGATGGCCCCTTTGTACTAATGAGAGAAAGAAACCCCTTCAAGAGGCCTTCTTGGTATTTCCCTTGTGCAGATTTAACCTTGAACACTTTTGCTTGAGTCAATTCTTCAGGTAATTTCTATCAGATAGCAGGGACAGATGCAAAACAATAGCATAAAATATTTTTGAAATGTAGAAATATAATGCTCAATATGTTATATACTGTGTGGTACACAGCTGACAGTGACTTTGAGCTGAGAGAATGGAGTAGCAAACATAAAGGTACTAGTATTCTTGGAAATGAAAGAAATGAGATTATTTCAAAGTAGAACAGAGAAAAGCTACATATGAATAAACTTTGCTTTTGAAAAGAGACAATGTATTTTATTCAATTGGCTCTAATTGTAAAGTACCAAAGTTAATCATAGTAATTATTCCAATTTCAGTATTGAAAGTACAATTAAAGAGAAAAAATACTCTATTTTAGAAGGACACAACTTTAACATAAACTTTCAAAGTTTATTCATATTTTTATTTAAAAACCTTTCTTAAATGCACAACTTTATAGAACTGAAAGCTTTGCACAATTCCTTAGATAATCTATTTGGCAAAATAAAAGAAGCTTGAATTAAAATGTTATGACTATATATGCAATGTCATGGGAAAAAACAGATGAAAATTTTCAAACATTAATGGATAATGCTGTTGACAGTATACATCTCCTGAATGTGCCAGAGGGAACATAAGGCCATCCTCTCAGTTTCCTAGCACAAGTCTTGTTAATACCCAGGAATATGGGATATTTCCACCAACAAGCATAAAGCAAAATTCCATGTTTCCCCAGGACAAGACCACCACTGTGGTAGGATCTTCCTAACAAAGGCTGATCCTGTGTAATCACTGGAAACAAAGTAGGATGCAATTAGTATTCCATGCCAGTTAACATGCCAATCAATTAAATGTTAAATTCTGGAAATGTGTTATTTACTTATTAGATAATTTTTTTTTTATTGAATACCTATTACAGTAGATAGCTATCAGTCACATATGCCATTTCTATTGGAGATTCATATGGTTTTCAGGTAGTAAAATTTACCTCAGCTTCTAGAAATGGAGCAAGTGACTAGATCTAATCCCAACAATTATCCTCCAATGCTGACCACAATTATCAATTCAGGAGGGCAGTTAAACCTCAATTGTTCTAATTTGGTTCATGTAAGAATAGTTAATGGGGAAATTTAAAAAAAAACCCCACAAAAAAACACATAAGAAACGACACTCTCTCTTGTTTTGGGCAGTAAAAGGCTTAGTATTTTTGCAGCCATGTATAGGCCTGGAAAGAAAACAACTCTGAGGAGATGAGAGTTAAGAGAACAGTAGAGAGCCCTGACTGGTGTGGTTCAGTTGGTTGGGCATCATTCCCTAAACTGAAAGGTTCCAGTTGATTCCCGATCATTGGCTCTCACATTGGTGTTTCTCACTCTCTCTCTCCCTTCCTTGCACTCTAAAAATCGATTAGAAAAAAGAGACAGATAAACAGCAGAGAAATAGATCCAAACTTCTGACATGCCATAAGCCTGCTCTATGTGTTAATCCCTTTGAATTCCTTAAGAAAATAAAATTATCTTTACATTTCAATTTCCATTTAATTCTATTTCTATATTTAAAGACAAAAAAATCCCAAATTATATGACATTAATACTTGAAATGAAGAGTGTTCCAAGAAGATTATCCTCAATTAAGATAGAGAGGAGAGAGGTTTTGAATTTTTCTCTATTCCATGTGAGAAATTGATTATTGTTCTGCATTGGTGAAATAGTTTACAAATTGTAGTCCATCTAATGCTCAGACATGGCCTTTCATTTAGCAAGGTTGCATCATTGGGGAACATGGCTCAAAAAACCAGCAAGGCATTACTTATTGCTATTTCTGGTGAATTCATTCACCACAGGATAAACTGCTTTGAAAACGACCTGTGTGAAAGGAGAAGATCAGCATCTTTACTAAGGGAGGCCTTTCCGTCCATGATCTTCAGTCCACGTTGTTGAGGGTTCATTGTTTTTACTTATTTTTATATATTTTTATTGATTTTAGAGAATGAAGAAAGGAGAGGGGTAGAAAGATCATTGATTGGCTGCCTCCTGTATGTCCCACATTGGCGATCGAGCCTGCAACCCAAGCAGGTGCCCTGACCAGGAATCCAACTGGTGATCAATTGGTTCATAGTCGATGCTCAACCACTGAGCAACACCACCCGGGTGGGATTTCAGTGTTTGTAGTGATTTCTGGATTTAAAGAGTTAGGTTTTCAACCCCCCAAGTCTTACATGACTTTTGACAGAGTTAGTAAAGTTAATACTGCAGCAGGTTTAAAACTGAACACAGGAAGAGATGGATCCCCAGAGCTTCCCCCAAACAACTTCAGCAGAACAATCTCCATTTGTCCAAGGGAACAATCACTTCAATGCAGGAAACAGCTGGTATACAGCCTCAAATAAAAGCTCAATTTACCTTGAACTTGCTTACTGGCCTACATTGGTTGATTTACCCAGATATAATTTTAAATTGTGGGTTACGGAGATAGGAATTCTTGCTAAGAGTGGGTTGTCCAGACAACCTCAGGACACGTCTTATAAATTTTATGATGGAGATGCCTTCTTCTTCCTTTGGATGACAGGGTTTGCCAATGGTATGTTTGGAATTGCTGCAGTCCTTTTTCTGCCAGGAGGAATTCCAGCCTGAATATGAAAGACAAGGAGAAAGAAATTGAGAAAATCTCAGGCAAATGGAGCTGGAGCACTGAGAAAATTCTACTTGGAGCTTGAACTGTTTTTATTTACATGAACCTATAACCAGGATATGTTTAAGTTAGAGTTGGGTTTTGGTTATTTGCAATAATAAGCATCCAGGGAATTGTGGATTAATTAAGAACACAAAGTGATAACACATTGTTTCTCTTCTACTACCTTGTACGGAAAAACATTAACAAGTGTTAAAAGACCACAATCCTCATCTATTGATTCCAAGAAGAGATGGGGGAGGGGAATAATATTAAGCTCTGTTAGACCCAAGTGTCTGACCTGCAACTAAAATTTTAAATTGAATTCAGACAAAAGTATGGTGAGTGCCAGATGGACTGGGGGTTTGGGGGAGATAGAAGAGGCTAAAGAGGAGATGAATGGTGATAGCAGACTTGACTTGGGGTGGTGAACGCACAATACGATATACAGATGATATATTGTAGAATTGTACACTTGAAGCCTATATACTTTTATTAACCAACTAGAGGCCCAGGTGCACAAAATTCATGCATGGGTAGGGTCCCTAGGCCTGGCCTGTGATCAGGGCCGATCTGTGGGGTGACTGGCAGGGCAATCAGGGCCCCCCACTCGCACCTGCCTTGGTCTGGCATCACCCACTTGCCGGCCCTGCCCCTCGCCACCGCCGCTGGTCGGGGCCTGCAGGCTGGGGGTAGCTCCTGCATTGAGCGTCTGGTCCCTGATGGTCAGTGAGCATCATGGCGACTGGTTATTCCACCAGTAGTTCTGCAGTTCAGTCAATTTGCATATTAGGGTTTTATATAGATAGATGCCATCCCAATAAATGTAATAAAAATAAATTTAAAAAAATAATACTGTGGAAATTAATAAACAGAAGTCTCATTTAAAATAGAATGATGGACCTAGAAGAGAGAACTCTCATGCACTTGTCACTCAATGCATTCTGCTGACTTCAACAGGAAGAGACATACCTTGCATCTCTGGCAAGAAGTGAATCTACTTTACCACCCCAGCAGGAAGAAGGAAAGATTCTATCTTGCCCAGTAATATCTCAGCCAATAGAAGACAACCATAGCTCAGCCAATGATAAGTCACTATACTTCAAAATTTCAATTTTCTCCAATGAACTCTTCCCTTACAACAGCTCTTCCCAAGTCCATTAAAAAGCATCACTCTCCTTTGTTTCTCTGGTTCACCATTAAATCGCCTGTCCTGAATTTCAAATCTCTGTTATAACCCATTAAACCTATTTTTCTGGGAAAATTCTAGTTGTCTATTTTCTTATAAGCTCAACAATACTTTTACTCCATAGAGCTAAATTAACTTTCTGATCTTCACCTGGAATCTGCTCCTATTCCCTGAGACCAGTGAATGTCACCACCATTATTTACTTTAGTAGTCAGAATCTGTAGATACACCCTTAATCCCTCCCTTTGTTTCATTCCCTACACATGATCTGTCACAAAGGCTTATAGATTTATTAACCAAATGGCACTCACTACTTCCCCTTCACTAGTTCAAGCTACAATTACTTTTCTTTTGATCTGCCTTTCAAGGTCAACACTTGCTCCTCCTAATCTAACTTTTCTAGGACAGGCACAGTGATCTTTCCACCACTCGAATATCCTATTGCTCTCAGCCTAACATTATCTAATGTCTTCTCTTTTTTATACAGAAAAGGACAAAGCTTCTTAACATGGCTGACTATGACACTTAATAGAAAGTGTGACAAAGTGTATCCATTTCCAGCCTTTCTCATCTCATTCTGCACCATGGTCCCCTTGCCTCACCAGCCTGCATGCAGTCTCCAGTGCTCACCTGTGGCTCCTGGGAGATCTTAGCCTCCCATGCTGTGGCCTCTGCCTAGAAGGAGATTTTGACCTAGCTTCCCCTTCTGGAAGAAGGCTTTCCTGACCTTATTGACAAGGCCAAATTCTTCTGGTATTTGCTCTAAACATAATATAATTTTCCCCTTCTGAGTCTTCATTATGTTTTATAAGTATGTATTTTTTTCATTTAGCATATTATTTGTTTATTAGTCTGTTTTCTCCAGTAGGTTTCAAGTTTCTTGAAGGCCAATGTATGACTTCTTTTGCACAAAACTTCCTGAGGCAACAATGCTAAATAAATATTTTTTGAAAGAATGAATAAATATATTCCAAGGTGATACTTAAATGCCAGGGTTCTTTTCCCAGCCTTACAAAGGGTTCAGCATTCTGGAGAAAGGGGTTGTGCGTAGATGATTAAAGAGTTCAGAGACAAAAGATAATTTTGAAAGGCATTGGGGGTCAGAGGACCTTCAGCTGAAGGAGCTAAAGACTCTCTTGTCTAAGGACCCCCTGGTATTTATTTAACACAATTTGTCCTAAGGCAAGGTGGAGATAATACACTTCAAAGGGTAGGGTATCAAAGGACATACAGAAGCATTGTCAGTTTGGGGAATAGCCTACAGCTGTTCAGGTGTTTGGCCAACAGGAGGCAATAAAATGCCCTGAGCTGTCTGGCAGCTAACAATCCTATTCAGGTTTGAGGAAGTGCCGTTTAGCCATTTCCAACAGGTAAACTACATGTGTGGCTCACCCTTGTTGAGCCCCCCAAGTCCCATCAACCTTTTGAGGGAACTCTTGTAATTATTACATGCTGGAATTGGTTTCTGGCACTTAAAGTGCATTTATTTTTGATTATTTAACAAAAGTTAACCCTGTGTAACTCCCTCACAACTTTATTATAAACTAGAGGCCTGGTGCATGAAAATTCATCCACTGGAGGGGGGTCCCTCAGCCCAGCCTGCCCCCTCTCACAGTCCAGGAAACCTCAGGGATGGGATGTGACCCGGTGATTAGGGGAAGGTGACGCCCCCATCACACCTCTGCTGCTGCCACTGCCGGCAGCGCAAGCCTCAGCCGGCCCTGGTTACCTGAGCCTCAGGTGGCCCTGGGCAGCTGGGCAGCTGCCATCCAAGGCTTGCCTGCACCTCAGGTGTCAGCTGGGCAGCCACCATCCGAGGCTTGCCTGCTCCTCGGGCCGGCCCTGGGTGGCTGGGGGTTTAAGGGGACTGGGGGACTCCAGAGGCAGGTGTGCAGAGTGACCGAACCCGCCTGGGGCCCTGGCCATGCCACACACGTGCCGCCATCTTGTGGCTGTGGACGCCACCATCTTTGAGGGCATGGCAGTCAATTAGCATATTCCCTCCTTATTGGCTGTGGGCACTGCCATCTTTGTGAGGGTGTGACAGTCAATTAGCATATTCCCTCTTTATTAGATAGGATTATATTACAAACTTAGAAGAAAAGTACTTAATGGGTTAACTGTATGTATTCAGTTTTGCCAAAATCATGATAAAAATGGGCTGCAGACTAGAGGAAAAATATGTTATTTTTCCCTATGATGTTCTTATGTGTGACAGAAAGATTGCTCATTTTTAAGTCAGAGTAGGAAAGTCCTAGAATCGTGTTGTACCACACAGTGGTTTACTAGTGTCAAAGAAAAACCACAGCTGGGCAGTTGTTGCAATAGGTAACAAGACCTCAATATAGAATGCCACTGAACTCTAAATACAACACGGATAAGTAGGAATTTAAAGCCAAGGAGAAGGCTAGGGGTCAGTGCAGGGAAAATTACTAAAAGGAAACATTAGGGGTAAAGGGGTATTTCTGGCTAAATTGACTTCACAGGTGTGGGAGCACTTGCTCCTCAAACCCGCACATACTTCTGAATCCTGCTCATAGTGCCAAGGGTCAGAGAAAGTTCCTCCTTTATTCTTTGCTCACTGTACTAACTGTTGGGAACTCAGGTCCCGATCCTGCCCTACTATGCCAATTGCCAGGTCCGAGCCCATCTGCCAGGGGCTGGACCTTCTTGGACGCCTGGTGGTAGATGAAGAAGCCATGAGAAGTTGTAGGTATATAAGAGAATCTTTATTATAGGAGCCAGTGGCCAAGTAGCCATTGTTAATAAGGAGTCACTCAATAAAACGGTTCTTCAAAGCAAAGTCCTATACAGTAGGTAGCCTCACACCAGCTAGGTAATAATACATCTTTCCTACACAGCAGCAGCTTCTGTACCCACAGTAGTCTCACATAACAACAGTCTCACACTAAGCAGTCCAGCTTTACATGGGAGGAGCCTCACCAAGCAGCTGCACGCTGTCGGCAAGTCAGTACTTTATACTACTTAGACAAAAGAGGCTTCTTTCCAAATAGTGAAATCAATCATTTGGGTTTCAGAAGGGCATGCTTTCAAAGTGCACAGATCGCTGCATCCTTACACCTGCATGTAGCATCTTAGCCTTGAACATTGAATAAGATTCCCATGCTCAGAGTGGCCTTGAGCATCTGGCGTACTCTGGATAGAATCCCCACAACAGGATTTTGCTGAAGGTAGGCCAGGTTGATCAAATAATATCTAGGGTGTGGTGGGGGGGGTCAGCTATTGGAGATGGAGGGGGGACTCTTTTTAAACTGACTTAACATGATTCTGCCCAAACTGGGTGATCCAGCTCCAACAGGGACAGACACTGAATGGTGAGACCTATAGGGCTTAGAGGAACCAGATTAAAATTTAATTAGGAGATCCTGTCAGTTTTTTTTTTTAAAAAAGCATAATCTTCCAAAACTTCGGTTTCTTCATCTGTAACATGGTCATGAAAACCCCACCAAACTCCATCTTTGCAGTTATTTAGAAAATTATATAGTGTCAGTTATCAAAAACTTCAGGCATTTGCAAAACATAGAGCCGATTCCTCACCATGTTTAAGCCCTCCAGGGTGACCCAATAAGAGGCAGACAATTTTTCTTGGGAACTGCAGGAGCATGTTGTTCTTATCATTGAAATGACATTTTTTCACAGCTGCCTATTACATCCACAAGCTTTCTTCCCAGAAAACTCTTGTAAACTTATTTCACCATGCCAGTCAATCATCATATTGACAGATAGAGGATAAAGGGACTTATAATCTCTTCCATATGCACACTAAGGAATTTGAGTCATGATAGAAAGAGACATTGGCTTTTCAGACATATATTTTTGTCCAAATTCTGCCGCTACCACTTAAAATATCTGTGACTTTGAACAAATCTTATAATTCTCAACCTGTTCTTCTGGGAAGATACTGGGAAATAATGGATAAAGAATCTGGTAAAATACCAGTACCTTGTTAGTGGATAGAAAGAGGTAACTATTGTTGTTACTGTTGTTATTATCATCATTATTATTATTATTATTAGAAAAGATTACCTTCATGAGATTCGTGATTATAGAAAAAGCCATAAATAGTAATTCTATGATGTAACTATGTTGCATGATTCTTTATGAATTCTTATATTTATTATTTACTGACTCATTCAAAATTTAATATAAACCTCTACTTTATATATGTAGATTATATATGTATCCCTCATAATAATCTTTAGAGAAATATATTTTATAATTTTTCTTTACAAATGAGGACATATTTGTCCAATTTAATATGAAGTATGTGTGTGATAAACTGGACTTCCAGAATATGTTGACAGCTATGGTTACCATTCTACAACTCTTGATGCATATCCCTTTACAAAACTTAGTCCTACTTTTAGCTATGAATTCATTACCATGGGGTTCTTCAAAGATGAATAATATAGGTGCAGTTATATGCTATGTGCTGTAGAGATAAATATGACACCTTGTCTCCAACACTCTTCTAAGCAAAACATGACACATTGTATTGCATTGCTTACTTGATTATTGTATGATAAGTATGATAATGCACATATACACAATGCATTAGAAATATAGACTAGAAAGTTACAATATTTGCCATTTATTCTTTGAGTATTTGTTCAGAAACACAACGTAAGTCTGGGATGGTACCTGTAAACTTGTTGATTTAACAAAATCCCTTAGTGACTTTTTTAATCAGCAGAACTCTGGAAAGATTTTGACAAGCAGTGCACATTAGCTTTGTACACATTAGTAGTTCCATAAGCAATTGTTAAATTGGATTGCCATTGAAATTTAATAGTGCTATGTGTGTTCATATAGATAAAAGTAGCTTCCATTATATAGCACTATTAAATTTCAATGGCAATCCATTATGAACAAGGTTAATTTAAGGTATGGAGGAAAATGATAACAAAGTGATAAGTTTAAATTAAATATTAATAAATGCAACAACTAGAGCAGCACATATTTTAATGTTTTAAAGAGGTGATGTAAGGGTCAAAATTCAAATTACTAATATGTCAACTATAAGAGAGGTGGTAAGTGAACCTTGAAGAAATAACCCCAAATCTACTAGTTATAAGCAAAATTTGCATGAATAATCTGGCTTCAAGAAACATATTATTTGGTTATATGAAAAAGTTTTATAAAAGGTAAAGAGTGGGAGTGAATAACATAAGAAGGAAAAAAATGGTAGAAGAGTATAATAAATTGAATTGTAACCCTTCAAAAGATATATCGACCTGGCACCTATAAATGTGATCTTATTTAAAAAAGGGTCTTTGTGGTTATAATTACACTAAAGATCTTGAGGTGAGATTTTCCTCTATTTAGGGTGGGTCCTAAATAAAATTAGAGATGTCCTTATAGAGCTGGAGGACACAAAGACATAGAGGAGAAGGCCATGTAAAGATAAAAGTCAAGATTGAAAATAGGAAGCTACCATCCCAGGAACCTGAAGGAAGAGGGGAGGGTTATAGGGATCCCCAATTTTGTAACCAACTGAGACAGAACTGCAGGTTGTCTGGGGACCCCTCTTGTGGCTGGCATCTGAAGTAAGGCTAGTCTTGCTGAACACCTAGCTCCTTCTTTGGTGAAATCTGACATTAACTCCATGTAGTTAGTGTTAGAATTGAAGGACTTGTAGAATCTATATTAATTCTGGATAGTTAGTGCTAAATTAAATTGAATTGCAGGACACTCAATTAGTGTCAGAGAATTGGTGTTAGTACACACTGAGAGATGCACTGTTCAGAAAGTATGCTCTGGAGAGACGGCCAAATGCTTGGCTGCACAACCTTTTTCTGAAGAGATCAGGGATGTGATTTATGGCTACAGTTAAGTATCTTTGGAGAAGCCAAGAATAGAAACAAAGTTATACAGGAAATATTTTTGCAGGACTTTTGTCTAATGGTATGGTCCCTGAGACAATACATAGGAGACCAACAATGTGTTTGAGGATATTTTATCAGCAAAAACATTGCCATATTTGACCAAAAGAATTGGAAAAGGGACATATTAATAAGACTTTTAGAATTCTAAAATATCATAGAGCTACTTGGCTTCAAATACATCCTAACATACAAGAAAAGGAAGAATGAGTCTAAGGGAAACAAAGACACAGGTTGGACCACCAATTGCTCAAAGGACAAAGCTTCAAGATAGAGGATTATTTCTCGGCCTTGGCCCTAATAAAATCTCTCCTGGGTTTTGAACTTGCTTGTTACCAATGACTCTTTTTCCTTTCCCATTTTCTCCCCTTTTGAATGACTATGTTTATTCTATGCCTATCCCTGTTTGGGATTTTAGAAATAGATAACTTGTTTTCTAATTGTCCAGGTCCACAAATAGAGAAGAATTTTGCCCCAGTATGGACCACACCCAGAAACTCACCTGTAACTGGTACAGATTATTGAGATGATGACATTTGGAACTTTTATACTTATATTTAGATGAGATTTTGATCTTATAGTTTATGCTTATGATAAGTTGGGACTTTCAAGAATATTAGAATGCACTGAATGTATTTTACATATGCACAGATGTAAATTTTTGAGACCTGAGGACAGATCATAATAGGTTGAATTGTTGTCCCTGAAAAAGCTACCTGAAAGCTATGAATGTAACCTTATTTTGAAAGAGAGTTTTTGTAGAGATATTAACCTAAGAATCTCAAGACCATCCTGGATATAGATTGAAACCTAAGTCCAAAAATAAAGTCCTTATAGAAGAGCAAAAGTACAAAAACACAGAGAAGAAAATCATGTAAAGATGGAAGAAGAGACTGGTACTATAGAATTACCTTCCCAGGAGTGACAAGGGTTGCCAAGAGCCACTAGAAACTAAGAGAGATGCATGGAACAGATTCTCCTCAGAGCCTCCGAAAGGAACCAATCCTGCCAACACCTTGGTTTCGGCCTTATGACCTCCAGAATCATGGGTAATATATTCCTATCATTTAGCCACTTTGTAGAAACTTGTTATTGTAGCTCAAAGAAACTAATACATGGGAACAAGAAAGAGAACTGGACAGATTCATTAGTAGTGCACTATTACACTACAAAGGCCCAAAGATTATTCCATATTTGTCTTCCCAGTAAAATGACCCAAAACAAATGTTCAAGCAGAGGTCAAGCCATCAATTACACCTTCCAGAAAAATAGTTTCTGTTCAGCATATGCCCTGGAAAAGTTGAAATTTTATATCTGTCTCTTGATTTTTGCACTAAACGATCAACTTAGATGCTTAATAGGTCATTGACATTTTTATTAGAAAGGACAACAGCTGTATTATTTTTGACACTGATATGAATAAACATTGACAAAAAGAACAAAAGAGGCTGAGAAAAACCAAAGAAATGCATCAAGAGATTTGAACCAAAGGGATGAAATAGGAAAGATATAATTAATAATAGATATAATTAATAATAAGTTTAATTAGAAAAAAGTCTTCTATGAAAATTTGTAGTATAGAAAACCCAGAAAAATACTGTAAAATATTTCTATTCAGAAAGAATCATATTTTAAAATTTAAATGTGGATTCTTTTTTTTCTTGTTGTTAATCCTTACCTGAGGATATTTTTTCCATTGCTTTCTTTTTTCAGAAAGAGTGGAAGAAAGGGAGGGAGAGAGAGAGAAACATGGATGTGAGAGACACATGGTTCTGCTTGCCTCCCACATGCACCCTGACTGGGACAGGGAGCAAAAAGAAACCCAGGTATGTGCCCTTGACCAGGAATCAAACCTGAGACACTTCGGTATGGAGACCAATGCTCTAACCATTTAGTAACACTGGCCAGGGCCAAATGTGGTGTCTTAATTCCCAATTACATGTACATTTTTTCTCTGTAACACACGTTAAGCATAGAGAGAAAAATAGAAACATGAAATGTGTGAAATGTAAGATTAAAAAAAAAATCAACCAAAAGGCCATTTGTTGTGAATACTAACACATACATATCCATCAGGGTAATAAATATTGCAGATTAAATTGAATAATGATTTCACTGTCTACTTGGGTTCTGTATGAGAGATACACATGGGGTTTGAAAGAAAGCCAGTATTTATAATTCAATATAAAGTGTAAGTCATAGTCTAAGATGGGATTTCTGAAATATCACCAATACAATAATTCACTACTATTTTCAGAAGAAAAATAAAAGCATTAGACACAACCAATACAGATTGAATGTTCACAGAAAATCTCAATTACAAATCATATTTTCCCCTGTAAACTTTATTTTGCTCTAAGGACAGCTTCAGAGGTTTTGAAGGAGAGAAGAAGAAGAAAAAAAGAAATAATGTTCACTATTTACTTAGAAGAATGCCATTGATTGATTTATAACTGAATCGGAAATTGATGACTTTATATATGCTTCAATCCACAAAGTCATTTTTTGGTCAAAGGTCCTATAAAGGAATGCTATTTGTCAAACCCCCAGCTTTATCTTGTTTGTCAGAAAAATGGTTGCAGAAGATAGATTCCAGTTACTTTTATAAACACAAATCTACAAATCTAAGACTCAAAGAAATTCCAAGCCATTGAGAAGTCAATGGATTTTAAGAGAAATTCAATTTCAGAGAACTATACCAATCTAAAAGAATCCCAAACCAAAGTGTTGGTTCCAAACTGGTTTCTTTTGCTGATATGCAATGTGTTTGCTTCCATATTGCAATGGAGTTGTGGTAGTGGTTAGGCAGAGTCTGCCAGAGATGCACCGATGATGTAAAGGAAAGTGGTGTTTGACAATACCAAGTGGTAATTCCTAACCAGTATGAATCTTCACGTATGCAATGGAATGCTGACCTTGTTATTTTAGTAGATAATATAAATAAAATGACAATATTTTTCATCCCTCATTGTAAAAAAGATGAAAAGAAAATAGATCATATTAACAGTATATTACTTAAGTTTAAATAAGAAAAAAATAGTCAAGCATACATCTATTTCCTTCTATGGGGAGTTTTTAGTAACACATTCTATTAATAAAATACTAAAATATACAAATTAAAATGGCATGCTATCTCTTAATATATGGCTTTACACAAAACTAGAAACAAGACATTGTGCTCCCTGTGCTATAGAAAAGTGATGAAATGATATGTTATTACATGGATTTGTGAATTTTCTAGTTGATTGTGTGCATGTTGTGTGTGTGTGAATGTGTGCATGTGTTTGTGCCTGAGAAATAATCCTATCTAATAAAGAGGTAATATGCAAATTGACCATCACTCCAACACACAAGATGGCCACCCCCATTGGTCAAAGATGGCCGGCCCCATGTGGACACAAGATGGCTGGCATGGGAGGGCAGTTGGGGGCGATCAGGCCTGCAGGGGAGGGCAGTTAGTTACAGGTGACCAAGCTTGCAGGGGAGGGCAGTTGGGGATGACCAGGCCTGCAGGGGAGGGCAGTTGGGGGCAACCAGGCCTGCAGGGGAGGGAAGTTGGGGGGGACCAGGCCTGCAGGGGAGGACAGTTAGGGGTGACAGGCCTGCAGGGGAGAGAAATTAGGGGCAAACAGGCTGGCAGGAGAGCTTTCAGGCATCAATCAGGCTGGCAGGGGAGCTTTCAGGCATCAATCAGGCTGGCAGGGGAGTGGTTAGGGGGTTATCAGGCTGTCAGGCAGGCGAGTGGTTGGGAGCCAGCAGTCCTGGATTGTGAGAGGGATGCTGATACTAAACGGGCAGTAGGACATCCCTCGAGGAGTCCCAGATTTGAGAGGATACAGACTGGGCTGAGGGACACCCCCCCACACCTGTGTACAAATTCCATGCACCGGGCCTCTAGTAAATATCATAAAATTAAAAAAAACTAATTACTATAATTGTCTATCTTGTAGCTTTTTAAAAACAGTGTTGTTAAATTATTTTTACTTTTTGTGTCAGATATGTTTTCTTTTTGTAATCATTAGGTAGATGGGGAAGTGGTATATAGGCATGAGTGATAGGGCAAGTGGAGGTGGTACTTTATAAAAGGCAATGGACATGTGGACATGCATGGCTCCTGTTGTGTGAATTGGCTTTGAAATACCAGCCTGCTCTGTGTGATGGTTAGTTTTACGTGTTAACTGGACAGGTCCCTGTGGTGCCCAGATATTTGGTCAAACATTATTCTAAATGTTTCTGTTAGGATGTTTTGAGATGAGTTTAACAGTTAAACTGATAGACTGAGTAAGTTGCCCTCCCTAATGTGAATGAGCCTCTTCCAAATAGTTGAAGGTCTGAATAAAGCAAAAAGGCTGACTCTCTCCTAAATAAGAGTGAATTCCTCCTGCCTGCCTACCTTTGAGCTGGGACACTGGGTATTTCCTGTCTTCAAATAAACTGAAGCATTGCCTTTTTCTGGTTCTTGAGTCTGCTGGCCTTTGGGCTGAAACCTTTTGTTCTCCTGGTTCTCAGGCCTGAAGATCGGAATTAGAATGATACCATAGGCACTCCTGAGTCTCCAGTTTGCCAAATGCAAATCTAGCTTTGGACTTGTCAGCGTCCAAATCACATGACCCAATTTTTGATGATAAATTACTGGATATATTAACATATAGCTATATCTGACATATATCTCAAAAATATCTCATAAGTACATATTTTCTGTATATTCATGTAGGTAGGAGATTATTTATCTATCATCTATCATCTATCATCTATCATCTATCATCTATCTATTCTATTTGGTCTGTTTCTCTGGAGAATCCTGACTAACAAACTGTGCAATCTAATTTGAGTAGTTTTTCTTGTTTGATTGATTTCTTTAAGGTACCATGCTGGTTGCATAATTCATTATAAGACTTTAATTTTGTTATTCTTCTTGCTATTCTACTCTCTCCAGAATACCTCATTTGGTTATTACCTGGAAGTCCCTGTTTAGTAGTTACTGCAATCAGATACCCTCCCTCCTAATTAGGCCTAACTCAGAATGCATTTTCTTTCTCTGAATGTATATATGACTAATAGCTTATACCGTACCTTTGATTTAATAACCATTCAAACTAGAAACCTTGGGCCAAATCTCACCTGCCACCTATTTTTTTTTAAATAAATGTTTATTGGAGTATAGACATGCCCATTCATGCATATATTTATGTCGGCTTTGCCTAGCAACAATAGAGCTGATTGGGTGCATCAAAGATTGTATGGCACACAAAGCCAAAAATACTGAGTATCCAGCTCTTTTTCAAAATAGTTTGCTGACTAAATATTAGTCTATTTAATTTGGTCAATTCTCTTCAGATATAAGGCATTCTTATTGAGAGAAACTATTCCATTTTCTCTATATTATTTGTTCCTATTGTCCCTAAAGGAGTTCAAGGCAAGGCATATGCTTAAAAATGGATGATCACCTGATTTCTTGACTTGGAGATGAGAAAAAGTAAGTAGAGGAGAAAGAAAAGCCAGGATATTAAAGAAATGTAATATATTTTCTTGGGTTTTAAGTAGCTGCTATGTTGTATTATAGTGAGGTGGTGTTTTTTTGTTTGTTTTGTTTGTTTGTTTGCTTTTTGTTGTTGTTCTTTGAAAGGACTTTTCTTGCTAAATGATGGGCTTTTTTTTTTTTTTTTTTTAGGGCAGAAGCACATTTTTTTGAATGTCTAATCACCAAGCAAGTGCAGTTTCTTGCTCAGAGTTGGTGTCTAATATATGTGTTTAAAGGATGAATGAAAACAAATAACCTAAACAAACGACCAAAATTCAGAAATGTCCTAAAACGATGTTGGAGTATAAAAGATCAGAGAGTAGATGGTTATAAATCAGGTCAGAAAAGCATAATATATTATACATCATATCATAAAAGGTGTGGTAAGATAAATTAAGGATTTCCATTTATCATTCAGGTGATAGAAGGACCACTGGAGAATAATAATAGAGGGTACTATAGGTCAACTTATGTTTAGATAGATCACCTTGAAGGGTAAACATTAGACTATTAGCATAAATGTTATTGAACAAGAAATAGAGAATTTGTCAGAGGAATACTATATGGCTAATAAAGCACATAAAAATATACTCTACATTCAATAAAACAAATAAATTTAAAAAATAAGTATATTTATTTTTTTTTATTATTTTTTTATTATTATTTTTTTAAAATATATTTTATTGATTTTTTACAGAGAGGAAGAGAGAGGGATAGAGAGTTAGAAACAACGATGAGAGAGAAACATCGATCAGCTGCCTCTTGCACACCCCCTACTGGGGATGTGCCCGCAACCAAGGTACATGCCCTTGACCGGAATCGAACCTGGGACCCTTGAGTCCGCAGGCCGACGCTCTATCCACTGAGCCAAACCGGTTTCGGCTTTTTTATTATTATTTTTTTAAATATATTTTATTGATTTTTTACAGAGAGGAAGAGAGAGGGATAGAGAGTCAGAAACATCGATGAGAGAGAAACATCGATCAGCTGCCTCTTGCACACCCACTACTGGGGATGTGCCCGCAACCAAGGTACATGCCCTTGACCGGAATCGAACCCGGGACCCTTGAGTCTGCAGGCCGACGCTCTATCCACTGAGCCAAACCGGTTTCGGCAAAAATAAGTATATTTAAAATAAATTTATAAAACTAAATAATTAACTGACCCACATATACACTGAGTGGCCAGATTATTATGATCTCTGAATGCATAATAATCTGGCCACTCAAGATATATATATATATATATTAGAGGATTAGAGTCCTGGTGCATGAATTCGTGCATGGGTGGGGTCCGGCCAGCCTGGCCAGGAAGAGGGGACATGGGCAGTTGGCTGGTCTGCCTGCTGGTCGAACTCCTGGTCATGGGGACAATTTGCATATTAGCCTTTTATTATATAGGATATACACTGAACGGCCAGATTATTATGCCTTCTGAGATCATAATAATCTGGCCACTCAGTGTATAAAACATGTAGGGGAAGCAGAATCACTTTGCCAGAAGTTCTGGGAATGGATGTGTGATGCAGAACTGAATGTCTCTGTAACCTCTACTCAGAGATCATATTTTATTCACATACATTGCAACTTCTTGTAAATATGTCCCCATAAGAAGCTTTAATAACTGCCACTTTGTAAAGCAGACAGAACTATAAATCTCCCAATTGATAGGGCATATTGATCCAGTTTTGTTTTATGTTTGAACTTTTCTACAGATCAGTTTGATCCCTTCACAATGGCAATGTCACAGACAAGTAGGATATGAAATAATCAAGAGCTGACAGAAATGTTTATCTCAGCAAATTTTTACATAATTGGGTTTTTCCAATTTATACACATTTATGCTTTTACAAACATATGCTTCTTACACAGAAGTCACATTCATACATGAGATAAGAGTAATACATCAAAATAAAAAGCTTCTGCACAGCAAAAAAAACCATCAACAAAATAACACAAGTGGCCACTGCATGGGAGAACATATTTGCCAATGATACATCCGATAAAGGGTTAATCTCCAAAATTTATAGGGAATTCATACAATTTAAAAAAAGGGAAGATAAATAATCCAATTAAAAAGTGTGCAAAGGACCTAAATAGACATTTCTCGAAAGTAGACATACAGAATGCCAAGAGGCATATGAAAAAATGCTCAAAGTCACTTATCATCTGAGAGATGCAAATCAAAAAGACAATGAGGGAAAAAAAAAAAAAAGACAATGAGGTATCATCTCACACCTGTCAGAATGGCTATCATCAACAAATGACAAGTGCTGGCGAGGATGCGGAGAAAAAGGAACCCTCTTGCTCTGCTGGTGGAAATGCAGACTGGTGCAGCCATTGTGGAAAACAGTATGGCCTTTCCTCAAAAAACTAAAAATGGAACTTTCATTTGACGTAGTAATCCCACTTCTAGGAATATATCCCAAGAAATTGGAAACACCAGTCAGAAAGAATAAATGCATCCCTATGTTCATAGCAGTGCAACTTACGGTAGCTAAGATTTGAAATAGCCTAAGTTCCCATCAGCAGATGAGTGGATTAAAAACTGTGGTACCTCTACACAATGGAATACTATACAGCTATAAAAAAGAAAGAACTCTTACCATTTGCAACAGCATAGAGGGACCTGGAGAGCATTATGCTAAGTGAAATAAGCCAGTCAGAGAAAGATAGGTACCACATGATCTCACTCATTTCTGGAATATAATGAACAACATATATTGATGTATAAAAATAGATCCAGAGACATAGAAGCATTATTGAACAGACTGTCAAACCTCAGAGGGAAGTAGGGGAGGATGGGCAGGTGGGAAGAGATCCATGAACTTGTGTGCATAACCCATGTACACAGTCAATAGGGTGGTGAAGGCCTGGTGTGGGGGATGGAGGGCAGGCTGGGAGAGATCAATGGGGAGGAAGGGGAATCTATATATATATTATAATTTCAACAATAAAGATTTAAAAAATAAAAAATATAAATAATCAAATAAAATAAATGTACAATGAAAAACTAAAAAAGAAAGAATAATACAGTGGAAAGAAAAAGAACATTGGAATCATGGAGTTGGATGTAATTCTCAGCACCATCAGAGTTAAACTATGTGATATTTGATTGTTAACTTTTCTGTGCCTCAATTTTCTCATCTGTATAATGATCATATCATACCTCTTCAACTATAGTCTTATATAATTACAGATAAGGCACATGTAGCCAGTATAAATAAACAATAACATTTCAGATAGAGTATTTGAAAGCATATTTTAAAATCTATTTTAAAACTATATCCACTACAGGATATAGCTTTACTAGTAATAAAACATACATATCTATATAACACATAGATAAATCAATTTTTATAAATGTTAACCCATGTATGTTTTCACAGAAAAAATTTCAATGTAGGCAGAAAGTGCTTGCCTCTTTCAAAAAGTCCAAGTTCTTTACTAACTTTATCTGCAGTTATATTATGAAAAAAGGAGAGCATGTTGAAACTGATGTTTCCAGTATTACTTATTTCCTACTCCTTTTTCTTTTTTATTCTCAAATGAAGAAAAAAATATGGGTTCTCTGGAAGCACTCCCATATTGTTGTTTTGTTTGTTTTTAAATTCACCCCATCATCCACATAGAGAACAACTACTCTGACTCAGTCTGTAAAATCTTAGCTTTTGAAATACCTTATTAAAACCCATTAGAATTACTTGATTTTACTTCTAACCTTTTGAGACTTTCTTCATATTGCAGATCTTAAGCTCCTATTTTCATGTGAACTAACCTTATTACATATTTTAAAAATAAAAATAAGTAACTAAACCTGATCTCATTAGACAAGTTTAAATAGCCACATAAAATGAAAATGCTCAGATTGTTTACTCACTTTCACTACCTTTAAAAGTCACTCTCTAATTATTTCTATTTTGTTTGTGACCAATTCCCCTAGTAGCTTGACTCCTGGCCTAATGATGAAGTCTGATTACCTATTCAATCCTTGTACAGACCTGCTAAATTTAGTTCAGTACTGCATCAGTCCATATCACTATGCCCTATCAACTACTTTTCAAGAAATATCAGCTTTTTTTTTTCTCTCTCACTGAGGGAAAATAAAAACTAAAGGACAAAAGGCATTATGGTGATTTGCTTTATAGAAGGGGAAAGTTGTTAAACCTGAATATAAATGTTATTTAAATTATAGTAGATTTATTTCTTCATTAGCCAGCACATGCATTTATGATGCAAGATTGTCAACACTCAAATAAATCTGTTTCTTGTTAAATGAGAAAAGTTCTTGATAATATGCTTTGAGTGCTGCAGCAATGTTAAATCACTATAAAAGTTCTTAAAACATTTTCCATTTTGTATCATCTTGTCATGACCTTAAAAAAAACAAAACAGTTCATTGACTAACACCAATCCACAGACAGCACTTGAAATACTATATGATCTTTAATAGCTCTTCTCAATCAGGCTTCTTTGTATAAAAGATAGAGAACCTCAAATGAAATTTGGTGTAGAGCAATAAACATAACACATTTATAATATTTTATTAACTAAATTTATTGTGGTGATATTGGTTAATAGGATCTATAGGTTTCCAGTGTACATTTCTATGATACAAGATCTGTATATTGCACTGTGTACCCACTACTTAAAGTCAAACTGTATTCCATCATCATACATTAGATTTATGTAAATTCAAAATGTTCATATCAGAATGAAGGGATTTAGAAAACTGCCATTTGTCCACTCTTTTTAACATTTCTTTGGCATCTGACTGCTTATCCCAGTTGGTTGGATTACTCTACTAAGGATGATGTTATTTATTTACTTTTTAAATAAATCTGATAACCTTTAATCAAAAAAAAAAAAGCATTGGTCTATCAAATGATAAAAATAAAACAATTAAGTAGTGAGATTGACATACTTTATTCAACAGAAAACAATCCAAGGACTGGGGAGCACATGGTCTCACAAGGAGTGGAGCACTCTTCCTGAGGAAAGCTTGGGCAAGAGCGAGTTTTTACAGCATTAAGCAACGATGCGGGACAGGCATGATTGGCTGGGATTGCATCTCTAACCTTACTTAGGAAGGTCATGGAACAAAGAAATATATATAGAGCCAGGAGTTGGCGTGGTGTTAGGGGATTGACTGACTGGATATCCTGTGTTTCTGCTCAGGCGGAGCATTTACAGGAACATGAAAATTCAGTGGGCTGGAGTGGCATCCACCACAGGAATGGCTACATCTTGGGCCTAGACATTTATTTCAACACTAGAAGCTTGATGCATGAAATTCGTGCAAGAGTAGGCCTTCCTTCCCCTGGCTGCTGGCACTGGCTTCCCTCTGGCATTTGGGACCCGGGCTTTCCTTTGGCTGCCGGCAGGCACCCAGGACCCAGGCTTCCCTCTCAGCCCCGGCTTCATCCGGTTCATCTGGAAGGTCATCAGAAGGACATCTGGTCTAATTAGCATATTATACTTTTATTATTATAGATATCATTTTTATCAACTCCAAACAACTTTTGTTCAATAATTCCTCAAGAAAAACATGCATGCCCTGCCGGTGTTGCTCAGTGGTTGAGTTTCCACCTATGAACCAGAGGTCACAGTTTGATTCCTGGTCAGGGCACATGCCCAGGTTGTGGACTTGGTCCCTGGTGGGGGACATGCAGGAGGCAGCCGATCAATGATTTTCTCTCATCATTGATGCTTTTATCTCTCTCTCCCTCTCCCTTCCTCTCTCTGAAATTAGAAAATACTAATAATCACTTAAAAAAAGACATGAATTATTGATAGTCAAAACTTGTAATGCATCTTACAGAAATTGTTTCTTTCTGGTTTTGAAAATGGATTTCAATCCCAAGTTCACCATTCTCTAGCCATGTGGGCATGAAAAATATTACATGCTCTGAACCTGAGCATCTACATAAGAAAAGTAGATATTGTATGTGGGATTCTTTTGTGAATTCTAATGCACATAAAATACTTTAATTTGTCTTAATATAATTTAACCAAAGTTCCATAAGTGGAAATAATTATTGAAAGAAACTATTATAATAATCAAATCTAGAAACTACAAAGTCAAGCATTTTCTTTCTTCTATACACTGTTCTAAAAATTTTTTTTAAAAATAAAGTCTAAATTTCTGGCTTTAAAAAAAATCAAAGATCTGGCAATATTGGGCCATGTTAGTACTATTGCATGGTGACAATGGTTGTAGCTGTCCCTTTAAATGAGACATATGTCCCACCAACCCTATTTTTCTGTATCTGGCACATTTCCTCCTTAGTGATAACCATCTTTATGACGATACTAACTTACCATAAACATTATTTCCATGTTAAAGCCTATACTTACCCAAAGGCTTCATGTAGTCAATTTTTATTTTTCTGGATTTTTAACTTGAAAAATGATTACTATAAATTTAGTTGATCTGTACCATTCACAGCAATGTTCAAATGATTGAGAACTTACCAAAATATTTTTTCAGGTTAATAATTATCAACAATTATTTATTCTACTTCTTCCATGTGCTGGTTCTGTATTAGGTCCTCTATACCTATATAATTTCTCTTATGCAAAACCTTGTAAGAAAATATTGTGGTTTTGTTTTACTTTTTCTTTTTTGCATAACTCACATGTTAAAAGTTTCCATGACATGATACAATTTTAAGGTTGTCTGATTCCCTAGTTCATGCTCTTTCCATATCCTAAATTACAAACAGAGAAGAGAGTAGAAATGGGAAAGAAGCAAATAAGTAGAAATGAGAAAGAGGCAAATACACTTTTAAGTTAAAGTAACCTTAGAGCCATTTGCATTGAAACTGTGCTCACTCAGTACAGAGGACTTATTTCATTCACAAATTCTACGCTTGACATATTGGGGAATGAAATCAAAGTCAAATATATGGTATTGAGTTCTGGCCAGGTGGCTCAGTTGTTTGGAGTGTCATCCAATACACTAAAGGTTGTGAATTCAATTCCTGGTCAGGACACCTACCTGGGTTGCAGGCCAGATCCTCATCCAGGGCGCCTAGAGGAGGTAACCAATTAATGTTTCTTTCTCACATTGATATTTCTCTCTCAAATCAATAAAACATATCCTCAGTGAGAGTGAATATATACTGCATTGATTTTATTATGTATTTTCATTCAAAAATATGAGGGCAATTATAATTAAGATATTAATGTATATATAAGCAATTATCTTAATAAATAAAACAAAATCAATAGAATTTAAAATATTTGTGTACATTTCTATAATCCAAAAATCCTCCGTTGCCTTTAGAATTGGCAACTCTACTAAATTGGCACTTAATATTTCTACATTTTAATATATTAATTATATATATATTAATATATATTTTTGTGCAATGCATATTGAAAAAGGATTTACTTAACCCAGTTCTTAGCTAATTTTACAATTCCAGGTTTTAAATTATTTAGTGAAGTCCTACAAAGATATTCTACTGTATGTGGCTTCCATTATTGTTATGGAAAGTTAGTGATTGTCCTTTGTACATTATCTGTCTTTCTTCCCCCTCTGGCTACCTTGGAATTGTATAGTTTCACTCTAATAGATATAAACTTTTTTGTTATTTAGTCTTCTTGGAATTAATTATAATTCTTGAATATTACTGTGTTTCATCAACTGAAAAATTCTCAGATATCTTTTTGAAATATGTTCTCTCACATCTTCTCACTATTATATTTTACTTGGATTCCAGTTAAATGTATATTGGATCTTCTCATTATATCCCCAATAGTATACATTTTATTTAGTATCTCGTGTTACATTCTGGGTCATTGCTACATGAATTTGTCAGTATACTAATTCTCTCTTTTACTGTCTTCTTAAATTGTTTTGTAACATATTGGTGTGTTGTTGTTTTTTTCACATATGCCAATTTGTTTTTGAAAGCCATGGTCATATTTTGTTATTCAGATATTACTTCTTTAAATACATATTCATAGCATCTGAATTCCTAATTATGCATTTTTTTTCCATTTGTTGTTTGTCCTTTCTGCTGACTCTTTCACATGCTGTTTCAATGAATTTATAATTTCTGTTTCTAAGCTCCTGTTCAGCTGATCTTTTTCAATGGAAATCCCAAAGTATCTGGGTTGAGCTTGACTTACCTTAGGGAATATTTGTATTTGCTTCTTTAAGTTTCTCTGAGGCATTGGTTTGCAGTCTTTGATGTGTGTGATAGAATAAAAGCTCCCCTCTCCCCCCACCCAAGATGTTCTTACCTTAACTCCCAGAATATGTGCATGTTACCCTGTATCGCAAAGAGTTTTGTAGGTAGGGTTAATTTTATAATAATGGATTACGCAGGTGGACCCAATGCAATTACAAGGGCTCCTAGAGGGGAATGTAGGGTCATAATAAAGAAAAGAGATGTGATGATGAAATAAGGGACAGCTAGGGAGAGGTTTGAAATGTTACACTGTGGCCGAAACCGGTTTGGCTCAGTGGATAGAGCGTCGGCCTGCGGACTCAGGGGTCCCAGGTTCGATTCCGGTCAAGGGCATGCACCTTGGTTGCGGGCACATCCCCAGTGACTGTGCAGGAGGCAGCTGATCGATGTTTCTCTCTCATCAATGTTTCTGACTCTCTATCCCTCTCTCTTCCTCTCTGTAAAAAATCAATAAAATATATTTAAAAAAAAAAATGAAATGTTACACTGTGGTGTTGGAGTGGAGGAGGGGCTACATGCCTGGAAATGCAAGCAGCCTCTAGGAACCTGAAAAGGCAAACTGACAGATTCTCCCCTGGAGTTTCCAGAAGAAACATAGCCTTCAACATCTTGCATTAGGACTTCTGATCTGCAGTGAGATAATAACTTGTGCTGCTTTCCACTAAGTTTGTGATTAAAACAGCTTTGTTAACGAAAAAAAACAACACATTGAAACCTGTAAAGAATTTTTGTGAGTTTATTTGAGCCAAACTGTCGACATATGCCGGGAAGCAGAACCTCAATGAATTGAGATAATGCTCCGAAGAATGGTGGGTTACATCTGTATTTATACATTGCAATCAAAGGAGGGACATAGGTGGGTTACATGAAATTCATTGGTGATGGATTAAGGAGGCGGGAGAAAGCAAAGCAGTGGGAAACCCCTGGGATTGGATAAAAAGTAAAATGATGGACACATACTTAGGTGAGTTCAGGAACAATTAACATGATAATGAAGGTATCTGTCCTGGCGCCTACCACATGTGGTTGTGCCCCAGGGGCTCCAGAATAAAGGGAAGTTACAAGTTACCCAGACATCTCACAGATATGTTATCTTAGAGGCAAAAAGGCAAATGGCTCAGTAAAGATCTAAGTTGATCTTTGTCAGGGAAAATATCAGCCTAGGACATGACTGCCCACTATAATCTGTTTGTAGTTAAATATTTAATTTTCAGACCATCTTTTGTGGTTATTTTAGGTCTCTGAGTTTGCAAGACTGCCACACAGGCCTCCCCTGAGCTTGTCAGGTTAGCATGTGGCTCCTTTCATCCACACATCCCCCTTTTGGTCATAAATCAATCCAAAGGATGCATTGATGACCAACCTTTTGGTTGGATAATGGAGTCCCACGGTGCTAGGAAGGCTCATTCCTAGGATGTCTCAGTGTCAGCATGTCTTGCTGAACAGGTGGACCACTGGGGATGGGGCAAGACCATAACCTTAGATGGCATTTAAGGTCGAATTATATATATATATATATATATATATATATATATATATATATATATATATATATATATATATATATATATATATATATTTTTTTTTTTTTTTTTTTTAAAGGAAGGTAAATGGGAGATTTTTTAAAAGGCAGGTAAATGGGAGGCAGTCAGATCCTATATGTCCTTGTTAAAAAGTATTCTGGATCCTTTCTAATTTTTGAGCCACCATGATCCGAGTCTTTTTGCTGTTTGTCTTACGTTTTGCTTTTCTGTATCTAATATAACATTTACATATTATGAACAAAAGTAACAATACTAAACTAATAACACTGATTAGGAACAGAAAATGTCTAATACTAGACAAGGAAAAGTCTAAGGGGAACAAGCATCCCAGCCAACTGAAAAACCCTTTACATGTATTATAATTTTTATTAAGCTAATCCTCCTTCATCCACTGTCATTTGTACCTTACGATATGTTTGGCCAGATGAATTAAGTCTCTCTACTATTTCATTATCTAGAAGCTCTAATTTTCTTCTGGCCAGTTAGTTCCCATAAAAATGGCTTCATGGGGAGGAGTTCAATTTCCCAATACATTGGTTTTTCAGTATCAATATTATCACAGATTTTATGAACATCAGGCAAAGTCATTCTGCCTATAATTTCAGTATTACACCATATTCTAGTATTATTTAATGTAAACTTGGTGATATTACAGTAAAAATTGCTTTTAACCCTTCCCAGCAAAAACGCCCCTTTCCCATATACTATATTGTTATTTGTTGGGGTAGATACAATAGGCCAAGACTGGGTGAATTCAGTATTCCATATGGATTGGGGGCATAACCATTCACCTTTCCAATTTTCACAAACAGACAGTGAGATGGGTTCACATTGTTTATTATTTTTAAATATGGCCCATATACTTCCCATTGGAAGTATTCCAGTATTATTGAGGATGGTCCCTATGCCAGCCAGTTGAACTACTGGGAATTTAAGTTTAGGATTTAACTGACACCTGGGCTTTTAAAACACAATGTCGTAGATCGCATTTCCCATTCAAAATTTTCCAAATTCCTGGAGAACCATATGAGTCCCATAAGTGTCTGGTCTGGGCTTCTGTAGCCATTATAGTTGGACATTGTTTCATAGCCACTTCAGATTCCTTGCATTAGCATAGACAACAGGCCCAGTTGAATTAGGGCACAGGCACGTTCCCATTGTTGGGTTTGTGCATGAGTTTTTATAGTCTGTCAAGTCTGTTCTATCCATGAAACTAAGGCTTTATTGTCTTTCCATGTTGCTTCCCACCCTTTTTCCTTCTTCTTGAAACAGCATTCCCTCTATATGACCTATTTGAGATAAAAATCCTTTTCTAATGAATGACATTCTTCATTAGCTGCAAGTTCAGCTTGTCCCAGGATACCAAGGCCAGCCCCTACTCCTCCAAGTATTCCCCTTTTGCTTCTTTTAGGGGGACCAATGTTGTTGGCTCCACCAGGAATGTTGTTGCCATTGGGTAGCTATGGCTTGGGAGCAGTTAGGGTATACTGAGTGGAGCCAAAAAGGTTGAGTTTCCCATGCCATAGTTAAAAGGGTAGAGATGACCCCCAAATGAGCTAGAGTTTGAGTATACCATAGGGCTTCCCACAAGTGTCCAGGATGCAAGGAGGGTGGGGTAGTTACAGACATATCTACCCACCAAGTGATGTCAATAATTTCTGAAATGGGGACCCATTGATTTCTTTCTAGTTTCACAGACATCCAGCCATAAGAGCATGGCTGGTAAGTCTGAGGACATGATATGCTATGACAGATAAGACAGGCTGCTGCAAGCCTTTTGCCATCATATCCAGGTGTTTTTCTTAGCTATTCATCACCCATCTCTATAGCTATACAATATTCATCCAGATTAGATCCATATACAATTCTACTAGTGGAATTATCAAGGAGATATTCTTGGAGGTATTTGCCTAAGGTGGGTCCTTTATAATAGATAGATAGAACCAGAAAAAGGGCTGGCAGGCTCCCCGTTGTCTGCTAGAACTCCTGACAGTGTGCACCAGCTTGAGGATAGGCCGGCGCCCTGAACTGGAATCAGGGAGGGCTCTGTAGGACAAGAACAACAACAACCAAAGCTTATATTGATAGTAGGAAAAGACCAATGTGTGGCTAACAAAGCATTAATTTCACTATCATACCTGATAATCAGAACATCATTGTATAGTAGGTGGGAAAGATTAGCAGGTATCCAAGTTAAATTTTCCATATCTAATAAAGGAAGAGGTCTGGGAAGGTAGATATTGTTTCCATTAGGGAACCATAAGGATAATAATAATATGAAAATCATTTTATGTACATTCAATCAATATCAATCAGATGATATAAAAACAAGCAATATTAGTTTGTGAGCATACAGGCCTTGTTGACGTCGTCTTGGGATAGCTGTCTGCCTCCGTGGTCAGCAGCTTCTAGTCCTTGAAAAGTCTTTGATCTCCGCTGCAGACGGAGATGGTGTCAGAGATGGGAGTAGACATCCATTCACAGTCAGGTGCCTTTTTTTAAAATGAGAAATGTGAATCTATGAGCTAACTCCTTTAAGTTCAGCTGCACATAGGGCAAATACTTTTCCTCTGTTTCCTTTCTCCTCCTCATTTCCCCTTGATGGCTGCCTCCTTAACTAAATCCTGTAGGGTATAGGTAACCCCCTTCTATACTGGGACCCCCATCGTCTACAGAAGCCCTTAGTTAGGAATACCTGGTAAGGTCCCCTCCAATGAGGTTGGAGAGAGTCTTTTATTTGGTGTCTTTTCCAATACACCAAATCTCCTGGTTGTAAGCCATGATCTTTGAAATCTTCGTCTCCCGGGAGCGCATTGTGAAATGAATCTGTTACCAATTTGTTAGTTCCTACAATGCAGAGTGTCTGCTCTTTACTTTTCCCTATATTCGGGAAACAAAAGATTTAAAAGTCAACAATATTTTAAACAAGATCATAAGACTAATTATCCTCAATTCATTTAGTCCCATAGTTGTTTTTGTTTATCCTGATTATTTGTCAGTAGTTTTTGAGTTCAGTTATTCCTTGAAGTTCTATAAATCTTCATCCAGTTCAAAATATGACCTGCTTAGAAGCCTGCAAGTTACAATAAGTCTGAGTCCTTTTCATGGATTTTTCTAAACATATAATATACCTACAAATGCATCAAAATAAAGCTGTCCACAAATGACAAAAATTTAAAAGTGGCATGGTTATAGATTTGATAAAAAAAATTTGCTTTCCTATAAAATATAACATTCCAAGACAACAACTTCTTGGTAAGTAATAATCCCTGTAAAATGACATAGAGAATAATATAAAATTTGTATACCTTTAGATTCAATTATAATTTCAACATATAAAGAATAATATGTAAGATTTTAAAATGAGGCACATGGCTTATTGCAAGTAGTGTATTGAGCATTGAAAATAATTCATAAACTCCCAATATGTGAAATGCAAATACCCAGAGTATCACTGTCAGATGCCCCCACAGGGAATCATGATGCTTGGCTTGCCAGTGTCCCTGACTGGACACATGCTACCCCCCTAAAGTTTCCTGTTTGAACTTGGCTCTGAGAATCTTTGCAAGTTACTTTCTGAAGCTGAGTGCCTTAACAACACATGTGGCCCTTGCTTTTGATTGGAGCTCAGGCTCCCGATTGGCTAATTCAAAGGGAGGGGTTGGCCCCCAGGGGCGCAGCAAGTCATGTGGCCAACTCCAAAATGAAGGCTGTCTAAACGCTTCTTTGACAGAAAAGATGATTTGTTTATTCTCACAATAAATAAGGAAAAAGCAAACTGAAATCCCTAAAAGATAGACAGCCACAATTATATTGCAGACAAACACATAGAAATCTCACCAGCTGTTTCTGGAGGTTGAACCCTGAGAGGGAGAGCAAGAAGAGCCCCCAAGATTAAGAATTCTTGGCAGCTGCTGGGACGTTCTTGCAATCTCTCTCATGCTTTCAACCCCACCACACACAACTAAGCTTCCCCAGAGCGGGACTTGCCTGTTCTTTAAATACATTAAACAACAACAAAGAGACACAAAGACATCAACACTCTTATACAGGTGCGCAGAAAACACACTAAAAGTTTACACCAGAGATTGTCCAGCATTAAAAATTACCAAAGCAGTATCTTTTGTCCCTGGTTCGGGAACTGCCCTTCTCTAGAATTTCAGTATATTCCCAATGGACTATTCAAAAAAATGGGTTGGGTCTTTTCTTGTTGCCTCTAAATCAGAGGCATGCTTCCTATGGGGAAAAACAGGGTGTAGACATTTATTAACTTCAGGATAGTTCTGAGACAGTCTCTAACATTTTTCATTAATTTCCATCTTATTGGGGGAAATTTTTTTTCTATGCTTTTTCTTAGAAGCTTCTAATTTCCAAATCAATATATGTTTCCCATATACTCATTCAGTTTAATTTCAGAGCCGGCATTTTCTAATTTCTGCATGCAAAATATTAACATAGGTACCTCAAACAAACTGCATTTTTGGCCATTCCTCAGTTAATATTTTCTAGTTAAATCTTCTCATTTCTGTAAAGTACTTGCAAATAAAGGCTTCTTATCAGGAGTATTAAATGAGGGCTGGGGTCGTGGGAGCTTCTGGCCTTGGAGGCACAGTTTCCCATGTTAAATTTTCTTTTTATTTTTGGATATCGGTAGTCTGAATAAACTTTAGACATGTTATGTAGTGGGTCAAATGTGGCCTCAGTTTCTCTCCAGGCTGTCTAAAACCACAGGAAAGTTTTGGGGCCCGGGCAGACCAAACCTTCTGGTGGCCCCCTAGATAAGCAATTACAGTTGCGTCGGGACTTCCAAATGGGGCTCCTGCATTTCTGACACCTCCACAAAGATTCTTTGTCACCTAAGAACACCCCAGAATTGGACTATTCTTAAAAAAAAAAAAAAATGTTGCCCCTTTATCTTAGGAGCTAAATGAATTTAGCTCATTTATACGGCGAAGGTTACTTTTGCTCAGACTCTCAGCAATTCCAATTGAAAAGCCAAAATCAAAACCAGCCACCCATTTTTTCCTCCAGTCCTGCCTTAGCCTGGGTTCTGTCAACCCTTAACCTGGGTTCTGTCAACCCTGGTTCTACCTCGAAGATTTTAAAACACAGCTCAAATAAAGTCAGACCCTCTACCAAAGGTCCTGGATCCAAGAGACAACTCACCCACATTCACCCAATGGGCGGAGAACCGGCGGGCTCAATGGGCCCTTTGCTGGATCCTAGCACCAAGTCCAAGTCCAAGGGATGATCCCGGGTAAGTTTTCTTTGGAATCCTGCCGCGACTACGCCAAGTAATGTTAACGAAAAACATCATTGAAACCTGTAAAGAATTTTTGTGAGTTTATTTGAGCCAAACTGTCGACATATGCTGGGAAGCAGAACCTCAATGAATTGAGATAATGCTCCGAAGAATGGCAGGTTACATCTGTATTTATACATTGCAATCAAAGGAGGGACATAGGTGGGTTACATGAAATTCATTGGTGATGGATTAAGGAGGCGGGAGAAAGCAAAGCAGTGGGAAACCCCTGGGATTGGATAAAAAGTAAAATGATGGACACATACTTAGGTGAGTTCAGGAACAATTAACATGATAATGAAGGAATTTGTGGTATCTGTCCTGGTGCCCACTACATGTGGTTGTGCCCCAGGGGCTCCAGAATAAAGGGAAGTTACAAGTTACCCAGACATCTCACAGATATGTTATCTTAGAGGCAAAAAGGCAAATGGCTCAGTAAAGATCTAAGTTGATCTTTCTCAGGGAAAATATCGGCCTAAGACATGACTGCCCACTATAATCTGTAGTTAAATATTTAATTTTCAGACCATCTTTTGTGGTTATTTTAGGTCTCTGAGTTTGCAAGACTGCCACACAGGCCTCCCCTGAGCTTGTCAGGTTAGCATGTGGCTCCTTTCGTCCACAGCTTGTTCCACTAAATTTATTAAAGCAGCAAAACAAGGAGCATGCAAATCACCTTGGGATCATATTAAACACAAAAGAATCCAGTAGGAAGTCTAGGAAGGAATAAGAGTTTTTGTATGTCTAACAAGTTGCCCAGGTGATGCAGATGCTGCTGTGTGTTGTGGACCATACTCAGAGTATCAGGAATCTAGAGTAAAATCAGTCTGAGCACACAGTAAATAAAATTATCTACATAAGTTTTCAAAAACGATGCAGGTCTTTGAAGTTCAAACCTCAAACACCATGTGAAGGCAAAGTTTTCTTAGCACAAACTTTATTGTAGATAAGGTCCCTAAGTTTGTGGAAAGATCTCATTTTATTTCCCTCCTGATGTAAACACATTGACTTGTCTCTGTCTCCTGAAGAGGCCTTAAAATCCAAGGCATTACATTTATGGCATAAGCAAATACATGCACGAAAACCTTTATCTAATTTCTTATTTACTTTGCTGGTCCACTCCTCTGTTTTTTTGTTTGTTTGTTTTTTTGTGGGTTTTTTGTTTTGTTTTGTTTTTTTGGCCTTTATACTTTCTTATTATTTCAGATATGCATTTATGAGGATATTTGTTGCATTTTATCCAAGATTCCTAGTTAGTTTTTTTACAAGAGGTTTTTTTTGAATGTTTAATCAGTCTGCTATAATCCTAGAAATAGAAGTCTTCATCCCTACTTGCATTTCTTAATAAATATCTTCTTAATGATTTCTGTTTGCTTTTAGGTGATTCTTGCCACTCAGATCAATTAAGTGCTAATTAAAACCTTTATGTTGTAAATAATAGTTAATAGTGGTTTTGAGGAGTAAAAGTCAATATCAGAGAATACAAGTGGTTAATACAATTAATGTTGTGTATGTGTATTGCTTTACGTATTTGGACTAAAACAAGAGAAGTCAGTGAGAAAATCAGGGTAATAATCTACATTTTCTGTTAATTTTTAATCACTAACTTAAATCTTTGTAGATTAAATGAGCAACAGACTTTATATATATTAATTAGTTCAGTTGATTTTCACAACTTTATAGGGTAAGTAAGGATCATCCTAATTTTAGACATGAAAAAACTGAAACTCAATATGATTAAAAAAAAAAATACTCTGGAGAGTCTTTCTAGAAATGTGAGTAGGAACTTATACATTTCAGATAACAATGATCTTTTTTATGAACCTGGTTGTGCCAAGATCAGAAGCTAAAATTTTTCTACAGCTTGAAAGGTAGAGTCAGTAGTGTGCTTCCAGTTGTAAAGCTGCGTAACGGACCAAGCCAGGCCGGAAGGAGCTTTTAGGCACTACCCCTGGACGTCAATTACCACCCCAACAGGAAGAAACACCACTTATGGACTCCAACAGGAGTCAGACCTTCAGTCCCAACAGGATGCATCTCTACTTCAACATCACAGCAGGAAGAGGGAAGATTTCCCCTTTTCCCAGCAACAAGCCCGGGCATTGGGAACCATTGTAACTCACTAAATAAGAATTCATCACTATTATGAAGTCTTGCTTTCCTCCAATGACTTTAATTGACAGCACCTCCCCTTTCAACTTTTTATTCTTTTTCTCTGTAAAGAAGCATTCCTTTTCTTTGTTTGCTGTACTTGCATAGAGTTTTTGCTATGCTTGTCGAGAATTGCAATTCTCTGCTATTCCCAAATAAAACAAGTTTTGTTGGTAAAAATAACTGCCTGTTTTATTTTTAAAATCATAAAGGTCTTTCTCATACCAAGATTATGCTCTTTTCACTGATCTGTATTTGGTATAAAGCCATCCAAATACAGACTTACCATTGACTTTGGGTGCTGTGTGGAATTCTACTTAAAGGTGACTTATGCAGACTGATGGTCTCTTTCATATACTGCCAGTTGAAAAAACAATTGGGACAAATATTTAAGAAAATGATATGGCAAAAGCAAAATTATATATTATGTCTATACATGTGCAAATGAGAACTTTTTTAATGTATACACACACACATAGAAACACAAACACATACTGACATACACTGTTGCTGACTGTTGCTATTAAATATATACGGGTCACAAATTCCTAACCTAAGCTCCTCAAGATATTCTGCGTCTAATCCCTCTAAAGATCATCATTACACACACACACACACACACACACACACACACACACACACACTGCATCAATCTCAGTGGATCACTTCACTGAGATTTGTCATTAAGCATAAAATTCTTTGATTTCTCCTGTCCCATCTCACATAACTTTCTAAATCAAAAAACGTCTTCCAATTACAAAGGGTCAAGTACCACCTTCATTTCAAAGTCATTTCCCCACATGTGTTTTTAATTCATTCTAACACCTTCTATCTCCCAGAGTTTGAGTTCTATTGATAATTTCTGCATCCTTTTTACTTTTAATTCCTCTTTCTGACTACATTCCTTTGTTAATTATACATAAAGCTCTCTCACCTTAAAAACTAAATCCTTCTTTGCCATCTATGCCACGTGTCCTGCAGGATACATTTTTATCTTTATCTCTTTTCACTTAAACTTCTCTCTCTCTCTCTCTCTCTCTCTCTCTCTCTATCTATCACACACACACACACACACACACACACACACACACACACACACACACACACACACATAAAACAATTGCCCAGTGTCATCTCACCTGACATTTACTTTTCAACATGTTTGGTTAGTTCCCATTTTCAAAAAAAAGAACTAATTTTTTTCTAGACAGAACTAAATTTAATAGATATTTTCTGAAGCTATGTTATACAATTTTCTGTTATATTTGGCATCACTAGTTACTCCATACTTGAGAAAATATCTCCTTTCATAACTACTTCTAAGTTTCCCTTGGGAATTTTATATATTTGTCTTCCATGGATTTCTGTCCTTGAGTCTCTGCTTTTACTATTCATCATACTTTAGGTGATCACTTCCACTCTCATAATTTCAACTTGCTCTCCAATGCTGCTTACTCATTAATCCATATCTCCTATTTGCCCTCTTTCCACCAAGCTTCAGTGATGCTCTCTCACTACCTGATGGCTGGATTCCCCTGCATGCCTTACAAGTACTTCACATTCTCCAGATTCAAATGAAATTGATTTTCTTCCCCAACTTGCTCCTACTTCATAGATTAGTCAAGAGTGCCACTGTTAATCAGTCCATGTCTTAACATCACCCTTGACCACTTTCTGATTCATTCTCACAATTAATTCAACAATGTTCTTTAACAGTTCAAATCAAATCAGGAGACAGAAACCACACAGTAAGAAATGGGAAAATAATGCAAAGAATTAACTATATTGTGGAATAAAAGGAAGGATAACTCTAAAAAAAAATGCCCTCAGACTAAAGGAAAATGTCCAAGGAAAAACAGACTTGGAAGCAGTTTTTTTTCCAAGAATGGGGTTGAGATCTTGTTGGAACAAGTATGGTGGCAGCTCACCAATTGAAAGAGAAATTCTCTGGTTTCAACTAGACAAAAGCTAGCTTATACCAGCTTTCAAGCAAACAGAGAATACCTGTCCAAAGCAGGTAGGTAAAACTTGTGTCTGCTATTTTCAAGCAGGAAACACCTCTGAAGTACTGGCAACCCTGGTTAGAAGGTCAACAAGGAGATCAGGGCTTTAGGAGCTGCTAAATGGATGGATTATGTGAGGCCTGAGGTATGTGGTATCTGTGTGAGGTGGTACTTGGTATACCTCAGGTTGAGCAAGGCACATAGATGGGTGCACAGAGAGTAGACTCTGGAGCCTGCTCACTGAATGGCTAGCATGAGTGTCCTCAATGGCAAGACTGTACTGAGGTGGTAATGAGGCCAGAACTGAGGCTGCAAAGTTATCTATGGACTGCATGTCCTGGGTGTACTGCTGTATGGCAAAGGGAAGAAAAATCCAAGAGAAGCACACACAAACCAGGAAAAGAAATACCCGCTTTTTTAGATTCCTTCCTGCTAATGCTTTAACATTATGCCTGCTGTAAGGTAAATTGTTTATAAGGTTCAACCTTATTATCATACAACAATAGTCATAACTTCAAATAACTGTCAAATGCATATTATTTTAAGTATACTTTGAATTTATATATTAATACCTTTTCCTCTATCATTGTCATTCTTTATGACCACCCAAATTTAAACATTTCTCTACTGAGCCAAATGAATGACCTACCTAAATAGGAATTCTAAGTCATTCTTCTTAAACATCTTCAAAAATATTTATTATTCATTAATAAACTCCAAACTTACTTATCCAGGAAATTAGCTTCTTTCTCTGTTTTCTAGCCAGATCTCTTAGCCTTTATAGGCTGTATTTATCCGTTAGTGATACAAAAACAGCTGTTTTTCCCCCATTTGTGAATGAACTGGTGTTGTCTCATCTATGGTGAGCATAGTTAGGCTTCCAGCAGCTCTTTAGGGTCAGTTCTATTACAAAAGTCTCTTTTTGCATCAACAGGCTACTGATATTACATTATCCTCATGATACAGTCAGAGATGCAAGGAGCAAATCAAATTGTACAAATCCATCTTCTGACATCCTTGTCCTAAGCAGGTCATAAGATGAGTCTAAAATTAAATAGATGGGAATTACATGTCTCCCCTGAATATGGCAGGGAAAGAGAAAATAATTTTTATAAACTTCATCTATATGCTACCTCTTATATTATCCCCACCATCACCAATCTGCTAAAAATAATCCTACCTTATAATAGAGAAACATGCAAATTGACCGCACCTCCGCTACGCCCACGATTGGGCCGGCGGGAGGCTAGGGGGCAGGACTCCGGGTGGCCTATCCGGCCGTTGAGAAGATCAAGATGGCGGTGCCCAGTCCTCTTAGTTCCGGGGGTCCCTGGGGCGATCGGCACCCCAGGGGGGCGTGGCCGGGCCCATGCAGCCTCTCCCGGGGGTCCCTGGGGAGATCGGCACCCTAGGGGGCGTGGCCAGGCCCATCCAGCCTCTCCAGGGTGGGTCCCTGGGGAGATCAGCAACCTAGGAGGGCGTGGCCAGGAGATCGACAACCCCGGGGGCCTAGCTGGCCCATCCAGCCCCTCCTGGGTGTCCCTGGGGATATAGGCAACCTGCGGGGGCGTGGCCGGGCCCATCCAGCCTCTCCCAGGGGTTCCTGGGGAGATCAGCACCCCGGGGAGGTGAGGCGGGACTCGCCCAGCTGCTCCCAGGGTCCCTGGGAACATTGCAGGCATGTGGTTGCTGAGACCCAGACCAGGCCTCTGGCCACAGATTTATAGCTTTGCGGAGACCTAGGGCAGGGATCTGCCTCATCTGCAGAGAGACAGAGGTTCTGCAGTGCCCTCCAAGACGTGGGTGGGCCCAGCCAGGGATCAAGGGGCATGGAAGGACTCCTGGCAGAGGGGCAAGGACCCTCACCCCTGAGGCGGGGGTTGAGGGGTGGTGCCACCTCAGTGGAGGGGTGCTGCACTGCAGGGTACTGGACTGACTGATGTGATTCAGAGCAGCTCCCAGTGCTAATGGGCCTCACTCAGGCGGCCTTCACACTTCAGAGGCAGTGACTCCTGCTCCTGCCTTGACCCAAAAGCAAGCTCGCTACACCCTGCCCCATAGCAGAGCATGCCTAGGCAGTGAGTGGGAAGCCTTCCACCTGCTTTGGTGAAGGGGGGGCAGTAAAGAATGGGGGGCGGGGGACAGGGAGAGGAAAGAATGTGGAGCATCCGCAATGAAGAGGTGCTTGAGAAAGAGGCTCAGAAGCCTGACTGGAAGGTTTGTTCTGTTTGCTGGGCCGCTGCCCCGTAGGAAGCACAAAGAGCATGGCTCTGAGGGCTTCCTGTGTGCTGAGTCAAGTTCCACAGCCAACTGGAATTGGCCTCAGTTTCCTGGTCTGTAAAATGGATGAAGCGTGTCCCAGTGCCTTCACTGAGCTTTGATGGCCAATTGAGATACTATATAAAGAAAATGAGGGAAGAAGTGAGAAAGAAAAGGAAGGACAAGCAACACAAAAGAAAGACTGAAAGGAACCTGTAAACCCATTGTCACTTAAATAGGGAATATAGTCAATAGTGTTGTAATGATGGTATGATGCCAGGTGGGTACTAGAAATATCGGGGAACACTTTGTAAAGTATATGATTGTCTAACCACTATTCTGTAACTAATATAAAACCTGAAACCAATACAAAATAATGTTGATTGTAAAGAAATGAAAATTGGAGTGAAATTTTTATAAATTTCAAAGTTTAAATAAAAGCTGTAAAGGAAGGAAGGGGAGAATAAAAATAGTGTTTTTCATTTTGCCACTTCATTAAAAAGACAGTTGGTTTTATATGGTGCTTTTATACTTTTCTAAGTCATTATCTCATTTTAATTTCCAGGCAACTTAAAGACAATGTAAGTATTCCCTCCACTATTCAAAGAAAGGAAATCTTGGTGTCTGGTCCTAGTGATTCAATCGTCAAGCCCTTATTGTAAAGCGGGGTTAGTAAAATTTTCTGTGCAGGGTCATATCTATACTAATAAAAGCCTTGGGGGTGATCAGGCCAGCAGGGGAGGGTATTTGGGGGCAATCAGGCCCGCAGAGGAGCAGTTAGGGGGCAATCAGGCAGGTAGGTGAACAATTAGGAGCCAGCGGTCCCGGATTGTGAGAGGGATGTCCAACTGCAGGTTTAGGCCCGATTCCACAGGGATCGGCCCTAAACCTGCAGTTGGACATCCCCCGAGGGGTCCCATATTAGAGAGGGTGCAAGCTGGGCTGAGGGACACCCTCCCCAGTGCACGAATTTCGTGCACCGGGCCTCTAGTATTATGATAAGTAACATGTAAGATGTATTATCACACCATACTAATGTAATTCCAAAAAAAGCCAGTTAAGACATTTGTCTAAAAAAAGCCAAACAGTTAAGATATTTGTAGTTAATGTATACAAACATGTCATAGCTATGTGTATGACTTGTTAGGGCTTTGAAGTAATGGAAATAAGTTACATAGCTTTCAATGATTTCATGTTATCTGTAAATCTTAGTTCAAGAAGTTATGTTACAGAAAGTATCAATCAAATGTATTTTCTCATGCTATCTTGTTGTTCTTTGGGGAGAAAAATATTTTTAAGACTCTAGTGTTGCCCTGGCTGGTGTGGCTCGTTTGGTTGAATGTTGTCCCATGCAACAAAAGGTCACTGGTTCGATTCCTGGTCAGAGCACATGTCCAGGTTTTGGGCTGGATCCCCAGCAGGGATCATACAGGAGGCAGCCTATTGATGTTTATCTCTTTCTCCCCCTTTCTCTTGCTCTCTCTAAAATCAATAAAAAACATATTTACAAAAAAGACTCTAGTGTTATTTTGAATGCTTGCCACAATTATCACCACAACCAGAGCTACCATTCACCGTTTCTATGTTCACTCCACGCATCTCCACCTGAAGCTTCTGTGCTGTGCTCAGAACCAGGTGTTTACGTTGCAGCCCTTTGTCATTCTCTCCTTTCCATTTGTTCTCTCTTAATGGTGGGTGCATGTGCCTCATATTCCAACTCAGACATTCTAGAACGCTTATACATTCATGTTTTAAGAGAACCAAGGGCTTACCAAAAAATATCCATGCTTAGTGTGCTACTTTTGGGCTGAATCCTGTTTACTAATTGTTACTGAAAGGAATTGTCCTTGCATAAGACACCTAAAAGAACAGACTCTTAAATAATTAAACAGGGCTTGAAATGTTGGATTAAATATTAATTGGCTATTTTGCACAACATGTAATTTAGCCAACAAAAATAAAGAAGAGCAAATGGAAATTTAAAAAAAAAAAAGAAAGCTTGAAGGAAACAGAATAAAGACCGCAGTATCCTCATATTAAGCATAGCATCCCAACAAAGGGATTTACAAAGATGCTTTCTGAACTAGGAATGGAAAGATTAAAGAGGAACAGCATTGCTAGACAAGCCCCCCTGCCAAGAACCCTCTCTGGACAGAAATCTATATCATTTTGTCTTTCAAGCAGCCACAACCCATCCTAAGGAGTTCTCACCCCATGTTCTCATTCATCCATTCTCTGAAAGAGGGATTACCCTTCTATTTTGGTCTTGATCCAAGAAAACCAAATAGTGTTAAATGGAGGCTCCTGAAGAATGGTAGGAGTCTAATTAAAATTGTAGCTCCCTAGGGCCAGACCGAATATTAGATAAATAGGAGCAATGAGGGAGATTTAAAATCATTGTCAGCCAGTTGTATTTCTTAGCACTTACTGTATAAAGAGCAGTGAGAAAGGATATAAAGTTACCCTTAAACGTAATATGTTATCCTCCCTTAATAAGTTTAGATTCTTTTCAAATATATCACAGAGGAGTTTTATTCAGTCTTAAACATTTCAAAAACTTTGCAACCTCCCCCCCCCCTCTTTTTTTGTAGACTCAGGAACAGAAATGCTAAGAAGATTTCAGAACTCGCTGGCACCCCTCACCCCTCCCTTTCAGCTGACGCTCTGAGACTGCTCCTTTACTCACCCAGGGCCTTGGGATGCAAAGGCCCTGACATAGTCAATCCAATTCACTGTGTTCTCAGGTAGATTGTGCCTAGAATAATGTTTTCCAGGGTCTACTACAACCATGACTATAGTCAAATAGAAGGTTTGTCAAAATACATAAAGCTACTTTCATACGACAACCAGTGTGTTTCCACCATTCATCAATTTATAAATCGCATGGGAATTGGAAATATAAATCTCATGTTGTTCTGATCCATGAGGCAATCACAGGAGATATATCCCTCTATTTAGATAAAGATGTTAAGTAGAAGTATATGGTCATTATTTATTTATAAAAGGTTTATATTTTAGCGGTAGCTATTTTTATTTTTTAAGTTAAATATTACATTAGCAGATGTTGAGCAGTTTTTATATATCCAAATAATGTTTCATTTACCCCAAATTATATAAACTTTGGCACAATCTGACTTTTATAATATAGTATTAAAATGATGAGTGCTGATTAACATCAAGATAAAAAAAACATAACATTAGTAAAATTATCGAATCCATTGAATAAAAGAAATTCATCTTTTTTAGGTATATATTGCAAGTCAAAGGATCCTAGTAAACTCTGTTCTTTCTAGAAAGCCAGGATATGTCCTTTAATATAATATTATCATTATCAATCTATTTTATAGAGTTTATCAAATTTTTATTAAGAAAATTCATAGCCAAAACTGGTTTGACTCAGTGGATAGAGCGTCAGCCTGCGGACTGAAAGATCCCAGGTTCGATTCCGGTCAAGTGCACGTACCTTGGTTGCGGGCACATCCCCAGTGGTGCCGTGCAGGAGGCAGCTGATTGATGTTTCTCTCTCATCGATGTTTCTAACTCTCTATCTCTCTCCCTTCCTCTGTAAAAAATCAATAAAATATATTTTAAAAAAAATTCATAGCCCTAGCTGGTTTGGCTCAGTGGATAGACTGTAGGCCTATGGACTGAAGGCTCCTGGGTTCGATTCCAGTTATGGGCACATGCCCGTATTACGGGCTTGATCCCCAGTGGGGGTGTGCAGGAAGCAGCCGATCAATGATTCTCTGTCATTATTGGTGTTTCTCTCTCTCTCTCTCCCTCTCCCTTCCTCTCTGAAATCAATAAAAATATATTTAAAAAAGAAAGAAACTTAATAAAATATATAGAATAGTGTATAGTATCAACCCCAGGCCCATTTAGGCAAGACAGATATTTGGTAGTTTTATTTCAAATTTTTGTCTTTAGGTTTTATCAATTTGCTTGTTAAAAACCTCCTTAAACTGTGTGTTTCTGGGTATGAAAACCATGATGTGGGCCCTGGCTGGTATGGCTCAGTTGGTTGGGCAATGTCCTATGCACCAAAAAACTACAGGTTTGATTCTTGGTCAGAGCACATGCCCAGGTAGCGGGCTTCATCCCAGGTAGGGGGCATGTAGGAGGCAGCTGATCCATGTTGTGCTCTCACTTAGATGTTTCAGTCTCTCTCTCCCTCTCCCTTTCTCTTTCTCTAAAAATCAATAACAAATCTTAACAACAACAAAAGAAGGAAAGTATGATGTGGGATACAAAAGGCTCTGGGAAGATACCTTAGGACTTGTGAATACCCTTAAGAAATAAGCAAGAGTAATTGCTTTTCCTGTGATAAATACACATTGCTGCTAATTATCTCAGATAAAACAAAGAATATTCCAACAAACACTGTCTCTAACATCATATGCCAAACATCACCATTCTCTTGACTTTTATCTTCTTTACATAAGACATTTGAAATTGCTAAGTTTATTTGCTGAAAGAATAGATGGCATTGGAACTGAGAGTCAGTTGTTTGCCCAAGAAACCAGCTATTTCCAAGACAAGGAGGATTTGAGGCCTTCTTGTTGTACATCTGAGTCAGAAAGGCTCTGAAGAATATTTTTGCAACCCAAAGAATACCTGTAGTTAAGAATAAATTATATGCCATGTTTTTGTGATTTAAAATGCTAAATTAAAAACAGCTTTATTGTTATTCTGTGCTATCCCAATTAATATCATCTATTTTCTATTACAGGAGATTCAATGAAATCTTGCATTGAAAATTGGTTTCTTAATGCAGATAATTAGAGACTCCTCTTCTTTACCTTGTTGCTCTTTATCCTAACAGGGAAATGTGATTGGTTCGAGTCTATGTAGGGAACTGCCCTCACATGTTCATTTATAAAACAAGTATTTATTGAGGGGACCATGGGCCAGGCACTTGATCCAGACCCTGAGAACTCAACAATCAACAAACATGAACATGGCACAAATCTTCAGCCATATCCATGTGAGAGGAGACAAATGAAAACATATGAATGAAATGGAACATCAAAAATATATTAGATAAGGGATAAAGAAATGTAAGGTTTCTACATGTGTGTTGCAGCTTAAATAGAGTTGTTACACAGTTCCTCACTGTACAAATGTCATATAAACAAAGACTTAAAGGAGGGGAATCAGTTCATGCAAATGTACAAAGAAGAGCAAGTGCAAAGACTGCCCCCCACCCCAAATGTCTTTGAGGAGCAGCAAGGGGGCAAGTATAACTGAAAGCAAAATGAGTGACAGGTAGAGTAGAAGGAACAAAAAGTCATAAAGCTCACAAGATTCAAGTATGGCTTATAGGCTAATGGTAGGACGCTTGCTTTTACCTGGAGATAGGGACTTGCTGGAGGTCTTTGAAGGGAAGTTTGAGATACATGACCTATTTTATCATTTGAATAGTTCTAAAGGCAACATTTGAATAGTTCTAAGAGGTTGTACCTCTGGAATACAACCACTATATGCATGTTATAGTGTTGTGTTAATGCCATGTTTTTAGGCTCTTCAGGAAACCCACTAGAATAGAATGGAGAATCATGTTGACTAAAAGAGTAAAGGGGATACATTTATCTGACAAAACTCACCATGGAAGCCCAGCAGTAAGCAAATAAGGAGGACATATAAGAAACAATTATGATGGTACTAGAGAGAATTTTTTAATAACCTGGCACACAAGTAGAACAAGTTGTGTTGCTTTTAATATATATGCTCATAGAAATCAGGAGGCTCTCACACATATTAACATAGCACGGAAGTAGTGGCCTAGCTTTGAGGGCATGGATGGAGAAGTGAAACAAGACAGAAGAGAAAGGACTGCCAGTAGCCAAGGAAGCTCTACCCCAGTCAGAGAAGCTACACATATTCCAAGTGCAAGAGAACATCAGAAAAATCAGGAGGATCTTTCTGAGCTACTTTTAGCCTTTATAATCTTTTTGTTTATATGTGACTAAAGGCCCAGTGCAAAAATTTGTGCACCAGTGGGATCCCTGACCCATGCAGGCCAGGCCGAAACCAACTCTCCGGCATCCCCTGAGGGGTCCTGGATTGTGAGAGGGTGCAGGCCAGGCCGGGGACCCCACTGGTGCATGATCGAGGCCGGGGAGGGATGTGGGAGGTTGGCCAGCAGGGTAGGGACCCAGGGTGTGTCTGACCCATCTTGCTCAGTCCTGATCAGCTGGACCCCAGCAGCAAGCTCACCTACTGGTCAGAGCATCTGCCTCCTGGTGGTCAGTGCATCTCATAGTGACCAGTCGACCGGTCGATTGTCTGACTCCTGGTGGTCAGTGTACGTCATAGCGAGTGGTTGAGCGACCTTAGCATATCATTAGCCTACTACTATTTGATTGGTTTAACGGATGGCCAGATGACCAGACACTTAGCATATTAGGATTTTATTATATAGAATACTTATCAATGGAAAGACCACATCTGAAAACATTTCACTAGTAAGATGATATTCAAGTTTGACAAGACATTTGAACACATTTGCAGCTTTAGACAATTTGATTTTATGGGTTTCAGGGTGTATTTTCACTCTTATGACTCTTAACCCATTAGACTCGGGGGGGCTCAGAAAAGCCACCAGCAAATGTTTTCTGCTTGTCACAGTGCCCTGACTAGTGCTCCTACTAGTGGCAGGTGTGTTGTACACTCATGATAAACATTGGCTTCTCTATGAACAGAAGCATTTATGTTTTTATTTGCAACTAATTATTGTAAGCTGCAGTTGTACTTTATCACTCAGCACCACAAGAGGCATCTCTGATCTACGCATGCTAAACTTTGTTGCTAAGATAGGGACTTTCCAGGAAATGGGCAAAGGAGACTATAGACTGAAATGGTTGTATAAGAGAATTAAATTTATATCCCATTTATAACCTTCATAACCTTGAATGAAGAACTTATGATCTGAGCTTCATTCTCTTCATTTTTAAGTAAGTACAACAATTTTCTATTCCTCTTGATTGTTAAGATAGTTAACTTAAATAGCATAAACAGATTACAGTGGTCTGTAAAGTAATATACATTTGTATAGCATTATTTTCAATGATTATGATAACAAAATTATAATCATAAATATTAATTTAATATATATTTGTATAACATTATTTTCAATGATTATGGTAACAATATTAATAATCATAAATATTAATTGTTTTCAACCATACAATAGTTCACTCACGTTTCTCTTGATGCATCAAACTAAATACCACTGGAAATTCCAATTGTATAATAAATTGTGTTTTCTTTCCTCCTCTTCCTATTTTTCTTAACCAATGCCAGCCCCCCCCCACATTTGAAGTCATTCTCCTTCATGTTTTACAAGCTAGACAGATGGGCCTGTATTTTGAAGACAACAGTAAAATTAAAATCTACCACTTTGCTTTAAAACTTGAAAAGAGTTAACAGGATGGCATAACATTCACTTCTTTTTTATAAGAGAAAAATCATGCTGGACAGAATCCCATTACCTTCCTTGTGTATTGCCCGCAGAATGGTCTGTCAGACACATTAATCACTTTGAGAAATGCATATTTCAAAGAGCTCTGTTATAGTAGTCTAAATTTCATTTTTTAGAGTAAATGAGGGAGCAGTTTTTCGCCTACTTAAGCTGAAGCATTTGCATTTCAACTGACATTATCCTTTTGAGTTTGAGTTTTTTCACAAGAAAGTGGCTCTGTAAAGTGGATTCTCTTGTTTTTAGATTTACTTACCAGTCAAGAGGATTCTCTGGAAGCATAGCATTGAATGTGATTATTTGATTATTTGGACTGCTATAATGAAAGCACATGGTATTGAACCACAATGAAGAAACTTACACAATCATTTCTTTCAATAATAAAAGCAATGATGGGTGGATTATAAAGAACCAGAATATTAAATCACTGGATTGTCTTCCCTCTTCCTCTTCGTTATCCACTTATAGGAATATAAGAAAATTGTTGGAAACAAGCCCACTTCACAACATATCTCAAAAGCTGACCTTTAGAAACTCTATGGAAATTCCAGGCTGTGTTTTAAGAGATAGGGTTGAGAATATAGACATATAAGGCATCTCAGATGGTACTAATCCCAAAGTCCTCATTTCACAGATGGGGAAACTGAACCTCAACAGGTAGGACAATCTGTCCAAGATCTAGGGAGAATAATGGCAGAGTATTGGCCCCAAACCAGGTCCCTGGTTTCTGGTTTTCACTGCTCCCAGTGTGTTTCCTGGGATCAGGAATATCTGACTGATAACAAGTTATTTTAAGATTTCACAGTCAGTAAAGTGTAATTGACCCATTTAAGAAAAAAAAAAGATGAAAGAAAGAAAAAAAAGAAACAGAAGGAAAGCTAATAAAAGCTGTTTTCCTTGACTTCTTTACCTATAGGAGAAGAAAATATTGTATTTGAATTCTATTAGTAACATTTATTAGCTGTGTGACCTAGAAAATTACTTAACCTTTAAATGTCTTAATGAAACCAGACAAACAATGGGTCTGGGCTGCCTGTGACTACTTGACCAACTAAGCAGAGATAGGGTTGAATAGCATATGAGCATTTATACCAATAATGCTGCAGTGTGGGAGAGCAGCAGGTCATCCACAAAAACCTGCTCTGCCCCTCAGCTGCTTATATTGGGTAGAAGGACAAAGATTGCATGGGAAAATAAGAATTACAGACATGCCGAAGCCGGTTTGGCTCAGTGGATAGAGCGTCAGCCTGCGGACTGAAAGGTCCCGGGTTCGATTCCGGTCAAGGGCATGTACCTAGGTTGCGGGCACATCCCCGGTGGGGGGTGTGCAGGAGGCGGCTGATCGATGTTTCTCTCTCATCGATGTTTCTGACTTTCTATCCCTCTCCCTTCCTCTCTGTAAAAAATCAATAAAATATATTTAAAAAAAAAAAAAAAAAAAAAAGAATTACAGACATGGGAAAGTAGGCAATGTATAATGGTTACTGGTTACAGGCAATGCAGGCTGGGATTCATAGAGGGCAGGTGCCTTCTGGACCAGATAGTCTCAGCAACAAGTTTGTTAGTCTAGGCAGTTCTTGGGAAAGGAATATGGACAGCATTCTGATGTTACTTGCCATGTCCCTCAAACCAGGTTTGAATGTGCTTTCTCTAATTGGAACAGAACAACCACAATTAACGGAGCATGGTTAATATTTCTTTTCTTTTTTTTTTTAAAATATATTTTATTGATTTTTTTACAGAGAGGAAGAGAGAGGGATAGAGAGTTAGAAGCATCGATGAGAGAGAAACATCGATCAGCTGCCTCTTGCACAACCCCTATTGGGGATGTGCCCGCAACCAAGGTACATGTCCTTGACCGGAATCGAACCTGGGACCTTTCAGTCCGCAGGCCGACGCTCTATCCACTGAGCCAAACCGGTTTCGGCTGGTTAATATTTCTTATAATTACAACTAGTTCACATTTTTCTATTTCTGCCTCTAATATTAATATCAACAGATGTTAAAAAATAATGAAAATGCTAATTTCCATATTTGACATATAGTAAAATTTAATATATTTTATTGGTTCTACTCTAGGAAATCTAGAATTTTCACTGTTCAAAACAGGGTCATTTGTGATTATTATATTTTCCATGTCAAAAAAGGTCTACACCACTCCTCCACTATACAAATATACTCTCTCCTGTGCTGTCTCAGTCACGTATCCCTCAGTCATCAATTATATTAATCAACTAGAGACCCAGTGAATGAAATTCGTGCATGGGAGGGGGGTGTCCCTCAACCCAGCCTGCACCCTCTCCAATCTGGACCCCTCAGGGGATGTCTGACTGCCGGTTTAGGCCTGATCCTTCACTGGCAACCGGACAGCCCTCTCATAATCCGGGACTGCTGGCTCCTAACCGCTCGCCTGCCTGCCTGCATGATTGCTCCTAACTGCTTCTGTCTGCCAGCTTGATTGCCCCTTAACCACTCCCCTGCCAGCCTGATTGACACCTAACTATTCCTTTGCCAGCCTGATCGCCCCCAACTGCCCTCCCCTGCCAGCCTGGATGCTCCTAACTTCCCTCCTCTGCCAGCCTGATCACCCCCAACTGCCCTTCCCTGCCTACCTGGTTGCCCCCAACTGCCCTGCACTGCTGGCCTGATCACCCATAACTGCTCTTCCCTGATGGGGCAAGATCATCCTCAACTGCCCTCCCCTGCCAGCCTGATTGCTCCCAACTGCCCTCCCCTGTTGGCCTGATCGCCCCCAACTGCCCTCCCCTGCTGGCCATCTTGTGGCAGCCATCTTGTGACTACATGAGAGCAGCCATCGTGTGGCAGCCATCTTGTGATGATGTCACATGAGGGCTTGATACCACCTAGGCTTTTATTATATAGGATGATATCCATCAGTCCTCCAATTATAATGCAGTTTCATTGTTACCATTGCATTTAATCCTTAATTCCACCATTTTGAATATTTAGTGAACCACATTATTTTAATTTTTCAGTGATGCCTGGAAAAAAGATTTCCTTAAGTTTATTTTGAAAACTAAATATTATACTTCTCAATTTCTTAGTGAATTTAACACCAGTTAAATATATATGTGAAAATTATCCTATCTAATAAAACAGTAATATGCAAATTGACTGTCACTCTAAGACACAAGATGGCTGCACCCATGTGGACACAAGATGGCTGCCACAAAATGGCCTGCAGGGGAGGGCATTAGGGGGGACCAGGCCTGCAGGGGAGGGCAGTTGTGGGTGATCAGGCAAGCAGGAAGGGAAGTTAGGGGTGACCAGGCTGGCAGAGGAGGGCAGTTGGGGGGTACCAGGCCTGCAGGGGAAGGCAGGTATGAGCAATCAGGCCAAGAGGGAGGGCAGTTAGGGGTGACCGGGCCAGCAGGGGAGGGCAGGTGTGGGTGATCAGGCCAGCAGGGAGGGCAGTTAGGGGTGACCGGGCTGGCAGAGGAGGGCAGTTGGGGGAGACCAGGCCTGCAGGGGAGGGCAATTAGTGGGGACCAGGCCTGCAAGGGAGGGCAATTGGGGGGGACCAGGCCTGCAAGGGAGGGCAGTTAGGGGTGACTGGGCTAGCAGGGGAGGGCAGTTAGGGGTGACTGGCCTAGCAGGGGAGGGCAGTTGGGGGCAACCAGGCCTGCAGGAGAGGACAGTTAGGGGCAACCAGACTGTCAGGGTAGGGCAGTGAGGGGCAATTGGTCCAACTGGGGAGCAGTTAGGCATCTCTCAGGCTGGCAGGTGAGTGGTTAGAGGGTGATCAGGCTGGCAGGCAGAAGCGGTTAGGGGCAATCAGGCAGAGGCAGGTGAGTGGTTGGGAGCCAGCAGTCCTGGATTGTGAGAGGGTTGTTCAACTGCCCGTTTAGGGTGGTCGGACATCCCTCAAGGGGTCCCAGATTGGAGAGGGTGCAGGCTGGGCTGAGGGACACCCCTCCCATGCACGAATTTCATGCACTGGGCCTCTAGTAGTTTATAAGATACCACTTATAAAATAGAGCTACATAGATGTAGTTTTTATAGTCTAGAAATTATGTAAGTTTTCTTTAATCTTTTCAGAAAAATCTAACAATATAATATGGAGTTTAGCCCAGGAATGCAAGATTGGGTCAACAGTCAAAAATCAGTCATTACAATTCATCATATCAATAAGCCAAAGGGAATATATATAGTAATCTCATAATATGCAAAAAAAAGCCTTTTATAAAATTCAACATTTATTCCTAACACAACTTTCCAAATTTAGCAATAGAAATACAATTTCTCAAACCGATAAAGTCATTTACAAACAACACACAAGTTCTAGCTAACATCAAATTTAAAGATAAATGATTTTGTGTAGAAATCAACAAGTCATTTTTAAAATTTATATGGGAAAACAAAGAAATTAGAGTAGCTAAAGTTTAGAAAAAGAAATTTGAAAGAACTATATCATCTGAAGACACATACCTATATGTGTAGCTTTATAATACAATTCAAAGACATCAATGTAATGGGATCAGTCTAGAAATAGACTAAAGCTCATATGGCCAAAATTTATCGATAAAGTTGAAAAAATCATATTTTCAAAAATAATGTTGTATACAACAAAATGAAATAAAACGAAACTTGTTCCTACTTCACACCATATATAAAAATTAAATCAAAATTAACCATAGATCTACCTATAAAGCCTAAAATGATCACACTTCATAAAATAAATATAGGAGAACACTATTGTTTTCTTGGGTTAAGTAAAGATGCCTTAGCTATGACAGAAAATGAATACTATAAAGAAAGAAAGTAAACTTCATCATAATTAAGAACAACTACATTTCAAGAGTTACTGTTAAGAGTGAAAATAAAAGCCATAGAGTAAAAGAAAATATTTTAAAATAATTTATCTAATAAAAGACTACTATCCAAAATGTATGGTCCATTTTTAAAGCATAATAATAAAAGAAAACCACAAAGGAAGATGTTCCCTTTTCTTAAGAGCTTGTGATTTTATTCTGTTTCATTTTTAGTAGTTTCAATTGCTTTATCTTCAAATTCACTAATCTCTGCTTCTGCATTCCCTAATCTGTATCAATTCCACTGTCTTTATCATCTCAGCTATTAAAAATTTTTTAATTTCCAAATTGAATTTAACTTATTTTTATAACTTTCATATATCTATCATCTTCCGTCTTTTACTTCTTGAACATATGAAATACAATTACAAAAATAAAACTATTTTAATGCATTTTCCTAGTAATTCGATAATAATTATAATATATTGTCTGATTTTGGTCTTCATTATGGATTTGGATTTCCTAACTTTTTTTTGCATGCTAGACTTTGGGAATTTTACTCTGTTGCATTTTCTATATTTTATTTCCTATAACTATACTTGTGTATTTTTCCAGGGTATAATTTTATTACTTGGAAACAGATTAATTCCTTCAAGGATTCTTTTTACTTATGTTGGACAGGACACAAACATCTTTTTCTGAGGGCTCATTTTACCCCCACTGAATATAATTTCAAGTAATTTACTATATATCCTATGAACAATGAGGTTTTTGTCTTTGGTCATGGGAAACAGACTTGTCCTTGCATGTGTAAGCTTTAAAAATTATTTCCTCTGCAAAAAATAGCTCAAAATGGAACAAATATATAAGTAAAAGAGATAAAATCATAAAACTCTTAGAAGAAAATATGACCTTCACTTTGGCAATGAATTTTTAGATATGATACCAAAAGCATGAGCAGCAAAAAGAAAATTAGATAAATTACACTTATTCAAAATTTAAAATTTCTGTAATTTAAGGGTCATAATAAAGTGAAAAAATAACATACAAAATGGAAATATTTGAAGATTATGTATCTGATAAAGGTCTAGTTGTTAGAATGTATAAAGAACTCTTACCTCTCAAAAACAAAAAGACATCTCAAAAATAAGCAGATGCTTGCATAAACATATTTTGCATAAGGCATACAAACAGATAACAAGAACATATAGAAATACTCAACATTATTAGTCATTAGGAAAATGCAAATCAAAATCACAAGAAGTACCACTTCAAACCCACTAGGATGGGTATTTAAAAACAAAGGGAGATAACAAGTGCTGATGAGCATATGGAGAAACTGGAACCCTAGTACTTCAATATAGCAATGTTAAAAATTTAGCCATTGTAGAAAATAGTATGTCAGCCCCTCAAAATATAAAACAAAATTACCATATGACTCAGCAATTTTACTCCTAAGTATTTATACAAAAGAACTGAATATAGGTATTTAAACAAGTATATGTGTTGACATGCTATTGCAGCACTATTCAAAATAGAGGTGAAAACAGCTCTAATATTCATCTACAGAAGAAAAAATAAACAAATTGTGGTATATACATACAATGAAATATTACTCAACCTAGAAAGGAATGAAGTACTGATGCATGGAAGAACATAGGTAAACCTCTACAATATTATAAGTGAAAAAAGCCAGACACCAAAGGTCACATCCTCTCTAATAAAATGGTAATATGCAAATTAACCATCACTCCGCTACATAAGCCACGCCAACAATCCAAGCCACGCCCACCAGCCAATCAGAGAGAGTATGCAAATTAACCCCAGCCAAGATGGCTACAGCCAGAGAGCAAGGTTTCCCAGGTAACAGAGCAAGCCAAGCTTTCCATAGCTGTTGCAGGCCTAAGCCTCCACTCAAGCTACAAAGTTTCAATTATAGAAGGTAAACAAATTCAAACAGAAATGCGGGCAGAATGGAGCTTGAGAGAGCAAGCCAGGGTTGCTGGCGGCAACAGGGGAAGCAAAGCTTTCCGCACACCCTGGCCGGGCTCACCCACTTAAGGCTACAAAGTTTCAATTGTAGAAGGTGAATTAACTGCCACAGAAATGGCTGCCGCCCTGGAGGGAGCAGCAGGCTTGGCTCCACTCCAGGCTACAAAGTTTCAATTGTAGAAGGAAAATAAATTCCAGATACCAGGGCCTCCGCTTGGGTTGCCAGGGGGTGTGGCCGGCCTGCAAACCACTACAGGCCCCTCACTCAGGCCACCCCATGCCCCAAGGGAACCCCACCCTGATCCGGGACACCCTTCAGGGCAAACTAGCTGGCCCCCACCCGTGCACCAGGTCTCTATCCTATCTAATAAAAGAGTAATATGCATATTGACCATCACTCCAACACACAATATGTCTGCCCCCATGTGGTCAAAGATCCTGCCCCCATGTGGACACAAGATGGCCAACAGGAGAGGGCAGTTGAGAGGGACCAGGCTTGCAAGGGAGGGCAGTTGGAGGTGATCAACCCTGCAGGAGACGGCAGTTAGGGGTGACCAGGCCGGCAGAGGAGGGAAGTTGGGGGCAAACAGGCTGGTAGGGGAGCAGTTAAGCATCAACCAGGCTGGCAGCGGAGTGGTTAAGGGGTGATCAGGCTGGCAGGCAGAAGCGGTTAGGGGCAATCAGGAAGGCAGGTAGGCAAGCAGTTGGGAACCAGCAGTCCTGGATTGTGAGAGGGATGTCCGACTGCCCATTTAGGATCGGGCCTAAACAGGCAGTCGGACATCCCTCCAGGAGTCCCAGATTGGAGAGGGTACAGGCTGGGCTGAGGGACAACCCCCCTCCGTGCACGAATTTCATGCACCAAGCTTCTAGTATTATATAACTCCATTTATAAGAAGTATTCAGAATAGGTAAAGTCATAGGAATAAAAGTATATGACACTAGAGGCCCAGTGCACGAAATTTGTGCTCGGGGAGGGGGGTGGTTGTCCCTCAGCCCAGCCTGCACCCTCTCCAATCTTGGACACCTTGAGGGATGTCCAACCGCCTAAACGGGCGGTTGGACATCCCCTTCACAATCCAGGACTGCTGGCTCCCAACTGCTCACCTGCCTCTGCCTGATTGCCCCTAACTGCTTATGCCTGTCAGCCTGATCACCCCCTAACCACTCCCCTGCAGCCTGATCAATGCCTAACTGTTCCCCGGTCAGCCTGATTACCCCTAACTGCCTGCCCCTGCTGCCCTGGTACCCGTAACTGCCCTCCCCTGCCAGTCTGGTCACCCCTAACTGTCCTCTCCTGCAGGCCTGGTTAACTCCCAACTGTCCTCCACTGCAGGCCTGCCCCCCCTCAACTGCCCTCTCTGCTGGACTGATCATCCACAACTGCCCTCCCCTGCAGGCCTGGGTACCCCCCAACTGTCCTCCCCTGCAGGCTTGGTCCCTTCCCAAGTGCCCTCCTCTGCTGGCTTGGTCATCCCCAACTGCCCTCTTCTGCCGGCCTGGTCACCCTTAACTACCCACAACTTCCCTCTCCTGCAGGCCATCTTGTGGTGGCCATCTTGTGTCCACATGGGGGCGACCATCTTGTGTCTTGGAGTGATGGTCAATTTCCATATTACTCTTTTATTAGATAGGATGATCGAGCTGGGGGCAAGGGAGAACAGGGGCAAGTGGCTTAATGGGTATAAGGTTTCCTATTGGAGTAATGGACTTATTTTGCAACTAGATAGAGGTGGTGATTGTAAAACATTGTGAATGTACTAAATGGCACCGAATTGTTTACTCTAAAGTGGTTAATTTTATGTTATGTGAATTTCACCTTAATAATAATAAGTACTAGATAATCATCCCTCTGATGCTTTTAGAGAGTACCGAGGTTGGCTTTCCAACTTTGTTAATTTCTTTACATGAATGCATTCATAAGCACTCAATTGAAGATTCAAGGGTGAATATCTGCAGATCTCTCTCCCATTGTACTCTTGTGAGCTCTACTTGCCTTGGTCCCTCTGACTCTTAAACTCTGTCTCTTTAAATCAGAGATATCTCTGGCCTCCACCTGGTTCTCAATACCTATGCTTCAATTTTTTAAAATTCCTAGATAATAAGCTGAAATAAAGTATCTTATTTATCTTGTTATTTATACTTATCTCATCTTATTTATCTTCCTATGAGAGGTATTGCCCTTCATTGCCCAATGTTCAATGTCTTAAACCCATGGTTTTATGGAAGTTGTTAATTTTTAGATGTTTTGGGATTATGCTAATTTCAATGTCTGTTATCTAGTGTGGGCATAAATGAAAGTCAACATTTACTTTTTACTGAAATGTTTCTCAACCTAGGTTTTCCATGTTTATTTTCAGGTGTTCATTTTATAAACACATATATCTACACTTCTACACACACACTCACACACAGATATATTTTCCTCTTTAGAAGATATGTGTACTACGTAAGTGTAAGAAACATTAATCTAAGTCCTCCTGAACTTCATAGATAGAAAAGCATACGTGCACATGCTCACTACGTCATTTCAAATTCTATTTCATTCACTATAGCAATAGGAATTTCAACATCACAGGGCTCTTATCACAGTGAGTACCATCACAGAGCTCTTTTTAAAGTTCAAAGTGTGTTCTCTAATGAGATTTTACTTCCAAGAGTGAATGAAAATAGAAAGTACACCTGTCCATGAAATCCATTGACACAGACTTTAATCTTAATGGGCAGAAGGTTCTTCAGTACGGTAAGGGGATTAGACTGCTGAGGACAAACATTTCCTAACAATATCTCTTGATTAGGAATAACCACTGACAGTAAAGGAAACATTATTAAGGGAAGATGTCAATTTTAAAAGAAAAATGTGGGATGCGGAGACCACGCCATCTTGAGAAACAGAGCTGCCTGAGACTCGCATCCTGGCTTCTGACACAAACCAGGACCCTGCAGCCACTGGGGACAGAGAACTGCTATCACAGCTTCAGTGGAAGAAACAACAAGAATCCAGACTTCCCGGCAGATTCCCGTGAGTCAAAGAGCCTATCCCCCTCCCCGCAGGCGCACGCGGATAGCGCCATAGTAACTAATAGACACGCCCCTCACTCAAGCTGCAGAGCTTTGCGCAGGGACGCGCGCTCCGCCTCAGGGAATTTGGCACACAGGACAGAAGCAGCTCACCTTCGGGGAAATCTGTCAGTGTGCACAGAGGGCTCCCCTTTGGGGGATTGGGGGGAATTTGGCTTGCGGGTCACAGCTCCCCTTCGGGGAATCTTAGAGTGTGCACAAAGGGGCTTCCCTTTGGGGAATTTGGCGTGCAGGACGGACTCCGCCCCTCTTCGGGGATTCTGGGAGAGTGCACAAAGGCAGCTCACCTTCAGGGATTTGAGAGTGTGCGCCCTAGCCGGTTTGGCTAGGTAGAGAGAGCACACACAGGACACAGCTCCACTTCAGGGAATTTGGCACGCCGGACACAGCTGCCTGGGATCCCTGACTCACAGCACATTCACACTAAGAGCCAACGACCCCAATTGTTGGTGCATGCACACACAGGGACCCTGATTCTCAATGAGAAACTGCACAAGGCAACAGAGACTCTGACACTCGATTCTTGGTGCAGATACAGGGAAACTCTGACTCCTGGCACATGCTAAGGATCTCATTTTCGGCACATACCAACAGTGTGGTGCTGACAGGGCCCCTGATTCTAAGTGTGCACACGAGACCACACGGAACACTGGGGACACTGACCCTGGGCAAGTCTGGTTCCCACCAACCAAAGGCAGCCACACGTCCTAGTGTCAGAGCACTTCAGTGAAACTCGGGTGGAGCGAAGTCCCCACAGCGCACAGCCGAGGTCCACACAAACGGAAGCTTGAGCTTTCTGGTGATAGCCAGAATGGGGAAACGAAATAACTCACAGAGGAAAGAAAATGTGGAGTCGCCAAGAAAGGAAATTAGTGAAACTGAAGCTTGCAACATGACTGAAAAGGAGTTCAGAGCAATGGTCGTGGAATTTATACATCGGATGGATGAGAAAATCAACAACTTATGCAAGAATCAGGAAGAAATGAAAAGTGATATAGCTACAATCAAAAACACCATGGAAAGTTTCAACAGTAGACTACAAGAAGCAGAGGACCGAATTAGTGAGTTAGAAGATCAGGTACAGAAACAAGCTCAATCTGAACAGCAATTGGAGAAAAAAATTAAAAAGCAGGAGGAAAGCCTAAGGGAGCTTCGGGACAACATGAAGCGAAGTAACATGCGTATAATAGGGCTGCCAGAAGGACAAGAAGAGCAGCAGGGATTAGAAAATCTATTTGAAGAAATAATGACAGAAAACTTCCCGGATATGGGAAAGATAAAAGTTACGCAAGTACAGAGAGTCCCAAGCAGGATCAACCCCAAAAGACCCACACCAAGACATGTCATAATCTCAATGGCAAATATAAATGATAAAGAGAGAATCTTAAAGGCAGCAAGAGAGAGACAGAGTTACCTACAAAGGAACACCCGTCAGATTGTCAAATGATTACTCAACAGAAACACAACAAGCTAGAAGTGAATGGAAGGAGGTATACAAAGTGTTGCAAAGCAAAGGACTGAATCCAAGAATACTATATCCAGCAAGACTATCAATCAAAAATGAAGGGGAAATCAGGAGCTTCGCAGACAAAAAAAGACTCAGGGAGTTTATCACCACCAAACCAGCAATGCAAGAATTGCTAAAGGGAATACTGTAAAAAGAAGAAATAAACAGGTAAGAAGGAATACAGACACAAAAATAGATATGACTACAAACAAATACCTTTCAGTAATAACTTTAAATGTAAACGGACTAAATGCTCCAATCAAAAGACATCGAGTGGATGAATGGATAAAAAAGCATGACCCATATATATGCTGTCTACAAGAGACCCACCTCAGAACAAGAGACTCACACAGATTGAAAGTGAAGGGATGGAAAAATATCTTCCAGGCAAATGGAAATGAAAAAAAAGCTGGGGTAGCAATACTTATATCTGACAAATTAGACCTCAAAGTAAATGCCATAACAAGAGATAAGGAAGGCCACTTCATAATACTAAAGGGACAAATCCAACAAGAAGAAATAATTATGGTAAACATATACGCTCCCAATATAGGAGCACCCAAATACATAAAAAAACTCCTGGAAGATATCAAGGGAGAGATTAATAGCAATACAATCATAGTAGGAGACTTTAATACCCCACTATCACCATTGGACAAATCCTCTAAACAAAAAATCAACAAAGAAACAGCAATCCTAAATGACTCACTAGACCAGATGGAATTAATTGACATCTTCAGAACATTTGACCCCAAAGCCACAGAATATACATTCTTCTCAAGTGCACATGGGTCATTTTCAAAGATAGACCATATGCTGGGTCACAGGCAAAGTCTCTTCAAATTCAAGAAGATAGAAATTATATCAAGCATCTTCTCAGATCACAGTGGCATAAAACTGGAAATCAACTACAATAAATACAATCCAAAGAAATCAAACACATGGAGACTAAACAGCATGCTATTAAACAAGGACTGGGTCACCAGAGAGATCAAGGAAGAAATAAAAAACATCTTGGCAACAAATGACAATGAAAACACAACAATCCAAAATCTATGGGACACAGCGAAAGCAGTCTTGAGAGGGAAGTTCATAGCTCTACAAGCCTATTGCAAAAAAACAAGAAACAATGGTAATAAATTACCTAACCCTACAACTCAAAGAGCTAGAAAAAGAGCAGCAAGAAAAGCCCAGTGTAACCAGAAGGAAGGAAATAACAAAGTTCAGAGCGGACATAAATGACATAGAGACCAAAGAAACAATACAAAAGATCAACAAAACCAAGAGCTGGTTCTTTGAAAAGATAAACAAGATTGATGGACCTCTAGCCAGGCTCACCAAGAAGCAAAGAGAGAGGACCCAAATAAACAAAATCAGAAATGAAAGAGGTGAAATAACAACAGACCCCGCTGAGATACAAAGGATTGTTACAAAATACTATGAACAGCTCTATTCCAACAAACTGGACAACCTGGAGGAAATGGACATATTCCTAGAAAAATACAACCTTCCAAAAATCAATCAAGAAGAATCTCAACAGCTCAATAGGCCAATAACTATGGACGAAATTGAAGAAGTCATCAAAAAGCTTCCGGCAAACAAAAGCCCGGGGCCTGATGGCTTCACAGGAGAGTTCTACCAAACATTCAAGGAAGAACTAAAACCTATCCTCCTCAGACTATTCCAAAAAATTCAAGAGGAAGGAACACTTCCAAGCTCCTTCTATGAAGCCAGCATCACACCTAATACCAAAACCAGATAAAGACAACACAATGAAAGAGAATTACAGACCAATATCCCTCATGAACATAGATGCCAAAATCCTCAACAAAATTCTAGCAAATCGGCTCCAGCAGTACATCAGAAAGATCATACACCATGACCAAGTAGGATTTCTCCCAGGAATGCAAGGATGGTACAATATCCGCAAATCAATAAACGTGATACATCACATAAACAAATTGAGAGATAAAAATCACATAGTCATATCAATTGATGCAGAAAAAGCATTTGACAAAATCCAACACCCTTTCTTGATAAAAACTCTCAACAAGGTGGGAATAGAAGGCTCATACCTCAACATAATAAAAGCTATATATGATAAACCCACAGCAAACATCATACTCAATGGACAAAAGCTAAAAACATTTCCCCTAAGAACAGGAACAAGACAGGGATGCCCACTCTCACCACTCCTGTTTGACATAGTACTGGAAGTATTAGCCATTGCAATTAGACAAGAAGAAGAAATAAAAGGCATCCAAATTGGAAAAGAACAAGTAAAGCTGTCTTTATTTGCAGACGACATGATATTGTACATAAAAAATCCGAAAGACTCCGTCAAAAAACTAATAGACTTAATAAATGAATTCGGCAATGTAGCAGGATACAAAATTAACGCCAAGAAATCTAGGGCCTTTCTATACACCAATAGTGAACTTATAGACAGAGAGACTAAAAAGGCAATCCCATTTACCATCGCACCAAAAAAATTAAGATACCTAGGAATAAACTTAACTAAGGAGGTAAAAGACCTATACACGGAAAACTACATGACACTGAAAAAAGAGATAGAGGAAGACGTAAACAGATGGAAGAACATACCATGTTCATGGATTGGTAGAATCAACATCATTAAAATGTCCATACTACCCAAAGCAATCTATAGATTCAATGCACTCCCCATTAAAATGCCAACGGCATATTTCACAGACCTTGAAAGAACTCTCCAAAAATTCATCTGGAATAAAAAAAAAAAAGACCCCGAATAGCCACAGCAATCCTGAGAAAGAAGAATAAAGTAGGAGGGATCTCAATACCAGATTTCAAGCTGTATTACAAAGCCACTATTCTCAAAACAGCCTGGTACTGGCACAAGAACAGACATATAGATCAATGGAACAGAATAGAGAATCCAGATATTGATCCAAACCACTATGCTCAATTAATATTTGACAAAGGAGACATGAACATACAATGGAATAAAGACAGTCTCTTCAATAAATGGTGTTGGGAAAATTGGACAGACACATGCAAAAAAAATGAAGCTAGATCACCAACTTACACCATACACAAAAAAATAACTCAAAATGGATACAGGACTTAAACATAAGACGGGAAACCATAAAAATACTAGAGGAATCCACAGGCAGCAAAATCTCAGACATATGTCAAAAGAACTTCTTCACCGATACTGCCCCTAGGGCAATGGAAGCTAAAGAGAAAATAAACAAATGGGACTACATCAAAATAAAAAGCTTTTTTACAGCAAAAGAAACTATCAACAAAACAACAAGAAAGCCCACTGCATGGGAGAACATATTTGCAAATGGCATCACCGATAAAGGTTTAATCTCCAACATCTACAGGCAGCTTATACAACTTAATAAAAGGAAGATAAATGATCCAATAAAAAAATGGGCAATGGACCTAAATAGAATCTTTTCCAAAGAAGACAGAAGGAAGGCCAAGAGACACATGAAAACATGCTCAAGGTCACTAAATTATCCGAGAGATGCAAATCAAAACAACAATGCGCTATCATCTCACACCTGTCAGAATGGCTATCATCAACAAATCAACAAACGACAAGTGTTGGCGAGGATGCGGAGAAAAAGGAACCCTCATGCACTGCTGGTGGGAATGCAGACTGGTGCAGCCACTGTGGAGAACAGTATGGAGTTTCCTCAAAAAACTGAAAATGGAACTCCCATTTGACCCAGTAATCCCACTCCTAGGAATATATCCTAAGAAACTGGGAACACCAATAAGAAAGGAAATATGCACCCCTATGTTCATAGCAGCACAATTTACAATAGCTAAGATGTGGAAACAGCCTAGGTGCCCATCAGCAGATGACTGGATCAGAAAACTATGGTACATCTACACAATGGAATATTATCTGCCATAAAAAAGAAGGAATTCTTACCATTTGCAGCAACCTGGATGGAATTGGAGAACATTATGTTAAGTGAAATAAGCAAGTCAATGAAAGAAAAATACCACATGATCTCACTCATTTATGGATAATAAAGAACATTAAAAACTTGAACAAAAAGATAGATACAGAGGCAGTAAAGCATCAAACAGTCTGTCAAATTACAGCAGGAAGGTTAGGGAGAGGTGGGGAAGATAAGAGATCAATCAAAGGACTTGTATGCATGCATATAAGCATAACCAATGGACGCAAAACTCTGGGGGGTGAGGGCATATATGGGAGTGGGGTGGGGGGGGCAATGGTAAGATATGTACACATATAATACCTTAATAAAAAAATTGGAAAAAAAAAATAAAAGAAAAATGTATGTTTACCAGAACAACATAAATTTGATTAACTGATTCTAACCAATGGGTAGATGGAGTAGAGAACCATTTTTCCTCAGCTTTAGGGACACATGAACCTATATTATAACTTTTTAAAAATATATATTATAAGCAATTTATTTTTATTTTTAAAAATTCTTTATGATTTAAAGTATTACATATACTATTACATATGTCTCCTTTTTTCCCCATTGACCTCTCCCCTGCCACCCCCACCTTCAGCACATGCTCTCACACCCCTAGTGTCTGTGTCCATTGGTTATGCTTATATGCATGCATACAAGTCCTTTGGTTGATCTCTTACCCCCCTTTCCCTGCCTTCTCTCTGAAGTTTGACGGTCTGTTCAATGCTTTTCTGTCTCTGGATCTATTTTTGTTCATCAGTTTATGTTGTTCATTATATTCCAAAAATGAGTGAGATCATGTAATATTTATCTTTCTCCGACTGGCTTATTTCGCTTAGCATAAAACTCTCCATGTCCATCCATACTGTTGCGAATGGTAAGAGTTCTTTCTTTTTTACAGCAGCGTAGTATTCCATTGTGTAGATGTACCACCGTTTTTTAATCCACTCATCTGTTGATGGGCACTTAGGTTGTTTCCAAATTTTAGCTATTGTAAATTGTGCTATGAACATGTTGGTGCATATATCCTTTCTGATTGGTGTTTCTGTTTTCTTGGGATATAATCCTAGAAGTAGGATCATTGGGTCAAATAGGAATTCCATTTTTTATTTTTTGAAGAAACTCCATACTGTCTTCCATAGTGGCGGCACCAGTCTGCATTCCCACCTGCAGTGTATAAGGGTTCCTTTTTCTCCACAGCCTTGCCAGCACTTGTCGTTTGTTGATTTGTAGATGATAGCCATTCTGACAGATGTGAGATGCTATCTCATTGTTGTTTTGATTTGCATCTCTTGGATGATTAGTGACTTAGAGCATGTTTTCATATGCTTCTTGGCCTTCTGTATTTCTATTTTTGAAAAGTATCTAAGTCCTTTGCCCATTTTATGATTGGATTGTTTATCTTCCTTTTGTTAAGATGTATGAGTTCCCTATAAATTTTGGAGATTAAACCCTTATCAGAGATAACATTGGCAAATATGTCCTCCCATGCAGTGGGCTTTTTTGTTATTTTGTTGATGGTTTCTTTTGCTGTGCAGAAGCTTTTTATTTTGATGTAGTCCCATTTGTTTATTTTCTCCTTAGTTTCCATTGCCCTTGGAGCTGTATTGGTAAAGATATTGCTACGACATATGTCTGATATTTTGCTGCCTATGGATTCTTCTAAGATTTTTATGGTTTTCCTTATTATTTTTAAGTCTTTTATCCATTTTGAGTTTATTTTTGTGTATGGTGTAAGTTGGTGGTCTAATTTCATTTCACAATGGAGTCAAGACAGTCTCTTCAATAAATGGTGTTGGGAAAATTGGACAGATACATGCAAAAAAAAACAATTGATTTTAAAGGATTGATTTTAACATGAAGAATAGTGTGTCACTCCTGAAAGTATGGTTTGTGCTTGTTCTATTCTTGTTCTCAAAATTATTTGGTTGGTAATTTAAATATGTTTCATTTTATTATGTTTCTAGAGCAATCTGTAGGAAAAATTATTAAATTATTTTTAAAAATTCAATGAACTAGTTTCAAAGCACAATTGCAACACTAACTTTTATTAATTTGTCCCATGGAGGCAGTCTTGTCTGTGTCATGCCCCAACTATTCCCATACTGTGATAAGGAAGCATAGAAATCACACTTGCATATGGGTCTACTGAGACTTACTCTTCCTAAACACCCCGTGTTCTCTCATGTCTCTGTGGCTTTGCAATAACTGTGTCTCTACCTAAAAGACATTCCATACTTTCTCCATTTTAAGAAACTTATTTATCTTTCAAAACCTGTTATAAATGCCATCTTTTAAATGGAATCCTCTCCATTTTGTCTAATAAATTAAAAAAGTCTTTTCTAAACCCTAGAGCTCATTTTATTGCATACAGACTTCATTCAGCAGTTGGTTTCCCACTATCTTCTGAACTACTGAAAGTCTGAGCCTTGTTCACACTACATCATCTTTGGAAGTTCTACCCTCAGTGCATAATAAACCTTTGGGAAATAATTGCTGGGAGAAAGTAAAGGAGGCAAGGAGTGAAGTAGTTAAATAAAAAGTAAATGAATTAATATTGTAGGCATTAGTCAGTGCAGAATACCTCATTTTATTGCTTTTCCCTTCCTTATGCTTTGCAGATATTGTTTTTCATATTTTTATTTTATTTATTAAAAATTGTGCATTTGTGGCAACTCTGCATTGAGCAAGTCTATTGGTATCATTTTACAACACAGTTAATTGAGAATGTTAAGTCCACTTCTCAGAAACTAGTTTCAAAGCACAATTGCAACACTAACCTTTTCTTTCTTTTTTTAAAAATATATTTTATTGATTTCTTACAGAGAGGAAAGGAGAGGGATAGAAAGTTAGAAACATCGATGAGAGAGAAACATCGATCAGCTGCCTCCTGCACACCTCCTACTGGGGATGTACCCGCAACCAAGGTACAGGCCCTTGACTGGAATCAAACCTGGGACCTTTCAGTCTGCAGGCTGACGCTCTATCCACTGAGCCAAACCAGTTAGGACAACACTAACCTTTTCTTTCAAAATATTACAACTCTTTGACAAAGCACCTGGTCATTTAAGAGCTCTTTGGAGATGCACAATGGGATTAATGTTGTTTTTATGTTTGCTAACACCACATTCATTTTGCAGCCTGTGGATCAAGGAGTAATTTTGACTTTCAAGTGTCATTATTTAAGCAATATATTGTATCACTGCCATAGATAATGATTCCTCAGATGGATCTTGGCAAAGTAAATTAATAACTTTTGGAAAAAATTCACATTTTAGGTGACATTAACAACATTAGTGACTCATGGGAAGAGGTCAAAATATCAGCATAAACAGGAGTTTGGAAGAAGTTGATTCCAACCCTCATGGATGGCTATGAGGGGGCTCAAGACTTTAGTGAGGAGATAACTGCAGATGTTGTAGAAATAGAAAGAGAATTAGAAGTAGAGCCTGAAGATGTGACTGAATTGCTACAATTCACCATAAAATTTTAATGGATGAGGAGTTGCTTCTTATGGATGAACAAAGAGATTTGTTTCTTGAGAGATGAAATCTATTCCTAGTAAAGATGCTGTGAAGATTGTTGAAATGACAATTTACCTGTTACATAAATTTAGTTGATAAGTCAGTGTCAGGGTTTCAGAGGAATAACTCCAATTTTGAAAGAAGTTCTACTGTGGATAAAATGCTACCCAACAGCAACATATGCTACAGAGGCATCATCAGTGAAGTGAAGAGTCAATTGATACAACAAATTTTATTGTTTTATTTTATGTAATTGCCACAGCTACCCCAACCTTCAACAACAACCACCCTGATCATCAGCAACCATCAAACTGAGGCAAGACATTCCACCAGCAAAGGTATTTTAATTAAGCTATGCGCAATTTTTTAGATACTATTGAATTCCTAATAAAGTACAGAATAATATAAACAGGCTCTGGGAAATCAAAATATTCATGTGACTCACTTTATTGCAACACTCATATTATTGCTATGAAACCAAACCCACAATATCTCCAAACTGCTTGTACAAACATAAGAGGATGCCTGTTCCAATATTTGCACAATTGGATCACTCATATCACCAAAATTTGGCCACATCATCTGAATTAACATAATCTTGGAAAACTCATGCATTTCATGAAGTGTAGAACTTTGAGCAGCTGAATAAATTTTATCATGAGACAATCTGATAATGATAACAAATCAACGTTATAAAACCTGAATATATGGAATAAATATACATAGAAATTTTTACTATGGAAAAATATCAGCTAAAGAGTCAGAAAGATTAATAACATTTTAAATCTCTCCCTTGATTATTTTTATGTTGATGATTGCAATGGTAAATAAAAATACATAATTCTCTCACTGGGCATCATAGAGGACTTGTAACTAGTTTACAATCTATTTGAAGTGACAATACATATTGTCTTAAAGAATGATTTTGAATAAATTTCCAACTTGATGTAGAGGACGGAAAACAAGTCTTTATTTTTAGCCTTGAAGCAATCATGTCTAGCTTGGCGAACAATCAGAAAACAATAACCCTCCATGGGACTCGACTACAACAGAAACGGCTAAGAATCCTCCAATGACAATATTCACACACAAGGATATATTATCATGATTGAAATCAAATTCAAAAATGTTGAGAAAATGTTAATAAAGAAAAAAATTGAGCTATGGAGGCTAAATTAATAAAAAAATAGATTCTGAAGGGCTAGATGCCATGTAGAAACACAAACCCAGAGGCCGTGGTTGGGACTGTGCTCTAATAGCTAGCCATTGATGGGCATAGCTGGTATCTCACAATAAAACAAAGCATTTCTGCATTCCAATAATTAGCACGTGATCACACCCCATAGCATTCAGTAATTGTCCCATAGCATGACTTTCTGCAGCAGTTTCTGTTTATTTGCTTGTTTTTGTTAATCTTCAGGATGTTTTTTTCCATTGATTTTTAGAAAGTGGAAGGGGAAGCAGGGTGCAGAGAGACATTGATGTGAGAGAGAAACATCATTTGGTTGCCTCTGGCATGGGCTGATGGGGTGGGGATCTAACATGCAAGCCAGATGCTCTAAGCACTGGGCCACACTGGCTTGGGCTCTGCAGCAGTTTTAACAAGTGCCAGCTGATGTTCTGACCTGCACTAAGCCACGCCCAGCCATGTGCCTTTGTTTACTCCCAGTGGCTGGTGAATGCATGCGTCTACTAGATCTATTCAGTATATAAATTCAGTATATAAGTTAAATGACTGTAATACATATAGAAAACTCCCATGGAATTAAACTTTTCATACATAATTTTAATTATACAAATGGGTCTACATAAGTAAAAACAGGAAAACTAACTAATTTGCCTGTTTTTTAGCATACACATTTGGAAAACCTACTTTATTAATGTAACGGACTTTCAGCTTTAATGGACACTCTTCACCCAAATTAGTTTATTATATTGAGGTTTTACTGTAGTTAGAAATGAACATTAAAGTTGATGATTATCTTTGCATTGTTAGGTTGGCTATATATGAAGTTAGGGTCCAATTAACTTTTGCCACAGCTCTGCCCTCAAATATTTAAACAAACACTTTTTAGATTTCAAGAAATACTTGCCTTCATGTTTGATAATATGCCAATGTTTCTCAAAGCAACCCCCATCCAAATCTGAGTGCTACATTCAGGAGCAATGATGGCCTGTTGGGATACAGTGCTAGATGAACTGATTTTTTCTTTGTTTGTTTTAAGGAAATTATAGCTAATGTTTATCTTAATAAACACTGATTTATTTTTTGTCATGCCTATGAAATAATCTCTTTTTTTAAAAAATATATTTTATTGATTTTTTACAGAGAGGAAGAGAGAGGGATAGAGAGTTAGAAACATCGATGATAGAGAAACACCGATCAGCTGCCTCTTACACAACCCCTACTGGGGATGTGCCCGCAACCAAGGTACATGCCCTTGACTGGAATCGAACCTGGGACCTTTCAGTCTGCAGGCCGACGCTCTATCCACTGAGCCAAACCGGTTTCGGCTGAAATAATCTCTTTTTGATGAGCTTCCATTATAGATCACGGTAACTGGGATGGTTTAATTAGCTATTTTGAGGCTATCATGCCGCATGCTTCTAGCACTTTTTTCCTTAGCCTAAAAACAAAAGAAAATATAGAAATTTAGATCTCAATTTATACAACAATTACATTTAAAGCAGTTGACATTGACGCATAAACTCATTCGTATCAGTTACTCAATTCAAATTCAGCATTCGTGGGTAAAAACTTAACGACAATTGCATTTCTTCTTCTTCCCCACATAGCCCGTTTTCTCAAGTATTTTCATTTTTTAACAAAATGCATTTTATTAAATCCTGAACTCTAATGAATTCTTAGGCAACATAAGAAGCCTCATGTTAGGAAATTGCCAAACCCTCTTTTTAACCTTTTTTTCTGGGACCAGAATAAAAGCATGCTATAAGTGATAACACCTAAGGAAAAAATATCATAGAGATTATCATTCTTATTTAGAAAATTAGCAAACCTAAGTAATGATAATCTTTGAACACATATATTTCAAGGAAAGTGTAAAATAGTTTTTTTTCATAGCCTATTGTTGTAAAAGTTTCCTCTAGTACAATTTAATCAATTTTCCCATACTAAGAATCAGAGAGAAAGCTATTATTAAAGAGAACTCCATTTTTACCAAATTCTATATAGTGTGCAACTGGATTCAGTAAAAAATGGAAATTACTATGACAATTGAAAAATTAATGACTCAAACCTATAAAATATAATGATATCTTTAAATAAATCAGTTCTTGGAAAATTAGGAATATTATAGTCTAGTTACAAGATAAATGGCTGTGTCATCCATGAATACCTGTTCCTATGATTACTGATGACCAATTATATAGATTTGACATAAGCACATTATTTTATTTATTTTGTACAATTCATCTCTAGTTAGTCTTTTCAATCTATCCATGAAATTAATTATAATTTCTATAGTGGGATGTTCCAACAATATTCTGAGAAATTCACATTTCTGAGTTTACTTTAAGATTGTTGAGCTAGTCAGATAGTAATTTCTTGAAATGGCACTATTCAATTATAAAGAACCTTTCCTAGAGGCCTGACATCATGCACTTGCTGCGGGGAGGTCCCTCAACCCAGCCTGAGCCCTCTCAAGGGATGTTTGACTGAGGCTTAGGCACACTCCCTGCAGGGAGCAGGCCTAAGCTGGCAGTTGGACATCCTTAGCACGGCCACGGGGGCCGAAGAGGCTCCCGCCACCACCGCTGTGCTCACCAGCGGTGAGTCTGACTTCTGGCTGAGTGGCGCTCCCCGTGTAGGAGTGCACTGACCACCAGGGGGCATCAAACAACCTGTTGTTCTGCCATTCGATCGATTTGCATATTAGCCTTTTATTATGCAGGATGATGGCTTATACATCAGAGGGAAATACAATGGTGAGTACATCATCATTTTTTTAAAAATATATTTTATTGATTTTTTACAGAGAGGAAGGGAGAGAGATAGAGAGTTAGAAACATGGATGAGAGAGAAACATCGATCAGCTGCCTCCTGCACGCCCCCTACTGGGAATGTGCCCACAACCAAGGTATGTGCCCTCGACCAGAATCGAACCTGGGACCTTTCAGTCCACAGGCTGATGCTCTATCCATTGAGCCAAACCGGTTTCGGCACATCATCATTTCTGTCAATAGTACTCATTTCCTAATCCTACCTAATAAAAGGGTAACATGCTAATTGACAGTATCTTCGCTATGCCCACAGCCAATCTGGGCACTATGCAAATTAACCAAGATGGCGGCCCCCATGCACTGCCCCACCCCCCATTGCCGAGCAGCTGACGGAACCGGGCTGGCGGGAGGGGCGGGGCCTCCTGCCGCTTCGAATGCTGAGTGGCTGGTGGAACCAGGCCAGCGGGAGGCACCCAGATCTCTGCTGGTGGCACGGGGCGGGCAGCACCCGCCCCGCACCGCTGCTGCCTGGGGCCAAGCCCCGACCCTGAAAGAAGGCTGAAGACGGTGGCCAGAGCCAAGGCCTGGGTCCCCCCGGTGCTGGCGGAAAACTTGTGCAGGCAGCCAGGTGAATGAATGTCTTGCACGAATCTTCGTGCCAACGGGCTTCTAGTCTAACCATAAAATTCATATCCACTGAGTGCGCAGAATCTTTTTCATTAAATGTTGTGTCATATTCCAGACCAAGTATCACTGCTTAGAGGCTCCTCTGTTAATCAAGTGTGACACACAAGAAAGAGACTCAATCACTCTCATTTTGTATTTTGTAAAAATTTAAAATTCTAATTGTTTGGGGGCATCAAACAGCTCATAAATACTTTGCATGAAAGAAAACCTGGTGAACAGTTGCAGAAAATATTCAGGATTTATCATGTCTGGAAAAGTGGCAACTATAAGGTGGGGCATTGCTAGAACCTTTATTGGTAGAACAAGGAAGAGAACAGAAGGGCACTTAATCCCAAGGTTAATGTATCACACCAGCTCAGGGGTGCCATTCATGTGTAAATGGTGTTTCTTTCTTTTTTTTTAAGCTGGAGAGTGGTTTATTCAAGTATTCAAGCAGGTAAATAAAAGAAACCAAATAATGTACAAGGTAGGAACCATGTGTAAATGGTGTTTCTGATGCTCATGTGAGATTTCCATTGGGAACTCCCTAAATTCCTGAAACAAGAGGTCTGTGCAGAGGGGTGGTGCTCCTATGAGAGCTATGGTAATCAGAAGAGAGGAAGATTCGAGCTACACTTTAAATAGCAGGTGCTTCCCACATTTTCAGCCAAAGCTTCAGAAACCTTTCCCCCTGGAGTTCATTTTGTATTTTCCAATGCCTGAAGGTAGAGCTAGAGAAATAGGGTAAGGCACAGCTCTTAAGCTGTATCCTTAATACAGTCAGCTTTTCCAATACAGTAAAAGGGGGCTGGGGCTGAGGCGGGGACACAAGAGCTCAGTTTCACTTCTGACTTTGTCCCAAATTTTTCACTACCCTGGTAAGTTCCTGTACATCCATTTTCTTTCTTCTCCATAACATGGAATCACAATTCTTGTTAGTGTAAAATACTTCTTAGCAATTGAAAGCACTATGAGCTTATAAGATGTTATCAAATAAATGTCATTTTTTTTAATTTAAAAGGTTCACTTATGATCATTGTTTTAAATATTATGAACACACTAGAGGCCCGGTGCATGAAATTCATGCACAAGGATGTGTGTCCCTCAGCCCAGCCTGCACCCTCTCCAGTCTGGGATCCCTTGAGGGATGTCTGACTGCTCGTTTAGGCCCGAACCCTCTCACAATCCAGGAATGCTGGCTCCCAACTGCTCATCTGCCTGCCTACCTGATTACCCCCTAACCACTCCCCTGCCAGCCTGATTGATGCCTAACTGCTCCCCTGCCATCCCAATTGCCCCTAACTGCCCTCCCCTGCAGGCCTGGTCCCCTCAACTGCCCTCCCCTGCCGGCCATCTTCTGGCGGCCATCTTGTGTCCACATGAGGGCAGCCATCTTTGACCACATGGGGGGCGACCATCTTGTGTGTTGGAGTGATGGTCAACTTGGATATAACCTCTTTATTAGATAGGATGACTTATGTCAATATTTTTGCCATGTGACTTTTAGACAAGGTAGTGATGTTCAAAGGTAGGAGTCTTTTGTTTGTTTGTGTACACAGTATTCTATATACTACCTTCGAATTGTGAACTTCATCAATAGCTGCTAATTAAGGAAAATTCTCCTCAGTCTTTTAATGTAATATTCAATTAAGTCAGCATTCATTAGAAAATACTCACGGTTATATTATGTTACAAGATGGGATTGTTGGCTTATTAATTTTCCTCTTCAATATAATCTGATCAAAATTGGACCCTAGAAGTCTAGTTTATCTCAAATCTCAAAGGTGTGAAGTAACAAGTTTGGATTAACATTTTTTTAATTAAAATACTAATTTCTTGTCCACAAACACCTAGCTCTGTGATCATAGAAAATGCTTGTTTCCTCTTAACTTTTTACTTCCATCTTTCAAATAAGCACTGTAATGCATTTATACTTACTTCATTTTAAAAAAGTATTCACTCTCATGTCCAACCAGGAGCATGGAACCTTTAAGAGATTAATCCCGTTACTGAAAGAAACTATAGAGGATAAACAAAATGCATAAAAGTATTGTTTAAAGACATAGGAGAGCAGCCATGGCAAACAGCAGTTGGACGTATCCCTGGGAGCCTCCCCTCACTTTTTGTCCTTCCTCAGAACGTGTCAATCACATTAAACACAGTAGCCTGAAGATTTGGGCAGCCAAACTAGGAGAGGAGTCTGGAGTTCAGAGCCTCTAAGACAGGTGTCCTCAAACTACGGCCCGCGGGCCACATGCAGGTGTTTTTGCTGTTTTGTTTTTTTACTTCCAATAAGATATGTGCAGTGTGCATAGGAATTTGTTCATAGTTTTTTTTAAACTATAGTCTGGCCCTCCAACGGTCTGAGGGACAGTGAACAGGCCCCCTGTTTAAAAAGTTTGAGGACCCCTGCTAGGGTGACTAAAACTTAGGGGGAATATCACTAGAGGCAGGGAACCAAAAAGAAGTAAGACTGGAATTTGTAGGCAATTCCCCCACTTTAGAAATTGTCCAATACTTAACTGTTTGTGCAAGCTGCAACTCCTAAAAATAAATGGAGAACTGCCTCTGAGGAGCTAAAATTCTGAGAAAATATTTGGCAGCCTTGCTACTAAGAAGTTAGAATTCAAGACTAGCCATAGAGGCAAAGAGAGAGAGACAGACAGACAAATGAAGGAAGGGAGGGAGAACTTGCTATTTCTGATGCTCAATTTCAAATTCAAAAGTCCCAAAGAAACATAAAATAAAATAAATATTCTTCACACAGAAAAGCAGGATTTCTCTAAGTAAGTTCTGCTCTCTGATCACTCAAGTGTCAGGTGCCCCCAAGCAGTACACTGTCAACACTGAATTTACCAAAACTAATTTTAAATTTTAAAATGTCATTTCAATTTACCTTTCTCAACTCAAAATTATGTGCAGAAAAAGACATTTTGTTTGCCTAAGGAACAGGTCACTAGAACCTTGCAAAATCCCTTTGAAAGGCAAAAATTGTTTTATATCTGGGGAATCCAATATTTATTTGAGCTAGCAGAGTAGTCTAGGGCATAACAATGAAATATTTGGTTCAAACTGTGTTAAATAAAGAAGAGAAATAAAATACACATATGGGAATCTCTTTGAACTTTTTATTTAAGGATATGACTTTCACAGGTATTTCTTATTTCTGATAGGTCTTGTTTCTCTTACATCAACTCAGTAACTAATCAATGTCCTAAATGAATAACACAGCCTCTTTGTGAAATATTAAGCCACATGAACTTATGCTCCCCAACAAATTTTTTTGTTGGCATTTTCCTTTAAATCTTTGATGCAGAAAACCATTTTTATTGTATCAAGATTGAAATTACCAATATAGATTATTTCACTCTAAAGAATTTTGAGTAGAAAAAAAAAACCTCAGAAATTTTCTTGTTCCAGACCCTTGTTTTTTATATTAGAGACATTATGTGAAATAGGTGATCTCAGTTAATGAAGCTCACATAGTTTTCCATGATAAAATTAGAACATGATTATTTTATTTAAATTATAAAAAACTAGAGGTCTGGTGCACAAAATTTGTGCACTGGAAGGGGGCATCCCTCAGCCTGGCCTGCACCCTCTCCAATCCGGGACCCCTTGGGACTGCTGGCTCCTAACTGCTCACCTGCCTGCCAGCCTGACCCCCCTAACTGTTCTCCCCTGCCCGCCTGATCCTCCCTAACTACTCCCCCCTGCCTGACTGATTGCCTCTAACTGCCTCTCCCTCAGCCCCACCACCATGGCTTTGTCCGGAAGGACGTCCGGAAGGTCGACCGGAAGATATTTAGTTTAATTAGCATATTACCCTTTCATTAGTATAGATGTCATCTTGTCCTAAAAATGCAGGTTGTTAGCAGGTTTTCCTATCATGGAAGGGGAGCCCACAGTAGCATCTTGGGTTCTGACCAGGGTTTATGCGCTTGTGCTTTATCTCAGCAGATGAGATTCCTAGAAGAAGACTCTTGGATGTACCTTGAACATTTCTATCGATTTTGCCAAATCATCCTCCAAAAATGTTGAACCACTTTAAACTCCCACCAGCAACCATGCATGTGCCCTCTGTCCTACTTTGATGCCAATATCATTGATTTCCCCCTAGAAGTTTCCCTCCCTTCAGCCGGGACTGCTTGGCATTTGAGCCAACCTCACTGTTCAGCCTGGGACTTGATTTCCCGAGATAGAATTATGGAGGAGGAAAAAAAGTTTTCCTCTACCTTTCTGAGTTCTTAGCAGAGGCCATTGTAATGAAAAACAGATCACCAAGAGAAAAACAAAAGTTCATTAACATGTGTACCTCTTGTATATGTGGGAGATCCCAGGTTAAAATGAATAACTCCCCACAGTGGCTTAGAATCCAGATTTAAACACCTTCTTCCTAGGGAAAGGGGCCAGGAGATGTAGGCCTCTTAGAGGAGAGTAAATAATTTTTAGGAAAGATGAATGGGGGTGGGGGAAGATAGTTTGTAACAAAATTTGGGTGTGATGTCAACTTCTAGTCTCCTGTCCTGTGACAGGAGTCAGTCTTCGCTGGCTGATGACACTTTTTCCATTGAGGGGACCTCCGACATTTAAGCTCCTTTTGAGGGGCGTCCAATTTTAGGCAGATCAGGAGACTTCAGTGAAAGCACCTCCTTGCATTTGCTGTTTATCAAGCATCTGCAACTCAAGATCATCAATATAACAACATGGCATATGTTGGGGTGGCATGTTCTCTGACCTTCAGAATAAACCCAACAAAAGCTTGTTTCCTTTTTTAGATGATTTGCCACAGTAGCATTATTCCCTGGAGACAGTACTCTGACCAGACCTTCCTGTGAGTGGTCATAACATACCCTGTGTTTATAGAAAGGTGTGGGCCATATCACTAAATAAACCAGGGGCAGTTTTCTCATCTTGTGGAAAGGGAGATAAAGTTATGGTCATTTATCTCCCTTTCCACAGGTTTCCTGCAGGTTTGTGCCTCCTCTGAGGCCCCAGCAGCCCCAGCACCACTGTAGCTGTAGGGCTTGGGGCTGCTGGTTGATGGGGCCCCCTGCGGGCGGGCTTGTGTCTCTGCTCCTCCCACCCCAGTGGCAGCAGCGACAAAGCAGGTCCACAGGCCCTCCATGGGCGGGGTGGGGTGGAACACCTGCATCGTCGCCATGGTGATGACACAAGCATCCCAGCCCAGCCATCATCTTTGTCTCAGAGTGACAGTCAATTTGCATATTCCTTCCTTATTGGCTGTGGGCACTGCCATCTTTGTCATGGAGTTGCATCAATTTGCATATTCCCTCTTTATTAGATAGGCTATTATTTTTCAATTAAAGTTGATATACATCATGTTAATATCAATAATACAACCCAGTGATTAGACATTATATAACTTTTTAAGTGATCACCCTGTTAACTCTAATAGCCATCTGACACATAGTTATTACAGTATTATTGATGATACTTATTGTACTATATTTTACATCCCTGTTACTATTCTGTAACTACCAATTTGTACTTTTTAAACCCTTCACCTTTTTCACCTATCCCCCTGACACCCTTCCCATCTGGCTAACTTCAAAATGGTCTCTGTATCTCTAAGTCTGTTTCTGTTCTGCTTGTTCATTTATTTTGTTTTTTAGATCTATTTTGTCTGGTGTAAGTACTGCTGCCTCTTCTATACAGCATATATAAGGGCCTTGCTTTGTTATCCATTTAGCCTCCACATGTCTTTTGATTGGAGAGTTTAATCTATTTGCATTTAAAGTAATTTTTGACATATATGTATACATACTTTGTTCTAATAACTCAATTTATATTTCTTTTCAGATTTAACCTATTGGAATTAATAATTTTTCAAAGGTTTACTAGTATACATTTTTGAGGGATAACCTGTATTTATTGCCATTTTATTATTCATAGTTTTCTTCTCCTCCTCTCCCCCCTCCCCCTCCTCCTCCTCCTCCTCCTCCCCCCCCCCCCCTCCTCCTCTTCCTCCTCATTCTTCTTCTTCTTCTTCTTCTTCTTCTTCTTCTTCTTCTTCTTCTTCTTCTTCTTCTTCTTCTTCTTCTTCTTCTTCTTCTTCTTCTTCTTCTTCACCCTTTCAAAGACCCTTTAACATTTCTTATAATCCTGACTTGGTGCTGATGAACTCTTTAGTTTTTTCATATCTGGGAAGCTCTTTATCTGTCTTCAATCCTCAATGACAGTTTTGCTGAGTAGAGTAATCTTGGTTGTAGGGTCTTGTTTTTTATTACTTTGAATATTTCTTACCAATCTCTTTTGGCTTGCGAAGTTCCTGTTGAGAAATAAACTTACAGTTTTATGAGAACTCCCTTGTAGGTAAGTAACTGCTTGCCTCTTGCTGCTTTTAAGATTCTCTCTTTGTCTTTAGCTTTTGGCATTTTAATTATGTTGTGTCTTGGTGTGGACCTCCTTGGGTTCATGTTGGTTGGAACTCTGCATTTACTAGGGCTTGTATGTCTATTTCCTTCACCAGGTTAAGGAAGTTTTCTGTTATTGTATTTTTCAAATAGGTTTTCAACTCCTTGCTCTCTCTTTTCCTTCTGACACCCCCATAATGCTAATATTGCTTAAAGTTGTTCCAGAGGCTCCTTATACTACACTCAATTTTTTGGATTTTTTTGTTCCTATTTTGCTGTCCTGATTGGGTATTTTCTGCTTTTTTATGTTCCAAATCTCTGATTTGATCCTCTGCTTCATCTACTCTGCTATTGATTTTATGCAATGTATTCTTCATTTTAGTTAGTGTATTTTTCATTTCTGACTGGTTCTTTTTTATGTTTTCTAGCTCCATTTTTAAGTTTCTTATCTCTTTATTGAAGTTCTCACTAAATTCATTTTCTTTTTCCCTAAGTTCATTGAGCATCATTATAAGCAATATTTTGAATTCTACATCTAGTAGATTGCTGGTCACCAGTTTGTTTAGTTCTTTTCCTGATTTTTGTTCTTTTTTTTAAATTTTATTTTTCATTTGGGACATATTTCTTTGTCTCCTCAGTTTGGTTGCCTCTGTATTTGTTCCTATGTTAAGTAGAGCTGACACATCACCCAGACTTGGTAGAGTGGCCTTCTGTAGGTGTCCTATAGGGTCCAGTGTCATAGCCTCCCTGATCACCCTAGCTGGTCACTCCAGGTATGCCCCCCATTGTGAGCTGGGTACACTCTCCTGTTATACTTGAGGCTTGATTGCTGTGGCACCTAAATAGAAGGGTTTTATCCCCAGACCAATTGGCTTCAAGAATTGGCTATGATCATTGTTGAGGATCAGCTATGTAGAGACTGATGCCCATGGAGCAAGACTTACTTCAGTGGGGCTTTGATGCTTGCTGAGTCTGCCCCTTGACAGTATCCATTGTGGAGGAGGTTGGGTGATGCTCTGAGATGGTCTGAAGGTGTTTGTCACATACATTGGCTGTGGGGCCTCCAAAGAAGTGCAGTCCAAGGCCTGCTGCCACTTGTATCTAAACTTGTATCCTGCTTGGGACCACCTGGCATGAGCTACAAAGTGACCTTCAGATGGCTGCTACTTTTGCTGGGATTGGAGGTACCCAGGAAGAGGCCAAGCTGTGAGCCAAGTTTGGCTTCCACTAGTGCTAGGCCTGGGGCCATTTAGCAAGAAGTATGGGATACCCCAAGATGCTGGGGGGTTTTTTTTGGGTTTTTTTTAGAGATTTTAGGAAAGTCCAAAGCATGAGCCAAGACTGGCTGTGTAGAAAATCCACTGGAAATAGTTTGGGTTGGGTGGGGCAGGGGCCTCACCAAAGTTGGGTGGGGCAGGGGCCTCAGGTAACCACCAAGGCAGGGCAGACAGTATGAACCAGGTTAATGAAGACTCAGATATGACACCTACTTGCAGGCTCTGTGGGGTGTAGGCCCAGGAAAAGGAACAATGGTCTCTGTCAGAACTTCTGTCTGGGTGAATGCTGCCCCTTCAGCTCTTGCCCTGATGCCAAACAGCTCGGTTTCTACTTGTATGTTCCTGATGCTCCAGAGATGGAGCTCAAGCAAGTAGTTCCTCTAAGTCCATGTGTGGGGTCCGGCTTGTTCTGTGTCTCTGCCTCACTTACCAATCTCAATGTGGCTTCTTCTTTATATTCTTAGTTATAGGACTTCTGTTCAGCTATATTTCAGGAAGTGCTATATGGTGTTTGTTGGATAGTTAGTTGTAATTCTGATGTGGCTGTGAGAGGATTCGAGTACTGCCATCTCGAATCAGACTAGAACCTGATTTTTGACCACTAATTTTCCTTTTTCTTTTTCCAATGTATTACTGCACAACCAACATAAAACAGTACCAAAATAGAACTCAAGTACATTCTATTTAAGCTATTCTCCCATATTGAAGTTCCACATTAAATTTTACATGAAGAACTACAACCTCAGCAAGTAGTTCCCTTGCTAACAGAAATTCTAAAAGCCACTAACTTAAGTAAGAAGTGAAGGATTTCAGAAGAGACAGTTTGTATATTTAAGTAAGAACTGTCTCATGGCAATTTGGAGTAGCTTGATAGAATAGAAGGGTGGTGAAATTTAAATGAGAAAAAATTTTAAGGCTCAGTGTGGGAAGTCTTTAATACAGGTTCCAATCATGTGGACATGTTTGTGTAAGTGCAGCATCTTAGCTTTGATAAGCTATCTATTTCTTGGAATATCTCCAACACTTCGGGCTGGGCTCTGAGTTAGGGGATGAGGGGCAATTTGTTACCCATACGGCAGGCCAAAGAGTTTTAATAGTAAATTGCTGCATATTTCAGCAAAAATATAAGTCATTTATTTACGTGGTTCCTGGGTTGTACTGCTGTTTAGCCTGCTCATTTTTTCTACCTCTATCACCATGGAAATTACACAAAATGTCACTGTTGAATGATTGGTAGTGAGCATTGCCTGTTTTGGAGGGCATGGCTGGAGTTCACAGTCTCAAAATTACACTCTCGTTTATTTCTTCTTTCTTGCTCTCCCCCTGCCCCCTTTGGCTGTTAGCTTATTACCTCACTAAATTGAAAGTCTGCGCTGATAAGGCACATCCTCACTTTATTTTATCATTGCCTGGCCACACCCTCAATTCACTACTCTTGCTCTGTATCCACAGACTTGACTTTACGTGTGGAGTTGGTCTTATACATTGTGACTCTAACTATAGAGTTGAACAGGTCACTGTGTATGAATGAATCAATACTAAATCTGTTTTGTTCTTTTTTTGTTGTTGTTTTCATTTCTTCCTTCTTGTTTTCTTTCCTCTTTTATTCAGTAAGAGCCCATGCTGTTCTAGCTATGTCTGTGCTAAATTCTGGCAATACTAAGAAGGAAGATCTAGTCCCTACTCTTCCAGAACTCTAAGCTCCCTTGAGAACACTTGGGAAGACAAAGCAGTGAGCGCAAAGGCAGGAGACACAGAAAAGCCTTATGTGTTCAAGGAAACTGCAAATATTAAAGAATGGACACAGCACAGAATCTGAGGGAGTCAATGTGAGACAAGGACCTGATTGTAGTGGCTGTTCTCAACTGAGAACCCTGAGCCCAAAGGGATGAAATGATTTGTAAAAGGCCCCTCAGCACCTAAGGGGATGAGCCATCTCTCAAACTCCACCTGACTTCAAATTCTGCCCTTTAGAAATACCACATTACCTCTATACATCCACTTGTAGCAACACCCTGTCTTTGCTTTCAGTCTTATTTCTTTCCATCCTTTTGCGAGCCTGACAGTTTTATTGAGATCTCCATTACTACAACCTCAAATTCCTAGGCTTGCTTTTCCCTGTTATGACCTCATGATCTTAAATTAAAAATTAGGATTAAAAATCCAAAACAAGAAACATTATTTGCATTTTATATTTTACATCCATAATCCCTGGTTTCCATTGTCTTCATCATTGTGTCCCCAAGTTGAAGCTCACTAGGACCTCTCATCCACACAGCCAATGAATCCAGGGGCCTTTGGTTAAAGGTGGGAGGGACTGCTTCCCTTCCTCGTCTCCCACCCTATTATTTGCTTACTCCCTGCAGTGTCCCCTGATTTGATAACCACTAGTGGGAAGCTACAGTGTAAGGTTTATATACCTGAAACCATTTTACAGGTGAGGGCACCAGAGGCTAACTTGTCCAAAAGAGAAAGGGTTGGGAAAGAAACTTGTACTTCAGACTTTAGGTTTTGTGTTCTTATCACTACACCACAAAATTTAAGGTTGAGCTTTACATCTTCTCAGTCTTTGCTCTTATCTAGTTCTCACGTTGCAAAACACCTTCAAAGACATATTTTGAGAGGCAGGGTTGTAAAATCTATTGATCTCAGTCTCAACTCTGCTGCACAAGATAACTAGTTTCAAAAAACAAAACAAAACAACAACAATAAAAAGGGCAAGAAAAAACAATGCACTCTTGAGAGACAAAGCAATCATCAGAACTCAATTCATATATGTCACAGATGTAGAAACTGACAGGTGATGTAAAGCACCTATGATCAATATGTTAAAGAATAATAAATAGCAATAAGAACTTGACATCAAGTATCATCTTATATGACATACGAGAAATGGCACATGACCAAAAATATATAACTTTAGTCTTATAATGAGAAAACATGAGACACACAGATCAAAGGATAGTCTACAAGATACCTGAAAAGTATTCTTCAAAGTATCAAGGTTATGAAAGCTAAGGGAATATTCAGGAACTGCCTCTGTTTCTTAGTTCACTAAGAAAACATACAACAATGAATACAATCAGTCTTCATGCATTAGATCCTAAAATAGTAAACTACATTAGTGGAAATCTGTTGAAAATAAAGTCTATGGTTTAGTTAATAATGTAATTCTTATGTTCTGATAATTATAATGTGTAGAATCTTAACATTAGAGGAAGCTGAGTGAAGAATATTTGGAAATTCCTTATACTGTCTCCACAATTATTTAAGTCTAAAACATTTCAAAATTAAAAAGTACCCTACTGCCTATTAATACAGGTTGGGGCAAAAGTAGGTTTACAGTTGTGAGTATGCAAAACACAGAACATATTCTTGTATTACTATTTATTAATCATTGTATTATTTTCCATATTCACAACTGTAAACCTACTTTTGCCATACCCTACATTCATCTATATAATCAACAAATATTTATTGAATGTCTGGTGTATCCTGGACATTTTATAAGACACTAAAGAAATATTTCATAGCTTCATGGTATTTATAATATACCTAGTCAGAAAGATAATAGGCAAATACACTACTAGATATTTTGTTATAAGCCTTAAATGCAAGCTAGACTATAGCTTAACAAGTATTATATGGGCCTTTACCTTAGAACAATGGTAGCCTGCAAGCACATTACTATGTAAGCAATCCCAGAGGTAAAAAACAAACAAAACACACACACAAAAAAACACACAAACAAATTAAAATGCTTAAATCACATGGTTTACTAAAAGTCGATTTAAAGCACACGGGAATAAGCAGTGGGAAAGAGTGTGGTACCTTAATATACTCAAGATATAGCACAGAGGGTTGGAAGGACCACATTATCTGTACTACCTTAATTCTTTGCATATACTATTCCCAGGAACTGTCTGTCCCTCAGCCACATCACCTTTCCCACTGAGGATATTTTTATGAGAACCAGAATTGAGGTTGAAACAAAGAAGTTCACAGTCAGAACATCTTCTGTAGAAGATGCCAATGACATTCTTGTTCTGTCAGGGAGACACAGGGACAAGTATGCTTGGCCACATCAACTGTAACTTTTCAATCAACTTAATCGAACAGCATGGGCTTCCTTTTGTGCTTGAGCAGAAAGCATATGGGACCAAAATGGGTGTGACCAGTAGGTAGCCAAATTAAGGCCTCATGAATATGGAGCACTTCATATGTCTTTATGTTTAGAGTATTCTTAATGAATACCTCTTACATATGTAGTATCTACTATGCATCATGATATTTAGAATATAATAAATATTTATTACCCAGGTGCCTCATGAATTTAGGTATTTTCAGTCCTTCCATCTCTTCCTATCTATGTGCACTCTTCATAACCCTCTCCTCATTACTACACTTGGCTTCTCCAGAAACAAATACGAAGTAGGGGGGAAAAAGAGAGGTTAGAAATGATATGATTAGCAGAGATGTAATATGGTATTGGTATATTTAGGAAACCAAATTGCTCAAATGTTTTCTCTCATGAGATGCTTTTGAGCATTCTTCAAAGACCCCTATATTACTAGGTAATGCATACCTGTAGTTGTTTACATGACTGACAGCAATAGCCCTTAGACCATAGGCTGAGGGGACTCTTTGTTGGAGGATGCCTCCACATAATCTTTTCAAAGGCAGACTCCCCCAAGATGGGATCCTTTTTAGGGTCAATGCCTAAACTATGAGGAAAAACAAGTTCACTCATTTCTTGGCAGAACAGTTTGGCCCATTTCTTCTATTCTGCATTGAGAGGCTATTTTCATAATGATGTATATACAAGTTGCTATATTCCTACACTGAAGCTCAAATTCAATAAGCTAGAAGCAAACCAGTTCAAGCCTACTGTCCCAGGAAACATAGCATACTGCACTCTCCAAAGAATTTCTCACTGTTGGAATCTAGCCAGGAGCAGAATGAAATAAGCGTTCTAAATCTTGCTTAACAATCTCTTGGCCTCACTTTACCTGATGGTCTGGCCTTTGTTAATACTCCTAACTGAAAAAAAAAAAATGAATTTAATATATACATATTTAATATCACACACTATCACTATTTTTTCTCACTGTTTATTTTACCACTGATTAATCCACCACAAACTGATGAATCCATCACTTACATAATTAATAGATATTTTTCCAGGTTGCCAGTTAAAACAAACAAAAAAAGTATATCTTAATGAAAAAATATCATATTTATTTTCTCTAAATATTCTGTTTCTGTTTAGGTAAAGTATATTGCAATGACATCTATTTGTTTCCAGACCATTTTAATATAATAAAAATCTCTATATCTACCCACTCTCATTAAGATAAATTTCCCACTCTCATTAAGATAAATCAAGAAGCTGAGTAATAACTTATTTTTTTTATTTTAATTTTTCATGGTGAGTCTCCTTGGGATACTATTTAGGCTAAGTTTCCAATGATGAGGAGGTTTGTGTCTCCATTGAGACAAAGCCATGAGGTAATATGACAAGGTAATTTTACCCAATTACAGTGTAAGAGTTAACATGACCCATTAAACTAAAAAAATGACAAAAACTCTACTTATGGTTCTTAGCTCATGGTTTTTCTTTTTTTCTTTTTTTCTTTTTTTTAATTTTTTATTTTTTAAATTTCTTTATTGATTAAGGTGTCACATATTTGTCCTCATCCCCCCAAGCTCATGGTTTTTCAAGTATTTTTTAAATTCTGTGCTAAACAGGTGAGTTTTATGAACAGGACATTGGGCAAGTGACCGTGCCTTAGGAAAAGCCTATGAATGGAAAACTTTCTTGTCACTCTCTTTCAGCCTTCTTGCTGATAGCGTATATAGAGCAATTCATCAAGCTGCAAAAGGTTGATCTGATTTAGTCACAGCCAGCTGGGGGAAATTCAACTGAAAATGGCCAGTTTACAGGTGCTGTAAAGACCAAAGTAGCTCACTTCCCCGGGGGCCAACAGATGAGAAAAGGCAATGAAGTGACAAACAGTAAAAGGAACAAAGGATTGGCTCAGCCGCAGCATCACCAAGGCTGGGCAGCTCATCTTCAGTCCCCCCTGGGCCAAGGCACAGAGATTAGCAGGAGTAATCTGATTTTGCCCAGGTGAGTGCATTCAGGCCCTTTTCCATGATCCTTCTTCACTTTTCTGATTCTAAAATCTTTCAGATCATCCTGGCTAAGCTAGAATTAAAAGTTATACTCTCAGGCCCTTCCTCATCTCTAAAGGTATAATAATAGTAGATAAAAGACAAATGTAAAAAGGTATAGCCATGCTGTAAAGGCAAATAAATAAATGTCTCTGAAAACCAGAGAACAAAGCACGGGCAGGGCTGCAGCCATGGACACGCCAGGCTCCTGATGCGGGAGACGCCCAGGATTGGACTCGTGAAGCGAGATCAGGAATAAACAGTCCCCAGGAAAGGAGAGGAGATGGAGTCCGGACCACTGTGTTAGAACCAGGGCATGAAAAGGGACTTTTGCTTATAAAAGTGAAAAAGCTGAGAAATGGTTCTGCCAACCACTGCCTGGCAACATGGTTCCCACGCATGTGCTTTCTTGGGAAGCAGCAGGACACACACCTGCCAGCTCAGTCATTGGAGCAGTGATGCCCGCAGACATCAGGGAGTAGGGACTGAGCCACACGCTGGAGGCCCAGCTCTCAGCGGCAGTCCTGGGAAGCTGTGTGAAGCAATTGCAAAACCGCTGGAGATGACAGAGAGCGACCTTCCCCTAAACACTGGCTGAACAAAACTTGAAATATATAAAGTAAGATAGAACTACAGAACTTACCAGTAAAATAAAGCCTTGTAGATACATTTCCTCCAGATGAAATGAAAATGACAAAGCAATCAGACAAAAAGCTTCAACGTGATTATATTTAGAGTCCTCTCAATGATTAGGGAATAAATAATATTCATTGAAATAACTAATGAAATTCAAATGCGTGAAGATGAAGGTTGAACATGTCTATATTCTACAACTCAGCATTGCCTTTGCTATATTTATGTCAGAGACATGAGGTAAATTTAGTAAAATATTAAAGTTATTGTCTTTATTATAAGACTTTACATGCTACTTTGCATAACAATGAGTTTTACTGTTAAAAAGCCTTGACATTTTTGTGGCAAGTTCACATATTTATTTTGAATGTACGGACACTAAGTATTTGATGTGACAGATATTATCTCTATTTGATTGAAGACATACTGAGGCAGAGAGCTTTAATTAATAGTCACATAGTTACTGAAGGAGCATTACTCAAACTTAGGTCTTCTGACACAACAGCCCCTTAATGTAGCCCCAAAGACAATTCACTTAATTTCCTTTCAAAACCAATTTCCTCACTTATAATTTATTATGATGTTGGGAAAACGAAATGCCATACATAAAGCACCAAATGGGTCTTCAGCAAATGTTGCTGTCCTTTCTTTTGTTTCTTTCAGCAACGTTTTGCTTGTCTTCGTGTTTGACTTCTGTTTCTAATTAGGTTAAAAGTCTGTGTAGCTGTAACCAAGTTTAAGGTTTACATTTTTTTACCCGCTCTACCTGCCATGACAAAGTATATGTTTCCACAGCCTAATAATTTGGTTCCTCACAGCTAACATGTAAAGTAGACAAGGAAGGCATCAGCATTCATTTTAACATGTTTTTTTCAGATAAGCAATCTCAGGCTCAGGATTACATGATTCACCCAAACTCACATAACTAAGGAAATCGAACTGTAATTTTAAATTGCTTTTATGATCCAAATCCAGAATTTTCCTGTACATCTGGGGCTTTCAATTATCTACCTGCATCCTGATTTTTATTTATTAATCGTTGCTCTCAGCATGTCTTAAGCAAAACCATTGGTGAAGCTCAGTGTGTTAAGTAAATGACAGTGAATCTGCTATTGGTGTGAGGATACAATGATGTGTGGTAAAGGCAAGGTCCCCGGGCCCCAAGGTTTCTGATGGAGTAGGTCTAGTAGGGCCCAAGTTCTTGTATTTTTTAAAAATATATATTTTTATAGATTTCAGAGAGGAAGGGATAGGAAGAGAGAGATAGAAACACCAATGATGAGAGAGAATCATGGACTGGCTGCCTCCTGAAAGCCCCCTACTGGGTATCAAGCCCCCTGACCAGGAATGGAATCGTGACCTCCTGATTCATAGGTTGATGCTCAACCACTGAGCCACACCTGCCAGGCCAAGTTGTATTTCACAAGTTCCCAGGTGAGGCTGATGCTGCTGGACTGGAATCAGACTTAGAGAATCACTGTTTCAGTTTCTTGCTACTCAGGTGTGGTCTGCTGAACAGCAGCATCCGCCTCCCTTGGAAAGTTGTTAGAGATGCGGAATTTCAGAATTTACCCCAGGTCTGTTGAATTATAATTTGCATTTTACTAAGACTTGTATGCACATAAATGAGAAGCTCTGGTTTGATACACTAGGTGTCAGTCCTAGGTGCACATTAGCATGACCCGGGGAGATCTAAAAACATACATGCTTGGGTCTCTCCTAAAAGATTTTAATTTACTTGATCTAGAGTATAAGCAGGAGTAAGATTTTGTTTGTTTTTTAAATGCTTCCCAGGTGACTCGAGGGTGCAGACAGGGTTGTGAGCCACTGACCTGGAATCCATTATTTCCCACTATTGCCTTAGCTCAAGAAATATCTGACAACCTGATTAAAAAGCAAGTTCTCAGGCACCCTTTATAAAAATGTTCAGGACATTAAGGAGAGACCAGGGATCTATATATATAAAAGCCTAAGTGACTGTTCAACCATTTGACTGTTAGCTGTGACATGCACTGACTATGAGGGGGCAGATGCTCAACGCACAGGCATGGAAACATGGAACAGACTGATGAATCTCAGAGGGAAGGGGGGAAGGGGGAGGGCAGGAAGAGATTAACCAAAGATCTTATAAGCATACTAGAGGTCCAGTGCACGGATTCATGCACCAGTGGGGTCCCTCAGCCTGGCCTGAGGGGATCGGGCCAAACTGGCAGTCCGGCATCCACCAAGGGGTCCTGGATTGCAAAAGGGTACAGGCCAGGCCGAGGGACCCCACCGGTGCACAAATGAATGCACCAGGCCTCTAGTATGAAGTATAATTTTAAGAAGATTTCTAAGCAGTCTTATTGCTAGATAATTTTGAGAATTCTACTCCAGCATTCTACACCTATTCCTAAAATAAACGAACTGCATTTTGCTAACATTCTTAACTACAGTAGCATATTTACAGTGCTTCAATCAACACTTTAAATTTCATCAAATAATTTCAAGGCTTACACTTTATAAAAAAAATTGTTACATTCTTCAGAGATCAGCATTATTTTAATGGGATGAAACAATTAAATTTGAAGGACGGGAAATTGTGTCTCTAGCCCTGGCTGTGTCCACGTATCAGTGCTGACTTTATTTATCATCCTTAGATGTCAGCTCCCTCTTTATATATAGAAAAGGGCACACTGAATGACTATGTCTCTAAAAAGTGTCATCATTTAGGTAATGGTGATGAATGTGTAACAGCCATCAGAAGGTTAACTGCCAACATAATGATACGTGGAGTTGGGGCATGGACTCTTCCTTGTGGGCTCTTGTCCTATGAAGTTTGAAGAATAAATTTTCAGACTAAAAGATTTAAAATAAAAATGTGGAAGTTTATTGGGAGCATATACAAAATCCCCCGGGAGAAGAGTCCCCAAATGAGAAAAGCCTGCTCTCTCTCTCTCTCTCTCTCTCTCTCTCTCTCTCTCTCTCTATCTCTCAAATGGGAAAAAATCTAAATCTTGTTCTGAGTCTCTTTGTCTCTGGTTTATATATGCTGATAGCTCTTTGTCTGAATATGACCCTTTCTAATTGGACCCTTCCTCAATTTATGACCCCTTTGCTTTCCTAATTAGTCATTCTTCTGCAGAGTATCAGTTTCAAAGGTCAAAGCCCACATGTTGCCCCCCTTCTTCTTCCCCACATCTTGCAACCTTCCTCTATCCTCTGTGAATGTATGCCTTCCTTCCCACTTACCTTACAGCATTTCTCTATCCTCTGTGTCTCCCATGGATCTTCCTTATTCCCTAAAATTGCCTGCCCTGTCTCTAAATTTCTTTTCAATAACATTTGATTCTAACATCTGGTGCCTTTTGACCTATATTCCAAAATGTCTTTATTGATGTAGTCGACTCTCAGTTCCTCCCTAAGACCTCCAGTAACATCTGTTTCAAACAAAGCTGAGCAGTAAAGGAGAATACCATCTTGACCAATTCATAACAGTGTCTCAAAATGGGAAAACTGGGATCCAGTCTTACATGGATTTATAGCCTGGGCTGGGTGATTTTAAGGTAAGTCTTGCAAAGTGGGGACCTGATTGAGATGAGGCAGAGAGCGTATATGACCTAAACATTTTGGATAGATGGGCACAGTAAAGTGAAGTGAGGGTTTTGAAGGTAAGTCTTGATGGGAAAATTATTTATTTAAAAAAGTAAGCTCTTTAGTTGGTTTATGTAACTATATATTTCCAGGAGCAAGCAACTATTATTTTTTTTTGCAGTGTCCAGTATTATGTAGCACAAATGCAGGAAAATAATTTCTCTACTAGAATAGACACACAAGAACACAAGGATTTTAGTTTAGTTTCTCGGCATTGAATTAAAACACATTTATAGAGTTTGTCCTGTTAAAATAATCATTTGGGTATTCTAAAGGGTTTTGTGGGAAATCCTGGCTTCTTTCCCCTTAGATTGTGGCCAGCTTCTCTCTTTTCTGAGAGCTGGACTTCTCTAGCTAGATATCCCCCAATTAGTGGGACACTCACCAGGTTCATCCCCTAAGGCTTTTAGGATCAGTTATTCCAGGTCATTTACAAAGTACACTGTGAAGTCCCAGAACTGTTTGCCCCTTCAACCTGGGTGACAGTCAGTTCCCACCTAACAGGAGGGCTAATCTCTGCAGGTGCTCCCTCCCTCAGGCATCTAGGAGTCTGAGCTCCAGGATTCTATTCACTTCAAGGTCCTTCTTACAGAGTGCAGAGGCCACCCACTGTGAAGCTGCCTGGTGTGGCATGAACTTTTGTTCTGAGAAATAAGAATCCAGAAATATTTCAAATAAAGGCAATTGCTGGGTTAGAAAATGGAAACTGAGCATGTCAGCAGGCACTCAAGCTGAGAAAAATAGTTCAAATAGCAGGGGCAGTAAAGAGCAGGAACCAGCCATCTGCAAGGGGAGGGGGAAAGAAAAGTACCACCTATTAAACAAAGGCTGTGATTCCACAAATATGGTGAGTCCTTCAGACAGTCATGCATCACGTGACAACAGGGGACTTTCTGAGAAATGTCCTTAGGTAATGCATCTTTGTATGAGCATCATAGAGTGCACTTAAACAAAGTATAGCCGACTACACACCTAGGCTGCGTGGTCTAGCCTATTGCTCCTAGGCTACTACTTGTGCATCATGTTAATGTACTGAATACTGTCGGCAAATGTTACACAGTGGTAAGTATTTGTTTATCTAAACATTGAAAAGATACAATAAAAATACAGCATGAAAGATAACAAATGGCACATCTGTAAAAGACACTTACATGAAAGGAGCTTGCAGAACTGGAAGATGTTCTGAGGGAGTCAGTGAGTGAATGTGAAGGCTAGGTCATTACCATACACTTCTGTAGACTTTATACAGACTGTACACAACGTATCTTAATTGTCTTCTTAAACTTAGCTTACTAGAGCTATTTACTTTAAAACTTTAATTTCTTTACATTTTTAACTCTTTTGAAATAACATCTAAAATATAAACACATTGTATAGCTGTACAGAAATATGTTCTTTCTTTAAATTCTTATTCTTTCTACAAGATTTTTTTTTCCTTTTAAAGCCTTTTGTTAAAATATAAGACACAAACACACACATTAGCCTAGGCCAGTGGTTGGCAAACCGCGGCTCGCGAGCCACATGCGGCTCTTTGGCCCCTTGAGTGTGGCTCTTCCACAAAATACCACCTGCGGCGCGCACGTATAGTGCGATTGAAACGTCGTGGCCCATGCGCAGCAGTCAGTTTTCCGCCTGGGCGAGTCTATTTTGAAGAATTGGCGTTAGAACACTCAGGGGGCCAAAGAGCCGCATGTTGCTCGTGAGCCGCAGTTTGCCGACCACGGGCCTAGGCCTACACAGGGTCAGGATCATCAGCATCCCTGTCTTCCACTCCACACCTGGTTCCACTGCAGGTCTCCAGGGCTATAACTCCTATAATAAAGGAGCCTTCTCCTGGGAACACCTCCTGAAGGACCTGCCCGAGGCTCTTCTTGAGGAGGTGTCCCTCTTCTCAGAAATATGTCCCTGTGGTCTGCTTGGTTCGTTTCTCTTTTTCATCATAGATCTGTTTTAAGTAGATATTACAATATGAACATTCCTCTCTAATAATGAAAATCATTTGCCTTTGGGGTCCATGTTTTCAAACTTGTTTTGTCCTTTCTCTTTTAATTTTTTTTTATTGTTGACAGTATTACAGATGCCCCACCCTCATTCTTCCCTCCTTTAGCCTCCTCCACCCGGACCCCAGCCCCACCCCAGGCCTTCACCACACTATCGTCTGTGTCCATGGACTGTGCATATATGCATGTATGTTCTTTGGTTAATCTCGTTTTCAAGCATTTTAAGGAGCTTCTTTAGGTCTGCAGAAGCTTCTGCTAAACCCTTCACTGTGAATTTCCTTGGGGGTGGGAGGCTGTCCCCTACAGTTTCCCTTTTTTTTGCTTCTTTTTCAGTTTGCATTCCTGTTCCAGTTCCAGTAATTTCTCATGAGTCAATTCTTCAGAACCATTTCTAGGAACCCCTCAATGTCATCTTTATCCACACCCACATTAAAGTTGTTTGAGATCTCAACCACAGCCTCTTTGATCATTTCCAACCTTTGTGCTATGGCATTACAACAGCTATAACAGCGCTAAGCAGAGGGGATTTTTCAGCTCCATATATCTTAGGGACTGGCGTCATACATAGTCCAAAATTAATCTAAACATTGTTGTGCAGCACATGGCTGTATTTAAACTTCATTCAACTCTCACAACAACCCTGGTGATTCACACCTTATATCTATCTTATACAAATGGGTGAACGCTGAGATCAAAAGAAAGACCAGGTGTGCCCTGAGTCACAGAGTGATATGGACAGAGCCAGGCTGCAAACTCAATGCCAATGGCGCTCTTTCCTCCCAGCCATGTTGTCGTTCTGTGCAATAAGATTTCAATGCGCATTCCAGAACTTACACAGAGATAATTCAGTCCCCTTTGCAGTAAAACAAAGGAATCAATTAGCTTATATTTGTCTCCAAAAACCTGAAACAACATCAACATCTAAATTTGGTATTACTGGATTCTACCTTGTGGAGAAAGTCCATCTGAGGTTAAGACAAAAAAGAGCAGAGCTAGAAAATAAAGGGTGTTTTTATCCTAATCATGTGCTTTGGGTCCTGGGTTAGCTAGTCTATGTCCAGGACACTTTCAAAGAACATGAGCTAATCAATCTCTCTTATTGATTAATTCTGTTTAAGCTAAATGTCTAAAAAAAGACCCGACTAATTAGAATTATGCAAAAATGATGTTCTTTTGGATTATGTAAACAAAGAATGTTTTTCTTTATTTTTTGCAATTTTTAAAATTTGTCTAAATATGCAATAAAACACTGTTATGCCAATTACAGATCTAATAATTCACTGTAATGGCATGAGTGATGCCATTTTCTTCTACTTATCCAAACTCAAAATTTATTCATTCCTTAAACTACAGCTTACAAGTTGCATTTTATTAAAAACATCTCTAGCTTCCCTATTAGAACATTTCTTTATCTGACCCTTCCTATAGTAAACTGTAAAGTATCTGTGAGCAGAGTTAGTGGTTTTTAATAAAATTATCCTGTTGCTTTATTTGCTTCCTTTTCAAACACAAAAGATCCTACAATTAGGTATTAAACCCCCCTGCCCAGCAAAAACCATGCTTTCATCTCTTAAGAAACTACAATCTTAAGAGTTGTCTATATTTCTAACAAACTTTTTCATATGAATATATCTATTTACTATTTAAAACACTAACAAATGAAATCCTGCTGTACACATGGCATGAAAACTTTGTTAAAAAAAATGCCTTGATAAAAATTTACATTTTGACATAGATAGATCAATCTAATTTTTTTCTTTATAAATTACTTATTCTATTTACGCATTTTCACTTATTGTTTAACCTAGCCTTTATTAATGGGGATACACACACACACACACACACACACGCACACACACACACACACACACACACACATGCATTTGGATTTTCTGTATAACACAAGGCTAAAACAGCCATCCTCTTTCCTAAGACTTCGCTTACCTGTAAAAGTTCCCCTGTGCAATTATGTGTTTAAATGGATTTGACCTTATGAAGAAAATCTGCCCACGGGGGTCACAAAAGAAAATCAGAGCAAAGAAATGCAGGGCACTTTTACCCTAATTGCGTCATTTGGGCCCTGAGTTTAGCTAGTCTATGTCCACAATATTTTCAGAACCTAAGCCAATAGACCACTCTTTTTGTCTGATTCTAAATTGGTTGGAGGTCAAAAATTCATATCTGATTAATCAAAGAGTACTAGTATGTATATCTACATTTTGTATTAACTATTGCAAAATTGTTCTCCAACTTGCTTTTACTAATTTTCCCTCCTTCTAAAAGTTAATAAGGGTTTACTTTATTCCTTCATAAAACTTGCCAATATCATATATCATCATTTTTTTAAATCTGTGCTGATATAATGTGCTATGAACTTATAATTTAGTTTATTTTATTTTATTTATGATTCAGTTTATTCTAATTATGAGTGAATTGTTACATCTTTTTATACAACATTTGACCTTAAGTTTTTCTAACTCCCTGGTTGTCCAGAGAAATAGAATGAATCATATACACTGAGTGGCCAGATTATTATTATGATCTCTGAATGCATAATAATCTGGCCACTCAGTATATGTATATATATATATATATGTGTATATATATATATATATATATATATATATATATATATATATGGGGGCCTGGTGCATGAATTCGTGCATAGGTAGGGTCCAGCCAGCCTGGCCAGGGGGAGGGGACATGGGTGGTTGGCTGGCCTGACTGCTGGTCGAACTCCTGGTCAAGGGGACAATTTAATTTGCATATTAGCCTTTTATTATATAGGATATACACTGAGTGGATATTCAGAGATCATAATAATCTGGCCACTCAGTATATATGGAAAGAGAGAGAGAGAGAGAATATTTATCATTAGAATTGGTTCACATGGTTACCAAGGCTGAGAAATCCCACAGTCAAACATCTGCAGGCTAGAAAACTAGAAAAGCCAATGGTATGATTCAATCCTATTCCAAATGGTGGAGAACCAGGAGCTCTGATGTCTGCGGGCAGGAGAAAATAAACACCCTGGCTCAAGAAGAGAGAAACAATAGACATTTTCTTTGCCTTTTTGCTTCATTGTGTCCTCAGTGAAGTGGGGGTTAGATGATGCTCACCCACATTGATAAGGGTGGACCTCCTGATTCAGTCTAGTACATCAAATTCTAATCTCTTCCAGAAACACTCTCACAGGCACACCCAGAAATAATGTTTTACTTGCTATCTGAGTATATCTTAGGCCAGTCCAGTTGACATAAAATTATCCAACACACTCCCTATTCATATTTTTTGCCTCTTCTATTTGTTATTGAATTTCTGATATTTTTCTTATTAATTCTTAATTGATTTTTTGATGTGACTCAGTTTACCTTGACTATTTTGACTTCTGGTATTCATTTTTCCATGTATACATTTTTAATTTTACATAATCAATTGTATAAAATTAATGAATTCTGGATTCTTCTTTTTTATTCAGAAAAAAACTAATTCTTCTCTACAGTAATAAAGATATTTCTCTGTATTGTACTCTAGCTTTATTTTTCTCAGGGGAGCATGGTATAAATATCTTATAGAAATCTAGTATTATTTTATTTTTACTTCATTTCCCAGTTGTTCAGTTACCATTTAGTGACTAATTCATAGCTTTCTTATTGTTTTTAAATTATAGATTTATTATGTTTAGTATAGTTTATAAAATCTTTATCCTAGCTCATGTATCTATCTGCTGACTTCTGTGCCAACATCAAATGTTTCTATTATTTTTCTGTAATGTTTTAATATTTGTAGAACTATTACTATTAATTAAAATTATTTTACCATGATTTATTTATCATTATTAATTTTATAATCATTATTTGTCTACTCTTACATGTGTTTACATATGAGGTTTAGCATCAACTTGTTAAGTGTTAAAGAAACAAAATTTTCAGCCAACATTTTATTAATTTCATTAACTTTGAAGATTAATTTTGAAAAAGTTGAAATGTTACAACATTATTATTGACTAAGTACAAGGTATTTAGGTAAGTTATATCCCTTTGGAAATTAGGTAAGCAAATCTCTTTGGTCATAAATTCTTTGTAGTTCCTCCCACCAGGAATTAAATCTATTTTTCTGAACCCTTAAATCCAGGCTGGCCTTGTGACATGAACACATCAGGGAGAAAAACAAAGTAGCTAGCTTGTTAAATGATTAAAATTAAGGCTTACATAACTAACTTAGTTGGGAAAAGGGATGTGGAAGAAATGGTGTCTATGGGAAGAACAGATAGTTTTCTTTAGGAAGACAAATGTTTTCTCAGGAAAATAATTGGGAGATAAGAAAGCTTATAATAATGTTTGTCTATACTGGTATGAGTGGTCTTTTTAGGGCCTTAAACTCCCCAAAGAGGGACATTTAAGTAGGTTTACTTTAGTGCTCTCTCTTGGGAATAGTAGCCTCCCAAAGAGGGAATTGATGGCAATCGCCATTCCTCATGAGTTTCTGCTTTAGTCAGGTAAGGGAGGCTCTGGGATGACTTCTTTCTGCATCTGTTGAATCTCTAATGACTTCAACTTAAAATAAACTTTAAACCAACTTTCAGGTTATGATTTGGTCCCTACAAATGTTTAGGTAAGAATTAAAATATCCTATGGCTTATACTCTCACCCTTTTCCAACCTGCTCTGACCTTGTGAATAAGCCTGAGTTAGCTTCCTAGAGTATGAGAGAGCGCCTGGAGATACAGTTAAGGCCAGTGTCACCACATGGAGCAGAGGGGTGTTCCTGCTGAGCACAGCCCAAACCGCCCACCAAAAGAAACATGAGTGAACGCTATTGTTGTTTTAAGCCATTAACTCAAAGGTAGTTAATTACACAATAATGAACAACTGATGGATATTTAAAGTTTCTTCCTCTGGGTCCTGGGCCTTTCTTATTAATTATATTCTACAATTTATTCGCATGCATTTACTATTGTAAATGAAATCTATTTTCAAGAGGTTGTTGTTTGTTAAATATGAAAGCTATGTGTATTAGTTTTATACTTGTGCTGATGGATTTATAATAGATTTTAAATGTAAGTACTTGAAGTAACCAGCTATATGATATCATCATTTTTGTATAAGGATACTTTTGATTCTTCCTTAACATATTTTACCCATATATATACTTTCCTTGTGTATTTACACTTACTGATATATTTTATACCAGTTTTTTTTTTATCATGTTGCATGTTTTTATGCTAGTATATGTTTTATACTATATTATATACATATATTTCTTAATATTAAGTCAGCCTTTACTCTGGAAAAGAACTCCAGTTTTCTATGGTATTTCCTAATTTAGTTTTATGCTGGAGTCTGTTTTATTTGAGACTTAAATCAATATTTTTAAATGAGTTTTCTTTCTTTGTACTGATGTGTCTGGGTTTGAAAGCAAGGATATGTTTGATTTTTTTTAATAGTTTTGAACTTTTCCTTTGCTCTCACTGCTCCAGACAAGTCTAAATAGCACCAGCATGATCAATTCCTTGGGATATTGAGAAAATCACCTTCAATCACCTCTGGTTCTTGTTCTTTGCAGGATTTTAGAGATGCAGTGGTGATGAGGAGGCTGGTTCGTTTTTGAACATGCTCAGTTTCTCTCACACGAATGGTCTGTTTATGTTTCCTGTGACTTTATGTGTTGATTTTAGCCATTTGCACTTTCCCAGAAACTCACTTATTATTTGCAGCTTTCAATCGAATTTAAGAAACCAATGAATTACTTAATTTACTTAGTTTCTTCTGTATCTTTGGTTCTTTTCAATACCCTCACTAATGTTTTGTGTCTGCTTTGTTCCTTATCTTTTCCTGGTTAGACTAGATTTATTTTATTTGAAATAAATCACATTTGGACTTAAATATTATTACTACATTTGTTTCAAATGAATTTTCTATTTCTTTCTCAATTAATGTTATCCTTCCTCTTTCCATACATATCATACACTTCTACTATCATTTACTTTTCAAAGTCCTTGACTGTGATGCTTGTTTGCCTTTTCCCTCTGTCTCTGTTTCTGTCACTGTGTCTTCCTTTGTCTCTGTTTTATTGTCTCTCTTTCTACTGCTACCTCTCTCTCTCTCTCTCTCTCTCTCTCTCTCTCTCTCTCCCCCTCTTGTTTCTTTCTTCCCTTCATTTTTTTTTTCTGGCCTGATTGTTCAAAAAAGTTTGCTGCCTTTATGGTTTTTTAGTTTCATGCCCCCCCCCCAAAAAAAATTGCATGATTATGGAATAACATCCTTAAAAAGACATATTTTACACAATGAGCTGCCATAATTCACATATCTGTGTTATTTCTTACTTCAATAAGAATACATATTGTATCTATAAATATACAAGATTTTTGTTTTCTAGTATCAAGGCAATTTCATACAGCATTTCAAACAAATTGTCACATGTAATTTGTTAAAGTGAAACCTGCATATTTAGGACCTTTAAAAAGCTCTAATTCTAGCCATTATTTTCTATTGTATCTGAAGAACAACCTATTTCCTTGGTAAAAAAAAAAAATCTCAAATATAACACAAAAGATAATAATTCCAAATAATTAAATAGTAGAAAGAGAAAAAGAGAAGCAATTACTCTTTCCATAGTACCCATTTTCCTGTTGTCAAACTAATTTTATTCAGCATTATCTCCCTCCAGATTAGAGAATTGTTCATGCACAAGGCATTTGTTTCTCGATTTGCAGAACTAAAATGTTCATTCCTTTTGGAAAGATGACAACAATAGTTGAACTTAAATCATAATGGAAGTCTCATGGCTGAGACCTGAAGGAGCAGTTCTCATTCTGAAGCAAAACCCAGAGGGGGAGCAGCTGCCACAGCTTTCCTTTCCTCTCCTTGTATTTGTGTGAGAGAATCACAGAAAGTAGTTCCTTGGTTTGGCCTAACGTTGGGGATCACTTTACCGTTAGAAAGAATTTCCTGTGCATATAGATGAAAAAGCAATCTCTTTCTATCAGGTTTTTGATCACCAGAGAAGCTGTTTGAAAATCTTTTTTTTTTTTTTTACTTATTCAATTTTCTGGGTATTTTCAGTCTTTGTGCAATTCCATGCATTAAATTGTCTACTTAGTTTGTAAAGATTTTAAAACTTTCTCTGTTCACACATTTTATCACTCACACTATAAGAAATGTACTTGGGCATAATTTCTCCCCAGTGGGCCTCACTTAAATTTCAACTTCAATTCCCAAGGGTCTTATACTCTTGTCTATTTCTCCCAAAAGGAAAAAGCAGAAGAATGAGAGAAGATTTATGTTACACTCACTTACTTTAACAAGTCCGTTAGATATTATGAATACTCTCACCTGCATTCCTTACTGTAATATAGGCCTCTTACTTTGTCCTATTGGACTAGGAAATGAATAGTTCAATAGTTTGATGCCGCATCAAAAGAGTGTCAACATAATTTAACATTCAAACTGGGATAGTTTTGAGAACAAAAAAAGTTCTATTGATAAGTAGGCTGGCAACTAACATTGAGGACACCACATTGGTAACTGTTCATTCCTTTTGCAATCTTCTGGAACATTTTAGGTTCCTGTCATTCCCAAGTCTGTTCTATTTGCCTCTCATGCATTGTGCATGGTCTTTATAAAACAAATAACAAAATGCATTATATAAAAATTGATGGTGCCCAGCTGATGTGGTTCAGCTGTTGAACATCATCTATGAACCAGGAGGTCAAAGTTTGATTCCAGGTCAGGGCACATGTCCCAGTTGCGAGCATGATCCTCAGTATGGGGTGTGCAGGAGGCAGTCAATCAATGATTCTCATCATTGATGTTTCTCTCTTTCCCTCTCCCTTCCTCTCTGCAATCAATAAAACTGATGATGGCATTTTTTAGTAAAACGTATGTCATCTTATAAGTTAAAATTAATGTTATTTGTTAAAAAGTTAGCAACATTGTACGAATTGACTATATGGACATAAATACTTGGGTGATTTTAAATGCTGTGTCAAAATTACCTTGTCTAGTAAAAGTGAGTTTACATAGTTGACTGACAGATATGAGATAAATAAGATGGCTCAATTATGATAATTGGGTTCAAACTTCGCCAAATTTGGAAATGATGCTCCATGTGTGCCTTTTTATAACTGCTTCCCCATGCCAATATATTGTAATAGGGAACACCACGTGCACCCGAGACAAACAGCATATTTGAGTTTGGTTGCCCATATTTCACCTTTAAGGAAATCTTAGGGAATTGTGAAAAGTGTTTTTTGAGATGATGGATAAACAAGAAATGACAAGAGAATGAACTTTGGATTATAAATTTTTAAAATGCTAAGTTTGATAATTATGAACATTTACTATATTCTGATACTATCTTTTTAAATATAATTTTATTGTTGATAATATTATAGATATATCACATCCCCTCCCCTTTACCTCTCTCCTCCAAGCCCCTACTCACCCATCCCAGGTCTTCTCTACCCTACTGCATGTGTCCATGGGCTATGGATATAAGTACATAAGTTCTTTTGTTTATCTCTTCTTGTCCCCATCCAATACTTTACATAGGATAGTGTCAACTATTCATATGGTTTCAAGCTCTACCTGGTAGCCATTACAGTACAAAAAGGAATGTTAAAATGGGGGAAGATGGAGCCATTCTTCTAGTTCAGTAGTTAGTGCAGGGTTTTTTTTATAAATATGTCAACCTGCTACCTTGTTTGTTCTTGGTGCTCCTTGCTGTCACCAAGATTGTTCATACGATGTGAAAGAGTAGGGATGGACTATCAGTGGATTTAGTTTCACTATCTGGTTGCTAATAAATTATTTCTTACTTAATTTGCCACGGGTAAATTATCCTTTTTACAAATGAGATCACTGAGTGTTCTTTTTTAACTGTTTGATAAACTGAACTTTGCATTTCCTGAGATAATTCTGTGATCATTGAAGCCCCCTTTGAGAGATTCCTTTACCAGTGGCATCCCATAATGCTTTGAAGAGCATGCCCCAAACTGGAGATGTGAACAAATGTGTGCGCCCAGGAGTTACTGAGTACACTGGATAGCTAAAAAATAAATAGGTGTATGATTTATGAATATGCACTAGACTGGAAGGGCCAGAGAGATAGAGAGGACAGCGCTCCCACATGAGCTGGCTCTCAGGTCCATGAGACTTTCGCCTACAAACAAATGAGGAAATGACATTCAGGTCTTCCTTGACATGTAAATAAAATAGAGTGGGTTCCCCAAATCTTTTCTTCTTGACTTAATTTAAGATTCATTTACCATTCAATAAGCATGTATTTAGTTGTCACTGTACAATAAACAGTGAATGAAACAGTGTGTCTCCTCATTGAACTTACAGTCTAGTAATGAAAATAAACAATAATGAGGCTACATTTGAGCAGAAATCTGATTGAAGAGTATCAGCAAAGCACTGAAGGTAGAATGTAAGCAGGCAGAGAAAGCACTGTACATAAAGGCCCCACAAGGATAATATATTTAACATTTTAAGAAGGTCAAGATGCTTAAATGTAGAAGGCAGAAATGTCAGAGGTACAGCTCATGGCCTAGAGATACTTCCCAGACATGCTGGGTTCCATAGACCCTACTAAGACTTTGACTCAAACAAACTATTCAAATGTGCATAGATTGAATTGTGTGCCCTAAACTATGTGTATATTGAAGCTCCAGCACCCAATGCCATATAATTAAGGTAGAATAAAATCATAAGGTGAGCTCCTTATGATTTTGATAGGGTTTGTGACCTTATTAGAAGATTCTCTGCCTCTCTCTATATATATCCCTCTCTCTCTCTTCCTATTTCTTTCTCTCTCCCTCCCTATCTTTCTAATATGTGAGGACACAGTGAGAACATGATCAGCAACAAGCCAGGAAGAAAGCTCTCATCAGAACCAAATTGCCTGGTTCCTTGATCTTGGACTTTCATCCTCCTGAAATAAATGATGTCTTTCTTTAAGCCACCTTGGTTATGGTATTTTGTTATGGCAGCCTGAGTATATGAATGCACAATGCATTCCAAGAAATCTGAATATGACTCATTTTCTCTGAATGTTGTGAGTGGGTCTCTAGGCAAGAAATAGCCGTACCTTTTAAATTGTATCGAAATATTGAAGTGAAATGACCTTACCACACCTTACCTGACCTCCAGATTTTCAATATTACTTTGTTTTCATTATAATTGGGATGACTTTTTACTCAGAGTTCTTTCTTCCCACAGGGTGTCCCAATTTTAAAGAGAACAGATACAGCACATTGAGTTTAATTTTAATGTTCTCTTTAAAATGCTAATAATTATGGCTCAATTATTGCCATGATTTTCTTGTTGGAGTTTTCTCCCTTGAGTTACTCTAAATTGTAAGTGGTATAGAACCACGGAGCTTGCCTGATTATCTACCTGGTCCATTGCCAATGCTATGTGATTTTCAGAACCTATCCTTTGGAATACTTCCCAGATGTAAGCACATAGTTGTCTATGCTCAAGCCACCTGTACATCATTTGCTTTTATCCTCTTTGACAGCACATTGCTCTCATTGTGACTACAGAACCATAATTCCCAGTGTTCAAAACTGCTATTGTAAGGAATGTGTGGGGATTAGCATGAGGTTCTTGTTGGGATGTTTGAAGATACACTTGCCAAAACTGTAAATATAAAACTTCCAGAAGGTCTTATAAAAATAAATACCGTGATTTCAATACCACTCATTTGATGGTAGCATTTAAAATCAGTGAAATTAAGCTGATTTTAAGAGGGTGTTCAAACAGATCACTGACACCACGTTTTATGTAAAAATATATTTGGTTCTCTTAATTACCTGTCATTGGAAATTTGTCATTTTATTTAATTTCTGAATATATGCATAATTTTTACTATTTATATATATAAAAGCCAAGAGACAAGAACACCGGAATGACCAGAATGACCAGTTGCTATGACGCACACTGAGGCAGCCAACTGGCCTGATCGGGGCACTGATCAGCCCCCCAACCTCCCCTGGCACCTCCCCCTGGCTGGTCCACCCCCGATCGCCCCCCCACCCCAATCAGGGGCGGGGCCATCTGGCCAACCACCCACAGCACCCCCCTGCTGGCCCCACCCCCCAGCCAGCCTGGCCCCCATCGACCCCCATCGGGGTGGGCTGGCCAGACCACACCTGTGCACAAATTCATCCACCTGGCCTCTAGTATGAAAAATAAATTAACTCACTTTCCTATAACTAACCACAACTCCTCTCTTATTTTCTCCTTGAACTAATTTCTACTTCTGGATCAACTGCTGGTAATAGAATATTAACACTTTATGCACCATGTCAGTCACTGGTGACTTGACACTATACGTTCCATTTGGACCTCGTCAGTCTCCGGCCACCAGCATATCTGTGAAATCTGATATCGTGGGCTAAATGGAAAGGAAGACAAAACAGGCTTGGAGCTTAACGTGTTAATGTCAGGAACAGAATAGATATTTGATATCATTGCTTTTTCATAACTATATAATCTAGTTTTGTATCTTTGTTATTGTATGTTAATGCATGCAAACAGAAAATAGCCTAATTATTGTCTTGATGCCACAGAATAATTATTTTAGACTAGAGGCCCAATGCATGGATTCATGCACCGGTGAGGTCCCTCAGCCTGGTCTGCGGGAATCAGGCCAAAACTGGCTATCCAACATACCCCTAGGGGTCCCAGATTGCAAGAGGGCAGTTCTCAGGTGATTCATCCCAGAATCAGGCTCCCTCCTCTCTGGTTCCAGGTGCATCACCTGAGAACCATAGCTGCCAAGTCACCACAGCTCAGCAGCTCCTAAGTTGAGCCTCTGCACACTGATGGTCAGTGCACGTCATAGCTACCAGTCGGCCAGGCAAATGATCGGCAGGTCATTTAGGCTTTTATATATACAGTTAAAGAGATTTTATGAGCTTTCAGGTTGAATTAATGTTATTTTCATCAACTCAGAGACTTATTTTCCCAAGTTAGCTCATTCTAAAGTCAGTTTGCATATATAGCCATCAGGTGTGTCTTCTACTATGCTCACAGTTTTTTTTGTGTGTTTTTTTTTTTTTTTTTTTTTTTGGTGGGGGGGCATTTTCCACTGCTTACCCTGGTGAAAATCTAGCACATAAAGAACTAGGGTCTATTACTGTGACCCAAAGCCTTGTGAGCAGTGGCTCTGCATCCAGCATCACCCTTACCACAATTCTTTGTTCTGTCTGCCTGTCCTTTGGCTTGTCGTCAGCCTCCAATTTAAGGTGATGTGACCATGTCTTCCTTCTCTACAACCTTTCTAGATTTGCAGTTCTTGACTAGATATTATCCATTGTTAACATAAAAAACATTTAAACATGTAAAGATGTTTTGTGAGTTTATTTCAGCCAAACTGTCAAGAATTGCTGGGAAGCAGAATCTCAACATAATGGGATAATGCTCCAGAGAATAGCAGTTTTTCATTGTGTTTTATAGATTACAATCAAAGGAGATGTAAGTGGGTTACATGAAATTCATTGGTGATAGATTAGGGAGGCAGGAGAAAGCAACTCGGGGAAACCTTTGGGACTGGATAAAAAGTAAAATGATAGATACACACTTTTTTTACTTAGATGGGTACAGGATAGTTAAGAGTCAACAATTAACATGATAACAGTAACAATGAAGGAATTTATGGTCTCTGTCCGATGGCATCCAGGACATTTGGTTGTGCCCTGAGGGGACCAGAAAAAAAGGGAAGTTAAAAATTACCCTGACATTTTAAAGATATGTTATCATAGGCTCAGTTAAGGGAAAGATTGACCTTGTCAGGGAAGATACCAGCCTAGGAGGTGACTACCCACCATAGCTACTTTTAAAGTTTTAATTTCAGATCATCCTTTGCAGTTACTTTAGGTCTTTCTGTTGCAGAAGACCAAAGAAATACCAAGCATGTTTCCTAGAGAAAGGGAGGGACCCCGTTTATTAACACTAGTGGACTCTGGGAATAATTTCCAAATCAGAGTGAAGAAACAGGAGAGGGCTTCACTTTTTATAACCTTCTGGGGTCTTTGTCTTGCAGATATGGTTCTGCTCCCTTTCATGGGCTTACAGGAAGGCCCCCAGGTGTTGGGGACCCCCAGGCCATATCCGATGATCTGTCCTGGGGCCAGCGATAACAACTCCTACCCCCCCAGGGCAGTGCATTATTCACAGTTTTTATGGCCTGACACGCCTTGCAAGACCAGTTTCCTCCTCATTTCAGTTTGCAAGACTGCCATGCAGGCCTTCCCTGAGCTTGTCAGGTTAGCATGCGGCCCCTTTTGTCCACACCATCTTTCTTCTTTTATTCCAATTTCCTCACTCTTCTATGGCCTTAAGTCTGACATGAGGGTAACAATGGTCCTTGGGCAGAGTAGCCACATAGATTTATCTTCTCTGTGTGTGACATTTTTGTTGTTGTTAAGTTCAAATATAATATGGAGAAGCATAAGGGGAAAGTCTAAACACCAGAGCTCACAACATCATCATATTTGGATATCTTCAAATCAGTTATTTTTAAACCACTGAGGGGTTTCAGTAAATACAAAGTTTAACAAATGTATCTCAGAAATAATGTTCTATCATATACAACAGATTAAAATGTTTATCTAGCACAGAATATCTTGTTGTTGTAGACTTGTTTACATAATACACACTTGCACACTGAATGTAAGATTTGTTCTTTTCCCCTCGATATATTAAAATGATATCCAGGGACTTCTGATAAAGACAAGATGGTGTAGACCTGTCTTTCCTGTCCCTCTGTACTGAACAGAGTTAGAAACCCTAAAATGGTCCAAGAGTAAGGTGACCAGATTTTAACATTGGTAAAGCAGGACACCATTGAGCGGGGGGGGGGCTTTTTTTTTTAAATATTGTATTGATTTTTTACAGAGAGGAAGAGAGAGGGATAGAGACTTAGAAACATCGATGAGAGAGAAACATCAATCAGCTGCCTCTTGCACACCCCCTGCTGGGGATGTGCCCGCAACCAAGGTACATGCCCTTGATCAGAATCGAACCTGCGACCCTTGAGTCCACAGGCCGATGGTCTATCCACTGAGCCAAACCAGTTTCGGCCCGGGGGGGGGGGGAGGTTCTTGATTAAAAATTTGGTCTATATTGTAATCGCTTTTGGTTTTTTAATAAAAGGAAATTCACTTCTTAGATCATCGTTGAATTTGCATCCTCTTTTCTTACTCATTATGTTAAAAATCTAAAAAAAAATAATTTAAAATTATATTACAAATTATTATATACATATTGCTTAAAAACACAGTAAGTAGGTACATAATTACATGAACATATTTTATTGTTAGTTTATAAATTAAATTAATTTGATTGTTATAAAGTAACTATATTTTAAAAATTATTTTAATCCTATATTTCTTTCTAAATAATAATACTAACTTGTATTATTTTTCCTCTGAATTTGTCGTATCGTAAGTCATAAGTGTCACTTTCAAGGCTGGCACTACTTTTTGTCGCTACTGTAAAATATAAATAATACGAGTACTGTCTGCTAAATTCAAGAAAATTTATGTATTTATGAAATAAATAAATAAATTACTTACCTAAATTATCTGAATAGCTGATTTGTAATGACATCACTTGTTTAACTAGCTTACTAGCACGCAGTACGATGTGTATTGTCTGAGAGACAGTTACAAAATGTTTTCGTCGTTGCCAATCCCAAAAAATGCCATTGTTCATTAGTCCAAACAATGGTGGTCAAATTCTACCAACTGATCAACAATGCGAACTTTGATAAGCAGTTCTCGATAATCAGTTCTCAACAATTATTTGTTATCATTAAAGTTTAACATTATAAAATTGACAAAAATAATATAAAACTCATATCCTGGCTAAATAGCCACATGGCCGCTGAAAACCGTATATTCCCTTCCCGTTCTCCTGCCGTTCCCTAGCTTGTCGTGCATTCTTTCCAAAAATCGGGACTTTTTTAAAACGCCGTGGGACGCGGGACAAATTGTTCAAAATCAGGACTGTCCCGCCAAAAGCGGGACGTCTGGTCACCTTATCCAGGAGACAACCACAATAGAACTCTGAGAGGTGGTAAAAAAACTGATCTAATTTGGAATGAAAAGAACCATACAGGGAATCTTGCATCCCTCTCACCCCTCAACAGAGAAAGTACATGCAGACCCAGTGCATCCTGACCTGATCTAGCAACAAAATCAGCTCATTCCTCCCATTCCTCCCCCAAATAAAAGGAAGTCCTTCAGCCCTAGCTGGTTTGGCTCAGTGGATAGAGCATTGGCCTGCAGACTAAAGGGTCCTGGGTTCGATTCCAGTCAAGGGCACATAGCTTGGTTGCAGGTCCCTCCCCAGCCCAGGCCTTGTTCGGGGCTCCTGCAGGAGGTAACCAATCGATGTGTTTCTCTCACATCGATGTTTCTCTCTGTCTTTCCTTCTCTCTTCCACTCTCCCTAAAAATCAATGGAAAACATCCTTGGGCAAGGATTAATAAAAAAATAAAATAAATAATAAAATAAAATATAAAATAAAATAAATAAAAGGAAGTCCTTCTAGCGACTTCAAATGAGCTGGACACCACCACCAGCAAAGGGAATTATTCAGGACCCTAGCCAGAAGTAAGCTATCCGTGGAGGCTCTCTCCCTTTTGGGCCTGAGAGTTCCTCTTTTCCCCTAAGAGATACTGAAGTGTAACAGGGTCAGATGGAGCTGACAAGAAAACCAGCTAGAGCAAGTGGCCTGGTTCAAGAAATCTCTTTGTCCTTATGGATAAGAATCTCCTCCACTTCCTAGAAAAAGACTCTCCTCCATTTCCAGAAAGAGTCTCATCCACTTCCCAGAAAAAGACTCCTCAATTCCCATAAACATTAGAGCAGTAGGAGGATGGGGCCACTTGCACCTTCACTGGAAAACATCACACTGCCCTTCTGTCCATTCAGGCTGAACCAACAGGGACTAATGGGAGCGCCAGTGGTGCCAGATTAACCAATCAGAGAAAAATATAACAACAAAGGCTCTGAAAGTAAAATTGCCATTGGAACCGGAGCCCATGGATTTGGCCAACACCCACATGCTAAACCTAAAGAGGTGACTACTGCTAAAATAAAAGATTAATATAAGACCCAGAGTCTCGCCCTAGCCAGTTTGGCTCAGTGGACAGAACATTGGCCTGCGGACTGAAGGGTCCCAGGTTCCATTCTGGCCAAGGGCACATGCCTGGGTTGCTGGCTCGATCCCCAATAGGGGGCATGCAGGAAGCAGACAATCAATGATCCTCTCTTATCATTGATGTTTCTCTCTCTACCTCTTCCTTCCTCTCTGAAATCAATAAAGAAATTTAAAAAAAATTAAAAGACCCAGAGTCTCCTACATATAGACAACATGTCAAGATACATAAAAAATACCTATTATAATATGAACCAAGAAAATAACTTTAAGAAAAGATAATCAACAGTGTGGACATCAAGGTGAACCAAGTAGTGGTATTATTAAATATTGAAATTTTAAGTAGCCACAAAAACTTTTGAACAATCCATAACAAGTTCTCTTCAAATAAATGAAAAACAGAAAACCTCAATAAAGAAATAGAAATTATTAAATTTTAATTAACCAAATGGAAATTTTAGAACTGAAAAATACAATGTAGGAATGAAACTCATTGGATGTGCTCAATAATAAAGGATAAATTACAAAATATACATTCAATTATCTTGAGGACAAAACAATAGGATTCACCCCTTCTAAATATCAGAGAGTAAATAGAATAAATAAGTAAACAGAGCTCAAGGACCTGTTTAAAAACACAAAGGCCAAAGTTCATATTACCACAGTAGGTACAAGAGTCTGTGGGCTAATCTAGAGAGTATTTAGAGAAATAAAAGTAAATTCTCCCAAATTTGGTGAAAGATACAATCCATAATTATAAGAAGTTGAGTAAACAGTTAACAAGATGAACTGAAATAAATCCTTGCCAAGATACACCATAATTAAGCTTTTGAAAACTAAAGACAAATAAAAATCTTGAAAACAGAGACAAGAGACACATTATCCATAGAGAACACAGATTCAAGTGATAGTAGATTTTTCATCAAAAGCCATGGAGGCAAAAGAAATAAAAGTAACCTGATGTTTTTCAGTTGTTGAATAAAATGTATGTTGCAAATTCTATAACTGGTGAAACTCTTCAGTAATAAATGAGGAACAAAACATTCTCTAAAAGAAAGAAAGAGTTGGTCAGTAGCAGACTTATCCTTAGTGACTGGGTAATGAAAGTTATTAAATCAGAAAGGAAATGATAATGAAATAAATCTCGGAACATTAGGAAGAAATAAGGAAGAACAGAAATATGGTGCATACAATAGACTATCCTTGTCTTCATTAGTTTTATAAATTACCATTTATGATTGAAACAGCTTTGCGATTGGCAGTATCATAGCCAATAAGGTTTATCTAAGGCAACATTATTGCTAATTTAAACAAAACAATACCTGACACTGATAACTAAGGCAGTAATAGTTAAAAGTTGGGAAGGCAAATGACCTAAATGGAGGTGATATTTCCTAACTTCTTTAAGAATATAGAAACCAGAAGACTTATACAGTATGTCACAATATATATTGTAATACATACAGTGGCCACCAGAAAAACTATGCAAAGGTATGTACTCAAAAACATTTGGCATTCATAACACTTTAAAAATTTTAAATATTCCATAGAAAGGCAAGAAAAGAAACAGGAAAGAACCAGAGAAAACAAATAATAAAATGCCACATTTATGCCATACACATCAATAATCACCTTAAAAGTAAGTGTTTTAAATATACCAGTTAAAAATTAGAGATTCACAGAGCTGCTAAACAAAAATGACCTAAGTATATGCATCCAACAACAGTACTCAAAATACATGAAGCAACAACTCATAATGCTATAATAAAAAATAGACGTGATTATAGTAGGGGACTTAAATACTACCTTCTGAGCAACAAATAGAACCACTAGACCAAAAAAAAAATTAAAAAAAATCAACAAAAACATAAAAAATCTAAACAACATAGTCAACCAACAGAATCTACTCTGCATGTAAAAAACAACAACAATAAATTTAAAAGAATATAAATCTTACATAGCATGTTGTTCTCTGTCCATAATAATCCATGGGTCTCAAAAGATTTTTAAAACTCCAAAAACTAAATGGAGAAAAAAAAGAAGCATAGCAAAATATGGGGGATGCTTCTAAAACAGTGATGAGAAAGAAATTTATAAAAATACTGCTTACATTAGAAGTAAGAAAAATGATCAAATGAGTAATATAATTTCTTATAACAAAACACTAGAAAAAGAAAAAGAAATCCAAAACAAACAGAAGAAAATAATTAGCAAATAATATAAAAAGTCAAAGAAATTCAAAATAATAACACAACAGAGAAAGTCATTAAAAAAAAAAAAAAAAGCTGGCCCTTTGAAATTGTTAACATAAAAACATTCAAACCTATGAAGAATTTTTGTGAGTTTATTTGAGCCAAACTGTCGACAATTGCCAGGAAGCAGAAACTCAAGGGATTGAGATAATGCTCCAGAGAATGGCAGTCTCTCATCTATTTTTATACATTGCAATCAAAGGAGGGGATGTAGGTGGGTTACATGAAATTTATCGGTGATAGATTAGAGAGGCGAGAGAAAGCAAAGCCGGGGAAACCTCTGGGATTGGATAAGAAGTAAAATGATAGACACATTCCTGCACCCACAGTTAACATGATAACAATGAAGGAATTTGTGGCATCTGTCCTGGTGCCCAGGCACATTAGGTTGTGCCCCACAGAGTCCAGAAAAAGGGAAGTTACAAGTTACCCAGACATTTCAAGGATATGTTATCATAGATGCAAAAAGACAGATAGGCCCAGTTAAAGTAAAGGTTGACCTTGTCAGTGAAGATACAGGCCTAGGCTATAACTACCCACCATAACTGCTTTTAGTTAAAGTTTAATTTCAGACCATCCTTTGTGGTTACTTTAGGTCTCTGAGTTTGCAAGACCACCATGCAGGCCTTCCCTGAGCTTGTCAGGTTAGCATATGGCCTTTTTCGTCCACAAAATACACCAATAAAATTGATAAATCTCTAATAAGACTGATAAATATAAAATGAGGAAAGACAAAAATTGGCATTATCAGGAATAAAATGGAGAATATCTCCAGAGTTCCTGCAACCGTTAAAAAGATAACAGGGGAATACCTGAGACCACTTTGCACTCATAAATTTGACAACTTAGAAGAAATGGATCAATTTCTCAAAAACCACAAACAACCATAACTCAAACAAAATTAAATAGACAATCTGAAGGGCCCTATAACCATCAAAGAGATTGAATTCATAATTTAAAAGTTCCCAAAACATAAATCTCCAGGAACATATAATTTTACCAGAGAATTCAACCAAATATTTAAAGAAGAATTAACAATGTTTTATACAATCTTTGGAAATTAAGTGCTGACACTTGGCTCCTGGTGCCCTGGCATCCAACTATCCCCCATGCAATTGAACAAATCAGTTCAGTGGGAACAGCTCCCACCATAATTTCTGACCTACAGGGAAGAAAAACCACAGGATCTTCAAGGAAGCTGGGATAACCCGCACATATTTGTTTCTCATAGTCTTCTCAACACTTCCAGCTCAAGTTGATCTTACATGATACCACTGTAGCATTCAACTCTCCCTAAGCCTTTCTTTGAACACCTGCCTCTATAGTATGTCAGTTGTTCTGACATTTCAACTTTTGGTCCATGCTTCACCCAAGCACATTAATTCGTACACATAGTCCCCAGGTTTCTGTCCAGGTACATTTAAAAAATGTTAGTTATGTTGATGTGTAGTCCATCTCTCCGTAGTTTAAATATTGACTTTTACCTTTCTAGTCCTGCTGGGACTTGAGTTGTTGTGGAGCGGATGCGAGTGAATGACCACTGGAGCCCAGACCAAATTAAAATTTAGGGAGCCTTTATTAGCTGGGCGGCCAGGCCACCCGACGACTGCTCTGCCATTCTCCACACAGGGAGACCAGAGAGCAGCAGCGACCCTTTGTGTAGGACCACTTTTAAGCACATTAACCACATCCGGTTTTTGCAGAACAAGTAACCCAAGACAAAACAGTTTTTCCCAAGCAACGTCAGGATCATGCCAATGACGACCATGTTATTCTCAGGGTCATCCTGTTCTTCAGAAAGCTGACAGTGTTCTATGAAAGAAGGCCTACGTGCTGGGAAGGGGCCATGAGACCATATCTCAAGGCCTGGCCTGAGATAGCTCTATCTGGGGCATAGTCCACGGCCTCTCTGGAAGTATGCTCAAAAATTCCCACTCTCCAACAGAGTCTAGTTATAAAGGAAGAGGTGTGGAGTGGCGGGGGTTGGAAGGGGGTGGTGGGTAGCAACTTGCAAAGTGACTACCTCTGGGGAGGTCATTATAGTTTCTCCAGGCAAAGCTGGGTTAATCTCCTCAGACATGGGTGGAACTCCTCAGAAAGGGCTTCCAGACTACTGTCAAAGAAGACTCAGCAGAGTTAGGGGTTTGATGACCCATCTTCAATGGGATCTTCCCCTATATTTCTATTCAAGTTTTCAAGGGCCCTGCCTTGCTGGTGTTGTTCAGTGATTGAGCCAGGACCCATACACCAAAAGGTTTGGTTCAAGTCAGGGCACATGCTCTGGTTGAAGGTTCAATCTCCAGTAGGGGGCGTGCAGGAGGCAGGGAATTGATGTTGAAATCTTACGTTTCTCTTTCATTGATAGCTCTCCCCCTTCCTCTCTCTGTAAAATCAATAAAAACATATATAAAAAAGAAAAAAAAAATTCAAGGTCTAAATCAATGCCCTCACATTAACAGCATCTGAGAAATTAGAAATTTATTTTGTGTTGGGATTTAGTCACTAATAAGATGAGAGTCTAGATTAGTTTTCAGAAATATTAGCCCTACAGCTACAGGACATAAGGTCTTCTTTCAGGGCAAACAGAAGTTTTCCGGTTACTTATGCAAAGCTCAAACTGGAAGTTTGAAGTCCTGGCTTATCATTAATATGCCCTCCACTTTCTCCAGTTAGGAGCAACCAGCCAATCTCATTATATACTAGTACATTAGTTTGACAAAACTGCTCTCAGGTTTCAAATACATGGTCACCCAGAAACTTGTCTTTTATAAGGATTTGATTAGGAATATCAAGTGACATCCATCCACAGGGTTATTAGTATCCTGTTTACCATTGGAAATAGTTATTAGTGACTTGAAATCTAATCCAATTAGAGAATCAATGAAAAAGAAAGCCACACCCAGAAATAATTCCAAAAACTCCTCCTTAAGATTTTTTTTTTCAAAACAACTCTCTGTACCATCCTCTCAACAACTCAGTGTTCTCTAGAGAAACACAACTATTTGGATATTTGGGTGTATTCACATCAGGAAATTGGCTTCATGATTGTGGGAGCTATCAAATCCAACACCAATCTGGCAGGCTGTAAACTCTCAGGCAAGGGTTTATGCTTTAATCTTGAGTCATAATTTCTTATTCTCATAGAAGCCTCAGTTTTTCTCTAAAGGTCTGATTAAATGAGGCCTATTCACATTATTAAGGATAATTAAGTCAACTGATTATAGGTATTAATAACATCAACTAATACCTCCAAAGCAAGCCCATATTAATGTTTGAATAATTTGTATCACAGTCCAGCTGAGTTGACACTTAAAATTACAATTATACCATATGACCCAGCAATTATTCTCTCATGTATACATGCAACAGAAGTAAAATGTATAGTCACACACAAACTTGTACAAAAATGTTCACAGCAGCCTCATTCATAATAGCAAAACAAGTGGAAATTTATTATGTTCATTAATAGATGAATGGATAAATAAATGTGGCATACCCATATGAAGCAATTTAGTACTGGAACCATACAACAATAGATGCACCTTAAAAATGTAATGATAATTTAAAGTCAGCAGCAAAAATTATCATACATATTGTATGATTTAATATACACATGTCTAGAATAGACTAATCTAAAGAGACAAAAGAGTAGATTGTTAGTTGCCAGGGAGTAGGTGAGATAAGAAAAGGGAGACTGCTATTGAGCTCAGGACTTCATTTTAGGGGTGTTAAACATGTTCTAGATTTAGATAGTGGTGACTATTGACAATTGACACTCACTATTGATAATTATGCACTTTAATGTATATAAGCAGCTAGTGTTCAATAAATTGTTTTCCATAAAAATAAAATAAATAAGAGAATGGAATTTAAAAATATACATATGTCTGTTCTGGCTGTGGGGTTCAGTTAGTTGAGCATCATCCTATGCACTGAAAAGTTGCTGGTTCAATTCCAGGTTGTAGATTCAGTCCCTGGTCAGGGTGCATGCAAAGGCAACCAATAGATGTTTCTCTCTCACATTGATGTTTCTCTCTCTCTCCCCCTCTCCATTCCTCTCTCTCTAAAATCAATAAAAACATACACACACACACACACACACACACACACACACACACACACACACACACTCACACACACACACACACACACACACACACACACACACACTAGAGGCCTGGTGCATGAAATTTGTGCACAGGGAGGGGGGTCCCTCAGACCAGCCTACACCCTCTCGCAATCCAGGACCACTGGCTCCTGCCGCACCGCACTCCTGCCTGCCTGCCTGATTGCCCCTAACCACTCACCTGCCTACCTAATCACTCCTAACCCCTCTGCCTGCCTGCCTGATCGCCCCTAACTGCTCATCTGCCTGCCTGATTACCCCTAATCACCTCTGCCTTGGCCCCTGCTGCTGCAGCTTCGTCCGGAAGGACGTCCGGAATGATGTTCGGAAGGTCGTTTGGTTGTCTGGTCTAATTAGCATATTACGTTTTTATTATATACTAGTAGCCCGTTTGCACGAAGATTCGTGCAATAGACCTTCATTCACCTGGCTCGGCCGCACCCAGTGTCCCTGCTACCGATCGCAGGAGCCGACCCCCAGTGGTTTCCTGCGATCGGTGCAGGCTCCCCTCTGGTGCCCAAGGCCGGGAAAGCCTCCGCCCGAGGCTTTCCCAGCCTTGGGCTCCGCGGCACCCAGCGTCCCTGCTAGGGATCGCAGGAGCCGACCCCCAGTGGTTTCCTGCGATCCGTGCAGGCTCCCCGCTGGTGCCCAAGGCCGGGAAAGCCTCAGGCGGCTTTCCCGGCCTTGGGCTTAGCCGCACCCAGTGTCCCTGCAACGGTTTCCTGGTGGGCGTGGTTGGTGGGTTTGGCTTGGTTGGTGGGCATGGCTTGGGCGTAGCGAAGGTGCGGTCAATTTGCATACTTGTCTATTATAAGGTAAGATTTATATATATATATATATGCATATACTTATATGCATATATATATATACATATATATATATATGCTTCAAATGTCTTATTTTATTCTATAATATATAAATGTACATTTATTTGACAACTAGAGGCCCATTGCATGAAGAGATTCATGCAATAGGCCTTCCTTCCCTAGGCTTCCAGATCTGGTTTTCCTCCGGCACCCAGGACCCAGGCCTTCGCTCCGGCTAGAGTCTGCCTTCTTCATCTTCGCTGCAGACTCCGGCCAGAGTCTGCCATCTTTGTCTTTGCTGCAGACTCCAGCTGGAGTCTGCCATCTTTGTCTTTGCTGCAGACTCTGGCCGGAGTCTGCCATCTTCATCTTCACTGCAGACTCCAGAGTCTGCAGTCTTGTCTTCGCTGTGGCACTCTGCTCCTGTAGATCCCTTCACCCCCCGCCATCCCTCTCATAGCAGGCGTCCTGCCCTGCCTGGCCACTCCACACCTGGAGCAGCTGGGTGGCCGCCATCTTTGGCCTTCTAATTTGCATACTCACTCTGATTGGCTGTGGGCATAGCAGAGGTACAGTCAATTTACATGTTTGTCTATTATTAGGTAAGATTTTTATGTGGGCTCTAAATATTTCTCTATTGATTGACATTAAAATATTTTTGCATAATCATATGAATAATATACCATATATACTTCCCAATCATAAAATCTTTACAGTGGAGCAAGAATTTAAAGATTTTTGTTAATTATTCTTAGCCTATTATTCTATAAAGTTAATAATGTTTCTTCTCTTTTTTATATTATCTTGTCTAAGTTTATTTAAAGAGACTATCATTGTAGTAACTAATCTTTCTTAAGTTCTTACAAAACACTTATTTGCTTTTCATAGAAATAACTGTTTTCATGATTTTTAGAATGAGTCTACACCCTATTTAATAAAATTATATTATGAAATTGGGAGTTCAAACAGACATAAAGCAGAATATATCAAATAGTGGGAGGAGAAATATAAACACCTTAGTTACTCTAAGACATAGAAATGATATTTAACTTAGTAGACTAGTTAAAGACGATGAGTTATAGAGAAGTCTAACATACTAGTACACACTTTACTTACTGGATTAACATTGGTAATGTCCAAGGCGCTAGGAAGGTCAAGATGTAGAGAAGACCAATACAGGTAGATGCAGAGATGGGCAGGGGTGCTACTTTGGACTCCAAAGTCAGTTTCAGTTTGAATTGTCTCCCCTTCCCCTTTACCAGGTTTATGATGTGCATAAGTTATTAATTTTTCTCTGCCTTTGTTTCCTCATCTATAAAATGGTATAAAATTACACATACATAACCCAGATTTTTATGAAAATTAAAATTTATAAAATAGTGTTTGCCATATTGCCAGAGATCAATAAATATTAGGGGGGGGAGGACAGAGTCTCTGTCTTGAGGAGTGTTCTGGAAGGTATGTTAAAATGGAGAACTGAGGAAGCCCTGAGACTATGCCATGTTTGTTTGTTTTTAATTGTTTGTTGATTGCCAAATTATGTCATTCAGAGAGATCCTTTCAGTTTTTGTTAATATTCAAACTGAGAAGATATGTAAATGATGAGTGGTGAAACAACCCCATTCTGCCCTTTGTGTGGAGAAGCAGGAAAAGGCATTTGACTAAGAAAAAAATTAATGAGATAAAGACAGAGATAAAGACAAAAATACATAATCATGCATTCTTGAAAGTGGGAGAAACAGCTTTGTTTCCTAATGTTGATGTAAGAAACACTGAAACCTGTAGAACAATTTTTTTTATGAAATAAATCATCTTAGTAAGTTTTGTTACAAGGTAGAAAATGTCATTGAATATACATTTCATAATTTTCCCAGTGAATATCTATGTCAAAGGTGAAGGGTGTTGAATATAACAGAAAATGATATATTTATACCGCTACATGACACATAAAGAAGAAAATTAAAATGATGAAAAGCTATTTTGAGAAATATTAGCATACTTGTTTTAAGGGACAGCATTTAATAAACCAATAAGAACATATCTCTGAAGTAACAATTCCCTATTGACAATATTTCCCAATAAAGAAAAAATAAAATAAGTAAAATAAATTTAAAAAAAATAATTTTTCAAATAGCTCTACACTTTGAAAAGCTCAGCACAGACACTGGCAGTTAGGACCAGGGACAAGATTCTGGTCACCACAGAACCACTGTGACAAAGCACCATGGGACTTTCAGCATGACTCCATGATCCACACTATGGGGCACAGCTGCTGCTTTTCAGAACAAGTGTTTTATTTTAAACCCTGAATCTTAGATCCACAGATTAATTTCTGTCTTTGATCATAAGATAGACATAGAGAAATAGAGAGATGGAGAGAGATGGAGAGAGAGAGAGAGAGAGAGCAAGTGCACCCCAGGAAAGATGTGGGTGGAGAAAGCCATGGGAGTACTTTAAAGAGAGAGCACACACTGGTAAAGAGGGAACACACAATGGGTCCTTTGTCTTGAGGGTTTTTATCTGCTTTTCAAAGGCAGGGACCCTAGGAGAGGTCCCACAGGAGGATCTCAATACAGTATTCATCAGCTTTCCAGGTGTTTCCTTTCAAGGTCATATCTCCACTGATTGGTTGGCTCCAGGGCAGGGGGTCATTAGTCACTGCAGCTGGTCTTCTACAATAACACAACTCAGGTCTAGAATTATCTATAGTTTGACCAAAACTCTGTCTCTGTGGTCAACAGACCGAAGGCTTTGTTCTTAAGATTATTTGATATGGGTCAGAATCTCATTGTCTTGATGCTTAAGGGACTGGTTCTGCAAAGGCTTGTATGGGAGTCATATGAGGCTATTCTCCAGCCCCCTTGTTCCTCTTCTAAGTAGGTCTGCCACATGACTAGTGACATGCCAGGGGAGGAAAGGTCAGGGAAGGGTCCTAACAGCATGACTAGTGATAGGAGAGGTCAGGGGGTCTAAACCACATGACCAGTACTACGCTAGTGTTACCATCATAATTAGCTAGTGATAGGAGAAGAGCAAAAGTCATCTAGGCAGCTTCACCAGAAAGCTACAGCTTCACACTCCCCAGGGAACCACCTGTCCATTGCATGAAGATCACTGGGGGAAGAGATTGAACAAAGAGGGAGAGGAGCACAGTGAAGTCAGGTTGGTGTGGAAAAGTGCTTACCTGTCCATCTAAACTGGGGAACAATGGATTGGCTAGGAGAATGGAACCTTCTCTCTTTTTTTTTTTTTTTTTAAATATATTTTATTGATTTTTTTACAGAGAGGAAGGGAGAGGGATAGAGAGTTAGAAACATCGATGAGAGAGAAACATCGATCAGCTGCCTCCTGCACACCCCCCACTGGGGATGTGCCCGCAACCAAGGTACATGCCCTTGACCGGAATCGAACCTGGGACCCTTGAGTCCGCAGGCCGACGCTCTATCCACTGAGCCAAACCGGTTTTGGCGAACCTTATCTCTTTTGCTCTTGTTCACTCTTGCCCCCACCTGAGTGCTCATGTGTTCTATCTCCATAGTCATCTGGCCTAAAGCATCTGCATGTCACATAGTCATGCAGACCCCACACACACAATGGATTGCACCTGGGAATATAAGCTAAGCTAGCCAGATGCTGGACTGGACTGGACTTTAATATGGAACAGAAATTCTGGGCGGTGGCTTTAATTCTGGCCCTGATGAAGGCAAGATTGGACTTCTCTCATGGTGATATGGACGGGGATGGAAACTTGGAGGAGAACTCTCTTAATTTTACATCATCAACAAAGTTGTCCAGAAAACCCCATCCTCCAATTGGGCCTCAGGAAATTCTTTTCCTGTGGCACCCTAAAAACTCTACTCCACCAATAATACTAGGGGAGAAAAGGTCAGGGGAGGGACCAAACCACATGACCAGGGATATGCTAAGAGAGGAAAGGTCACCCTGGGGAATAAGGTCCATCCCAGTTTTACTCATTGCTAAGTACCCAGGGCTTTCCACCCTGGTGACTTTCAATACCTGGCCTATTGTTCCTACCTTGTTTATCCCTAACTAATTCCTATACAAGGAGGATTACATAAGATCCATTGGTAGTAGATTAAAGGGGCTGGAGAAAGCAAAGTGGGGAAATCTCTGGGATTGGATAGAGAGCAAAATGGAGAGACACATATTTATTTTACACTGGTGGGTATAGGATAGTTAGCAATTAACATGTATGCACATAGAGATTGTATGTGGGGGAATAAGATAACAATGAGGGTTTCCCTGGTTTTGTGCTCTAGTGGGAGATTATGCCCTGAGGGGTCTGAAAAAAAGCAGGTTGCTCTGTCATTCCACAGGTATGTTAAATGCAAAAAGACAATAGTCATGCTCAGTTGAGGTAAAGATTGACATTTGTCAAGGGAGATCAAGGCCTAGGACATGACTACCTGCCGTGACTTGCTTTTGGTTAGGAAGTTTTGTGTTCAGATCATCTTATGTGTTACTGTCCATCTCTGAGTTTGTAAGGTCCTTTATGGAGGCCTCCCTTGAGCTTGCGGAGTTTAGAATGTGGCCCTTCTTCATCCACACTGATCCGAGACTTTTTTCAAATTTTTTGAGAGGGTGAGGACATGTATTGCCCTTTTTTTTGTTTTGTTTTTAATCGATTCCACATTTTTGTTTGTTGTTTGTTTCTAGAGCCGATTTGAGTGAGTTCATGTTGTTCTCAACCAAAAGAGCTTTGACTAAGAAGACTCCATTGTTTCCCTGGAAGAGATGAGAAAGGTAATGACGCCCAGTGGTCAGGACAGGTGTCCTCTATCAACTAAAACTGAGGAGAAGCAACTGTGTGAAAAATTCCAACAAAGAGCAGCTGGGTTATTTTGTCCGGAAGCAAAGAAAGGAGAGCGAGAAACTACTTTTTCTAAGTTTGGTTAATCATGCTATTACCTCCATGTTAGATTTAATTTTCCCAGAGAATTCCAGTTCTCAAAAACATCTGGAATCAGATGTCCTTAGATGTTTTGTGAAGTAGATTCTATATTTAGAAAGATCTCATTCGTGATTAAGCTAAAATAATTTGCAATGAGTAAAAATATATAAAGCCCAAAGCTCAGAGTACCTAACATTTAAAGAAAAAAACATAGGCACCAAATCGGTGTCACTTGTTCTAAAGCCCATGATACCCAACCTAGATTTAATATCTGACCTAATTGCTGTTTCAACCTCTCTTAGAAATATAATCTTAATCGACCAGTCTTGAATTTTCTGGTCAAGCACCAGTAGGTCTATCTGATCAATGTGCCCTCTTCATGGGCACATCTGCATGATAAAAAGTCTTGCATCCCCCAAAAGAAGATTTCTTGGTCTAAAAAAAAATATCCTTTCTTTTCTTCTGTTAATAGCCCCCTTGCCTCACCTTTCTCCCTATTAAAAATCTTTATATTTTGTAAAACCCCTAGGAGTGCCCTTATAGTTGCCTGATTTATGCATTGCTTAACAAAGCTAATTAGATATTCAAATATATTCAGTTGAATTTTGTTTTTAACACTAAGGAAAGACTAATTGGTGGTGATAGACATGCACCTTCTACCTCAGAGCCCTCTCTGTTCCCCAGAGCCAAAGAGGCATTCACATTATACCAGGATTTTTGGCCAGATCTTTCTGAATGTAAAATTATCCAAATCAATAAAAGCCTTCTCAGGGGTAGAGAGTTCTCTTGTTAAATGCCCTAGGAGCCTTTTAATTTCATAGTCTGGTTTCTGCTCACTCTTTCATTTTACATTTGCAATGACTCACTGATTCATGTATTCCACAAAAATTTATTAAGCAATCTATATGTGATTAGTTTAAAGCTAGGTTTCTAAGAGGCATGTATGGAAGGTATTTTTTCTCTCTCAAGGAATGTTCAGAGAAACAACTGAAATAAAATGCCAAAGTCTATGTGCACGTGGTTCTTTGAAGTAGAGAAGAAGGGCATCTACCCTACTTTGTGTGAGGTTGGAAGAGATAAATCATGAATGAGTCTTTATGTTCAAGGCAAGAGACCTTCCCATTAGAGGAAACAGCATGTGAGCAGAGCTATGGAGTGATGTTAGGATATAGCATGGGGGAGTTGGGGTTGGAGGTGTGATAAAAATAGGCTAAGATGAGATCTACAGGGGATTATATGCTATGCTTAGAAATTGAATTTTTCATCTTAAAGACATACTGAAGGATTTAAACAGAGAAATGGCATTCCAATTTCATATGTCATATGATTTTTCATGTTAAAGAAAAATAAAAATAGCTACTATTTATTTAACATCTATTTTTGGTTAATAGACCCTGTGCAGAATAACTAATATCCAGAAAAAAACTGGGCAAGAAGATATAGAAAGGTTTATCAAATTTTGCTGAATTAACCAGGCAATACTTTTTGGAACCAGAACTGAAATCTATACCGGAGTACATGTCCTTTCCACTACACCCATTTGCTTCCTGAATCAAAATCCAAGTCTCATACTTAAACTCCACTACCTTGTTTTTTGTTTTGTTTTTATTTTTACTTTTTTATTGATTTCAGAGAGGAAGAGAAAGGGAGAGAGAGAGAGAGAGAGAGAAGCATCAATGATGAGAGAGAATCATTGATCGGCTGCCTCCTGCACGCCCCACACTGGGGATGGAGCCCACTACCCGGTCATATGCCCTGACCAGGAATCGAACTGTGACCTTCTGGTTCACAGGTCAGTGCTCAACCACTGAGCCACGCTGGCTGGGCCCACTACCTTGTTAATGTATTATTCTTGATGCTTGCACTTAGAGGTCAGATAGGACTCAAGGTCATTGCCTCTTATCAAAAAAATGAATATTTGAGAGGGAGAATGCCCTGTTAATATCAAATGTCACTACTTATGCATATCACACACCTAAAGTGCTTCTGTGTTTCTATTACATAACTTCTTTGTTTTGTGTTAAAATATATATTTATTTGAGGGCAAGAAATATGGCTTATTTTCTTTCATAATAAAAACAATCCAAATATTATTTACGCTGTACCAGGCAATGTTCTAGATAGTTCACATAAAGGCAAAATAATTCTTAATTCAACTCTTTGAAGTAGGTTTCTATCTTAAGGATAAGGGAACTAAGGTACAATGTGGTCAGAATTGTCTAAGACAGGGGTCCTCAAACTTTTTAAACAGGGGGCCAGTTCACTGTCCCTCAGACCATTGGAGGGCTGGACTATAGTTTAAAAAAAACTATGAACAAATTCCTATGCACACTGCAGATATCTTATTTTGAAGTAAAAAAACAAAACGGCAAAAACACCCGCATGTGGCCCGCGGGCCGTAGTTTGAGGATGCCTGGTCTAAGGTCACTTTTCAAGCAAATGCTAGATTCAGGATTTGATTGTAGGCTACACAAATCTCTACTGAGCTATTATGCTTATTTTTCCATGTTTGGCATGGCATGTGGTAAGTAAGCACAGCAAGCATTTGTTGATGAATGAAGGACAAATTAATTAATTAACACATAATATTTTGAAAATAAACAACTCTTTAGTTGTCATTCTCCAAAGAAAACTGTTCATAAGATTTTTATAATATCTAAATGCACAAATGATTTAAATTAAATGCTAATAAAAATGAGCTTAATGTATGTAAGTAATATTGTGCTTGGAGTCTGAGTCTATATTTTATCAAATAACTAGAGGCCCAGTGCTTGGATTTGTGCACTGGTAGTGGGCGTGGCCTGCAGGGATCGGCCCGCTGTGAGAGTACCGCTTATCCCGGTTAGCCAAGCGACACTCCCACTGTGGGAGCACACTGACCACTGCGGGGGGCAGCTCCTCCATTGAGTGTCTGTCCCCTGGTGGTCAGTGTGTATCATAGCAACTAGTCAACAGGTCATTCAGGTTGTTCTGCCGTTCAGTCTCTGGGCTTTTATTATATAGGATCAGACCATATGAATGATCTAATTACCAACATTGGTTTATCTTAGCACATTCTGGTTATTAGATATTATAATCATTGGTCCTGAATCCACCTTCTCTTAATTTTTCCTGTTTTGTTTTGTTTTGCTTTATTCTTAACAAACCTTTATCCACCTCCACTTGTCCACATTTTTCTGGACCTCTGATCTTTTTGGTTTGGATTCATCATTTACATATTGAACCAGTTCAGCCTCTGTATCATACCATTACATGCTTACCTTCCAGCACATTCATTTTCTCCACAATATGAGGAGCTCTACAACCAAACTCACCTTATGTCTCAGGGGCTCATGGGTTGGGCCTAGTTTTATCTTACTTCATCATCATAGTAGAGGAAGCATATTAGTAAAACTTTGTTTTCAATTATATCTTTCTATTTAGGTCACTTTTTCTATCAATATGCTATATATTCTGTGAGAATTTCAGAAAGGTTTAGTGCACAAAATCAAAGCATGTGGGTTTAGCAGGAACTCTGCAATTGACTTGTATGCTGACTCAGGTGAACATGAACTTTTCTGTCTGTCTCTCCAAAACAATATGAGCAATACCTGTCTCACCTGTCCACAGGAACTGGGATCTATGGTCACATTGACAGCATCTATTAGTCTCCAGGTTAAAAAAAAAATCAGAATATTTAAGTACACTATTCATGAATCAGAATTTAAGCAGTCTTTTCTTTTAAGTACAGAAAATGCTTCTTTTATTAACAATTTGATAAATATCAAAGTTTTTGTAGGTCAAATATAGAATTAAAAAAATAATAAAATAGGCATTGGTTAAAAAAAAGAGTAAAAGATCCTCTCCCATACTAAATTTTAACTATTAAGGATTTTTTAATAGAATCTTTGAAGCCAAATATATTTTTTTTGGTCTTTCTCACTACTTATTGAAATTAGGCTTACTAGGAACAGTGAGAACTGAAAGCACTTAGAATTTTTTTTTAATTTGATAAAAACAATGAATCTAACTTTGTACTAGTATGTGTATACTTACAACTTTCTTTTTTATGTATTATAATTTACCTTTTTCTTTTATTAAGTGTATAAATTATTTAAAAGAGAATTTTTATTAAGTAAAGATTGAAAATTCTAATAGCTGGAATTCAAGTTTTACAGATTAAAGCTTAGTGGCTCAAAGCTTGGTAAATATGCACCTCTTTGAGCCTTTTAATAGTACTTGAGAGCTGAGTTGAGTTTATGAGTTAGCTATCTACACTAATAAAAGAGAAATATGCAAATTGATTGTCACTTCACGATGCCCACCAGCCAATCAGGAGTGAGTATGCAAATTAACCTGACAAAGATGGTGGCGGCCCCAACCCCCAGCCACTCTGGACCTCTGGACAGCACGCATGCAGGCACGGAGCGGCCAGGTGGGGTGGGACGCCTGCTATGAGGAGGAGGGCAGGGGGCAGAGGGAGCTATAGGAGTGGCCGGAGCAAAGATGGAAGGCAGCGGCCAGAGCGAAGGTCTGGGTTCTGGGTGCTGGAGGAAAGCTGGTGCTGACAGCCAGGGGAAGGAAGGCCTATTGCACAAATCTTCGTGCAATGGATCTCTAGTAAAAATATAATTTGGTTCGGAAAAGAAAACTGCATTTAGTGACATTCAACAAGCTAATATAATGACCCTAAGTCCCATCCTGACTGTTTAGTTATTACAACATACTACAGTGAAGACTATCAGCAGGCTGAATTAAGGCATCAATCATCTATCAGAACTTTAATAACCCTACAATAATTTTTACACAATTTGCTCTAATTCATGGGGCCATATACAAATGAATTGGATACAGGGGTTCTCATAAGGTGGGGCCATTTGGCAAGTATTCCCAGGCCCTGCACTCTCTTAAGCTCACTGGAAACAGACCCAGTACCATAGAAGAAGGACAGAGTGGAGCCTGAGCTGGTGTTCATTTCACACAACCCCAATATGCTGCCAGATTTGAGACCCATGTAGGCATTCAAGCAAGCATTCAGATAGGTCACTGGGCATTTCCAGATTTATAAACTCTTTTTTTATTCAGGCTGTGCCATCCAGAACAGCAGCCTAGACGGAGCAAATCACCTACACTAGAACCGCTTGCTAAAGGGGGTGTGTGAGCAAACTTTCTGAAGAGCGTAGTAACACTCTGACCTTCTGTGTCAAGGGCCCTGACTTTTTCAACTGAATATCTCTCTAATAAATCAAGTGCACTTTAGTAAAACAGGTTTATGGACCGGTTATTATTTGGTAAATCTCTGTGAAATCTCATACTTCAGTTTATCTTAACGTAGGCTTGAATACATTCTGATTTGTAACTTGGGAAATTTGCTGATCAGTCCACATCTCCCAGTGAAATCATCCCAACTTCCTGTTTCATGCATCAGCAAGGTATGTGGGAGGAAGGGGAAAACAAGTTGACAGTTAATGGCTGCACTGGAATAATACCAATTTCAAAGTTTCCAGAAAATGTAACTATCATGTTGGGGCAGCTGGGGTAAGTAGATGAGAGAATGGTAGTGGTGAAGATACGATTGACATTGTGAATATTCAATCCCTATCCTGGCACTGCCAATGGATTTCCAGGCTGAAGGCACCCTTTGCATACTGCCTGATGGGAAGTACATTGTGAGATGTGATAGGAAGTACCAAAAATTTTCCTAAGTTAGTACGTCTTCCAAAAGTTGGTCACTTGGTTCATATTTCTCATGTTACTCATTCACTTAAATTAGGGTATTGAAACTCTTAAAATATAAAGGTGCCAGCAATTGAGGGGTATATTTTAAATCACATTTAGGTATTTACACATTTGAGTGAATTTTTATTATTTTTCAAAGAAAAAAGTCCATAAAGACATGAGGCAGAGACAGGTAACTTTTAAAAGAGGAAATATGTTGGTGTTGTTGAAAGAAATGTGTACATTTTTATATTAGGCAAACATGGGTGGGGGAGATTTGATATAGATAATTAGGAAATGGACTGATCTCCTAGAGAGAATGTGAAAATGAGCTGGATATCACTGAAATAAAGAAATATCAATGATTCTTTTTTCTGCTTGCTTAAAGTACTTTTAGCTGCTGTAACAAACAAATCCACCAACATTTTATATTTTAGTTTATTTCTTAAATAAATTAAGGCTAAACAGTCACTCTTAGTTGGCAGTAACTTCCCTCCAATTCATAATTCGGAGACTCAGTTGTCTTCTGACTCTGGTTTCATCATTTGTGAACACATGACTTGCCAGGTTAACAAAACTATCTACCTCAAGCTGGTGGAAAGGGAAAGATGCGTTAGACGTATCTCGCTGCAGAGAAGTCTGGGAAACAAGCTTCGTCAAAGCTAACTGACCTCTGACAGTGGCATTTTCCTGACGCCTGGTCCTGGCTCTGCTTCTAGTTCCAGCACAAAAGAGATGTGTGCAGAGTGAGAGTTAAAAAGAGAAGAGCTTTTATTGTTGTTCAACTATGAAAAAAATAAAAATAAAACATTGCCTGTAGGGGAAATTGATATTTGAGTAAAAAGGTATGGCAGAACCAGATGGGCCTTCTCTGCTTTGCTGATATTTATGTAGTTATTATGTGTGGAACTAGGGCTACAGAATTGTATTGAATGAGCAGAGTATGGAAAAACAGTCTTTGGTCTCTTGGTCTTCCCCCTGTCTCTAGCTATGCTGAGTTTATCGGTAATGAAAGTTATCCAGTAGTTTTTCTAGTTAAAACACAAAAAATATTGCCTACTTATACCCTAATAAAAAATATCATGGAGGTTATTGTGGAAGTCTTTAAGTTACTTCTCAGGTGGATGACTCAGCTGGGCTGTGGGCTCAGCACTGTATTCTAAGTGCAATAGGCTTTATTTTATTTTTTAATATATTATTATTGATTTCAGAGAGTAAGGACGAGGGAGAAAGAGATAAAAACATTAATGATGAGAGAGAATCATTGATTGGCTGCCTCCTGTATACCCCACACTGGGGATCGAGCACACAATCTGGGTATGTGCCCTTGGCCGGAATCCAAACTGGGACCCTTCAGTCCGCAGGCCAACGCTGTATCCATTGAGCCAAACCAGCTAGAGCTGCAATAATCTTTAAAGATTGAATAATAATCTGAAAAATGTAATCCCCAAACATATATAGTGAGATAGCCAAATTGAATTTTTACTAACATTTAAAAAACGTTCTGTGTTGGTTGCACCCCTAAGTTTGCATATTTGCTTCTAGCAAAGAATTTTTGAAAATTGTGAGGTCTGATGTTGGGATCTCAGAACTGGACTACAGTCCCACAATGTGCCCCCAGTGTCTTGATTTAAGAACCCTAAGCCCTGTGTCTGCAAGCTTCAGGTATTCCTGGATTGAGAGTTAGTTTTACCAGAACACCAGAGGCATGCCAAAATGTAATTATTTTCTGGAAGAAACAATGGGGAAAAATAACAGTTTTTACTATGGTTAGCTCCTTTTTCTGTTAATAAAACTTGTGTTCTGTTGATGTTGTTCTTGAGCACTTGATCTCTGTAGTGGGATATGGTTTCTGTTGAGTAATGTCAAATCAGTGCCTAATGTTGCGTCCCTAAATGCTTGTGGAAAACATTATTACAAAGTTGATCATTAGAGCTTGAGGATTGTCATTAATTTTAAATCATAGCCATAAAAAGCATGAAATGTCCACAATGATGATCCGCTCCTTAAAAAGATATGAGGATAATTGTGCATATTTCTTACAATGGTTCAGTCAATTTTATAAGAGAAATATTGTTGGTATTTTTCTCATTCTTCTTCATAAGGGATGTGTCTATACGCAGAGCATATGGTAAATCATCATGACTTTGTCACAGACAGTGGGCTGCAGGCAGAGCCAGAGCTCCAGCGTTCCCCAGCAGCTGCCACTTCACTTAAGGGGCCTACATAGCCTCTCCTGGACACTTCCGGGGGCAGCTTTTGCAAATCCCTCACTTAATAATTGGGAAAACCTGGAAGAATGGAAGAACTGTTCTCCAAAATAATTTTAGGAGTTGACTGAACATGAAATGGTAAACTGGTCTTAATATCACTGTTTAAAAATATGTTTCTCTTATTTAGAGAAGCAGTTCAGATTTTGAGAACTTTTGCAGTGTCATTTCTTGCTTTAGATTATAAAGAGAGGTCTTCTCAGCTATTGCTCAGTCTGCAATCTGGTGCAGCAAACACATCTGTAAGTCAATAGATTTTACTGGCTATCATTATGCCTCCGTGTCAAATTACTAGTCTTGCCTTTTGGAAAAGGGGGCTTACTTTACTAATTTCTTCCCTTGAGAAAGAGCGTTTCAGGAATGATAATTCTTCTATAAGTAGCATACACACCACCACTCTCTGCAAAAAAAAAGTTATTTAAACGAATTAGGGGATTTATGTTTCCTTCTAGTAATGTAAGTCACAGGATAGGCTGTTCAGTATAGATACCATGCTTATGTTGTTATCTATAACTCGGGCTGCTAACTCTCAGATCCATCCTCATGAAATTGCTCCTGCGCCTATAACCATCACATCTGAGTTCCAGGATAGTGGAAACAAGTATAAAATCTGGCACATGCCCTTCCTGGTTTAGCTCAGTGGATGGAGAGTCAGCCTGCGGACTGCAGGGTCCCAGGTTCGATTCCAGTCAGAGGCACATGCTTGGGTTGCGGGCTCGATCCCCAGTAGGGGGTGTATAGGAAGCAGTCGATCGATAATTCTCATCATTGATGTTTCTCTCTCTCCCTCTCCCTTCCTCTCTGAAATCAATAAAAAATATTTTTTTAAAAAAGATAGTACATCAATAAAGCATGCCACTCCTACAGAGAAACTTCCTGCACACCCCACCCAGCAACTTCCAGTAACATCACTCGAGTCAGAACTCCATCCTTGGACATCAATACCTCAAATGAGATTGGTAAATGTTGCTTCCAAACTAGGCACAACAAAATCTGGATTATGTTGTTAAGATAGAAGTAGAGAATAAATGTTAATAGGCAGCTAGTGGTGCTGGCCACCGGAGGGCTGGGAGAGAAATCTCTGCTCTGCCCCCTCTGCTCTACTTCATCACCCACCTTCAATTCATCTCCCCAAGAGGGAGGATTGGCCAACCTGATCAATTAGAGATTAAAACTAGACACTTTGAATTTTCAGGGACTAGCAGAATTTAACTCTGAATCGTAATAATTAATTATCTCTCTATATAAAATCCTAACATGCAAATAGACTGAACAGCATAACAACCAAACTACCAAACAAATGGTTGCTATGATGTGTGCTGACCACCAGGGGGGTACCACATGTGGAACATGGTGGGTATCAGCAGCAGGCAGCAGAGTGCAGAACACGGCAGGATGGTGGAGCAGTTGAGCAGGCACCAAACGAAGGCGGGGTGCTGGTCACTGTCATCGGGGCGAGACTCTGGTGGTTACTGAAAATTCTTTGCTCCCGCATGCCGTGGTCTTGCCTGGTACTCACACCTGCTGCCAGTACTGGCCCCACTTGCACCCACTGCTGGAACCTGGTGCTGGTTCCAATTGCTTGGCACCATCAGCCGGTACAAGCAGCAGCTTCCAGCCTAGATCACCCCTGAGGACTTCTCCACTTCCCATTGCTCCTGAGGGGCGATCAGGGCAGCAGCCACTGCTCACACCTGCTGATGGTGCCGGCCCCAGTCGCTCCACAGGTGTGAGCAGGGCTGGTGCTACCAGCGCAAGGGAGAGGCAGCAGCGGGAGCGGGGCTGCCAGCAGATAGGGGACCAGGGCCCGCAGTGGGAGGGGCCAGGTGGGGGCACGGAGGATGGGCTGAGACCCATTCCTGTGCCCTCCACAGCCTCATGGCCCACAGTTCCTTTCAAAGTGCATGAATTCATGCACTGGGCCCCTAGTTTTTAATATAAATTTGAAAACTATAGCCCTGAACCATAAGTCCTAATCAGGTCAAAGTATTATCTTTCATAAGCTTGGAAACTCAGCAGAAGTAAAAATTTTTATAAAGTATGTGTGGGGGAGATCTATGGCCGTGAATTTTAAATAGGGGTGTGTATCAGAATCAGTTATGTCCTACTGGGGGCCCAGTGCATGAAATTTGTGCACTCGTGGGGGGTCCCTCAGCCTGGCCTGTGCCCTCTCACCATCTGGGAGCCCTTGGGGGATGTCCAACTGATGGCCTAGATCTGCTCCCTGTGGAGAGCAGGCCTAAGCCATCAGTTGGACAACCTTAGTGCTGCCACAGAGGCAGGAGAGGCTCCTGCCACCACCACTGTGCTCACCAATAGTGAGTCCGGCTTCTGGCTGAGTGGTGCTCCCCCTGTGGGAGCACACTGACCACCAGGGGGCAGCTCCTGCATTGAGCATCTGCCCCCTGGTGGTCTGTGTGTGTCATAGCAACCGGTCTTTCAGCCATTGGGCTAAAACCAGCTCTCCAACATTCCCTGAGGGATCCCAGATTGTGAGAGGGCGCAGGCCAGGCCAAGGGACCTCACCGGTGCACGATCGGGGCTGGGGAGGGACTTGGGAGGTTGGCCAGCCAGGAAAGGACCATGGGAGGGCTCCAGGGCATGTTTGGCCCATCTTGCTCAGTCCCAATTGGCCGGACCCCAGCAACAAGCTAACCTACCAGTTGGAGTGTCTACCCCCTGGTGGTCAGTGCACATTATAGCAAGCAGTTAAGTGGCCTTAGCATATCATTAGCATATTATACTTTGATTGTTGAATGGCCAACTGGATGACCAGACACTTAGCATATTAGGCTTTTATTATGTAGGATTATACTGTCAACACTCAGATTCCCATTCAACAGATTTGGGATGGAACTGAGGCTTTGTATTTTTTAAGTGTTCCCCAAGGATTCTGCTTCATAGGTGGAACTGGTGTGGCAGTGGCCCACTGGTCCTCCCACTCCCTTCCCTGTGAGCAACTGCACCATGGTCAGCTTTAGATATGTAAGGTTTTCAGCCTTGGCAAAGCTGAATCATCATCATCATCATCATCATTGGGAGCTTCCACAGCTCCAGGTGCTCAGACTGCAATCAAGAAAGTTAAATGGAATTTTAGGAAGGGTCCCAATCCCCAATACGTTTTAAAGTTTTTTGGGTTATTTGAATGTGTAGCCAAAATTGAGTCAATTGCATACAGGGATTCTGTAAGAATTTTCACTCACTGCTGCAAAGCAACAACAAAACAAAATACAGTCATCCCTCAGTGTCTGCGGAGAATTGGTCTCAGGACCCCCCTGGCAGATATCAAAATCGGAGGATCAAGTCCCTTATACAAAATGGCATAGTATTTCTATACCCTACCCACATTCTTTCATATATTTTAAATACTCTCCAGGTTATATATAAACCTAATACCATGTACATGCTATGTAAATAGTTCTTATACTGTGTTGTTTAGGGAATGATGACAATAAAAAAGTCTGTGCTTGTTCAATAGAGATGCAACCATTGTAGCCCTAACTATATAATTCACATCAGCAACAATGTAACTTTTTAAATTTGTTTTCCATTACCATTTACCCCCTCCATACCCTCTTTCACCTCCCCTCTACCCCCTCCATCACCACACTGTTGTCCATGTCAGTGAGTTCCCTCTTTTTTTTATTTTTTGCTCAAGTCCTCCAAACCACCCACCCACAATCCTAACAGCTCTGTCAGCCTGCTTGTTAGTTCAGTTTTTTTATTAGATTCCACATATGAGTAAAATCATATGGCACTTGTTTTTCTCTAACTGGCTTATTACACTTCTTATAATTCTCTCCAGGACCATCCATGTTGTCACAAAGGGTAAATTTTTCTTCTTTTTTTATGGGCACTTGAGCTGCTTCCAAATTTTGGCTAGAATATCACCTCTTACCTGTCATCAATAAATAAACAAACAGCAAGTGCTGGCGAGGATGTGAAGTAAAGGGAACCCTTGTGCTCTGTTGGTGGGAATGCAGACTAGTGCAGCCACTGTGGAAAAACAGTATGGCGTTTCCTCAAAAAATTAAAAATGGAACTGCCTTATGATCCAGAAATTCCACTTCTGGAAATTGATCTGAAGAAACCTGAAACACTAATTCGAAAGAATACATGCACCCCTATGCTCACTACAGTGTTATTTACAACATTGTAACTTTTAAAAAATAATATTGCTAATCCACAGATGGTTGACTCAGTGAGTTCCAAATTTGGTGGGCTGACTATATGAGCAAATACATTACACCCTACAGTGGCATTTCAGTTGGTTTATGCATGCTTAAATTCATACTGGCAAGTCATTGCCTGGGCATGAAATTCTACTTCACTCCAGGTGTCCCTTGCTGGCTTGTTCTGCTGTTTGATGCATACATGTTCCTGGTCTTTGAAGTTCTCATCCTTACTCTGCACCCCAGAATTTGTGAACTTCTGAGTTCTGCTGGTCTCTAGTGGATTATGACCCAGTGCTGTCCCTCATGCTTACACTTTATCATTTCTCAGACTATGGCTGGCCTCCTTTATCCTTTCCCATGACTTGCTTTTACCTCTGATACTTCTCTCACCCACCAGTATTTTGTCTTGACCATTTTCAGCTCTTTCTCTGCAGTTCTGATCTTCATCTCAATGTTATGTGTGATATAACATCACATTTTGACAAATATTCACCAAAAATCTGTAGGATCCCAAGACTAGATACAAGTAGTGTAAGGAGATTAGTGTAAATTTTTAAGTAATTAGAAGTCATTCTGATTTTTAACACATCCAACTCCTCAGTTCTGTATTGCTTTCATGCACAGAACCACCCAGAGCTCTGATGGGGTTTGTATGTCTGGATGTCTCATATTCTTGTATCTTTTTTACTTCCTATGGCCAGCCCTTCTGATCCTTAAGAAATCCTTCCACATCAGTGGTTATTAGCCTACAAAATTTAATGCTTAAGTTAATAAGTTAATAAAGACTTCCATCTCGAATAACCCAGATAACTCCTGTGTTCAGTGCTCATATTTTCTGACCAAATAAGCATCTACACACCCACTGTTCAGTGTCTATATTGTCATTAAAATGTCTTTCTTCTCACACAGTAGCTCCTCCTTCCACCTCTCATTTACTTATTCATGATTTCACCAGCCTCTCAGAGGGGACATTTGATTTTTTTCTGCTCCTTTCTGACAGACACTTTATTGATTGTTTTAATAATACCTTTTGCATTCTTCACAAGCATCCCTTCACCCTAACAGCCTTTGTGTCCAGTCTTCTCCCCCAAAACATCCAATACTGTGCTCTTCCAAGAGTACTACTATGCAATGTGGTTTCTCTGCTCAAAGATTGTGAATGGTCCATCGCAACCAGGGACTAATTCCTGGGCACTTCAAGGCCCTTCACAAAATCACTATTCCCCTACTGAAGGAACCCTCTGTTCTTCTCACAGTGGACATCATTTCCTGAATACAACTTGGGCTTTTCCAAATTTAAACTTGTTTTTGTTGGTTCTGACACTCTCTTTGAATATTGCTCCTCTTTTGTATTTTTTTCTAATATGTCACCTACTGCATAAACTCTCCAATCATCACAGCTGAGAGCATTCTCCTTCTCTGAGTATAAAATACTTCTAATAATTCTCATGGTACTTATTACTTTCTTCCTTGTACTGTAACTATGTATAACTTGTCTTCATGAATTGACTAAACTTTTCTTGATATCACAAAAAATACTCATTTTATATACTCCCCCTGTGCCATCATCACTAATTTATCGATTTTGTCCATAGTAGCTTGTAGATAATTATTTATTAAATTATTTTCAATAATTGAATATTGAGTTAACTAATTAATGAATTCAATTAATTAATGAACAAAATATACCCTCTGAATAGAGTTGCATGCTTGTATTAGGGAAAAAAAATACTTTTATTTTATAAGGTATCTGCATCTCTTTCTATATTCCCTCAAATATAGAACTGTTTGAAACGGAATCAAATGCTAGCCTTCTGGCAGAAAATTATTGGGTAGCAGTGGCACAAAAGTGAGACTGAGACTGTTTAAACATTCAAGTCCCATAGAGTAAAATAGAACTGCTAGGCAATTTGAATGAGCTGTGAGATACATTTAAATATGACGTATTGGAGTATTTGTGCAAAAGTAATGGAGATTGAATGTTGATTTCTAAGTAGGATTAATAAGAGAGTATTAAATACTCTACATTAAGGAAGCAAGATATGTCTTGGCAGGAACTTTGGGATTCTCATGTGAATAAAATATCTGGGCAGGGGCAGGTTTTTTCTAACAAAATGCATTGCCTTTATCATAATGAACAACAACAATTGGAAAATATGGTATAAAATGTACTTTATGTAATCACTGCAGAACCAGTGCTTGAGCTAAATAAAACTCTCTGGGGTAGGAAAAATAATTTTGAAAAACTTAATGTAGTATAGAAAACTACAGTTTGGAAAACATATTTCATATGAACCAATTAGAACCCCCCCACCCACACACACACAAACACTTGAACCAAAAATGATCAATAAATCTACACTAATAAAAGAGGAAGATGCAAATTTACCATACCTTTGCGATGCCCACCAGCCAATCAGGAGTAAGTATGCAAATTAACCCAACAAAGATGGCAGGTTAATTTGCATACACAGGCGCTGAGTGGCCAGGAGTGGGTCGGGATGCTTGTGTCATCACCATGGCTATGATGCAGGTGTTCTGCACAGCCCCAGCAGCTCTGGGCCTCTGGGAAGCATGGGAAGACAGAAAGGCAGTTCCGGGCCAGAGCAAAGGTGGGTGCTGGCAGCCAGGGGAAGGAAGGCCCATTCTTGCATGAATCTTCATGCATCGGGCCTCTAGTATAAATATAATCCACTTTAAATTACTTAAAATGTATAATACTCTAGTCTATTTCTGTGTTTTGCTCATACATTCTTCTCATCACTCTTGTTTTGAAGTAGATATCTTTTCCTTTATATCTTATGCATTGTCCATGGATCAGTTTCTGGGAGGGGCTCTTCATCCAAATATAAGATGCCTTTTTTCATTAAAAAATGTTTTTTAGCTATTGGATTTTAGAACATTCCCCAAAGTAGAAATTTTCCCAAACTCTTCCTACTAACAATAGCTCAATATTAGATTTGGCTATATTATTTCCAAGCTTTGAAAAATTATTTTAAGATAATTTTTCTATAATACCTCCTCCTCATCAACTTTTCCATTTCTTTCCATTTCTCCTTTTATCACATCATGTTTCTAAATTTCTAATAATTTCTAGGTAGTGTGACTTCATTTATTCTGAATTTTGAATTCTTCCAATAGAGCCACATATTCCAGAACTTTGTGAAAAGCAGGGTCTATTGGTTGGAGAAAATTTCTGAAACTGCTTTATACCTCACATAAAATGTCAGGTCTATCAGTAAAATTAGGCAAAATTCCAGTGTGAATTCTATTTCAAATGATTTATTATTCAACTATAAATAGAACCTACTATTTTCCTAGAGTTCTTATAGAGATTTTGTTTTATTTTTTGTGTTTTTACTTTTGATGACTTATTACAAGTTCCCTTGGTATTTGACTTAGGGCTTAGCAAGGAGTCTTATATATAATTTGTGAAAAACTGAGATACCTTAATATACAATATTGGTCACCATAAAATGGTTTTCTGGAGTTGAGATTTTATTGATTCATAAAGACCCTGTTGAGCTAAGAAGTAAATACTGACAAATAGAAGGCCCCAATTATATTCTCTGTTCAAACAGAGGTAGTGGAAATATTCCTGGACAGGATAATACACATTTTAAAACAAAATCCTTAAAAGAAGGAATACAAAATGTCAGAAGGAAATACTAGTTTAACTCCAATAAGAAAGAGAAAATTAATATTAATAAGTTACATTGGATTCACATCTTCTTTGTCAATAGTAAAAAACATATCCATGGTATTAATGGTCTGACAGATCAAATGTTTTACATCTCCATATGCATTACAAAAATTGGTGTTCTAGTTTCAAATGTTTTGTTGATGCTTCATGGCTATATAATTAACTGGGAATGGTCTCTTCCAGGGATGAAGAGCAGAACAGTTTGATGCCCAGGACATTCAAAGGGAAGTCAGTGTACTTTTTCTGCATTCTTTACAGCAGGCAGTCAGTATAAAAACAGCAATAAAAATGGTGCCATTGAAATTTCCTCTACTTTCTTTTTCAACTTATCATAAAGGCAACATGGAAGAAGAGAGGGTGCCCTACCAAATAATTTTGTATTATTCTTTGTAGCCATAATATTGTCATGTTATCTCAACAAACTGATTCTTGTATGGAGGGAGGGTGGGGCTTACTCTGGTCTCATTCTAAAAATTTCAAAATGTGCAATGTCAATATCCCTTAGCATTTATATCTTTTATACTTTTGTCATTGTTTACCTACCACATGTCAAAGAAACCATTTCTCCTAGGCCATAAAAAGGCAACATATCCTCTGCTGATGCCAAGGAATAAGTTGAGACAATTCCAAGGTATACAGTGCTACACGTATTTCTAATTCTTAAATGTAAGCAATTTATCTTGGAAAAAGGCATTATCTACTAGGAGGATTCATCACTGTATTATATAAGTTGCCTTTTTTCTCCCAAAGGCTATCAGAGCAATGGATTGCTTTATTGGACTTGAAAGTAGCAGTACTTGTAATCCTTGGGTTTTATACCCAAACTAGAGGCCCAGCGCATGAAATCGTGCACAGATAGGGTCCCTTGGCCTAGCCTGCGATCAGGGCCATTGTCTCTCTGTTCACCAGTCCCCAGTCCCACCCTGCCACTGACACCCACCCCAGTTCCCTATTCTCCACCTGGTGATCTATCAGAGCCTGTGGGCTGGGGGGAGGGACCAAGAGGTCAGCCATTCTGCCAGCTCGTTAGTCCTCAGTTCCTCCCTGCCACCACCCACCCTGTTTCCCTGTGGTTTCCTGTTGGCCATCCAGGGATTGGATCCTGCGGGCTGTGGGAGGGGACCAGAAGGTTATCAATGCACCTCATAGCGACTGGTCAATCAGTCATTCTGGTTGTTACGCCATTATGGTAGCTGGCTTTTTATTATATAGGATACTGTATGAACCTGCAGTCTCACATGATAGTCACTAGCCACAGGTGGCTATTGAGTCCTTGAAATCTGGCTGATACAAATTGGAATGCTCTATACTGTAAATTATACATTAGACTTCAAAGGCCTAATACAACAAATAATGTAAAATATTTCATTAATAATGTTTACACTGATTAAATATCAAAATTTAAAAATTTGAGTTAGTTGGGATAAATATATCATAAAAATTAATTTGACTTATTTTTTAAATGTTTTAATGTGGCAACAAGAACATTTAAAATCATATATTCTCCTTATATTGCTACTGAATATTCATGACAGAAATTGAGCTATCCTTCCATAAGATTTTCTCTCAAATTGATGTACACAGATACTTATAAACATCACCTGATTGGTACTATCATCAAAAAAGCTATAGTAAGGTACTGGCAAAATGAAAGTTGGTATCATTTATAAAAATCTCCATAATTACCTAATGATGACAGTTCACTAATGTTATTATTAATTGTCACATAGTTGGTCACTTCTCCTTGGTTTGAATTCAACAATTGTTCTTAACCTCTCCAATCTGAGGGAAAGACAACATTGTTATGTGGTGGCTTCTTGGAGACTAGCACCCAATCCCTAGAGTAAATTGTAAAAGCCTCTCTCACCCTATGTTTGTTTTTCTGACTTGTGTGAACTATAGCCATGTTCTATCTAAATGTGACCTATGTTTTACTGTTGTAAACCAGGCTTGTGGATCAAATTAAAATCAGAATACCAAGGAGTTAAAAAGAAATAGTGACAGGAGATAGAAAGAAAGAACTCCAGTTTCATCTTCCTATAAATCCCAAATCCTGCAGTGTACATGTCAGAGTGAATATGCAAAAATAAAAGCTAGCTTCCTCTTCCTGGGTAGGGGCAGTAGGCTTTGGAAAGATGCTCCAGCAGAGAAAGGTAGAACCAGAAAGAGAGAGAGAATGTGGGACTCACCAATCCAGGCTGTTCTTTCTTCTAACTCTCCTATTGTTCTGGGTCGTAAGAGACAGTGACTCTCAATAACAGTTTCTAAAACCCATTAAATCATGCATGCATAAAAATGCATCAGGCAAAATATACATATTTATTTAAGAACCACTTTGCTTTCTTAAGTGGTAATTTCTGATGCTTAAATCTACAAATTTGAAAATGCACAAGAAAAAAATCTGGAAGAATTTGAACCACAGAGAATATACTGTTGGATGTATTCTTTTTAATTTTTTGTAGGTGGAAATAATGCTTAAAGATACTCTCAATTTTAGGGAGACTGGTGATTTTCTTAGACAGAAATTAAAATTTCCAGTAGGTCTTTCTAAAATTTTTGCTTGAAGGATCTCACTATCAAACCATGTTACTGGCAGTGCACCATTGAAACCAAATGCAAATCTGTGGTCCTTTGAGAAATGAGCTTATTTTCCTCCTGAAAGTCTTTTTAGGATTGTGGTTATCTCAGTAATGCTAGGGGGTATGAAACCAATATAAATTGGCAGATACAACTCTCTTTTGCCTGAGACAATGTCTTATCAACTTTTCTCTGCAGATTCCAGATTCTTTTCAGTCTTGGCACTCACAGCCTGCTGTATTCCCATAACTGAAGCCAGAATTCATTGAAAAAGGGATGATCCTGTTTAACAGAGAAGGTCCCAGAAGGAAGCAATGAGTAGCAGGTGTGTTTTATCTGAAGCCCAGCCGACTGTCCTACAGAGGCCCCCTCAGCAGCCTGGCCAGCTGTACAGTGCATGTGGAGGGGAGGCCAGATCTATGGCTAAGTACATGTGCCCATATCACTAACTTCAACTACTAGTATGAGCTGCTGTTCACAACAGCCCTGGCTTCTTGAAAAATGGCTGCACCACAGTAAGTCTTATTTTCTTACATCAACTGAAATACCTAACTCCTCAATATCTCTCCTTCACTCTCTCAAAGCAAATATTTCAGACATCCATTCACCAAACAAAGAGGTTATTTTATGGTAACATCCTTGCAATAGGAGGCATTTAACTGAGGTATATTTACATTATAGAAAATAACTTCCTCGGTTGATTTTTGTCTTAGTTTGTGTTCCTCAGTGGTAGACCTGAGACAGGGTAGGGAAGACAAGGTAGCGAAAGCACATCATCAAGTCAACTACTACGGTGGATCACTGAAGCTTACCTGGCTGGGGAAACCCTAGGAGCCAGTGTGAAGATCATGCCTCCAAGTTATACCAGACATGGGACAAGGAGACTGGTGCAATTTTTCATCACCTCCCTCTAGTCTTGGTTAAGCGCTGCTCCAGAGTGGTCCTCACCACAACTAGCCCCAGGCTTAGGCTGATGACACTTGCTCACTAGCCAAAGATCTCAGGAAAGGAATACAGGTTCTGGCACTTGGAAGTCAGGTGAGCTTGCACAAATTGGTAAGGATAAGGGGATATAGACGGGGCACATGTAACATCTCTGACAGTTTTGTTATTCAATGGTTTCATTAAATCTTTAAAGGGGAAAAAAAAAAGACAACTCTGTAGATTTAAGAATACACTAGCCCATTCTAGTAGCTATGGATTTGTAGACTCAAATGGAATCAGTGTGGAATTTGAAACAGTATTTTACCTACATTCTCACTTATTCCATCTCTGCTTCCCCTTTCTTGACTACACAGGAAACATACGGCTTATGTTTGATTTTGTATACTGGACTGTGCTGCCAAAGTTCTCAACTTTTCTACAATCTAATTGATTATCCCTTCGTTTCTTTTAGAATCTGATCTGAACTAATAGCAAAATTCTCTAATACTTTCAGCCAGAGCTATATTTCGTGAAATTTTTCTGGTATCTCTCATTTACCCATTCTGATTTTATATATATATATTTATACATATATACATATATATATATATATATATATATATATATAAAATAGGGAAGACAAGGTAGCAAAGGCACATCATCAAGTAAACTACTATGGTGGATCACTGAAGCTTACCTGTGCTGGGGAAACCCTAGGAGCCAGTGTGAGATATATATATATATATATATATATATATATATATATATATATATATATATATATATATATATATATATATATATATATATATATATACACACACACACACATATATACTAGGGGCCTGGTGCACGAAATTCGTGCATGGGGGGGGGTGTCCCTCAGCCCAACCTGCACCTTCTCTAATCTGGGGGCCCTCAGGGGATGTCCTACTGATGGGTTATGCCTGCTCCCCATGGTTCTCTGCTCTCTGCGGACCTGCCTGCTTGACGCCATCACAGGCCCTGGTGTGATGGGGACCTGCCTGCCCTTATCCACCAGGGCCAGGGACAAGCAGGGCCCTGCTGTCTGCTCTCTGGCTCACTGCCACAGGAGCAAGCAGGGCCCTTGTGTCTTCTCTCTGTGGGGGCCCTGCGGGGGACAGCTTGCCCCTTGCCCTGCTGTCTTCTTGCTCGCTGTGGGGACGTTCCCGCCCTGCCCCCGGCCACTTGTGCACACACCAGCTCAGAACACCTGGGTCCCAGAGATGTTCCTGCCCCGCTCCTGGCTGCTCTGCGCCTGCACGCATAGGCTAGAGTGGCCAGGGGTCATTCCAGGACCCCAGCTGCTCTGGGCCTACATGTGGGCCTATAGGCTCAGAGTGGCCTGGGTCCCGAGGATGCCTGTCTCCAAGGAGGTGTATCCCTCAGTCCAGCCTGCACCCTTTCCAATCTGGGACCCCTCAAGGAATGTCCGACTGCGTGTTTAGGCCCGATCCAAGTAGGATCAGGCCTAAATGGGCAGTTGGACATCCCTCTCACAATCCAGGACTGTTGGCTCCCAACTGCTTGCCTGCCTGTCTTCCTGATTGCCCCTAATCGCTACTGCCTGCCAGCCTGATCACCCCCTAACCACTCCCCTGCTGGCCTGTTTCTCCTTAATTGCCATCCCCTGCAGGCCTAGTCACCCCTAACTGCCCTCACCTGCAGACCTGGTCCCCCTCAACTATTCTCCCCTGCAGGCCTGGGTCCCCCCCAATTGCCCTTCCCTGCAGGCCCAATCGACCCCAACTTCCCTCCTCTGCCAGCCTGATCACCCCTAACTTCCTTCCCCTGCAGGCTTGATCACCCCCAACTGCCCTGCCTTACAGACCTGGTCCCTCCCAACTGCCCTCCCCTGCTGGCCATCTTGTCATGGCCATCTTGTGTCCACATGGGGGCAGTCATATTTGACCACATGGGGGCAGCCATCTTGTGTGTTGGAGTTACAGTCAATTTGCATATTATCCTTTTATTAGATAGGATTAGATAGGATAGAGGCCTGGTGCATGGGTAGGGGCCAGCTGGTTTGCCCTGAAGAGTGTCCCGGATCAAGGTGGAGGTTCCCTTGGGACATGGGGCGGCCTGGGCAAGGGGCCTGTGGTGGTTTGCAGGCCAGCCACGCCCACCCGGTGACCCAAGCAGAGGCCCTGGTATCTGGGATTTATTTATTTTCTATAATTGAAATTTTGTAGCCTTGAGTGGAGCCAAGCCTCTTGCTCACTCCGTGGCCACAACATTTTTGTGGGGATTTATTTATCTTCTATAATTGAAACTTTGCAGCCTTGAGCGGAGACCTGGGCCTGCCAGTGCAGACGGAAAGCTTGGCTTCCTCCATTGCCAGGGGCAACTCAAGCCTTCTGCTCTCTCTAGCTCTGTGGCTGCTGCCATTTTTCTTGAGATTTATTTATCTTCTATAATTGAAACTTTGCAGCCTTGAGCAGAGACCTGGGCCCACCAGGGCAGGTGGAAAGCTTGGCTTCCTCTATTGCCAGAGGCAACCCAAGCCTCTTGCTCTCTCTGTGGCCGCAGGCATCTTGGTTGGGTTAATTTGCATACTCGCTCCTGATTGGCTGGTGGGTGTAGTGGAGGTATGGTCAATTTGCATATTACTCTTTTATTAGATAGGAGATATATATGTATGTATATGTGTGTGTGTATATATATATATATACACATATATATATGTATGTATATGTATATGTATATATAATATATATCTTCTTCCTTGATCTCATACTAAAGATGCCCATATCTTGGCCTTGACTATTCACTACAATACTTCTATGAAATTTTCTTTTTTTTTTTTTAAACTTATTTTAGGTTTCTTTTAAAATTTATTTTTTTAAATTTGGCCTTCAATATTATACTAATTTCAGGTGTACAGCATAGCAGTTAGACATCTATATAACTTATGAAGAGACCTACTAGCGCCACATGTAGTTATTGCAATATTATTGACTATACTCACTATGCTGCATTTTACACTCCACATTAAGATTCTCCATTTCATGGAGCTCTACTGATAATAAAACAAACACATAGGAATTCTTCATATGCAAAGATTAATAACTCACCAATGCTTACACAGTTATCTCTCCCATATGTTTGAAGATTTGATTATATGCATGGTATACTTTAATATTTAAACTAGCATATTTACATATCTTGGGGAGATAGGGAATTTCTGTAGCCTCTTACAAATTATAGTATCTCATTTCTTTCTTTCACATTAGGGACACCAGAATATATTTACTTCTTTGATATTTGCTTTCTCATATTTGCTTTCACATCACCTTGTGTTGGCCACTAGCTGTTTCATATCACGCATTTTATAGCTCACATTTCTAAATAAGATTTGCAAAATTAAATTTTAGAATGCTGTTTTCCTTATGAAAATCTTTGTTTCCCCTTTTTTTGGATTACTTCCTCAAAATGATTTATGGCTCAATTTTAAAAGCCTCACATTGAGTTAAGATTGAAATGGGTTGATATGTGTATATTGCTTTGCTATAGATTCAGCAGTGAGAAAGCAACAATGGAAATTCCACCATCTAATTTATTTCACTTTCAGGTGATGAAAGAGATGTTCACACAGACAAGGCAATCACGCTGTTTGAAACAGCCCTTTCAAATTTCCTGAGGCTTTTCTATTGAGTCATTATGGCCATATGGAGTTAAATTTAAGGAAATCAATGGGAGTGATCATAAACAATCCTATGAATGAACCTTTTCTGCATTTCTTTTTAGCTCTGAATTATAATGTACTCTTGGTCGATCCCTAAAGCATAGTGTCTGTTACATCAGTTCCAAGCACTGCTCCCTGAAGGTTTGGAAGACTGTGGCATGGCAACCATTGAAACTAAGGGATGAATTGAAAAGATGCCTGAGCCCTTAACACTAAGAGTAAGGGGATCAAAGCCTGAGGAATCACATCCATGGCCAACATGGGATAAAATACCTATTAATCTCAGTACCTGGAAAGAAATCTCTATATTCATGATGACCTGAAATCTTTACATTTATGCGGCAAAGCTCATTGGGAGAGTAACATTTTCTAGACTTTCTCAAATACCTTTTAACATATCATTGGGAGGGACAATGAAAAGCTCTAGATATGCTACCAAATATTTAATCTCTGTTTCAAAAACCAAACACACCAAGAAGACTTAAAATTAAATATTTTGTCTTTTGAGATAAAAAGTTAAAAATCTATAATAGAGATGTTCAGATTAATTTTTGTGAGGTGTCAGTATCCATAATTAAGACTTACATATCTACTCACATGTATTTTGATATGGCTGTATAAATGATGTCAGAGGTGAGAGTGTTGAATTTTACATGAGCCCTGTGAGGCTGAAAACAAGGAATGTTAAAAAGAAAAAAATCCCCTCACCTTTTCTTGTTTCTGGAAATGGCTTACTGCAAAAAAAAAAAAAAAGTTTCCCCCTTATGACTTAGATAAGATTTCTCAACACTTCCCTTCTTTACCTATTACAAGTCAAAGCATAGACCCTTCAAATTCCCATTTTTATCCTAATAAATGATTATCTAAATTGTTTGTCCTTAAGGACTCAGCAAAACAAAATGCTTTGAGAGAGGGCATTGCAAGTGAACATATAAAAATAGAACTTTGACCCACACTTGCAGAAACCTGCTATAGAAGCCAGTCTCTTGTCTACAGCAAAGAACCCTGGAGGCCAGCCTGCTCAAGGTCAGACTTGCAGGGCACCCAATTGCTATCCCTGGTAACATTCCAGGAAGTTAAACAATGACTTCTGTAACAATCAGCCCCCAAATGGCCAGAACTTGATTAATAACTGATAGCATCCTTACGTTTTGTTACTGCACCCCTAACCAATCATATAGGACACCCTGCTTCTAGTTAGTCTGCCTTTAGCCTCTCCAGGCCAACAGCCTCCAATCAGGTCACACTTGAAGTTTTCCCTTTTTCTAGTACAAAGCTTTCCCAATCCTCTGCCTGCTGTTGAGTCTCCACCAAATCCAAGTGATGTTGGCTGACACTCTCGCTATAAGGAGCTCTGAATACAGCCTCTGCTTACCTCATTTTGTTGGTCTTTGTTTATTTCCACAGCTTGCTAACCAAATTTTGGTTAAGGTTCTCTCTTTCCCCCAGGTCTCTAAGCTTTGCCACCCCCTAGCCTGAGCCAATATACAGACCCTTCTGAGAGTAGACTGGCCTCAGAGTAAACAGTATCTGATCTACTGTCTGATCACAACATCCCTTTCATCCCCGTTCCCCACCCCCAGTATTTTCTAGCCTTGTCCACTCCTCTCTATAAAACAAAAACTGTTTTTGTTGAACCTTGAGACTCCTGCATCTCTTACAGAGTGCTCTCCTTGTGCAGTGGTCCCCTTTCTTACTGCACCCCACCTTCTCCCTTGCAGGAATCCTTTCACATAAAGCCTCCTCTCACCGAGTATGGATTTGTTTTTTTACCTGACAGAGTATTTATGAAAAAGTTGCTGATCTACATAAGCATATTACTTAGGTTTAAAATTTTATTTTTGTGTGAGAATATGAAAGACAGTTTCTGTATGTATGGCATGTGGCAGGGGACTGCAAAGTGGCTGGCCAAAACCATCAATGCAGAGGAAAAGCAGAGCGTGGCTTACAATTCTGCTGAAACGTGTATTTGGCAGAACAAGTTAAAGACAGGGGTTACAAGGCCAATGGGAACTTGGCTTTTATTGAGACTGTCTTTGCTGAGATTTAGGCAAATACAGGATGATGCACATTTTCATTATTTTCCCAAAAATTAAGATTAGTAATGAGGAATGGTTAGACATACTAATTCTTATGAGTAAATTCATCTAGAAAAAAGTAAATTCAAGATTCAGGGAGCAAAGCTTTTTTTTGTACCTGGTTAATTCATAATTAACCTTTTTCTTTTTTTTGCAAATGTACTGAGTCTAAGGAATTATGTACTTTTATTGCATTTTTATTAGAGATACAGGAAAAAAAATATTTGACTTATTAAGCAAAGACCAGCTTCTAGTTTCTTGGCACTCTAAAAAAAAAAAGGGCTGCAAATGAAGCATGTTTCAAGCACCATCAGAAAAGCAGTAGAGTTCTGCTGAGCCTCATTCCCTCCTCCCATCATGTCCGTGGTATTCTTAAAAGGACAACCTGCTTTTGCTACAATTAATACTGCTTTCAATCTTGCTCATTACAATAATATCGCTTAGCATTATGTATCTCTTACTGTTTGCCAGGCACCATCTTAAAAGCTTTTTGTATAGTATTCCATTTAATGCTTACAAATCAGTTATGATGTAGGTATTATTATTATCAACTGTATTTTATTGATTAAGAAATTGAGTCAGAGAAATAATAAAAACATACTCAAGGTCACACAGCTAGTAAATGTGAGAGCTAAGAATTAAGCTCATACTGACTGATTTTTTAAATATGCCACCAAATTACTATCTAAACTGCTTAGGTTACAGAGAGTCCCTTGAATAGAATGGGCACTACCATCAGCTGATACATCATCCTGCTTGGCATGTAGCACCCAATCCAAAGTCTGCTCTTTCTACAATGTTCTATTTTACATCCATTACCCTATCCTAGAAAACCTTAAAATCTGTATATCCACTTGGCACATATAAAATATTTTCTTAATCATTAAATAAATTTTATAGGAAGGATGACCTTTTTCAAATTTTCCTTTCATTTTGAGTAACATTTGCTTATTACAAAAAAGTCAAAAAATTTGAAAGTCATAAAAGAAACAATAGCAGTCATTTCTCCAAAACTAAACCTTGTTATCTTATTCTTTATTACCTTTCTAATGGAATAAAATCATGGGTGTGGAGGTGGTGATGTGATGTGGTGTATATTTGCCAAAAATTATCAATGCTTGAACATATTTTAATATATAAAAAGAATTAGTAGCCCACTATACATGTTCACTTTGTTTTCTTTTCCAATTAAGAATTATTTCAGACATGTTCTCATGTCTGAAAATACTTATCTCCTTCATTTCTTTCAATAATTGCAAAAGTTTCTGCTGTAAATAATATACAATATATAGTGACATATAGAAGTGTTGCTTATTTAAAAACTAGAGGCCTGTTGCATGAAAATTCATGCAATAGGCCTTCCTTCCCCTGGATGCTGGCACCGGTTTTCCTCTGACACCCAGGACCCAAGCCTTCACTCTGGCCGCCGCCTTCAGTCTTTGCTTGAAGCCTTCAGTCTTCTCTGCTCCAGCCGGAGCGCTGCTCCTGTAGCTCCCTCCGCCACCTGCCCTCCCCCTCATAGCAGGCATCCCAACCTGCCCAGCCGCTCCACACCTGCATATGCAAATTAACCTGCCATCTTTTTTTGGTTACTTTACATACTCACTCCTGATTGGCTGGTGGGCATCACGGAGGTATGATCAATTTGCATATCCCTCTTTTATTAGTGCAGATTTTATCATTGGAATATGCTACAATAAAGTCTTCACATATAGAACTTGATATATTTTTTTAATTTTTTTTATTGATTTTGGAGAGGAAGGAAGAGGGAGAGAGGGATAGAAACATCAATGATGAGAGAGAATCATTGATTAGCTGCCTCCTGCATATCCCCCAGTGGGAATTGAGCCCACAACCTTGGCATGTGCCCTGACCGGGAATCGAACTGTGACCTCCTGGTTCATAGGTTGACGCTCAACTACTAAGCCACACCAGCCAGGCTATAACTTGAAATTTTTGATAGTGTATCCAGTGTATAAATTCCCAGCAAATATTAAAAGGTGCATACATTAGACACTGACAAATTGCTTGCTAAGAGGGTTTGCAATTTACACTCTGATCAACGATGAGTGACAGTTTCCCTGCAAATTCTACAATACCAGACTTAAACTACTTTTGACAAATAAATAGGTGAGAATGTTATCACATTTTTTTATGTTTTTAGTTTGTTTGCATTTACCTGGTGATTTATTATAAAGTAATTATTTTAACAGGCTTTTTGTAATGCATACTCACACACACAACACACACACACAATCTCTTTTGTAGCTAGTGTTTCAAAAAAAAGCTATCTACTATCAAGGGAAGACTTTTTGCAAGGTAGAAGTGAGACATTTGAGGTAATGTACACACTGAGTGGCCAGATTATTATGATCCCTCAACGCATAATAATCTGGCCACTAGCCCTAACCGGCTTGGCTCAGTGGATAGAGCATTGGCCTGCGGACTCAAGGGTCCCAGGTTCGATTCCGGTCAAGGGCATGTACCTTGGTTGTGGGCACATCCCCAGTAGGGGGTGTGCAAGAGGCAGGTGATTGATGTTTTTCTCTCACTGATGTTTCTAATTCTCTCTCCCTCTCCCTTCCTCTCTGTAAAAAATAAATAAATAAATAAATAAATAAATAAATAAATAAATAAATAAATAATAATCTGGCCACTCAATGTATTTGTATCTCAAATGGTTACCAAAAGTATTCTAGACTTTTGCTGGAGATCAAACACCTATTTGCCCTGAGCTTTCTATCAGCCAGTGCAAAGGGGAAAGCTGATCAGGTGCACTATTTATAGTATCTTTGATATCAAATAAATGAGATACTCAAAAGAAGTACACTGAGTGGCCAGATTATTATGCGTTCAGAGATCATAATAATCTGGCAGTGTATACAATAGGAGACCACATCATATAACAAGTGTGGTCTTCTAAGATAGAGCAAAGAGTTATTAGGACCCATTCAAAGAAGCTTAAATAGAGGTTTAATCAAAAGATATATCTACAACTGTGGGTAGGGAAACTTTTCCACATTGACCCAAAAGTATTTCAGAATTGTTATGAATCTATGTACACCCTTGTCTTCTTTCCAAATGAAATTATCATATGTTTGTCCTTTTCCTGTTTTACCTGAGACATGGGAGACAGATAACTTGTCTTTTTACTTCATAGGTTTCCAAGGAAAGAACTGCATATACTAGTAGTCATGATACGGAGCATGGGATTCTGAATGTTGAGATTCATGCAGTTATTGGATGACATGGACATGATTGATACTAATATGTCTTGATTGTGATGAGGAATTTGAGTATGGCAGTGAGGTTAATGCTTGGGAACAAGAAGGGAGACTTAGGTAGACTGGATTGTAGTTTCCCAAATCTTCACTTCCTTCCTGTAACAGATGAACATATCTATATACTCTGCCAACTGTCTTTGCAATGCTTGCTTGAGGAATACATGACCTATATACACCCTTGTTTGTATGACTTTGGCATAGTCTTTTAGCTTGTTTTGGAGATCATGTAAACAAAGCCTTTAAATATTTAACTTTGGTTTAGCATGACCTCTTGGGTTTAGCATTTATTATAAAAATATTATGCCTGCTGAGCTACAAATCCCAGAGTGGAAGACATGAAACTAAGATGAACCTAAATCATATCCTAAATAGAACTGCCCCAGAAGAGCTTCAGAGCATTTTAGCAATAAGTAAATGCTTGTTGAGGGCATGGGTCTGTTTGTTACCCAGCATTAACTTGGCAGAACCTTGGTTAATATAACTGCATAATTACATATCACACGAACAATATTGCCAACATTATTTAAAGAAAGACTTAGAGCTTTTAAGTAACCTCATCAAGATGCTATACTAATGAAGAGGCAGTCAAGATATGAACTTATATTAGAACACAAAAATGGGAGTGTTGTTTTTTTTCCTCTTACACAATACTGTCCTTTTTAAAAATTTAAAGTCATTGAACACAGTGGGGTGAGGGAAGTTCCAAGGACATTAATTTGGGAGGTAGGGAATGTCTTACTTAAAATAGAGTAAAATGAGAAAAGAAGCACTGGAATTTAAGAAGGGCAAAACAATGGAGTGATTTTCCTGAGTTATTTTCTTATTATAACAGATAATAAGAAAATAACTCAGGATATTTGAATTTTGAAGTGTCACCATTCCTTTGATAAGTCAAGTCAAGTGGGATACACCATTTAGCAAGCAGTTACCACTACTAGGTGCCCTTCACTGTGGTTAAAAAAAAAAAACAGAAAGTATTAAGAAAATTATGTGCTTTTAGACAGCTTACGCCATGCACTAAAATCCATCTAATAAGTATTTAGTGATTGTACCTTATTGAAAAATATACCTAGAAAAAAACAGCACAAATGTATTGATAATTCTACAGTTTATTCTGTTCACCAGATAGGATATGCATGTATTTTTAAATACTTATTGCTTGACTTCTATATGTGAAGGTAATTCTTGATCTAATAAAAAAAGTGAAACATTAATTAAACAAATTACAAAAAATGTATGTATATAGTACATAATGTTCTTTTCCACATGTTAGTGATAAGGAAGTAGAATTATGCAACACAATAGAATACATATTAGTGTCAAGATATTAAAGAGTTAGTGGACAACACACACACACACACCATTAACATTTGAAATAAATTTCCTTGGATATACTAAATTTTTTATTAATCCTCATTGATGATATGAGTGCTCAATTTACATAGTTGCATTGTTACCAAACAACATTATGAAAGAATAAGCATTTTGCCTATTAATAAAAATAATTTGGCTCATACCACTATGTTTGAACTTCCTATTGCTAAGCCTTTAGACAGCTATATTCAATACATGTGTATCGGTCAGAATACATACTGGGAATGTGAGAAGGAAAATTGTACATACAGAATTGTGAAACAGGTGATTGAGATTAAAAAATAAAAACTATAAGGTATACAGAAGTAGCAAATGCATAACTCAGCTACTACTAACCTAAGAGCTGATGGAACGTGAATGATGGAGAGAACAGACTTAGAATATCTCTCTACCCCCATCTTAAATTCAGATCTTTTCGGAGAGGGTGTGGCTGCCACTAGAACACGGGCGTTTTAGCATCTATATATATGAAAGCATAATATGCAAAGTGTCCCACTCAGGAGTTTGATTGATGATGTGCACTGACCACTAGTGGGCAGCACAAAATGAAGGAAGGCCCCATCTGGCAGCTGGGAGCCAGGGAAGGGAGGCCCCAGCCATCAGCTGGCAGCCAGCAGCCACTAGGGACCCTACCCATGCACAAATTTTGTGCACTGAGCTTCTAGTTTATTAGAAAATAAATGAAGATAAAGAAACTTGCCAGAGGGAGGCACAGAGCTCATATTGGAGTGGCCTGTCATGTGGTAAAAACAAGCTGAATGGTGCGAACCCCATTGGTATGTGGAAGTCCTTGAGTGAGTACTAGTAGACCTTCCCTATGAAGATTTGCTGGCTATGGTGACCTCAAAAACAGCACATGCGAAGCAAGAAACCCCTTCTTCCTGCAGTGGCCCCCCCTCCAGCCCTTCCTAGTGACCAAGCCTATCACTGAGACAGCTGCTAAAGAGAAATGTCTGCAGGGCACAACTTCCGCATCGCTAAGCAGGACAGAGAAGTGGGGATTCGGAATGAGATGCAATGAATTAGAACTGGCACAGGTATCCGGTAGGTCAGACATGCAGCATCGCATATATCCTCACCTCCAGATGTTTTCCTTTTTTGGAACAGAGTCAAACGTAGCCCCTTTTGTTTTATTGTCACATTTTAAAGCAAGTCAAAACACCATGGGACAAAACCAAAAAGAGAGAAGTCAAAAAATCTGGCAAAACTTGGCCCAGAGGCAACTCCAGCAGCGCAGTCACTCCTGCCTTAGGCTAACTTACATAGCTTTGCTTCCCACTATGGTGGAGTGCTGGCCTCATTAATCAAATAACTTCGCGCGAAGGCATCAGAAATGCAAAATGACGCGAATGTCTTATTTAGCTACATATTTCTGGAAACACTGACAACTTGAATTTAATTATGCACATCTCTCTATAAAGCAGCAAGATGAATGAAGAGAGATGGAGTGCATGGCAGCGTTCTTCAGTCTGCCTTTATGGAATAGGGAACATTTCACACAATTTAATGTTATATTAACTTCCTGCTTGCTTCATTTCCATATGATTAATTTTATGATTCTTCACTAGAATTGTTTATCCTATATATCATGTCATGAGAATCAATGAAGATCTCCAATTAATTAAGGTAGCAAACACTTTCATAATGTAGATTTTTTTCAAATTCAGTTCATGTTAACAAACTTTATTTTTTTAGAGCAGCTTTAGGTTCACAGCGAAATTGAACAGAAGGCACAGAGAGTTCTCATGTCCCCCTGTCCCAACATAAATAAACCCTCATCCACTATGGGCACCCTGAACCACAATGGTACATATGTTACCACTGATAACCCTACATGGCGCATATTGTCACCCAAAGTCTACACGTTTTTGTTTTGTTTTTCCTCCAAAAGAAGCTGGAGTAGCCATATTTTTTTATTTTTAAAAAATGATTTTCATGTGTACCCCTTCCCCCCTCCCCTCACCCCGCATTGACTTCTTCTAGCCCAACCTTGCCCCGCACCCCAAGCCTTCACCATCCTATTGTCTGTGTCCATGGGTCATGCATATATGCATACTTGTTCTTGGGTTGAGTTTACATTAGGATTTACCTTTAGTTTTTTACAATGTATGGGTTTGGGAAATTGTATAACAACATTCACCATTATAGTATTGCACAGAGTATTTTCACTGCCCCAGCTCCAAACCCTTGGAAGCCACTGATATTTCCACTATTTCTATAGTTTTGTCCTTTCCAGTACTTCATATGTGTAGTTAGAATCCTGTATCATGCAGCCCTTTCAGATCGGCTTCTTTCACTTATTAATATGCACTTAAGTTTGCTCCATATTTTTTCATAGCTTCATAGCTCATTTCTTTTTACCACAAAATAATAGTGCATTGTCTGGATGTCCCACAGTTTTTGTTTGTTTGTTTTTTGTTGTTGTTTTTTTTAAAATTATTTTTATTGACTTCCAGAGAGGAAGGGAGAGGGAGAGAGAGATAGAAACATCAATGATGAGAGCGAATCATTGAATGGTTGCCTCCTGCATGCCCCCTATGGGGATCGAGCCCACAACTCCCTGACCAGGAATCAAACCTTGACCTTCTGGTTCCTAGGTCAACTTTCAACCACTAAGCCACACCACCCTCCGGCAAGTTTCTTCGTCTCTGGAACACCAGGGTGGCAGCCACACCCTCTCCAAAGAGACCTGAATTTAAGATGGGGGTAGAGAGATATTCTAAATCTGCTCTTTCCTCGTTCACATCCCATTAGCTGTTAGGTTAGTAGTAGCTGAATTATGCATTTGCTACTTCTGTATATCTTACTAGAGGACCAGCGCGCACAAAATCGTGCATGATTAGGGTCCCTAGGCCATCTTCTGCCCGCTCACCAGTCCCCGTCGCCACCCCTGGTTCACCGTGGTTCGCCGATTTGCAGCAAGGCTCCAGTTTCCCGGAGCCTGTGGGCTGGGGGGAGGGACCAAGAGGTCGCTGTTAAGCCCTCTCCCCGCCCCGCTGCCACTCACCTCAGTTCACCATGGTTCCTCGTTCACCAAGATGCAATCCGAGACTGAGGGCTGGGGGAGGGACCAAGAGGTCAACTGTTCTGCCCAGCTTGCCATTCCCACCCCACTGCCACTCACCTCGGTTAGCCATGGTTCCCTGATCACAGCATGGCTCCGGTTCCCCGAAGCCTGCGGCCGGGGTGGAAGGAGGGTGCCAAGAGGTCGTGGTTTCGCCTGCTTGCCAGTCCTACCCTGCTGTTCCATTCGCCATGGTTACCCCTTAGCCATGCTGTGATTGGAGAGTGCAGGTCAGGGGAGAAGGGACTGAGAGATGCTCAATGCACCTCATGGTGACCGGCCGTTTGGTCGTCCTGGTCGTCAAGGACATTGACTTTTTAGATGGTTTTGTTTTTTAAATCTCAATCACCTGTTTCACAATTCTGTATGTACAATTTTCCTCCTCACATTCCTGGTATATTTTCTGACTGATACACATGTATTGAATATAACGGTCTAAAGGCTTAGCAATAGGAAGTCCATACATAGTGGTATGAGCCAAATTATTTTTATTAGTGGGAAAAATGCTTATTCATCCATAATGTGCAACTATGTAAATTGAGCATTCATGTCATCAATGAGGACTAATGCAAAATTCAGTATATCCAAGGAAATTTCTTCCTAATGTTAATGGTGTGTGTGTGTTTCTGTGTGTTACCCACTAACTCTTTAATATCTTGACACTATTATGCATTCTATTGAATTGCATAATTCTACTTCTTTATCACTAACATGTGGAAAAGGACATTATGTACTACATACATACATTGTTTTGTAATTGTTTAATTAATGTATCATTTTTTTTTCTAGATCAAAAATTACATTGTACTTCACTTATGGAAATCAAGCATTAAGTCTTTGAAAATACATGCATATCCTATCTGGTGAACAGAATAAACTATAGAATAAACTACAGTTTATTTATCTATTTATCTACTGGAGATCTTGGTTGCTTCCAAGTTTTGGTAATTATGAATGAAGCTCCTATTAGCATCCATGAGAGGGTTTTGTGTGAACAGAAGTTTTCAACTCATTTGATAAATAACAGGGAGTGTAGTTGCTGAGTTGTATGGCAAGAATGTGTTTAGTTTTGCAAGAAACTTCCAAATTGTCTTCTAAAGTGGCTGTACTATTTTGCATTTCACCAGAAATAAATGAGAGCTCCCATTGATTCACATTCTTGCCAGTATTTGGTATTATCAATATTCTTGATTTTGGCCATTCTAATAGGTGTGTAATAGTGTCTTCATTGTTTTCTTATTGTTGAGTTTTATGAATCAAAGTACTTTTGCAAGAGGGATGGTGGGGTGGTTAGGGGCTGGGTGAAAAGGTGAACAGATTGAGAAGTACAATTTGATAGTTACAAAATAGTCACAGGGATGCAAAGTTCAGCATAGGGAATATAGTCAATACTATTGTAATAACTACTAGTAGAAGGTGCCAGGTGGGTACTGAAATTATCGGAGGGATCACTTTGTAAATTATATAATTGTCTAACCACTATGCTGTGCACCAGAAGCTAATATAAAATAATATTGAATGTCAACTATAATTGAAAAATAAAATTTAAAAAAGAAAGAAAAGTGACCTGGGCCTTCTACTGGTTGAATCAGTAAAATTCTTTACACACTTTTCCCGCCTGTTTTTCCTGACTCTGCCTGAGTGAGAAATAAACCTCTGCTATGCTAAAACTTTGGGATTTCATAATTAATTTGTTTTAGTTGCATAAAATATTCAAACCTAATGAAACATATGCCTTATAGTCTCCCATTCTTGATATCATCAATTGCATTATTTCAGTTTTTGGTTTTGTTTTCTCAGCAATTTTTTTTTTGGGGGGGGCTCAGATAGAAATATCAGAAAATATATCACCACAATAAATTCAATAAAAAGGAAAAAAAAAATCAGAGAAGGGATATTTTAAACCTGTCAGTGCTTCTCTTAAATGATTGGCAGTGCACACAATTATTTTGTGTTATGACTGGGATTTGAAAGCAGGAAGGAGCCAGATGCGTTTAGTGGATGCAGTCCCACTTTCTTCCTGCCATCAGTCTTACTTCTTCAATGCTGGGCAGCACGGGCCACCACCAGGTTTAAGTTTGTATCCATTAACCCAAGAAGGCACTAAGGCTGCAGAGTGCCTCTCACATCAACACACTGGGTCGTGGGTCATCTCCCCATGAACTTTCACCAGCAAGCAAGCAATCAACGCTCTCTGTGCCATATTTACCTATTTGCTGAGCTATTTCATCAGAAGCCCTTATAATTCACAATTGCTTAATTCTTTCCTGGTTTCCTTTAGAAGATACTATAAAATTCTCACAATCCATTTCTTTCTTTGTTATCGTGACTTTTTGGTCTTGTTCCCAGGTCCACAGGGAATTCTTAATGGCACTCGCTCTGCTCGCAGGGATAGAGTATGAGCTGATTTGTTTGGTTTGAGAGGGTTGGGATTCTCCAACTCCCCAGGCACTTTCAGTTCTTCTCAAATAATCACATTCAAATGTCTGGTGCCTCACCTTTGACTATTTGGGTCCTGATCTTCACCATGAAATTTTATTACCTACAGACTTCAGTTTTTTCTTTAAAATGCTCTGTACATATCTCAGGATGTAGTTTTAAGTTATCTCAGAGCATCCTTTTAAGGAGAAAACATAACAAAAAAAGTTTATATGACAACACTAAGTTGTTTTTCCTCCTTTGTCTTGTGTTTTTCCTAATGTTGTCATTTTAGAGGTATGAGAGGTAAACCTTTACTTCTACTGTGCCTACATTACTGAACTCACTGAAACTATTTCAAAGCATCAACCAAAGCTCTGCTTTCCATAGAGACATCTTTTATGTTTGAGGATACAGAAAGGTGATAGCTTTACCATCATCTCACCGATCCACTGTGAGCTGTGGGACCTGCTACCACTTCCGTGTTTGGACCATTGCTGGTTCCATAATCTCCAAGGCTCTCTGAGGACTTATTACTTGACAATTAACTCCAATAACTATTTCAGATGGTATTCTTTTATTTTTTTCAAACTGCAAGCCACATGGACTAGACATGCTTGCTTCAGTTAATGGTGTTTTATTTTAAGAAAGAGAGAATAGACATGGCAAAGTTTTACAAGAAGGAAAAGCAAGTCTTTAAATTGGAAATGCATGCAGGTAGCAAGACTGTCTCTAGCTATCCTCATTCCCAGGGATGCAGAGTCTAAACTTATGTTCTCTTTGTCTCTAAACAGTCATATATACTCATATATTTTACACACATGCGCACACAAACACACACACACTCATATACTTCTCTTGCTCCACAGCTTCTCATTCTGTCATTTCTCCCCGATGGAGTTGCCTAGATTCTGTTGTCTCTATTCATGACTTGCTTGCTGTCACTTTTACAATAAAACTCACTAATCCCTGTTTATGTTAGCCTAGTCTGTCATAATCAAACATAGAATATTCTTATTAAAAATTTTTGTTTCAGATACCTCTTAATTTAACTCCTGGCCCAAATATCTCACTAGCTGACTTAGGTTTAGTATCAGCTGAGGCAAAAAATGAAAAACAGGGCAAAATCACAGGACCTGATGTCCTGAGACATGGCCTGTCAGGAGAGTAAACGTGGCAGAAAAAAGGCCTTCTTAATGTGATTCAGAGTGAAAGTGATGAAAAGTCATTATGTTGTAGATATACTTGGGGATCTTGTTGATAAAATAAATGAGAAATTACAAAGAGAAAAATAAAAGATGAATGACAGATTTTTGACCTGAACAAATGGTGATTTGCAATTCACTTTACTGTAAGAGAAAATATAAGAGTAGAAAAAGATCGAGGGACAGCACCAAATGTTGCTTTGGGCATGTTAAGTGTGAGAAGCTCATCGGACATACCATTAGATCTTTTAAATCAGCAGCTGACATATAAACATTCACTGTGGAATGAAATTTATGACTATTGAGATTGTAGGAGACAGGTATGTATTGCCATATATAAGCATATGTGATACAATTTTATAAAATAATAGCAAGAATAATAAAGTGTGACCTTGCATTTGCATAGCATTTCATAATTCTTCAATGAGTAGTCACAATATTCTATTCTGATAACAATTATGTCATAAAGATAGGGGAGTTATTATCATCTTTTCATATGAAGAGACTGGAATACCACTGTGAAAGTGACTTGCACACAGATATATACATGTGCAGACCATAGGAAATCTGGGATTAGTGGTTGGATAGTCCCCACAAGCCTACTTGCTAACTACATTTTATACTTACAGAAAAATTAACATCAAGGAAGGACACAAATAAATTACCAAACTTTATCAAGATTTCATCCTCCGACCTGTTAAACTGGAAGAGAGTTGTATGAGGAAGAGATGTCTGTTTATGAGGCACTTTCACAAGGTGTGATATTATTTACTTAGATATTAAGGCAACGTGTTTCTACAATTGATTCTCCGCCAGCATGCATTACCAGGTACTCTTCCCTTTGCAAATAGACAATCCGATTCTTATAACATTTACACTGATGGTACGAAGCCGCAAGGCCAACTATTGGAAAAGATGAAAACATGTTCAATTAAAATATACCTGCGACTTGTCAAAAGGCAATGCAAAGGACAGGGTTAAAGTCTAGGTTTAAGGGATATGAATTGAGAAAATCATGTAAGTAGAAATTTGAACTTTCCTTTTTTTTCTTTTCTTATAATTCCATTTTCTTCCCTATCTGTTAATAAGACAATTCCATGGCTATTAATGGCAAAATTAAGATTTTGTACCAAGAGTATTTTTAACCCCGGTAGCATAATTGCTTACCATCCCTTTCCACTTCTTCAGGTGTGTATGGCTTTGTTTTCTAGTGGGAACACATTCTCCTTTTCTCTTAGTTCATGTGTGGCTAACCTTAACTACTGATTTAAGGAGAACCAGGCCTACTCATTCAGGTCATGTAATTTCTCTGACCACTAAAATTCTCAGCATATGTCAATAAAATACCTAAACAATTAAAATGTCTTAAGATCCTATAGAAATCAATTTCTTAGAAATAAATACAAAAATCTATCATGCTCATAAAACTTGGAATTAAATGATTATCTTTGACACCTGATCTGTTTATGTAAATTCTGCACTTTTACTGATACATTTTTTTGAAAGAAAGATTGCTCACATGTCATCTTTTTCAGACTAAAGTGTTTCATTGGAAATTGGGGGAGTTGGGAGGCTGCCTTGTTTACTTATAATCAATCAATTTGTCAACTGCCATTTCCAATGACACTTTTAACAGGTGAGATAAAACTATATTCTGGCAAATCAGTAATTTTGTTCCATTTTAAATGTTGAACTGCACTTAAAGTTATAAATTATTTTTTCTCTATATGTGTTTGAATGAAGTCTTTACTAATTCAAGTAGGTCTCTCATTTCAGAAAATCAAAACATCTTTACAGAGTACCTTCTGAATGTCTATTTCTACTAAATTCCAGGGGTGCAAATATGTATAAAGATGATATATTTACTCAAGGATATCACAGATTATATTTGCATATTTAAGCTTTGTTTTGAGCTCTGGGGAAAATATGCTCTCACAATTTAAGATTTATGGTGCAAATTGAGTAGTTCTTTTATAAAGTTTGATTGAATAATACTATTTCTTTTTCAAACAAATAATTTCTGCTTGCATATGAAAATTTGTTGAAGAGGCAAAGTTTGATAATAATTTTATTTCACTAACAATAAAGAAAAATACTCATTTATTAGATAGCAACAAGTCAGGCTACTTTCTTTTTTTTTCTTTTTCTTTATTGATTAAGGTATTACATATGTGTCCTTAGCCCCTCATTGCCTCCCCACCCATGCCCTCACCCCCCTGGTGTCTGTGTCCATTGGTTAGGCTTATATGCATGCATACCAGTCCTTTGGTTGATCTCTCCCTCTTACCCCACCCTTCCCTACCTTACCTCTGAGGTTTGACAGTCTGATCGATGCTTCTCTGTCTCTGGATCATTTGTGGAATACAATGAACAACATAAACTGATGAACAAAGTCAGGCTACTTTCAATTCATTCATATTGTATCTCTTTTTATGCCTCCTTCTGGGGTTTAAAATTATCTAAATAAAAAAATAATATAAAGCCAGATTTCATAGGAATAATATTCAGAATATTTAATCACAAGTAAAGGAAAGAGGTAAAAATACCTTTAATTGTGTATGATATTTTATATCTGATAATTTCCTAAAGGAATTAAAAAAAAACTAAGTATATTTGGTAAAATAGCCGATTCAGAAAATGACATAAAAAATCAATAGCCTTTGTGTATACAATGAAAAATTAGTTATAAAAAAGAGAACTGATGTAGTATAAAAATAAAAAAGAACAAAAATAAAAATATCTAAGTTAAAATAAGATATTCAAATTCATATAAGATAAATTACAAAACACTTCTGAATGAAACATAAATCCAAAGACATGCTGTGTTATTTCTTAGGGAGGCTCAACATTATAAAGATATTACTTCTGAAGATAATTTATGAATTTAATACAATGACTCAAAATAGGAGTATTATCTTTATCATACTTTTGTAATATGCACCAGGAAAAAGCATGAGGAATACATCCTGATAATCCTATGAAGTGATCTCCAGGATTTATTTTTGAGTAAAAAAAAAAAAAATAGGTGGAGAAATGTCTTAACGTAACACTGTTTATTTAGAAAGGTAGAGATGAGTACTAATCTATGTATATTGTCAAGTCATACTGTTTAAAATGAATACATAAACTACATTTTTAAGTGTTATGTATGAGGGAAGAATAAGTTGAGGAAAGAGGAATAAGATATAATTTATATTTAATTTTTATATCTTTAACTTTGAATCATGCAAGTTTTTAGATTACTGATCAATACAATTGAGAGTAATAAGCAGAGCTTAAATATTAAAAAATGTAAAACCAATAATTCTAACTTTATATCTAATATAAAGCTTAGTTATATTGAAAGCTTTTGTTCCAAGTGATTTTTAAATGCAGAAATTTGTTATTATACTATAAGGATTTAAAAAAACCAAATTATATAATATGATTTACTAATCTTATTATTAGTGGCAAGGTGGGCATGTTTTCCCTGAGATTGTAATGTTGAATTATGGATTGGAATACATTAATAACTATTTAGATTCATTAAGAATTCAAATGAGTACTGAACTGAGGACATATTTAAATTTTATTTAAAATTATAATTTTTAGCTCTACCCTTTGTAAGAGCTTAGAAACAATGATCAACCCAGTAACAAAGAAAACTTCTGTTACTCAAATTATAATGCATAAATATAATTTGGACAGTAAAGAACCAAAGTTCCAAGTCTGGAGAAAAAGCTACAACGAAAACACAGAATATTTTGTCATACCACAAAGAAAAAAACTACCACAGCCTGCATGGATTATGCCAAAAGAACTCAGGGAGTCCAACTGTATAACAAAAACATGCTCTCAGCATCAGTTAGTTTAATTGCTTCAATGGATCAAAACCCATAAAGTGTGTTTAAATTTGTTAAGTTCATAACAATTTTAAACCTAAATTAATTCCTCAGTAAACTTGGAGAATGATAGGGAATCAATTATTTTGAAAAATTTTAAGGAGAAAACTGAGTCACTTGCCATACTTTTTTTGCGTGAACTGTAAGGAAATATTTAAAGGCAATAATTTTTCTTTATAGAAATTTTTAAATTGACTATGAATGCTGAGATACAAGATTTAAAACTTTGGAACATTTAATGAACAAATGGATCAAGCTAAGGGTTATAAAATGTTTGTAAGAAAAAAACTAATTAAAAAAAATAAAAAGTTTGTAAGAGCACAAAGAGACAAACTCACATATGATTTCTATGAAAAGACACACATAAAGGAAAAAAATTGTAAATTATATGTCTGATAAGAGATTAATATCTAGAATATTAAAAAGGACAACCCAATTAAAGAGGCAAAGATTTTGATTCAATATTTCCCTAAAGATATACATACAAATAATGAATAAGTAAATGAAAAGATTCACAATATTATTATTTTTATTAGGAAAAAGCAAATGAAAAGCATGAAAAAATTCACATCCAGAAGAATGGTTATAGTAAAAGAAACCTGAAATATATCAAGCATTGTGAGAATGTGAAAAATTAGAACCATTCGACATTGCTGCTAGAAATTTAAAATTATGTCATCATTTTGGAAAACAGTTTGGCAGTTCCTTAAAAGTTAAACAGAGTTCCCATACATCCAAGCAACTTTCCTCCTAGGTGTATAACCAGGAGAGTTGAAAACCTATCCACACACAATTTTTTACATGAATATTTATAGCATCATATTTATAACTAGTCTCAAAATGACAAAAGACCAAATGTCCACTGAGTGAATAAAGAGATGTGCTATATCTATACAATAGGATGCAATTCAGCCATGAAAAAGAATAAAGTATTGAATATTAGCCTAACCAATGGACACAGACACTGGGACAGTGGGGGCTTGCCTGGGGTGGGAATGGCTACCGGGGGGGCGGGGAGCAATCAGGAGAAAAAGGAGACATATGTAAAACTTTATACAATAAATTAAAAAAAATATATCTAGTATTACACAGAGATGTAGTTGGAAAAGAGAGTATTTTAACACCCTTTGTGGACAATTGTAGTTACTTTTAAAAGTACATGGGGGATAAATGGTGATGGAAAAATAATGAAATAAAATAAAATACTGCACACACACACACAAAAAAAGAATGAAGTATTGATACATGCCAACATATGGATCAACCTTGAAAACAGTACACTAAGTGAAAGAAATCAACCACTAAAGTCCATATTTTGTATGATTCCATTTATATTAAAATTCCAGAATAGGCAAATCCATAGAAAAATAAAGTAAATTAGTAGTTTTCAGGGGCTAGGGAAAAAGAGTCATGGAGGGTGACTGCAGAAAGTTATAATGTTTCTTTCTGAAATGGTGGAAATATTCTGAAAATAGTGGTAATGTTTGCATAACTTTGTGAATATACTAAAAACTACTGAATTGTACACTTTAATAAAGTGAATTGTATGTTTATGTGAACTGTAGCTCATTAAAAATAAATTTAAGAAGAAAATCATAGAAAGCATCTAGATATACTCAATTAAATTAGGCTAAGAACTGAAAAGGCTTAATTAAATCTTCCTTTTGAGTAGAAGATCAAGGTGAAGATTAAATAAAGGATGTGGTCTTCGATTGCAACAGATGATCTTAAATTAGCCACCAATATTGTAAGTGTTAAGAAAAGAATTTCTCACACCCTATCTCTCAAAAGATTGTGTATATTCTTAACTTATGCTTTTAAAATAATTTAGGTATAGTTACTGGCTGTAGATCTCTTTGAAACTAAATGCATAAGAAACCTACTCATTTTTTAATATTAAAAATATATGAGTCTGTCTTAACCAGCATTTGATTGTTTAAGACTTAAGATATTTGAGTATAAGGCAAGAGACAGGGTAGGAAGGCTGTGTTACTCCTCAAAGCATCCCTATCCATTCTTTCTTCATTCAGATAGGACTATTTATTTTGATTATCCCATTATTGTTCCACTTTCTATGGAGAACAAAAAAAACACAAACTAATTATTTTATATTTTAAATGTCTTCAGACCAAAAGGAGACTTAGATAGGCTTACTGTAAAGACCTTTGCACAACCTGCAGAAATCCTGGGCTTTGAGCTGGAAGGGACTGGGCATGTGTCTCCTGAGGTGGGGTCAGTTTGTCCTTTGTGTGGAGGAATCAAAGGAGCCAAGAGAAATGACTGATGTCCAGAATGGTAGGCTGCAGTGACGGCCAGTGTTCCCTATATTCTCCATTTGTTCCCCTGCATTTTTCAATCTCTTTGCTGTTAGATTGGGACACCGAGAAGTGTGCTAAGAAAATGGGTTCCAAGCAGATGCAGTGAGTGTCACTTTTGAGAGATGGCAAATGAAAGCTGGTATTGGTAGTCCCCTTCAATCTTCCCTTCCCTTGCGGTTACAGCATGGAGTCATGTGTTCCTGATAGCAGGTGAGAGTGAATTCTCTCCTGCCCACATATGACATCATGGGAGTGAGAAATAAAGTTTTATTTACTTAAATACTGAAATTTATTTTTTTCTCTTACTACACCAACTAGTATATCTTAATGCGACCAACCCATTGACTTTCAGTAACTTACTTAACTTTTCTAAGCTTACAGTTTCCCCATGTAAATATTTAAATATTGATTGTACTTAATTTCTGCATATGCTTTACAGTAAAATGAAATAAATAGACCTAGCTGGTTTAGTTTAGTGGGTAGAGTGTCAGTCTGTGGACTAAAGTGTCCTGGCTTCGATTCTGATCAAGGGCACATGCCTGGATTGTGGGCTTGATTCCCAGTGGGGTACATGCAGGAGGCAGCCAATCAATGATTCTCTATCATCATTGATGTTTATCTCTCTCTCTCTCTCTCTCTCTCTCTCTCTCTCTCTCTGTCTCTCTCTCTCTCCCCAATCCTCTCTGAAATCAATAAAAATATATATTTTTTAAAAAGGTTATTCTAGTTCCAGGTACAAATTAAGCAAATAGTTTTATCTATTATTAAAATAATAATAATAATTATTATTATTAGCTTCTTATTTCCTGGCTTTTACAAACAGGTTAGGGTATAATGTAAATTACACATATTAAAAGGAGTAGTTATTGGGGCATTACATACAACTAGAAGCCTAGTGCACAAAATTCATGCACTGGGAGCTGTGGTCCCTCAGCCTGGCATACACCCTCACACAGTGTGGGACACCTTGGGATATGTCCGCCTGCTGGCTTAGGCCCGATCCCCATGGGCCTAAGCCGGTAGTCAGACATCCCTCTCATAGTCTGAGGCTCTCACAGTCCGGGACCCCTCGTTCCTTACCACCTGCCTGCAGCAGAGGTGGGAGAGGCTCCAGCCACCGCTGCTGCACTTGCCAACCATGAGCCCGACTTCTGGTTGAGCAGCGCTCCCCCTATAGGAGTGCACTGATCACCAGGGGGCAGCTCCTGCATTGAGCATCTGCCCCTGGTGTTCAGTGCACATCATAGTGACTGGTTGTTCTGCCACTCAGTCAATTTGCATATTAGGGTTTTATTATATAGGATGATAGGAAAATGGGAAAGAATTTGGGGTTTAAGGAGAATTAGAAAGAAACTTAAGAGATATATTAGAACTCGATAAAAATTAATAAGGATAAAATTAAGAAAATTTCTACACATTGTACAGATGAAGTTAAAAAAATATAATTATGTACATCAAAACTTTTCACTCCTTTCACTAACACATTTCAGCTTGGGGACAAAATAAAAGCATGCCAGTGTTCTGGGCCTAGGGAATGAGGAAAGCACACTGAAAGGAAGGTTAGTAAAGCACAAAGAAAAAGACTGCTTTGGGGTCTAAGCTGAGTATACAAAACTGAGTTCTAAAGTCAGGTGGTGAGCTAGGGGCAGGAGGTCATTTTATTTTTTACTAGAGGCCCAGTGCATGAAATTCATGCATCGGGGGGTGGTTCCCTCAGCCCGGCCTGCACCTTCTCCAATCCGGGACCCCTCAGGGGATGTCGGACTGTCGATTTAGGCCCAATCCCAGAAGGATTGGGCATAATCTGGCAGTTGGACATCGGTCTCGCAATCGGGACTACTGGCTCATAAGCGCTCACCTGCCTGCCGGCTTGACCCCCTAACTGCTCTCCCCTGCCAACCTGATCACCCCTAACTGCCTCTGCCTCGGCCCCATCACCATTGCTTTGTCCAGAAGGTTGCCTGGAAGGTGTCCAGTCTAATTAGCATATTACCCTTTTATTCGTATAGACTAGAGGCCTGGTGCACAAAATTTGTGCATGGGGGGGGGGCGGGAATCTCTCAGCCCAGCCTGCACCCTCTCCAATCTGGAATCCCTCTTGCAATCCAGAACCACTGGCTCTTAACTGCTCACCTGCCTGCCTGCCTGGTGCCCCTAACTGCTCCCTTGCTGTCCTGATCCCCCTAACTGCTCTCCCCTCCTTGCCTGATCCCCCTAACTGCCTATCTGCTCTCCCTTCCTCTCCGTGCCCTTCAGACCCCTGGTGCAGGCATGCTGAGAACTCTCTGCCATGGCCCCGCCCCATCCTGATTGGTCATTACATGATGGCGTCCCAGCCAATTTGCATATTCCTCTATTATTAGTACAGATTCTCTGGAATATTTCAATAGGATGTGAATTCTTTTCTTCAGTTAAAACAATGCTAAAATACTACAAAATAAGAAAACTAAACTAAAATTTTCAAATCAATGTCCTGCTGCCGGGGGTGATTTGAATGGAGAAATAATTGTCAGAAAATAGCAGGGCTTTACTATAAATTTTCCTACAATTAAGAGTGGGACAGGAAGCTGCAACAGACCAACTGTTCAGTGTGACAGTGGACCATAGAGGCCTTGTGACTTGGACAAAACAAGTACATTAATTGGAGGCTATTTATTCAATGGGGATGTGGCCAAGGAAATAGCATAAGCAATATGGGGAGAGGTTATAAATGACTCCATTAAAATTTAAACATGCTTGAATATGCCAGCACATTTTAGGAAATAATGACTCAGTGATAACATTTACACTAAAATATCCATTTATACATTAGATGTGTTAATTAGTGTAAGTGTTAAAAAAAAAGGAAGGATCTTGATGCTGTGTCAAACTGCACAGTACCTGGCGCATAGAAAGCACAACATATCTTTGATTTATTTCATAATTTGAAGCCAACTGTGAAGTTGCAATTTTCCATTTGTCTTGGCAAGAAAATTGACAATTTGTTCTCCCCAAAGGCTCACAATCTAATTACACCATACAGATCATTAAAAGTCACACATGCTGTCCTAAAGGGACAGAGGGTGGAGTGTAATAAGAGCTACACCCATTAGAAGTGCATATGACAGGGGAGGCTGTGTTACCCTGTTTTCTCAGCAGGCCTTTCTTTTCCCATTGGAATGGGCCTTCTGCAATCCATCAATCAGGAGAATCTGTAGTGTGACTAGCAATTCGGGCCGTACAGAGATAATCAAACCCTTAAATTGGGTGATAACAAATAAAGCCTGCAAAGTGGGACCATCAACAGAGCAATCAAATTTCAAAACTGCTTGCCTGCAGCGGAAAGTGTGTCAATGATGAAGAGGGGAGGTAAGAAGAGAAAATATCAGCGAGGTACGTGTGTACTAAGTCTTAGGAATGGAGGGTATGTCAGATGTTTAGGGTCCTCTGGGAAGAAAACTTTAGACACCATCGAATGAAGGGTCTTTGTAAAACCCTCAGCCCTCACTGTTCACTGCTTTGAACTGTGCATTGAGCCCCAATGCCAGCAGGAAGGCCCCTGTTGCCTTTGTTTGGGTATACCAGTCTCTTTGGGGCATGCATCCACTTTCTACCAGTCTTACTTGTTTCATCCTCACTAAGAAGGGTGGCGATTTCAGCTGTGTGACGTCACAGTCTCCTTTATATCCAGGCTAGCAGTTTTCAATGAAAGCCTGGACAAAGGGACTTGAAGGGTATTCTGTCTAAGATATGTGTAGAAAATGATCTTTCTTGATAAAAAGAAATAGGTTGCCTCTCTATATGTGGACATTGTTGTGAAAGGACATATTTCCTGGGACACCTGCAGTTATCTGGAAGCCAATTGAAGGAGACAAATAACAGACTGAAGTTAAAAAAGTGTAAAGGTGGGAGGAGCCTGGAATTTGATTCCCCCATTGATCTGTTAGCCACCCCTAGAAGCACCCAAGTTTAGCTCTTTTTTGATGTGAGTAAATGAAGGCTCTTGTCATGTAAGCCAGTGTTTCTTAAAGTGTGCTGTGCATACAAACCACTTAGGGAACTTGTTACCATTAAGTTTCTGATTTAGGAGGTCTAGAGTGGTACCTGAGAGTCGTGTTTCTGGTAAATTCTGAGTGATGTCCAAGATGCCTGCATATTGGGTCACTAGTATTTAAAGCATTTTTAAGCTTACATTTAGTTACTTGAAGCCAGATGCATACTGTATGGTGACACAGAAAAGCAAAGGACTTGAATGTTAAATCTAACCTAAAGATGAGCACAATGAACCTTAGGAATTCACCAGCTAAAATAATCATAGATTGTAATCATAGATGTGTGCAAGAACTTTGAGATCATCATGGTCTGTGTTCAAATCCTGATTCTGTCATTTATACACTGTGTGACCCTGTTGGAACATTATTTGACCTCTCTGGATCTTGATTTCTTCATTAGAGCACACCACCTTCCACTCATCCATTCACATGGTTGCTTTGAAGATTAGTTGAGATAATGTGATACAAATCCTAGACATTGAACAAATGTGTCATCTTTTTCTATGATGTCACTAGAGGCCCAGTGCAAGAAATTCTTGCACTGGTGTGTGTGTGTGTGGGGGGTCCATCAGCCCAGCCTGTGCCCTCTCAGATTCCGGGACATCCCTTCACAGTTCAGGACCCCTTGCTCCTTATTGCCTGCCTGCTTGCTGCTCCTTACCACTCGGCTCACTGCTCCTTAGTGCTGCCGCAGAGGCAGGAGAGGCTCCCGACACAGCCACTGCACTTGCCATCCATGAGCCCTGCTTCTGGCTGAGCAGCACTCCCCCTGTGGGAGCACACTGACCACCAGAGGACAGATCCTGCATTGAGCATTTGACCCCTGGTGGTCAGTATGCATCATAGCGACTGGTCATTCTGGTCGTTCCGCGGTAATGGACGCTTAGGCTTTTATTATAGAAACTAGAGGCCCGGTGCACGAAATTTGTGCATGGGGGTGGGGTGTGTGTGTGTGTCCCTCAGCCCAGCCTGCACCCTCTCCAATATGGGACCCCTGGAGGGATGTCCGATTGCCCATTTAGGCCCGATCCCAGAAGGATCGGGCAAAAACGGGCAGTCGGACATCCCTCTCACAATCCAGGACTGCTGGCTCCCAACTGCTCGCCTGCCTGCCTTCCTGATTGCCCCTAACCACTCCCCTGACAGCCTGATTGATGGCTAACTGCTCCCCTGCCAGCCTGATTGCCCCTAACTGCCCTCCCCTGCAGGCCTGGTCACGCCTAACTGCCCTCCCCTGCAGGCCTGTGTCCCTCCCAACTGCCCTTCTCTGCAGGCCCGGTCTCCCCCAACTTCCCTCCTCTGCTGGCCTGGTCACCCCTAACTGTCCTTCCCTGCAGGCTTGATCACCCCCAACTGCCCTCCCCTGCTGGCCTGATCGCCCACAACTGCCCTCCTTGCAGGCCTGGTCCCTCCCAACTGCCCTCCCCTGCTGGCCATCTTGTGGCAGCCATCTTGTGTCCACATGGGGGCAGGATCTTTGACCACATAGGGGCAGCCATCTTGTGTGTTGGAGTGATGGTCAATTTGCATATTATTCTTTTATTAGATAGGATAGAGGCCTGGTGCACAGATCAGGGCTGGCTGGTTTGCCCTGAAGGGTGTCCTGGATCAGGGTGGGGGATCCCTTGGGGCGTGGGGCGGCCTGGGCCAGGGGCCTGTGGTCATTTGCAGGCTGGCCAAGCCCCCCGGCAACCCAAACGGAGGCCCTGGTATCTGGGATTTATTTATCTTCTATAATTGAAACTTTGTAGCCTTGAGCTGAGCCAAGCCTCCTGCTTGCTCCATGGCTGGCAGCCATTTTTGTTGGGATTTATTTATCTTCTATAATTGAAACTTTGTAGCCTTAAGCGGAGGCCAAGGCAGGCCAGGGTGTACAGAAAGCTTGGCTTCCTCCATTGCCAGGGAAACCCAAGCCTCCTGCTAGCTCTGTGGCTGCAGCCCTCTTGGTTGGGTTAATTTGCATACCCGTTCCTGATTGGCTGGTGGGTGTGACTTGTGGGTGTAGCAGAGTGATGGTTAATTTGCACTTTACTCTTTTATTAGATAGGATTGGCAGTATGAAATTCTATATTTTCAAGCTGCAATCATGCCAATGATTACTTAGTTAAAATGGTACCAGGGTTGATAGAAAAGGACAGATATAGTCATCAGCATAGACACTCCTTGCAATCAAATGCTGTATCAAAAGCCTGTCATGCTAGTATCAGACTATCTTAAATTTGATTGAAAGTCTAATAGAAAAGAAATCAAAATTGTTCTTTGGTATGACTTATTAATTCTTTTTAAAAACCTTCCTCTGATGAGAGAAAAGATTTTTGAATTTGCAGCCTCTCTCTTCCAAAATTGCTGAAATATTGCCAAAAGAATTGAGAGTAGATCTGATCAGTAGTCAATAAAATCTATTGCCTATAATGACAGAAAATTGTGAGGTAATGCAATTTTCCTAAGTCGAATTATAAATAGGATTGTGGATGTCAGCGAAGCTTTTAAATATCATATCATGCTTTCTGGATTTTCAGTGTTTGAAGACCAGGTGATCTTATCATGTTTACAAGCCTGGTGCTTTGATCAACACAATGTTTTAAATGCCTCTAGGAATAATTTTGGAATATAACTGGCATACTGCCAGAGCAAGGGATTTTACTAATGACTTCCCAGGCACAGTTGTGGTTTTCTGGGCAAATGTTCCCATGAATAGGAATAACTCTTACACAACTTCAACAAATATTGTCTCTTGACATTAGGGGATTCTTGTAGCTTCCATGTAGCTACCATGCTACACTGGGCTGTTATTTAACTTTTAGTATACTGCTATCAAACACTCTCAAAAATATCTGGAACTATATGTTTAAATACTCAGACTCCATTCTTACATGGGTGAACATGGGTTAAACCCCTGCTTATTGAAGGAGTCCTCAGCACTCCTGAGGAGAATAATGACTGAGAACATGAGCTTCTATGTTAGCTGGAGCTAAGGTTTAGGCTATTTACCCATTAGTTATGTAAATGTGGGCCAAGTTACATTCTTTTCTGAGACTCAGTTTCTTATCTGTAAAATGGGAATAGAAATACCTATTTTAGGGCATGTTGAGAAGATCCAATTTGATAATGAACATGGAGCACTGAGCACATGCTTGGTACTTAGTAAGAGTCTAATAAATTCTAGATAGAAACAGCTTATTGGAACTTGAATGAAAGCAATTCTTTATTGTCATTTTATTTCTTCATCCTATAATAGTCACAATGGTAAGCACTTGTGGTAATAAGGGACTAGCCCAGAAAGTAGAGCTGAGTCAACAGCTGATGCACGTGTGGTTTGCATAGGGACATGATTTTAGGAAATAGGCGTGGGGGACTGAGAAGAGTGAAATGTGAATAAGAGAACTAGAAAGGTATGCAGGTGTGGGCAGCTGAGATTCATGGCCCTTCCAAGGACCATGTAGAATGTCTGAGAGAAGAAAAAGAGGAATATATAGTCTTTTGCTCCTGTCTTCCTTAGTTGGGTTTTAATGAGGGGCATTAACATCCTTGTATAGGTTTGCAGTGTGTAAGGGAGTCCATTGGTTCCAGCAGACAGACAAATGCAGTGTCAGAGAATGCCCAGAACAGGAAGTGAAAGATGGAGCAGAGCTGAGGAGTCAGGTTTTATTTATGCAATGCTCATTGCTGCAGATGTGAAGGTGGGGGGCATGTGAGGAGAGACAAACCAAATATTTCATACATGATTATAGAAGCCATATGCTCTTAATGAGATTTGAGAGCAAATCCATCCCAGGTGCCTGCCATTTGAGGACAATGGCTTAAACAATTCTCCTTATAGCAAAGATCAATATTTAAGTTATATAAGAAATCTACAACTGGCCTCTGCAAGACTCCCCATGGGGATGATGTCTATGCCAAATATTCAATCAAAAGAGGCTCATCTCAGGGCTGAGATTCAGATTTAGAAGAGCACCCTTTTCCCTGGTCCTGTCAGGAAACTCAAACAGATCAGCAGGGACTTCTTAGTCTGTAAGTGTTGAGTTAGAGACCTCCATGGAGGGAATTAGTGAAACAATACTTTTGCCTTTCCAAATAGGTTCAAAACAATATGTGTTTTTCTCCATGGATGGTTTAATATAGCTTACCTGTTTTATTTTACAGTTTGGCTTGATTTATTTTAAGATTAAGGGGAAAATGTCACTTGGAAAGCTTGCTACTGGAGTTCTAGGAACCTCTTGGAATGCATCAATACACTCAAAATAGCAGGATTATGACTAAAGACAAATGTATAAATGGGGAAGTCCACTTACACAATCCCTCTAATACCCGGTGTCTACGTGTTGGTGAGCATTTCTTTACCTAAAATGGCATAATTATTCAAATTCAAAATATCACACAAATGAAAAATATCCACCTTCCTACAAAGCGGTTATTTCTTCATTTGAGATCTATTTAGCCTATAAGGTGAAAGTGGGTTCCAGACAAATGTCTTTCACATTATAAATTGTATTAAATTAATTGGAAAAATAGATAAACATTGATAATAATAAAACAGGAGAAGTGATGAACAGTAAAAGGTAAATACGTTTTAAATGTTACTCAAATAGACATTCAATAAAACCACAGCTTTCAGACAACATAATTATTTGCATCATAAAAATCTCTAGTGGTTGAAATTTAAAATATTGATTAAAAACCTTCAGTTGGACTTTAAATCAGCCTTAAAAGAAATTTCCATCTTAATAAAATAGGCAAAACTTTCCTTTGAAATATTACAACCTTTTTTTAATGTGTTTACTATTCTTGAGAAAGACCTGAAATGAGTCTTTCAGAAAAGAGCCTTTCTCATTTTAAATTGAATTCAATGGAGCGGTGAGGACACAATTTCAATGCATTCAGAAGAAGAACAGAATATTCCCAAATGACTCACACATTTCCAAATACCCAGATTTGGGGTTGATCCTTTGACAGAATAGGAGCAATTCTGTGACATGTTTGTTTCCTCCTGGTCTTCTAATGTCATGTTTATGCAGCCTGTACTAAGGAATTTTTAAAATCACAAAAATATAGTATATTACCTAGATTTAGCTGAACTTTTCCAGACTTTTCAATATCTTCTTGACGATCCTTAAAGTAAAGTGCGAAGATACTCTGACTTTACTCACCAAATTTAATCCCCTCATGACTTACGTTGATTTCAGACAGTGAAGTTTATTTTATTTTCCCAGTTGCTTACTACTGCAAGTTAGCACAGACCAGGAATTAATGCGTCTTGTGCCTTCATCTCAAGTTAAACAGCAGACACTGCTGTTTATGAACTTTTCATCAATGAATAAAAAATATTTCATTTCTAATTCTAGAAGTATTTAAATTAAACAGTAACAGATGGATTGGACAGGCACCTATTACTAAATAGGAACTGGCAAAAGAAATAATCCAGCTCTTTGCTTTGCTTTTACAATGAAAATGAGAATTGATTCTGAATTGAGGGAGAGAAGTAAAAGGACCAAGTGTTTTTAAAAAAGCCTTCTCCGCCAAAAGAGCAAAATAGTACTCAGTGGCATTGCGTTGTTAACAAAAGTTCTTTATCAGAAACTATAATTTAATATTTAAGTATCTAATTTACAAGTGACAAGGTATCATATCCAAATAATTAAATTGCAACTAGAAAACTATTAACCACTAAAAACGATACCAAACACAACCCAAACATTTAGAGGAAAGCAATAGCTAGAATTTGAATTGAAAAAAATGTTTCATCATATTTGGCTCATTAAACAAAGCTTCCATTATAGCCTGTAAAAGAGCATTTCTTCTAGTTCATCAAAAGTTTATCCTTTGTAGCATGAATAACATGTAAAGATAAATTTATTGATTGCATATGCACAAGTGTGTATATATATATTGTTTAACACACACTCGTGTGTTGGTTTAACAATATCATATCTACTGGTAACTGGCTGAACTTTGGAAGGTGCTAAAATCCATATTTCTACATGACCTTTGACCCATTTAACAATGGTTTTTTTGTAAACAGAAATTACATAAAATAGCCTCTTTTTATTAACTGAATATTTTCTTAAGCATAATAATAGGCAATGGAGGAATTGCACTTATTTAAAGGTACAGTAAGTGTTAGACTGAAGCTCGGCCACCAAGATCAGGGACTGTAGTACTGATAAGATGTGCATTGTATGCAAAGATGGTGGCCATTAAAATTAAAATGAGAACAACTAGTTACAGAACAAATAGGGCATAACAGAAAAAAACATGCACTATTCCTACTTTAATGCAAAACTAATTTCTCCTAAGAAACCAACCATTTGACCTTCCTTTCACAAGAAACAGGTTCTGCACCCTTGGCAAAACAGTAGACTTGGACATCTGTATTCAAATTCTAGTTTATTGTCTCTGAGTGTGCTGTTCCAGTGTCATCTCCTTAAGCTGCCCTTGGAATTCTGCAGCATCTACAATATTACAGTCTCTTGGTTAGATTTCATTGAGCCTCAGTATCCCCTTAGTTCTATATAAATAGAGTCCATTATTCATCTTCTTCTTCTGGTTCCTGTGGTATCATGGATATTTCTTCCTTTAAACAATCACTGAAGAATCTGAGGATTGTGCTGTAGAGATGATACTTGCTCTTCTCAGATATGCTATGACCTTCATCTGGATAGACCTAAGATTTTGAGGAGAAAGGAGATTTAAAGTTACCAGAGCAAGTATTGTCCCTCAGAACTCATTCTTTTTCATCAAATGGCAAAGAAACTTCAGGTAATAATATCTAACCAAAATCTCAACTAATTACACTCTGAGTTCTTTATATCAAAATTTTTCCTTTTTATTATCATAATCAACATTTAAGACAACATAAAAATTTTATGTATTTAAATTGAGATTTATTGGGGAAAAATTAGACAGTTTCTTCATAAGTATAAGCTCCTAACCTCCCTTTTCTTAGCCTATTTAATTTAGAAAACTTGAAATTATAAATTCATTCACTGTCCCTTTGAAATGTACGTAAATGCTCTTTCAGTTTATTGCCAGTTTTACAACCAGGAAATGTCTTTCTCAAGGACTGGAAACCACCTCTTTGACATATAAGCTTTGAAGGAGAAAGCACCCCTATCTCGCAGTCTCTGAGGGAGGGATTTGTCATAAAGATACAAGAAAGTTTACATTACCTTTTGGTAAAGCCAAATGCAAGTGGACTATGAGTTCCTCCTCCCTAGCTTCAAAGCTTTCTCAGCCCTTTATTTCAACAAAGTTGAATTTAGTCTCTCTCCCTTATTGCAATAGTCTTAAATAAAGTCCTCCTTGTTTGTTTAATCTTGTGCAATGCAATTTTTACTTTGACAATATAAAAGACATTAGTGACTTTTCCCCCCCAAATACAAATACAAAGGTTGCCACATTAATTCCTGAGTAAAATGTTCTTAAATGGTGACTTGGTGCCCGCTGGATAAAGCCACATACTCTTTCAGAGTGCTAATGGTATGACCCACCATCTGTTTACCTATTCTCCTTACCTGTCATCATCCTAACACTGGTTCCTGGGTTTTAGATATGTTGAACTACTTTTAGTTCTCCCAAATGTTGAAAAATTACAGTTAGTTTTATTTCCTTCTTAACTTCTCCTTCAGACTGAAAGTCCCTTGGTCATATAAAGTATGTCTTATTGACCTATCTAGCTTAATGACTTTTGTAAAGTAAGTTCTTGATAAATATTTATTAAATACTAGAGGCCCGGTGCACGAAATTCGTGCATGGAGGGGGGTTGTCCCTCAGCCCAGCCTGTACTCCCTCCAATATGGGACCCCTTGAGGGATGTCCGACTGCCCGTTTAGGCCCGATATCGGTGGGCAGTCGGATCCCTAAACGGGCAGTCGGACATCCCTCTCACAATCCAGGACTGCTGGCTCCCAACTGCTTGCCTGCCTGCCTTCCTGATTGCCCTTAACCGCTTCTGCCTGCCAGCCTGATCACCCCCTAACCACTCTGCTGCCAGCCTGTTTGCCCTCAACTTCCCTCCTCTGCTGGCCTGGTCACCCCTAACTGCCCTCTCCTGCAGGGTTGATCACCTCCAACTGCCCTCCCTTGCAGGCCTGGTCCCTCTCAACTGCCCTCCTTTGCAGGCCGGGTGCCTCCCAACTGCCCTCTCCTGCTGGCCATCTTGTGGTGGCCATCTTGTGTCCACATGGGGGCAGGATCTTTGACCACATGAGGGCAGCCATATTGTGTGTTGCAGTGATGATCAATCTGCATATTACTATTTTATTAGATAGGATAGAGGCCTGGTACAGGGGTGGGGGCCAGCTGATTTGCCCTAAAGGGTGTCCCGGATCAGGTGGGGGTTCCCTTGGGGTGTGGGGAGGCCTGAGCGAGGGGCCTGTGGTGGTTTGCAGGCTGGCCACGCCCCCTGGCAACCCAAGGGATGCCCTGGTATCTGGAATTTATTTTCCTTCTACAATTGAAACTTTGTAGCCTGGAGTGGAGCCAAGCCTGGGGCTCCCTCCGAGGCCGGCAGTCATTTGTGTTGGGGTTATAATTGAAACTTTGTTGCCTTAAGCGGGTGGGCCCGGCCAGGGTGTGCAGAAAGCTTTGCTTCCCCTGTTGCCGCTGGCAACCCTGGCCTGCTCTCTCAAGCTCCATTCTGCTGCCATTTGTTTGAATTTTTTTACCTTCTATAATTGAAACTTTGTAGCTTGAGTGGAGGCTTAGGCCTGGCAAGGGCAGGCGGAAAGCTTGGCTTGCTCTGTTACCTAGGAAACGTTGCTCTCTGTGGCTGTAGCCATCTTAGTTTGGGTTAATTTGCATACTTGCTCTGATTGGATGGTGGGCATGGCTTGTGGGTGTGTCGGAGGTATGGTCAATTTGCATATTTGTCTATTATTAGATAGGATGGTTGAAGGCACAGATCTAAATGGTGTTTTTTTTTAATCTCTCCTTTTTTCTCATAACATTTACTGAAACCATTCCCCCTCCCAACTTTTTGGTTATGAGAATGATGAAAAATGAGGAAAAGACAAAGGGACTAGGAGAAAGAGAATTATCATTTTAAAATAATTCATTATCAGTGATATTGACGCCACTGTAATAGTCTAGTTATTATTAACAGGAAAGGAGTAAAGGGAAGACTAGATAATATAGGCATATCATTTATACAGAAAGCTGTACTTTAGCACTATCCAAGTCTGTTCCCTACAGATTGATAGGGGGAGGGACTGGGCAAAGGCAGTTTGGGCTCATGCCCAATAATGTCTGAGTGACGCGAGAAGATGCTTACCTATCTGTCCAGTCACACCTGGGAACAGGTAATTAGCAGGGATAGGCATGGCTACTGCAGGGGCATGAAACCTGAATATTTAAACTTCTGAACAAAGGGAGCTCACTCGCTCTTGGCTCTTAACTCTTGGCCCTCTTGGAACTCCTGTTGCAGGCAGCACATTCCCCTGCATTTGCCCACGTGGCCCACAGCCATGTGAGCTCCACATAATGGACTGATGGACTTTAATTAGCCTGGACGCTGACCTGGGCCCGCTGCAACATGGAACAGAAGCTCTGGACACTGGCTTTGCTTTTGGCTTTGCTGAGCCCACAGCCTCCCTCTTTCAGGACTGGCTTGATGGAAATGGGACATTGGATACTGAGGAATCCATGCAAACAAAGTCTTCTAAGGCATCTCGTTTTCCCACGAGGGCTTCTGAAAGTGCTCATTTCAGCAGCACCCCAAGAACCCCCTCCCGCCAGCAATAGAGAAATCCCACTCATGTACCCCTCTGAGAGCAGAATGAATAAAAGTCTCAGGAGAAAGACAATGCATAAGACTATTGCACAACTGTAAAGCAGGAGCTGATCCACATTCTCAGCATAATTAAGAAAAAATAAATCAATCTTTGATCGCTACAAACACAGTAAAACTAATAGCAGGGGGGATGGAGCAGCACAGAAGTTGTGTTCTGATCTCGCAACTAAAAAACCTAGGTAGGAAAGGACATCAACACATCTCCTGAAAAGGTGGCTTACCTGCATAGTATAATTCACTTCAGCTTTTATTAGGTGTTTTACTAATTCTGCTGAGTGCTGGAAATGAACTTTTGCTGTAAGAAATTAAATTGTGATATTTGAAGAAATATGTTTATAAGGATAGGAACATTTTGTCTTTTTTCCCAGAAAAGATTAAATATTTTACTTTACACACATTGCACATGTAAAAGACTTACACCTGGCTTTAAGTAGGAAGCCAGTGGATACAATGATGGTAAAACTTTTGAGCTTCACATTATAAAAAAAATAAACTGAAACAGGAGCTCCTAGGAAGGCTCTACTTATTATACAGATGTTACTTAGATTTACTTTATTGGTTATCATTTATCATTTTTAATTGTTCACATTTTATACCATTATAAGAATTTTAACATAGTGAATACTTGTCTGGATGATAATACAGCAAACCAGTTTCAGTTTCTTTCTGAGGATGATCAGGGCCCAATCTCAGTGAGATACTGGCATTCTGTTTTATTTTAAATTAGAAAAGGATACCCCATGTTGAGAAAAGAGAGTACACATCTCCTTATTCAAAGGCTGAATATTTAATGCAGATCATGCTGGTTCTCCCCTTTCCTTCTACCTGACCCTCAAGGTGCAACACTGAAGTAAGCAGCACAGCAGGCCAGGTAGAGTAGTAGCCCTGGCCCTAACCAGCTTTGAACGCTTGGAGGAATCACTCAGATCTCTGTACAGCACTTTGCTCACATGCTGCCTGTGCTGTTCATTCCCATGCTGTGTAGCTCTTCAAATTTCTGTAAATAATTTTTAAGCTAGCATTTTTAACCTGTCTTTGTAAAACTAGGCAGGATTATATATAGTTTAAGATACTTCATAGCTCTAATTCTGTGATACTGAGCAATACTTCTACACAGCAGAAAATAAAAGCTCCCTAATGGTCATGTCAATCTCTTTAAAATCTACCCAAGGTCTTTCCATCATCTTCCTATTGTACTTAGTGGGGAATGACCATGTCATCTTTGAAGAAGTTTACGAATCACTCTGTAATTTAAGCGACTTGAAATGCTAAAGAAGAGGAGCAATAGCTAAGGTAAAATGATATCTCATTTTGTTTACTGTAGGATAATGTTTTGGAAAGTACCCACCATTTCCTGGTATGGATAAGGTTGAAAGATACATGTATAAACTAGAGGCCCAGTGCACGAAATTCATGCACGGGGGGGTCCCCCAGCCCAGCCTGCACCCTCTCGCAATCCGGGACCATTGACTCCTCACTGCTCACCTACCTGTCTGCCTGACGCCCCTAACCACTCTGCCTGCCTGCCTGCCTGATCACCCCTAACCCTTCTGCCTGCTGGCCTAATCACCCCTAACTGCCTTCCCCTGCTGGCCTGATCACCCCTAACTGCCCTCCCCTGCTGGCCTGATTGCCCCTAAGTGCCCTCCCCTGCTGGCCTGATCACCCCTAACCACTCTGCCTCAGCCCCTGCCACCATGGCTTTGTCCAGAAGGAGGACCAGACAACCGGAAGATGTCTGGTTTATCTGGTCTAATTAGCATATCACCCTTTTATTAGTATAGATCAGTGGTCGGCAAACTCATTAGTCAACAGAGCCAAATATCAACAGTACAATGATTGAAATTTCTTTTGAGAGCCGAAAACCGACTTCTGCGCATGGGCCACGAAGTTTCAATCGCATTGTACGTGCACGCCCGCATGTGGTATTTTGTGGAAGAGCCACACTCAAGGGGCCAAAGAGCCGCATGTGGCTCACGAGCCGTGGTTTGCTGACCACCGGTATAGATGGATTTTCCAAATGGGTTGTTTTCCTGTTCAGTTTCTAGTGTGAAGCTTGTTGACATTTGTCATTTGACCCCTTCCTAAAACTAAACAGGGATATTTAAAGTCTAATTGACTGATTGAACTAATTTGCTGGTAATTTTTGAAGAAAATATTAATAATGGTTTATTATAGTATCAATGATTGAGCCACCAAGCCCATAGGGAGTGTGCATGTGTAGTGTATGTGTGAGTGTGTGTCTGTGTGCATGGACAAATACACAGGTGCATTTGCTTTAATGTGATCAGTGCTGAATCTCTGCTTGCATTTTATCAGACGGGCGAAGCACTAGGCATGACTGAGTCAGACAGGAATGATGATTTACCTCAGTAGCCGCAACAGTGATTGCTAGATGTAAAAAAATTTAATCCTTAATATTATTTACTAGAGGCCCGGTGCATGAAAATTCATGCACTGGAGGGGGTGTCCCTCAGGCCGGCTTGACTCCTCTCAGCCTGGGAGCCCTCAGAGGCGGGAGGTGAGACAGGGATCAGGGAAGGCAACACTATCACACCTCTGCTGCTGCCACTGCTGGCAGCGCATGCCTCAGCCAGCACTGGTTACCTGAGCCTCAGGCAGCCCTGGGTGGCTGGGCAGCCGCCATCCAAGGCTTGCCTGCACCTTGGGCCAGCCCTGGGTAGCGGGGAGCTGAGGGGGTTGGGGGACTCTGGAGGCAGGCCTGGGGGCAGGCTCGGCCTTGCCGTGCAACTGCCACCCCGGTGGGGCTGAGAGGACTGGGCACCACCATCTTGTGGCTGTGGGTGCTGCCATCTTTGAGGGCGGGGCAGTCAATTAGTATATTCCCTCCTCATTTGCTGTGGGTGTCACCATCTTTACAATGGTGTGAGGCTCAATTAGCATATTCCCTCTTTATTAGATAGGATTGCTGCAATTGAAGCTTCAGAGCACAATAAGTAAGATTCTCAATGTTGGATTCAAATCCTCTTTCTATGAATTGATACTTGTGTGATTTTCAGCAAGTTATATAAATTTCATAATATTTATTTCCCCAATTTGTTCAATAAGAAGTGTGATGATAACTACAGTATTTTTGGGAAAAACAGGTAAGATGAAATTAAAAGTTTTTGGCACGTTCTGTGATTGTCAGTGACTGCAAGAGCTCTGCTGAACACTGCTGCTCTGAGTTGCTCTGAATTCAGGTATTTCTCTAAATTCTGCCCAAATATGCCAGGGCAGGTTTCCTCTTGAACCCTGCCCACTATGCTAACTGTTGGTCAAGCCCCTCTGCCGAGGGGCTGGACCTTCTTGGATGCCAGGTTGTAGACAGAGGCCATGAGAAGTGGTGGGTGTATAAGAATGAGTCTTTATTGCAGAAGCCAGGGGCCACATAGTCCTTAGACAAGACAGTCCTTCACAGCAATCCCATATAGGCAGCCATATACAGGCTGGTAAATACATATCATTCCTACACAGTAGCATTAATCTCTGTACTTACAGCTATTATCTGAGCAGCCACATGCTGCCTCTAAATTCACTGCCTTACATTATAGCGGTATCTAAACTCTCTGGCTCAGCAGTTCTCCTGTCTCTCCTGCCCAGCTCACTCTAGCTGATTAACAGGGTAGCTGTATTTGAGATCTCTATGAGCTCCAGCTCTCAGCTCCTCTGAGCTCTCTCCTCTCTCCTGCACACATAGGAGCTACATTCTCTGTGCCAACCGCCTCTGCTTCTCACACTAGCTGGTCAATAACCTATATATTACTCCAGAGACAAAAAAGGCTAGTTGCCAACAGTGACATAAATCATTTAGCTATAAAAGGGCAGAGCATACTGTGAGATCGCTGTGGTATTGCAGCTGTGTATGGTATCTTAGCCTAGGCACAGAGTGGCCTGGGACAGTCCGGTGTATTGACAACAAGGCCTCTGTGCTTTAATTGGCCTTGACCATAAGGTGCCTCTGACGTGGTTCCCATAGTGACATATAGTCAGTACTTAGCAATTGTTACTTATTGTTATTACTATTATTGTTCATATAATATCTTAATGCCTTAGAACTAAAGTCTAATGTCCTTCAGAATGTTTATGCTCTCTTTTATGTTTCACCCAACACAAGTCAGGTATTATGTAGGTTTGGGAAATTTTTTTTTTTTTAATATTTTATAGTAGTTCTAGATTTTCAGAAATGTTACAAAGACAGTACTAAGAGTTCTTGTATATACCTTGCCCAGTTCCCCTATTACTAAGATTTTATATTTTTATGATACATTTGACACAACTTAGAAGCATTTAAACATCATATCTCTTTAAGATTTTTTGGTCCATTAGAATTTTTCAGACTTTATTTTTGGTGACTTTGACAGTTCTGAGGTATTTGACAGAATGTCCTTTTGGGTTTGTCCAATGTTTTTTTCTCATTGTTAGACTGGGAATATGTTTTTTTATTAAATTATATACATGGTGCATGCTATCAAAGTGACTTGTCACTGTTGATATTAAACTTGACCACCTGGCTGGATGGTATTTGTCAAGTGTCTGTATTCTAAAGTTACTTTTTCTCCCCTTTCTATACAGTGCTCTTAAAGCAAATTAGTAATTTCAATCAGCTCCAAAGGGGGTAGGAAGGAGAGTTAAGTTTTCCCTCTTTGAGAGGAAATACCTAGTTAAATCAATCCAAGATCCATCGGGGGATGTCCGACTGCCTCTCACAATCCAGGACCGCTGGCTCCTAACTGTTTGCACGCCTGCCTGCCTGCCTGATCGCCACTAACCACCTCTGCCTGCCTGATCACCCCTAACTGCTCCCCCACTGGCCTAATCTCCCTAAACAGCCTCTGCTTCAGCCCCACACCCAGGACCCAGGATTCCCTCCTCTGGCCAGCAGCAGCCACATGGGTCCCAGGCTTCCCTCCCTCTGGCTGGCTGCAGGCATCCGGGACCCGGGCTGGCTTCGACTGGGCCAGCTGCAGGCGCCCAGGACCGGGGGCGGGCGGCTTCTCCTCTCCTGGGCTACAGCCACAGGTGCTGGTGGCCAGGACCATGGGGCAGGTGGCTTGTTCCAGGCCGGCTTTGTCAGAAAGGACGCTTGGAAGGTCCTCCAGAAGACCTCTGGTCTAATTAGCATATTACCCTTTTATTAGTATAGATAATATACTGAGCTGAACATTAATTTAACCATGGCCTTACATGCTTGAAAGTTAATCTCAAGACCTGGTATGATCTTTGCTATAATTCTTTTTTAGTTATATGCTATTCATAATGGAGTAAAAATACTTAGGCAAGGCAGGTTGAACCAAGAAAAACAGTTCAAAATTTAGGAATTATTAACTCAAGTCTTTGACTATCCTTGCTCACTTGCCAGTTAGCCCTAAATAAATTAGTTTCCTCCTTGAAATTGGTGAGTGTTTTTTTTTTCTCAACTCTGAATGGGGCTATGGATAGTCATCCCTCTGTTGTAAAGTTTTACATAGAATAATAAAAAGCATATATAAGTTCTTTATGTGACTATAAAATATTATTAATTACTAGTAATATCAGTCACATACATTTCCAATGTTTAATGTGACAAATGAGAGGTGATAGGAACGTGTGTTTTTTAACAATTTAAGTGGGTAGCCTCCTCAGAATTTTATCTCAGTGCTGACCTGTTATTTTCTAGGCTAGTGTCCTCTTGAGGTATGCTAAATAACACCATAGAAGTAGTCACTAGCCACTAAATTAAGTAAAATTAAAAATTCAGTTTTTTAATCATTCTAAACACATGCTTATGAACATATGCTTATGAACCACATGTGGCCAGTGGCTAGCATGTTCAACAGCAAAGGTTGAACATTTCTACCATCCAGAATATTTTATTGCACAGGGCTGCCTTTGAGGCTCACATCTTCCTCTATTATTAGTCTTGAGTTCCTTTTAACCACTTCCCATCATGCATCAGATTTTGTGCCACTCTGCTTTCTTCTTTAGTAGGCTTATAGGATCCCCTTTAAGCAAATCTTTGAATGTACCCCTTTGTTCAAGTTCAGACTCCATCAATGACTAGCAGCAAATATAATACTTACTGTCAGCAGTTCCATGAATTATTAATATATTTTCTTCTTTTAAGCCATGGATATTATGTAGCACACTTGATGCCTACAAAGGGAAACAAAAACATCTGTATATATAGTTCTACCTGTATTTACATTTTTACTGAGTTTTTAGAACAGAAGTACTTTTCTTTCTTAATTGTTTTTAAATTAGTTACCTGGTATGTGCTTTCTTCTTTAGATGGCATACCGAGGTATCTTTCAGAGAAAGCTGAAGCTGTGACCCAAGAAAACAGAAATTTAAGAATAAACTAAAAACAATTGGAATAGAATATTTCATTATTCAATTTCTATATTTCACATTTAATTGTCATACTCCAGTAAAATTGATTAAATCAGAGAAGATAAATAGGTGTAAACATCTCTGATAACACATGATGAACTCAATTGAGCTCTTTTGCATTAGGATTTTGTTTTCTACAAATGAATACATTGTATTAGGTCATTTTATAGGAAGTACTCACCATACAACTTCAAGTCGGTGATGGGTGCAATTACTGATCCACATTTAAAAAGCTTTTCATCTGATTTTAAGATCATTGATGCAACATAGCCACCATACCCCTGGCAACAAAAAATTATATATATATAATTCTTGTAGATATTTTTAGCTTCAATCATTATGTTTGGTGATCTACATATCACAGTGTCTAATTATGTCCCAAACGTGAGCAAAGAATCCTATATAATAAAAACCTAATATGCTAAGTGTCCAGTCACCCTGTCGGCCGTTCAACCAATCAAAGCATAATATCTGCTCAACCAATCAAAGTGTAATATGCTAATGATATGCTAAGGCCACTCAACCACTCCCTATGATGTGCACTGATCACCAGGGGCAGATGCTCTGACTGGTACGTTAGCTTGCTGCTGGAGCCTGGCTGATCGGGACTGAGTGAGACAAGCTGGACAGCTGGAGCCCTCCTGCAGTCCCTCCCTGGCTGACCAACCTCCCACGTCCCTCCTTGGCCCCAGTCATGCACCAGTGGGATCCCTCGGCCTGGCCTCCACCCTCTCACAATCCAGGACCCCTCAGGCAATGTTGGAGAGCCAATTTCAGCCCGATCCCACAGGCCAGACGGAGGGACCCCATTGGTGCACAAATTCATGCACCAGGTCACTAGTATACTAATAATACAATTGCTACTAATCTATTTATTAATAATAGGAAAGGAGCAAAGGGAAGACCAAATACTGTAGGCATGTTATTTGGGCAGCTTCACCAGGATGCTATAAATTTATACTCCCTAGGATTTCAATGGAGAGGAGATAGACATATGCCCAGTAAAGCTGGGGTGACAGAGGGAAGGTACTTGTTTGTCAGTCACACTTGGGAACAGGTCATTGGCCAGAATAGGCATGGCCATTTCAAGGATGCAAAAATTTCAGATATTTAATCCCCTAGGAATGCCCTCTCTTGGGCTCTTGGTTTCTCTTGAGCTCCTGTGTTCTTGGCATGTTGCACTCGCCTACATTTTCCCACATGGCCCATGGTCATGTGGCCTCCACACACAATGGACTAATGGACTGCAACTAGCCTGATGTGGAACTGGACCCAGCTGCACCATGGGATGGAAACTCTGGACACCAGCTTTGCTTTCAGCTCTACACTTCTTCCAGAACTAAAGTAAAGGAAATGGGACTTTGGAAATGCAGGGATATAATTCCACACAAATAAAAATCACTCACTCTTCTGAGTGAGTCTCAGAAAATTATTTTTCTTGAAATATGATAAGAACACCAGCCCCAGACCCAAGGGGAAATGGATACCCAAATCTCCCTAGTAACACAAAGACTACTTTGTACACATAAAATTTTAAAAGAGTTGTTTAAATTTTTATAGAACATTATTTTAATAATTTTAGGTAAAATATAAAATTAATCATATACCACCAAGTGTCAAAGGTTTGCTCTTTAATTTCATACCAAATATTTGTAAACTGCCCAAAATAATTTGAAGCTATGCAAATACAGCACTTATTAAATCATATATCATTTGAGGCAAACCAGATATCTATATATATAAAAGGCTAAAAGACCAGCTGGTAGGTATGACATGCACTGACCACCAGGGGGAAGATGCTCAGTGCAGGAGCTGCTGAGCAACAGCAACTTTGCAGAGTGCCCTCTTGCACTCTGGGACCCCTTGGGGGCTGTCAGACTGCCAGTTTCGGCTTGATTCCTGCAGGCCAGGCTGAGGGACCCCTGAGGGACCCTGCTCACTCAGCAGACACCTTTCGAGCCCCAGCCGAGGAGGGACTGCGGTAGATTGGCTCCAGGGCATGTCCGGCCCATCTCACCAAGTCACGCCCTGCTGGCTACCTTCTAATTAATTTTCTTTAATGTGCATGAATCCATGCACCAGGCCTCTAGTATTATATATGAAACCTAAAATGATATATGATTTAATAAGTTATATATATATATATATATATATATATATATATATATATATATATGTATATATATATATATATATACACACACACACATATATATATATATATATACACATATATATATGTTTAGTAGATCATTTAATAATAATGATGGCTATGTAGAAATAAGAAAGCATAATTAAATATTTAAAATCTACTATCATACATATAGATTCTGACCCAGCCAGTGTGGCTCAGTAGCTGAGCGTCTACCCATGCAACAAGAAGTCACCAGTTCAATTCCTCGTCAGGGCACATGCCAGGGTTGGGTGCTCCATCCCCAGCAGGGGGTGTCCAAGAGGCAACTGATCAATGTTGATGTTTATCCCTCACTTATGTTTCAATCCCTCTCTCCCTTTCTCTCTCTCTAAAAATCAATTTAAAAACATTTAAAAAAAATAAATAATGAATATAGATTCTGCTTTTGATTTCATGCAACTAAATATTTGAAGGAAATGAGATATGGTAAATAATGTTGCTACTTAAATGAGTTGGATTATTGTTTAAATTTAATTTTAAAATATCCTCTTGAAATTTTTTGAACTAATTTATTTATAAATTCTTAAGAAGTAAGTCAAGATGCTCAACTTTCTTTTGTAGTCCATGAGTTGAGCAGAAAAGGTCCAAAGGAGATTTTAACAATTACAGTAATTCGAGGCTAAGGGAATTATCTATTAATTTTAGAAATTAATTTTAATCTGTGCTCTAGGCAATGTTTCACATCTTGCTGGACATTAGAGTTTCCTAGGAGGTATTAAAAAAATATTAACACCCAGGTCTTAGCACTAGGAATTCTGGTGCAATTGGTTCATGATGAGGTCTACTTTTGAAAGATTTCTAGATGATTCTAGTGTAGTTTAGTGCTAAAGTAATCTGGTATTCTCACTAAACACTTGATATAATAAGTACAGAATTTAATTTATGCTTATTTGAAACATCATTTAAATATTGATACATAAAAAAGTATAAAATGCAGTCTGACATTAATGAAATGGCAAAGAGAATGTATGTAAAGAGTACCAGAATATTCCACTCCAAAATGTTCCACAATGGCATATTGATTATTTTGAGCTAGAGGTACTTAAAAAACAATAAATGCAGGGAGATGATTTCTCTGAACTCCCATAAAGACAGGTCTTCCAACAGGAACTCTATTGTTCTAGATTCCTTCCCCAGGAATTCCATCAATCAGGGATGAGTAACTCTTGTCATAAAAGAGGAGAATAGAAGTTGACAGAAAAAATTTGCCACAAACTGCATCTCCCATCTATTCTGCTAATGTCCTATTCCTCTTTCTTAACAGTCATTTATCTCTCCTAAAAGACCTATATCTTCTCTTGTTTCCCTTTGAAGATGGTAATTTAGGTCTGGTTGCTGTGACTCAGTGGTTGAGCATGGACTCATGAATCAACTAGGAGGTCACAGTTGGGTTCCCAGTCAGGGCACATGCTCTAGTTGTGGGCTCTATCCCCAGGAGGGGGTGAGTAGGAGGCAGCAGATCAATGATTCTCTTCACCATTGATGTTTCTATACCTCTCTCTCTCTCACTTTCTCTCTCTGAAATAAATAAAAACACATTTTTAATAAAACTGGTGTTTTAAGTCTGAATTCTAAGCCACCTCAGAGACTGACTCATTTTCCCCTGGGTATCTCCCATGTAGACATGAGGTATAAATGTCAATAAACATATTTTTATTTTTCTCTTGTTAATCTGTCTTTTATTAAAGGGTATCTCAGCCAAGAACTCAAAAGGGTAAAGAAGAAATTATTTTTCATCCCACATATATCTTTTTTTTTTACTTGTATATTCACATAGCACCCAGAAGCTTGAGCAAAGCTTCCCCCAAAAAAAGGAGCTAAGTGAAATAAAATTACACTTTTTAGAGTGAAGCCACCAAGAGTGTTTTTGCTCAGTCTCTTTGAGAGAGAGAAAAATAGCTGTTGGTTAGCAAAATTTAAAAGTATCAGGCTTAATTGTGCTAACACATCTAAAGAAAGAAGTGGAGCCCAGCTGGTGTGATTCATGGGTTGAGCATCAGCCCATGAACCAAGAGGTTACTGGTTCAATTCCTGGTCAGTGCATATGCTCGGGTTGTGGGTTCAATCCCCTCTCATTGATGTTTCCACCTCTCTATCCCTCTACCTTCTTCTCTATCTAAAAATCAATGAAAATATTAAGGAAGGAAGGAAGGAAGGAAGGAAGGAAGGAAGGAAGGAAGGAAGGAAGGAAGGAAGGAGGGAGGGAGGGAGGGAGGGAGGGAGGGAGGGAGGGAGGGAGGGAGGGAGAGAGGGAGGGAAAGAAGGAGGGAGGGAATAATTTCTTTCTATCCTTCTTAATTCTTGGCTGAAATGCCTTGTAATAGATATTAATAAGAGAAAAACAAGCACAAGTTTTGTTGTTGTTGTTGGTTTTGTGTGTGTGTGTGTGTGTGTGTGTGTTTTTAACATGTATACCTCATGTATATTTGGAAACTAACCAGAGACACTGAGTAATTCTGTGAGAAAGCCCAGGCCACCACCTTAAATACCATCTTCAATTAAAGAAGATGTTGGGAGAGGTTGGTTCTAAGAAGTGACCCAGAAAAGAACCCTAAACAAGGATAGGGCTTGTTATGTAGATTTAAGCCGGTGCCTTCTCCATTGCTAAGAATTTCTTATGGTTTAGAGTCATCTTTCTCTTGTTGGTACAGACAGGGAGACAAAAATGGCGATCTTCTTTATAAATGTAAATATCTCTTATAAAAGAATAACTTCTACTATGTCTGTTTTCAGAGTAGAAGCATCTGCTGTTTCTTAAAAACAATTAGCTCAAAATTATCCTTTGGCTAAAGAGGCATATTCTGGTGTGGCATCTTCTGTTCCTTTTCAGAGGTCTGAGAGGGTATGGGAAGTCAAGCAGAGCAAGTAAAGAGCTGCTTAGCCCTTAAGAGTGCTGGACCTAGGGGAAGCATTGCTAGGATATTGTCAGAGAGATGAGCCAGGGTGTCACATCCAAGAGCCTTCAAGTGCTTCCCACGGAGCAATACTATCCCCACCTTGAGAAAGGCATTGTAGAGGATCATGTCTTAGGTGATAACTTTTGCGGTTCTAATTCCACAAATGCCCTAACAAACTTCCACTGATTATGATTTAGTTGTTTACATATATACTTTACTACTTTGAGAAAATAGCTGAGTATTCCAGTCCACAGAACTGTATATCACATATATAAATAATATAAAATAATAAATTGGTGTTGTTTTTATGTTGTTGTTGTGTTTTGTTTTGTGTGTGTGTGTGTGTGTGTGTGTGTTTTGTGTGTGTGTGTTTATCTCCGTTTAATATGATTCTTAGAGGTTAATTTTCTCCAGGAACTAAGAAGAATGGTGCCTTTTATAGAAGAAGCAGATCATAGAAAAATGCTTCTCAACTTACATGTTCATTCAAAGTGCTTGCAAATCTTAATAAAATGCATGATCTGGTGTGGATTCTAAGATTTGGCAAGAAACTCCAGGGTATAGCTATGCTGCTGGTCCACATTTTGAATAGCAAGTTCTTATAGCATAATATTACAATAAAGAACAAACCAGAACATTTTCCTACCTTCAGCCAACATGCCCTAGACCAGTGGACCTTCAAAAAATATATCAATGTTCTTGAAAACAATTCAATCTGTGGTGATGGGTTGTGGAGCTCACCATATGATTCTGAAGTGAAACTAGGGTTGTAAATCATTGCTGCTACACAAAGAATTGTATTTCACTATTTTTAATATGAAAATTTGAGACTAGTGAAGCTAAACACTCTTTAAGACTTAATGATAGTGAAAGCTATTGAACATGATTCTCCCTGTACCACTTAAGAACCTAATAAAAATGCTGCTTTAATTTAATCTACGTTAGAGAAATAACCTCTATTTCAAAACAGCTCACATCTATCAAAAAGATATCAAAATCGGTGGCCATCACATGGACTATGTAGTCAATTAGAGGAAGTTTTTCATTTGATTTAGGTAAAAAAGAGGCAATACTCAGTATAGACTGCTTTGTTTCAATTGTGCTGTCTTTTTATTGGTTGCTCAGTGATGAGATTTTTCCATTCATTACAATTATTATGTAAGTTCCATTTGCAATACATTTTTGCATTTCTTATTAAATTTTAACAAATTTATTTTATTTTTATAAAATCTTGCTTACCTATCGAGTGTTTGTGGAATATTGAAATAAAATTGGAACCCTATCTGGTTTGGTTCAGTGGATAGAGCATCAGCCTATGGACTGAAGGGTCCTGGGCTCAATTTCAGTCAAGGGCATATGCCCGGGTTGCAGGCTCAATCCCCAGTAGGGGGCATGCAGGAGGCTGCCAATCAATGATTCTCTCTCATTATTGATGTTTCTATCTCTCTTTCCCTCTCCCTTCCTCTCTGAAATCAATAAAAATTTATATTTTTAAAAAGAAATAAAATTGGATATTAATGCCCAGAAGTTTTGTTTATTTTTAATATACTGGCTGAAGTTTATCTCATCCCTTGCCCTCTAATATACATGCAATAGTTTTAGAATGCATGCATTTATTAATAATTGTTTTCCTTCTGAATACAGTTTAACATTACAATAAGTAAAAAATAGGTAAGGTTAGTCTAAAAATCTACATTGTTTGATAGAAAAAACATTCTTAGAAATACTATCATTCTATGTTTTTTTTTCTTTTTTTTTTATTAAGGTATTATATGTGTACATATCTTACCATTGCATTCTATGTCTTAATTAGCTTACATGCTTTCAAAATTTTAAAGATTGAACTAGAACAAATTATACACAAAACAAAAAAATATTGACCAGTTCCTTGCAGTTCACTATTTTGGTATTCTGGAGATCAAAAGTGAAATGTACCTCAGAACTTCTAAGTTTCATTTCTGCTGGTAAATTATAATGGATGGTCTTAGCCAGCTAGCTAGATGATGTAGATGTAGATGTAGATGTAGATGTAGATGTAGATGTAGATGTCAATGCAGATTCAGATATAGATATAGATATAGATATAGATATAGATATAGATATAGATATAGATATAGATATAGATACAGATGAAGATATATAGGCCATAAAAAATGTATACCAAAAAGGAAAAAGTAGGAATTGTACATTTAATCAAATATTGCTGAATGTAAAGGAAATAAGTTGACCAAAGATAGTGAATTTCTGGCCTAATGCTGCCATATACCCTTTCTTTCCCTGTAATTATGTTTGCCTATAATCAATGATAGTAAATTTATTTTAGGTTCCCCAAACATGTTTTTCTTCCTGAATCTGGCATCTATATCAGACTATCTCCTTGCCCTCTATTTGCTGAATAATGTTTACCATCAGTCCATGTCCCACGTTCTTCATGAGGCTGTTTAAACCTTCTGAATCTGTTCTAAATTTCCATACTAATGAATGCTCCTGCAACTCATTTGGTCTTTGATGCCTGTTTTTGTGTGCAGCGAGTACAGAGCTGAAATACAGAAGCCCTGAGTCCTTTATATCATGAGCATTAAAGAGTATAATGATTTCCACTAGATGCACTTTCATGGGGATGGGGTAAAAAATAGCATAACATTTACTATCTTAAGCACTTTTAAATGCACAGTTCAGTAGCATCAAGTATATTCACATTGTTGTGAAACTGATGTCCAGAACGCTTTCATCTTGTGAATCTGAAATTCTATGCCCATTAAACAACTGCTTTCCTTTCCCCCCACCCCTTAGGCCCTGGCAACCATAATTGTACTCCCTTTCTCCATGAATGTGACCACTCTAGATGCCTCATAAAGGGAGTCACATAGTATTTATCCCACTGTGCCTGGCTCATTTCACCAAGTTCAATGTCGTCAAGGTTCATCCATGTTGGAGCATGGGACATGATTTCACTATATGCACATTTTAATGTAGCTAGAGTTCCCATTTCTTTGAAATGACCACTTTCTTAGACATTTTTCACTAATACCTTTACCACTAATGAGGGCATTTCATTTATTTGTTTGTTTGCATTGATATTATAGGGATCTTGTTCCCAAAATATTTTTATTGGTCCCTTGAATATTACAACCAAAGTTAAATACAACAAAGACATTGTGCTCTGCAGATATCTGAAGTGGGGAGGAAATGCATGCCCCCGGAAAATTACCAATTATTTTATGGCATGTGTCTCTGGGTTCACTTAGGAATAGCAGAAAATACTTCATATTTAAATCCATGAGCACCAAGAATTTGCTTTGTCTGGAATAGTGCAAGACCTTCTTCCTTTCATCTTTGTATCCTTATACCATCTGGCCCAGTGACATATAAAACCAAGGCGCTCAATAAATATCTACATGAGGTAGATTTTATTACTCTAAAAATGATGTTGAATCCAAAATAAAAATTATTGCTATAAGAAGTAAGTATTGTGCAGAAAATACAGGAGACATAATTACGCATTTGGTCATCTTTCAGATTCTAAGCTAGGTCCGTCTTCCCAAAGCTTGCTGTTCCTGCTGTGCCTTAAGCGATTTCTATGACTGCCTCCCTTTGATTATTTATGTCCCAGGGTAAATATCACTTAATCAGAGGGCTCCTAGCTGACCACTCAATCTAATAACATTGGTCTTTCCTGCAGTTAAATTTTCTCCATTGATTTTTTATAAGATTTATTGTCATATGAAAATATTTTTCATTTATTTGTTTACTATCTTTTTCTCCTCTAGAAGGTAAGCTTCATAAAAACAGAGCTGTTTTTATGTCCTGTTGTTATTCTAACACCAGGTATTTATTACTAGATACTAATAAATAGTTGGTTAATTAATACATTATTGAATGCATATAATTAGTAATTACAACATTATATTCTAAAGAATGATATACATAATTTAGAGTAAATTGAGGAAAGTAATTATACAAACACACACAATTTTTCTACTGTTTACCTTTCCAAAAATGCTTAATCTATTGGAGTCAATGTATGGTAGTTTCAATAAGAATCTGCAGTGAAAAAGAAAAAAAATAGTTATATCTTCTTGAGTTAAATGCACATGGGAATTCATTCTTGGCACACACACAACACAAGTCAAATTAGAAATACTTTTGTGGCTGCAGCTCTATTGATGTATAAAAGCCATGTATTTCAAAATCTTACCAGTCAAAGTGATGGTCCAATAGTTTGGGAAGTACCTGATAGCCTGTTAACAAATGCAGACTCTTGGGTCCCATTTAAGACCCTTGGGTCCCATTTAAAATCATTGTGCCCCATTACAGACACACTGAATTGACATCTACATTTTAACAATATTCTCGCCTATTTCTATGTACAGTTTTAAAGAACCTACTAGATTTCTCAGGTCATTCTTTCATGTCAGTGTGGTAATTGTAAATGTGAAAGCTCAGGAATTGTTAATTAACTAAAGAAATAATAGACATTGTGAATTATGATTAAAATGATAGCAGCATAATTAAGATCTTTCATTTTCATGAAAGTGAATTCATCCAAAGTGAATTCTAATTCCATAGAGGAAATACGATAATTCTTTTATTATGGTGCTAGGAAAGAAAGGTACTTGAAAAAATGCATTAATCTATGTGATTAACTTAGAAAATTGTTCAATAACTAAAATACAAATATCTGAGTCAGCATCCATCGCATCATATATCATTTACCTAGCACTGATCTTCATAGGGAAGACAATAGGAATATGTGCAGCCACTTACTTCACAGCTGCTACTTGGTCCTTTACTTCCACGGAACCTAACCTTCGATGAATTTCCTGCAAAATTTTCAGGCCCTGGAATCCACTTCCTCTGCCGTCAAATCGTGCAATGATGATGCTATCTGTGTGGACAAGTACTGAATCCCAGTCGATGTGGAACTTATCTGTAACCAGCTGGCCTCCTGGTTCTTCATCCCTGCAATGCCAACATTGGACCAAAACAAGAGCAATTGCCAATCTAGTAGGAATTTTAGCTTTCACCCTTATTAGTTAACAAAATTGATGGAAAAGAGATATGATGGCTATTAATCCATTAATTCTTGATGATAAACTTGAAGCTTTGAATTCCATTTTCATTTGTAAAATTTTAAATGAAAATTTCTATGAAAATACAAAACAAGATTTAAAACTGCACATGAAAGATTAATTTTACTCATTTTTCAAAAGGGAAAATGAAATATGTGTATATTTTCCATTGGCATTTATGAAAAGAAAAATGGGGTGGGGGGGCTTGCAACCTAGTTCAGTATCTGGTTAAAACTCTAGTCTTACTTCCCCACTCTGACTGAACTTGGGCAGAGCTGCAGAGCCTAAACCCAGGGCCCCACCAAGACGGATGAGCGGAGCTGTGGGGACCCTCAGGGTCTGGCCACAGGAGGAGATATATAGGCCAGAGCCTCCCCACGAGTTCAGTTCAGGCTTTGGATCCGGAATTCCCCTGGACTAGCAGATCTGCGAAATAAAGGTTAAATTTCCCTCCCTCAGAGTGCTGGCTGATCGTTCTGCCATGCATTCTGCCACAACATTTATACAGCGTGATCATCAAGTTTACATACAAGCTCATCTTTATTAGATTTCTTCCAGACAGTGTTTCTGAAATGCCTCGCAAATGCTCTACGAGGGCTAATGGTTCTGACAGAGAGCAGAATCAGTTATGGAATCAATCATAATTTAACAAGAAATGTACAACCCCACACAATGTCAGACTCAAAAAGAAACACTACATTTATATTTCCTTTTTCTTTCTTTTTTTTTTTTTTTTTTTTTTTTTTTGTTGTTGTTGTGGTGGTGGTGGTGAATTCTCACTGTGGAGAATTTAAGCAAACAGTGAGGTAAAACTCTTTGTCATTGACAGCAACAAAAGAAAGCACAGACACATACATTTGAAAAATGTGAAAGTTAAAAGTAAAGAAGTACTGTTCAATTATAAAGCATGAATCTTCTCTCCAAAGGAAAAGGTGGTAAAATTTTATATTGTCATATTCCAATGATATTTATTATTTTATTTTCCAAAATATAAAAAAAAGTAAAAATGAAAACAACACACAAATTTTCATAAAATGCCACAGATTATCTAGATCCAAACCTAAGTTTAGGATGAGCACACAGGGAGTGGTCCATGTGATAATTTTGAAGAGCACCAAACATCTAACTCTGAAAGATTTCCATTTTTAGTTGGACTACACACCAGAAATTTTCACCTTACTCACTCTCACTCTCCTATAAAGACACTAAAGCCCCTTGCCTTCATGTTTATGCAAATGTTTACCTAGAAGCTCCAACACACACACACACATTAATCCTCATGAACAAGTTCTCAGGTTACCAAACTTGCTAAAGAAACTAACTTCTGGGCAGCAGATGGAACTGAGCAGATACAGGGGTTGTTTGGGACCAGTGAGTCAAGTAAGAGAGGAAGTAGGGAATAGGGCAAAACATCAAACAACTGCTATTTATAAAACGCTGTTTGGGACTGAATTGTGTCTCTTAAAATGCATGTGTTGATTCCCTAATGTCCTGTATCTTAAAATGTGACTGCATTTGGTGACTGGAACTTTATAGTGGTGGATACGTTGAAATGAGGCCATTAGAGAGGGCCCTAATTCCATCTGATTTGTGTCCTTATCAGAAGAGGACATTAGGACACACTGAGAGACCCCAAGGGCATGTGTGCTCAGAGGAAAGACCCTGTAAGGCAGTGGTTCTCAACCTTCCTAATGCCGCGACCCCTTAATACAGTTCCTCATGTTGTGGTGACCCTCAACCATAAAATTATTTTTGTTGCTACTTCATAACTGTAATTTTGCTACTGTTATGAATTGTAATGTAAATATCTATGTTTTCCGATGGTCTTAGGCGACCCCTGTGAAAGGGTCGCGACCCACAGGTTGTAAGGAGACAGCAAGAGGGCAATAATCTGCAAACTAAGGAGAGGGGCCTCAGAAGAAAACAAACTTGCTGTCACTTTGATCTTGGTCTTTTAACCTCCAGAACCCCGAGAAAATAAATTTGTTGTTTAAAATACCCAGTCTGTGATATTTCCTTGTTAGCCCTAGTACATTAATATAAATGCTTTCTGTGGCACAAGCACTTAGGATCATTACCTTATTTATTATACACTACCAACATTTATTTACCCTTAATGAGGAGGAAGTTACCTGCACCATAGCTTATTACATGCATTATGATGCCTCCATCAAAAGTAAAGACTGCGTCATTGAAGTTATTCAACCAGGACCTCTTCATTCACTCCTAAATCCCACTAGTAATCCTGTGATCCAAATCAAGATCTGCTTTGTCCTCCCATAGTATTTGCAGCCTTAGCTTCTTTTCTTAATTTAATTGTTAATTTTAAAATGTATTTTAGTTTTGGCAACCTCAGCTCCTGATCAGATTATTGGGAATTCTTCCCACACATGCCCACATCTGTAAATGAGAAATCTTACAGCCTGGTTCAGAATGAAGTCAGGAATTGGTGTTTTTTGCCAGTATCCCAGGGGATATTGATATGACTTGCTCACCATTGGAGAGACAGTATGAATCGCTCTGCCTAACAGTTTCTGATACTTGGAGAACAAGCAAACATATTCTTGTTGAACTAGATCCTTCCAGGGAAAGTAGACTGAAGTGAAGTTTAAAATGGAAAGACCTGAAAAAGCCTTGAGTTCAAATTCAGACACTGTATTTTGAAACTTGGGGACTTATTGCAAATATTAGGAAGCAAAACATGATTCACAAAGGACAAAATACAATGATTAACCTGACCCTTTAAGCTGAGTAGAAATATGACAGTTTTGAGTCTTAACTTCACTCTGAACATAGGCAAGATGCTAAAATTCTAAGATTTAGTTTCCTTAACTTTAATGATAAAAATTCTGTTTTCTCTCCCTCAAGGAATTTTGCAAATATTAAATGTCCTAATGTATTTGTAAATAATTTATGAAATACAGTAAGCAATATAAACCATTGTTAGATTCATCAAACAACAGAAACTGTTATTACACTTTTGTTGGAAGCCATTTTTGCTTACGTTAAGCATATTTCTTTACAGGTCAAATAAATAACTATACAAAAAATTTTGGTCAGTTGTGTGAAAATTAAACTGGGCAATATTGATAAATAAAAATATTGTGCCATGCCATGTGACCTATGTCAGAGGTATTTCCATTTTCTATATTGACCAATGATATCTTAACACAAAAACATTAAAAATTAATCAACAGATTTTTGGAGCGATTACCACAGTGTTCTTAAATATTAAGGCAGAGTTTTTCAACTTTAACACTGGAAGCTGGTCTAAGGTAATGTAAATGTTTTGTTAATCTGAAAGATATAAGTTTTCAAGTTATGTATGACCCATTGCATTGTACACAGCTATTTTAGAAATTCACAACTATGTTAAGTTTAGACAAAATGTAAGTAATCAAAAACATTTTATGGCAGGCAAATGAATCATTTTAAAATATAGTTTAAAATAGGGCACATTCTCAAACTTTTATGATCAATGAATAGTTGCCTATTTTTAAAAACAAAAGCTTTCAATCCTTTAATCATGTTTCCAATGCTCAGGGGAAACAGTACAATTTTACTCTTTTGCTCCTTTCTCTAAGTTGTCATTTTACACTTCAACCAATGACTTTAATACATTTATCTGTTAGGTTTGCTTCCCTTTCTTTTTTGCTCCATAATACAAGCATATCTATTTCAAAGTGAGTTAGGAGAGAACATGGATTAGGATGCTAATATTTCCATTATAAGGAATAACCCAGACACTTGAGGGACAGGGTAAAGATTCATCATAAAGTGTGAAAGAAAAAATATTAGGTTCCCTCCCCCCACTTAGAAGTAAAGACAAAAATATACTACTTATTAAGTGAGGTAGGGATATCAAGATAGTTGGTGGTAGGCATGACTACAGGGCATGTACTATAGACCAGATCATCAACCATGTAATAAGTGGGTACATTGGCCATGTAGACTTGTGAGCTTCAATTCACCCAGTTCCTTTTTTTTTTTTTTCCTTCTGAGTGTCTTTCTAATCTTTTTTTTTTTTTTTTTTACATTATTTTACCTTACTCTGGAGACCCATAGAATGGAGGGTATTTGAAGATTGAGAATAGGAACATGTAATTTTGTTGAAAGTTGTGGTGAAAAGAACAATTCCATCTTTTTAAGCATTGGAAAGGTCACAGCAGTATGAAACTTGCCTATTGCCTTATATAAGCAGTGAAATCAAATTAAGACTGTAAACTTTTCTTCAAAGTTAAGATTCTCAAGGGCCCAATCCTTGTCTCTTTTTGGTACCTTCAAAACTGAATGTGTCTGTATGAATAAAGAGTTCAGGATGTAAAATTTAATAAAATATAGAAAGTTAGATGACTAAAATGCACGGTATCTAGAAGATCTTCAAAATGACAGAGCAAGCCCCCTTTTGATGACATGAAAAATATCACCTAGACTGAAACTGAATTAGGGAAGAAAGATTTGTTCAGACTATATGTTTGGTCAGGTTCACGAAATGTTACTTAATTTCAAGAAAAGAGGGTTGAATTTAGATTCAGAAGACAGGTTTTATTTCTGACTGTTACCAATGTGTTGAGTTACCTGAGCAATTATGTGCTCTTTTTATCTTAATATATTGTCTTCATTATGAAGTAAATAATATTTCTAAATAGTTAACATTTTTGAAAGCCCTTTTCTTAACCAGTAAAATTTTGGTGAAAATAAAGGGAACAAAAATATTTTCCAAGGAGAGCACATTTCATGACTGATCTATTACATGGCGCTTTGCTCTTTTGTCATTTTGTCCTACATGGCAGACTTTTAGAAATGCTATACTGTATCATAGGTGAACTTTGAGGATATTATGCTAAGTGAAATAAGCCAGGAAAAGAAGGAAAAATACCTCATTATTCCACTTATATTAAGTACTTAGAGTGATTAAATCATAGAGACAAAGAGCAGAATGGTGGATGCCAGGAGCTTGGGAATGGGAGTGGGGAGTTATTGCATAATAGAGACATGTTTTCTGATTAGGAAGATGAAATTCTAGAGATGGATGGTGGTGATGGTTGCACAACAATGTGAATGTATTAATGCCACTGAACTACATACATAAAATTTTATGTCTACTTTACCACCACAACAAAAAAAGCTTTAAAAATAAGTACAAGAAATAAAACTACAATACTGAGAGTTGCATATTTGTGTCCATTGGAGTGTGAAAGGAGGGGACATAGAATTGCTTATAGTCATCTCAGTTATTTGCTTTTTCTAGGCCTAGAATAGATCAACTTCAGTTTCATAAGTGCTAGATTAGAGCTGGAGTCATTGAGGACTGTGTTGCAGTTTTATTTCAGATATAATAAACGCAAAGAGTGTGAAAGGGAGGCTGAAGAACATAATGGAAGGCAAGATAAGGGAAAGGAAACCAACCCTGCATAGAGCCACATCACACTAAATTCTTAAGGAAAATCACTTGTCAACCCTTTTGATTTTGTTCCTTAGGACAGTTTTCATTTCACAATAGAACATGAGTTTGACATCAGGCAGTAGTAGCCTTAAAAATCTCTGTCTTGCTTTAATCTAAAATTTACTTTATAGAAATTTATAGGCAGAGAATATTTAGCTGTAATATGTGTACATCTAAAGCCTAATGAAGTTTGTCCTCTTCCAAACAACGCCTACACATTAGCTAAGGGCCCCTTGGGCCAATTCCTTCTCTCTATTTCTCATTTTATTGTCCTAAGATTTTTTCTCATGGATGAATTGTCCTACACACAGAATGGCAGAATGAGTTTTCTCGTATATTTACTATGTCATATGAGAAATAATATTATTTTGCCTTCTATAAAACTATTTCTTGCTCATATCCCCATCTTCTTCCATTAGTAATCCTATCTAATAAAAGGCTAATATGCAAATTGACCGAATGGTGGAATGGCCAGTTGCTATGCTGTGCACTGACCACCAGAGGGAAGACGCTCAATGCAGGAGCTGATCCCTGGTGGTCAGCGCGCTTCCACAGGGGGAGCACTGCTCAGCCAAAAGCCCTGAGCTGGGCTCACGGCTGGTGAGCGCAGCTGAGGTGGCAGGAGCCTCTGACTGACGGCCATCAGTCAGACATCCTCTGAGGGCTCTCAAACTGCGAGAGGGTGCAGGCCGGGCTGAGGGACCCCCCCCTCGAGTGCATGAATTTTTTGCACTGGGCCTCTACTATTATTAATATAATCTGCAAATTCCTGATCCATGGTTTGTGTAAAGTATAATTTTTGGCTGACTTACTTTTCTTCTGCGCTATAATTAGGGAAGTGTTTATTATGGTCAAGTTAATTATGCTTTTATCCAGACTATATCCTAGACTTCCTAAGCCTGTATTTCTAGCAGTGATTTTAATGAGGCCTACCTGATAATACATAAAAAAGTGTGTTTATTGACTAAATTCTCAAATTGTATTACTCTTCATCACCTTCGTTCTATATACATGCATTCACAGATCTTATCCATGTTAAACTTATTAGAAAAATTGCCTGTGTTAATGACCTGAACTTTATAGGTATGTAGGAGTGTCATTGTGGACAGGGCACAGGTTTATATGTAAATAAAACCAAACTGAGTTAAGCCCAGGACCAGTGGCTTTAAACAAGTCATTTCTCTTTCCCTAAGTTTGCTTATCTTTACTGCTTAGGATAATAACAATAGTGTCCACCTAGCAGAGTTATAGTAACTATTAAGTGAAATTATATATATCTCAGAAGAGAACCAATAGAAAGGGACCACAGGAATATCTCCCAGACAGAAATTGTGCAATAAAATGGGAGGAAGCACCAATCTTCTAATGAGCTCTGTTGTCAAAAGTCCTACTATATTAATTCCTATCCATTGGCCAATATATATACATATATATCACTTAGCAAAGTATTTGGTTCTTGGTAGTTATTAAATACTAGAGGCCCGATGCATGAAGATTCATGCAAGAATGGGCCTTCCTTCCCCTGGCTGCCAGCACTGCCTTCATTCCGGCCCAGAGCCACCTTTCCGCCTCCCCATGCTGCCCAGAGGCCCGGAGCAGCTGGGGAGGTGCAGAATGCCTGTGTCGCCATGGTGACAAGGCAAGCATCCCGCCCTGCCCCTGGCTGCTCAGCACCTGTGTATGCAAATTAACCCATCATCTTTGTTGGGTTAATTTGCATAGTCACTCCTGATTGGCTGGTGGGTGTCACAACGGTATGGTCAGTTTGCATCTTTCTCTTTTATTAGTGTAGATTATTAATCCAGTTTTGGTTAATGCTGTGGAAGTTGACCTTTGCATCTTCCATTCTTTCAATAGAAGCTGAGCTCCCAAATTTGGCCATCCCTAGGCAACTATGCATTCATAGTTCTTGAGCCTTTATGTAACAATAGACAAGTTTTTCCAACTTGGCTTGGTCTAAATGTAGAAAACTTAAACTGCATTAAATGTTTCTACTTTTCAAAATGGGTGGGTCTTCAAGTTAATTTAGAATAAAAAGATGTATGTATGTATTCCTGGTATTTTGTTTGTGTATTTGATTTCTTTACACACACAGTCATGTGTGTTTATGTACTTGAGCATAATTTATGTGACTCTGTATCTTTAAGTTTTTTATTCCCTGTTCTCACAGATATATATACTTATCCCAGCTTCATAAAAACAAAAGAATTCCATCTTAAAACACTTCTCTAGATGATAGAATTTGTGACAGAATTTGTGCCTTCTTTTTGAGGCATTATTGTTTTTACAAGTTTTCTTTATATTCAAAAACTGCTTAGACAATAAATGTAATCAGTTTTTTTTTCTTGACCAGAATTTGGATTTCTTAGTTTTGGAAAGTATTTTGCATTAATGCAATTGAATATTTTTTTCATCCTTCCCCTACTCTTCTTCTTATTTCTCCTCTTTTCTCCTTCTACTTGTGATAGAATAACCTTCTTCATATCAGCATCTATTTCTGTCACTAAGGCATTCTTCTTTGTCTTTGCTCTTTTGGTTTCTCTTGACTAGAAGTCAGATATTGTCTCCTGAGCATGATACAAAAACTGCATAACCACTACCATTAGATGAGTGAAGAAAAGCAGAAGCTAGTTATTTAAATCAAGTTATTTAGGTTGTCATAGGAAGCCAAAAAATGAAAAGCTTAGCAGAACACAGACTGAAATACTGAACAGCATGGGTATTAATGAGCCAGCTATAAAACTCAAAAATGGACTGTTAGTATTAGCCACACAAAATTAACCTCAGATACACATTTTTACACATGAAAATAGCAGAAGAGAAACAAGAGAAAGGGACCATAGGAAATTGTGCAATAGAATGGGAGGAAGCACCAATCTTTAAATAATCTCTGCTGTCAAAGTCCTACTACATTAATTCCTATACATTGGCCAATTTCAATTTAGAATCATTTCTAACGGAGTAAATGAGGATGTAGAAATAGAAGAGGGTTTGATGATCTTTGCTTTCAGTTGCTGAGAATGGCTATGAAAGCAGACAGTATTGGGTAATGGAAAGGGCAGAACTTCTTAATCCAAAATATATAATAATAGAGATATGCATAGGATTATGTGTAAACACACCTTCAACTATGAATAGAACTTTTCCACTTGGGAAAGGAAATCAAAGACACTGGAAGACTGTGTAACAAACACAGAGGTGTGCTTGAGAACCCTGTATTTCCAAAATAAAGCAGTTTTAAAAAAACATATGGAACACTGACTCCCTCTTTAGGGACTGGGTAAAGTAAGATGATGATGAAAGAAAAGTAGGAAATAGATGAAGACTTTTTATGCTGTGCTAGGAATGTGAATGTCTAACCACTGGAGAAAAAAATGAGAGGATTTTAGCTAGGGGATCCACATTTTTAGATACGAATCTCATGAAATTTAACCTAGGAGCAGAGTGAAAAAGAAACAAAAAAATAGAATATAGAGCAAAACACTAAAAAATGGGGAAAGGGGCAGGGAAAGAGTGATTGAGAGCAAGGTGGCAGATTAGAATCCGCTAGATATGATGTCTGCCTTGAATGGGTTTGAAAAGGAAGAGTGTTGACTCTTGGACAACCCCATGGGTTCAGTGATCTAGTCAAGATATTATGATCTCATGAGCATAATGCTATTCACAACTTTCAACAATTTCCATATTGCTTGTTGAAAAGAAAGTGTGTGTATGAAACATGTATTGATGTTATCTTGACTGTTGGAGATGAGTAGCTATATAATTTCAATCAGAACAAATGTTAAAAAAAATTGTACCAAAAATATGACAAACAGCTCTCTTCCATCAAGATGAGCAAGTTGTAGAATTCTGATATGTATCCCATTGATTGAGTGATAAAAATCTTTAGAGGAAAATGAATGATGACCTCCAGTTAGAACTGTAATAGCATCCATGTCCATCTGGTTTCTGGACATCATCCACTTAGTCACTCAACACATATGCATGGAGTGATTCTTATTACAAAAGCTAGTTGCTATAAAAATACACAAATAAGTTGGGCACTGTTTAATATATAAATTACATAAAATAAAGATTTTAGCATTTCAATTTTCTTAAGATATGAAATATTCCAGCCCTAACCGGTTTGGCTCAGTGGATAGAGCATAGGCCTGTGGACTGAAGGGTCCCAGGTTCAATTCTGATCAAGGGCATGCACCTTGGTTGCGGGCACATCTGCAGTAGGGGGTGTGCAGGAGGCAGCTGATCGATGTTTCTCTTTCATCGATGTTTCTAATTCCCTATCCCTCTCCCTTCCTCACTCTGTAAAAAAATCAATAAAATATATTTAAAAAAAGATATGAGATATTCCATAAGCCAATCTATCAATTAATTTTCTAAACACTAACATCTAAGCTGTAGATTTTCCTTCAGAAACAAGTGGGAGTCAGAAATTCTTTAATTAACATGTAAAACCATCCTCACAAATATTCAGATAAAATGGAAAAGGGACAATATGATTTGATTTAAGATAGATGGAGAGTCTGCTGACATAAAGCTATATAGTTGTATATGAAGGCTTGGATTGATTATTGTAAGATGGACTGGTGAGGAGAGCAAAAGAGAGCGTCAGTAAGATAAAACTTGCTGGATATCCATGAATTCATTAGAATTTCAAGAGACATGGGTTTAAGGACAGGGAACCAAGTCATGGGGCCAGATAGAGTGTGCTGCATTCCGTAAATTAACTTGTTGAACAGTCACCACCTCCCTGAGTTAGACCTTTATCAAGTGTGGCATAGAGAAGTTGAACATTAAAAGAGCAGAAAATGGAGAAAGATGGTGATTTCTTAGCACTGAATGAAACTTCTATTCAACAGCACTTCTCTTCATGGACAGCAAACAAAGCAACACACAACCTTTCATCTTTAATAACAGTACATCTGTCTGGATTGCTTTCTACCAGGGTCTTGGCATTTAGATTCATGCTTATGTATTTATCAAATAAACACTGTAACTGTGGGTTAAACCACATATTCTCCAGTCCTGCACTATTAAGAAAATTATAGGTTTGTCAGTAGGTTTTAAAAGGATTCTTTTTTCTATGTGTGCTTATGCACTGAGGATATATCCTTAACAAATCTAAAAAACTATTACAGATTTCAAGATTCTTATCATTTTTTTGTCTCTCTACAGGCATTAGTACAGCTTCCTACACATAAAAGCAACATGGTAAATGTGCATCGCATTAAATTACATATTCATTAGTAGAAAATAAGAACATAAACAATAACAGTTGTAAGTGATAAATGCTGAAATTAATATAGACGTATGTCCATTCCATATGTATAGATGCATAAAGGTGAATATGGACTATTGGGCCCCTAAGGACTCCCTATAATGTTAAACAGAGGCTAGAGAAATATGTTTAGGCATCTGGAAAGAGAACAGAAGTAGGGAAGGAAAAGGGGGTCATGACCTCATAGAAACCACTGAAAATCGAGGCCACTCAGATACATTTGTAGTGACAATGCTTCTTAGATTTTCTATTACAGTAAAATACCCTGTGCCTTTGATTCACCAGCCTTTTCAATACCATGAAATTAGATTTTGGTTTTAGATAATATGGACACAAAGAGGTATTCAGAGGACCATTTCTTCTGAGGTCCAATAATGAATATCTAACAGAAAGGAGTATGCTAATTGCCAGTGGTCACTTTCTTCAAGGCCCATCGTCCTTCCAGCTACTCAGGCATTTGCTGTGGCCTGTCTCCAACTCATATATTTATCACAGGATTTCCTGGTTGTAAATCCATCTGAGTATATGACATAAGAGGCTCATTCTGTTGAGAACTTGATATACTGCACAGAACAGCAATCAAGTTGTGATACCAAAATCATATAATCATCTCTTAGTCTCATTTAAATAATAGTCACTTTATTTATTATTCCTCGCTAATTGCCCATTTAGGAAAAAATAATCAATTATCATTATCTTCTTTTGTAGATTTGGAAATCCACTTGTCACTGAAAACAGGATTTAACCTTATAGAAAAACAATGCCTCTAAATTATAGGCAATCTAACAAACAGTTACAAAACACTTCACACTTAAGCCATCCTGACACATATAGGTTTCCAAGTATAAATATTTTAGTCATGATCATGCAGCTTAAGACAATAGATCATTTCTTAAATGAAAATTTTAAAAAGTCTTCAGTATAGTTTTGTAAGTCACATTCCACTAAACTTCTGAGAATTTACATCTGAAAACTGAGCAGTTTGAGTAAAGTAAATTAATATTTAGTATAATCAGCTTATAAAAACTAATAACTTGATACTCATTTTCATTCTTTTCTTCATCAACCAAAAAGTTACAAAGTAAATTCTATGGGCCCTGGCTAAATTATTTTATCTGCTTTAGTAATAAATGTCTATTAAATAACTTTATGGATGCTAAACTCTATGTTATATAGTGTTAATATTAAATGTTAAAAATACTACTAATAGCCCTAACTGATGTTACTCAGTGGTTAGAGTTGTGGGTTTCATTCCCAGTCCAGGGAACGTACCTGGGTTGAAGGTTGGATTCCCAACACAGTCCAGGGCGTGTGTGGGAGGCAACCAATCAATGTGTCTCTCTCACATTGAAGTTTCTCTCTCTCTCTCCCTCTCTCACACTCTTTCTAAAAATCAGTAAAAAAAATATATCCTCAGGTGAGGATTAACAAAAAAAAGTAAAAAGTACTACTTCTACCAATAACTATGATTATGGTTATGATTTATTAAACACTAAGTGCAAGTGTTCATGCTCTACCAAACACTATGTTGACATGTTCATATAAATTATGCCATTCATTATCTCCTGTTTATCTAGAAAGAAACAGAAACTTAGGAACATTAAGCAATATATTGGTAAATGAGTTAGGGTTTGAACCCAGGCCTACCTAACTCCTTAGCCAGTGCCTTTACTCTACCAGCCTGCCTCTACAAAAGACTTGATTATTCCTTTTTAACAAGAGAAACTGAGTCTTGTGCTAGTCCTTACATTCCTTTTCTGAACTAAAAATCACCCACAGCCAAGCACAAATCTGATGCCAGGACCAACCAGCCGGCTTCTCTGACTCTAGTTACAGAGAATCTGTAGCTCTTGTCTACCTGTCTCCCAAACTGCTACACTCTTCCAGGGCCGGTGGGTGTGCAAGAGGGAATACGTGTCTCTACATCCCTCTGCAGAAGGGCTCATCCTTCAGGCAAGGATGCTTAGAGAAACAATATTTCCCATTGAATAAAGAGGACAATCCCTTTTCCCAAAGCAAATATGACTGAAACAGAAGATGAGGTTAAATTTTTCCCTTTTTTGTTCCATTTTTATGCCTTAAATATTTCCCTTAATCTGTCACACATGTAGTTCAAGTAGAGATTGAAAAAAGAAAGGTGAAATGAAGAGGCAAAAGAAAAAGTTAACATAAAAAAAGAGCTCATAAGAACTTCCCCAGAGAGACCCAAGACCCTTGGAGACCTTCTGGCTATTTGTGACAAAGGAGAAAGGTCTGGGCATAAAAAAACCATTTGAGGCCAAAGCATTATAGTTAGGAATAAACACTAGGCCAAGTGAAAATACTAAGTATTTTATTTTCTGTATTATTTGGCTTATTAAAATGAAGTGTAAATTTGCTTCTACTTATTAAAATACTAAATAAAATCAATACAGTCTATATTAAATAATGAATTATAATAATCATGTGTGCTAGGCACTTCATATGATGCATTTCACTTAATCCAAAAGCAGCCTGAAGACATAGGCTCTATTGCAATGTTTGCTTGCTGGTATATTTGGAGAAACTGAGCCTTAGAAGAAGTTAAGTAATGTGCTCAAAGACATACAGGTAGTAATGACAAACCAGTTTGAGTCCACAGACTCAATACTATCCTTGCATTTAGTAATTGTAACAAGTAATGTTACTGTAATTTCGTTCATTCCTACTGAGCCTCTGATATAATTCAAGACTGTCATAGCAATATGCTGGCTGGGTTTTTAATAAGGAAAATAACATAACTCTTAGGAATACAATGCTACATCAATATCAAATTCATGAACCATTATCTGTTAGGGGCCTCTGTGCCTAATATCATACAGCCACAATATAGTCTCACAGAAAGCATGGATTAATTTAATTCTAGAGTCAATTCCATGTTGAAATACCAAATAGTCAAGTTTTCTGAGCATGAGAACTACTTCCTGCTGGCCAAGCATCCAGGAAGGAAAACTGATGGGAGTGATATAAGTATAACCAAATGTTTCAGCAATGAAAAGAAATGTTTTCTCCATATTACATAAACAACTGATTAACAACAAAGGGCATGTATGTTGCAACATGGATGTACCTTAAGGATGTTATGCTATGTAAAGCAATCACTGAAGGGCAAAAACAGCATGATTCCACTTACAAGGGGTACCTAGTGTAGTCAAACTCATAGAAGCAGACAGTAGACTGGTGGCTGCCAGGGGCTGGAGGTAGGGAAAATGGGAGTTGCTATATGGGTAGCTGGTATCAGTCATGCAAACCAAATACGTTCTAGAGATCTGCTGTGAAGCACTGCGCCTATAGCTAGTGATATTGTACTGTGAATGCAAACACTTAACAAGGTAGATCTCACATTAAGTGTTTTTACCACAATAAAAAATTGCTTTTATGAAGTGAGCATAACTTTGATATGACAAATAAATCTGCAAGAAAGAAACTTATACACCAATCAATATCACTTAAATAATATGTATATAATTTGGTTTATGTCTGGTTGAGCAATTGTTAAGCTGACATAAACCAAATTACATATTTCACTATACCCAGTAGTAACATTCAGTTCAATTTGGAATGAAAGAAGGACAAAACAATTACACATCCCTCCATACTATTAATGGCTGTGTCTTTGAGGACCTCATACAACTGACAGCTGCCCAGTAAACTACATTTCTTCGGGGTTTTTTTGTTTGTTTGTTTTAATCAGAATGCTGTCATGTGAGACTTAAGGAAAATTATAAAATCTTTAGATTCCTTTTTTTTTTTTTCAAAAACAAATAAAATACTTACATTATTAACAGAAGAGCATACTTGTTTCGGTCCGTAAAGTCTTTGGGAAAGGACAACTGTAAAGGAAGTTCTTTTAAAGAAAGAGCAAAATATTAAAGATGTAGAGTCATTTATATATAAAACTATAAGATGCAGAGAAAGTTGTTTTTAAATAGCGTAGCATGCACAGAACTTTACCATAGTCATCGATAGGAACCATTTTAACTTCTGACTTCACTATCTTCTTCAGGATAGCTTCCTTTAGCATGGAATTGCTTTCCAATATAAAATATTCTACAAGTCAAAAAGGGAGTGCAAATTACTAACTGCTGTGTGTTGATCAAGAATCAGTGCAACACAACAAATAATTATCCAGCTGTTACACTTGGCAGCACTGAGCTAAGGAGTGATGAAATGTTCATAATTTCTCTCCTGGATAACTACACCAGTTTTCTCACTGAATTCCGGTGACATTTTATCCAGTTGCCCCTATACTTAGAATTAGCATTTGCATTTTCAAAATGCAAATCTGATCATATTCCTACTCTCCTTATTATGTTTAAAAGAATACAAAAATTATCAAGCACCCAATGAGATGAAATTAAGAAAGCCAGGATTCCAATTCAAAATTCCTAAGCATGCAAAATATCAGAAAAATACCACACATGATGAGTTCCAAATTTAATCAGTAGAAATAACCTAAGAATGACACAAATGATATGATGGATAAATAATTATATTTAAACAGATATTATAATTATATTTTATGTGTTTAATAAGATAGAAAAAATATGAAGTCTTTAAGGAAAAATATGAAAGAAATTTAAGGAGAAGGATACAAGTTAAAATTTTTAAAAATGTAAAAAAATCTGAGACACATAAAAACTATGAGATCTAATGAAACAAAACTGGGTGAGATTAATAGCATATTAGATACTGCAGAAAATTAATGAATCTGACAATGTAGCAAGAGAGTATCTATAGATATAAAAGGCTAATATGCTAAGTATCCAACTGTCCAGGTAATGATGTCATGTAGCAACGCCTAGCTTCCTCTCCCTAGTGACTAGCCCCCTTGGAGTTTCTTCAGCCCAGGAACATGGCTTGCTTTATAGCCAGGTGGAAACATTTACACTTTAATCAAATGGCTGTGAAGCATTTTCCCTAGCCTCATCTCATTTGATCCTCACAGAAGTCCTGGAGTAGGTAGATAGGAGACTCAGTGGAATCCTATTTTCTTTTCATTAGCCGGAAAACGGAGATTTAGAAAGTTTAGAAACTTGACCTGACTGAAAAGAAGTAAGAAATGGTGGGCCTTGAAAATGACTTCAGGTGTTCTCACTGCCCAGAATATAATCAAACACTGCTGCAGTTAAATATTTTACCCTTTGTTCTCCCTATGTGATCTACAATAATAATCTGCTTCATGTTGATATTTACTGCTTTGTTGCTGACAATTACCTGAAGGAGAACTTGGGGTGCTTCACTGGGCTGGAAAAAGTTTAGCTAAATCAGAAAGCAGGTCTAATTAAGCAAGTTTATTCTATATCTATAAAAAAACTAAGTTGGCTTGTGCATGGGTGACACATACAAAGCCCTCACTGGCACTAATTGCACCAGTGTGTTTCCATCTGTCATTGTCGATCGTGAATGTGGTTGACACTTTTATTATAGAGAAAGGGCCAATAACGATATTAAAATATTTCTTCTAATTAATTTCCTTTCAATGTGCATGAATTTGTGCACCAGGCCACTAGTATGAAAAAAAGAGAGAGGAACAATCATCAAACACGAAGGAGTATGAGTAACTAGCTAGATTTCTCATTGATATATTAAATCTATAAATTTATTGGGGATATTTTATCTATTAAAAATGGGCCTTCTAGACCATAAATATGTATGTGTATGTATATATACCCACTTGAGTCTTTAATTTCTTTCAAAAATGTTTGTTTTTATTTTAGGGAACTTACACTTTTTTTGTTATATTTATTATTGAATATTATATGATTTCTGATGTTATTTTAAATAATATTTTGAATTACTTTTTAATTTTGCATTGCATCATAGTTTATAAAATACCTGGTTTTGTATATTGATTTACACCTGTAACCTTGATACATAGACTCATAATTTCTAATAGTTGTGTGATTGGGTGTAGATTTTACATTTTTGTTTATTTTCTGTTTTATTTACAAGTAAGTTTTGTGCAAATAAAGACAGTTTTTCTACCTATTTATATATTGTTTTCTTTATTTCACTGGCTAAGTCCTCTAATACAATGTTGCATAAAGGGGGTGAGAGCAGGTATTCCTTCCTTTTTCCCAATCTTACGGGAAAAGCATTCCATATTTCAACATTAAGTATGTCAGTTGTACTGTTTTTGTGGATACCATTACCAAGTTAAGAAGTTTATTTTTTTTTTGAGTTATTAATGTTTATTATTATTAATATTATTTTTTTCAAATTAATCAATTGCTTTCTTCTAAATTCTTTGCTTTTCCAATATATCATAGTGGATTATATTAATTGATTATTGAATGTTGACACTACCATGGATTCCCCACATAATCATAATATGTTATCTTTTTATAAATGGCTTGATTTTATTTGCTAGTATTTAGTTAAGAAGTTTTGTATCTATATTCATGAATAAAATTGATTTTTTATATTTGTAATATCTTTGTTGGATTTGGGATCTGGTTGATGCTGGCATTTTATTTTCTAAGAGTTTATGTAGGCTTAGTATCAATATATTAAATATTTCATAGCATGTATCAGCAAAACTAACTAAAATGGGAGTTTTCTTTGTGGGAAGAATGTTAGCTGTGAATTAAAATTTTTAATAGATAACAGGTTATTAAACATGTTATTTCTTCTTGTTTGGTTGTTTAACAACTTATGTCTTTAAAGAAATCTACTTGTTTCATATAAGATGTCAAATTTACTTCCATAAAATTACATGTAATATTCCATTACTATCATTCTAATGTCTTTAGAATCTGTTAACTATTCCATTAATAAAAATGATAATGATAGTGTACTTTTTATATGAATCTATCTAGAATTTTATTGACCTTTTAAAAGAAAAATATTTTGGTTTTTACATATATTTCTCTACTGTTTGTCTATTTTCTATATAATTTATTTCCATTCTTATCTGTATTATTTCCTTCCCACACCTTACTTTGTGTTAATTTGCTCTCTCTTTTTTTTTTCTAATTTCTTAAGGTGGAGGCTCAGATGATTGATTTCCAAGTTTTTGTTTCTTATAAACTAACAGTTTAGAGGCATGTATTTCTTTCTAATCACAATGTTAGGTATCCCCAAATTTGGATTATCTGTGTTTTTATTTTCATTTTGCTCAAAATATTTTAAAATTATTTTTGTCAGTTCTGCTTTAATCATGCTGTTTTTGTCCTCTGCGACTAGTGTATTCCCCTTAGTATAACAACCTTAGGGAACACACATTATTGCCTATAAGCCCTATCCATGCTCTCTATCAATTATTTAGAAATGCATTGTCAGCTTCTTGATTCTTTATTTTGGATTCACTTTTATTGTTCTAGTTTGAGGTTTTTTGTTGTGTGTGTGTGTGTGTGTGTGTGTGTGTGTGTGTGTGTTTTTCCATCTGCATTTTAAACATTTTGTTCTACTGTCTTTAGGTTTACTTTCTTCTAAAGAAAACTCCACAGTCATTCTTGGCTTTGCTATTATGTATGTAATGTGTATATAATGTGTTTTTAATTTTGATGATTTAAATTTTTTTTTGGTCTTTTTTTTTCCTTCATCACTGTTTTTCTATTGGGATTTATCCTGCTTAAGGTTTATTGAGCATTTTATACTTTTCATTAAATTTGGATTTGGCCACAGTTTCATTAGGTATTTTTTTTATGCTTCCCCTTTCTGACTCCAATTTAAAATATAAATTAACTTAGGCTATGTTCATTTCTTTTCTTTTTTTTTAAATAAATCTTTATTGTTCAGATTATTACAATAGTTTCTCTTTTTTCCCCCCATAGCTTCCCTCCACCCGGTTCCCACCCCATATGTTCATTTCTTTCATTTGTTAATTTTTTTTTCCCCTCTGTGACTGAAAGGTTCTTCTGATAATGTCTCAAATTCATTGATCTTTTCTTCTGCAGGGTTTAATTTGATTTTAGTACTTTGCAGTGAAGTGTTTTTCAGATACGTTAACTTTAGAATGTTCCTTTAAATCATATATTCTATTGAAAGGATTTTTTAGAGGTGAAATAAGCAGGTTTAGGAAATTTTAGGAATTAAGGGGTCCATGGAAAAAGCACAGGGCTACAGAGTAGCAAAGGGTACGTTTCCATAAGATAAGGGAGCTGAGAGGGCAGAAAGGTGTACATTTACAGAATAAAGGGAAGGAAGCCCCTCATTCAGAGAGGGAGGAAGAAAGCCCAGAGGGAATAGGAGAACAATAAGGGAGAAGAAGGAGGGAACCTCACCTACTTCACATGAGGTTTGCACTCTAGAGTTGCTATAGTAACCAATCTAAGGGGGAGAGTGACCAATCAGAGGGGATATCAAGGCACAAAGAACTGCAGCCTTTATAAACTATGGAAAAAAGGGACTCAGTGGGACTCTTTCCCCCTCCCCAAGTGGAAGTCTGTGCTTGTTTCTCAATAAATGTCCACCTTTTGCTATACCACCTTTCGTCCATGGTTTCATTCTTTGACTCCACCTGACAAGCGCCCAGGAATCATCCTGCCCAGAGGAACACTACGTATACCAGTCCAATTTTCTCATATCACTATTTTTCTCATTATGTTAACTCTTTCTTGATATTTTAAAACATACTTATAATAGCAGATTGACTGTATTTGTCAGTGGTTCCATTATCTCTGACATTCCTGAATCTGTTTCTATTCACTGGCCAGTTTTCCTAGTTGTGAGTCATATTTTCTGGTTTCATCACATAGCCAGGAATGTTTGATTAGATTCTGACCGTTCTGATGTTAACATTGAGTTATGTATTTGGCTCTGTTCTTTGAAAAATCATTGGGCTTTGTCTTTTCTGGCAAATGTTTTAGGCTCTTTGCAGGTCAGGTTTATTATTCCAAATATCTTATTCAGTGTAGGTTTAAGTGACCTTTGCTATGTGGATGGTTTGGTTCTACTGTAAGGTGACCAGACGTCCCGCTTTTGGTGGGACAGTCCCGATTTTTAACAATTTGTCCCACGTCCCGCGGCATTTTCAAAAAAGTCCCGATTTTTGGAAAGAATGCATGACAAACTAGGGAACGGTGGGAGAACGGGAAGGGAATATACGGTTTTCGGTGGCCATATGGCTATTCAGCCAGGATATGAGTTTTATATTATTTTTGTTAATTTTATAATGTTAAACTTTAATAATAACAAATAATTGTTGAGAACTGAGTATCGAGAACTGCTTATCAAAGTTTGCATTGTTGATCAGTTGTTAGAATTTGACCACCATTGTTTGGACTTAATGAACAATGGCATTTTTTGGGATTGGCAACGACGAAAACATTTTGTAACTCTCTCAGACGATACACATCGTACTGCGTGCTAGTAAGCTAGTTAAACAAGTGATGTCATTACAAATCAGCTATTCAGATAATTTAGGTAATTTATTTATTTATTTCATAAGTACATAAATTTTCTTGAATTTAGCAGACAGTACTCATGTTATTTATATTTTATAGTGGCGGCAAAAAGTCTAGCACGACTTATGTTATGGCAAATTCAGAGGAAAAGTAATACAAGTTAGTATTGTTATTATTTAGAAAGAAATATAGGATTAAAATAATTTTTAAAATATAGTTACTTTATAACAATCAAATTAATTTAATTTATAAACTAACAATAAAATATGTTCATGTAATTATGTACCTACTTACTGTGTTTTTAAGCAATATGTATATAATAATTTATAATATAATTTTAAATTATTTTTTTTAGATTTTTAACATAATGAGTAAGAAAAGAAGATGCAAATTCAACGATGATCTAAGAAGTGAATTTCCTTTTATTAAAAAAACCAAAAGCGATTACAATATAGACCAAATTTTTAATCAAGAACCCCCCGCCCCTCCTTGGGCTGAAACCTGTTTGGCTCAGTGTGTAGAGCGTTGGCCTGTGGACTCAAGGGTCCCAGGTTCGATTCCGCTCAAGGGCACGTACCTTGGTTGCGGGCACATCCCCAGTAGGGGGTGTGCAAGAGGCAGCTGATCGATGTTTCTCTCTCATCGATGTTTCTAGCTCTCTATCCCTCTCTCTTCCTCTCTGTAAAAAATCAATAAAATATATTTAAAAAAAAAAAGAAAAGAAAAGAACCCCCCCCCTCCCTCGGTCAATGGTGTCCCGCTTTACCAATGTTAAAATCTGGTCACCTTATTCTACTGCTAAAGCCAGCTTCTTCTGGGATCTCTCCTAATCGTTACAGTAGCCTGCCTGGTTGGAAGTAGAACATACTCCAGCACTGTGTGAGCTCTGAACCTCCAACGTTCAGAGAGTGTCTTCCTCTGCGTGCTTTCAGCATTCTCAGCAGCAGGCTCCAGAGAACCCTCGCAGCCCTGTGCATATAGCGAAGGTCCTTTCTTCCTGGCTTTTCTTCCTCGCTGGGGTGTTTTCACCTTCCAATTACTAAAAGCTTCAACCTTTCTGAACTTCAATTTCTATCTCCATTCTTACTCTCCAATAACATACTGATAACTTCTCATGGTGTTTGTTTGTTGTTTTTTTTACTATCTAATATCAATAGAAAAAATAAACCTAATTACATGTAAACTAATTGCATGAGTATAGGAGCAGTTGAGAAATTTTCACTTCTAAATCAAAGGCCATTATTTATCCATAAAAAATCATTTGTAATCACAGGAAAATAAATTATATTTAGGAAAAATATACAGAAACTTCAAAAGCCATTTTCAAAATATTAAGAGCAGAGAGCATTTTTATGACAAATTCAGAAAATATGCTTAATACACATTTTTTGTAAAACATTGTGAAGAGAAGGAAATGCAGGACTGAGGAGAAAAAAGAAGACAATGAGAACAGAAAACTGTGAAGGAGAAAGAAAGGACATGAAAAAGTAGAAGCATGAAGTGAGAAGATGGAATAGGAAGAAAGGAAAAACAAAGGAGAGACAAAAATGAGTGTAAAAGAAAAGAATCATATATGTAAAATAAAGAAGGAAGATAAACTATTTCAATAGGAAAGAGGACAATAGTAATGTGAAGCAAAAGGACTTTTGAAATATTAAAGTAAAAATGTACACATTTATACCTTGTCTCAAGTCACTGAGCATTTTAATGAAGGACTTCCTTTTTATCATAAAAGATATATCTACACTAATAAAAGAGAAACATGCAAATCAGAGCGAGTATGCAAATTAACCCAACAAAGATGGTGGTTAATTTGCATACGCAGGCACTGAGCAAAGACTGAAGACAGCAGAGCAAAGACTGAAGACAGCATAGAAGGAAGCCAAGCGCTGCAGAAGGGAGTGAAGCTGCGGAGAAGGGAACGAGGCAGCGAAGACAGGATGGAAGCGAGGTGGAGGCTGAGACAGGAGGGAAGTTCGCCTTGGAGGGCTTTGCTCTCTTCTCTGCTTTGCTCCGGCTGCAGGAAGCCCTATTCTTGCAGGAGTCTTCCTGCAATGGGCCTCTAGTTTACATATATATATATATATATATATATATATATATATATATATATATATATATATATATATATATATATATATTAAAGCATTAGGAGAACACTCAAGAAGAAAGAGAAGAGAAAAAAAATCAAAATCACCTGGAAGGCTGCCAGGTAGATGCAAGAATTTTATTTAGCATTTGCAAATATTTTCTTCCTGAGAGATTTTATTCATTTTCAAATAGTTTTGTTCAAGTGGCATAAACATTTGGACTCCTTAATCACTTAGAAATGTAACTTAAACATTCTTAAAGAGTCCTGGCAGGATTGGCTCAGTGGATAGAGCATCGGCCTATGGACTTAAGCATCCAGGTTTGATTTTGATCAGCGCACATGCCCAGGTTGAACATAGCAGTTAGACATTTATATAACTTACAAAAGTGTTTCCGCAATAATTCTGGTACCCCCATGACACCACGCATAGTTATTACAGCATAGGGAATATTCCTTACGCTCTACGTTCTGTGACTCCTTTGTAACTACCAATTTTTTTCTTCCTCCTTTTATCATTTTCACCCAACCCCCCAAGTCCCCTCCCAACATGTTTTTTATCCTAGTGGGAAACTAATGGCAACTTTATTAGAATAATTTTATAAAATTTTAATAAAAGACTATTTACAAATATGTGGACAATGGGCAAAGGATCACAAGAAATAGTGCAATAACCCAGGGCTTGTATGACAGTGGCTAGGTCTACAGATAAGGGGAGAGAGCAGTTATTTGAAGATGTTTATATGAAAGTTCCACAGTGACCTCTAGACACAAGTTGTAGCAACCTGGGAGACTCCACAGGGATAAGGCTGGAGGAATCGCTACACCAGAATCATTTGCTCATACCATATGATCTCACTAATATGTGGAACCTAATAAACAAAAAACTAACAAACAAAATGGAAGCATGGATTCACGGAACAGACTGACCAATGCCCAAGGAGAGGTGCGTGAGAGTGACTGGATAAAGAAAGAGAAGGGATTAGCTAAAGAACATCTATGCATACCTCATGGTAAAGAACAATATTTTGGTGAAGGCCAAGGGATGGGGAGGTGGGGGTGGGTAGAGTGAGCAAAGAGGGGTGAAAGGAGGATACCTGTAATATGTCAACATGAAATAATTCAATAATTTTTTAAATCACTTTCTCCTTTCTTCAATCACCTACATGATTCACTTCACTTTAACTGAGTTCAATTGGCATCCAAATTACAATAGAACCTAAGTCATCCATACACACTATTTCTGAGATAGAGACCAGGGGAGAGCAAAGCAGAATTAAGAGTGGTCTGGAAGGAAAAATGGAAGATATTCAGCACACTAATGCATATTCCATTAAGGTTTATTTATAAGTTTTCTCTCTTGTTATTTATATATGCTTTTCCATGATCATCAATAGCCCTGTTATAATTTTATCTAGAGTTATTTTCTCAGTATAAACTATTAAAAAGAAAAAACTGAATAAATAGATATAAAAGATTTAAGGCTTATAATTTTTATGATTTACTAAAAATATTTGCTATAATTTATATTTCTAACAGGAAGTTAAGAGATTCTTCACTATATCATCATTAGCAATGCAAATTTTAGCGTTATTAATTTGGTAGAAAAAATTACATAGCAGCATTTTACTTTGCATTTCTTTGGTAACTAGTGGGTTTAAAGGTTTTCTATGTTTATTAAAAATTTTCATTTTTTTAATTTCAATTTTCTTTTCATGCCATGTTCTACTTCATGTGGCCCCAAGATGAGTTATTAATGCCTCAGTAGGGTAACAGAGACTAACCAGAAGATTTATTTTCTTACAATTAATGTACATTTCATCTTAACAATTGTCCTTTGAAGGGAAATTTAATCACCAGACCATGTTCACAGCCCCTTTTTATTTTTCTTGACTAATATAAAAGGTCTTACTCTGTTCTCTAAAATTGACATTTGTAATTCCACATTGCATTTTTTATGCCCGCATCTTCTTTAAATCTAGGCATTTCAGTAAAACTCCTACTTAATATATAAGTATGTGAGGTGAGAGACAAAAACACAATTGAACAAGGTGTCATTATGTAGTAGTGATGATAAACCCTATTCTGGAGTCAGACTATCACATTGGATTCCTGGCTCTCTCACCTTCTAGTATGACTCTAGCCAAGTTATTTAACCTCTCTGACTCAATTTCCTCTTCTGTAAAATAGAATAATAAAATTAACTACTACAGGAGATGTTCTGAGGATTAAATAAAATAATAAATAGAAGCCTAATTTGTTAGATTATAGTATCCTACAGTAAATTATTAGAGCATAAGATTATTGATTAAATAAAAATGTTAAACTGGAAGAAGGAAAATAAATATGGAAAAAAGAAAGAAGAATGTGTGGCAGGAAGCAATCTGGCTATTCATTTTTAAGATTAGCTCAACCATGTATTTACCTGAGAACTCTACTATAAGTTCTTAAACATATTGCCCTTGTCTTACCAGCAAGGTACATCCAGTCTCGGTCATATGGCTTGCTAAAGTACATGCTCACCCAATAAATGATGGACAGTTGGATAAATATATTAAAAACTAAATGAATATATATAAAACTAGAAAGCCATGAATATATGGAACAAATAGAATAAAAATATAAAATGATATGTTTTTCATAATTTCCCCAGAATTACAAAAAATGTGTTGCTCTAGAGCTATGGTCGGCAAACTGCAGCTCACGAACCACATGCGGCTCTTTGGCCCCTTGAGTATGGCTCTTCCACAAAATACCATGGCCTGGGCAAGTCTATTTTGAAGAAGTGGCGTTAGAAGAATTTTAAGTTTAAAAAATTTGGCTCTCAAAAGAAATTTCAATCATTTTACTGTTGATATTTGGCTCTGTTGACTAATGAGTTTGCTGGCCACTACTCTAGAGGAATAATTTATATGAGGCCCAGAAAAATGAGCCCAGAGTACCAAGGGGATAGTAGAATGAAATACTATCCTTAAAGGAGCCTCATCAGTCCCTCCTCATTTAATAGAGACATAGTAGACACCCTATTTCAGGCATATCAGATCCAATTCCAGTTGTAACCTGGCTCAACCCACTTGCTTTACTGTTGCTTTTGCATACACAGGTCAAGTTGATGGTGCTACACAGCTTTCCCCATGCTGGGGACTCTTTTGAAGAAGGTTCTAAAGACTATGACACTCAGAATGAGTAATATCATACCTAAGACCAGCACCAACCATGACTATTTGTATTGCTGTGTTTATGTACTTACTTGCTGGATTGTCCGTGCTATGTAGGCTGACCATTGGGACCCCTGGACCTGGATTTTAAAAATATATGTATAAACATTTTAAAGAAATTTAAGTAATAATTACGTAGTGAAACTGAAGCAAGTCCACTAGATTTCATTCCTTTCTATCGATATTTTATTCAGAAAATAAGAACATTGGGTGAAATGAACTATTTGCATAGATTAATTTTAAGATTCCCCCTTATCCAAAATGTCCCATAAGTCCATATTTCTATGGTTTTAAGCCAATATTATGTGCCTAGCTCTCTCTTTCTCTAGTCTCTTATAGATTAGTCACAGATATTCAGAAAGCTGGTTCATGGCGCTTGACCTCGCCATCATCTGCTCAAGCAAGATTAAATTCTATTTACCCACTCAGCCAAGAAAGAAATAATGCATGCATATTAGAATTATTTCATCCACAAGATAAATAAAAATTAGAGCTGATTATATATTTATTTTTAAAATATGTTAACTGGAATCATTAATCATTTCAAATATACTAGTTAATTCAGGTGTAACCATAAAAAACTTCTCTTCTATGATTCAATAGAGATGAATCATAAATTAGGAAATGGGTTTTTCCCTGGTGACATCAAACAAGTACTTTTCTTTTTTGATTACTTTATTTCAGACATCAAGAGTAAAATTAATTTAAATGAGTAAGTGTTGGTTCATTCCTTGTGTTGTCTTAAAACAGGACAGCCTAGGTTACCAGCTGAACCAGTAGCACTCAATTGATAATGCTATAGGAGGACATGTCTCCCATTTCATCTCTGGGAAATACAGTGTCCTATTAAAGGGACAATGATTTATATCAATATAACTTAGCGATATCATGCCTCTATAAAAGACTATACTAATTATATCTATAGATAGAATACATAATTGGGGTAAGTGTAATTTGTCAGAATTGAAGGGGACCAGACCCAGAAAATTAAATTTCTGTATATACTAAATATTTTAACAACTTAGCCATTATTTTAATGACTATTGTTTTTCTAAATACAGCTAAGTTAGTTTATTATTGTGGCATGACTTTTTAAAATCATTCATGTTTAAATAGTCCTTTCTGATTGTGTGTATTTACTCTCTAATCTTATTTCTAAATTAAGTTTATGAATATAATTTGCATCACAGTAAATCCATAATTTATAACTTAAAAAACATATATTAAGAATAAGTCATATAGCTAGAGAATAATAGTTATTAATGATAGTAATAGATGCTGACCACATAAAATCAATAAAATAAACTTTATCAGAAATCATCTTTTACCTTTACAGAGTAATAAGAAATGTTGATTCATGGGACTAAAACTGGCACCAAAATATGTACATTGTTCTTTCATAAAATTACATGAAATGCATTGACGATTCAATAATCCTTCAGTAGATGCACTGGGGGGAAAAAAACATGTTAGAAGTGCTACCATTCCAGGTACTTGATTGTGTGGCATCTGTATTTTAATGTTAACATTAGTAGAGGAGCTCCAGCATTACTTACATTGAGGTTCCTTATAAATTATGGCTTGCCATAAAAATGGAAAGTCAATTTCCATTCCTAATGTTAAGACATGGGCATTTTTCTTCTCTATAATAAAATTAAAACTATGTACACCTGTATGTATATATGTATGCTTATAAATAAAAAAAACTGACTTCCACAGAACTCAATAAAACTTACTCTTGACTGCATTTCTCTACAGGTATTTCTTTGAAAAGTCTTAAAAGTAATTGCCCATAAAGACTAACATAAAGTCATTATCAATAAACATTAATTGAAAGAACTAATAAATGTCTTCACAAATCACACACAAAAAATCAAGCTCATTATTTACTCAATTCGACACTCTCAACACTGGAATTTGATATTAGTGTGAAACTTTTTTTCCCACTAAGTATTTGCACTGAATTTTTTGGTAAAGAAAGTTATTTTTATGTCATAATGTATATATATATATATGTAGTTAAAAATCATACATATTTTGCAACATCTGGGGTGGGGGTAAGTAAAAAGAAAGTCAATCATCTTTTTATTTTACCAATAGAGGTGCTTAAGGTCAGAGGGGTTGAGATATATCTCCAAGGTTAAATTTCATATCTAGAATCATTTATTTTTTAAATAGAGATGAATCATAAATTATCTATGCTAATAGGTAAAACACTGTTGATAATACATTTAATGAAATTTGATTTGACAAAATATTCAATTTTATTTTGAAACGAAACATGATTTGGGCTATGCAGTTGGAAATGAATCATGGTCATGCTGCTTTTGATGTGCAATATGCTGCAGGCATGGGGCTGGGGGCAAGAACAGGGTGTTGATGTGGGCATCAGAAGCACAGAAGCAATCAAGTACAGTTCACAGAGTCACATATCATAGCTGAAGCATCCTGAGCTCATCATAACGATCCTTTACTAGTAAAGGTGATTAATATACACTAGGCACTTAAACACAGTAGCCAGTTTCACCTTTATGATATATATATCATGACATTTGCCATTTTAACCATTTTTAAGTGTATATTTCAATGTCATTAATTACATTCACAATGTTGTGCAACCATCACCACAGAGAGATTAAGAATGTGTACTATTCATACTCAGGTATTTAGTGACATAACTAGAATTTAAAACCTTTACTCTCGACTCCATATAACTTGTTGGTATTTTCTCATAATTTAGACTCTGAGATTATTGAAATAAGAAATGCAAATTTTAAGATCAAATTGTAACACTGAATATGGTAGCAGTGCTGACTCTGCAGAGGTGTCTAATCCCATAAATTGTCAGCCAATGGTTATTTTTATGGCCTGGACAAGACATTGATTGAGTAGTCTGGATTAAACACTAACATTATCTTACAGTCAAGCCAACTGGCATTTGATGAGCTGTTTAAGGGGAAATTTATTGGTACTACATTTTCTTTATAGCACAGCCTGCTATGCTAGCACCAGTCACAGAGAGATTAACTCTTCCGCCTCAGTCACTAAAGAGATAAGTCAAGCACACAAATCTAAGAAGTCATTGTGATTCAAATCACATTTTAGGCTAATAATGGGAAGAGGAATTGAGGGAATTCCATTGGTTCAACCTGGCCAAGTCTAATCTTCTGAAACTAATTTTTCCTTTAAAACTTTTATAAAATGGGAGAAATAAAATATTGGTCAAGTACTTCCACATCTTAAAGGATTGTTCATGACTGCCAATAACAACCGTAGTATGTTTCAAGGAAGATAAGCTTCAGGTAACCAAAAAGAAAAAAAAAAGTGACCAGTACTTTATTGAAGACATCTGAACCAAAGTTAGAATCAGTGTCTTTAAATAAACAGCTGTTCTTCCTTGAAAGTCATTAGGATTGAGACTATGGCTTCTCGACTCTAAGAGAAAAGGCAAAGGATATGAAAATGACATATTGGAAGGGGTGATAAAAAGGAAAGGCTTGCTTCAGATAAAAGCAATATATGCATACATGAGAGTATATGGGTGAAATAGAGGGAGTTAGAGCACTTTAAACATTTATTTTTACCCTCAAAGGAGAGTCTAGGCTACTTGGTAAGAGTCAGTGGTGACACTTCTTCAAACATGATGAATTTCCACTGAGAAAATGCCATGGCAGTTTTGACACTTTAAAACTGTGAAATGGAAATTAGAAAGTATATATAAAGTCTAGAATTAATAAGTTGCTTGCCAGACAAAAACAACATTCATTCTTGTGAGGTCCTGCTGAAGGCTTTCTGAGTGAAGAGGCATTTCCATACTACATGGGTATGACCTTAAGCCCCTTTTATGAATATAGCTTTCCATTTGGGAAAATTGGCAGATGGAAATACGCCCCATCCATGGCTTTATTTTGGTAAACAACAAGCAGTACTGGCTTAAATAACCTTAATGGATTGTACACACTATTTGGCGGGTGAGGGGGGCGCAGGGAGGGAGGGGGAGAAACTTGCACTGGATCTAGTCTATAAGTGCTCACAATGCTTTCTTTTGTTCAGAAATAAACTGCATGTGTACAATATTAACACACTGAAAATGCAAAATAAGGCTTAATAGAAGAAAGGCCAGTGGTGAAATATGTAAATGCCTGAGATGTTGGTGGTTAAGAGAACCAAGCCTCAAAAAAAAATATTTTGAGACGGTAGAAGCACGTGAGGAAAAAAAATAAAGGAGCAGCAATATTGTCTGCACTCCCGTTCTAACCTTGAGGATCATAAAGGTCAGGGCTGAGGGACTGGACCAAGAATGTGAAGGTCACGTAGAGTTGGCTCTCCCCAAGCCATGTCAAAAAAAACCCTCCAGAATGTTTCATCCTCTCATTAAGCTATGTAATGACCATGGAGCAATCAATCTGTGTAGAGAGATCCTGGCACACTGCTTACCTGTACAGCTGCCTCCCTCGGGGGGAAGACTCCGTGCTCAGAAAGTAACTGCCCAGGAAGGAAAACAACACAAGCATCAGGCACAAATCAACATTTGTCATGCTGTTTTCACCTGAATTTTTGTACTGTCCAGAATATAGAAGAGCTTTTTTGTTATTAACCACAGAACTTTGATATAGGACTTCGATCCATTTGGGAAATATATACTTGTTCTTAAAATATTATCACACTTTTTACGATCTCTCTCAATCTCTCTGCATATGGGTGTGTGTGTGTGTGTGTGTGTGTGCAAATGTGTCTGTATAAGTGTCTCTTCAGGTGATGGATAGAGAGAGTCTTTAAAGAAAAGGTTGCTACATGATCAAGTTGTTTGGACTAACACCACAGTTGGCAAAACATAAATCTGGCAGAAAATACTGCAGTTGACAACCCTGACTTCCAACCTGACTATAGAACCAGAACATGCTTACATTTTTTGAGTAGTTTCATCATATGCCAAGATCTTTATCACTTCCCAGTTTCCTGATGTTAGATGCCGCACGGTAATTTGCTCATTTTTACTCTGCAAAAAAATAGAAATGATAAAGTTTTTTAAGATTTAAAGAGTATCTCTCTGGTCAACACAACAGTCGTAACTGCCTGTGTCACTTTGAATTCTTTAATTCTCAGCTAACATTTGGTTTCTCATTTACCACCTAACCAATGTGCTCACATTTATATAAACACTAGAGGCCTGGTGCATGAAATTCATGCACAGGGGTGTGTGTCCCTCAGCCCAGCCTGCGCCCTCTCCAATCTGGGACCCCTCAAGGGATGTCCGACTGCCCATTTTGGGCAGGATTGGGCCTAAATGGGCAGTCAGACATCCCTCTCACAATCCCGGACTGCTGGCTCCCAACTGCTCGCCTGCCTGCCTTCCTGATTGCCTCTAACCACTTCTGCCTGCCAGCCTGATCACCCCCTAACCACTCCCCTGCCAACCTGATTGATGCCTAACTGCTCCCCTGCTAGTCTATTTGCCCCTAACTGCCCTCCCTTGCAGTCCTGGTCACCCCTAACTGCCCTCCCTTGCAGGCCTGGTCCCCCCCAACTGCTCTCCCTTGCAGGCCTGGGTCCCCCCCAACTGCCCTTCCCTGCAGGCCTGGTAGCCCCCAACTTCCCTCCCTTACAGCCTGGTCCCTGCCAACTGCCCTCCCCTGCTGGCCTGATCGCCCACAACTGCCCTCCCTTGCAGGCTTGGTCCCTCCCAACTGCCCTTCCCTGCTGGCCATCTTGTGTTGGCCATCTTGTGTCCACATGGGGGCACCCATCTTTGACCACATGGGGCAGCCATTTTGTGTGTTGGAGTGATGGACAATTTGCATATTACTCTTTTATTAGATAGGATAGACCCAAGGAGGGTAGTGCCTTTATTCTTATGGGGCAGGAAAACCATTGAGAAGATACCTCTAGAAGAGGATCCCCTGTGCATCCTCTGGTCATAGGCTGTCATCTTGGCATTTGGGACAGACATAGGACTTTGATAAGTTTCAACTAAATGATTGACAGCTGTGAGGTATAGACAGCTTTAAATAAAACATTTCAGGACAAACTTTATTCCAAATAAACACTAAGGGTTGTATACTTTTGACCTTCACACCATGTGCTATTTTCAATCAGTAATTTATTTCTGAGAATAATCCAAGTAAGCCATAGTTTACTTTCACTGTTACATGGTATTTTATTGTATAAATATAGCATAATTTATCTGTTGCTTATTTTTTACAGTTGAGTGTTTCCACATTTATGCTTTTTAAAACAAGTTGCCTAAAACAGTTTTATTAATGTCTCCTGATGGCCATAGGAGGGTTCTCTTGAGACAAACAATAAGAAATGGGATTGCCTAGGCAGAGGATATAATTAATGTCTTCTACTCAACTAGCTAGTGACAAAGTATTTTCCAAAGTTATAGTCTACCAGCAATACAAGTTTCTCTGCTCCACATCTTTCTCACTTCTTCACCAACAGTTCATTTCATTAGGCTATTTTTTTTTCCAAACTAATTATTATGAAATTGTAACTCATTTGTTTTGTTTTTATTGAGCAAATATTCAGTCCTACAGAAGGTTGAATGAATAGTAGATGAGTATCATACAATTCTTATCTAGATTTACCAAAAGTCAACTTTTGAATACCTGCCCTCACTTTTTTTTGCTTGTTTGTTTGCTGAATCATTTGGTAGTAATATATATCAGACTATTTCAGCTCTAAATACTTTAATATGCATCTCTCAAGATTAAAAATATTTTCTAATATAAGCAAATTGCATATTACACCTATGAATATTCACATCTGTATAATCTAAATACACATCCTATACTCTAATTTTCATAACTGATCCAAGCAACTCAAGTAACTTTTTAGATATTTTGTGTATATATATATATATATATATATATATATATATATATATATATATAAAAACCTTTCTATGTGTTGGTAAAAATCTGTATTTGACATTTCCCTAAATTGTCTATTTCTTATTCTAAACATTTAAGGTCAACAAAAAGCATATGACTGCTTAACTTTTTATATACTTTCTCTTGTTGCATTATAACACTTTACAAGTATTTGTTGACTAAAAATATAAATGCAGAGATGAAACAGAATTTCTGAGTCTTGAGACAGGCACTTCCCAAAGGGACAGGAATTTTGAAAATCACATATTTTATTCCAAATTCTTACAGGACAACCTCCCACTGATGGTTCACCTTACTCATTTCCAGATCCTACTTAGAATGATCCAATGGCAGGGCACTAACATTTTAAGGTGTTAATTCACATTTTGTACCCAAATTCAAGAATAAAATATCTCAAAACATTAAAAAGTAAAACTGCTCAATATGTTAACTTATCTGGAGATGCTTTCGGTTCACAGATTCCTTGGTTGATTATATTTTCTGCTTTTCAGAGAATGTGTGTGTATGTTTTGAACATAGACAAGGGCCACATTAAAAGTGATCATGAGAAAATATTCAATGCTTTGGAATTCCTGAACCCAATGTTTTCAAGAATATACTTGGTGCATTATTCACTTCAGTCATGCATCTAGAATCAAATTAAAATGCTTCTAAATCTAGAACCAAGAGAACTCTTGTTGAAAGTCATTATAACGGCCACACAAACTTTGGATTTTACTTCAAACATATGTAACTGCCCTGCTCATTTTCTCTCTACTAGGGCAAATCTGGGCTGAGGAATAAGTCTGAACAACATTTCACATATAATGGCATAGACTATCTTTTATAGTTATATGTTTATAGTTATGATTCATGATATTTTCCATTAATATACAGGGATTGTATCATGGCAGTGAGCATGTTAAGTTTGATCTGGACTCTATGTATAAAATCCCAATACCAATCACAGCATTGTAGATAATCAGATTGTAAATCCAAAATAAATATGAAGGTACTTAACTATCTTTATGAGGGGGTGTCTGTACCTCAATTTGTTTTCCATCCACCTTCAGCAGATAAACAACCACAGGCAAGATAATTTAACAAAACAAGAAAGAATAATCATTTTTACTCCAAAATAATCATTCTTTCTGTGTTACCATGCTATTTATTTATTATATTAACTTGTTTGAACAGAAACACTGATTGTGACAATTAAATCATAGTAGACTTTTGACAAGGACAATAGGACAATACACTTTAAGTTGAACTCATATTTCACTTTTAGTTTTAAAATAAACAGCAATAAAATGAATCATTTCATTCATTCTCAAAAGAGGGCTGAAAATCTAGGATGAAGAGAGAGAGTGTGTGTTTTTATTTAGGACATTAGACATTAGGTGCCTCTCTTTTAACTAGTACAGATTTGATCTTGCTCACTAAAATTAAATATTAATTTTATATTCCTATTTACAAATTGGAAATGCATTGGTATCAGTAAAAGTTTAACAATGCACTTGATTTTTACCTGATCACACAGTTCATTCAAATTTCTTATATTATATTTTGTTTAACTTTTAGAGCACCTAGATAAGGGAAATATTGTAGTGCTTAAAAATAGCATGCTTTAATTTACTGTCTATTCATCATATGAGGTGAACTAATTGTTTTCAGACAATGTCCTAATCAGATACAGCAGTGCAATTTAATGAAAAATTGTATTGGGTTGATTAGGTGGTAGAATTATGGATGAGGAATTCTATTTTCTACAGTATTGGTAATGAATAAACATTCAAAATTGTTTCCAGTGAAATCATCAGCTATGATGAGCAAAATGTGGTAAGGCTGCATAGAGGAAGCAAATGGATTCACCAATATAATTTTTCTCTTAACACAATTTGGGAAGATGACAGGGCAATCACTTATGCTTATGAATCTGGACCACTTAACAAGATTGAAACACGGCTTCTTATCTCATACTAGAGGCCCGATGCACAAAATTCATGCACACAGGGGTTCCTTCAGCCGACCTCTGCCCTCTCACAGTCCAGGAGCCCTTGGGGGATGTCTGACTGATGCCTTAGGCCCGTTTCCCCCGGGGAGCGGGCCTAAGCCAGCAATCAGACAGAGGCTCCCGCCACTGCCGCTGCACTCCGCCAGCTGTGAGCCCAGCTTCTGGCTGAGTGGCACTCCCACTGTGGGAGTGCACTGATCACCAGGGGGCAGCTCCTGCATTGAGATTCTGCCCCCTGGTGGTCAGTGCATGTCATAGGGACCGGTCATTCTGCCATCGAGCCAAAACTGGCTCTCTGACATCCCCCGAGGGGTCCCGGATTGTAAGAAGGTGCAGGCCAGGCCAAGGGACCCTACTGGTGCACAATCAGGGCCAGGGAGGGACGCAGGAGGTTGGCCAGCCGGAGAGGGTTCACGGGAGGGTTCCAGGGCATATCCGGCCTGTCTCGCTCAGTCCCGATCGGCCAAACCCCAACAGTAAGCTAACCGACCAGTCAGAGTGTCTGCCCCCTGGTAGTCAGTGCATGTCATAGCGAGCAGTTGAGCAGCCTTAGCATATCATTAGCATATTTCGCTTTGATTGGTTGAATGGACGTCCGGACAACCAGACACTTAGCATATTGGGTTTTTATTATATAGGTTGTGAGAAAAAAAGTGGCCATGTATTTGAAGAAAAAAACCTTTCTCCTGACTGTTGGCTGCATTGCAGGATGTAGGATGTAATAGTTTCAGATATGGTAATTCAGAAGTTAGAAGTCTAAATAAAAATGCTATGGGGTATATGGAAAAGGAAAATATCAGAAGTGATCAAAAGTTTAATAGTATGAGGTAAAAGAAGTTTTGCAGAGATCCCAGAAATCAACCCAAGCCATTACACTCAATATTTGACAAAGGAGGTAAGAGCATACATTGGAGTCAGGACAGTCTCTTGAATAAATGGTGTAGGGAAAATTGGACAGATATATGCAAAAAATGAAACTAGACCACGACCTTAAACTATACACAAAAATAAACTAAAAATGGAAAAAAAGACTTGAATGTAAGTTATGAACCCATAAAAATCCTAGAAAAAAACATAGTCAGCAAAATCTGAGACATCTCTCCTAGCTGTATGTTTACTGATACAGCTCCTAGGGCAAAGGAAACTAAGGAAAAAATATACAAATGGGACTACATCAAAATAAAAATCTTCTGCACAACAAAAGAAACCATCAACAAAATTTGACAATGATACATCTGATAATATACAAAATATATAAGATACTGATACAACTTAACAAAAGGAGGGCAAACAATCCAATTAAAAAATGAGCAAAGGACCTAAATAGACACTTCTCCAAAGGAGACATACAGATGGCCAAGAGACATATGAAAAATTGCCCAAAGTCACTAATCATCGAAGAGATGCAAATTAAAATGACAACGAGGTATCACCTCACACCTGTCAGAATGGCTACCATCAACAAATCAAGACATGAAAAGTGCTGGCGAGGATGTGTAGAAAAGTGAACCCTAGAACACTGCTGGTAGGAATGCAGACTGGTGCAGCCACTATGGAAAACAGTATGGAATTTCAACAAATTAAAAATGGAACTGCCATTTGACCCAATGATCCCACTTCTAAGAATATATCCTAAGAAGCCTGAAACACCAATCAGAAAGGATATACGCACCCCTATGTTCATAGAAGCACAATATATAATAGCTAAGATCTGGAAACAGCCCAAGTGCCCATCAGTAGATGAGTGGATAAAAAAGCTGTGGTACATTTACACCACAGAATACTATGCAGCAGTAAAAAAACCAAAAAAATGATAATTTACCCTTTGAGATAGCATGAGGGTACCTGGAGAGTATTATGCTAAGTGAGATAAGCCAATCAGAGAAAGAAAAGTGTCACATGAGTTCACTTATATGTGGAATCTAATGAACAAAATAATCTAATGAACTGAGTGTATTCAGAGACATAGAAGCATGGAACAGAGTGCAAAATCTCAGAGGGAAGGCAGGACAGGGTGGGCGGGTGGGAAGAGATCAACCAAAGAACTTGTATGCATACATGCATAACCCATGGACACAGACAATAGGGTGGTGAAGGCATGGGGTGGGGCATGGGGGTGGGCTAGAAGAGGTCAATTGGAGACACCGGGGGACATATGTAGTACTTTCAACAATAAATATTTTTTAAAAAATAAATAAACAAAAGGACTTTGTTTGATTCAGAAATTACATAAACTAATATTAATAATGCATACTCTACTCAGAAGAACAATTAACTTAGTATATAGACTTTTTGAAAAAGCCAATTTTTATTTTTATTAATTTGTCTTTATGAAATATATAAAAGTAGATAAAATACTCACAAATTCTGCTTACACATGTTTAATTGTAAGTAATCTAGATATATAAATAGCTATATACATATTTAGAAATATTTACTTTTAATCAAAACTAAATAAATGATCCATAATATAAATAAGCTTAACATATTATATCTATAATCATAACAAAATGCTACTAAATTAAGCAATGAATAATAATGATTTAATATATCAACTAAATATTAATATTGTAACAAATTGTTTTTTAAAATTATTTAGAATTATGGGAAATGTAGGCTTTAGATCAAAATTTAAAATATAAAAATATAAGGATGAAATAATGTAGTTTACATAAAATTGCAATCATAAGAAGACTGGAGGAGAATAAGTGCATTCCTTTTTTATTTTTTGGAATTACTTTAAGAAAAATTACTTTTGTAAATGAGAATTAAACATTAAAATATTTGTAATGCAAAACCACCACTCTCTATAATGAAAATATCCTGAAAGCACAAATGTACCTTTTAGGGTCTCTAATTATGGTTTTCATCCATTCACTGATTGTGTAAGAGAGCAAAGTGTTGGCAAATTTTACTAGTTTTGTTTAGCCAGATACTTCAAACAGATAAATATATTCCCAGTTAAAGGGGACATTCTCAAATATAGCTAAGCATTAAGTACTTATAGCTAAGCATCAATGTGCTTCCTGACTGCCAGCGGCCAGGTTCTCTTCCTGTCACTTCTCACTTTCTGGGCACATTGATTTTAAGTGGAATCCTCTAGCATGTCAAGGGAGGGAGAGAGAGTAGAAGTCATCAATGTTGATATGCATTACTCTTAAGACTGTAAATTACTATACCATATTTGTAAATCATCATACTATTTTCAGAAAACCAAGTTGGCACTCCATATCAAAACCTAAACAAATGCATATGTGCACATATGGTTTGTCTAGGTATCTTTCAACATCTATAAGTATATTCTTGTGGGAATTATTATAAATAAAAATAAGTATTGAGGCATAATAATGTTATAACTGAATAAATTATAATATTAAAATGTTAGAAATAACTTTATGATGATTAAAATGCATTGTTGTATATTTACTTGATGGAATGTTGCACAACTATTAAAATCACATTTAAGAATGATATATGATTGGCCAGTGTCGCTCAGTGGTTGAGCGACGACTCATGAACCAGGAGGTTATAGTTTGCTTTCAGGTCAGGCACATACTTGGGTTGCAGGTTTTATCTCCAGTAAGGGATGTGTAGGAGGCAGCCAATCAATGATTGTCATCATTGATGTTTCTATCTCTATCTCCCTCTTCCTTCCTCTCTCTACAATCAATAAAGACATATTAAAAAAAGAAAATTATATATGTATAAAGATTACATGTACATGATGTGAGAAAATGCTTATACATTATTTTTAAATGTTACAAATCTAGATGCGTGCTTTGATTATAATCTTTAAGAGAAAATAATATATTTTAATGTAAGAAGGAATTAGAAATCTAAACCAATTGATTGGCAGTGTAAAAGCATGGGGTGATAAGACTATGTTTGATTTTACTCCTTTGTTCAGTTTATGTTGTTTAGAATTTTACAAATGTTTATACTATATATGTGTCAATATAGAAATAATATACAACTCATAAAAGAGCTTTTTTTGTTAGCTATTAAAAATTGAAGCAATGGGAGAGCAGCCTGCGTTTGGAGAGGACACGAATCCAGAGAGAAACCAAGATGGCAGCCTAGGTAAGCTCCTAAACTGCCGCCTCTCACAACAATATCAAAACTACAACTAAAAGACAGAACGGACATCATCCAAAACCACAGGAAAGCTGGCTGAGTGGAAATTCTACAACTAGAAAGAAAGAAAAGCTCACGGATCAGAGGAGCCGCAAAGCGCTGAGGTAGGGAGATGCGCGCATGCTGAGAGGAAGGGCGGCCGAGTGCCTGGCAGGCGGGAGGGGAAAGGAAGCCCCCAACTGCACTGAACCCCAGCTCCGGCTGAAACCCCGTGGACCCAGGCTCATACGGGAGGAGTCTGGACTGTAGTGGAAGGCACACGGAGACTCGGAGATTCGGGGGAGCCGCAGCGGGCAGGGTCCAGAGGTGCGTGAGTGCACACAGAGAGGTCTGACTGCGGAGGCTGCCACGGGCTTTCCATACCAGAAGGAGTCGGAAGCTCCTGACTGCACTGAACCCCAGTTCCAACTGCACTGAAACCCAGTTCAGGGCGAGCCCCTGGGGGACCCACACTCTTACAGGGGGAATCTGGACTGTCAGGCGGAAACTCAGGGGATCCGCAGAAGGCAGAGGTCTGGAGGCATGTGCACAAGGGCAGGGCTGACAGGAAGCCAAGACTGTCGGCTCAGCCCTGAGACTCCGCCCCATCCAAGCTGAGCGCAGAGGCTTTTGCAATTTTGCAAGTCTGGTCCTACAAGGCTGTTTCCAATACTGAAGGTATCCCGGCATAGACACAGCTGATACTCACAGCCAATTGGCCTGGAGGTCAATTCCTCCCACTGATACCAACAACAATCAAGGCTTAACTACAACAAGGCTGTGCACACAGTCCACAAAGGGGAGCACCACGAGTGTCCACCTCAGGTAACTGGGGAGGCTGACCCACCGGGCCATATAGGAAACCAAGCACACAAAGCTACCCTACCAACTCAGGGAAGCAGTGAAAATGAGGAGACAAGGAAACAGATCACAAGCGAAAGAAATAGAGGAGAACAAACTACTGGATATAGAGTTTAAAACCACAGTTATAAGATTTTTCAAGAATTTCCTAGAAAAGGCCAATAAATTTAATGAGACCCTCGAGGATATGAAAAAGGACCAACTAGAAATTAAACAAACCCTGACTGAAATAAAAAATATTATACAGAGACCCAACAGCAGACTAGAGGAACGCAAGAATCAAGTCAAAGATTTGGAATACAAAGAGGCAAAGGACACTCCTCCGGAGAAGCAAGAAGAGAAGAGAATCCAAAAGTGTGAGGATAGCGTAAGGAGCCTCTGGTATGGCTTTAAGCGTACCAATATCAGAATTTTTGGGGTGCCAGAAGAAGAGAGAGAGCAAGATACTGAAAACCTATTTGAAGAAATAATGACAGAAAACTTCCCCCACCTGGTGAAAGAAATAGACTTACAAGTCCAGGAAGCGCACAGAACCCCAAACAAAAGGAATCCAAAGAGGACCACACCAAGACACATCATAATTAAAATGCCAAGGGCAAAAGACAAAGAGAGAATCTTACAAGCAGCAAGAGAAAAACAGTTAGTTACCTATAAGGGAGCACCCATACGATTATCAGCTGATTTCTCAACAGAAACTATGCAGGCCAAAAATATTCAAAGTGATGAATAGCAAGAACTTACAATGAAGATTACTCTACCCAGCAAAGTTATCATTCAGAATTGAAGGTCAGATAAAGAGCTTCACAGATAAGAAAAAGCTAAAGGAGCTCATCACCACCAAACCAGTATTATACGAAATGCTGAAAGGTATTCTTTAAGAAGAGGAAGAAGAAGAAAAAAGTAAAGATAAAAATTATGAACAACAAATACATATCTATCAACAAGTGAATCTAAAAATCAAGTGAATTAAAAATCTGATGAACAGAATAAGCTGGTGAATATAATAGAATCAGGGGCAAAGAAAGGGAGTGGATTGTTAATTATCAGGGGGGAAGGGGTGTGGGGGGTGCAGGAAGAGACTGGACTAAAATCGTACACCTATGGATGAGGACAATGGGGGGAGATAAGGGCAGAGGGTGGAGTGGGAACCGGGTGGAGGGGAGCTATGGGGGGAAAAAGGAGAAACAATTGTAATAATCTGAGCAATAAAGATTTATTTAAAAAAAATTGAAGCAATGGGATTCAAACTACTAAAATTGTGTGTGTGTGTGTGTGTGTGTGTGTGTGTGTGTGTGTGTGTGTGTGTGTGTAAACTTAGGTATAAACTGTATTTACCTAAGAACTAACCACTGACTCATTAACAAAATAAATTCATTTTAGCCATATCGTGAAAATATCTAAACAATTGCACAGTCATGTTTATTTCTCAATGATGCAAAGCACAAATTCTCTGAACTGCACCCGAAATAGATACAAATGTTTCTACTTCAATGAAACCTTCGCTATATTCTTCATATAGAAGAACAAAGTAAACACATCTGCTCTATGAGGTTGTTCTGAACATTTCAGAAATAATGAGTTAGACTGCACATCAGGATGGTTTGAGTGGAAGACCAAGGGTCTTTCTTCCCAAGACTTACAAACAAACTTCGTTAGCAGCATAAATATATTGATTCCTACATGTAACATCATCAGCCTCTCCCAATTCCACACTTTTTAAAAGATACTGTTTATCTGCATAAGTTTTTGAATAAGTTGTACATTAGGGAGCTACATATAGTATAAAGATGTCTTATATATATTTCCCTATTTTTGAGTATATCTTAAGATATTCAAAATTTCTTGAATATAAAAGACTGTGATTTAAAAATTCAATGTCACAGTCATTTGGAAGATTTGGAAAGTGTTATTTATTTTTTAGGACAAATATCTCTGTGGTAGTTATATTAGCAAAACATCATTAGTTAGCAAAAGGTAAAGAAATTTGCTAGTAAAGCTTCCTTCAGTTCAACACAGAAGGAAAACTTTCCTTAATCCCACCTGTTTCATATAACCATTTAATAGTTAGATATTGAATCACCAAAATGTTTATCCTCATATCAATGTGTACATTTATTTAGAACATAAATATCACATTATATGTTAGTCTACAATTTGTTTTTCAAACTTAATGATATACTATGAAAAGTAATATACATTCCTCCTGTGGAAATTAAATATGTTCCTAATTATTTATTACAGCTTTCATCAAAATTAAAGTTAAAACATGACACTTATTTTAATAGTGCAGACCTTAGATAAGTGTTCGATTTTAAGCTATTGACACAGATTTTGAGAATTCAAGGCACTGAGATGTGCAATATAAATATGCATACATATATATATAAATACATATATATATATATATATATATATATATATATATATATATATATATCCTACATAATAAAAGGGTAATATGTAAATTACCATCACTCCGCTACGCCCACAATTGGGACAGTGGGAGGCGCAGGGGGCGGGACTCGGGGTGGCCGATTGGGCCAGCGGGATGCTGACACATCTGCGCCATGGCTGTGCTGCGGCACAGAAGCGGCCTCTGGGGCAGCAAGCCCACGTCCTGCTGCGGACCATCAAAAGTGGGGAGCGAAAGTGGGGGAGCTGGCTGTTTGTCTGCTCTGGCACCAGCGGAAAGACAGCCAGCTCCCCCATGATCGAAAGCGGGGAGCTGTGTGTCCGTTCCAGCACCAGTGGACCCCCTGCCATCAAAAGCGGAGAGCAGGCTGCTAGCAGTGTCCACGGAGCGTGCTAGGTTTTGTGGGGCAGTGGATATGGCCTGGATGGCAGGTTAGGCCTAGGGGACCCTACATGTGCATGATTTTATCATATATAATGATAAAATGATGAGAATATACATAAGACTTGAAGCTTCTAACATAAAAGTATTCAGTTTGTTTAGGGACTTTTGCAACATTGATATTTACTCTATATTTTGTAGGTATGAAATTGAATCTTGGTTAGTTAGTTTGTACAACTCTCAGAGAAGATTCCAATTTAAAGCATAGATACACTATGCTTTATCTTTATAAACTGTCTTTTTAACTATGAGACTGTGATATTAATATATTTGAATTTAAAATAAACTTAATTTCTCATGAACATTTATAGTTGACAATTAGATTTAAATTGATTCATTAATCTTGTCATATTTGAAATACTTGTTAATTTGGTGACTTTTGTAATTAGATAAACTGTACAAACAATTAACATTCACTTGAAGCTTAGAGAAAAAAACACACAAAACATTTCCCGTCTTTTAGTTTGGGAATCCATAAAAATATAACTGCACTATATTTTCTTATGTGGGTATACCATACTTTATTCAACTATTCAATTTCTGATGGTCATTTAGGTTGCTTCAACTAATTAAAACTTTTATAACCCTTTGTAAGTATTACTTGTACAAAATAGGTAATATGTATTTGTTGAATAAACAAACAAACAAACAAAAAAAAAAAACCCTCTAGATTTTCTATAGTCTTTGAAAGTAGAAGTTAGGTACTGTTAGTTTATTAAATTCTAAATACCAAGCCCTCAACTCATAGCACACTTTGTATCTTGCTGAATTCTGTTGGATGTTGAAACTGTTTTGTGAGAAGGCACAGCTTGGATTATGGCTATGAATTAGCATTCCTTTTCCTAAAGTGTTCCGAGTTGGATATATGGCTGGGCTCCCAGGCATTAACTGTAGGTTCAGAATGGCAACCAGAGTTGGGCCTTCATGAACATGATCTCAATGAACCCAAACCACAGAAGAAGCACTTACCTGGACGAAGAACATGGCTATGTGGTGAAATTCCCCACGGCCCCCTTGCTTAACAGGAACTGTCATAAAGAATTTGCTGCCATCTCTAGAAAACACGGGCTCCTCATCCTGAAATGTAGAAGGGACATTACAATCTCACATAGCATAGGAAATTTGTGCTGCCAACTATTGCTAAAGCAGGCAGGGAGTAGACCAGCTTTTATTTTAGAATTTGTTTGGAAAATGGCCAAAAAATGTATAATGATATATATCTTAAGTGAACTCAGTGCATTGTGTGCATGTGTGTGTTTGAGTGATGGGATGTTTCTTAAACACAGGATACATATGATTTACAGTTAAACTAAAGACAGTTTTTAAATTGGTTCAAAAAGAACTTTCGTATCTTTTACATAAGATATGGTTAGCAATTTATTCTTAAAAAATAAGAAAAATATAAGTACTTTCACCAGTTTATCAAAATAATTTGTTTTTAATTTATAAATTTTTATAATATAATATTTAATATATTTTTCTGAAATCTTTCAGCAACTCTACATACTTGAAGGTACATTTCTAGTGGTGTATACATAAATTTATTAAAAGTAAAAAATCAAAAAACCACAAAATAGGAAGGAATCTGTTGAAAAACATTTCATTCATATCCCCCATCCTTACTGCTCACCCCTCCACAAACCCACATGCCCAGTTGATGATTTTTAAATTAAACTCTAGTGGCATGTTAAATTAAGAAAATTATTTTTTATAAGGAAACTACACATATAGATTGCTTTCTCTTGCTTCAGGGGAAACATTAAGAAAATGGATTTACCTGACTAAACATTGTGTTCTTTCTTATTGGATTACTGAAAGTGATTATACATATGGTATAATGAAAGGCTTCGATAGGATTTCCTCTCTAGGGCTTTATATGGCTTAAGGTCCTTTTTAGATGATCTGGCCCTCCACTCTTTCTGATCTCATCTTCTTCAATTCTCCTGTTGCCTCTTTGTACATGTTTCTTCTAAATAGCGCCTTTGTGCTATTTATCCCCTATCCGGCTTTCTCTTATCTTTCATACCACTGTTCTACTTCACCTTATCAGAGAGGGGTTTCCTGATTACCTTATGTAAAGGGTGATCGAGGAAGCCAGGTCATTGAACTCTATATCAATCTCTTACGTGTGTGGGTGTTTAGGTGCATAGCAGGTAGAGTGCCTATAGAATGGAAGCTCCATGGAGCAGGAACCTGGTATTCTCCATTGCTATAGCTCCAGAACCTGGGACAGCAGCAGTCATAATTGTGCTTAATAATTATTTCCTGAATGAATAAGTAAATTAACTATTTTCATAATCTCAAGAGTCTCATTCTATCTTTATTAGCAAGAATATCCATTGCTAAAAATATAAGAATAATATTTTACTTCTCTACTTCATGGACATTCATGAAAGTATAAGACAATATACCAGTATGTGAATAATCTAAAATCTGAAGTAACATACAATTCAAAGGTGGGAAAATTGCATTACTGGGTATATAATAAACTTTTATATATATATATAAAAAAGTCCCGGTGAATGAAATTCATGCACTAAGGGTGTGTGTGGGGAGGGAATCCCTCAGCCCAGCATGCTCCCTCTTGCAGTTCAGGAGCCCTTGAGGGATATATGACTGATGGCTTAGGCCACAGGGAGTGGGCCTAAGCCAGCAGTCGGACATCCTTAGTGCTGCTGCGAAGGCAGGAGATGCTCCCACCATAGCTACTGCACTTGCCAGCTGTGATCCCAGCTTCTGGCTAAACAGCACTGACCACCATGGGGCAGCTACTGTGTTGAGCATCTTCCCCCCTGGTGGTCAGTGTGCATCATAGCAACTGGTCATTCTGCTGGTCATTCTGCTGTTCAGTCAATTTGCATATTAGGCTTTTATTATATAGGATACATAAAAGTACTTGACTCTAAATCACACCTTTCAATTATGAGAGAATTTATATTTCATTACTTCTCCTCTGGTATGTTACTCTTTCTCTTTTTTTTTTCTTTTATAAATCTTAATTTTTGCTTAAACTCAGGAAACAAAATCTATTTCCAAATTTTTCTAGTTAGAGAGTATCTCCTAGTTAAGAAATCTCTTCTCAGAGATTCTAAACTTTTTATTCATCTCTTCCTGGCTTGCAGTGCACTTTCTTATATGCTTGACTTCTTTCACCAGGCAAGTAATAATTAGAGGAATTTTGCAATTTTGTCTTTTTTAGCTCTATTGTCTAGGACATAGTAGGCATCCAAATCATAACTAAATAGATAATGCATGTGTACAATGGACAAAAATATTTATTATATATATCTCTATCACATTTAATCCAACCTATTAGCTCCTCCCTTACTCAACATTCTCTATTTGTGTTTTGCTTCAAAAACAAAATGCATTTTTTATACTATGAGAATATCTGAGCATTCCCCCTTCTTATACTAGCCCTACAAATCTGGTGCCTTAAAAATAAATTCCATAAAGACAGATGAGGACTCTAATTTTTAACGCATAGTTGGGCTTAAAAACCTGCAGCATTAGATGATTTCTAGCTATGAACATACCACTTTAGGCAGAACCCTCTCCTACAATCAAGCAAAGAAAGTGGAGCCAACATCACTGCCAATCCTCATGACCTTAATCAAGTCAGTGTTTATGACACACAGGGCAGTGAATTGGGGATATACTTTATCCCTGACCAAACAGTTTATATATTAGTTATCCCAACTGTAAGTCTTTTGAAGCTAGGGCAAACATACCCGCTCTCTGCTCTTCCTGCTCTCCAGAAAGTAAGCATATAATGATTATGATGCTTCACCTCATAACAACTGTCATTCTCATCTTTTAAATTTCATCACATTCTAAGTATTTAATGAAATTTCCTTAAGCTTCTGGAGAAAAAGTCAACTGTGACAAACTATCATTTGCATTTGCTTACTGAATAATTGATCACTGGTTTCTTTGCTTAAAAATTGTTTCTATGACACATTCATGAAATTGGTATTTAAAATGTAGATAACAAAATACCAAAAGAGCATGTATTATGTTGGTGTATGTTAGACAATTATGAATGTCACTGGCAATAAAAATTATAGTAAAATAGGTTTAATACTCAGGACCACTCAGAGTACACCAATATTCATATATTATTGTTTTTCATTGTTTTTATTTTCAGTATTTAAATTAATTTTGTGAGAGTTTATTATTGGCTACAAAAATCAAGGTTTTTGCCCCACTTCATTTTGCACATTGCCTAAGAATAAGCAATTGATATTAATATAGATAATAGTTAGGTATATGATATATACATATGCCTACATGAATATAATTCAACTAAGCAAAAGTTTAATCTATTTACACATTTTAGTTATTTATTCAGAAAATATTTATTGAACTTTTCTTTTAACAAGACTCTATATCAGGCATTTAGTTTACAATGGAGAAGAAAAAAATGAATATCCTGCCTCTTCTGGTGAACTCAGTAAAAAAATCACAGAAGTAATTGTGTATTACACAAAAATTACACTTGACTTTAAAATAAATTTTATTGGGGGAAGTGATTTTGATAGTATGGTTAGAGGAGGTGACTTCTTAAGTAGGTGATTTAAGGTAAGGTTTGTAAAATGAGAAAACTTTACATTAGAAAGTAGTTGAGGGACTTCTCTTCAGAAAAAATGGTTCGTATAAAGGCCTCATGAGTACAAGAGTTCATGTGTCTAGAATGAAGAAAACAATTGAAAGCAAGGTACGGCACAAAGCTGAAAATACTTTCAATGTAATTCCTTGTAGACCCTTTAAGAATGTTGGTCTTTTTCTGTAGAATAAAAGGATAGACAAAAATTGTTTCAGTTGTGAGAGTGAAGTATGAGGATGGTTTGGGTAGTGATCAAATCTATATCTCAACAAGGTCATTCAGCCAGCTTGCAGTGTGAGGAACAGATTGGCAGGTGCCTTAGGGGTTGATCAAGCACCAGTTAAGGAAGAACTGCAGTACCTGTGGTTTAATGCTGGACAGTATTTGTGAACTGTAGAAAAATAACGTGAGATCTTTGAAAGTAAGATCAAAGGTGTGGTGATGAATATATGCAGGTAAGGTTGAGAAAGAGTTTAAGAATAGATCTAAGATTTTAATAGCTGGATGGATAACTCTGCCCTTGACTCCTATGATAAGAAGGCATAAGACTGAATAAAAAAGAGATGTGTTCAGTTTGTACCTGTGGAGGGTGCAATTACTTTTATAGATTTAGGAGGAAATGCCAAGCATGAGTGTAGAAGTTTCAGAAACAGGCAAGCAAGTTGGTTGGAGGTCTTAGGTTATGGGGTGGTAATTGAAACCACAGATATGAATGAGAACTAGGAGGAGAATATAAAATAAAAGATGACTGTAAAGAACAAAACAAATAAAACAAACTAAATAAAACACTCCTCTTTGCAAAAAGTAGTGATGGAGTTATTGGTAAAATGGGTTCAGACATATGTGGATGATCTACTTGGGTTTACTTCTGAAATGTCCAGTATGAGACCATGTCATAGAGATATTTGGTACTTTTTCTATTGTGATCATTTGGATTCCAGATTCATTTGTGCCACAAACTAAAACTGTGGGCTAGGATATATCTAACAGAGGAAGTGCTCATATGAATATCTCCACAGAACCAATTTATTGGGCAATCTGAGCACTGTTAATGGTTTCTATTTTTTTTCTTTCATCTGCATGAAAGTTTACTTATATGAGTGATCCCAACAATGGACGCTTGTTATTCTGCAACTTATATCCTATAATAAACAAGAAATATTTTCATAAACATGCCATAAAAATGCTGTCATAAATATTTTCATGGAAAAGACTCAGTTAAACATGTACAGCCTTAAAATTATATTTCTAAAATAACTTTGGAAAGGTATCAAATTACAAATGGGTGAACTGGATGTGTACAATGGCCAAAATGTGACATAAAGAAACCAACTATACCATACCTGCTTGGAGAGCCACGTATCTGATGTCATCTCATATTTCTGAAACAAAATCATTAACTTTATGAAGCATCTAAAGACCAAAATGAGCATGCATCAATTTAACAAGTTTTACAGTGTTATTTCAGGCACTTTTTTTTTTTCTCTCCTCACATGGTGAAATAACAGGAATTAAACTGAATAAATAATTATAAAATTGGGATTAAATGATCATTTAATTATAAAGTCTTTTCTTTAGGGAACTCCTTCAGAATCCTCAGTAGTATATTACTAGGATAACAGATCATTTTCCAGCTCTTTTCCCTCACCTCACTCAAGCTGTTTTGAACCACTAGACACTGTCTCTTTTCACCTCTAGGCATCATCAGGAAAGAAAATTATAAAGTCCTTCAAAAGAATTGGGCAAATAGCCAGGAATAAAACTAAAAGGTAGACATTCTTTCAATATTCAATCACCTCTTCACCATAGTCATACACATTTGTAATGACAAAAATGTTATGTTCTTTTAAAATAATCTTGCAAACAATAAAAACCAAAATCATATTTCAAAAAGAGAAATTAGATTAAATTAATCTCAAGATAAATATTTATAGGTTAAAAAAGTTCAGTATCACTGTTTACATGTAGTAATTTATGAAATATCTTGTCGTTTTCTGGAAAAAATTATTCTATAAGAAAAGTATGAAGAAAAGATTCATTTATAAAATGTCAATTGAAAATTTTCTTCCTCTTGATTTCTCCTTATATGAACCTCAGCAATAACCCATATCCTATCTAATAAAAGAGTAATATGCAAATTGACCACATCTCCACTATACCACAAGCCACACCCACCAGCCAATCAGGAGCAAGTATACAAATTAACCCAACCAAGATGGCTGCAGCCACTGAGAGAGCAGGAGGCTTGGGTTTCCCCGGCAATGGAGGAAGCCAAGCTTTCCGCCTGCCCTAGCCGGCAGAAACCTCCGCTCAAGGCTACGAAGTTTCAATTACAGAAGATAAATAAATCCCAACAAAAATGGCTGTAGCCACAGAGCGAGCAGGAGGCTTGGCTCCGCTCAAGGCTACAAAGTTTCAATTATAGAAGATATATAAGTCCCAGATACCAGGGACACCACTTGGGTTGCCAGGGGGCATGGCTGACCTGCAAACCACCACAGGCCCTTCACCCAGGCCACCCCACACCCCAAGGGAACCCCCACCCTGCTCTGGGACACCCTTCAGGGCAAACCAGCCTGCCCCCACCTGTGCACCAGGCCTCTATCCTATCTAATCCTATCTAATAAAAGAATAATATGCAAATGGACCATCACTCCAATACACAAGATGGCTGCCCCCATGTGGTCAAAGATGACTGCACCCATGTGGACACAAGATGGCTGCCACAACATGGCCAGCAGGGGAGGGCAGTTGGGAGGGACCAGGCCTGCAAGGGAGGGCAGTTGGGGGCGATCAGGCCAGGAGGGGAGAGCAGTTGTGGGGGACCAGGCCTGTAGGGGAGGGCAGTTGGGGGAGACTAGGCCTGCAGGGGATAGCAGTTAGGGGCAATCAGGCTGTCAGGGGAGCAGTTAGGCATCAATCAGGCTGGCAGGGGAGTGGTTAGGGGGTGATCAGGCTGGCAGCAGAAGCGGTTAGGGGCAATCATGGCGACGACGCAAGCATCCCGTCCCGCCCCCGGCCGCTCGGTGCCTGCGTATGTAAATTAACCAACCATCTTTGTTTGGTTAATCTGCATGCTCACTACTGATTGGCTGGTGGGCGTCACGAAGGTATGGTCAATTTGCATCTTTCTCTTTTATTAGTGTAGATAGCATTCCATTGTGTAAATGTACCATAGTTTTTTAATCCACTCATCTGCTGATAGGCACTTAGGCTATTTCCAAGTCTTAGCTATTGTAAATTGTGCTGCTATGGAAATAGGGGTGCATATACACCCCAAGAGGAGACTCCATCTATGAATGGGACAATGACATTCAAGACCCAACAGCATCAGGAAAATCCAAATATCTCATGTAGGGGGCCTCCGTAGAACACCCAGCCCAGGAGATATGAGAGCATGCACCACTGGGTCCCACAAAATATCTACTACATAAGATCAACCCCAAAAATCTGGGTGGCATATCAGTTTGATCTAATACATAGAAACAATTACAAAGGAACAGGTAAAATGAGGAGAAAAAGCAACAATCCCCAAAGAAGGAGGGGGAATCACCAGAAATGAAATTAAATGAAATGGAGGCAAGTAATTTGTCAGAGAAAGAATTCAGAATAATGGTTATAAGGATGCTCAAATGTCTGGATCAGAAATACAGACAACTGAATGAGAATTATAAGGAGCTCAATGAGAATTCATCAACATGAGTTAGAATCAAGTGGAAATGAAGAATGACATAGGTGTAATAAAGAACACAATGGAAGGTATCAACAGTAGACTAGAAGCTGAACATGGAATCAGTGAGTTAGAAAACAAGGTAGAAAATCACAAGCAGAGATGCAACTGAAAAAAATTAATAAGCAGGAGGAGAGTCTAAGGGAGCTTTGGGACAACATGAAATGAAACAACATCTGCATAATAGGGAAGCCAAAAGGAGAGGAAGCTGAGTAAGCAATAGAAAACTTGTTTGAAGAAATAATGATAGAAAATGTCCCTGACTTTGGGAAGAAGAAAGTCACACAAGTCTAAGAAGCACAGAGAGTCTCAATCAAGATGAACCCAAAAAGACAACACCAAGACACATCATAATTAAACTGGCAAAACTAAAAGACAAAGAAATAATCTTAAAGGCTACAAGAGAGAGATAGTTACCTACAAGGGATCTCCCATTAGACTATCAACTGATTTCTCAACAGAAGCACATCAAGCCAGAAGGGAATGAAATGAAGTATACAAATTAAGGGACTGAATCCAAGAATACTCTATCCAGCAAGTCTATCATTCAAAATTGAATGGGAAATCAGGAGCTTCACAGACAAAAGAGGGTAAGGGAGTTTATTACCACCAAACCAGCAATGCAAGAAATGCTAAATGGACTGTTTTGTTTTGATTTTAATTTTTAAATTACAGTTTTAATTTTTAAAATGCAGTTTCTCTCTTTGATTCTTTTCTCTATGGTATATCTCGTACTTGTACAGGGAAGCAACGAACTAAAGATTTCAGAGGTTCTTTACATAGATTGCTAGAATTCTTCTCTATTTAGCTCCAAATTCTATTACTTATCTTTCAAATTTCAACCATAATAGCCTCAAACTGTAATTCTTCATGTCTACTTGAAGCAGGGATTCCACTGTGCCTTTCTTGGGCACCATCTCCATTGCTCTGTGGTCTCAAAAATGTTACCAATGAGAAGTCATATCTATGCTCATCATGTGTATTAACTTTATTTCACCATTTATTTTTTAATCCTCCTGATATCCAACATCTGAAAATAGATTTTTAATATTTTTGTACAGTTTTATATTTGATTACAGCAAAGATGCTAGCCTGATAACATTTATTCCAACTTGTCCAAAGACAGAAATTTGAAAATTCTGTCATTATGTAATTGGGAATCCTTTACCAAGTACCAAGTATATAACAATTTAAATGGATTACAGTATTTCCTCCACTAAGAACCTTAAAATTACACATACAAAATTTACTACAGTTAATAAATATTGATTACAGAAATCTAAATACAACCTGATTTCAAAACACAGTAGTTCCAAAACCATTTTTTTACTATTTTTACTTAATTTAAGGACAGAGATACTGCATGTTATTTTAGAAAAAGAATCTAAACTACAAATAATTGAATTTTGAAATATATTTAAAGAAATCATGAAAGAAACATTCTATATTCTCAAATTAATCAAAGTAAAAATATTAAGACTTCCCAAATTTGAGAATGACATTATCATGGCTTTGGCTACCCTTTACACTACATAATAATCCTTTAAAAAACCTAATTGTGGAAAGTATTACATATGTCCCTCCCCCAACCCCATATTGACCTGTTCTAGCCTACCCCTCCCCCTGCCCCAGGCCTTCACCACCCTATTGTCTATGTCCATGGGTTATGCATACAAGTTCTTTGGTTGACCTATTCCTACACCCCCTCCCCCATCTTCCCTGGTACATTTACACAATGGAATACTACACAGCTGTAAAAAGTAAAATAAAAATAAATTACATCATTTTAAGCATAGAAGAAAAGTAAATTATACTCACTCTACTACAAGCACCAGTTGTGGTCTCACAGACCGTGAGGATTGAAATGTTCTGAGGTCGGTTTAACCATCTGACCACCGTCTTGGTATTGCTTACCCATTTAACCATTGTGATATAATATTCTCTAGTTGGAAACAAAATTAAAATTTACATTTAGAGCCAGAGAACTTGTATAGTACCAATAATGTACATTATTATATGTAACAATAAATTAAACACTACAGATATAAGAATATCACATCATAAGAATTTCTATTTATGTATATAAACATATATTTCAAATATTAACATATATAAATACAAATACATGTCTATGTATGTGTATATATGTATATATCTACATGTGTGCAAACACATCGGGGGTGGGGCCAGCTGGGGGGGAGGGGCTGCAGGCCTATCATGGTGGGGCGGGCTGATCGAGGGTGGGACTGGCTGGGGGGATTGGTGGGGGGGCATTTGGCCAGCCAGCCCCGCCCTTGATGGGGGTGGAAGAGTCCAATCAGGGGCAGGCCAGCCAGGGAGAGGGGCAGTGGAAGGTTGGACAGCCAGCCCCATCCCCTGATCTGGCCGGTTTGTTGGCCACTGTGGGCATAATAGTGACCCGTCATTCTGGTTGTTATGGCATTATGGTCACTGTCTTTATATATATATAGATTTTATCCTTTCCTTATTAGTAATAATTTATGTGCAAACTAAGTATACTCTTTATAAGCTAGGTTCTATTTTATTTCTTTAAAATATAATCGATAATAAATTTAAAAGAAAAGCTTATTCTTGACAATTATTTTTTATGCATAGCCTCCATGTTATTTCACTCTATGCAAACTTATGAATGGTTTGTTTTAGTGTTTGTCAGCTATGGGCAAAGGGCCAGTCTCAGTCTTATTCATAGTATTGTCTACAATATTTTTTTACTCGTATTTATTTAAAACTGAAAGAGAAGAGGGGGCTATTGAATATTTGGTACAGTGAATATACTAATTTGGGAGGCCTATGATGTTCTCAGGTTGGTTGTAGATTGAGAGTTTATGTGTTTTTTTATATTTCTTTCACTGTAGATTCTGTTTGGGAATTTACATAGTATATTACACAATTCCCAAGCCAAACAGAAGAAAATGCAATTACCAAAATTGATCCTATTAATAACAACAAAAAAAGCAACAACTTTCCAACCAATGTGCCCAGTTTCCGAATAGATGAGATACTTTAGCAATGGCTTGAAAAGTGCCATCTGTGAGTATGATCTTCAAATTAATCCACCTGGTTTTAATGTGACTTGGGAAAAAAAATCACCTGTGGGAGAAAAGCCTTGTGAGACAAATCACCTGTCCTTATACACATCTGGGTTAGACATTCAGCTACATGAATCTTACACTTCTAACATTACTGAGTACCTACTGCTTCCTCTAGCAAACCTGTTAGCCCATCACAGTGAAAATGTCAGTAGTAGGGCAAGCATAACTTATCATATAGTGAAGCCTGCAGTATTTTCTTCAACAATCTCTTCAAGACATTAGTCAGCTTTCACAACCCAGCTGAGTCCCACTTGAAAATTGCCTAGAAACTCAGTCCAATCATTGTGGCAAGTTCCCCAAACAGAGTTAACAAGGCAAGGCAACTTCAAATCAAATATGCAACTGGTTTAGGATTACTCTTTGCCCAAATCAGCGGGTGTTGCAGTTCTTCAAAGAATTATGTCCTGTTCATTTTTACTTTGTTTTGTTTAAAGTGATTTACTAGTATTTTGCATACATTATTATACCTGGCAGTGTGAATACTAAAAAAGGGAAAATATAAGTATTAAACTTTAAAAGATTTATCTAGAAGATTTAACATGGAGAAAATGATAGTGAGTACTATGATCAATCAGGAGAGGAAATACTGAAATCTGACAATATATATTTATGATTAATTAGCATAAATGTTCTTTGAATTAAAGAAAAAAAATAATATAATTATTGTAAACAATTTACCAAAGACCATACAATCAAGGTCACATTTATGGAAAAAATATAAATAAAAATGGTTTTTAGAATATAAGATAAAATAACATAAAAGGTTTTTAAAATAAATAACATCAGCAACAAAACTATTTAAATATTCATCTTGAGTGTTTTCCCTTTTAAAGTAGTCCTCAAGTTATGGAGTGACAGGGCAAAATAACTGTCACATTACTGGTATAGGCTGAGAACAATGGGTCACAAAAGTGGGATAACTAAAAAATATTTCAAATAAATACAATAATGTCACAGAGTAAGGAGAAACCAAAACCAAACCACTACCTCTACTCTTCAGCCTACAGATTTCTGAACATAAACAATAATCACTTTCCCCCCAAAGATGTGACAAATGCAAAGCCTGTGGAAAAATCTGTATAATTCATTATCCTAAGAGTATATACACTATCATTTAATTATTTAAAATCCATACCTGTAAATTCCAATAAAGATACTAAATGCTTGCAATACCTTAAGGCTTAAGCTTATAGTGTAACAGTTTACAAAATGTTTCTTCTTCTTCAGGTGAGATGAATTGTCTAACTTCCACTGGGCCTGAAGATATTCAAGAAGGGTCATTATCTTAGTTCCTACATGTTATATTCTGAAGAATCAACTCAGGCCATAACTCAAATAAAGATAAGAGATTGGCTTGGCTGGCATGGCTCAGTGGTTGAGTGTTGACCTATTAACCAGAAGATCACAGTTCAACTCCTGGTCAGGGCAATTGCCTGAGTTGTGGGCTCAATCCCCAGTAGGGGATGTGCAAGAGGCAGCCAATCAATGACTCTCTCTCATCATTGATGTTTCTATCTCTCCCTCTCTTTTCATCTCTGAAATCAATATATATATATATATATATATATATATATATATATATATATATATACACACACACACACACACACACACACACACACACACACACACACATATATATATATATATATATATATATATTAAAAGATAAGAGTCTGGACAGAATTAGTATTAAAGAAAAGTTGTATTCAGGATCTGAATTTCTTTGATAAAGGGTCTTTAGCTGATTCACTAATATATATTTTTAAATGATGGGAGTACAGGGAAAGGAATTGGAAAGGTAAATTATGCCTTTCCCCAATAAACTTATCCTTTTATTTTCTTTTTAGAACATATGAATGAATTGAAATTTATTTTACATTCTTTGACACTGGAGCATAAGTATCTGGTTGAAGAGAACTTCTATCCAATGATAAGACTAGCTTGGGGAATTTTTTCTATTATAATTATAAACATTGGTTATTATAACTAATTAAATCAACCAACCAAACAACCAGAGGACCAAAACAAATGGCCTAATACCTTCAAATTAAAAACAAATCTTGCTCTTTGGGTAGGGATTAGAGGATACAGTTTATAAGGTAGCTCAAGTAATGAGAACATCTTTCTATATTCATCTTATTAATCATCCTCTCTATATAGGTACATATGTATTTTAATTATTATTATTATCACCATGGTGATTTTTTTAGAAATAAAAAGGCTATAGAGATGGTCATATATGAAATTCAAGTATAGTAGAAAAAAAGAATCACAAAAGGAAAATATTATAATTACACTAATAGAATAAGGTTCACTTATTGATTGGCATTTGACAGGTCATGTGAAAATAAAATAAAAATATAGTAGATGCTTAGATTACATGCCAAAAAGCATAAATATATAAATGATTATAAAGTGAATTAATTATTTAGATATTCTATTATTGTAAGTTTAAGCAGCATCTCAAATGATATTGGTAACTATGAACACAATACAAACTCCAGTAAGAAGAGTGGGCATTTGATGGCCTTAATAGGGCATAGGAAAAGTATATTACTAATAAATTATGTTATGCATGTTTATCCTTTTACATTATAAAAATAACAATGATTTGGTATTGCTTGGGACTTATAGAATACTGCTACTAATAAATATGGAAATATTGTTACTAGTACCGGCATAAAAATAATATATTTAAAAATATGTAAAGAATTTGAGTTAGCTTATAAAAATTTAAGACTAACATGATAGAGGAAATACAAAAGACAGGTAAGGGAAATAAGTTACAGAGGGAAGCAAGTTTTACCACAGGTAAATTTCATGTCCAAAATACACTAATGCAAACAATAAAAACACGATCAGTTCACAATCCACGTAAGAAAAATATGGCAGGTTTTCAGAAGAACATAAGTACTACTTAGATAAATCATAGATGTACTAGTGTATATATAAAGAGAAACTGAACACACACACACACACACACACACACACACACACACACACAGGAAATGACAGAGAGACGAGAAAGAAACAAAAACAGAGAAAGAACACTTCTCACATTGCTTCAGAAAAATCATTGTGCTCTTGTGGACATCTCCAATACATCCCTAAAGTAATAACAATGATACATTTCTTAAGGTCAGTATTATCCTTAAGTTTTATGTGTCCAATATTCTCCATTTGCCAGATCCATTCTCCAACTCTTCCCCCCACGATTTCAAGAAGCTGGACTCCGTAATGAAGCTGCCTTGACAACAGGAGTCCTCTGCAGGAACTCAAAGCTTGAGAAGAGAGCTGGGGTATTTATCTCCAGGACCCACTCTCTATCAGGGCATGGCTTGGCAATGACTGGACTTTTCTACCTGCAGACAGGTCCTACTCGATGGTCCATTTGTTCTTAAGTTACAAGCCTCTTCAGGCTTCATCAGAGAGCCTGCCCCTTACTCCTGAAGTCCTGGGGCAGGAATAGCTTTTTGCTGTTGCAGACTGGATGTTCATTTCCCATCCTTTGTAAGTTTCCCCTTAATCCTGTCCATATCTTTGTTAATAGTCCTTTAACTACATTTCATTACCTTTCTTGAGTGTGTTACCTTTTTAATTACTAGGAGCCTGATCAATAAATTATGAAAGATGATATGCTCTTTTAGATGTCAAGTATTTACCTAGGGAAGGTTTTCAGGAATTTTCCCCATGGGTACAGGGATAAGATTAAATATCAGAGATATTGATAACCCTAAAACAAAATCAAGAAAACTAAGAGTTTAGTTTCCATTTAATGTGCATCTAAATGAATGCAGCTTTCTTTTACTCACACCATGGATATCTCTTTATATATTTTTTTTTTCATGTTTGTGTATCTTTGGGTCCATTCAAGTAATATGCAGCCTCACAGTGTCTAAATGCAGATGTCATAAATTACATTGATTCCCTTGTTTTTCCCCTGTGAATTGGACTAAAGCTTTCACCAAGAACAAATTAGTAAGAAACTACATTTTTGTTAAACTGGAGCATGAGAAAATACCAGTTTTGAAGTAAATGTCGATCTTGAGTTTTGCAACAAGAAGAGTAAATCATACACTTTGGTGCATTTCAGATGCCACAGTTGGCACTTACATAAGACCAAGAGGCATAAAAAGCAGAACTGTTATATACATTTGTAGATGAGCTATTACATGCCTCTCTCCAAATTATAGACAAACATCATGGCTAAACCAAATATCTGAATTACATTTAAATTCTTTTTCTTCACAGGATTTTTCTCACTCTCAGTGGGATATAGGATTTTTTTTTTTTTTTTTTTTCCTGTACTGGCCTTCCAATAGCTAAGGATATGTGATATCTCTTTGTAGGGGGTGACTAATTTTATCACATTGTACCTCACAGGTTAAAGAGATGTACACTTCATTAATACTCCAATAAATGACAATGTTTCTGACTTTATGAATATGTGCTTGATGATACTCTGCTGTAGCCTATGAACTCATTGTGTTGCTGGTGGAATTAGGGCTCTTCTGTGGAGTCATGAGAAAAGCATTTCAGGAACGATGCATAGGAGGATGAGCTGTAGTAGTAAGATTTATTGGAGCAAAAATAAAGAACTGTCCCCAGGTGCCTGATGTCTTATCCATGACCAGATGGCAGAGCCCTCCAGGAGACTGGAAGCCAGTCTTGCTGCAGGGGAAGGCCAGTCTCTGGGGCCTCAAGCCCACACTTGTCCTCACCAAGCCCAGAAGGACCAGCGTCCAGAAGTTCTGTGCCATTGGCCCTGCATCGGGAGAGCATCCAAAGCTCTCATAGTTCAGTTCATTCCATGCCAAATCTTAGTCCAGTTCAGTCTCTGTCCTGTCCAGCCAGCTAGTGTCTGTTCCTGGCTGCACTCCAGCTGGCACTGGCTGCCGCACCAGACCCATGCTCACAGGGGTGCAGCTGCGAGGCCCACGTGGTTGCACAGGGTGCAGGAACCACCGGTGGCTATGACGCACTGCCGCAGCGAACCAGTCTGATCCAGCCCCCATCGGCCCCCGCCCAACCTCCTGTGGCCCCTCCCCCTGACCTGCCCCACCCCGATTGGGCCCCCCAACTGCTTGTCGCCGACACAGGGAGCACATGACTGCGCTGTCAGCACCCCTTTTGAGGGGCGATGCCCGCCAGGTATGCAGAAGGCACTCAGCGAGGAGTCTGCATGGGTTGTGTGCACACCTTCATGTTGTCCCCCCACCACCACAATGCCAAAGGCAGCCTGATGCAGGACCCGGGGTGACCACCCACACGGAGAAACAGCGTGAGATCAACATCATGTCCCGCAGATGCCTGCATCTGCCTCAGGAGGAAGACGCTACAGACCCGGAGCGGGAAGATGGGGCCTGAGGCAGAAGGTCTGGGACAAGCAGGGCTGCAGATGGCCATGCTCTGCATTTGCTGCCCGACCCTGGTCCCCGGCCCCCTCCCTGTGCGAAGGGCCTGCATCGCCGCCCTTGGACGGAGGCCTGTGAGTGAGTGAAGAACTGTGGCTGTGCCTGTGGCCGCGCTCAGCCTCCAGCCCTCATGGATAAGCAGGAAACATATTTACATGCCAGAATCTAAAACCCTCTTTATCGGTAATAGCACAAATAATGCAAGACCCACACGTGTTTCTAAACAGGACTCTGTCCTGCTGTGTGTGAACCCAGATTAAAGGCGTGCTCTCCGCTGAGGAGGCGGCAAAGGCTGCTCCTCTCTCAAAGGCACACAACCTTGAAAGATTTAAAAGGAGAAGGAGATAAAAATAAAACAAAATAGCAACAAGCTCTGAAGCCGCTGCTGCTGCTGTCAAATCCTCTGCACGGTGGTGTTGTCAGAGCGCCTGGGGCTCAGGCGGCCGAGCTGCTGACACCTGCTAGGTCACCTAGCACTGGCCTCATCTACGCAGCCACTTTCAACCTCCCACCAGCTCCTGGAGGCAGTGGGCTTGTGGATGTTAAAGCAACCCTGGGCTTTTTGATGAGAGAGAACCCATAGCATCTCTTCACGAACATGTTTTTAACTGTTCTGAGATCATGCTCCCAGCCTTGGCTACTCTCAAATAGGCCTCAGTGATTCCACTCGCCCAATGCAAAGACTGACGCGGGTTTCACTGAGACAGAGCCCTTGGCCCTGGAGCAGCCACCTCCTTTCAAAAGGAAGGTCACCCTGGCTGCAGGTCCTTGCTCTTCATCACTTTGAATATTACTTGCCACACCCTTCTCTACCCAGCAAAGCTCATTTAGAACTGAAGGCAGATAAGGAGCTTCACAGACAAGAAAAAGCTAAAGGAGTTCATCATCCCAGTTGTGGGTGTGGTGGCCAAAAGCCCAAGGCTCCTCCCCCGCTAGCCCTACCCCTCATTGGCCCTCCCGACTCCCATCGGGTTGGAGCCGCCAGCCAATTTCCCACGTCCCCTCCCCCCAGCAGGCCTGGCTCAATCAGCCTTGGCCAGCCAGACCTCACCCATACACAAATTCGTGCACAGAGTCTCCAGTTACAAACAATTATATCAAGATTAGGGTAGTCAGAGACAGATAGAGTGAATTTCCCAAGGTCACAAAAATAAATGGTGGTAGAGATGTGATTCAAACACTCCAGTTTAGTACCCTTTCCTGTTAATTCAGAGCATCAAACAAATTAAAGAAAATGAGGTGATTAAGGATCACATAAAATCTCAACAGTTTTTATAGTTGTTCCATTTGTGACTAAATCTTTCATGACTGGTAGACTGAGCCCAGAAGTAGAAGTTTCTATCTGATTTGGTTAACCCTACTGCATTCTACATGTCAGTTCAGATGGCCTTTTAAGGTCTTCCATCATAATCTGGATGCAATGTTCTGTAACTTGATGAAACTGGCTTCACCTCATTTTCTAACTCTGCTACTAACTAATCCTGAGGGTCTAACTCAACCTTTTTTTTTTTTTTTTTTTAAATCTCTGGGTCTCAGCTTTTCCCCTAATAAAAGGAGCAGGTTATATAGTAGGTAGTTAATGAGAACCCTTCCATAATTTTTTATTATCTTTCAAATAGGAAAATTTTCCACACACAGCAGCTTGCACTTTCTGTGAAAATCCTCAACTCTGATAAAAATTTTTCTAAATATGTCAATGTGACAACATTTGAGAGGAATATCTTTTTGAATCAGTCACTCTGGATTGATTGATTGTTGATGTCATGAAAATAACCCTCAAGTTTAGCCCATATCATTCAAAATAGTGTGAAACTATTTTCCTTAAACAGCTGCCTATCTCATCCCATCTTTAGGGCTGCTTTAAATTTTCAAAGAGCTACAGGATTTTCAAAAATCACCCTCCAAGTTGAGTCCACTCTGGATTTCAAAATCCACATGGCTATTTGATTAGTTGTTTCTCAACTGGAAATATTGCTGCTCCATAAAATGTGTTTCTTTTCTTCCCACTTAAACTTCTTAAGAGGGCTTTTTATGTAGGATATTTAAAAATAAAACCTCATTAAATTTCTCTGCCAGGAAAAGAATGCTAGAAAATCATTGGTAAGCTGTAGAGAGAAAGTTGGGGAAAAAAAAAAAAAAAAAAACTGCACAAATTTTAGGGAGATTATACTCTTTTAAAGAGGAAAAAAGTTAAAAATGGAGTTACTATTTTCAGGAGGAAAAATCAGTAGAAAATGATCCTTTGTTCCCATCGCTCTGTCACATTTGCAAAAGGTCTAATTCTCAGTATCAGTATATTTAGTCATTTTAAGATGCTAAGCACCTTGAACTTTTAAAGTCTTCCTGTGAATAAGATACTCAGAATGACCTCATTCCTGCACTAATGGAGGCAACCTCAACCTTACTTTCAAGTGGACTTGTTGAGTTGATCACATCACTCTAAATTACAACAAAATGGTAATTGGTGTTAAACTATCTATTCCCTGGTAAGAGTGAAATTGAAATTGCATACCTTGATTTAAAGATGTCGGGTGGCATGAGTTCCAAAGTATGAGTTGGTCCATATAGGTTTACAACATATAATTTGATTGTTGGGTTCACTTGACCTGCCTTTGAGAAAATGAAAGTTGTAAGGCAAATACACTACGCATTAGACTGTATGAGGAAAGAAAGCAAATGCATTTTGACTCTTTTATAATTTTGTGTTAGAATGGGGGGAAAAGTTTAATTTCTCTGAAGTAGAAATTATTTTAAATTCAACCACTTGATTGCTTTCAATTGTTTTTGAAGATTGCTGCTTTCAAACCATTTTAGTCAGACAATTAAAGGTGATAGAAAATCATGATGACTTTATTCATTAGCTAGTGCTACTGTGTTCTTTTCCTAGAATGACACCGGAGGGCTGGCTTTATAAAAACTAGTAGCTCAAGCAGCTACTGGTGTTATAGGATATAACATGTAATGAGGAAAAGAGCTTGGCTAGTTAAAAAATAACAATAATGAAACAAGACAGAAAAAAAAATACCAATCCAGGTGCCACATGCTTAAAATTACACAATACCAAATTCTATTCCATGCATTAATCATCCTAGGTTTTCTTTGAAATTTATGAATGTTAGATGGGGTATAAGTGGCCCTTAGAATGTGAGCCATGAGCAGACTGCCCTCACTCAGTATCTGGCATGCAGACTAGAAAGACAGTTAAGACTATGTCATTTGAGTTTCATAATAAAAATTTTATTAAATCATAACCAATTGTAAAGCAGTTACTATGTTTCTGGTCAATAATATCTGTTAAACATTACATGAATTATCTCATTAATGTTCCTACTATAGAATTAAGATATAATTATAACATTTTCCAGATTAAAAAGGAGACACTTAGCAAACTGTGCAGGGTGAAATGCCCAGTAAGTGAAGGAAGCAGTATTTAAACCCAGGGTGCTCTAAACGATTGTAGTTTTGCTTTAGTTAATTCTTAGGCAATGGCTATCAAAGTTTTCTAAATATACTGTGACATTTTAGGGGGTAGATATGGGATCTTTCACCAACAAATCTCAAGCATATTGAATGAATGAATGAAATGAAATTTATGTGAATAAATGATTAACAGAATCAGTTGACTACTGTCACTCAATTTATTCCAAGTCTATAAAGAAAAATGACTAGCACATCTGTAGGAGTGTTTCAAACATAGGCTGATGCTTTAAGAGAGGAGCATAGGAGCTATACAGAGGAGGACAGGGAATTTAAACTGAGTTGAATTCAAAGACCTGACAAAAGTCTAAAGAGGACAATAAAACGGCCTTAAAGATGACAAAGAAATATTCATGCTCATGGACCTGGCATCTACAAAATCCAGAGTTAAATCAGGACCAGAAACGATCTAATGCATTCTACCAATAGTTAGAAATAGCTCAAGAACTGTTCTGTTAGGTTCTTACTAATAATGAGCATGGAGGGAAGGGAAGAAAGGTGAGCAAATACAGTCAATAAGAGGATTTGTAGGACAGTGAAAACACTCTGCATGATACCATGGAGAGGGATACATGTCATTATACACTTCTCTGAAGCCACAGAATGTATAATGCCAAAATTGAAAACCATAAAACTATGGATGCTGGGTCATTATCATGTGTCAGCGATGCTTTGTCAATGGCACCAAATGCACAATTCTGGTGGGGGATGTTGATGATGGGCGAGGCCATAAATGTGTGAGAGCAGAAGGTATATGGTAAGTACTTTCCATCTCCTCAATTTTGTTGACAACCTTAAACTGCTCTAAAAAACTAAAGTCTATAAAGAAAAATGACTGGCACGTCTGTGGGAGTGTCAAACACAGGTCGGAAGTTTGGAGTCAAAGAAAGGCTGTCACTACAGAAGTGCCGTGACTGTTAGGAAACATTCTGGAAATGGTTCCTTGAGTAAAGGGCTTCCTGGAAGATAAGCTGTGAGCCTGCCTCACACAGAAAGATTTTGTAAAGCTTTTCATCGTTCTAAAGCCCTCCTGGGAATATTTGTCTCCAGCAATGTAGTGTTCAACCACACCTAGGAGCTCTCTTTTACATCACTTTTGCTTTCATTAAATTGCCATTTTCCACCTAACAATATTGGCCTTATCCATATATTTTTAGTCTAACCAGTTCTCTAACTTGTATGTTAAAACTTTGAGCTGGGACACAGTATTTAGTGGTGCCATTCAAACTGTTGTTCTCTAATCAAGAGTATCAATCAGCATTCCCTGGGACCTTAGAAACACAAATTCACGGGCCCTACCCAGACCTATATTCAGAGCCAGAATCAGAATCTCAGGGTGTGGGCCTAAGAATCTATGTTCATCAAGATCCAGATTACTATAATCCCTGTGCAAATATTAAAAAATACTGATAGATAAATATCAATACATAAATATCAGCATTTTATCAAAATTTGCATACTGATTATAGTTACGGCAGTTCAGTGGTTAGCAAAGGTTAACCTGCTTTTCAATCACCCAGTGAACCTCAAGGCCCACCTCCATCATTTCTAATCCCTGATGGGAGGTGACAAATTTGCATTTCTAAAAATTTCCCAAAGGAGGCTGACACCCTTGGCAGAAGAACCACATTTGGAGAACTGGTTTAGCTTTATCTGTGAGTCAGAGAATTTTGGGTTCAAATTTTGCTGCATAAGGACCATGGACAGGATGCTAACAATCCTGACAATTCTCTGTTCTGGCTGGGGGTTTCAGTTGGTTGGAGCTTCCTCCCATATACCTAAAGTTTGTGGGTACAATTCCTTGTAAGGGCACATACCTAGGTTTTAGGTTCAGTCTCAGATTTGGGTGAGTACAGAAGGCAATCGATAGATGTTTCTTTCTATCTTCCTCTAAAGTCAATAAACATATCGTTGGGTGAGGATTAAAAATAATAATAATAAGAGAGAGAGAAGGGGGGTGGGGGCATGCGTGGGGAGGGGTGTGGGATGGGAATGGGGGATGAGGACAAATATGTGATACCTTAATCAATAAAGAAATAAAAAACCCAGAAACAAGGAGGCATGGATCAGACTGTCGGGCCTCAGAGGGAGGGTAGGGGAGGGTGGGGGTAAAGGGGAGAGATCAACCAAAGGACTTGTGTGCAAGCATATGAGCCTAACCAGTGGTTAAGGACAACAGGGGTGTGGGGGCATGTGTGGGGAGGGGTGTGGGATGGGAATGGGGGGATCAGGACAAATATGTGATACCTTAATCAATAAAGAAATTTAAAAAAAAAGAAAAGAAATAAAAAAATAAAAAATAAATAAAAAAAAGAAAGAGAGACAACTCTTTGCACATAATCTGTCACAAGTCAGAAGTTTTGACCCAAAGTAGGTTTTCTTTCTGTAGATAAAAGTATCTCATAGTTTTGTTATATGGACTGACAAAAAATGATTTATAAAAGTCCTAAAATAGTATATAGTAATGAATTAAAAATGATAGTTATTATTAAGACACTGACCTCTCTAGTTTGTGAAAAATTGTTTATATTTTTTCTTTCAATAAACTGATTAAAGAAAAAGGGAAGTTGAATTAAATTTGATCTTTCTGTGAGTTCTTATCAATGTTACATAATTTTATGATGTACTTTGTCAAAGTCATGTATGGTCATTACCACCTCTTAAGGCCACAGCACTGTAAGTTTTTACTTGCACAGAATCACAAATATCCTAAGGAGCTTCTACATGAAAACAAATTAACAATTGCATACACATGTGGCTAATTTTAGATAAAAACCAAACATCAGGCAGTTTCCAAAATTCAGCTGTTCAGCATTTTATAATCTTAATTAGATTCTTATCTTTTCTTGGAGTTTTGAAATTAAGTGCACATTACAAGTTCATCTGTGCCTTTGAATATTTGAATTGTCTCAATAGTTTGGAGATTAGAGGAGTTCATCTATGTGCTTTTACAGTCATATTTGCCACAAAAACTGCAACTCCACAGACTCCTTCCTCTATGATTCTGAAATAAAGCCTCAATAATAATTAACCTTATTTTACTGGCAACTAAATTGCCATTAAACAAGATAATGTTTTAATTAAGAACATTAACCTGAGGTTACTGAAATAGAACTCTGCATCTCTTTTGTGCTGAATTGCTAATGAAGGATATTTTATGAGTTCTGCACCATGCTGAATTAAGTAAAATACAAATATATTTGTTTAGTGTAAGTATTTCATTAGTAAATCTGACTACATTGGATATTTTATGCACTCATTTTAATCAAGTTTAATTTGAAACACAATTTAGTGTGAACTCTATGCATTACTTCAATGTCTAAAATACCATTTTTGAAAGTTTATTAAATGAATAAGAGCAAATCAAAAATACATGTATTAGTGAAAAAAAGCACACCTTTTTTTAAATCTAGAGTAGAAAATAATGACACCTTGAAAATTCAAGTAATCCACCCAACATGACAGTGAAAGTTAGTATGAGAACAAAGACCAAAACCCAGACCTAGTCTCTTTGAGTCCTATTGTCTTAAATACCTAGGCAAGAATTCCTACTGACAACCCCCTAAGGACTTGGGATTCTTTCTCTCAGCTTTGGCCACTTGAATACCTATTTTTCATTTTAATACTCCTAAATGGTGGTCACTAACACACACTTAGGACCTTTATCATGTATTACAGCCATCAAGTATTACATCCATCATATATTACATCCAGCATGTCTTACATACAATATGCATTACATATAGACATATACTAGTATATGTTTATATATGGCAAGTGTGAGGCTTTCTAAGAATGACAGTCATACAGGGTAGAACAAAAGTAGGTTTACAGTTGTTCGTATGGAAAATACTACAATAATTAATAAATAATAATACAAAAATAAACCGTGTTTCGCAGACTCACAACTGTAAACCTACTCTGGCCCGACCCAGTGTAGAGCTAAGTCACTAACAATAAGTGGAGCAAGCAGAGCTCCACATATATTTGTTATCTTGACCAGGAGACATTTTCATTCCTGGTACAACTTCTGTGATATGCTAACCTTTAGTAGCTTTATGGAGAGGGACAGAATCGATAAATGTGAGTTATTTCCCTGCTCTTAAAATAACTGTGACTTTCATACAAGGACTTGGCCTTTTAGAATCAAAGTTTGTTTATTTGTAAAAAGAAGAGGCAATTGTGAGGAGGACCAAAGAGGAAAACAATGAAAAGTCTCTCTGAAAACATAAAGCATGTTATTAGTACACATGATTCATACAATTAAAAAGCAAACATTACTATTATTTTATGCTTAGCTTAACTATTAAGAAATATTTAAAAACTAATTAAATAATAACTTATTAAATAAGTGTCTAGGTTTATCAATCAGGATCTATTGAATAACTGCTGACATATTTAAATTTCCTCAGGTGCTCCTAGTTGTTCCTTTGTATGAATCAGTCTTGTTAAAGTTATGAAGCCTGGGAATGTCCAAGTTCAAGCACCAAAGTCTTAAGAAGGAAACTTGAGGATGCAGCTACTGCGTATGGCTCTTACCTGTGAATCCTAAAATCCTCACCATTTGGGGGAAATGAATTACAAAAAGCTGTCCCATCCCAGGGCTGATTTTATTCTTTGTTCAGTGCACAAACTGGACAGTTCTGTGTGAAGATCTTATTTATTGACATAAGTAACAATGTGCCACCAGTTCTTCAATTTGTGTCAGAATTATCAGATGACCTTTCATTATAATAAGTAAATCAAATGGTATGAGAATTAACAATGTATTGAGAAGTCTTTTCTGTTTTTCTCTGGAAAAAGGCAAGTGCAATATGCTGGGCAGGCACAAACTGTCAACCATAAAACATGGCTAAATCTGTAATTGAAGAAATTGTAAGTACTTTTATTGGAATAGAATAAAAATCTCTGTGAATATGTTTATTTTGTTGTTAGGTCAAATTGCTATTTTCTCCTGAAGAATACTGAGTATGTGGGACTTCCAATGTATGTCCAGAGGACACCTTAAAAACAATATTTCAAAATCCTGGGATCTGACTCCTTTCCCCTTGCTGTCCTCCTTAGGCATCAGTTATTTAATGCCACACCCTGTGGAAGGAAGACAGGTTGGAGAAAAACAGTACAGAACCTCATTGAGGAAACTCTGTTTATTCCCGACTATCCATAAAGCCTTTTTTTTTTTTCCCACCTTGGAAAACTTAAGTCTGGCAGATGATAGGAAAATAAGGACAATCACCCCAACACTGACTATACCTTCATTGCAGGTGTAAAATAATATGTGTGATAGGTAATTTGTCCAGCACTCTGCCCAGTTAATGTAATACGCAAATTGAAAAATATAAAATCTATCATGCTAGGAAATACAAAATACAACTCACTAAAGGAATGGCTTAAAAAATGGCCTCTACATGAAACTAGCAGCCATGTCTTAATCTAATTAAGAGCTAAAATGTGTAAAGTGGAATTTTTAAAAGTTTGCTATGAGGTATCTTTACATGATTGACACATAGAGGGCCTCACTTATGAGCCTTTCCCTTTCTTACATAATATGGGGAAAGTAAACTTTACAAAAGAGACCTTAAGTAATTAAACATGAAATATACTGGAAAACCAACACACTCCAGGTGTTTTTGCAACCTGCTCTAGAAGCCTCACCTAACATTTGAAAATAGTTTCACCATCTGCACAGGATTTCCGAATTTGCCTCACTCAATAAAACAATTTTATCCTCGCTGCGGCTGGCCATGGCTCTACCCCAGCATTTTATAAAGTATGTTCCAGAGTTTGCTCTGCCAAAACAGTACTGAAGTTAATGCTAATAAATCCTTTATGCTTAGTCTATTCTTTATTGGTGATTCTTTATGCTTCTGCAGATTCTTTATGCTTAGTCTACTTTTTATAGGAGATTTATAATACGCATTAACATATAGTACATTAAGTGCTCTAAGAAATCATCTTGAGAGAAGCTAGATTTTTTTTCAACTAAGAATTTCCAATGTATTTGACAATGGCACTTTTTCCTCCTTTACAATACCTATTGACAACTCACAGAATATACCTTGGAGAAAGACTCCTTATATCTTCTCACCATCTTTCAAGTGGGAGATGAGGGAAAGCAAGAATTAGAGCATCAATGGGAAAGAAATGCAACAAGGTCAAAGTCTCCACCTCCCCACATCTTGATCTCCTCCTACCCAAGCAGTGTGGACAGACCACTGAAAGCTCTAAAATGATGCTTCCTTTTTTCTCCAAAGGCAACTTGTTCATGAACCAAGAATACGATCAGTGAAGTCACTGGTGCAGAGCAAGGGGCAACAAACTAGCGCTGCCACATTACTTACCTTAGGATATGGATACTGCTTTCCTTTGGGATACAATGCTCCGGTAAACCGAGGAATAACCATGTTAGGCACCAGTGAATCATTTATCATCAGGAAGGCAAGCCTTTCTCCATCTGGTGACCACCAGTGGGCGATGTGAGAATGCAGAAGTTCTTCTAGAATAAATGAGTGTTATTTGAAACCAACTGTAGAGATGTGGGCTCAGTGACCCACAAACATCTGTCCTTGAAATCTCCATTGTACATGTACATTTTCTATACTTGTGTTGGACTTTATCAACTTCATAAAGCATTCTCTATTTCTGAGTTACCCCTTTGATCCCATGAAAAGCAGATGCAAAGAAAGGAAGGAAGGAAGCAATAAGGTCAGGATGTCATGGGTTGCCAGCAATGTGAACGGAGACAATGAAAGTACTATCAGAGTGAAAAGAAAGAGGACGTTTTCAAAGACTAAAATCTTGGACTGCTGGCTCCTAATTGCTCACCTGCCTGCCGGCCAGGTCACCCCCAACTGCCCCCTCCCTGCCAGCCTGGTCACTCCTAACTGCCCTCCCCACTGGCCTGGTCACCCCTTACTGCCCTCCTGCCAGCCTGGTCACCCCCAGCTGCCCCCCTCTGCCAGCCTGGTTGCTCCCAACTGCCCCTCCTGCAGGCCTGGTCGCTCCACATAGCCTGCTTATTCAGTCATTTGGTCATCCATCACTAACCCCCCTGCCGCCTGGTCGCCCCACGTAACCTGCTTGTTCAGTCATTTGGTCGTCCCTCACTAACCCCCCTGCCGGCCTGGTCATAGGCAGCCATCTTTGTGAGGGTGTGAGGGTCAATTTGCATATTGCCACTTTATTATACAGGATAAGAAATATACTGGATATTTTTTGTGTGGCTCCAGATTCACTATCTACTTTTCTATACCTGCTTTCTGGCCCAGAAAATTAACCTTTATGAAGCACAGCAATGGGATTCCCATGCCCTCTAGAATATGGCCATTAGGGTTCTTCAGCAAGAGCTCAGAGGAGCATAAAGTCAGAGTATTTGCTCCTTTAACTCTGTCTTGATATGTCACCTTAGGCTTGCTGTGTGTTTTAAATGATCTCACTCCTCTTGCCAATGCAGCCACCTCTCCACAGTTTTCTGCTTTTGTATTTGGTTATGGTTCATCTCTATAGTCATAGGCTGCTGCAAGTTTAAATTGTAGCTCCGTCCTTTATATTTCCCCTACACTTTCACTTTGTAAATGGTCTCTTTGTACATAAATCCTGTTCAAATTATTGAAAGTGCCACCTCTTTCCTCTTGGGACCCTGACTGATACAGTAGTTAATAGCAGCAGTAGACTCAAGAAAGAGATCTTCAAAATTAGATTTTGAGATTACGTTGGAGATATATCCACCTCTATAACTATATGTACTATCTTTGATTTAATAATAACCTTTCCAGGGAGAATTGTAGCATAGATAATCCATAGTAAGGAATGGAAGCATGAGTAATCAATTGTCACTGGTAATGATGTGGAATGAAATGCAAATAGAGAGGAAAAGTATTGAGAGGACAAAAGGTTGTGACTTAGTTGCTACAGCAGTGGCAATTGTAAAGATTGTAAAGTTTACCTGGTTCTTATGACATCTGAGAGTCATTATATAAGAAAAAACAAAAACTAAATCCATGACTGCAAGATTTGGAATACACAAAAGGTCACTATGACATATTTGAAGGAGCCCCTCTCTTTTGTAGTTGCAGGGCAGATATGGCTGAGGTCCAAGAGATCATATTAATGTTGTCAGTGAAAATGGATTCTTTTGTAATGCCTTGAGAAAAGAATTTTAAAGAGCATATGCATGGAGGATGTTTACCAGTAAACGTAGTGGTAAGATTTATTGGAATGAAAGGGAAATAATACACCATGGGGATGCAGAGGGTGTGAAGGCTCTAGCAGCAGATGTCCCAGGTTCCTGACAATTCTCCATATATGTTCGTGGTTCTCAATAAGTAGCAAGCTGTCATTCAAAACCAAACCATCCAACCTAGCTCCTGATTTTCCCAGGGTATGAGTTGGGTTCCTCCCCCCAATCTCTTTCCTAGACCTTTTGGGGTTCTGTGCCCTCATCCAATCCAATCCCTTTCTCAGGCTAGGCTTCACCCCTTCTTGTTGCCATCTTGGCGTCTATTGGCATGCCTCAAAGTAGAAGCACCTCCTTCTGCATCATCTTGTCTACTACTGGGCATGCGTTCAGCTAAAAATTTCCTCTTCTACCAACTCCCATAATCCTGGTTCCCTGCCAGTTGGTACTGGGCAGATTGCACCCTGAGGAAACTCATCCTGCCTGCTTCAAGGATTAAGTACCCTCCATGGAGAATACAGTGATCCCTTGGAGTGTGTGAATGAGTCTGTGAATGCTATAGCTTCCTGGTAAGTCAAGTTTAATGGAGTGCTGTAATTTCCTAGTGAAGCAGTCCCAATATCTGATTCAACCTCCCAGTTTATTAAGTTTAGTATCTAGTTCTACTTGCTCCCTTCCTTTATTAATAATAACTACCTATGCCAACAGTAAGGGTTGAAGAAGGCAACACAAATCAGGGGCTCAAATGCACTTGTTTTTTAAAATTAAGATAGAGATAATGGTAGAGAAGTGCTGGGCCGCTGACACATAGGATAAGGATTTTTGTATAAACATGTGCACTATACTTGTGCTTTCTGAACCAGTCTCAGAAATAACAGATTTCATAGTGGAATACTGCTACATGTATCTAATTTTATGGATGAAGATTTTGAACCTCAAATTCCCACAAGTCTGTTAACAGAGGCAACCTCTATCTATAAAGGCATAAAGGTGCAGTGGAAGAGGAATCTCTGCAAAGTTTAACAGTCTGCATCCTTAGGGAATAGTTGGAGATCTAGTACCCTGGGATATATTGGTCTATCTCTGCTACAGTGAGAGAAAATTGGTTGAAATTGTACTTGTACAAAGTAAAGAGGGACTGGACTCTGGATTTTGAAGAAAATATGACCTACATTCCCATGTGCTGCCTTGTTCTATTTCCCAGGTAAGCTGTAAAGGTGCCAGTTCTGAGTAGGACTTGAGCAAGTGAGAGCTATGCAGCAGATCAAGGCCATGGCACAAGCTTCCCTACCACCTTTACCTTGTGGCCCAGCAGACACAAGGGCAATGCAAGTATCCATGGTGAATGGAAATGCTGTGGAGCTTTCGACACTCACCATATGATGATCAAAGCACAGGCAATACAAGCTTCCCAGAAAGGCCATTTCTCCTGTGCTGATAAATATTCTTTATTTCTAAAGCAGCTCTTTACTTGGCTCTGGCAGAAGCAATTAGCCTGACTATGGGATAGCGAGTGACTATGCAACCCAAATGCCCATCATGAACTGACTATTATCTGATTCACTGACCATAAAACTAAACACAAACAGCAACATTCCACTAAAAAAAAAAAATCAGTCTACTGGTATTTGGGATTGGTCCAGAATGCATAAGTCAACTGCTCATAAGTCAGCTTTCTCCTCCTACGTTATCTCACATTTATGCCTCAAGATGTATTTCTAACACAAGTTGGCAGAAAAGTAATAAATGCAGGTCTGGTTAATAGGCAGGTTTGCACATTGTACTTGAACACGCTGGAATTGGATAGGCCCTGGACTACAATCTGATTCAGGAATGGCAGTACAAGACTATAGTAACATAAATCCTCTGAGCTGGCAGACTTTTGCACAGATATTAGTTTTCCACTACGTGTGGAAGGAGACTTGGCGTGAAACCTGGATCCCTGACTTATGCACAATAACTAATAAATGGCCACCAGATGAGAAGAGTAGCATTAGAAAATTAGTGAAAAGAAATATTAGGGGAAAAACTGAGAGCACATATTTTTGTTTAAATCTATTTTTATTGATTTCAGAGAGGAAGGGAGAGGGAGAGAGAGAGAGAGAAACATCAATGATGAGAATCATTGATTGATTGCCTCCTGCATGCCCCCTAGTGGGGATTGAGCCAACAACCTAGGCACGTGCCCTTGATCAGAATCAAATCTGGGACCTTTCAGTCTGCAGGCCAACACTTTATCCACTGAGCCAAACCAGCTAGGGCAATAAGTGCACAGAGTTATCAGAAGGGGTGAAAATGTTAAGACATAAATGTTCCTTTTAATGTTCAACAGAGCACATTCACAGCAGGGCTGCTCTCAATAATCCAATGGGCAAGGTGACTACCAAGTGAACATCAGTTTGCCTCTGACTCCCATCATTATCTGCCAATAACAGTGGTTGTCACTAAACTGTTGAGATGGCATTATTTCCCAGCAGTTCCAGCTGATTACCTGTTGGCAGGTGGCTACATGGGAGCCATTCCATGAAGAAGAGTAGTGTTTTGGCATTATAGTCACAGATACATATTCTAGGTATGGATATGCCTTTGCTGCCTGCAGTTCTATCAACACTACTCTCCGTGGACTTACAGAATAACATTAATTACTATGTCACTTCCAAACAAGCAATATTTTATAGCAAAAAGAAGGGAAATGGGCTCAGACCCATGGAATTCACTGTTCTCATCATGTTCCCCATTGGCTGTATGTACCTGGCTTGTAGAGGAGTGACATAGCATGCTCCATCTGGGTCTTGGCACTATTTATTTGACAATGACCTTGTAGTTGGGATGTCATCCTACAACATGCAAGTATCCTTCCTGCACAGCCAGGAAAGCACAGATCTAGGAACTCAAGGGTGGAAGTGCAGTGTTTTCTTTCACTATCAATTAATAACCCACTGGACACATTTTGGATTTTGTCCTCATGATAATAAGCTTGGTGGGTTTAGAATTCTTAATGCCTAAAGGAGGATTATCTCCTACAGAGAATATAGTGGTAATTATGTTCCTCTGAATTGGAAGCTAGAATTTCCTTCTGACCATTTTGGGCTCAATATGACTGAGAAAAATAAACTGGCAGAAAACATAGTTACTGACTTGAGTCTGATGATTAATCTCATCTGCCAGGAAGAAATGTGTCTTTCCTCTACAAGGAGGGCAAGGAATACTATATTTGGAACTCAGCAGATTCACAAATATGCCTTTGTTCAATTCCATCTCACTTTCCAATTTCACATTTCTACATTCCAGTTTCCATTTCCAACTGGTATTGTAGCATCCTCATTAAGAAAAAGAAGCAAAGGAATATGATTTGGTAGGACTAAAGTCTGGGTTTGATCTACTAGGTAAATAACCTGCCTCGTCAAAATGATGGCAGAAGGTAAAGGAAAAAACAAATAAGAAGTTGATGAAGGGACACATGATTAGCAATTAAGGCCACATGATAAGCTTAGTTCTTTTCTTAATTGGAGCATTTCCCCCAGAAACTTACATAAAAAGCAAAAGTGTTAGCTGTAGTTATAAATTTCAGACAGGTGTATATAACTGGACTAATACTGCTATACCTTATGCTCCTCTTTTTGAGGACAGAAACTTTTTATCTGAATAATAAGAATACTCCCAGGGTTTCTAACTTTGGTTGGGTATGGCCAACAGACAAATCAAGTAACAGAAGATAGTTAGTGCATGGCATTTACTATATGGTTCCTACCCATTGAAATCATGTGGGTGGGCCTGGCTGTCTCTCAACCAAAATTCACCGCTTTTGTGGATTCAGGTAATAGCTGCCTCCCCTTCTCATTTCAGGTGTCAATGGCTAAACCATCGTTAGCCATTGTCTTTAGTAAGTGCTTTCTTCATATATACAACTTTGAACACTACTTTTAAAAATATGTTTTTTAATTTATTTCAGTGAGAGGAAAGGAGACGGGGAGAGAAATAGAAAAATTAACTCGGGATTGAGCCACAACTTGGACATGTGCAATAGGGGGAATTGAACCAAGACCTCCTGGTTAATGGTTCAACGCTCAACCATACTGGCCAGGCATCAACGCTACTTTGAATGTGATATCTATTTTTCCAGTTATGATCTTTTCACCCTGATTCACACAAGCAAATTTAAGTGCAGATGAGGAAACATGAGGCATCCACATGAAAAGAAAATTCTAAATGCCAGTTGAGTGTAAACTCTAAGTCTTATGAGACTTGAAGGTGCAAAAAGATCTTGTTATCTGAAATCCACACTAGAGTTTCTAAGAAGCAAAGCAAGTTCCATTGGGGTGCTATAATATGTGTGCACAAGTGCTTCTCAGGAATTAGAATGGCCCAGGTTTTAGTGCAATATCCATTTGAAAGTTTATATTATCTACTCTCATTTATTTGGAGTGATTTATGACTAAAGTCGTTCCTCACAACAATGTTAAAATAGCAAGAGAGTACAAATAGACACTTATTTGGCTTCCTTCAAGTACAAAAACAAAGCTAACTGAAATAAAGAGATGAGTAATAGAATATTTAATATGAATTTTTCTAAGAGACCTCTTGGATAACGCACGCATTTCTTTAATTGCAACAAATAGGGACATTACTCATGGATTTAAACTTCCTGTGTTGATTATATTATATTATTTATAATCAAAGTATTTTTAAAAATTGCATTCCTTTCCATTTCAACGTAGGCTGGGTTCTTCATTGTCTTTATTACACTGATTTAGAAAATCTCACTGCAGAGCAGATGGAATTTTCAACATATGTTGTTTTATATCACAGACAATTAAAAACATGGCCTCCACACAAAGAAAACTAACATTTAACCACTGAGTTCTGGAAAGTAAGTGGATTGTATCCATTTGTTGCTTATCAACTTAGACAGATAGGGTCTTCTGAGTACCCTATTGCTAGCTAATTCTGTGAATCTGCAGTTGATTTTTTCTTTTAATTTTCAGTATCTCACTGTAGACTTTCTCAAAAGAATTATCTATATTCATAACTTCCTCACTTCCCATTTACACCTCCATCCACTGCAATCTTACTTCTGGTGCAACCAACTGAATGATTATGTTCTTGTCAAGTTCTGGTAGCAAATCCAACAGTGACTTTGGTGTCCTTAGCTTGTTTGCCCCCAGAGACTCAGCAATATCCATTATCCTATCTTCTTCTGGCTTCCATAGCTGCATCTCTAATGTTTCTGTTTATCTGACACAGTGCAGTTTTACTGGAATTTAGTAAGTGCTCAATAATTATTTGTTGAATAAGTGAAAAAAATGAATGTAATTTCTGTGTCCAAGAGAAGGCAATAAAAATAGGCATTTTGTATTGTTCTCATCAAACAATAAAAAAGTTACAATCACATTTTATTGATAAAAATATTGTTTGTTGTAATTTCTTTCTCTCAGTTGTTTATTCTTGTCATTCTTAAAGTGCAATGCAAAGATATTCCCCTATTCCACCAGACTTAATTATGTTTATACTTCTAGTCAGTATGCTGATGTGTAGTTCTATATACTTCTATTTACCATGCTTCAACAAAATAGTTTACAATTTTTCACTCCAATAATTTGGAAGTACCCAAAATCTGTACTATTCATTGTATTGCTCTCAGATGATGCTTGACAGATAAACATGCTCAATAACTGTAGGACTGAATTTCAAAGATGAATTTCTTTAAAAATATGAGGGATATTTTAATATGCTTAAATATAAATCATTGATATAAATCAACAGTTTCATTATTTTATATGCTTAATCAATTGAAAGTGACAGTCATTTTTTATTCTATTTGATAGATTCAATGCTATGAAAAATCTCAAAGTTGTAAGCTTGGCAACTGTGAATTTTCATAAAACATTCATCTGATACTTTAGTTAAGTTACCATGTTAAATACACTAATTTATATGAATAACATTAGACGTGCTTTGTGTGAATTATATTTATTTTTTTTGTTTTGAACATAACACTTTTTTTCTTCTGAACTTCACTAACGCTTTAAAGTGCATTATGTTTTACTTCCCTTAGGAATTGAATAATACTAGAAATTAAAAAAAAAAAAAGAGGCTTTAAAAGGACACTTTTCAAAACTTTTCAAGACTTGATACTAGTGACTACAGTTGGGAACAATAGCCACACTTACAGATTGGCCTGGTCCTAAAAAGATTAAGCCACGCCCTTAAAATTGGCATAAAAACATTTTATTATCTTTTATGTGATTCCTTATCTAATCGTTTTTTTCCTATGGCATTTACAGAAGGCAAATTTCAATTTAAAAAGTAAGTGAAACTGTTATATATTACTTCTTGAGTCTCTCACATCTACTAATTCAGATCATAATTGATTTCTCTAAAGTAATAAAAAGGAAATCTCCACACTAGATTATCACACACATCTTCTTGAAGATCATAAGGCATTCCTAATAGAAATCACTGTTTTTTGGTGCTTATGTTTAAGGGAAAAGAGAAGCTCTGGATTCTGGTGCTCTTGGCGCACTGGACAAGCAAAGTAATAGTGGGAGATTAGGTATATGTGGGACTCTTGAAACATAGATTGGGATGACAGGCAAAATGTTGAGGGAAAAATCAATGATATGAATATGAGGTCCTCAAATATATGCCTAAATCCCTCTACCAAACCTTAACATTAATTCCCTTGGTAGGGTTCCTTCTCTTGGAACTAAAGGAGAACTGACTTAAGTCCATGAATAGAAATGACCAGTGAAATCTGATGGCTTAGGTTCATAATGTATGTCATCCTTTATGAAACATTTAAAGGCGTGGAACTGGGACAGCTGGAGCTGACTAGGACTATGCACTGGCTTTGAAGACACAGATGCAAGTTAAAGCTCTGCCTTTCATGAGCTCTGAGGCCATGTGCAAGATGCCTATCCTCCCTGAATCTTGGTTTCTTCAGCAAGTGATTAGATATACTAGCTTTGCAAAATTAAATCACATAGCACATCTAGAGTTTCCTACTATGCCTAGAACATAAGAGCCCAAAGGATTGAGTTTAATTTGAATGACAAAAAAAAACTATCATTTTTCTATTTCCCCTTTGGAATGTGTCAGACCTACAATGTCATCACAAAAGTTTTTGTTACTTGTTTGTTCTGCCTAACCCTCAACACGCTGTTCACTCTTAGCCCAAATATATAGAATTTTTATGTTCTAATTAAGAAAAAAACTAATTTGTCAGATAATGGTCTGTAATGTATCTCCTTGCAATTTTCTTTCAAATGCAATACTATAAACTATATAAATTTTTCCTTAAAGGACAGAGGCCCAAGTCATCTTGATCATTGGTTAAGATAGTACAGTTTACATTGAGTATACCTCCAGCTGACTTGATGTTAAGGATCACAATTTGTCACACAATGTAGCAGGCCAGCATGCTATAAAGCACCAATGTTCCCACTAAACTGTTTCTCTCCTCACTGAAGTCCACTACTCCTTATGAATGCTGGCTTACTACGTCTGTCACCACTATTTACTAGTGACCAAAAGAGAAGCCAAAAAATCATTCTTGTCTTCCATCTGCCTCATCCATTTAACCACTAAGATCTATCGACTTTAAAGTTTCATCAAGTTTAGTCTTCCCTCCTTCTTCCTGCCCTAAATATAGTCCTATTGGTTATTATCTCTTGATAGAACATAGAAAACACCTTATAGCTGCTCCTTAGTTCTTTCTGCCATTCAACTCCAGCTTCACACTAGAGCCAAATGATTCATTTATATGAAAGATCTAATCTTGACACTCTCTTACTTGAAAAACTCTATTAGTTTCCCTATTTTCCAGGCAAAAAAAAAATAATTAAAATTCCAGATTATTTTTATTGTCACTATCTCTTGGTTCTTGCTGCCTTTGTTTTTCTTAAATGTTATACCTCAATAATAATAAACAGATTTTAGTTCCGTAGGTACTCACTATGCTATTTAACCCTATTGTGCTTTTGTAAGCTTTAACCCTTGCTTGGGTTTTCCTTCCTAGTTTCTTCTTATGTGTTCTACTTAATGTTTCAGGCTCAACTCAGAGGATTTCTCCTTTAGAAAATATTTGCAAATTCCTAGGATGAGCTAGGAATTTGTTCTTTCAAAGAATCGTGTGTTCACTGTGATTTGACAATTTACCACTCTGCATTGATCTGGTTTCTTGATCTGTCAATGTTTCACGAAGCCCAACAATATTTTAAAGATAAAGGGCATATGTTACCTATCTCCTTTAGGTAAGAGATGGTTAACTCTGGCTTTCTAGTTTACCAGAACTATCCAGGTTTCATATTTGTTCTCCACCTGTTTTTTGTTTTTTGTTTTTTCTATTCACTGAGTCATTCCAGGCCCTTCAAATAATAATTCATCTTTTTGAAATAAGAAAGCCAGAGTTGGCTTCTGACACTCTCAACCAAAGGACCTTACTTTTCTATTTTAGTATTACAATTTTTAAAAAGTTCATAGCATAATTATGGCTATTTCCACAGTAGCTACTACTGCTCCTAGGGATAAACTGTGGCCTCTCAAATCTTTGATTATTTGAAGCTGGCATATATACAAAAATATATTATAGATATAAATATTCATGTAAACATACACATACAAATATCAACCGAAGATGGTTTGACTGTGGTTGGTGGGCACACAATGTAATATATAGATCTTATATTATAGAAATGTACACTTGAAACCTATACGATCATATTAACCAATGTCATCCCAATATATTTATTAAAAATAAATAAATATAAAGGGCTACAACATATCTTTCTTGATAAAATAACTCCACTCAGGAAAATGTGTCTCTTAATGTGAGGTCCTGAGGGTAATATTTTGTTTTATTCCCTGATGTATCTCAGACCCAGACAAGTACTTAGAACATAGCAGTTCTTCCAAAATGTGTGTTGAAGAAGAGAATGGATGAAGAAATGAATGGACTAAGTAATTTACTTTTTTAAAAAACAGAATTAAAAATATTGACTCTGGGTAGAGAGATTACATTTGCCAATGTTGCTCCAGAAAATGTATTTTCTGAGTGATACATAGCTTTACAATTTCTAAAAATATGGGCTAACTTAGTTTAAATCTTGACATATTTTTCCAAATCAGTTGCAGAGACTGAAATCTAGGTATTAAACTCAAGCTTTGATTCCCCAGGAAATCACTACTTATAACTAAGTTGACAATTGGTAAACAACCAAACTAGATAGAGGTTTTCATATCTGATTCTTTTTTATATTCTCAGCTATTATTAAACAATTCAATTGTTATTGCAAATAACTCTTTAGATAAGTTTTATTTTCCTCCTCTTACAATGGTTTTTAAAATATGACAGAATTTTAAAAGTGGCTTTTTTGAGAGAGTCAGAAAAATTCAACATCTAATCCCTGTGTGGTATAGAGGTGATCATTTGCTTTTGTTAGTTAAGAATTACCAAAATAAAATATCTGTATCTATTTGGCTTGAACAATATATATATATATATATATATATATATATATATATATATATATATATATGCCAAGTGTGGAATCATATAAGTAGATATAAATCACAACCAGTCAAAATATGAGCACATACAAAGAAATGAAAGCATGAAGGCAATTTTGAGAGGAAATGAGGAGAAGAAATAGTGCTGTAAGTATTGTTCTGGAATTGAACAGATTTTTCTTAGACATATCGTATTCAAATATATCATTTGTGTTCTTGTGAAACTAAATCTATTCAACTCACCTTCATACAACCAGTCAGCAATCCCATTAAAAATAATCCCTTCTTTTCCAGAAGATGTCAGTCGCAATGAACTGCTCTTTATATCAGGTTGATAGTAGATATTATTTTCAAAGATATAAATCTGGATCAGGAAACATGTAAAACAAACAAACCCAACATATTAGGAAACCTTTTTTAAAGCTTTCATATTATACAACAATAGCTGAAGAGCTAAGTGTTTTATTTGTTAGTTTTCTATTTGTCTTTATGTAATGCATATTTTTGTATTGCTTTTAATTATTAATAATTATTTATTTCCCTATCATATCAATATCAAACTCTCATCTAGAAATAATATGATCCTCACTATTTAAAATTTTAAACCTGTATTTTCAACCACAACTTTTCATCTACTTAATAATCTCTTTCTCTTACTTTAAAATTGGTTTGGATTTGAGATAATATTTTGCATCCTCAAGAGACTGAAAATTATACCAGATACCATTTTAGTAACAGCCAACTGACTGTTTGAAAGGCTTCCAGTTTGTGTCTTTATTTTTACTTTTTGTGGTCAGTGAAATAATATTTACAGACTCTATCTGATTTCTATCTAGCTCCATATACAGATCTGCTGATCAAAGGAAAGGATGATAGAATTCCTTGTAATTGTTAAGTCAACACACTTCACTATGCCCCACTCTCTTCTGGCAATTCTTTCCCAAATAGCATAGCAGTAATAATAACCTTGTGCCTGAGAGTTCACGAAAGATTTTTTATTTAAACACATCAGAGAGTCTTCCAAAATAATATCAACAACAACAACAGCAACAGCTCCAATAATGTCAACTACAAATTATATCAACAAAATAATAGCAACCTCAGGGTAAAATTATTTATAACCACTTTAAAATATCTTTAGTGATAAGCATTTCAAACTGCTGGCTGATGTGATAATATAACCTTCATAGAACCATGTTTCATCCACATATTGAAGGGAATAGAATACTGTCCACCACGAGCCAAATTGCTATTTTGATTGAACATTCTACTAAGAATGTGAAAGCTGGCCTAGTGCCCACGTGTTCCAGCATGCTATAGGATCATTACACAAGAGCAAATAGAGCAAACATAATAGCTTCTGAAATAATTATCTGATTAATTATGAGGCCCTAGATTTATAATCTTGGTGTGCACAGAGATGAAAGCAATGTTAATATCCAGAATATTTCATTCATATTCTGTTTTGATTTTGAGGATTTGGCAAGCATTTAACAGTTAGAGTATTTAATTAATCATTCCACCACTACCTGACATTTATATTATAGGTGAGAATGTTAATAGAATAAAAAAGAATTTGGCAAGGGAGAAGAAAAAATATACAACAGGGTATTTAAAAGTATGGGCTTTATAGTAGGGCAGCCTAAATTTAAAATCCCAGTGACATGGATACTTTTCTGTAGCTTTCTAAATCTTAGTCTTCTCCTTTAATAAATGTTTATGTCTCATTTTTAGATATCTGTTGTAAGAATAAATGAGATGATGCATATAGAACATATAGCACATGTGGCTATTACTAGAAGCAAGGCTGACCGCACTCAGGATAATTTGGTTTAAAATCCTGGGCCTTTTGAAGATTACAAACTCTAAATCAAAACAAAATCTCTACAGCTTCAGCCAAGGTATAAATTATCCCAAACTATTGACCAGTCCTACATGTGGTGCTGATGTGAAAATTTATTAGGAGTAGCAGTGGAACAGTACTAGCAGGAAAAGAAGGAAGAGGAGAGGTATTAACAAATAATATTTACTGCTTTTGCTTCATTTAGGAAGTTTTCAAGTGATAATAGAATATAGAAATAAACTTATTATTGAAAGCATATGTGCACACTTTGGCAAAAGTTTAAGACCTATATCTCAGGTGTTGTAAAACTGGATGGAAGTTAATTTTAATGACGTTCACAGTCCCGCATGACAGAAAAAAATATTAACTTTATTCCAACCATCTAAAACTTAAGTTTTACATCTTTTGTAAAACTTACAAATAATATATGAAATAGTCACACAAAATCATCCTGACTTAGAGGGAATCTCCTCTTTGGATCTGAACCTTCTGATTAGGGCTTGTGAGTAATGACAATTCAGGTCATCCACACCCAGGCTGTTTAAGCAAAGTGGTTATTATTATTAGGAGTAGGAGTGACTTAACTCAAAGTAAAATTGTTCCAAACCCTCTGCTTTCTGAAGGTATAAAACAACAACTCTAAGTCAAATAATTAATAAAACCTCCATTATTTCATCAGATGTATAAATTATCCAAAACCATTGACCAGTAATTACATTTATAGTTGAAGAACAGATTGGATGATATTCAGAATCCATAAGAAACTGACATCTGCTTCAATGTGAAAGAACTGGCAATATGGAATCAGAATTTTAATGTCATTCACTCAAAGCTGCAATACCAGGTATTGTCCAAAAGATCATTTTTTCTGTGGACAAAAATTACTCGCTACCTTCATGAAAATGTACATTTATAATTTCCCAACCCCTTTCAATTATCAAGGTGTTTCCAAGAATTACATAGTTTCAAATAATAATCACAAACTCTAAGCATTACCTTAGCAATACGAGAACTGCAACTATTTTCAAGTCCAAGGTGAACACATTGATGAAATTAAACTGGTACCAAATGGCAACCATCAGGGGCTGCAGCTAGTGTTCAATCACATTGAAAATATGACAAACACTTATGTCATTTATCCTAATGTTGCTGATTAAACTGTCATAATATTTTGATGTCATTAATCAATTCTTTCAGTGAGCCACCTGAGCAGTATAACAAATAGAAATGGGTAGCTGTGTGACCATTTAACCCTTCAATCTATAGAGCACCCCAACTACCCAGTTTTTCAACATTAAGTATTTTAATACACTTACAAAATAATTCCAAATGGTAAAGCCACCACTAGGGGAACAGGAAGACAGAAGAAATACTATGTGCTGAATCATGACAAGTTGAGAAATATATAATAAGTGTTTCAAGAAATCGTTCTAATAAATGTGTTAGTCAATATTGTTAATTATCAAATGATCAGGCACATATATAGTTATTGCTGGGTAGAATTTTTTTCAGAGCGAATTTTCAATTTTCTACCCCCTGCCACAACCACCAACAATGCTTCAATTGTGGAAAATAGGCACCGAGCGAATTCGTTCCCCACCCCTAGCCAATTGGTAAAGGGCATATAGCAAGAAATGAATCCTTGGTGTTAAAGGTCATTAAGATTTTGAGATTGAGTGACCACAATGTAAACTAGCCTACTGTGACCGATTCAACAGAGATAATGCCTGATACAAACACAGCAGACTCTCCCAACTTTTAGCCAGCTTAAAAGAACACAAAAAACCAGCAAAATAAAACAAAAATATAACTGAATATTGGATCTATTTTAACTGAAATATTACTGAAAAGCTATTCTACCATTACTGATTTAAGTGATTTCTCATGATACTTTTGCTTTAGAAAACTGAATTATTAAAAAATCCCCAAGCATTGTAATGATTTAAGAGAATCTGTAAAGTTACAGTGGAGTTCAGATAGTCTTTGGGTTGCCTTCTACTGTGACTTGTTTTCTGGGGGTAAAATTATAATGACTTTCCCAGATAACACATTCTGGCAGGGATATGGTAAAGGGGTGCTTTCCTATGTTGACGGTGATAAGGGCTAGCTAGCTAGCTTAATTAGGCAGACAGGAAGCAGGGGGTGGGGCGGGGGGGGGTCCAGGAGGATGGAGGCATTTCTGGCCTGAGCAATTAAAATAGCAGCCACTGTGAACAGTATGGAGCTTCCTCAAAAAACTAAAAATGGAACTCCCATTTGACCCAGTGATCCCACTTCTAGGAATATATCCCAAGAAACTAGAAACACCAATCAGAAAGGATATATACACCCTTATGTTCATAGCAGCACAATTCACCATAGCTAAGATTTGGAAACAGCCTAAGTGCCCATCAGCATATGAGTGTATTAGAAATCTGTGGTACATCTACACAATGGAATACTACACTGCAGTAAAAAAGAAGGAATTCATACCATTTGCAACAGCATGGATGGAACTGGAGAACATTATGCTAAGCAAAATAAGCCAGTCAGAAAAAGATAAATATCACATGATCTCACTCATTTGTGGAATATAATGAACAACATAAACTGATGAACAAAAACAGGTCCAGAGACAGAGAAGCATCGATCAGACTGTCAAACCTCAGAGGGAAGGTAAGAAAGCGTGGGGGTAAGTGGGAGAGATCAACCAAAGGACTTGTATGCATGCATATAAGCCTAACCAATGGACACAGACATCAGGCGGGTGAAGGTATGAGTGAGGTGGTGGGGGCAATGGGGGTATAAGGACACATGTGTAATACCTTAATCAACAAAGAAAAGAAAAAAAATAAAAAAAATAAAATAGCCCTTACTTGAGCAGCTGGGAGAGCCAGGACAACTGAGGGAGGGTCCATGGGAGAGGACTGCATAGATGGGGCTTGGAGATACCAAAATGTTTATCTTACTTGTACAGAGGATAGAGAAATGCCACAGGAGGGGAGTGGTGGGGAGGAATACATACACTCACAGAGGATAAAGAAAAGTCACAAGATATCCAGAAGAAGGAAACATACATATTTTCACAGAGAATTGAGGAATGTTGCAAGATAAGGGGAGGGAATGAAGGGGCATCACGTGAGCTTTGAGCTTAGAAACTAATACTATGTAGCAGAGTGACCAATGAGGAAAGCAAGAGTCCTAAATTAATGAAGGGGCTGATGAGAAAGGGTCAGGTTCAGACAAAGGGCTAAGCCTTTATAAAACCGGAGACAAAGAGACTCAGAGGATTTGGATTTTTTAGATTTTTTTTCCATTACAGAGAGAGAGAGAGAGAGAGAGAGAGAGAGAGAGAGAGAGAGAGAGAGAGAGAGCAGGCCTTTCCCATTTGGGGGCCCCTCCCCAGGGGTTCCCTTTGGGGACACCCCTTCCCAGATGGAGTTTATATATGCTCCCAATAAACACCTACTTTTTTTTATTAAAGAAATCTGTTAGTCCACTCATTTATTCTTCAACTTCATCGGACAAGGACCCATGAGAAAATCTCTACCCCAAACCCCACGTTTTAACAGTGAAGATATAAAGTGTTATGGCCATATGGGAAAGCAATACAGCAGTTGAAAACAAAACCTATTCTATCTCATAAGCAATCCCTATCTTGGGACCTTGACTTGTAGAGAAAAAAAGTACCAATCTGTAGAGAATAATAAAGCTTGTGATATTTATTGCAGCAGTGTTTATGATGGCCAAAAAGAAGAGTCAAAGTTAAAACCCATTAAAGTGAATGCCAGGATTCACATTTTGTGATAACATTCAGGCTTTGAGGAAAATAAATTAATGCCACATAAGCTGAGTTGGAGAAGTTTCATTGAGATATTGCCAAGCGACAAGAGACACAAAATGAAAAAATGATTACAACATGAACCCATTTTGTGCACCAGACAATGACAACACTAATAAAAACTTAGACTGGCAAGAGTCTCACCGACAGATATATAGTGGATATTGTCTGTTGGGACTTGGCTTCCTGCCTGTCCTATTTAGTTTTTTATTACTGTGGGATTTTAGAAGCCAGAAATTTACATTTCCAAGATTATCTTGCAAATGAGTCTTCTCATGTTCTTTGCTAGATGTGTTCTAGTCTTCAATAAGGAGAGAGTTGCTAGTTAGGAATTGAAAGACATTTGCTTATGATAGTGGCTCTGTTATGGTGGCTTCAGCATAAGTGGCTCATTGGTTATTTATAAATAGATAAAAAAGCATGAGGAAACTACAATAATATATGTAATATCTATGAATAAATTAGAACTATGGAAGAATATAAACTTGTCTTTTAATATAGGTATATGTGCTAGAAGGAAGATGTACAATGAGAGAGATAGAAATGAAAAACATGTAGTCAAACAGAAAAGGCTGGAAAATACATTAAATATAAAATACTAAAAAGACTCGATCACATTTACACTTATATATAAACTATACAAGTTAGTATATTTATAAATAAAGTACCAATATTGCCCTAACCGGTTTGGCTCAGTAGATAGAGTGTCGGCCTGCGGACTGAAAGGTCCCAGGTTCGATTCCGATCAAGGGCATGTACCTTGGTTGCAGGCACATCCCCAGTAGGAGGTGTGCAGGAGGCAGCTGATTGATGTTTCCCTCTCATCAATGTTTCTAACTCTCTATCCTTCTCCCTTCCTCTCTGTAAAAAAAAATCAATAAAATATATATATAAAGTACCAATATTAATTTCAGTGATAATAAAAATGATGATAGTTATGCAGAAATTAGTCTCACATGTGGGTTACATGAGCAAGTGTTTAATTTTATTTAGTTTGAAACAAATGATAATAAGAGTGTTCCAGAACTTAGAGTAGGGTATTTGAACCTGGACACTGTTACCATTCAGACTGGATATTCCCTGGTTGTAGAGGACTGCCCTGACATTTAGGATGGGTAGCAGATCCCTTACTTCTACACACTTGATGTGTGACTACCAAAATGTATCCAGACATTGCCTAATGTCTCCTGCAGCGGGCAGAGGCAACATCACCCCCAGTTGAGAACTATTAATTTTGAGGTAAATAAGTATTTTCTTTTTTTACTTTAAAAAATATTATGTATACTAGTAGTTGGTATACAATATTTTGTCTAGCCCTTATAGTCTTTGAACATTCAGATAACCATATCCTTGGCTTCTTTTGGCTCCTTTTTGGCCTACCAACCATATTTAACCTCATCATACTCTCTGGTCCAACACTAGCTCCAAAATTTGTGTGGAACCTTTGCCTTTTACTTTACCAGGAACAGGCTTTATTTTCTAATCATGACAGCCTATCAGTTTCTTAAAGAATTTAAATTATACTAAACATTTATTATTAAAATGAATTCAATGTAACGTTATTTTGGAAATAAATTACACAAAAGGAGATTTTCAGTTACTTAGAGTCATTAGGGACAGATGTTATAGTGTTTCAATAAGAGAGAGGCTTTCATTATAGTAATAGTATTAAAACATAATTATGCATGTAATGGTTTTTTATCAAGAGAGTGTAAGAACAGGCCATCTTGAACTCCATCATACACATTAAAATTTTACAAGAAGTTAAACTTTTTAATAAATAAAAATAATTGAAATATTTAAGCCATATTCCATTATTGGATCTGGTTCCCTTGAAATTGAAGTAAAATTTTACTTTTTCAACAATGTGCTATATTTCAGTCTAGAAAACAGTTTGAACAATTCTTTAAAGTCTTTAAGTATAAAATAAATAAAAAATCCTTATTTTGATTAATATTAATTAGATTTTGTTGGTAACATGAAAGAATATAAGTAGACAAAAATAGAGTATTTTGGTTTTACAATTAGAATGGCTAAAATAAAAATGAGAGCTAATAATAAGTGTTGACAAAGATCTAAAGCAGATGGAACTTCCTTGTACTTCTGGTGGGAGAGTAAATTGGTACAATCATTTTGTATATGTCTGTAAGTTTTTACAAAAGCAGGACTGCATGACTCCATCCAAGGTACAGATGCCTCTCAACTTACAATGGGGTTGTGTCCAGAAAAAGCCATCATAAGTTGAAAATATCATGTCAAAATGCATTCAATAGACCTAAACTACTGAACAGCACAATTTAATCTAGCCTACCTTAAATGTGCTCAGAACACAATATCCAGAAATCACTAGTAACACAGTACACTGGAAAGTATTGAATGTTTACCCTCATGATCATGTGTCTGACTGGGAGCTATGGCTTGTTACTGCCATTGCCATCATCATGAGAAAGTATCATAATAAGAAAAAGATGAAAATTCAAAATTCAAAGTACATTTTCTACTAATGGAGATCACTTTTGCAGCATTGTAAAATTGAAAATTTGTAAATCAAGCCATTGTATGTCCAGGGACTGTCTATAGAGAGCTAACACAAATGTATATAAAAGATGTCTAAATATCCATATAGATGACATATCTGTATATACCTAACACAGATATATATGGACACACACACACACACACACACACACACACACACACACAAACAGGGTGTCCTAAAACATGTATACACAATGTCTGTAGATTCTATTACATTTTGAAAATGAAATGTATTTTAGTAAACAATGCCTTTATAATTATTCAAAGTGTGTATACATTTTTTAGGACATCCTGTGTATGTGTGTATATATTTCAAGAGACATATAAGAATGCTTATAGCAGTGCTATTTATAATAGCAAGTTAGGATGTTACAAGTCAGGATAATGATTACCCTTGGAAAGGAATAGTGACTGGTAAAGGGCAGAGCAAGGGCTTCTGGGATATGAATAATGTTATGTGTCTACTCTGGGCATTATGTGGATGGGAATGTTTACAGGATTAGCTCTGCATATTTGGGGCATATTTGTTAAACTTGATGAAGAATATTATGCAGAATTTTTAATTAGTAATCATAATTAATTTAAAATATCACCCTAATGACTATCAGTATATTAGTAAAAGCCACAGTGTATCATTCAACTGTATAAAAATTGTATTTACTTAATTTACCAGTATGCAATAAATTCTGAGTGTCCATTTATATAATGCAAAGTAAAGCTATGAACACAAGCTAAATAGTTGGATTACCTCTGACATTTTGACTTTGAAAAAATCTCTGTGGGTTATTGAGCACTGCTTTCATTTACCTGCAGGATCGTCATGAGATATAGAACAACTCATTCAAATCATTCATGTCACCTTTGCACCAGCACCTGACATTCTGGAGATGGAATCACTATCAGAGAACTCCCATCCTTTGACATTTGCAATTATTCATATCAGGAAGCCCTTTCAAAGAGTTCTTAATACCTTTACAGAACATTATGCATTTTCAAAGAAGTGAAATATAACCCTTTGTCTTAAATTCATAATTATGTAAGTCACTTTCCAGTTCCAAAGCCCTTTTATCCATACTTTAATTTCTGGAGAAAAATTGATACCAGATAAAAGTTAGCGAAGAGATAACTGAAGACCAACTCTAATCAATGAAGTGTAACAGCAGACTCCCTTGGCTACATCAGTCCATAAATCTCCTTTAGAATACTAGAAGATCTTATGATAAATAGATCATCTTGATAATTAAAAATAATAATACAAATATTTATGGGCCTCAAGTATTAAGCTGGGATTCATAGAGTCATCACATTTTTATATCATTAAAATATCTGTATGTACATATGTATATGTTTCAAAATGAATCCCTTTCTTTCTCCACTCTACTTTCTTTTCTTTCATTTTTCCTTTATTACCCCATTTTCTTGCCTTCTTTCTTTTCTTATAGTCCTCCATCGTAAAGTGAATATGTAACTGTCATCCTTTATAATGCTAGGCACTGTGGTAAGCCTGCGGTATATAAAGACAAAGCCTTACAATCGAATGATACTTCTAATGCAGGCACATACAAATCACTGTCAATGTGTAGGTAGAGAACAATAAAACCAATATATGAGAACATAAATTTAGGGTAAAATGTTACCACATAATATGTGTCATGGCAGTAGAACTTGAGATGAAAAATAATAATAAAAGCAAAAATGTACAAAAGTGGCATTTTCATCAGAAAGACATGGAACCTAAACCTGGCAGTGCTCTTTTGACAATCGGGCAATGAACTTCCTTAACCTCTCTGATACTTATTGTTCTCATTTATAAAGTGATGGTATTAACACTCTCATGGTGGTCTATAGAATTAAAGAAACCAAAATCCAGGTTATGGATATTATCTATGTACCTGTACATATATGCTCAATATTTAAATAATAATAATTGAAGCTAGTAATGGCCCTTAAAGGTATTATCATAATCTGAGGAGAATCAAACCTTCTTATCAAGTTACCCTAAAAAGCATAAGCATCTGAAGATGGTAGGTTAATAACTTTATCTCCTGTTTCTCCAATCAGCAAAATAGTGTACATATTTTCCCTTATTTGAGCATTCAGTTCTGATTTTCCTTCTTATTGTGGAGGATTCTTCTATTATGTGAGCATTGGGGGAAACTAGAGCCTAATCTCCATTTATAAAGACAAAAAGCCAGATAAAACATCCCTACGTTATGACCATACCTATGACTGCTGATTCTTGAAGGAATAAAGTTACAGTTGAGAAATTATTCACAATAACAGCAACAAAACCTCAAGGGTCCAGCAAGAGTGAAGGTGAAATGCCTACTGAAGTAGTTGCCAGATGCAGCATCTTCATCAAATGTTACTCAAACATTCCTATGTCCACCAATGCCTGCTGGTTTTCCAGTTCTGGAGTTTCAACCTTCTCATTCATTCTAAAAACTTTCAGAAATCTTTTTAATAAATTCATTTCCTCCTGAAATAAACCTAAGCCAATTATCTGGCTTAGTTCCAGGAATCTTACTTGCTAGCTAGCATGCAAGAGTTTAACCTTCAAACCCTCATAGGTAAGAAGGTCCCTCAATGTGATTTATGTTGGGAGCAAACTCGTTAATCCCTCTTTTTTCCAGCCAGCTCTCCTCCCTCTCATCCATCCAAGGATTAGCATAAAGCATGGTGCATATGCACTTTAGTCTCTGATGTTAAAACAATTTGTTTTTATATTTGTATTGTAACTCCTTTTATTTTAAATGGGGAAAACTTTTAAAGAGATTTCCTAAAAGAGGGTTGGGGGAGACTGGAAGAAATTACCATATGCTTATCAAAGAGTCTGTGCCTAATGCTTTCTAGTTTATAGGCATGCTGATAAGAAAACAAATTGAAAAATGCAGAAGGTGGAACCAGCCTTGGCGGTCTTCCATACACATTTTCCCCACAGCTCTAGACTCTCAATTCCACTTCATGCAATTTCAAGGCATCCTTGGCCACAAATGAAGAAATATAGGGTGTTTTTTTTTGTAATGCAGAAACATCCAAACACATTTTACTACATCTTCCCAAAATACTGGATATCATTAAAATAACCATAGAAATGTGGACTTAGTAACGAAATGTCTATGTCAAGAATTCATTTATTTATTCTAGTTAATGTTCTTCTGAACTAAATTTAATTGAACCAATGATGAACTTAGAATAATAATCATTTAAATACAAGCATAACTTGGAATCTAGAATAAAAAATACTTAAAATATATCCTTGTTATCCTCCCACCCCCACCCCTGTGAAATTCTTTAGAAGTGGCTATCCCTTGTGCTTCAGTAATCTGTCTGCTACAATGGGGCATAATTAAACCCTACTTATGAGTATGGGTAGCTGTAACACAACCTGCTTTAATAACCTGTATCCTCGGGTGAGCATTAACAACAACAAAAAAAGAGTAATTTCTGATTCTTTCAATTTCATGTTTGTTGTTGTCCATAGATTATTTACTGCTCCCCCCGCCCCCTGCCCCCTTCATTCTCCTCACATGTATTATGTCTAATAAAATGGCAAATTTAAATCTTTCTGTCAGTGCTTTGACTCTAATATTACCCAATTAAAGAATTATTCTATTATCCATAATTCCATAGAAAATAAGCATGGAATTTAGTCTCTGGTGTTAAAACAATTTTTAGCAATGATAGAATCCTGTATGATCCTATAAAGGTGGGGACATGTCATTATACATGTATTAAAACCCATAGAATGTACACCAAGAATGAGCGCTAATGTCAACTGTAAAGTGTGGTTGACAATTAAAAATAAAAAAAGAAACAAGCAAGCAAGCAAATGTGTAAATATATATTTACTCCTGGGGAGAATATTTTTAAGTTTCTTAATGAAGAAAGTTTAAAAATGAAAACAATATAACAAGTTGTGGAGATAGACACGGGCACATGATAGTTATAAGCTAACTCATTCCTTTACAATTCTACTACATTCCTAATATGTACCATGTCTATGAGACAACATTGTCTAAGTCTTAGCCCTTGTTGATGTATTCACAGTTTAAAATAAGAAGATAAAGAAAAGGCTCATTCATTTATTAAAGATGGTATTCCTACAGTATAGGGGTGCACAAAATTATTAGGATGTGAATGAAAGACATGAGATAGTCTGAATCTGATGAAGGAGTAAAAGGGTCAGAAAAGGCTTCAGATGAGACATGGCATGCTAGCTGAGCCTCTTAGTTTAGGAGATGTTGCAAAGCACAGAAAGCTAAAACAATATTTCAACCAGAGTAAGATAAGTGAGAAAAGGCATATTTAGAAGATTAGATGATGAAAACATATGTATTAAAAAAAAATGGAAGAAAAACGACAAGGTAAAGAGATGTATGTAAGAAAGTAAGAGGGGCCAGATTATAGATATCAAAAAATTATTGGAGAACTGGAGAAATATGAAGGAAACATATGAAGATAAGGAGATACTTTCTGAATAATGTTTTTTACTGGCTTGAAAGATGATTCTGAAATGTAGCTCCATCTAAAAACTGACTGGAATAATATTAATCCATTTGTAAAGACACAAAGATGAATAAAGTCCCTTAAAAATTAATCATGAACCTAGAATCTTGCATTTCATTTTGAATTAATCGGAACAATTATTTTTCAGACACTCTGCTCTAGTTGAGAAGCAAAAAGTGAAATGGGATCTCAATGATTTCAATGATACTGTAATATTAACAGCTAAGGCAAATGATATCTCAAACTGAATCACCAAACACCTTTCCTATGTGGATTTTCTGATTCTACAGGTATTAATACAGCAAACACATAATATGCCCTCTGTTACGACCGATCGCTTTTCACATTAGCCTTTTGTAGCTGGTGGTGTGTTTCCAAGTTTGATGCATATAATACTTTAATGATAAAACAGACAATACAAACTAAGAGAAATAGAAAAAGCAGATGTGACAGATAGGATGCTTTTGGGGAAAGTCCAAGTTCAGTTTCCACAGATGACTTGGTATCATAACCCTTGAAGAGATGTAATATGATTAAGAAGCAAAAGAGCAGTGGGATTCTGAGAGTGCATATATATTTCTGGGTTTATAATTGGAGAACGGGATAAAAGATGAAAATAGATGATGGCCTGATTTGAACTAACTTTCAGAACAGCCTCTTTGAAAATAATTTTCTGGGAATTTAAAAGTAGTTAGAAGGAGAAGGAGGATAAAGGAGGAGAAATGCAAAGGGGAGGAGAATGACAATTGAAGTAATACATCCAGTATTTATTTTCTCAAAATCATTTAGGCTATATAGACTGCAGGTCTGCTGTCCAGAATCCTTCATCACACAGTTCAAACAATAGAATGTCTTTTTTTTTCCTTGTCTTTTTTTATTTAAGAGAGAGAGAAACATTGATTTGTTGTTCCACTTATTATGCACTCATTGGCTGGTTTTGTATGTGCCCTTATGGGGGATCATGTATGGCAATGATGTTCTAACTAACTGAGCTACCCAGCCAGGGTGCAATAGGATGACTTATAATAGAATTTATCCTACCACTAAGGACTATCAAGTTTCCCATGGGTCCCATCATCATTGCAATTAAGTCTCCTTGCCGCAGGCTTAGTGATTGCCTTCCTCACACAGATTTTACCAACTAAATCTCTCCTGTCACTCATTTCTGTTTGTGTCTTCACCCCAAGATGGTAACTATTGCCAGTAACAATTATTGCTCCAGCATGCTATCCTTTCTATGATAATGCTCATACTCCCTGCCCTTTATTAACTCAACCTTCCATACCTTTTCACTGCAGTTGAAAACTGGCACTCTAAACCACCCAGATTCCCCCTACTCTGTATTTTCTCTGAAGGTTCCTTCTCCTCTTTGTCATATCTGAGGCCTGGTCTCCTTAAGCACATCATTACCCAGTAGCTGTTTCTAGTGACTTCAGCTGAAAGGAGTTTTAGGGACAAAATAGGCAGGTTTAGGGAGTCTTAGAGATAAGAAGGGTCCATGGGAGAGGAATACATAGATGGAGACTTGAAGATGCCAACATGATTATCTTACTTGTACAGAGAAATGCCACAGGCAGATAGAAATACTTCTGGCCTGAGCAATTAAAACAGCCATAAACCAAGGACAGACAGGGGTATCTCTGGCCTGAGCAAGGAAAGCAACCATAAGTTAGACTAAAAGTAGCCCTGGCCCAACTAGTTAAGAGAGCTATAAGATAAGGCTTTCTCTGCCAGCACAACTGGGAGAAAACTCTAAGATAAATCAAAAGTGACCCCAACCAGTAAGATAAGGGGGAGAAAAAATGGGGGGTACCATGTGAGCTTTGAGCTTTGAAGCTAATACCATGTAGCAGAATGCCCAATGAGGAAAGCAGGGGTGGGGGGTCCCGAAGTAAGGAAAGGGACCAATTAAAAAAGGTCAGATTCAAACAAGGAACTGCAGCATATACAAACTGGAAACAAGGGGACATGAGGCAGGATTTTCTATTTTTCCCATTAGAGAGAGAGAGCAGGCTTTTCGCATTGGGGTGCCCCTCCCCAAGGGGTCCCCTTTAGGGACACCCTTGTCCAGATGGAGTTTGTATCTGCTTCCAATAAACTTCTACATTTTTTATTAAAGAAACCTTTTTGTCCACAAGTTTATTTTTCAAACTTTGTGAGGACAAGAACCCACGGGAAACAAAGTCTGCACCCCGAACCCCACGTTTCACAGCTTATAACTCATATGCCATGGTGTTCATTGCTCCCTATTGTTCCTTTAGAACATATCTCTTTCACCTCATTGTTAAAAATCCTTCTCATACAAGGTTCATGCCAATCAGCTTTATCATTCTCTGCTCTTCAATGTGGAAAGTGATATTATACAGCACTAATTCTTATAGGTGGCATTATATATATATTAAAAAAAAAATTCCACCATCTAGGGCAGGATCAACCAATTATGGTACATGAGCAACACTCACACTGCCCTGTTTTTGTATGGCCCACAAGCTAAGAAGGCTTTTTACTGACCAACATTTGTAATCATTTGATAAGAAAAGCACTTACTGGAACCTCAATTAAGTAAAAAGTTTCCTACGTAATAATTTCATTCTTCACATCGGTAGACATGTATTACAAAACATTGTACTTAATTATTACTTTGTTTTTCATTACCTCAATAAAATTTTGTAGCAATTTGTGTACTATCATGTTATTTAAGTGCCTATATAATACACTTGATTTGGCCTCCTATCCTGCAAAACCAAAAATATTTACTATCTGGCCCTTTATAGAAGGAGATTCTCACGCTTGGTCTAGGATAAGACAAATAAGAAGCATTGAAGTAAACAAAATTAGACAGCTTCTTTTCTCTTTCTTTTTTTTTTTTAATTTGGGATTCTTCAAAGCTTTTACTAGTTTCATTATGAATCATTGAGATCCATGATATTATATTGCATTGCCTAAATGCATTTTTTCCATACCATTTTTTAAGTCAGAACATCTTGCAGACCAAATGTTCTAAGGAAAGCTTGTAAAAATGTATTTTAAAACAGGTCCTATTTTTTTAAATAAAAATGAACTGGTATATGGTTCATTATTTGCATCCTTACGGATCAATTAGTTTCATAGTTTTCGATTTGCATAAACTTCTCTAAGATGTGGGTCACTCTATGTCAACAACGTTCAGTAGCAATAACAAAACTCATCTTGAAGAAATAAAATATTAAGGATTAACCGAAATTAATGTGATCAATTTAGAGCAAGATTTTCATATTTTCCTTAAAAACAGGGGTGAGGATTTTTCAAAGTAACTGACTGCTATTTACACATTATCCTTACCTGAAGTGTACTAGTATGTCCACTCAAAACATGTGATACTTAACAGGATACTTATTCCCAAGCCTGCTTCACTTGTCAGTTTTTTTATTATTTTCCCCTTGGATCAACCATTTTCTATTCCTTTCAAATCACACATGGGAAGTTAACGCTGATCCTTCTTATAATCTGGGCCTCTTCACATGACCTCTCCACAAAACAATTCTTATACACACCACTTACAAACTATGCAGTTTTACTTTTCATAAACTCAAGTGTAATGGGTTTGTTTCAAATTTTTATTAGTGAGAGAGTCACATCAGTGGATGACATCCCACTCAGTCTCCCGGCACTGAAGTAAATCCATTGCACATACAGCTGCTGGAGAATCTTAAATTGCATTTGAGATGCATAAGAATTCAGAGTGGCTCTCAATTTACATTCCCATTAAATACAGAGCCAGCATGATGCTCCAGGCCAACCAAGCCAACTTCATTCTATTCCTGCATCTCCCTTATTTTGTTTATCTTTTGGTTCTCTGATGTAACAAGACCAAATGCCATACCACATCCTTGCAAATAAATTGTTCTTTTGCAAAGTTTCTTTTTATTATCTGCAAATAGATACACATCACTTTCAAAGCTCAAATCAAGAAAGGATGATTCCAAGAAAACAAACCCACTATTACACCCCTTAAAAAGATATGCATTCAATTTGCTTTATCTGCATGTTATTGTCCTATATCCATTGTAATTTTGTCCCAAATATTTCTTGACTTATCACCTTTTGCTTCTATAGTTTAAATGAATCAACAGCTCTCCAGTTTTGCTACATCTGAATTTTCTCCAGTGACTAACATATAGCAAATTGTAAAAACAAACTTCCTATTCTTTAAAAACTCAAGTGCCATTTTTTGTAGAGGAAATATTTTCCACATTTCACTAACTAAATTATTGATGATCATGACCTTTGGGAGTAATACATGCTACTAGGAAAACTGAATTACTTAATACATATTTTATTAACCATATGATTAAAAGTGAATTAGCTTCCCAAAGAATACATCTTAAGTTTGGGAAATAAGGCCAAAATGAACGAAAATCACAAAAGTTTACAATGCTCTAGAAAATAAGTTGAAATGGTTGTATATCATTAAATAATTAGGATGTGTTTTAAGACTGATTTCTTTCAAATATCCAAATATATTAAACACAAAAATGTTTTAAAAAATGAACATGGTTAATGAATGCAGGGTTTTACCTATCATTTGATGGATAGAAACAAACTATCATATAGCCTTAAATTCTAAATTATTTAACAGATGATTTGATTTTTATTAGTTAACTAAAATAGATATAGAGAGGATATAGATATTGATATAGATAGATTGATAAATATATATGTATATATGCATATATGTAAATATCAGCATCTATAATAATAGAAGTATAATATGCTAATTAGACCAGATGTCCTTCCAGACGACCTTCTGGACAAAGCTGGGACTGTGAGGGAAGCCCAGGTTCCAGGTGCCTGCTGGTGGCTGGAAGGAAGCCCAGGTCCCGGGTGCCGGAGGGAAGCTCAGGTTCTGGGTGCAGAGGGAAGCCAGTGCTGGCAGCCGGGGGAAGGAAGGCCTACTCTTACATGAATTTTGTGCATGGGGCCTCTGTTCTATAGATATAAAAGCCTAATATGCAAAGTGTCCCCTTGGGAGTTCAACTGACTGGGAGTTCGATTGCTTGCTATGACATGTGCTGACCACCAGGGGGCGGTGCAGATCGAAGGAAGGCCCTGGCTGGCAGACATCAGTTGCTAGAGACCCTACCCATGCATGAATTTTGTATACTGGGCCTCCAGTTATATATAAAAATTCTATACTGATACTGTCAGAGTAAAATGGGACAGCAGACTGAGTCAGAGCTCAGTCCCTGCATCCTGACGCTTGTTCTTTCTGACCTGCAATTAAGCCCTGACCTTCCTGTTATTGCTAAGTCCCAGTAACACAGGAAAAAGTACATTATCTATAGTTAAACAATAACACAGGATAAAGCTATGTTATCCATCATCTAGAGGTAGAGGGGGGATGAGAAGGGAAACTTCTCATTAAATCATCCTACCCTGACCACTTCCTTGGATCCTGTAATTTCCTTACATCAATCAAACTGCCCAAATTAGAAAGCTCCCTGAATATCCGGAAACTTAGTCCATATATGGGAGACAAAGAGGCTAGGAGTATAAAGAACAGACCCCCACTGTATTAGGCTACTCATCTTTAGGAAGTGATTCCTCTGAGCCATCACCTGTGCCAGGTATAAAAAGTGCTTTTTCTTAACCTTTAAGTGTGTATCTTCCTGTCTTCCTGCCTCAGGGTGATTTTACCATAACAATACATTCTAGATTTTCATTCCTTTATGCATTTATTTTCCCAACTTTCCAGGAACACAGAATGGCAACTCTAAAGATCTTGCTTAAAAATGCAAGTATCTGTGTTTCAGGTTCAGTCAGAGACTTGGCTGACTTTATTCACACAACTGTTTATACCTCTTCTCTGACTTTCAGGGTTTTCTCCTCACTCTCTGGCTGTCCTGGGGGCTCAACCCAAGGGGGTTTCCCTTGCTCCTGTCTGAAAGACAGGGTTGTTGTTTTTTTATAGATTCAGCATCCTACGCATGCACCTCTGCCTCAAGTATAGTTGCTATAAAAATAAGACCTTAAACAAACAAAATGGAGGACTTGCACCTTATTGTTCATTTTATCATTAATTTTGACTCCCTTCCCAAATCTGCCTGGTTTTCTTTAGGCTCCAGAATCCTTGGGTAGCTTTTTTCCATTTTGTGTTTATTTTTAAAGTTTTGTCCTGAGGTTATAACTAAATTCCCATGAAGATTGTGTCATTAGCAACTCACACCCCTATCAAAGTTGAGAAACCATTTACTCTACTTTACACAAGCCTCTGTTAATTGTATATTGCTCTGAAAGTAGGATATTTTCCAGTATAAAATTTATCATATTCCTGCTACAATATTTTTTTTCCTTTTCAAACTAAATTTCTTGATATTAAGTGAATCAAATTTTCAAAAAGTGATAGTGGTTTAAAATGCAAAAAACTCTATTTCTAAAAATTTATTTAAAGATCAGATATATCAGTTAATATATATCATACTTTCAAGGACAGAATAGTACTTTTTTAAAGGACATAAAACAAGTTAGAATAAAGCAAATTAGAAAATGGTGTATTTTTCCAAGGGAAAGTTATTTTGGGAGACTGTGGATTTAGATAACAAAAAGAGAAGTCAAAGTAATTAGTAAACAGCCGAAGTTGTCTATGTTCACCCTCAAGTTTTAGTTTAGTTCTGGGCATAAAATGTAATTATGAGAATAATTTTGATAGATAAAGATCTAAATACCAACTTTTAATATAATTATCTTCATTCTACTTTTCATATTCAGCACACATTAGAAATAAACAGAATACCTGATTTTTAACATTTATTTCAAGTAACAGTAACTTTTTTCTAACAAGTACTATTGCAGGTCCAAGTCACAGTTGATTTGTATTCAGCTTTAAATATGAATTCTTACCAATAACAACTAATAAAATTGAAGCAATAATTAAAAAAAAAAAATCACAGCAAACAAGTCCTGGACCGGTAAAAAAAAAAAAAAAAGTCCTGACTTCACAGGCAAATTTTACCAAACATTCAAAGAAGAACACCTATCCTCCTCCAAATATTCCAAAATATTCAAGAGAAAGGAACACTTCCAAGTTCTTTTTATGAAGCCAACATTATCCTAATACCAAAACCAGGTAAAGACACAACAAAGAAAGAAAATTATAGGTCAATATCCATGATGAAGATAAATGCTAAAATTCTCGACAAAATATTAGCAAAGTGGATCTAACAATACATTAAAAAATACATCATGATAAAGTGGGATTTATTCTGGGGATGCAAGGCTGGTACAATATTCACAAATCAATAAATGTGATACATCACACAAACAAAATAAAAGATAAAAATCACAGGATCATATAAATATATGCAGAAAAACATTCAATAAAATCTATCACCATTTATGATAAAAACTCTCAGCAAAGTGGGAACAGAGGGGGCATACCTCAATATAATAAAGGCCATATATGACAAACCTACAACCAACATCACACTCAATGGGCAAAAACTAAAAGCATTTCCCTTAAGATCAGCGTGGGACCTTGTCTAGAGTATGCTGGATGTCCAAGGCCACTCTGAGACTGGAAATCTTAATCAGGGTGTCTAAGGCTAAGATGCTATGCACAGGTGCAAGGACGCAGTAATCTAGACTGTGCAAGTGTGCCTCTCTGTAACCCAAATGATTGATGTCACTATTTGGCAGAAAGCCTCTTTTGTGTAAATAATATTAAAAGTATGTTATTGAGGCTAGAGAGCTTGGGAGTGAGCTCAGATGCAACTGCTCTAAAAGGCCATGGGTCCAGAGGCAGTGTGCGGCTGCTCAGATAATAGCTGTGTGGACAGAGGCTGCTGCTGCTTTGTGGGAACAATGCATTGTTACCTAGCCAGTGTGCAGCTATCTACTGTGTAACTTTGCTTTGGAGAACTGTTTTGTCGAGTAGCTCCTTGTTAGCAATGGCTACATGGCCACTAGCTACTACAATAAAGACTCTCTTATACATCCATGACTTCTCATGGCTTCTCCATCTACTACCCAGCATCCAAGAAGGTCCAGCCCCTGGCAGATTGGCTCAGGCCCAACAGTTGGTGTAGTAGGGCAGGATCAGGACCTGTGCTCCCACACTTGGTCAGTTGGTAGAATAGAGCAGTGTTTCCAACACTTAATACAGTGAGCAGGGTTCGAGAAGGAACTTGCTCTAACAATCAGGAACAAAACAGGATTGTCTGCTTTCACCACTCTTATTCAACATAGTACTGGAATTCCTTGCCATAGCGATCAGACAAGAAGAAATAAAAGGCATCCAAATTGGAAAGGAGGAAGTAAAACTGTCATTTGCAGGTAACATGATATTGTATACAGAAAACCTTAAAGACTCCACCAGAAAACTACTAGATCTAATAAATGAACTTGGCCAAATTGCAGGATACAAAATCAGCATCCAAATATTGATGGCATTTTTACACACCAATAATGAACTATCGGGAAGATAAACTAAGAAGACAATGCCATTTACTCTTGCAACAAAAAATAAGGTAAATAGGAATAAATTTAACCAAGGAGATAAAAGACCTGTAGTTGAAGAATTATATGACATTGAAGGGAGAAATTAAGAAAGATACAAATAATTGGAAGCATATATCATGTTCATGGATTGGAAAAATTAACATAATTAAAATGCCAATAATATCTAAAACAATCTATAGATTAAACATAATTCCTGTTAAAATACCAATGGCATATTTCCCAGAACTAAAAAAAATATTCCAAAAATTTGTATGGAACCAAAAAAGACCACAAATAGCTGCAACAATCTTGAGAAAGAAGAACAAAGTTGAAGGTATCACAATAACTGATATCACACTATATGACAAGGCCATTGTAATAAAAACAGCCTGTTACTAGCATAAGAACAGGTATATAGATCAATGTAAGAGAACAGAGAGCCAAGAAATCAATGCACACCTATATGGTCAATTAATATTTGACAAAGTAGGCAAGTGCTTACAGTTTCTTCAATAAATGGTGTTGGGAAAATTTGACAGGCACATACACAAAAATAAAACTAGACCACCAACTTACACTATACATAAGGCCAAACTCAAAATGGATAAAATACTTAAATGTAAGCCAGAAAAACATCAAAATCTTAGAAAAAACATAGGCAGTAAAATCTCAGAAATCTTTTGCAGCAATATTTTTGCCGATATCTCTCTTCTAAGGGCAAGGAAAACACAATAAAAGTTAAACAAATGGGACTACATCAAACTAAAAAGCTTCTGCACAGCAAAAGAAAACATTATCAAAATGAAAAGATAATCCACTATATGAAAGAACATATTTGCCAATTATATATCCAATAAGGTGTTAATTTCCAAAATATATAATGAACTTATACAACTCAACATCAGGAATACAACCCAATAAAAAATGAGCAAAGGACCAGATTAGAGACCTCTCCAGAATGGACGTAAAGATGGCCAATGGGCATACTAAACACGTTCAAGGTCACTAATCATCAGATAGATGCAAATTAAAACTAGAATGAAGTACCACCTCACACCTGCCAGAATGGCTACTATCAATAAATCAACAAGCAAATGCTAGTGAGGATGTGGATAAAAGGCATTCCTTGTGCACTCTGGGTTGGAATGCAGACTGATGCAGCCACTATGAGAAACAGTATTGGGTTTCCTCAAAAAAATTTAAAAAGGAACTTTTGACCCAATGATCCCACTTCTAGGAATATATCCTAAGAATCCCAAAACAACAATTCCAAAACACCAAGCAGCATCATTTACAACAGCCAATATCTGGAAACAGCCCAAGTGTCCGTCAGCAGATGAGTGGATAAGAAACCTGTGGTACATTTACACAATGGAATACTATGTGGTTGTAAAAAATAAAGAACTCTTGTCCCTTGCTACAGCATAGATGGACTTGGAGAGTATTATGCTAAGTGAAATAAGCCAGTCAGCGAAAGACAAATACCATATGATCTCACTAAGATGTGGAATCAAAGAACAAAATAACTGATGAACAAAATGGAACCGGGAACATGGATACATGGAACAAACTGGCTGGTGCCCGATGGGAGGAGGGTTGGAGTGACTGGATAAAGAAGGTGAAGGTATTGGCTAAAGAACATATATGCATATCCCATGGATACAGATAATAGTTTTGTGAAGGCCAAGGGAAGGGGAGGTGGGGGTGGATGGAGGTGAGCAAAAGGGGGTAAGAAATGTCAAAATTAAAATTTTTAATAAAAATAAATAAATAAATAAGAATTCTTTATGTTCTTTGCTTCTTTTCAAAGTATAATGTATCTTCTAACAATTAAACAATATAACAGCATAAAACATTTTTAAAGACTAAAATTAGTATTATCCTACTGCTTAGTAAAGACTGAAAGCAGTATTATCCTACTACTTTCAACCAGTAATTATTTGTACTTTAATATACAGTAGAGCAAAAGTAGATTTATAATTGTTCATGTGAAAAATAATATGGTGATTAATAAATAATAATATAATAATAGACTGTGTTTTGTATACTTACAACTATAAACCTCCTTTGCTCCACCCTATATTCTTTCCTTATCACTTTTTCCATGATTATATTTCATATTTGTAACATTGTTAGAATTTCTTGCCATTTCATATGACATTTGCTGACATACAGTTCAGAGAACAAGATCTATCTATAAACTTGTCATCTCTTTCTGTATTTTGAAAGTACCTGATGTTTTTTAGTTTTCACATGCTCCATTAAAAGTAATTAATTTTGTGTTTTAAACTTTGTCTTATTCTTAATACCTTTTAAAGTATATCTTTTAAAAATATGAGATATGTTCATAAAATATTAAATTAAATACTACGAAAAATCTCTCTCAAACTCTAGTTCTCTGCCAGGAAACAACTACTCTTAACAGTGTCATGTGTATTCTAGAATTTATTTAAATTATATATATATATATGTTATATATTTTATATATCATATATAACAATATATAATATATTATCTTGTTGCTTACAATGATATTACACTAATTAATAATATGGACTTTTATAACCAGGTGGCATTGCAAATCTGCACATGTAAAAGAATCATTTTAATGGCTTTCTAATATTTTGTTGTTTTTTGTACCCTAATTTATTTTACTAGTCTCTTAATGCTGATTTAAGTTGTTTCTAATCTTATTTTGTTTTAAATTCTAAATAATATTCCAATTAATTTACTTTTTAAATGTCTTTAAGTATATGTGCAATATATCTACAGGATAAATTCTACCTTTGAAATTGCTAGATATATATTACCTCACACCTGCCAGAATGGCTACTACCAATAAATCAACAATCTTATTGGATATATTCTTAGACCAATAAAAATGTGTGTATGTGTGTTGTGCATGTGTGTAATTTGTTTGCTTTTGATTTCTAATTTAATTCCTTTGTGTTTCAAGAATATACTGTGTGTGATTCCCATTATTTTAACCTATTGAGACTTGTTTTATGGGCCAGTGTGTGCACTTAGAAATTCCATGTGTTCTGTAATTGTCTGGACAGGGTTCTGTAAGTGTCAATTCTCATGTTGGTTGATAGTGTTGATCAAATCTTTTATATCCGTACTGATTTCCTATCTACTTGTATATCCTTTACTGTAAGAAAAGTGTTCAAATTACCAGCTAAAATTGTCAATGTCTCTCTGTTTCCCTAAATTTGCTAAAGTTTGTTTGCTTTCAATCTTTTTCCCGCTCTGGGGAATTATTATTTCATGTCCCGTAGAGATTACATTTTCTGCTGAGGTTGATTAATAGAATCACAGAAAATGAAGTTTCTTTTTCATTTTCTTTGTTTCTCATAAGGAGGAGAGTAAGGAGATAGCTCCTCTAACACACCATCTAAAGGATGTCGAGTTATTTCTGACATGACGTACCTTGGCATTAATGCAGACTACAGTTCCCCTCAGGGAGTTCTCTTCATGCCATTTAATAAAACACAGTAAATCACTGGAGTACTGAAGTTTTCCTAATTGGAATTATTTTCCCTCGGGGTTGTTCAGGATGATTCACATCTTACAATAAACAATGTTACGACCTTATTTTTTAAGTTTCAGTTAGCCTGCTGATGGAATATGACTTGATATCACCATAGGATACTCTGTATGGTCAAAAGTAAGAATAGTATATATGCAAAACCTTAGTTGTAATGAAACATAAAGAATCCAATATTTAGGGACTTTCACTGATTATCATCTCCATTCTTATTCCATTACAGTGGTTTGCTTAGCAGGAGCTGTCCAACATGTTCAGTGCATTTCATTATGCATGACTTAGATTTATGGTTTAAAAATTTGCATTTCTGAAACCCCCATAGTTCTTTCTCCACAATTTATTATTTAATTTAATGTTAGGAGAAGCATGAGACACGAAGTACCATAGAAATAGTGCTGTGAAACAAACAAGAGTACAAAGATATGGTTATTGCATTTATTTCATTATTATTAAGTAACTCAGTTGTTTAAATATAAGTTAAGGAAAAAATATGAGTGGTCATTAGAACTAGGACATGGTGGTTATTCTTTCTAGTACAAATCAGCTGACATTTCTGATTTATCTTATTCTTTTTATCTTTTCACATTTGAATGTAATATGTAAATTGTAATATTTCATTTTTTAAAATACAAACAAAAGAGTTAAAGCATGTGACTCCGTGTAAGCCTATTCTATTTGTTTCCATATTGAGAACATCCCTGTAGTCCTGATGATACCTTTAAATAAAAGTCCAAGCTTTGCCCTGACATGTAACTTCAGAACTCAGCTTGCAGGTCACTTCCTCCAGGAAACTGCCCTGTCACCTCAGAGAGGCCTCCGCTTGCAAGGTGAGGCCCATGTCAGGATCCTCCACTGTCAGATGTTCCCAGCGGCGGCTATCCTCACCTTCAACAGTGTGTTCTTTGAGTTCCTCCAATACAGAAATTGTGCCTTTTATGTCCCTGATGAATATCATGTTCATCACATAGTCAGAATCTGTATATAATGTTATAATTCATGCTGGATAAACTGATTAAAACATTCTAAATAGGGACAAAGCTACTACCTCCATCCAAAAGAGACACCCAAATTTCAGATGGTCCATAATTAATATTGGTACTGTTTATGGGAAAGAATTGATTTCCATTTTGTTTTTCTAAATGTTGAGGAAAATATTGCAAACATAGCATAGATAAAAGGTGTTCTCCTATAGCACACAGCAGATGGACAGCTCTCTTTTCTTCTGTTTTTTGTTGTTGTTGTTGTTTTTCTTTTTTTTTCTTTTTGTTGTTCTTCTTCCTTCGGCTAGAAGCCTGCAATATTCCTACTCACTCTCTAAATCTCCAGGGAAGGCCTGACCTAGAAACTGTCAGCATCTAAATATCTTCCATTCCACATACTGGCACAAGTTATAGTGTCTTGTCTGTACAGTTTCTTTTATTATTTTCTATGAAAAACTCATGCTTGCCATCTACATAGCTCAGTACATACTTATATATGCTATCAGGATTACAGAATTTGAGCTCCTGCCCTCAGAGATTTTAGAGTCCCTGACAGTCAGCAATGTTATATCAATACTAGAGGCCTGGTGCACGAAATTTGTGCACGGGGGCGGGGTGGTGTCCCTCAGCCCAGCCTGCACCCTCTCCAATCTGGGACCCATCGAGGGATGTCTGACTGATCACCTATCGTGATCGGGCCTAAACGGGCAGTTGGACATCCCTCTCACAATCCAGGACTGCTGGCTCCCAACTGCTCTCCTGCCGGCCTTCCTGATTGCCCCTAACCGCTTCTGCCTGCCAGCCTGATCACCCCCTAACCACTCCCCTGCCAGCCTGATTGATGCCTAACTGCTCCCCTGCCAGCCTGATTGCCCCTAACTGCCCTCCTCTGCCTACCTGGTCACCCCTAACTGCCCTCCCCTGCAGGCCTGGGTCCCCTGCAACTGCCCTCCCCTGCTGGCCTGATTGCCCACAACTGCCCTCCAATGCAGGCCTGGTACCCCACATCTGCCCTTCCCTGCAGGGCCGGTTGCCCCCAACTTTCCTCCCTTGCAAGCCTGGTCCCCTGCAACTGCTCTCCCCTCCTGGCCTGATTGCCCACAATGCCCTCCCTTGCAGGCCTGGTCCAACTGCCCTCCCTTGCCAGCCATCTTGGGGTGGCCATCTTGTGTCCACACTGGGGCAGCCATCTTTGACCACATGGGGGCAGCCATCTTGTATGTTGGAGTGATGGTCAATTTGCATATTACTCTTTTATTAGATAGGATAGGATATATCTATCAAGTGACTTCTAACAAAGCAAATGTAAACACTTTAAAAGCACTAAGAGTACAGCTAACAGTATGCAGGTTGCTCAGTTTTCTCCTTACATTGAAATATGCAACACTTAATTGGAGGAAAATAATCTCATATGTGTTTATAAAAAAACAGAATTTCTCTTTATATGTCTTTGAAAATCTCTGAATTTAGGTAGCAAGGTCATAAATATTCTATTTCTGTAATTCTAAGACATCAAGAGGTTTATGGAATTGCCACCTTATGTGTGATTTTCACACAGTAATGCAAATTATTTTCTTTAAATTGTAGATTGCAATGTTTTGTTTCCTCTTCTGCACATACATATACATTGTTATAGTATGTTACTTATATGAGAATATACTACCTGTCACATTTACATACATAATATAAATATATACCTGAATACACTGCAAATTTATCAGTCAAAATAATTGAGTATTTAATAGTGTTTTTGTTGTCATTTTTGTTAAATTGAAACATAATTATCGTATTAAGGTTCATCCAGTATTTCCAGTCTAAATATGGAGTAAAGAAATTATTGGAGCTTCTTGATATTGGTTTTCTTGATGTAAAATTTGAAATGAGACACAATAGACTTTAGGTAAACCTGGTACTAGAATGTGGTAAGAGGGATTGCTTTTATTTCCTGGAACTAAAACACCAACATTGGATTTTTGCTACAGATTACATGAAAAGGTCACCTGTTTCCAATGATCTCCTCTAATGAAGATGAATGAAATTTTTAAAAGTCCAAATTCATTTATTTGGGAAACAGTCATGGCAAACAATTGAGGATGCTCATGATGTGAATTTTCTGGCTTCGCTCCCTAGCAGTTTTCCTGCACAAGCGTGCTAGCTAGGAAAGAACACCACTCACACCACAGTGAAGGACTGACTTCAAATAAAACCTGACCCTTATGGGCCTCTTTTCTTTTCTGCTTCTAGACAGCTCTGGTATGCTAGGACTCGAAATCCAGGACTTTCATCCCCAAATGGAAATGGCCGCAACAGCCAGGTGTGAATATGTGTGTGTGTATGAGTGAGTGTATGTGCTGTGTGTATAAGTATATGCATATGTGTATCTTATATTTGCATATGCTTATTTTATATTTCTTGATTATATCTTAATGATAATTAAAATAATTTTATTCTGAAAAACATGTATACATAATGGGACATGAAGTAAGTCATGTTGATTTTTAGTAGGGGACTTAAGATGTCAGTGACATGTTGAAAAATGCTACCTTAAACACTTACTACAAACTAACAAGGACTAAATTCATATTGGCGAAGTCAATGAAATTGTTCAAAATTTCTATTAATGAAAACATAAACAATTACATCAAGTAAATATAAAATTTCTTAGAGACCCTGAAACATTGCCAACCACCTAAGGCTTTAATACAATTTTAATGGTAAAGTCTAGTATTAGTAAAAATGGAGACAATAGGAAATTTTATATTATTCTATTTCAAGAATTATGTAAATATTACACTTTTCTCAAAAATATAGGAAATAAAGTGCATAAAAGTGATTTTTCTGAACACCTAGATTGTGATAAGTAAAACACTGGATGTTTTTAATGCTTTATGCCATTGGAAGAATGGGTCTAAACATGGTGAAAAATATTAGCAACAGCAAAGAAGTGCATTTTATGTTGTATTCTTACCACAAAAAATAAAGAGGGAGGTAGGAAGCTCTCAGAGGTGATGGGATGTTGTGGCACTGACTGTAGTGATGTCTCCATAGGTGCATGTTTGCCTCATCTCATCAATTTTATACACTGAATGTCCATAGTCTCTTGTATGTACTCAATGCGAAGTACAGCCTTTCGTATGTGTCAATCCTGTATTTGTACTCAGTAAAGCAGTTTAAAGACTTAGGAGTATAAATTGATTATTTTTTGCAAAATAGTATAGAAATAAACTTATATAATATTTTCATAATTTAATTTACTTGAATGAATATTTATGAGACAATTTTTATTTTTGGACTGCCATACAATTTTAGACCTGAGTTTAAAACTTGATTTCTTTAACACTTAAATATATAGTTATTTATCAATTCAGTTATAGATTAAAATAATAACCTTTATACCTAGCTCTCTGCCTCTGAACTCAATTGCTTACAGTCTGGAATGAACTCTTCTGCCAGACCTGTCTTTTCATGTTTTTCATATCATACCATCCTCAAAACCTTCTTTGGTAGCCCATTACCCACAGAAATAATAGTCTTTCGTTAATTTCTCAATGCAACCAGATACTTATTAAAATCCCATTTTGCCTTGTGTGAAATATATTTGATGAATAAAAATGAGGAGGAGGTGAAGGAGGAGGGAAAGACAGAGGGAGGGGAGAGACATTGAGATATTTAGCATATTCTGCATATGTCTGTGCTGGAAACGACTGTAGGTCAATGGTAGAAGATAGCAATATAAATAATAACAAAATATTAGATAATTTGAGATGAAATAAAAGAATATTAGAATGTGAGAAGTAAGGAATTCACTTAACATGTAGAAATGTTGGGGAAAAGTTATCAGCAGAGGTGGGAAATCTATTTGACAGAGTTCTGATGAAAACAATGGCTGGGTATGCAAAGGAAATGACTGAGAGACACAAAGGAACAGTGCATCATCCTCTGAAAATTACAAACTTTGGTTCAGGTACAGGAAATCTGTGCTACTGCTCTTGATGGAGTGGTGGGAACCAGATAATGTGTCATTTTAGTCACATATGATGTGTCTTCTCAATGACATTTCCTAATCCGTGGGAACCATTAAGAATCTGCATTTTTAACACATATCTTTTCAGGTGCTGTGTGGTTCAGAGTGGCTAGCAATTGGAGAGTGGATATTAGAAAATAAGCTGCTAAAATATTTCAGTGAAAACTGATGAGACTGAGTTAAGTGTGCTATTGTAGGCAAGAATAGTGGGTATCAAATTAGTAACTACAATTTATTGAGCACTTGCTATGCTATGATGGTTAATGTGTCAATTTGGCTAGGTTATGGTGTGACTATTTGGTCAAACACTATTCTTGTTGTTTATAGATGTGATCAATATTTACAATCAGTTGATTTTAAGGAAAGAATAATGAGAGTGATATAAACAGTTGAAGGACTTAGCAGCCAAAACAGGTTTCCAAAAAAGGAGTTCTGCCTTAAGATTGCAGCATGAATTCTTATCTGAGTTTCCACCCTCCTCCGATAATCGCATGAGACAATTCCTCAAAATCTTTCTCTTCCTCTCCTTCCCCTACCTGCATATCCCTCTTCCTTTCCCTCTTTTTCTAGAAATACACATATACATATACATACACTGTTGATTCTGCTTTCTGGAGCATCTCGACTTGTGCACATGCTCCATCTCATTTAAACCTCACAAAACTAAGCAGTTACGGTTTTATTTCATTTTTAGTCTGAATAAACCTTCCCTACATCATAAAACAAGCAAACAAAAAAGAAATCTGAATTTAGGCTGAGGTTTTAATGATTCTAGATATCAAGTTCTAATCACGAAAATGTTTTTCCCTTCTGAAACTCAGGACTGACTAGGCACAAGCCTGTGTAGAAGGCTGCAGAAGGTCTTGGATGAGCAGGAGCGGCAGGCAGGAGCAGCAGGCTGCATTGAACTGCCTGTTTTGGCCCAATCCCCTCAGGCCACACTGAGTGACCCCACCTGTTCATGAATTCATGCACTGGGCCTCTAATATGTATATTATTATTGACTAGAAGCCCGGTGCACGAAATTCGTGCACGGAGGGGGGTTGTCCCTCAGCCCAGCCTGTACCCTCTCCAATCTGGGACCCCTCGAGGGATGTCCGACTGCCCATTTGTCCGATGGGCAGTCGGACATACCTCTCACAATCCAGGACTGCTGACTCCCAACTGCTTGCCTGCCTGCCTTCCTGATTGCCCCTAACCGCTTCTGCCTGCCAGCCTGATCACCCCCTAACCACTCCTCTGCCAGCCTGGTTGATGCTGAACTGCTCCCCTGCCAGCCTGTTTGCTCCCAACTTCCCTCCTCTGCCGGCCTGGTCACCCCTAACTGCCCTCTCCTGCAGGGTTGATCACCTCCAACTGCCCTCCCTTGCAAGCCTGGTCCATCTCAACTGCCCTCCCTTGCAGGTCTGGTCCCTCACAACTGCCCTCCCTTGCAGGCCGGGTGCCTCCCAAATGCCCTCTCCTGCTGGCCATCTTGTGGTGGCCATCTTGTGTCCACATGGGGGCAGGATCTTTGACCACATGGGGGCAGCTATATTGTGTGTTGCAGTGATGATCAATCTGCATATTACTCTTTTATTAGATAGGATAGAGGCCTGGTGCAGGAGTGGGGGCCAGCTGGTTTGCCCTGAAGGGTGTCCCAGATCAGGGTGGGGGTTCCCTTGGGGTGTGGGGCGGCCTGAGCGAGGGGCTTGTGGTGGTTTGCAGGCCGGCCACACCCCCTGACGACCCAAGCGGAGGCCCTGGTATCTGGAATTTATTTTCCTTCTACAATTGAAACTTTGTAGCCTGGAGCAGAGCCAAGCCTTCTATTCCCTCCAGGGCGGCAGCCATTTCTGTGGCAGTTAATTCACCTTCTACAATTGAAACTTTGTAGCCTTAAGCGGGTGAGCCCGGCCAGGGTTTGCGGAAAGCTTTGCTTCCCCGGTTGCCACTGGCAACCCTGGCTTGCTCTCTCAAGCTCCGTTCTGCTGCCATTTGTTTGAATTTGTTTACCTTCTATAATTGAAACTTTGTAGCTTGAGTGGAGGCCTAGGCCTGCAACAGCTATGGAAAGCTTGGCTTCCTCTGTTACCTGGGAAACCTTGCTCTCTGTGGCTGTAGCCATCTTGGTTTGGGTTAATTTGCATACTCACCCTGATTGGCTGGTGGGCGTGGCTTATGTAGCAGAGTGATGGTTAATTTGCATATTACCATTTTATTAGAGAGGATAGTATTACAGATGTCTACCATTTCCCTTCCACATTATCCCTTTCTTCCCTGCCCTTACCCAACTCCCAGGTCTACACCTCTATATTGCCTGTGTCCATGCATTATGCTTCTGGTCTTATTTTGTTGGTCAATTCATTTTGTTCATTAGATTCCACAAAAAAGTGAAATCATGTGATATTTGTCTTTCTCAGATTAGCTTATTTCACTTAGCATAATTGTCTCCAGGTCTATCTATGCTGTCCCAAGGGTAAGAGATTCCTCTTTTTTATAGCTGCACAGTATTCCATTGTGTAAATATTCCACAGCTTTTTTTATCCATTCACCTACTGATGGTCACTTGGGCTGTTTCCAAGTCTTAGCTATTGTAAATAACACTTTTAAATCTGACTTTTAATTATTATGGTAGAATTATGAATAAATATTTTTATACATGAATTTAAATGAATTAATATCATTTATATGAATTTTCAAATTGTTATACAATGAGCGATTTTAGCTTTTATAAGACCAAGTTATTTTTGTAAAGAAAAATAATATACCCTCTTAAACCAGAAACCTTTTCAATTGAATGACTAATACTTTATTTTCTGTTTTAGGTAGGACCCACCTTTCTTTTTATAAAACATTCACTATATCTAACGCTGTCCACTCGCTACCTTTTCTAAGTAACATATGTTGTATGGTGTCAGTTTTTCTTCCACAAAGCACCACATGCAAATTGCCTTCCCCCATACCAAGTGCTACTGAAACATTCTCCATCCTTTCAGTTCTAACTCAGACAGTCTTTTTCATAAATCATGTCAATCTCTTACCTCGCTTGTCTACAGCCAAAAATTTCTTTTACAGCAAATAAAATTAGAAACTGAATTTAAGGATGATAAATTATTTTTCCTTGTTTCATAAACACTGCAGGACTTTCTAATTATGTTTAATGCAAAACTAATTAAAGTAGTATTGCAAAGACTCACCTCTAATAAAATCATATTGATAAATCTTCTGATGGCTTCAAATATTGACAAAGCATGTCATATTCACAGGAAATAGACCATTAGCCATTTGTAAAGATACATCCTTAATTTGTATTGATTTTTATTTTTACATGCACACAACAGATAGCCTTGATAAAGATGGACTTTATCTAAAAAATTCCATTACAAAAAATTTAGGCTTAAAAAACAAACAAACAAACAAAAAAATTAGGCTTAGTTTTTTTTTTGTTTGTTGTTTTGTTTTTTTTTTTTTTTTTACCAAATTAGTGAAACTAAAATTTCTGAAGAAGAAAATATTAAAGTGATTAAATTTCTTAAAAACATATTTGTATCCTATATAATAAAACCTTAATATGCAAATCCATCAAACAGCGGAATGACTGGTTGCTATGATGTGCACTGACCACCAGGGGGCAGACGCTCAATGCAGGAGCTGCCCCTTAGTGGTCAGTTCGCTCCCACAGGGGGAGCACCGCTCAGCCAGAAGCCGGGCTCAGGGCTGGTGAGTGCAGCAGCAATGGCGGGAGCCTCTCCCACCTATGCAGCAGGCGGACCTCCCCCGAGGGATCCCAGACTTCAAGAGGGTGCAGGCCAGGCTGAGGGACCTCCCCGCCAGTGCACGAATGTTGTGCACTGGGCCTCTAGTAATAATAAAAATTAACACCACTGAAATACCATATGCCAGATACTTTTCCAAGCGCTTTATATTTATGCATTAAACACCAAACTAGCACTATCGATAAAGTACTGCTATTGCCACCATTTTAAAGATAATGAAACTAAGGCATTAGAAATTGAATAATATTCTCAAGGCCATCAGTTAGTAAGGAATGGATCCAATCACTTGGAAAATGATTTTTATAAACTTCTAGTATATTTTATGATTTTTTCTCAAACATATCAAAGAGTAAGAAATCGATAATGTAGGAATAAGTAAATAAATTAATGATTTAATAATTCTTTGAGAATATCAAACTATTATTTTGACATAGTTGTAGGTTTCTTTCAGAGTTGGAGAATAAGAGAGTAATTTAAAACAAATCAAAGTTTCAAAGAATTCCCTAAAGACTCCTCAGTGAAACAAACATAAATTTATCTGTAGCTTTCTGGGATCTGGAATTTTGTGTCCATAAATATATTGATTCATGCTTTTGTTATAGAATAATAAGAAGTTAGTGAAATTCCAGGACAAGAAAAATAGAGAAACTGAGACCTATAGTTAAATAGCAGTTTTTTGGCCACCTAGTAAATCCTATCTTCCCTAAACCAAAGACACTTAAGAGTAAATGGTTTGCATTTATCCTCCCCAACCAGAGAATAAATAGCTTAAATCACTCTACTCAGGGAGACAGATAACAGGAATGCAATCATGTGCCATTTGTATCAGCCACACCCAAGGACAGACAAATTAAAAGAATAAATCTTATTTTGGTACATCAGCATAAAGCTGATGAATATTCTATTGATCCACCCCTAAGAACTCTCCTAAATGCCCAGCCTTTAAAACCCCTGAAAATTAAGGTCCCAGCATGCTCTTCCTGCAGGGACCATGCCAGTGCCATTCCCTTCCCCCTTCTCTTTCCCCACAGCACTTATCTCCTAAATTACAAGGGACTTGCAACCAGGGGAGCAATGGGCAGTGGCAGCTTATCCTGGGATAACCCCCTGAACCTGTCTACAAGGTCCCCTTTTCCCTGACTTCCCAGTGAGCCAAAGCAGCCCAGCCTAGGCTCTCCTGTTACTCCCTGCCTTTCTTTGTCATACTGTCCTAATCTTCATATCTAGCAGCTTCTGCTTCCATTCTTCAGGAGTGTCATAATGGAATGGATCTAGAAACAATCCTCCTTAGGATATATAAATTGCTTTAAAATTTCTCTATTACACATGATAAAGACAAATTACTGTGTATAATCTATGGTATCTGAACTGTTGACATTTTTTTCACTTTAAATCATTGGCTTTTCTTCATAACTATTAGATCAACTAGAGGCCCGATACATGAAATTCATGCATGGCAGAGGAGTTTCTCAGCTCGGCCTGCACCCTCTCCAATCTGGGGCCCCTTGGGGGATATCGGACTGCAGGGATCAGGTCTAAACTGGCAGTCGGACATCCCTCTCGCATTCTGGGACCGCTGGCTCCTAACCGCTCACCTGCCTGCCTGATTGCCTCTGGCCACTCTGCTTGCTGGCCTGATTGCCCCTAACTGCTCCCCTGCCAGCCTGATAGCCCCTAACCACCTCTGCCTCAGCCCCCACCACCGTGGCTTTGTCCAGAAGGACAACCGGAAGATGTCCGGTCAACCCGGTCTAATTAGCATATTACCCTTTTATTAGTATAGACTAGTGGTCTGGTGCATGAAATTTGTGCATGGGGGGGTCCCCTCAGCCCGGCCTGCACCCTCTCCAATACGGGACCTCTCAGATGATGTTCAATTGCGAGAGGGCTGTCAGATTGCTGATTTAGGCCCAATCCCTCAGGAAAGGGCTTAAACCGGCAATCGGACATCCTTCTCACAATCGGGGACCACTGGCTCCTAACCGCTTACCTGCCTGCCTGCCTGATCTCCCCTAACCACCTCTGCCTGCCGGCCTAATGCCCTTAACTGCTCCCCTGATGGCCTGATCACCCCTAACCACCTCTGCCTGCCGCCTGATCACCCCTTAACTGCTCTCCCCTGCCGGCCTGATTGCCCCTAACTGCTCTCCCCTGCCGGCCTGATTGCCCCAACCACTTCTGCCTCGGCCCCCACCGCCGTGGCTTTGTCTGGAAGGATGTCTGGAAGATGTCCGGTCTAATTAACATATTACGCTTTTATTAGTATAGGCTATTCAGCCATTTAGGTGGATATGAATGGCTGTGCATACAGAGTGTTATATAGGACTTCATTGTGAAGCACAACTATAAGGATGTTTAAGCAGCTTCAGATATAATGTCTGGCAACTTTGTGTATACTTCCCTCAATACTTTTGGTAAGCCTTTGATTTCTCAATATCCCTTTAGTCTGAATCCATAAAACCATGTTAAGGAAATGGGGGATTAAAGACTAGGGAATAACCATTTATTTTACTGTTGATACTTTTCTATATTACAATTAGTTACTTATTTTAATATTACATTTAAAAGTTTCTATGTTTGGCCCTGGCTGGTTTGGCTCAGTGGCTAGAGCATTGGCCTGTGGACTGAAAGGTCCTGGGTTCGATTCTGGTCAAGGGCATATACCTTGGTTGCGGGCACATCCCCAGTGGGGTGTGTGCAGGAGGCAGTTGATCGGTGTTTCTCTCCCATCGATGTTTCTGGCTCTCTATCCCTCTCCCTTCCTCTATGTAGAAAAAATCAATAAAATATATTAAAAAAAAAAAAAGTTTCTATGTTTGAGGAGTACATTCACCAAGACACAATGAAAGCTGTTATTGCATGTGGAAAAATGTTTTTTCTGCTCTAAAATACTAATCTATTGCATAGCTGACTCTGGAAATATTTCTGAGTGGCAAACTATCATTAAAAATATAGCTGCCCAGTGTGCTCAGTGGTTTAGCATCAACCCATGAACCAAGAGGTCTCGGGTTAGATTCCCAGTCAGGGAACATGCCCAGGTTGCAGGCTCAATCCCCGGTTAGGAGCATGCAGAAGGCAGCCAATCAATGTTTTGCTCTCATCCATGTTTCTATCTCTCTATCTCTCTCCCTTCCTCTCTCTCCAAAATCAATAAAAACATTAGAACTATATATCTAGAGACAACCTCTCAGGGCAATCACGCCTTAACGCTTTTCTGTTTTCATGTTCTCCTTTCTGTATCCCATTCATGCTGATAATTTTTAAATGAAAATAATATCCACTTAAAACAATTAAAAACTAATGTTTAGAATTTTATTATATAGGATGTAATAAGAATAAAGCTGAGAAGCACAAGCAAATGCCCTCATTTTGTTGCTGATGAAAATAGGTTCCAAGAGGAAAAGTGATTTGGCCACTGTCATATGACCAGTCACTGGAAGAAACTCTGTACCAGGTATATTCACTTCCTGGGTATTTCAGGATCCAGAAGTTGTTTCCAATGAAAAGAGGATCATTTAGTAACAGTATATTATTCTACAGCCTTCTTTTTAAAAAAATGTATTTTATTGATTTTTTACAGAGAGAAAGGGAGAGGGAGAGTTAGAAACATCGATGAGAGAGAAACATCAATCATCTGCCTCCTGCACACTCCCTACTGGGTATGTGCCCACAACCAAGGTACATGCCCTTGACTGGAATCAAACCCGGGACCCTTGAGTCCGCAGGCTGACGCTCTATCCACTGAGCCAAACTGGCTAGGGCATCTACCTTCTTGTGATGTGAAATTTCTAGTATAGTTCCCTATCTCACCATTTTGCTTAAGAAATTATTTCTTAGATTTATAAAATGAAATAAAAATAATAATAATATTAATCATATTAAAATAAACATTTATATTTCTCCAATAATTATCTAAATGAAATGGTGGTATAGAAATTTCTATTTTACATATGAGGAAATTGAAACTTATGGGAAATAAAAACATACCCTAGCCCACCAGCTGTTCTTTATGCAGCAATTCTAATTTTTAAAAATCGAGAAAATTTCAACTTATTTTAAAAGACTCTGTTAAAGGTAAGAGTTAGGATTGGTCAATCAGAACTATTAAAGGTAAATAGAATAAACATAATAATAAGGGTATCAAGAAACTCAATTTACTGAAATATTTATTTAACATTAAAAGCCACTTGTGCCTCATATAGTTCAAATTATGTAATATAAAACTAATAGGATTCTAAAGAAAAAGATCATAAACCCACTATCACTGGTAAAAAAAAATCTTAAAAACATAATTATTAAGAGGTCTAATAGGCATGTATAAAATACTTTTCATGTCACATGGAACACATTTATAAAGCACTTGACATTTGTTGATTTGTTGATGGTAGCCATTCTGACAGGTGTGAGGTGATACCTCTCTGTTGTTTTAATTTGCATCTCTCTGGTGATTAGTGACTTTGAGCATGTTTTCATATGTCTCTTGGCCATCTCTATGTCCTCTTTGGAGAAGTGTCTATTTATGCACTTTGTCCATCTTACAATTATATTTTTTGTCTTCCGTTTGTTAAGTTGTATGAGCTCTTTATATATTTTGGAAATTAACCCCCTATCAGATGTATAACCCTAGTTACTGCTGGTGGGAATGCAGACTGGTGCAGCCACTATGGAAAACAATATGGAGTTAAAAATACAACTGCTATTTGACCCAGTGAACCCACTTCTAGGAGTATATCCTAAGAAGCCTGAAATACCCATCAGAAATAATACATGTACCCCTATGTTCATAGCAGCATTAGTTACAATAGCTAAGATCTGGAAACAGCCCAAGTGCCCATCAGAGATACCAAGGCTGTGGAGGTCCATCCTGAGGAATGAGGGACCCAGTCCCATATTGGGCTCCCCACCCCAGGGTTCCAGTCCCAGGAAGATAAGTCCCCACAACTTCTAGCAGTGAAAACCAGCATGGATTGAGGAGGGAGGCCAAGGCTGTTGGAGTCCAGGTGTTCTTCTTAAAGGGCTCATACACGGACTTACCTGGACTCACTTGCTCTGAGCTCCAGCATAGGAGAGCAGCTTGAAAGTCACCAGGGACATATGGTAGGAACTGAATTTTTTGTCATCACAGAAAGAGCTGGAGGGGTAGCTTTCTCCCAGACAGAACTAATGGCAGAAGCCATTGTTCCTTTCATGAGCCCTCCCCCTACAGAGCCAGCAAATGTATGCCATATCTGAGATTCCATCAACCTAACTCACACTGTTTGCCCCACCCTAGTGATTCCTTAAGGTCCTGCTCTCCTCAAATTTCAGGCCCACCCAAGCTGTTTCCAGTGGCTTTTCAATAGAAATGGCCTATCTTGGCTCAAGTTTCAGGTTTCCCTAAAATCTTTCAAACAAGCAGCATCTGGCCTCAATGAGCCCATACCTTTCACTAAGTCACCCAAGTCCTGGCGCTAATAGCAGCTGGACTTGGCTCAAAGCTTGGCCTTGCCTGTGCACCTCCAAACCCAGTACAAGTAACAGTCATCTTCAATGACTGTGTAGCTCATTCCAGATGGCCCCTGGCAGAATACACACCATGGTGGACCTTGGCCTGCACCTCCCAAGAGGCCCCAGATCCAGTACATGCAGTGGACAGGTTCAGATCACATTGAAGTACCACCATCCAATCACCTCCACAAGCGACACACTCAAGGGTTGACTCAGAGGGCATAGAGCCCTGCTGAACTAAGTCCTGCTCTGTGTGGTGGGTCTCTGCACAGCTGATCTTCCACAGTGGTCAGAGGTTGGTGATCAGTGGTGAGAGCCAGTCCTTGTAAATCCCTGGGTAAATATCACCCACTAATGTGCCAAAAGCAATCAAGACTCAACTACAACAGGAGGGTGTACAGCTCACACAGGGGATGTACCACAAGTTCCCAGCTGGGGTGATCAGGAAGGCTGTGCCACTAGACTCTACAGGACACCTAGTACATTAGACCACACTCCCAAACAAGAGAAGCAGAAGAGTTCTGCCTAATAAATAGAAAGAAACACAAGGAGATGGCCAAAATGAGGCGATGACAAAATATGGCCCAAATGGAAGAACAGAACAAAAATCCAGAAAAATAATGAAACAAAATGGAGATAAGCAATCTATAATATGCAGAGTTCAAAACACTGATTCTAAGGACACTCAAGGAACTTAGTGAAAGCCCCAACAGCATAAAAAAGAACCAGTCAGAAATGAAGGATACACTAACTAATGTAAAAAATAATTTACGGGTAATTGACAGTAGAGTAGAGGAAGCTTAGAATCAGATCAGCAATTAGGTATATAAGGAAGCAAAAAACACCCAATAAGAACAGCAAAAAGAAAAAAATAATTTAAAAAAATGAGGATAGTATAAGGAGCCTCTGGGATAATTTCATGTGTATCAACATTCACATTATGGGGGTGCCAGAAGAGAAGAGAGAGAGAGCAAAGAAATTGAAAACCTATTGAAAAAAGAAATAATGACAGAAAACTTCCCTAACTTGGTAAAGGGAATAAACATACAAGTGCAGGAAGCACAGAGAATTCCAACCAAGATGAACCCAAAGATGCCCACATTAGGGTACATTATAATTAAAATGCAAAAGTTTAAAGACAGAGAATCTTATAAACAGCAAGAGAAATCAGTTAATTACCTACGAGGGCGCTCCATAAGACTGATTATTTCTCAATAGAAACTTTGCAGGCCTGAAAGGAGTTGCAAGAAATATTCAAAGTGGTGAAAAGCAAGGACCTACAACCAAGATTATTCTACCCAGCAAAGTTATCATTTAGAATCAAAGGACATCCGAGAGATGCAAATCAAAACAACAATGCGCTATCATCTCACTCCTGTCAGAATGGCTATCATCAACAAATCAACAAACGACAAGTGTTGGCAAGGATGCGGAGAAAAAGGAACCCTCGTGCACTGCTGGTGGGAATGCAGACTGGTGCAGCCACTGTGAAGAACAGTATGGAGTTTCCTCAAAAAACTGAAAATGGAACTCCCATTTGACCCAGTAATCCCACTCCTAGGAATATATCCTAAGAAACTGGGAACACCAATAAGAAAGGAAATATGCACCCCTATGTTCATAGCAGCACAATTTACAATAGCTAAGAACTGGAAACAGCCTAGGTGCCCATCAGCAGATGACTGGATCAGAAAACTATGGTACATCTACACAATGGAATATTATGCTGCCATAAAAAAGAAGGAATTCTTACCATTTGCAGCAACCTGGATGGAATTGGAGAACATTATGTTAAGTGAAATAAGCAAGTCAATGAAAGAAAAATACCACATGATCTCACTCATTTATGGATAATAAAGAACATTAAAAACTTGAACAAAAAGATAGATACAGAGGCAGTAAAGCATCAAACAGTCTGTCAAATTACAGCAGGAAGGTTAGGGAGAGGTGGGGAAGATAAGAGATCAATCAAAGGACTTGTATGCATGCATATAAGCATAACCAATGGACGCAAAACTCTGGGGGGTGAGGGCATATATGGGAGTGGTGTGGGGGGGCAATGGTAAGATATGTACACATATAATACCTTAATAAAAAAATTGGAAAAAAATAAAAAAATAAAAAAATAAAAAAATAAAGGAAAAAAAAAAGAATCAAAGGACAAATAAAGAACTTCCCAGACTAGAAAAAGCTAAAGAAGTTCATTACCACCAAACCAATATTATATGAAATGTTAAAGGGTCTTCTTTAAGAAGAAGAAAAGAAGATAAAAATATCAACAATATAATGGCAATAAATACATATCTATCAACAATTGAATCTGCAAACAAAAAGAATAAGCAGAAAATAAACAGACTCATAGATACAGAGAACTTTTTGCTGGTTGCCAGAGGGGAAGGGAGGTTGGGGGAATGGACAAAGAATGTGAAGTGATTAAGATATAAATTGGTTGTTACAGAATAGTCATGGGGATGCAAAGTACAGCCTAGGGAATATAGTCAGTAATATTCTAATAACTAGGTGCGGTGATGGGTGGGTATGAAATTTATTGAGATGATCACATATTGTGTTATATAATGTCTGGTAACTGGGGAGTACACTTGAAATGATGTATATCAACTGTAATTGAAAATAAAAAATGATTTTAAAAAATAGTCTTGGACCAAAGAGTTTCACAGGTGCATTTTACCAAACATACAAAGCAGAACTAACGTCTATCAATACTTTATCAAGTATTCCAAAAATTACAAGATGAGGAGATACTCACAAGCTTATTATATGAGGCTAACATTGTCCTAATTCAAAAACCAGAGAAAGGCACTAAGAAAATAATTATAGGCCAATATCCTTGATAAACATAGATTAAAAAAAAACCCTCAACAAAATATTAGCAAACCCAATCCAGCAATACATTAAAAATATTGCACACCATGATTAAGTGGGATTTATTCCTTGGATGCAAGGTTGGTGCAATATTAGCAAATCAATTAATGTGATATACTACATAAAACAAAGAATAAAAATTATATTATCATATCAATAGATGCATCAAAGCATTTGACAAAATCAGTACTCATTTATGATTAAAAAAAAACCTCCTAGCAAAGTGGGAATAGAGAGAATATATTTCAACATAATAAAGGCCCTATATGACAAACCTGCAACTAACATCACACTCAAAGGGTAAAAACTAACAGCACTTCCCTTAAGATAGAGAACAAGACAGGGATGTCTACATTCACCACTCTTATTCAACATAGTACTGGAGTCCTAGACACAGTAATCAGACAAGAAGAAGAAATAAAAGGCCTCTGAGTTGGAAAAAAAGAAAGAATTAAAACTGCCATAATTTGCTGATGACATGATACTGTATATAGAGAACCTTAAAGATTCCACTAAAAACTATTAGACTGATAAATGAATTCAGTAAAGTAGCAGGATATAAAATTAATACTCAGTAACCTGAGTATTAGATAGAGTGTCAGCCTGCAGACTGAAAGGTCCCGGGTTTGATTCTGGTCAAGGGCACATACATGCCCAGGTTGCATGCTCGATCCCCAGTGTGGGGTGTGCAAGAGGCAGCCAATCCATCAGTCTCTCTCATCATTGATATTTCTATCTCTCTTTCCCTCTCCCTTCCTCTCTGAAATCAATAAAAATATATATTTACAAAAAAGAAAAAGAAACTAAGAAAATAATCTTATTTAAAATTGCATCAAAAAATTAAATACCTAGCCTGGCCAGTGTGGCTCCATGGTTGAGTGTCAACCTATGAATCAGGAAGTCATGCTTCTATACTTGAGCAGGGCACATGCCTGGGTTGCAGGCTCAATCCCCAGTAGGGGGTTTGTAAGATATAGCCAATTAATTATTTTTTCTCATGATTGTTTCTATCTCTCTCTGAAATCAATAAAAAACATATGTAATTTTAACATTAAATATGTAGAAATAAATCTTACCAAGAAGATAAAAGACCTATCCTCTGAAAATTATAAAAGAGTGAAGAAATAAATTGAAGAAAATACAAATAAATGAAAGCCATGGATTGAAAGAATTAACATCATTAAGATGTCCATACTACACAAAGCAATCTATATATTCAATGCAATTTCTATCAAAATACCAATGGTGTATTTCACAAAACTAGAATATATATATATATATATATATATATATATATATATATATATATATATATATCCACAAAAGACCCCAAATAGCCACAGCAATCTTGAGAAAGAAGAACAAAGTAGAATGTATCATGCTAGAGAGAAACCAAGATGGCGGCAAAGGTAAACAACTAAACTGCCCCCTCGCACAACAATTTCAAAACTACAACTAAAAGACAAAACGTCTATCACCCAGAACCACAGGAAAGCTGGCTGAGTGGATGTCTTACAACTAGAAGGAAAGAGAAAGGAGCACAAACGCTGAAAAGCTGAGGTACGGAGGCACGCGAATCGGGCTGGTGGCGGGAGACTGGGCGCGCAGCTTTTTTTCAACCCGAAGGGAGACAAGCTACAGACCACTCTGAAATCCAGTTTCTAGGGACACGCGGGGGACCCAGACGCCGACGGGGAGAAGTTTGACTGTCAGCCATTGGGTCGGAAAGTGAGGGTGACTTTTTTGCAGAGGTGCACCCAGCAATCATTGTTTACTGCGCTGGAGTGAGAGATGCAGGGAGTTGGAAATGTGGAAAGCCAGAGAAGGCAGACTAGTAGCCATCGCTGTTTGCCATGCCCTAGCCTAGTGATGCCCTGAGACCCCTCCCCACCCTGAGACTCCACCCCACACATTCTACAAACCCGCCCAGGCTTCACATAGAGGCTTTTACATATAAATGGGCCACCCTGTGGCAGCTTAACCAAATAAACTGCAGCTCCAGTCAGACTGCTCCAAACCGCCAAATCCCAAGCAAAGAGGAGAAAACTGTAGATCTTGCTGTAGCTCCTGCTGGGTGGCTTCAGACAGTAGCTGACCTGCACCCCAATGGAGATCCAGTAACTAGTGTACCTAGTGGTCTGTGTGAGACGACACCAGATTTCAACTACTCTCAAAAGGGACACATTCAAGAGGCAGACTCAGTGAGCACCAGAGCCCTACTGGAACAAGTCCTGCCCCATAAACGTGTCTCCTTCCATTATAGACATAGCGGGTCTTCAGCCAATTGATCTGGAGGTCAATTCCTCCCAGTGACACCAACAACAACCAGGACTTAACTACAACAAGGCTGTACACACAGCCCACAAAGGGGTGCACCAAGAGTGTCCATCTCAGGTAACTGGGAGGCTGACCCATTGAACCATAGAGGACACCCAGCATACAAAGCTACCCTACCAACTCAGGGAAGCAGCGAAAATGAGGAGACAAGGAAACAGATCACAAACGAAAGAAATGGAGGAGAACAAACGACTGGACATAGAGTTCAAAACCATGGTTATAAGGTTTTTCAAGAATTTCCTAGAAAAGGCCAATAAATTTAACGAGACCCTCGAGGATATGAAAAAGGAACAACTAGAAATTAAACATACACTGACTGAAATAAAAAATATTATACAGAGACCCAACAGCAGACTAGAGGAATGCAAGAATCAAGTCAAAGATTTGGAATACAAAGAGGCAAAGGACACTCTTCCGGAGAAGCAAGAGAAAGACACTGAAAACCTATTTGAAGAAATAATGACAGAAAACTTCCCCCACCTGGTGAAAGAAATAGACTTACAAGTCCAGGAAGCACACAGAACCCCAAACAAAAGGAATCCAAAGAGGACCACACCAAGACACATCATAATTAAAATGCCAAGGGTAAAAGACAAAGAGAGAATCTTACAAGCAGCAAGAGAAAAACAGTTAGTTACCTACAAGGGAGCACCCATACGATTATCAGCTGATTTCTCAACAGAAACTATGCAGGCCAGACAGGAGTGGTAAGAAATATTCATAGTGATGAATAGCAAGAATCTATAACCAAGATTACTCTACCCAGCAAAGCTATCATTCAGAATTGAAGGGCATATAAAGAGCTTCACAGATAAGAAAAAGCTAAAGGAGTTCATCACCACCAAACCAGTATTATATGAAATGCTGAAAGGTATTCTTTAAAAAGAGGAAAAAGAAGAAAAAAGTAAAGATAAAAATTATGAACAACAAATACATATCTATCAACAAGTGAATCTAAAACTCAAGTGAACTAAAAATCTGAGGAACAGAATAAACTTGTGAATATAATAGAATCAAGGTCATAGAATGGGAGTGGATTGATAATTCTCAGGGGGAAAGGGGTGTCTGTGTGGGGGGTATGGGAAGAGACTGGACAAAAATCATACACCTATGGATGAGGACAGCGGGTGGGAGGTAAGGGCAGAGGATGGGGTGGGAACCGGGTGGAGGAGAGCTATGGGGGGAAAAAAGGAGAAACAATTGTAATAATCTGAACAATAAAGATTTATAAAATTTAAAAAAAAAAGAAAGTATCATGCTACCTGATATCAAACTATATCACAAGGCTTTACTAATCAACACAAGTATGTTACTGGTATAAAAGCAGATATATTGATCAATAGGACAGATTAGAAAGCCCAAAAATTAACCCACACCTACATGTGGGTCAATTACTATTTGACAAAGGACGCAAGAACATTCAATAGAGTAAACACAATCTATTCAATAAATAGTGCTGGGAAAAGTGGACAAATACATGCCAAAAAGTAAACCTAGACCACCTTCGTATACCACATAAAAAATAAATAATTTCAAAATGGATTGAATATTTAATTTTAAAACTCAAAACTATAGAACTCATAGATTAAAAGAAAAACATAGGTAGTGAAATACTGAACATTTCTCTTAGCAATATTTTTTTCTGATATATTTCTTCAGGTAAGGGAAACAAAAGAAAATATAAACAAATGCAATTATATCAAAGAAAAAAATTTGCAGAGCAAACCACCAATAAAACAAAAATAAAAGGCACTGAATTTGAGAAGATATTTGCCAATGAGATATCTGATTAAGAGTTAATATCCAAAATTTATAGAGAACTTATAATGCTCAACACCAAAAATGCAGACAATCCAATAAAAAAAATGGACAGAGGACCTAAATAGACACTTTCCAAAGAGCACATACAGATGGTCAATAGACATGAAAAGATGCTCAATATCACTAATCATCTGGGAGATGTAAATTAAAACCACAATGAGGTATCACCTCACACCTTTCAGAATGGCTATCATCAATAATCAATAAACAACCAAATGTTGGCAAGGATGTAAAGAGAAGGGAACCCTTGTGCACTATTGGTGTGAATGCAGATTGTGCAGTCACTATGGAAAACAGTATGGAGTTTAGTTCAAAAATTAAAAATGAAGCTGCCTATGACCAAACAATTCCCATTCTTGATATATATACAAAGAAACTCAAAATACTAGTTTGAAAGAATATGTGCACCCCTATGCTCATTGCAGCATTATTTCCAACAGCCAAAATTTGAAAGCAACACAAGTGTTCATCAATAGATGAGTAAATAAAAATGTGGTGGTATACATATAATGGAATATTACTCAGCCAAAAAAAGGAATGAAATCTTATCATTTGAGACAGCATGGATGGACCTAGAGGGTATTATGCTAGTAAAATAAGTCATTCAGTGAAAGTCAAATCCCATGTGTTTTCACTTATACTCTATGTGGAATCTAAAGAACAAAAGCTATGAAGAAACACTGGGTTTAGCAGACTCAGTGAAAAAGGTGAAGAAATTGAGAAGTATAGATGGGTAGTTACAGAATAGTAATGACAATGTAAAGTACAGCATAAAAAATATAGTATGTATTGTGCCAGGTAGTACTAGAAATACCAGGGGAACACTTTGTAAAGTATGTGATTGTCTAGCCACTATGCTGTATACCTGAAACTAATCCTATCTAATAAAAGAGTAATATGAAAATTGATCATCACTGCAACACACAAGATGGCTGCCCCCATGTGGACACAAGATGGCCACCACAAGATGGACAGCAGAGGAGGGCAGTTGAGAGGGACCAGGTCTGCAAGGCAGGACAGTTGGGAGCAATCAAGCCTGCAGGGAAGAGCAGTTGGGGGTACCCAGGCCTGCAGAGGAGGGCAGTTGGGGGGGACCAGGCCAGCAGGGGAGGGCAGTTAGGGGTGATCAGGCCTGCAGGGGAGGGCAGTTAGGGGCAATCAGGCTGGCAGGGGAGCAGTTAGGCATCAATCAGGCTGGCAGGGGAGTGGTTAGGGGGTGATCAGACTGGCAGGCAGAAGTGGTTAGGGGCAATTAGGAAGGCAGGCAGGCGAGCAGTTGGGAGCCAGCAGTCCTGGATTGTGAGAGGGATGTCCGACTGCCCTTTTAGTACCGATCCTACCTGGATCGGGCCTAAACGGGCAGTCGGACATCCCTCAAGGGGTCCCAGATTGGAGAGGGTGCAGGCGGGGCTGAGGGACACCCCCTCACCCCGTGCACGAATTTCATGCACCGGGCCTCTAGTATAAAATAATATTGAATGAAAAAAAGCAAGCATCAAATTACCCACCTAAAATTAGAACATATAATAGAAATTTTTAAAATGTTCAAATTAAATACTATTAAAATGTTACTGTCAAAAATGTTGAATGAAGATTAAGCAAAATTTATGGAAAATTCTATAGTTTTCAGTGTTTATATTAGAAAAGAAAAATCAAACCCTAACATTGTAATAGAAAGGATCAAATAAAGTTAAAATTTGGCTTCTTGAAAAGGCAAATGTAAAATTTACCAATATTGACCAAAGTTGATAATGAAAAACAGAGAAATAAATCTTATAAATAACATTAGGACAGAAGAAAAGACAAAAAATGCAAATATTAAAATAATATTTAAAATGTTATAAAATTATTGTGCTGAAAACTAAAAATTTGGTGAGATGGGTTTTTAGAATTGTGTAAATTACCAAAACATACTAAAAAATAAAGGTAAAGTTTAATTCTAAACCTATAATAGAATATAGTTTTTTAAATATTTATACACACACAAAAATAACACCGTACTTACACACATTCATAGTGTAGCTTGTGCAAGATTTTAATAAAATAGTATAAAACTTGGAATGGAAGAAACACTAATGTCATTATTAACACACTAGAGGCTCAGTACACGAATTCATGCATGGGTGGGGTCCCTAGGCCTGATTAGGGCCGACTGGGACCATCTCACCCAGTCCTGATCGGGGCTGGGCTGATCAGGGCCTCTTGGCCTGAGGGAGTTATGGGGGGAGGGACCACGGGTGGTTGGTCAGCTGGCCAGGGGAAGGGACTGGCCAGGGGTAGGGACCGTGGGAGGTTGGCTGGCCGTGGGAGGTTGGCTGGCCGTGGGAGGTTGGCTGTGGAAGCACACTGACCACCAGGGGGCAGTTCATGTGTTGAGCGTTTGCCCCCTGGTGGTCAGTGCACATCATAGTGACTGGTCAACTGGTTGTTCCGGTCGGTCGGTCATAATGGTCGCTTAGTTTTTTATATATATATATATAGATACTAGTAGCCCGTTTACACGAAGACTCGTGCAATAGACCTTCATTCACCTGGCTGCCTGCACCAGTTTTCTGCCGGCACTGGGGACCCAGGCCTTGGCTGTGGCCACCGCCTTCTGCCTTCTTTCAGGGTCGGAGCTTGGCCCCGGGAGATGGCCTTGGGCTCGGCCGCACCCAACATCCCTGCTAAGGATCGCAGGAGCCGACCCCCAGTGGTTTCCTACGATCGGTGCAGGCTCCCCACTGGTGCCCAAGGCCGGGAAAACCTCCGCCCGAGGCTTTCCTGGCCTTGGGCTCCGCGGCACCCAGCGTCCCTGCTAGGGATCGCAGGAGCCGACCCCCAGCGGTTTCCTGTGATCCATGCAGGCTCCCTGCTGGTGCCCAAGGCCGGGAAAGCCTTGAGCTCCACCACACCCCAATGTCCCTGCAACAGTTCCCTGGTGGGCGTGGTTGGTGGGCGTGGCTTGGGCGTAGCGAAGGTGCGGTCAATTTGCATATTTGTCTATTATAAGGTAAGATATTATATATATAATAAGATAGCCTGAATAAAATAGGTGTTGGTGAGTATATGGAAGAAGGGAAGCTCTCACACTGTTGCTGGTAGAAGCATAAACCTCACATAATTCATAAATCAAGTGGCAATGAGTGGTATATTTGAGCATGCACATGTCACATAAGCAAGCATAACACTTTCTGAGCAGCATTCTCTTGAAGTCTTTATATGGGCACCATGAGACATACATACATATAGTGTTGTTCAAACTGTTTTATAAATCAATAATTTCCCTTTTCAATTTGTGATAATTCCAAAATATGATTTAAAAAGCCCTGTCTTAAGAGAACACTATCAAGTGCAGACTTCTGTCTTAAATTTTTACCCTGTAAAAGTACTATAAGGATAAATAACATTGACAACATTATCTAGTGGAAATGTCAAAGAACTCAACCCTGGTATTCTTGACTCTCTTCTAGGTTTCATTATTAACTAGCATTATAAACTAGTAATGCTATGATAATAAATTAAGAACTATCATTTCTTTATAGACTCTTTGATAACATAATGCTAGTATTATTTGATACATTCTTAAATTAGAGCACTAGGTATAAGAAATAAAGGGAAATAGACACCATATATAATGACAGTTTTTACAAGGAAGTGGGGCTGTACACATTTCCCTAGGGCCACGGCTGATGATACTTGTGCACCCCAGTGCCCGTGCTTACCAGCTGCTGCCCTTGCACACCCCAGGCTGCATACTGCAACACGGAGTCCTCTACTTCTGGAGGGTTTAACTCCCAAACTTCCCTTGAAAAAAAGTAAATATGTTTTACATGAACAAATTGACATCTACACCAGTCATTTATTTGGGCAATTTCTCATGAAAACCAGAAAATCAAAGAACTTACCTAGTGTGTATGTTGTAAATCACATATGAAGCAGTATACGAATAATGAAAAATCTGAAATTAAAAAAAAGAATTATTGACTATAGTTTGAAATAAAGGCTTTATCTTAATGTGTATATGTGTTTTTATTAAATTCCAGGGTAGCCAAGTATTGGTTTTAGAGAGAAATGTGAAATATTGCAGTTCTGGGGTTCATTACCTTCTCTGAGCCTTACTGCAGTAGTCTTCTAACATTTATGCGACCATCAGTCGCTTTTTATTTAGTCCACTCTCTACTTAGTATAATTGTGACCAGAATTCTATCTTGTTAAAAATATTTAGTGATTCCTCATCATCTATAAAATAAAGTTCACACTGTTTGGTCAATGTTTAAGGCTTTTGGTATTTGGAGTCTACCTGTTTTTCCACCCTTATAATCCACTACTTCCCTTCATCTAGTCTATATTTCCATTGCATTAGACAAATTCCCCTTGTATAGTCGCAACTTTTTCTTTCTAGGCCATCCTATCCTAACTCAGGTGGAAAATTTTCTTCCTCCTATTCCATCTCTCTCACAGATTACTCGGACTCTCTGGACACTCTCACCCTGTAGTGTACACTTTATAACTATTTTAACTATGTGTCTTTTTTTCCCCAGAATGCTGTCAGATCCAGTTGTGTATTACCTTTACATCCTCCACATTACCTAATACAGAGTCATGTCTGCATGCAACATGCAGCAGTATTTGTTGAGTAGTGATTCTGATGGGGAAAATCTCATATAGCTTGAGGTGTTTATTGTTGGAAACAAAATGTTATACCTCCCCCAACCCCTTCATAGTAATTGTTGAAAATAATATATTAAATAGTTGTTTGTAAGTATGTGATCTTCAAGAGATGTTAGTACCATCTTATAAAGAACCTTGTTTCTTTTTAAAGGCCATCTTCCCAAGGATTACAGAACCTATGATGGGGTGACATCAAATCCCAAAAATGGACCATAGTGGATAATGCAAAGATATTTCTACATTTGGTTCTTTGTAATTAGAAATGATGAAATAGTGGACTACTGAGTAAATGAGGAAAAATGAAAAAAAATAGGTTAGGGAAAGAGATGATGAATGTGTTGTATTTCAGTGAAAATTATTTTTTCTCTAAGCTATTTAGTTCTGGTGAAGAAAATGTTTCTCTAGCTATATTAACTTATATTATTATTTTCAGGTTTTACAGAACTTATATTATACTTAAACTTTCAGCATGCAATTGTACAAAGCTTATTTTATTTCTATAGTGGATGTACATTGTACAAATTGTATAATACTGCCAATTAAAATTCCCTTGAAGTCAATGTGTTATTTATTCTCAGTGCAATAATAGCTCCAATTAAACAGGATTTCCATATATTTGGAAAAGCAATACTAGTGCTCTCTCTATAGTGTAATAACAATCCTTCCCTATTTGTTGTAATACTGTGTTTTCCAGTGAAGTTTTCTTACTTTTGAAATAACTGAACTTTGAGATTGCCTTCACTATAGAGTTGTAGACTTAAAAATGATTTTTCCTGGTGTCTATTTTGACATTCACATCATATTCTATACAATTCCCTAATGGATACATATTTTGAGCCTTGAATTTGCTACTATGGCTGACAGCTAAGAAATGTGACCACATCTATAAACATTTTTTTTTTTAATCTCAGAAAGTTCTGTTGCCAAAGCACACTGCCAAGTGAGCACTTGACCTTCAAAGCAGACACATGTGTACATGACATTATGAGTAATGTAAACCATTCATCCTATCTGTAAATCATCTAGTACTATACCTGAATTCTAGGCTCACATCCATCCCCAGAGAAAAAAATTGCTGTGAATTACTTTTTAGGCAAAGCAGGCCGAAACAATGACTGAGGCAAAACTGGATATAACCATTGAATCTGGTCTCTTTCTGTGATGTTTGTCATAGAGGTAGCTGGCTCTTCTCAATGAATGACTCCAAAGGACTTAAACGTCCTCTAAATGATGTGATTTGGGGAGGGGGATATGGAAATTCACTTCCTGTCCTGTAATTCTTAGCCTGACACAGCATATGTTTATCACAGCTGGTGTGTACAGGTGGAAGACCACAATAAAGAAGTTTACCTTGACTCGCCCCTAAACCCTTAACAGGTTGAAGCAATAAGGTACAGGGTTTCAGGCTCATCTGTAGGTGTCCTACAAAGCCAGCAGTTTGCCATCTACAGAAACTTAGAATCTAGTCCTTTACTCCTAGTTTTGAGCTCTTTCCTCTAAATCCACTGCCCTTGGTGTAGTGTGTATGTGTGTGTGTGTGTGTGTGTGTGTGTGTGTGTGTGTGTGTGTAGTCCCAGTAGATCTCAAATATTTCTTCGTTTTGTAACTTTCATAATTAAAATAGCCTTCGATGCCCACATCAAAATATAATGAGTGGGGTAAGGAGGAATCTTCAACAGGGTTAGAGGTAGGGGTTTCTCTTTGTTTGTTTGCATAGTGCTGCAGCAATTTTAAAAGGGGCTTTTCCAATGACACTTGGATTCAGCTTTAGTGATCATCTGTATTAAGGTGCACTGGTCTAAATTCACTTTGTGTTAATTTGTATCTCTTTATTTCCTTCTTTGGATAGCACAACCTTTTTTTTTTTTTTTTTAACATATCAAGATTTTATTGTCATACTAGAGGCCCAGTGCACGAAATTCGTGCACAGAGGGGGGTTGTCCCTCAGCCCAGCCTGTACCCTCTCCAATCTGGGACGCCTCGAGGGATGTCCGACTGCCCGTTTAGGCCCGATCCCACCGGGTTCAGGCCTAAAGGGGCAGTCGGACATCCCACTCACAATGCAGGACTGCTGGCTCCCAACTGCTTGCCTGCCTACCTTCCTGATTGCCCTAACCGCTTCTACCTGCCAGCCTGATCACTTCCTAACCACTCCGCTGCCAGCCTGTTTGCCCCCAACTTCCCTCCTCTGCCGGCCTGGTCACCCCTAACTGCCCTCTCCTGCAGGGTTGATCACCTCCAACTGCCCTCCCTGACAGGCCTGGTCCCTCTCAACTGCCCTCCCTTGGAGGCCTGGTCCTTCTCAACTGCCCTCCCTTGCTGGCCAGGTGCCTCCCAACTGCCCTCTCCTGCTGGCCATCTTGTGGTGGCCATCTTGTGTCCACATGGGGGCAGGATCTTTGACCACATGGGGGCAGCTATATTGTGTGTTGCAGTGATGATCAATCTGCATATTACTCTTTTATTAGATAGGATAGAGGCCTGGTACAGGGGTGGGGGCCAGCTGGTTTGCCCTGAAGGGTGTCCCTGATCAGGGTGGGGGTTCCCTTGGGGCGTGGGGCGGCCTGAGCGAGGGGCCTGTGGTGGTTTGCAGGCCAGCCACGCCCCCTGGCAACCCAAGCGGAGGCCCTGGTATCTGGAATTTATTTTCCTTCTACAATTGAAAATTTGTAGCCTGGAGCTAAGCCAGGGGCTCCCTCCACGGCTGGCAGCCAAGCGGAGGCCCTGGTATCTGGAATTTATTTTCCTTCTACAATTGAAACTTTGTAGCCTGGAGCTAAACCTAGGGCTCCCTCCATGGCTGGCAGCCATTTCTGTTGGGGTTATAATTGAAACTTTGTAGCCTTAAGCAGAAGCCTGGGCCTGGACAGGGTGTGCGGAAAGCTTTGCTTCCCCTGTTGCCGCCGGCAACCCTGGCCTGCTCTCTCAAGCTCCATTCTGCTGCCATTTCTGTTTGAATTTGTTTACCTTTTATAATTGAAACTTTGTAACTTGAGTGGAGGCTTAGGCCTGGCAAAGGCAGGTGGAAAGCTTGGCTTCCTCTGTTACCTAGGAAACCTTGCTCTCTGTGGCTGTAGCCATCTTGGTTGGGTTAATTTGCATACTCACTCTGATTGGATGGTGGGCGTGGCTTGTGGGCATGGCTTGTGGGTGTGTCGGAGGTATGGTCAATTTGCATATTTGTCTATTATTAGGTAGGATAGTACATATGTCTCCTTTTTTCCCAATTGACCTACCACCAGCCTCCCTTACCCCGGCACATGCCCTCACCCTCCGGCACATGCCCTCATCCCCCAAGTGTCTGTGTCCATTGGTTATGCTTATATGCATGCATACAAGTCCTTTGGTTGATCTCTTATTCCCCCAACACCCCTCTCCCCTGCCTTCCCTCTGAGGTTTGACAGTGTGTTCAACGCTTCTTTGTCTCTGGATCTATTTTTGTTCATCAGTTTATGATGTTCTTTATATTCCACAAATGAGTGAGACCATGTGATATTTATCTTTCTCTGACTGGCTTATTTCGCTTAGCATAATGCTCTCCAGTTCCATCAATGCTGTTGCAAATGGTAAGAATTCCTTCTATTTTATACAGTTTAGTATTCCATTGTGTAAATGTACCACAGTTTTTTAATCCACTCATCTGCTGATGGGCACTTAGGCTGTTCCAAATCTTAGCTATGGTAAATTGTGCTGCTATGAACATAGGGGTGCATATATCCTTTCTGATTGGTGTTTCTGTTTTCTTGGGATATATTCCTAGAAGTGGTATTACTGGGTCAAATGGGAGTTCCATTTTTAGTTTTTTGAGGAAATGCCATACTGTTCTCTACAGTGGCTGCACCAGTCTGCATTCCCACCAGCAGTGAAAAAGGGTTCCTTTTTTTCCACATCCTCCCTAGCACTTCTCCTTTGTTGATTTGTTGTTGGTAGCCATTCTGACAGGTGTGAGATGGTATCTCATTGTTGTTTTGATTTGCATCTCTCAGATGATTAGTGACTTTGAGCATGTTTTCATATGCCTCTTGGACTTCTGTATGTCCTCTTTTGAAAAGTGTCTATTTAGGTCCTTTGTACATTTTTTTATTAGATTGTTTACCTTCCTTTTGTTAAGTTGTATGATTTCCCTGTAAATTTTTGAGATTAAGCCCTTATTGGAAATATCATTGGCAAATATGTTCTCCCATGCAGCGGGCTTTCTTGTTGTTTTGTTGATGGTTTCTTTTGCTGTTCAGGTGCTTTTTATTTTGATGTAGTCCCATTTGTTTATTTTCTCCTTAGTTTCCATTGTCCTAGGAGCAGTATCAGTAAAGATATTGCTATGACAAATGTCTGCTATTTTGGTGCCTATGGCTTCTTCTAAGATTTTTATGGTTTCCCATCTTATGTTTAAGTCTTTATCCATTTTTAGTTTATTTTTGTGTATGGTGTAAGTTGGTATTCTTTTGTTAACATTCCTCATTCCCTCTTATCCATGGTTCTTCTACGACATTGACTAGGTAGGTCTTGATTCAAGATGAAAGGATAAAAGTGGAGTCACCAATGTTAGAGACAGTCTTTTTCCTCTAAAGTTTGGCTGCTGCATAACAAGAGCCAAACTGAGCACCTGATCAGATCCTTGGGGATATGGTCATTTCACAGTCAAAAATCACATATTCATTTCATCTTTGCAAGTGATATTCCATTGCTTGTTACTGAGTTTGAATAGTTAATGGCTGAGGTAATGGGCATGGGCAAAACTAAGATATAATATGCAGAATATTGATCAAAGGTTACTCTTAGAAGCTGTCCTTGAAATGTCCAATCATCCCTTATCATGATGCCAAAAGGTATTTATTGGGAGGTACAGAAAGTATCATAAGATCCTTCAATGCAATCTGATCCACATCACCTCTACATTACTCTGGGGTCCCCAAGAAGAGGTTGATTACTAAATGTTAATTACTAAGAATGGTACAATCAATCCTTATTCTTTGTTGTAGTTATGGTCTATAAGTCATTGTATACATTGAATTAGCAAAGACTGAACCATTGCTTCTAAGAGAAATACAAGGTTAGGTTGCTGTGAGCCGTTGGTTATAACAGTTTCATCAACCAATCAACACATAATCTTATTTTATATAAGTTTCTTTCTGAAGACACCATATCTAATATTTAATATTGTTAATTCAATAACATTGAACTCATGGCAACTAGCATGCTGACTCATCCCGAGTGATGCTTATCTAATAGAGGTAGTTTATCTATAAAGCACATACAGCCTTCTTGTAACTAGGAACACTGAATGACATTTCAGCACTGTTTGGGGGATATTTTAAATAGAAAAGCCATCAACAAAAAGCATCAGCACGTGAAAAACATAGTACTAATAATGCCACGTAAAAGACGTTTCACAGTATGAAAGGGGAAATAAGAAAACGAAGGGCTGCCTTGTACGATCTCAGCTGAGAAAGTGTGCACTATGCACCTCACATGTCTGCTTCCCTGCACATGTGGATGACAGAGAATGTACAGTGAGCATTGATTTTTGAAGTTACAAATACATCCTGGAAACTGGAAAATTTTGCAAATCCAGAATCTTTAAATAATGAAATAACATAAACATAGTCTGGGCTATTACTGGAAGACAGAAAAAAAAAAAAAAAAAAAAAAAGGCATATTTAAGGCCTGCCAGAACTTGAATAAGAAAAGTATAGATGTTATCCCAAATGGTGGAATTCATGCTGTGTAAATGAAAACTAGCTTCTTTCATCAACTCTTTATTAAGGAACCTCTGTGACACAAACATTGCACTACTACTATTTTTTAAAAAAAGATTGTGATAATAAAAATTATCTTTAAAATAGTACAACATATAAAGGAGTATCAGTTGATAATTTTTATTTACTCTTATATGTTGTCTGTCAGTTTGTAAACATTTATGGGATACTAATTATGCACAAACTCATAAGTTAAGTACCTTGCCCAATGAAAAGGCCATAATAAACGTGACCCCTGTCCCCAAGCAGCTCTTGATGCATGTGGGGTTGCAAGGTTAAGAAACATTCCATTAGCATCGGGGCACTCTGTGAAAGGTCAGAGTTAAATTAGGACTTGCAGATTATAAACATATAGGCTTTCCGAGAAGCAATTCATCTTTTTGGCTTCAAGTTAGCATCATAAAGAATTTAACAATTGACTTAGGCATTGAAGGGACTAATAGGGTTGAGGAAAATGCAGCCAATGTAGTAAACAAGTTTATCCTGCATATAACTAACCATTCTTGACATGAACATTTGCTATATACCTAACTCTTCTAAGTGCTTTACATATAACATTTGATGTTTAAAGCAGGCTCAAGAAAATGCTATCATTCATAGTTCACGTGATGGGCTCTGGAAGCACTGAACGTGTGAGTAGGAAACGGAGCTACAATCTGAGCCCACATCCGTCTGGTTACAACTCATAGCATGACTTTCTCTCTCTGTACATCTCTTCAGGGACCTCAGACAGGAAGCATGACTACAGCTTTGCAAAAGATTCATTTCTGAAAGACCTATTAAGCCACCATCCAAAGATATATTGACAGGAGTAGGCGTGAATTAATTATGATTACCGCAGTTAAAAGAGATTTCATTTTGGAAAGATGACCTAATATATCAGATTAAAAATGTAAATCTTCTCCTTTAGCTGTTTTTCACAATTTTTTTCTTGGAAAATTGGTTATTACCTAAGACATCTATGGACATTCATGTCAAGAAGAGTTATACTTACAAGAAAAAAGAACAGGGTACTTTAGTAATTTATTCTTGAACCAGATGTTTACACTCTGGGTGCCAAACTTTTTTCTGCACTGCAGTTAAACTGCCAAGTTGGTTTAAATAGCGTGTATTTTCATGGCCTGGAGAATAATTACACTAGGTTTATGTTTTGCCACGGACTCAAACAGTTAGAAAAACTAACCTATGAGGAGGCAAGTTTCTGAGCAAAAAGCATTTATGAAAGAATATCAGTGAGAGAAAAGACAACAGAAGCAAAGGGCATTTTTTCTCTTGGAAGTGTTATGAGGATGTCAGGCTTGTTCTAGAATAATGAAGTACCTTTTAGGATGAGTGCACAGTGGTTCTGTTGTTTTAAAAAAAAATCTTTATTATGTCGTGGAGAATTAGATAGTCAGGTAGGACACTCTGATGTAGTAAATGCAATTCACAAAATTACAAGCTCTGGCTCTACAAAAATGTTTTTCAATGCATGAAAAGGGCTTGGTGAACACTGTGAACATTATTGGCTGAAAATAAAAATGAAAGGGAATTAAAGGTACACTTTATACTTGTTAGTATTTTATTTTATTTTTTTATTTCTTTATTGATTAAGGTGTCACATATTTGTCCTCATCCCCCCATTCCCATCCCACATCCCTCCCCATGGGTGCCCCCACCCCCCTGTTGTCCTTAACCATTGGTTAGGCTCATAGGCATGCACACAAGTCCTTTGGTTGATCTCTCCCCCCTACCCCCACCGTCCCCTACCCTCCCTCTGAGGCCCAACAGTCCGATCGATGCCTCCTTGTTTCTGGGTCTGTTCTTGTTCATCAGTCTATGTTGTTCATCATTTCCCCTAGATGAGTGAGAACATGTGTTACTAGAAATATGCTTATAAGAACCGAATGTGAGACGAGCAATAATAGTTATGCTGACAGGCAAATGAATCAGTCTGTAGTGAGTTTCTTTCTGGACCAACAGTTCTTTTGAGACCCAATTTCAATGTCCACCAGTTCCTTATGTGTACATGTCAGCACTGACTTTTCAGTTCTGGATGGTGGACAAATGGTGGTAATGCAGGTCCAACACTCTCTGGTTTGGTCTCGCCCGGACCCAGGGGCGCAGCCTCACCCAGACTCAGGGGCGCGTGGCCTCACCCGGACCCGGGATCCAGCCTCACCCGGACCCAGGAGCGCGTGGCCTCACCCGGACCCGGGATCCAGCCTCACCTGGACCCAGGGGCGCGTGGCCTCATCCGGACCCAGGGGAGCGCGGCCTCACCCGGACCCAGGGGAGCGCGGCCTCTCCCGGACCCAGGGGAGCGTGGCCTCACCCAGACCCAGAGGAGCGTGGCCTCACCTGGACCCAGGGGAGCGCAGCCTCACCTGGACCCGGGACCCATCCTCACCCGGACCAAGGTGCGCGTGGCCTCTCTCGGACCCAGGGGTGTGCAGCCTTACCTGGACCCGGGGGCGTGTGGCCTCACATGGACCCAGGACCCAGCCTCACCTGGACCCAGGGGCGCGTGGCCTCATCCGGACCCAGGGGCACGTGGCCTCACCCAGACTCAGGGGCGCAAGGCCTCGCCCGGACCCGGGACCCAGCCTTATTCAGACCCAGGGGCATGCGGCCTCACCCAGATCCAGGGGCACGTGGCCTCGCCCGGACCCAGGGGTGCGCAGCCTCACCTGGACCCAGGACCCAGCGGGGCTTCGTCTTCTTGATCCCAATTCCTGTCAGTCAATTCCTCTCAGCAATTCCTTCAGCCATTTTCTCAAAGCTCCGGGGCGGCTGCCGTGGAACTCACTGGGCGGCAGGCTTGGCTAAGCTCCGGTGTGCCCGGTGCTTGGCGGCGGGCTGTTCCGAGGTCGCTGCGGCGGCACTCGGGTCTGCAGCGGCGACCCGTCTTGGGTGAGTGCACCTGGATCCGGGACCCAGCGGGGCCTCGTCTTCCCGATCCCAACTCTCATTGGTCAATTCCTTCTCAGCAATTCCTCCAGCCATTTTCTCAATGATCCGGGGCAGCTGCCTTGGAACTCCCTGGGTGGCAGGCTCAGCGAGGCTCCGGTGTGCCTGGTGAGAGGCGGTGGGCTGGTCCGAGGTCACTGCGTCGGCACTCGGGTCTGCAGCGGTGGCCGGTCTCTGGGCGAGCGCTCCTGGATCCAGGACCCAGCAGGGTCTCGTCTTCCCGGTCCCAACTCCCATCGGTCAATTCCTTCTCAGCAATTCCTCCGGCCATTTTCTCAAAGCTCCGGGGCAGCTGCCGCAGAACTCGCTGGGCAGCGGTCTCGGCGAAGCTCCGGTGCACCTGGTGCAAGGTGGCGGGCTGGTCCGAGGTCGCTGCGATGGCGCTCAGGTCTGCAGTGGTGGCCGGTCGCCGGGCATGCGCACCTGGCCGCTTCTGGGGCGCAGAGATTCTTGAAGGACTCGGAGGTCAGCAAGCGCGGAGTCTCCCACCCCATGTCTCTCAGGGGCTCGTCTGTTCGTGCTCGGCAGCGAGTGGAGCCATCCCCTCAGCCGGAGACCACCGGGGGAACCGCACCAAGCACGTTCCAGGCCGCCATTGTGTAGCCAGAGCCGTTGTTCTTAAAGTGTGATCTTTGGCTCACCGGCATCAGCATCATCCCGCGTCCCCCTCTCTTTTATTCTAGTTGTAGAGCATCCGCTCAGCCAGCCCTCCGGTGGTTCTGGATGGTGTCCACTCTGTTTTCCAGTTGTAGTTTCAAAATTGTTGTGGTAGGCAACAATTAGGCGTCCGCCCAATGCCGCCATCTTGGTCCTTCTCTTGTTAGTATTTTAATCTACTTTCATTTGTGTTCTCACTTAATGCTCACCATAAATTTTAAGATATTCATCCAGAATACACAACTAGTAAAATAGAGACTGGAACCAAGGTCTTACAGATTCCAAACATGTCACCACTGTTTTAATGTGCTTCCACATGGCAGAACCGTGCAGGATTCTTCATCCTATTACCATCATGGCTGACCATAAAGAGGGGGGCACTAAATATAAATGCTGCTACAGAAAATAAAGTTTGTGTTGCTTAAATTCAGCTTTATTTGTGCTAAGATCTATATAAAACAAAAAAATCTCTAAAGAAAAAACAACTGACTGTCTGGCACAAAACCAATTTAACTCTTCTGTTAGCCTGCAGCCATAACCACATAGAATATAGTAAAGAAATACTTTTACTTTTTCTCTCTTTATTTGGGTCTTTTAGGCTTCCCATTTGGGAAAAAAATAGTGTACTCTGAATTGAATAGTGAATACTGCATTCAAGTCTCAAAAGCAGACAGATACCAAATATTACCTTGGCATCATTTTTCATGTAGAACTATTGTGTCCAAGGTATAATCTAACTGCCCTGCACATTCACAACAGCCAACACAAGAATATACATTATTATATAACAGGAGACCTCTGAACTAGCAGAATAAGTAATTTTCTGCTATATCCCTTGTTAAATAAATTAATAATCACCATAATCAAACCCCCTTCAAGTTGTTCTTAGAATTCAGTAATGTCTAGAATGTAGAATTTCACTTCAAAGAGGGCCCAGAGCATCAGGTTTTCAATAATCTCTAATAATCTATAATAATAAAAGCATAATATACTAATTAGGCTGGATGTCCTGAATGACCTTCCAGATGAAGCTGGGGCTGTGAGGGAAGCCCAGATCCTGGGTGCCAGAGGGAAGCTGGTGCCAGCATCTGGGGGAAGGAAGGCCTATTCTTGCACAAATTTCATGGATCGGGCCTCTAGTCCATATATAACATGTAACCTTCACCATAATATATTGCTGACTGAAGTAACTCATTGGTAATGCCACGCTCTGTGAAAAAATTTTCATGTACCAGACTTTTTGCATTAATTATTGAATATGAGCTACTTTCACACCAATTGGTGTTAAACTATTTCCTGTGTGTCATCATTGGAAGTATCTGGTTTGATACCTGAATAACTCATAAAGGTCTATTGCTACCAGTGATGTACGTCAGCTATCAATTCTCACTAGAATAAATTGAAAAATAATCTAACTGCATACAAACTAGTTTCCTCTCTAGCGTGTCAATGCAGAAATAAATATATTGCAATAGGACAGAGTGACAGAGGAACTCTCAACCTTAACTTTGGTGCTAGAACTAGAATCGCAAGGATGAAAATTACTGCTTCCACATATAGAAATGCACAGGTCCCTGTTAATGGAGCCAAGTATGTGCCTTAGGAAAGGGTTCCTTCATTCCACAGTAATTTTTCTGGATCAGTTCTTTCGTCATTTTAATGGGATCAAATCTTACTTTGTTATCTCAAGCAGGTCACTTAAAATTTTAATTTATTCATCAGGGAAATAGAAAAAGCAAAATATCTTCAACGATTTTGTTATAAAATTTAGAGGGCAAATTATATGAAAATTATTTAACTGTTACATGAAGCTAAACCAAGAGAATGGAGACAGAAAAAAAATCAAATTTATTTGAATTGCAACTTGTTAATTTCTTTAATAAAACTGTTACCATCAAGCAGAAAAAAAACTCTACAAAACATAAAATTACTTGTGTGGATTTGTCTTAATCACTTTTCACAACACTATTTTCCCATAGATAATTAAGACTCACCTGTATTGAATGATTTTTTTAAATATTGGGAGAAATATAATTTTCAAGAATGTATAATTTATGTAAGTATTTACATGTTAACAGCTATTTAGGTTGATAATATTTTTCATATATTATATAAAATGCTGAAATTATTTTCATTGCATATTTATGTACATCTTTAGGATATATTCCAGAATTAGAATTTGTAGGTCAGAAGATAGGCACATTTTACACCTTGATTCATATTACCAAGTAAATTTTCAGACAGGTTAAAAACAATTTATGTTGCTATGTACTACACAAGTATCTTTTTTTCCTTAATGCCAAAAAATATATAATATTACCTATTGTGTTTTTTGTATTGTTTGAATGGCAAAAACAAAAGCACTTCATTATTTAGACTTGCAGTTTGTGAACCAGCTTGAATATCTTGTCATAAACTTTTAATGCTTTGCATTTCTTCATTTGTGACTTGTCTATCTGTGTGTTTTCTATGGGGTTATTTATATTTTTATTGTTGATCTCTTAATGTTCTTTTTATATTTTGAATTGTAACTTTGTTTTCATGAATTCAACAAGTATTTTAGCCAATTGATGTTTGCCTTTAATTTGTGTGTTCTATAGAGAAATTTTAAATTTGTATATGATTTTTTTAAGTTATTTTCTCTTTCAGATGCTAGTTGCATGCCAAGGGGAAGCTTCAGTAATAACATTATAAACTTTAAATAATTTGTTCTAGTATGTTAAAAATCCATCATCTCTTCAATTCACTTACAATTATTTTTTGTTTAAGGTACAAAGTATATACTCAGTTTGGTTCTTTATTCCCCAAATAACCAGGCAGTTTTCCACTACAATTGTTTGAGTAATTTATATATATTGCACATTACCTTTAAAAAACTCTTGAGTTATTTCTTTAAAAACATATTTTTATTGGAGATTTTATATATATATATATATATATATATATATATATATATATATATATATATATATATATATATATATATATATATATATATATATATATATATATATATGAATTTCTAGTTGATATTCCATGGCCAGAAAGAATAACCAAACTGCAGAAAATGCTATAAATATTATTGGATAGCCAATAAACCTTTATCTCTTGCAGCATGCAGTAATCTTAACAAAAGTAAATCAGAGCTCTCAATATAAAACCTAAAGTGTCTATAAGAAAACAATACTAGATAAAATCTTTGTTGCTTTTGCTTAGGAAAAATGTCTTGGGTCAAAAACACTATAAATAAATGAAAAACTGAATTGGTTTTCATCCAACTTAAGAATGTCCGATATTAAAAAAAAAATCGTCACCTATTTCACCCAACTAGTGTGGCTAGGTTGTTGAGTTTTGACCTGTGAACTAAGGGGTCATTGTTCAATTCCCAGTCAGGGCACAGGCCAGGATTGTGGCTCAATCTGCAGTGGGGGGTGTGCAGGAGGCAGCCAATCAGTGATTCTCTCTCATCATTGATGTTTCTCTCCCTCTCCCTTCTTCTCTGAAATCAACAAAAAAATATTTTTTAAAAGTCACCTATTTCAAAATGAAATTGTTAGTCACATACTATTTGCAAAAAAAATATTTTCAAGAAGCCGAAACTGGTTTGGCTCAGTGGATAGAGCGTTGGCCTGCGGACTCAAGGGTCCCAGGTTCGATTCCGGTCAAGGGCATGTACCTTGGTTGCGGGCACATCCCCAGTAGGGGGTGTGCAAGAGGCAGCTGATCGATGTTTCTCTCTCATCGATGTTTCTAACTCTCTATCCCTCTCTCTTCCTCTCTGTAAAAAATCAATAAAATATATTAAAAAATATATTTTCAAGAAAAATATTTTCAAAACTGTCCTAAAGGGTTTGTGTCCAAAATAAATTTAAAAATTCATAACTCAACAATAACAAAACTGGCAACTACATACCCAAAAGGGAAAATATTTGGACAAACATTTATCCAAAGATATGTGGATGGTAATTAAAGCCATGAATCCATGTTAAGGGAAATTTCACTAGGAAAATTAAAATGCCATTACATACTATTAGAATGGCAAAATAATAATAATAATAATAATAATAATAATAATAATACAAATGGTGATGATAAATAACAACTGTCAAATGGTACTTCAGAAAATAGTTTCACAGTTTTTTATAAGGTTAGATGTATACTTGCCATATGATTCATCAGTTCTCACTCTTAAGTATTTCTCAAAGTGAAATGTAAATCTATGTTTATACAAAAACTTGTATCCAGTTTTTTAGCTCATGAACCTGAAATCACTGAAATGTCCCCCATTTGGGAAATGGCTAAATAAATAGTGGTCTGTCAATACAATGAAATACTATTCTGCAATAAAAAGGAACAAAATACTGATATTTACAACAGCATGAGTGAAGCTTGTTGCATTATGTAAAGTAAAAGAAACCAGATTTAAAAAGTTACATACTCTATGATTCCATTTATATGATACTAGTGGGCTGGTGCACGAAATTCGTGCATCGGTGGGGGGGGGGAGAGGATGCTGTCCTTCAGCCCAGCCTACACCCTCTCCAATCTGGGACCCCTCGGGGGGATGTCTGACTGCCTCTCGCAATCCAGGACTGCTGACTCCACCCACTCACCTGCCTGCCTGCCTGATTGCCCCTAACCACTCTGCCTGCCAGCCTGATCACCCCCAACTACCCACCCTGCCAGCCTGCTCACCCCCAACTATCCCCCCCACTGGCCTGCTCACCCCCACCTGCCCTCCCCACTGGCCTGCTTGCCCCCAACTACCCCCCCTGCCAGCCTGCTCACCCCCAACTGTGCCCCCCCCCAGACAAGAAGTAAAAGCAAAAGGCATCCAAATTGGAATAGAAGAAGTAAAACTGTCCTTATTTGCAGATGACATGATACTATACATAGAAAACCCCAAAGACTCCATCAAAAACCTACTGGACCTAATAAATGAATTCGGCAATGTAGCAGGATACAAAATTAACACCCAGAAATCTATGGCCTTTTTATACACCAATAATGAACTCACAGAAAGAGAAATGAAAAACAAAAAAACAACAACAACCCAATTTACCATTGCACCAAAAAAATTTAGATACCTAGGAATTAACTAAGGAGGTAAAAGACCTGTACTCAGAAAACTACAGGACATTGCAAAAAGAGATAGAGGAAGACATAAACAAATGGAAGAACGTACTATGTTAATTGCCTGGTAGAATCAACATCATTAAAATATCCACACTACCCAAAGCAATCTACAGATTCAATGCAGTCCCCATTAAAATACCAATGGCATATTTCAAAGATATAGATCAAACACTCCAAAAATTCATCTGGAATAAAAAATGATCCTGAGTAGCCACAGCAATCCTGAGAAAGAACAAAGTTGGAGGGATCACATTAAAAGATATCAAGCTATATGACCAAGCCATGGTTCTCAAAACTGCCTGGTACTGGCACAAGAACAGACATATAAACCAATGGAACAGAACAGAGAACTCAGAAATTGGCCCAAGCCACTATGCTCAATTAATATTTGACAAAGGAGGCAAGAGCACACAATGGAGTCAAGAAAGTCTCTCTTCAATAAATGGTGTTGGGAAATTTGGTCAGATACATACAAAAATAATAAAACTAGATCACCAACTTACACCATACACAAAAACAAATTCAAAATGGCTAAAGGACTTAAATGTAAGATGGGAAACCATAAAAATCCTACAAGACTCCATAGGCAGCAAAATAGCAGACATTTGTCATAGCAATATCTTTACTGACACAGCTCCTAGGGCAGTGGTCTGCAAACCGCGGCTTGCGAGCCACATGCAGCTCTTTGGCCCCTTGAGTGTTCTAACAACACTTCTTCAAAATAGACTTGCCCAGACCAAAAACCGACTTCTGCGCATGGGCCACGAAGTTTCAATCGCACTGTTCGTGTGCGCCCGCACGTGGTATTTTGTGGAAGAGCCACACTCAAGGGGCCAAAGAGCCACATGTGGCTTGCGAGCCGCGGTTTGCCAACCACTGTCCTAGGGCAATGGAAACTAAGAAGAAAATAAACAAATGGGACTGCACAAAATAAAAAGCTTGTGCACAGCAAAAGAAACCATCAACAAAACAACAAGAAAGCCCACTGCATGGGAGAACATATTTGCCAATGCTATTTCAGATAAGGGTTTAACCTCCAAAATGTACAGAGAACTCAACTTTACAAAAGGAAGATAAACAATCCAATAAAAAAAAAAAAATGGGCAAAGGACCTAAACAGACACTTTTCAAAAGAGGACATACTAGTACAGAAAGCCAAGAGTCATGTGAAAACATGCTCAAAGTCACTAATCATCTGAGAGATGCAAATCAAAACAACAATGAGATACCATCTCACACCTGTCAGAATGGCTACCAACAACAAATCAACAAAGGAGAAGTGCTAGGGAGGATGTGGAAAAAAAGGAACCCTTTTTCACTGCTGGTGGGAATGCAGACTGGTGCAGCCACTGTGGAAGACAGTATGGAGTTTCCTGAAAAAGTTAAAAATGGAACTCCCATTTGACCCAGTAATCCCACTTCTAGGACTATATCTCAAGAAACCAGAAACACCAATCAGAAAGGATATATGCACCCTATGTTCATAGCAGCACCATTTACTATAGCTAAGATTTGGAAACAACCTAAGTGTCCATCAGCAGATGAGTGGATTAAAAAACTGTGGTAGCCGAGACCGGTTTGGCTCCGTGGATAGAGCGTCGGCCTGCGGACTGGAGGGTCCCAGGTTCGATTCCGGTCAAGGGCATGTATCTTGGTTGCGGGCACATCCCCGGTGGGGGGTGTGTAGGAGGCGGCTGTTCAATGTTTCTCTCTCATCGATGTTTCTGACTCTCTATCCCTCTCTCTTCCTCTCTGTAAAAAATCAATAAAATATATAAAAAAAAACACAAAAAAAAAAAACCTGTGGTACATCTACACAATGGAATACTATGCCACTATAAAAAAGAAGGAACTTTAACCATTTGCAACAGCATGGATGGAACTGAGAGCATTATGCTAAGTGAAATTAGCCAGTCGGAGAAAGATAAATATCATATGATCTCACTCATATGTGGGATATAATGGTCAACATAATTTGATGAACAAGAATAGATCCAGAGACAAATGGCAGGGGATGAGGGGGTTAGAGAGCAACCAAAGGAGTTGTATGCATGCATATTAGCATAACCAATGGACACAGATACTGGGGTAGTGGGGGCTTGCCCAGGGTAGGAATGGTTGAGGAGGGAAAGGAGATATATGTAAAACTTTAGACAATAATAATAATAATAATAATAATAATAATAACAAAAGCAGGGATGATTACAAGATGACAGGGTGTAATATTTGGTGTTATGACACTATTCTATATCTTGATTGTAGTGGTGGTCTCATGTCTGTATGTACTTGCTAAAATTTGCAGACCAACACACCAAAAACAAGGACAATTTTCTTGATTTAAATCATACCTTAATATAAAAAAAAAAAATGAGTTATTTGTCATCTGAGATTCAAGCTAGATTTAAAAGATGAACAAAGCGATAGGGAGATATTTTAAGACATTTATAAATCCATTAGGACACCACCAGTATAATTTTCTGTGTTCAAGTTGTCTTATTCTATGTTGCAAGGTATGATTTTAGAAATAAATGGAGATCTGGCTTTTAATTTTACCATTTTTCTATAAATCTAAGATGTACATTTTTTTCCACATTTTAACAACTCTGAAATTGAGATGACTCTGAAATAAATGGAATGTCATCATTTAATTGCTTCTTGGAACACAAAATAATGGTGTATCTTTCAATTGATGATATCTCAGATTGGGTGAACTGCAGTAATTATTCTACTCTAGCAAACACGTGATAAAGGGAAGTAAGTACGTCTTTGTCAAAAGAGTTAAAGGCTAGAACACTGTGACCGCTGTGCTCTGCTGTGTTTCATCCACAAGACAGTCCTAATTACCTAGTGGCAACTGCTAAGGGGAAAGGACACAGCCAATACGGGAATGAGATTTGGGTATGTCACTGGCATATTTAAAGCATGATTCCAGGGACTTGTAAGCTAAAAATAAGAATTTCTAAGTGCTTAGACCAGCATGGCCAATAGAATTTTATGCAACAATGGGCATGGGCAATCTGTCCTGGCTGCGAGCCCATGTGACATAAAGTACTTGAAATGTGGTTGGTGCAACTGTGGGACGAAACATGCAAGTTTTTACACATTAATTTAAATGTAAGTGGTCACATGTGATTGGTAGCCTTATAGGGAATAGCCCAGGCTTAGACTCTGGGTTTGATCAGTTTTAGAATCAGAAGAGAAGGGCCGGTCTGTTGGTGGCTCTGAAAATATTAATGCTGCTTTGGCCTCCATGGCCCTGCATCATTGAGCCAGCTGGGAGTACAGAGCAGCCATAGCTAAGAAGGTGGCCAGCACAGAAGGAAGTTGGGCCAGCAAAGAAATATCAACTGTGTCTCCTTTCTCATTTCCTGCTATAAGCTTCCAGGTTTTATGAAACAAAGCATCCACTTGCCCAGCAGAGCTATCTCCACTAGTTCCAATTTTATTTTCCATTATTTCTCTATGTGTTAGTAGGAAGAATAACAAAATTGGGAGATACAGGGTAAGCATTATCATTAGTTTTATTTTCTAAATATACAACTAGTGGTAAAAATAATGAGATTCAGGACCTTAATCCAGATCTTTACTGATATTAATCAGAGATTCAACTTGTGTGTTGGAGTGACCCCTCTCTAATAGCAGAGTTGCTTCTCAAAAAACACCAATAGATGGGCACCATTATCCCCATTTTATGGATGAGGTTATATAATTGCCTATGTTTGCATACCTAGCAAGTAGAAGTATAGATTTTCTGTTTCTAAAATCATGTGTTGACAACCACATCAAAATTAAAACTAAACTATAGAAACAATCATTCAGAACCTCCTGAAGTCAAGATGAATGGAAGCCACATTGATGGGTAGGAGAGACAAACAAGAAACAGGTTGGTCCCACACCCATGTGTGGTGGATAAAAATCGGGACTAATATTTTCATTGTGGAGGTGACCCCCTTAGGAGTGAAGGTCCTACAGCAGGTCCCCCAGCCCAGGGTTTCAGTGCCATGAAAAGAAGTCCCATAACTTCTGGCTGTAAAACCAGCAGGAATTGAAGCTGAGGGAGACTGAGGCTGCTGGAGTCCCAGGGAGTTCCTTTTAAAAGGCCTGTGCACAGACTTACCGTGACTCACTCCATTTGTGATATAGCATGGGGGCAGCAGCTTAAAAGGCACTGGAGACATATGAAGAGGGAATGAATTGTTTGGCTTCAGGACTAGAGCTTGAGGGGCAACTTTCTCCCAGACAGAAATACTGGCAGAAGCCATTGCTCCTTTGGTTAGCCCTCCCCACACGGAGCCAAGAGACGGGTGCCATATAGGAGACTCCATCAACTTGGCTACCACTGTTTGCCCTACTCTGGTGGTTCCTCCAGGCTCTGCCCTACCCAACTTTCAGGCCCACCCAAGTTGTTTCTAGGGCTTTTCCATACGAATGGCCTATCTTGGCTTACGTTTCATATTTTCCTAAAATCTCTCAAAGAAGCAGCATCTGGATTCAGCAAGCCCCATAACTCTTACTAAGTGGTTCCAGGTCTGGCATTAAAGGCAGCCAGCTTTGGTTCAAAGCCTGGTCTCACCTGGGTCCCTATAAGCCCAGAACATAAAGCAGCCACCTGCAGATCACTTTGCAGCTTATGCAGAATGGCTACAGGTAGAAAACAGGTGGTGGTTGACCTTGTCTTACACCTCACAGGAGACCCGAGAGCCAACACACCCAGTGGACAGCTTCAGACCACAACAAAGCACCACCATCCAACCACCTCCATAAGTAATACAATCAAGGGTTGACTCAGCAGGCACTAGAGCCCTGCTGAACTAAGTCCTGATCCGTGTAGTGGGTCTCTGCACAGCTGACCCTCCAAGGCATTTGGAGGTTAGTGATCAGTGGTCAGAGCCAGTCCTTATAGTTGATCGGCCTGGGTAAATCCCTCCCACTGATGTGCCAACAGCAATCAAGACTCAATTACAACAGGAGGTGTACAGCTCACATAGAGGATGCACCTCAAGGACCCAGCTTGAGTAATTAGGGAGGCTGTGCAACTGGGCCCCATAGGATACCTACTACATTAGGCCACACTACCAAGCCTGGGAGACAAAGGGAGGTGTCCAAAATGAGGATAAAAAGAAGCATGTCCCAAATGAAAGAACAGAACAAAACTCCAGAAAAAGATGTAAACAAAATGGAGATAGCAGTCTACTAGATGCTGAGTTCAAAACACTGGTTATAAGGATGCTCAATGAACTTAGTGAGAGCCTCAATAGCATGAAAAAGAACCAGTCAGAAATGAAGGATATACTAACTGAAATAAATAATAATTTACAGGGAATCAACAGAAAAGTAGATGAAGCTGAGAATCAAATTAGCAACTTAGACCATAAGGAAGAAAAAAACACCCACTCAGAACATCAAAAAGAAAAAAAAAAATTAAATGAGGATAGTGTAAGGAGCCTCTGGGATAACTTCAAGCATACCAACATTCACATCATGGGGGAGCCAGAAGGAGGAGAGAGAGAGAAAGAAAATTGAAAACCTATTTAAAAAATATTCACAGAAAACTTCCTAACTTTGTGAAAGAAATAGTCATATAAGTCCAGGAAGCACAGAGAATGATGAGCTCAGAAAGGCCCATACATCATAATTAAAATTCAGAAGGTTAAAGACAAACAAAGAATTTTAAAAGCAGCAAGAGAAGCAGTTAGCTACCTATAAGAGAGCTCCCATAAGACTGTCAGATTATTTCTCAATAGAAACTTTGCAGGCCAGAAGGGAGTGGCAAGAAATAATCAAAGTGATGAAAAGCAAGGACCTACAACCAAGATTACTCTATCTTGCAAAGCACATTTAGAATCAAAGGACCGATAAAGACCTTTCCAGACAAGAAAACCTAAAGTAGTTAATCATCAACAAACCACTATTATATGAACCTAGAGGCCCGGTGCACGAAAATTCATGCACTTGGGGGGGGGGTCCCTCAGTCCAGCCTGCCCCCTCTCACAGTCAAGGAGCCCTCAGAGGATGTCCTACTGATGGCTTAGGCACACTCCCTGTGGCCCTCGCAGCCACTGGGGCTTTGTCCGGAAGACATCTGGTCTATCCAGTTTATTTAGCATATTACCCTTTTATTAGTATAGATGTTAAAGGATCTTCTTTAAGAAGAAGAAGAAGAAAAAAATATTAACAATAACATGGCAATAAATACATACCTATCAATAATAGAATCTAAAAAGAAAATAAATGAACCAGTGGAACAGAAACAGACTCATAGATACAAAGAACATTTTGATGGTTGCCAGATTGGAGGGTGGTTGAGGGGGATGGGCAGGAAAGGTGAGGGTATTAAGAGTACAAATTAGTTGTTATAGGATAGTTATGGGGGTGTAAGTACAAAACAGTGAATATAGTCAGTATTATTCAAATAACTATATATGGTGTCAGAGGGGTGTGAGATTTATTGGGATGATCACATATTAAGTTATGTAATATCTAATCATTGGGTATACACCTGGACAAAGATAATATTGTATGGTAAGTGTTACTGAAAATAAAATTAATTAATTAATTAAAAAAATAATACAATAAAGCCCAGGTGTTTTTCTCCTCAAATCAATACAGCTTAAATTTTGGTCTAGCTTAGAGGCATTAGAGCCACCCAGCAGAATAATGTCATAATTGGCACAGTGTCTAAGTTACCAGGTATTCTTTTACTCTTTCCCTGACTTCTCCAATTTCTCAAATTTCAAAGAAACATTCTTGTAGGGAAAAAAAATATCTCCATAGTGGAGAAGTCTCTCTTTAACTCTTTCTTTAAATAAAGAGTTTTCTAAAGAGATAGTGTGTTCTTACCTTCTGTGGCACTACTACATGAATTGTCTTCATGAGCGCATGACCTGGACCTCATACACAGAATGACCCTGAGCTTGTTTTAGCCATCTTGAAAATTTTAACTTTTATATTTCCGAACATGTAATTTTTGAATATTTATATCTTTAAATGTGTGCTTTGTAATGGTGGAGAGTGAATGTCCAGCATTTGCTTGCTATTTCATTCATATACTGTTGTACTTACAATTCCCCATAAGCACAGAATTATGGAAATCATAATGTGTGGAAGTTGAGCAACAGCCAAAGTGAGTACAAGGTAAGTGTGTTATGTCTTCAACTAAGTGAAGATGCTGATAGCCATAAGAGGCCATGCTCTCTATTTGAACCAGAACTTATCTGAATGAATAAAGAAACATGAATGACCAAGGGACCATATTGTATTATTTTCACTTGTTTTACTTTCCTGTGTTAGTTGACCATTTCAGTTAAAAATAATGTCAATGAAAGAAAGAGTAAATCCCATAATTTCTTTCCCTTTTAAGTCCTGTCTAATTCATCATTAAACCAAAGGTAGGCATTGTTGACAGAATACGTTCATATCAAAGAGTAAAATAAAAAGAGCTAAATTAATTTTGTTCATCATTTCCATTATTCAGTAAGAAAGAAATGCATATACATATACAAGCTAAGAAATGTGAATTGTGTAAATTTAGCAATTTTACATATGAAAGAAAAACTCATATTTCATTTAAAATTGGCATTCTACAGCATAAGTACAAATGCTAAAATACATGCTAATAATTACAATTTATTTTTTCTTTATTTCAAATGATGCTAAATACCAAATAATCTATATATATAAAAAGCTAGTGACCGGAACGCTGTAATGACCAGAATGACTGGTAGCTATGACACCCACTACTGCCCGTGAACCAGCCAAACCTCCCTACCCCAGCCAGCCCTGCCTCTGATCAGCCTCTCCCACCCCAGTCAAGGGCAGGGCGGCCGGCCAATGCCCCCCGGCCCTTCCCCCTGGCCAGTCCCACCCCCAATTGGCCCTCCCCACCCTGATCAGCCCACAGCCCTTCCCCCTGGCTGGCCCCACCCCTGAATATCCTCCCTACCCCAATAGGGGCCAGGGCCGGCCGGCCAACCTCCTGCAGCCCCTCCCTCTGGCTGGCCCCACCCCAGGTTGCCCCCTCCACCCTTATCAGGGGCAGGGCCATCCAGCCAACCTCCTGCAGCCCCTCCCCACTGCTGGCCCGGCCCTAGATCACTCCAGATCAGCCCCCCACCCTGATCAGGGGCAAAGCCAGTCAGCCAACTACCTGCAGACCCTCCCCTTGGCTGGCCCAATCCCCAATGGACCCCCACCACCCTGATCAGCCCACAGCCCTTCCCCACAGTCAGCTCTGCCCCTGATTGGTGCCCCCACTCTGATAAGGGGCAGGGCCAGCCGGCCAACCACCCATGGCCTCTCCCCCAGGCCTCTGGCCCCAGATCACCCCCCATCCCATTCAGGGCTGGACCCCTCCCCAAGGCTGGCCCTGCCCCCAATCAGCCACCCACCCCAATCAGAGGCAGGGCCCACCAGCCAATCACCCTCAGCCTCTCCCCTCAGCCAGCCCAGCACTGATTGGGCCCTGATCAGGGCAGGCTGGCCAACCAACCTCCCGCCATCTCCTCCTCCCAACAGGCCTGGCCCTGATCTGCCCTGATAGGGGTGGGGCCAGCCGGACCCCACCAATGCACAAATTCATGCACTAGGCCTCTAGTAATAATAATAATAAATCCCCAACACCATGACAAGTTGATAAGCACACCATGGATGAAAGCAAAATGTATATATTAGTCTCTTTGTTTTTTAATTTTTCAATTACAGTTCACATACAATACTACATTAGTTTCAGATATATAAAACTGTGATTAATTACTGTGATCACTCCAATAAATCTAGTAACCATCTGATACAATACATACTTATTACAATATTAATGACTATATTCCCTAAGCCATAATTTACATCTCTGTGACTATTCTGTAGCTATCAATCTGTACTTCTTAATACCTTGACTTTTTTCACCCATCCCCCAACCCTACTCCCATCTGCCACCTTCAAAATGTTCTCTGTATCCGTGAGTCTGTTTCTGTTCTCCTTGTTTATTTCTTTTTGTTTTTTAATTCCATATATAATTGAAATCATATGGTATTTTTCTTTGTTTGGCTTATTGCACTCTACACAAAACCCTCTAGGTCCATTGATGTTGTTGCAGGTGGTAAGATTTTATTTTTTATTATGGCTGAGTCATAGTCATAGTTCATTGTATATATGTACCACTTTTTCTATATCAATTCATCTATTGATGGACATTTAGGTTGCTTCTATATATTGACTATTGTAAACAATGCTGCAATGAATATATGGATGCATATGTCTTTTTGATCTGGTGTTTTGGATTTATTCAGACAAATACCTATAAGTAAAATTGCTGGGTCTGCTTTTTCTCTTGTTATATAGTCTTTTTTGTTGTTGTGGTGATTGTTGTTTCAATGTTTTTATTGATTTTAGAAAATGAGAGAGTAAGGGTAAGGGATAGAGAGATGAGAGAGAAACATCATTGACCAACTGCCCACTGCATGCCCTCTACTGGGGATCGAGTATGCAACCAGGGCATGTGCCCTGAATGGGAATCAAACTGGTATCTCCTGGTTAATGGGTCAACACTCAACCACTGAGCCACACCAGCTGCACTAGTATTTGTTTTAAAGTTTATTTTGTCTGATATAAGTATTACTACTACAGTGTTTTTGTTGTTGTTGTTTGCTTCCATTTTCATGAAATATCTTTTACCATGCCTTTAATTTAGTCTGTGTGTGCCTTTCCATCTAAAATGAATGACTCTCTTGTAGACAACACATGTAGGGGTTTTGTTTTATTATTAATTTTGATTAGAGCATTTAATCCATTTGCATTTAAATTAATTGTTGATAAATACATTTTTACTGCCATTTTATCATTGATATTTTTATTTATTTTTACTTCTTTGTTAAGAAGACCCTTTAACATTTCTATTAATACTGGTTTGGTGGTGATTAACTCCTTGGATTTTTATTTTCTAGGAAACTCTTTATCTGTCCTTAGATTCTAAATGATAGCTTTGCTGGGTAGAGTATCTTGGTTGTAGATTTTTGTTTTTATCACTTTGAATATTTCATGCTGATCCATTTAGCCTGCAAAGTTTCTATTGAAAAATCAGCAAACAATCTTATGGGAGCTCACTTGCAGATAACTAACTGTTTTTCTCTTGCTGCTTTTCAGATTATCTTTTTGTCTTTAATCTTGGGCATTTTACTTATGATGTATCTTGATGTGGACCTGCTTCGGTTCATCTTATTTGGGACTCTCTGTGCTTCATGGATTGTATGTCTATTTCCTTCACCAAATTAAGGAAGTTTTCTGTCATTATTTTTTCACATAGGTTTTCAGTTTCTTGTTCTCTCTCTTCTCCTTTTGGCACCCCCAAAATGCAAATGTTCATACACTTGAGGCTGTCCCAGAGGCTCCTTATACTATCCTCATTTCTTTGGAATCTTTCTTTTTGCTGTTCTGATTGGGTATTTTTTGCTTCCTCGAGTTCCAAATTACTGATATGATTCTAGGCTTCATCTACTCTACTTTTGATTCCCTATAAATTATTTTTTATTTCAATTGGTGTATCCTTCGTTTCTGACTGGTCCTTTTTTATGGTCCCTATTTCCTTTATTATACTTTTGAAGAACTCACTAATGTTCACTGAGCATCCTAATAACCAGTGTTTTGAATCTACATTTAATAAATTTCTTGTTTCCATTTTGTTTAGTTCTTTTCCTGTAGGCTTTTTTTTTTTCCTGTTCTTCCATTTGGGACACACTTCTTTGTCTCCTCATTTTGGCTGACCCACTGTGTTTCTTTCTATATATTAGGTAGAGCTGCTACATCTTCAAACCTTGGTAGAGTGGCCTTATGTAGTAGGTGTCCTGTAGGGTCCAGTGGCATAGATTTCAATCATGCATGCTGGGCATTCCAGTTGTAGCCCTGATGTGGGCTGTGTAAACCCTCCTGTTGTAATTAAGTCTTGATTGCTGTTTGCACCTCAATAGGAAGGATTTATTCTAGGGTGATTGGCTATGAGACTGGCTGTGACCATCATGAAGGATCAGCTGTCCAGGGGCCAACTCCATGGAGCAGGACTTACTTCACTGGGGTTTTGGTGCCTGCTAAGTTCTCCCCTTGAGTGTGCCCCATGTGTAGGTGGGGGCGTGATTCTCCATGGTCTGGTTAACACTGGATGTGCTGATTCACCTCTGCCCTGCCCACATGGCATGAACTACAAAATGATCTGCCAATGGCCATTGCTTGTGCTATACCTGGAGGTGTCCTACAGAGACCAAGCTGAAAATCATGGCCAGCTGCCACAAGTCCCAGACCTGGAGCCACTGGTGAGAGGTATGTGGCAAGTCAAGGCCAGATGCTGCTTGTTTGAGAGATTTTAGGAAAGTCAAATGCATGATCCAAGATAGGGCATTTGTATGGAATAGACACTGGAAATGGCTTGGGTTAGGCCCTAACATGGTAAGCCAGGTTGATGAAGACTCAGATATGGCATCTGCCTGCAGACCCTGTGGGTGAGGAGGTCCTGCAACAGGAACAATGGCTCCTGCTAGCACTTCTTTCTGGAAAAACTGTGAGCCTCCAGTTCTCCCCTGATGCCAGATAACTCAACTCCTTTCTGTATGTTCCTGAAACTCCTTTTGAGTTGTTACCCCAGTGTTTGAACTCAGAGTGACTGTGTCAGTCCAAGTAAGTCTGTGTGCAATCTCTTTAAGAGGAACTCCTGTGACTCCTCAAACCCTCTGTCTCAGTCAGTCAAAATCCCCACTGATTTTTACAAGCAGAAGTTATGGGGAATTCTTTTCCTGGTTCTGGAAACCTGGGCTGGGAGACCTGGTGTAGGATTGGGACCACTTGCTCTTCAGGATTGACCTCTGCATCCAAGATATCCCTCCCAATTTTTATCCACCAATTGTGGGTAAGAGACTACCCCCTCCTACCAGTATTGATGTAGCTTCTTCTTTAAATCCTTAGTTATAGGACTTATGTTCAGCTAGGTTTCAGGTGATTCTGAATGATGGCTGTTCTATAGGTTAGTTGTAATTGATGTGGTTGTGATAGGATTAGAGTATTACATTTACCCACACTGCCATTTTGACCAGAACCCCTATTTTAATATATTCAATAGCATTTCTTCCTGCTTCTGGGATAAGGGATCTCACATTTTCATTTTGTCTTAGACCTCATAATTTATGTTCCTCGTCTATCACTCTGAGAGTTAGATTTTGTTAGTATTGTTTACTCTGGGGTATTTTTAACATCATTTTTTAGGCATTTATTACAAACTAGAGGCCCAGTGCATGAAATTCATGTATGGGGGGGTGTCCCTCAGCCCAGCCTGCACCGTCTCCAATCTGGGACCCCTTGAGGGATGACATCCCTCTCACAATCCAAGACTGCTGGCTCCCAACCGCTCACCTGCATGCCTGGCTGATTGCCTCTAAACGCTTCTGCCTGCCAGCCTGATCACCCCCTAACCACTTCCCTGCCAGCCTGATCAACGCCTAACTGCTCCCCGGTGGGCCCGATTGGCTCTAACTGCCCTCTGCTGCAGGCCTGGTCACCTCTAACTGCCCTCCCCTGCCAGTCTGGTCACCCCTCACTGTCCTCCACAGCAGTCCTGATTGCCCCCAACTGCCCTCCCCTGCTGGCCTGCTCAACCCTAATTGCCCTCCCCTGCTGGCCTGGTCACCCCTAACTGCCCTCCTTTGCCAGCCTAGTCGCCAATAACTGCCCTACCCTGCAGGCCTGCTCCCCCCAACTGTCCTCCCCTCCTGGTCTGGTCTCCCCCAACTGCCCTCCTCTGCTGGCCCGGTCACCCCTAACTGACCTCCTAGTTGGCCTGATCGCCCACTACTGCCCTCCCCTGCAGACCTGGTCCCCCCAACTGCCCTCCCCTGCAGGCCTGGGTCCCCCAAACTGTCCTCCCCTGCAGGCCTGGGTCCCCCCAATTGTCCTCCACTGCAGGCATGGTCAACCCCAACTGCCCTCCCCTGCAGGCCTGGGTCCCTCCAACTGCCCTCCCTTGTTGACCTGGTCTCCCCCAACTGCCCTCCACTGCCGGCCTGGTCACCCCCAACTACCCTCCTCTGCTGGCCTGGTCACCCCTAACTGCCCACACCTGCCCTCCCATGCAGGCCATCTTGTGGTGGCCATCTTGTGTCCACATGGGGGCAGCCATCTTTGATCACATGGAGGCGGCAATCTTGTGTCTTGGAGTGATGGTCAATTTGCATATTACTCTTTTATTAGATAGGACTAGGGACCTGGGGCATGAAAATTCATGCACTGGAGGCGGGTCCCTCAGCCCAGCCTGCCCCCTCTCACAGTTCGGGAGCTCTCAGGGGCAGGAGATGACCCGGCGATCAGGGGAAGGTGACTCCCCCGTCACACCTGTGCTGCTCCCACTGCCGGCAGTGCAAGCCTCAGCCGGCTCTGGTTACCTGCACCTCAGGCCAGCCCTGGGCAGCTGGGCAGCTGCCATCCAAGGCTTGTCTGCACCTCAGGCATCGGCTAGGCAGTCGCCATCCAAGGTTTGCTTGCATCTCGGGCCAGCCCTGGGAGGCTAGGGGGCTGAGGGGACTGGTGGATCCCAGAGGCAGACGCATGAAGTGGCTGGACCCGCCTGGGGACAGGTCCGGCTGTGCCGTGCTCCTGCCGCCCCAGCAGGGCTGAGGGGACTGGGCACCGCTATCTTTGAGGGCATGGCAGTCAATTAGCATATTCCCTCCTTATTGGCTATGGGCTCTGCCATTTTTGTGAGTGTGTGATGGTCAATTAACATATTCCCTCTTTATTAGATAGGATTGGGAATGGTATATGGTAAATGCTCAGCACACTGGACATTACACAGCAGAGCCTCAATAAATGAAAACTATTATAAAATTCTAGGCCAATCTATTTTGTAAATTAACCTTCATGCCATGGATTTTTATCCTTAGATGACATAATGATTAATCTACTTTTTGCAAATACAAACTGGCAAATTTAGAAATGGTAACATGCCATAAGTAAAGGAATTCTTTAAAATGACTCATGGCTTTTAGCATTTAGAATATGGTTAATTAATAAAAAGTCAGAACTGAGAAAAATTTGCCTGGAGCTGGTAGAACTGACAAATGAATGGAAACTGAGTAATTCTTCCTTGCAACATTTATTTGGAGAGGCACCCTATATAATAAAGTGAACTCTATTTGCATTTTGTAGCTAATTAGAAATATATTTAATCCTAGACTGTGCTTTTCAAACCACTTTTAGTGTAGATAAAGAGAAAAAAAATACTTAATGGAAGGTTGGGATGGAAGTTGTTCAGTAAAATAGAGTTCTGATCTCATGTTTGCTAAAGGCTCACTATACAACCTGGGACAATTTCCCTTGCCCAGTCCTTGCATTTGTATAATTTATTTATAAAATTGGAGGTTGAACCAGCTTTCTATTACATTTAATATACCCAGGTACCTTTATTCATTCTGTGATTCTACATAGGGAGATTAGTAATGATTTTTGGCCATCCCTTTAGACTGTCCCATTCTATATAATAAAAGCCTAGGTGGCATCATGTGACATAGTCACAAGATGGCCGCCCCCATGTTGTTACAAGATGGCCACCACAAGATGGCCACCTCCATGTCATTACAAAATGGCTGCCACAAGATGCTCACTACAAGATGGCCAGCAGGGCAGGGCAGCTGGGGGTGAACAGGCCAGCAGGGGAGGTCAGTTAGGTGTGACCAGGCATGCAAGGGAGGGCAGTTGGGGGTGACCAGGCCTGCAGGGGAGGGCAGTTGGGGGGAACCAGACCTGCAGGGGAGGGCAGTTAGGGGCAACCAGGCCTGTAGGGGAGGGTAGCTGGCGGCGACCAGGCCTACAGGGGAGGACAGTGGGGGGCCATCAGGCAGGCATGAGAGGGCAGTTGGGGGTGAGATCAAGCCTGCAGGGGAAGGCAGTTGGGGGTGATCAGGCTGGCAGGGGAGGGCAGTTGGAAGTGACCAGGCCAGCAAGGGAGAGCAGTTGGGGGCCATTATGCCAGTAGGGCAGGGCTGTTGGGGGCTATCGGGCCAGCAGGGGAGGGCAGTGGGGGGTGAGCGGGCTGGCAGGGGAGCAGTTAGGCGTCAATCAGGCTGGCAAGAGATCGGTTAGGGGTGATCAGGCAGGCAGGCAGGTGAGCGGTTAGGAGCCAGTAGTCCCAGTTTGCGAGAGGGATGTCCGACTGGAGGTTTAGGCCCGACCCCTGTGGGATCGGGCCTAAACCAGCAGTTGGATATCCCCCAAGAGCTCCCAGATTGGAGAGGTTGCAGGCTGGACTGAGGGACATCCCCCCCCCACATTAATTTTGTGCACCGGGCCTCTAGTCTACATATATAAAAGCTTAAGTGACTGTTAAGACTGGTCAACCAGTCAACTGGTCACTATGACCTGCACTGAGCACCAGGGAGCAAACGCTCAATGCAGGAGCTGCCTCCTGGTGGTCAGTGCACTCCCACAGCCAACTTCTCTTAGTCAGCCAACCTCCCACAATCCGTCCCCCCAGCCAGCTGACTCAATCACCCCAATCGCTGGCTAGGCCAAGGGACTCCACCTGTACACGAATTAGTGCACCAAGCCTCTCATATTGTAAATAAAGGAATATTCAAAGACAAAAAAAAATATTTTTCTAAATTAATAGTTATCTACCTTTTTTGGTTATCTTTAAGATTCAGTTCCTATAGCTCTAAGAGACTTGTGGCACTCAAGTTAACTGACAATGTCATAGATCTGCAAACATCACATTGATTTGATTCAATCAGAATCAATTACTCCCTGGTGATTGATAACAACCAGTGCCCACCATGGGTCATAATTTATAGATGATATTAACACTTTGAGGAATGAAATATAGCAAGGCATAACTAATGTTTACTGTCAAACTAGAATAAACATAAAAAAAGAGAGATGTTAAGACATCTAATTCATCCTTAAAGAATAAAAGGCAGTCAAGTAAACCTAAATCTGTTAGGAAAAAAGATTGGGGCATAAAAAGAGCAAGTGAATGGGTCAAACCTGAGCCATTATGCTGCATTAACAAAAAGATACTGATGGGATGGTGGAAAGGAACTTCTATACAGTGCACATCAATTAATAATAAATTATGTTCATTTTAAGCAGTACCATTGCCTTTTTCAAATTGTTGTTACATTTATTAAGCTTTCAGGATAGAGATATAATGCTAGCATTTGGATATGTACACCTTAACAGTACAGCAATCCAGAATAAGTGAATTATTTCCTAAAAATATTTTATGAAATTTATCTTGAAAGACTAATATATCATTGTCACATAAATGTCATTAGTTTTACTATCTTGGGATAACACAACAATTTAGATATCACATATAATGGTGAAAAGTGGTGGCATTTCAGTTAATTTTAAATTTCTTTTTTATAGTCTATGTTATCTCAATTATTAATATACACATATATATACGGTCTAAAAAGATGTTTTTAGCAATATTGAAATGAGAACTTAATAAATAATAAATCCCTAACTAGAATTAGTAATTCTCTCTTTAATATCCAAAGGTTTATCATTTTCCTTTTTTAGGCAAAGATGCAAGATGAGGGGAAAATGAAGTTTTTCATATCTTCAGAACATAAAATATTAGGAGTAATCCAAAGCTACTTCAACCTTCAGTTTTTTATTACCCCAGAATTTAAACAAATTAGTAACGTCCAAATTTTAAATTTAAGCCTAAGAAAAAGCAATTCAGAATAGAAACAATATCTTGCAATGCATCACTGTTTTATTAAATTGCCCATAGTTAACACCCAATTTCCAAAGCTTATTTTTTTAGGTTTTTTTTCCAGTCTTCCCCCAGTGATTCTCAACCTTGCTAATGCCGTGACCCTTTAATACAGTTCCTCATGTTGTGGTGACCCCCAACCATAAAATTATTTTCATTGCTACTTCATAACTGTAATTTTGCTACTGTTATGAATCGTAATGTAAATATCTGTGTTTTTGAGAACCACTAGCAGGGTCACCTAAGACCATCGGAAAACACAGATATTTACATTACGATTCATAACAGTAGCAAAATTACAGTTATGAAGTAGCAATGAAAATAATTTTATGGTTGGGGGTCACCACAACATGAGGAACTGTATTAAAGGGTCGCGGCATTAGCAAGGTTGAGAACCACTGCCTAGAAACTGTGGATAAAAAAAAAGAAAAAAAAAAAGGCCACATGCTAACCTGACAAGTTCAGAGAAGACCTGCATGGCAGTCTTGCAAACTCAAATACCTAAAGTAACCACAAAGGATGGTCTGAAATTAAAATTTGAACTAAAAGCAGTATGATGGGTAGTCATGTCCTAAGCTGGTATTTACCTTAACTGAGCCTATTGTATTTTTGCATCTATGATAACATATCCTTGAAATATCTGGGTAACCTGTAACTTCCCTTTTTCCGGACCCCTTGGGGCATAACCTAATGTGCCTGGGCACCAGAACAGATACCACAAATTCCTTCATTGTTATTGTTATCATGTTAATTGTTGACTATTAACTATCTTGTACCCACCTAAGTATGAGTCTATCATTTTACTTTTTATCCAATCCCAGGGGTCCTCTCCCCTTCCCTCCCCCCCCGCCCCCCGCTGCCCTGTTTTGCTTTCTCCCATCTCTCTAATCTATCACCAATGTATTTCATGTAACCCACCTATGTCCCCTCCTTTGATTGCAATGTATAAAAATAGATTTAAAAAACACCGTTCTCTGGAGCATTATCCCAATCTGTTGAGATACTGCTCCCTAGAAGTTATCTACAGTTTGACTCAAATAAACTCACAAAAATTCTTTATAGGTTTGAATGTTTTTATGTTAACAAAACTTATTTGTCTTGAATAAAGAGCTAGGTTTCTGAAGATTACAATCAACTCAGTAGGACGATGTTGAGCAATTATGTGACCACCCTCATAATAATTTGTATATTTATTAATTTTTGATTCTTATTAATTTAAGCAAATAATAAAAACTCTAAATTTGAAAGGAATTTACTAAAGGTGAACAAGAATCTATATGACTTGAGAATCTCTCTCTGTTTACCTAAACAAATAGCTCAACTGAGCTATCTACAAGGAAACAGAGGATGGTGTAGACAAGATGTAAATAAATATAATCAATGAGAAAAACATAAATTGTGAGTTTGTCAGTCTAAATTTATGTAATATAAATTTTATGTAATTCAATGAAAAACTTTTCTGAAGGACTTGACATAGTCTGATTGAAGCATAAATATTCTGATACACATATGCTATTCATAAGTGTTTTTTAACATATAACTCACAAAGGTGCTGTTGTTATTGCTCTTTTTCTTCAAATCTGAGCTCCAAACTCTCAGTTACAACTTTCAAAAATGCTTATTTGGCCAAATATAATTAAAAATATCTAAAGGAGTTATGTATTTAAGATACTGTAAACATTTTAATATAAACTAATATTGAAATCTAAATTTAAACCCACTTTTATCTCCAATTGATGTATTTACAGAATAACCAGAGGATATCATCATAGAATAAAAAAGCAACTACTATACAAATATCTACTCAGAAGGAGAATTTACAAAGAAATCCTTAAAGAGAAATGGGAAACTGGAGAATAAATCTAGAATTTTTGAAAATTAGAAAAGTTAGACTGACTTTCATGAAGAAATCTCATCTAAAAAGTCAAAGTTGTGGGAATTAACATCAGGAGACGGATTTCTCTACACTGTTAATTACTCTAATGAGTCTATCAGCTACTTCATCTTGCCCATGTTAACATTTATTGTACCTCCTTTGCCCTCTGCTGTCTCAGTGGTGACAAAGAGGTTACAAATTGGGATTGAAAAATATCGATTGGTCTATAAACAATAAAGACCATTATCTTCACTGTTAATGGGCACCATACAAGGAATTCAGTTAGAATGTAGGAAGAACCATGTTATTTTTTTTCTTATCACAAGATTTTTAAAGCAAATTATTTAATTTTCATAGTTTCTGTGACTACTACAGGAACAACCCACCACCAAATGATGATTTATTGACTATTTTATTTGCTTAGGCAATCATTGTTAATTTGGTACCTTCTTGATCTTTCTATATTTATATTCTTGGGTACTTCTCTTTTAAAAAAATATTCCTCAAATAATAATTTTAAGAAAGAATTAAACTTTGTGCTTATTTTAATCAAATATATCTATTAACACTGCAGTAGAGGGAAATTTCAGTAATTTTGTCTCTCCTGACCCAGGTGCATCTTAAAAAGACAATGCACTAAATCTCATTTGTAGCCACTCACCCTGGTCTCTGGTGGAGAGAGGGAAAAGTGGACTAGAGTCATGTGAGGACAGACTGAAGTTTGTGGCTCTGGGGAGAGAGCTCAAGGGACAGCAGCCATGGTCCCTGTGCTGAGTCTCTTTCTCATACTGCAGATGTCATCTTTCTTGGGTGGAACACTCCCCTTGTTACAACATCAGCCTGCAGGAATACAATTTCCCCACCCTCCAGACTCCCTGTTGTCTCACCCTGCTCTGCAGAGATCATGCCCTATGGAGAACTCAGCTGCCTGATTTCTGGTTATAGAGGTACTAGAGGCCTGGTGCACAAAATTTGTGCACAGGAAGTGGGGGGTCCCCTCAACCCAGCTTGCACCCTCTCCAATCCGGGACCCCTTGGGGGATGTCTGACTACCAGTTTAGGCTTGGTCCCAGGGATGGGGCCCAAACCGGCAGTCAGACATCCTTCTCACAATCCAGGACTGCTGGCTCCTAATCGCTCACCCACCTGCCTGCCTGGTTGCCTCTAACTACCCCTTCCCTGCCAGCCTGATTGCCCCTAACTGCCTCCTGCTGCCGGCCAGGTCACCCCCAACTGCCCCCTCCTTGCAGGTCTGGTTGCCCCTAACTGCCCACCCCCCGCTGGCCTCTTACTGCCCCCCTGCTGGCCTGGTTGCCCCCAACTGCCCCCTCTGCCCGCCTGGTCACCCCCAACTGCTCCCTGTCCCCTGCCAGCCTGGTCACCCCACATAGCCTGCTGTTCAGTCGTTTGGTCATTCCTCACTAACCCCTCTGCCGGCCTGGTAGTAGGCAGCCATCTTGTGAGGGCGTGAGGGTTAATTTGCGTATTACCACTTTATTATATAGTATGGGCTGACTCAGGAGGTGTCAGTGACTGAGATGTATGGCTCTAGTATGGAAGCCATTACCTCCACTTTCCAACAAGCATGATTTGGAACTCTCTCTCAATGGAGATCCCCTAGCCCCACCCTGTGAATTCCTATTGGCCTGCCCTGCTGAGCATGGATTCTACTGGACGTCTGGGAAGAATTCAGGACAGACTGAGTTGTATGGCACTAGGTTGGGGGCCATTTTTCTCTTGAACACTCTACTGGTGCAAAACCCTCTCTTCACATAGTCAAATATTGGTCTGTTTGGGCCTGATAAACTCAGGTGTCCTCACCCTGACAACTCCCTGAGATCCCACCCCACCATAAAAGAGACAGCAGGAAGAGGCAAGTGAAAGTGGATCTCAGGGTGCCTTGGACTATTTGCTGACCTGCCACTGGGCATGATACTGTTAGAAGCCAGCCCTGGTACACACCTTTGTTCTTCTCACACATACCCAGGCCCAGCAGAGGCAGCCATATAAGTTGCCCAGGGCCAGTCACCAATAGTATCTTATATTGACCTGCACCAGAGTCTCTCCCAAGAAGTCCCAGAACCAAAACATCCAGAGGTGAGCTTCAGACAATATCAGAGCAGAATCCAATTAGCTTCACAAGCAGTATATACAAAGGGAAATCTCAGCAGACATCAAATTCTGCTGAGATGAATTCCACTTTGTGTGATCAGCACCTGCATTGTAGTTCAAACACTGTGGTTGGGGTTGGGTCAGCCATCATGAGGCTTGACCCTACACATGGACTGGACAACAGCAATGAACACTTAAGTACAACAAGAGGGCTCAGGTTATCCACACAGTAATGTAGCATCCAGGTTCAGGTGATCAAGAAGACTGAGCCACTGTATTCCAAAAGAAACCTACTACATAAGGCTGCCCTACCAAAACCAGAGTTATAGCAGATCTACCTAATACATTGGGGAAACAAACAAACAAACAAACAAATAAAAAAAACAACAACATAAAGAGGCAGCCAAAATGGGAAGACAAAAAATTATACCCCAAATGAAAAAAATAAAAAAGGAGAAATCTCCCCAAAAAGAACTAATGAAATAGAGGCAAGCAATCTACCACATAAAGAGTTCAAACAAATGGTATAAGACTTGCTCAAGGAATTTAGTAATAACTTCAACAAAAAAATAGCAAGTGTAAAAAGGAGATATAAACCTTAACACAGAACAAGTTTGAAATGAAGAATACACTGGAAGTAATAAATAGTAGGTTAGATGAAGCAGAGGATAGAATCAGTGATTTGGAAGACAACATAGCAGAAAACACCCAGTCAGAGCAGAAAAAGAAAAACCAATCCAAAAAAATAAAGAGTTTAAGGGATCTTTGAGACAACATAAAGTATAACAACATCTGCATAATAGGATGTCAGGAGGAGAAGAGAGAGTTCAAGAAATTAAGACTGTATTTGAATAAATACTGAGTGAAAACTTTCTCAGCCATGTGAAGGATAAAGACACACAAGTTCAGGAAGTGCAGAGGATCCCAAACAAGAAGAACCCAAAGAGTCCCACACAAAGGCACATTATAATTAAAATAGGAAAGGTTAAAGACAAAGGGAGAATCTTCAGAAAAGAAAGAAAAAGACAGTTAGTTACCCACAAAGAAACTCTCATAAGACTGTCAGCTGATTTCTCAACAGAAACATTTCAGGCCAGGGGTTGGTGTTACAGTGATGAAGAGCAAAGACCTACAACCTAGACTACTTTACTTAGAAAGGATATCATTTAAAACTGAAGGGGAAATTAAGAGCATCAAGACAATAAAAAGTTAAAGGAGTTCATTACCACAAAACCAGTATTATAAAAAATGTAAGGTAAATTCTTTAAGAAGAAAGAAAAAGAGAGAGAGGAAAATGTTACAAAAAATAAAATGTCAATAAATACATACCTTTCATTAATCACTTTAAATGTAAATGACTTAAATATTCCAATCAAAAGAAAAAGAGTAGCTGAATGAATAATAAAAAGGCGAAGGCAGTCTGTGAGATGAAAATGGGGAAAAAGGAGACATATGTAATACTTTTAGCAATAAAGAATAAAAAATAAAAGAAAGAAAACAGGACCTATATATATGATATCTATAAGAGCTCCACCTCAGAACCAAAGACACATATAGACTAAAATGTAAGGGATTGAAAAAGATATTTCATGCAAATGGAAATGAAAATAAAAGCTTGGGTAACAATACTTATATCAGATAAACTAGATTTTAAAACAAAGGCTATAGTAGGAGACAAAAAAGGACACTAAATAACAATAGAGTGCTAATCCAACAAGAGGATATAAAACTTGTAAACATTTATGCACCCAGCATAGGAGAAACTAAATATATAAAGCAAATCTTGATGGACATTAAGGGAAATATCGATAATAATAAAGTCACTGTAGGGGATTATAACACCCTCTGGACATAAATGGGTAGATCTTCCAGACAGAAAATCAACAAAGAGATAGCAGGCTTAAATGACACATTAGATAAGATGGATTTAATTGGTATCTTTAGAGCATTTTACTCCAAAGCAGCAAAATATACATCTTTTCAAGTACACAAACTTTTTCTCGGATAGATCAAATGGTAGGACACAAAAACAGGTCTCAATAAATTGAAGACGACTGAAATTATATCAAGCGTCTTTTCTGACCATAATGGCATGAAACTAGAAATCAATCACACAAAAAAACAAATAAATTGAAAAACACACAAAGACATGGAGGCTGAGTAACATGTTACTAAATAATAAATAATCATTAATTAAATAGGAAGAAGTCAAAAGACACTTGGAAACAAATGAAAATGAGAACACAAAAACCGCAAATCTCTGGAACACAGCAGAAGCAGTCCCAAGAGGGAAATTCATAGCATTACATGTCTACCTCAAGAAATAAGGGATAAAAATAAAAATACAAAATAAACAACATAGCTTTATACTTTGAGACACTAGAAAAACAACAGAAAATAAAGCCCAAAGTGAGTAGAAGAAAAAAAATAATAAGGATCAAAGTAGAAATAGACAAAATAGAGTTACCCCCCAAAAACACACACACACACACACACACACACACACACACACACACACACACAATAGAGAAACAATAGATCAATGAAACCAAGAGTTGGATCTTTGATGCATTCAGTAAAGTAGTAGGATACAAAATAAATATCCAGAAATCAGTTGCATTTTTATACACCAATAATAAATTAACTGAAAGGGAAACTAAGAAATTATACCATTTACAATTGCATCAATAAAATAAAATAAAATAAAATAAAATAAAATAAAATAAAATAAAATAAAATGCCTAGGAATAAATTTAACCAGGGATATAATACCTATACTCGGAAAATAGTATTATACTGAAGAAAAACATTGAAGAAGATACATATAAATGGAAGCAAATACTGTGTTCATGGGTAGGAAGAATAAACATTATTTAAATGTCCATATGACTTTCAGCAAATTATGGATTCAACACAATCCTTACCAAAATTATCAATGATGTATTGCACAGAACTAGAACAAATAATCCAAAAATTTATATAGAACCACAAAAGACCATGAGTATTCACAGCAACCTTGAGGAAAAATATAAAGTTGTAGGAATCATGCAATGTCAAAATATACAACGAGGCTATAAAGGCAAAAGATCGTGGTATTCACATAAAAACTCACATATAGTACAATGGAACAGAATAGGGAGCCCAGAAGTAAACCCACGCTTATATGGTCAATTAATATTTGCCAAAGGATGGGGTAAAGACAGTCCAGTCAGGAAATGATGTTGGGAAATTTGGACAGACGTGTGCAAAAAACTGAATCTAGATCACCTTCTTACACAAGAATAAACTCAAAATGGATTAAAGAGAAATGTAAGACTCAATACCATAAAAATTCTAGACAATATATGTAGGTGGTAAAATCTTGACATTTCTCTTACAAATATATATATTTTATATATATATTTCCTCGGGAAAGGGAAATAAAAGAAAAATAAACATATGGGACTACATCAGACCAAAACAGTTTTTATACAGCTAATGGTAACCATCAACAATATGAAAAGGGAACCCACTGAATGGAAGAATATATTAACCAGTGATACATCTATAAGGGGTTAATATAGAAAATGTATAAATAACTTATACAAATAATCACCAAAAATAATCCAATTATGAAATAGGCAAAGTACCTAAATAGACACTTATCCAAAGTTGGCCAATAGACATATGAAAAGATGCTCAATGTCACTAATCATCAGAGAAATGCAAATTAAAATCATAATGAAATACCACCTCACACCTATCAGAATGGGCATCATAAATAAATCAACAAACAACAAGTGCTGGTGAGGATGTGGAGAAAAGGGAACCCTTGTGCACTGTTGGTGGGACTGTGATTTGATGTAGCCACCAGAAAAATTATAGTTTCCTCAAAACATTAAAAATGTAACTGCCTTATGAGTCATCAATTTCACTTCTGGGAATATATCCGAAGAAACCTGAAACATTGACGCAAAAGAAGATGTGCACCGCCAGGTTTATTGCAGTGCTGTGTGTAACAGCCAAGATCTGGAAGCAGCTCAAGGGCTCGTCAGTACATTAATGGAATACTACTTGGCCATAAAAAGAAGGAAATCTTACCTTTTGTGACAGCATGGGTTGACCAGGAGAGTATTATGCTAAGTGAAATAAGCCAGTCAGAAAAAGGCAAGTACCGTATGATTTCATTTACATGTGGAATCTAAGGAACAAAATAAACAAACAAACAAAATAGAAACAGACTCATAGATACAGAAAATAGACTGATAGCTGTCAGACTGGAGGGGTTTGGGATTCTGGGTGAAAAGGGTGAACAGATTAAGCAAAGAAAAAAAAAACTTAGACACAGACAACAGCATGGTGATTACCAGAGAGAAAGAGGGTTAGGGGCATCTGGAAGAGAGTAAAGGTGAGATAAATTGAGACTGGCTTTTGGTGATGAACACACAATAGGATATACAGGTGATGTATTATATAATTTATACCTGAAACCTAGTTAATTTTATTACCAATGTCACCCCAATAAATTAATAAAAATATGAAAATATTCTATTTTTTCTAAATTTTAAATAATAAAGGCAATTTGCTTTGGTTTATTATTTTTATTATTTTGTTTGTAGCCTTCTGTTGGGTATATTTAGAATTTACTTTAAAATATTTTTATGTTAATGAAAGTGTGTAAATTGTTTATGATGAACTTAACACTGTGTAAGGCATGGTTATGCAGGGAGAGGCTGGATGTAACTCATTTCTAGAGTCAGGGAAACTAAATCAAGTGGACTGATGTGTAAAAAATTCTAATATAATTAGATATGATATAAGGAGACTATACTAGAGGACTTTATTAGTTTTTTGATTTTATTAAGAAGAGGATTCTTAGAAAAAGTTTTCTGATTATAGTTGGTATTCAGACTGAATTAAATTTGTTCTTAAGTGTATGACCTTGAACAAGTCATTCAATCCCTCTATGCTATAATTTTCATAATAGTAAACTATGAATTTTTGTAAGAATTAAATGAAATAATGCAGTTAAAGCATTCTCTAAAGTGCTTGGTCAGAAATCAATGAGAGGTATAATCACAATCACTCTCCCCTTTTTCACCACTGTATTATCATTTCCATTATTGTCATTATCAACATAAACTCAAGTTCCACAAAAAAATTAAAAATAGAGCTACCATACAACCCAGCAATCCTTCCGGGTATTTTTGAAAGCATTTATTCCTGTATATATACACATACCCCTATGCTCATTGCAGCTTTATTCACAGTAGCCAAGACATAGAAACAACTTGTGTCCTTCAATAGTTGATTGTATAAAGAAGATATAGTACATATATATGATGGAATACAAGTCAGCCATAAGAAACAAAGACATTTTGCAACAACATGGATGGGGCTTAATAGTGTCATACTAAGCAAATTAAGTCAGATAGAAAAGGACAAGAACCATATGATTTCACTCATATGTGGGATATAAAGCAGAAAGCAACAAATGAACAAAACAAACAAACACAGACAAAAGTAAGGTAGTTACTGGAGGGGAAAAAGGTGGGTGGAGGTTGAAGAGGGTAAAGTGGGTCAAATATATGTTGATTAAAGGAGACTAAACTCTGGGTGGTGAGTTCACAATGCAATATACAGATGATGTGTTACAGAATTGTACACTTAAAACCTATAATTTTATTAAGAAATGTAACCCCTACAAACTTAATAATTTTTTTAAAAAAAAACATGATCTTGCCTTTCAAGGAATAGGGTTCATAAGATGGAAAGAGAAAAATTGAGTCATCTATGTAAAAGAAGTAGTATAAACAGTTAATTGTTGATAGAATTTAGTATATGTAAGGGGAACAGTAGCTGGGAATGAAAAGTAAGACACATTGATAAGAGCAAAGGAGTTTAAATTTCATTTAAACAGTGGAGATTTCCCAAGCCATTTTAAAGTATGTGAATGACAATTACATTTATAGTTTAAAGGCAAACTACTGGTACTATTGAAAATGGTCTGAAATAGAATACAACAAGAGGAGATAGTTTTATATCTCTCTTGTGTAGTCATCATGTGTTACTTTAAAAATGCTTTTAAATTATTTTTTTCAACTTGTATTAGAAAGATTCTTTGTTTCGTCCAACTATCTGATTCCTAAAAACCATACCGATGTCTCAAATACTTGACCTAAATAGATATGCCTTTGCCATCATTTCTCCTGCTCTGCTTTTCCTGTATTGTATTTTCTTTTGACCTTTTCTTTGTACTCACTCCTTTCAATTACTTGTAAAACAGTCTAAATTGGGCATATCTTCCTCTAACTAAATAATGATCTCCTTTATTCATTGAATAAACATTTATTGTGTGTGAGGTATGAACCAGACTCTACTCTCATTTCTGCTTTCCTCTCCTGTATCACTTGTAAAACATAATTGTAACCTTCATTTTAATATTCATTTTTTAAGTAATTCCACAATTTCCATTCTTTAATTTTTATTTGGATGGTGTTTCTAGAAGAGATTAACATTTGAATCAATAGACTGAGTAAAGCAGATTGTCCTCAATGTATATAGACCTCATCCAATCCACTGAAGACACGAATAGAACAAATGGTAGAATAAGAAAGAATTTTATGTCTTTGCCTGACTATCTCCAAGATGCTACAGTGGTCTTCTTCCTTTGAATTCAGGCTAAGACTATAACTTAAATTCTTGACTCCCATGGTCCTCAAGCATTTGAACTTGAACTGAAACTATTCTATTGCTTTTCCTGGCTCTTCAGTTCCCCGCTGCACATGCTGGGCATCTCAGTGTGCATAATTGAGTGCTGCAATTTTTTATGATGAATACCTCTTTTTCCCTCCATAATACATAAATAATATATGAATAGTAAAAACAAGCACTATCTGTTTTCAGGTATAAACTGTCTACCATATGTCACATTCTATGTTATACATTTTATTTACCAAATAATTAATAATTTCTTTGGTTCTCAGTTTCTTCATCTATAAAATAGACACAATAATTATAAAGAAATATAACATTCATTGGGATAACTAAATACATTAAATTGTATAAACTACTTGGATGAGTGTCCAGCATGTGCTCTGTACTCTGTTAATATTAGCTTTTTTATTATTTATTTTATCCCCAGAAGACTTTACCAATAGCTAAGAAAATCAGGCCTTGAAGATAAAAATTAATGGGTCCAACATCACAGACAAAGTCAATTTTGGGGAATCCAGATTTGAATTCACATAGTCTGACTCTTAGGGCATGCTCTTAACCTACAGATATCATTGACCTGATGGGCGTCAGAGAGGCTTTGAGAAAGGATCATTAATTTTTATAGCTAGAGGAGCACTAAAATTTAATTCAGTTTGACTCTGAAAGCTCTAAGAATTGAATATCCCACTATTTGTTGATGGAAAACTTTGCAAAACTTAAAAAACCTACTTAATCATGGACACTGTCTGCTCATTCTTATTACAGTAAAATTCCCAAAATAAATAAAGGCTAAAAATGTGGGTAAAAGAATGCACCATTTTCACTGTTTCCATGCTCTAAACAGTATGTTCAAAGTTGAGGCAGCAAGAATCTCTTTTCTCTGATTGATATGATGGCATTACTCCACAAGTTATTCTTGTCATATTCATCCTTTTATTATGTGTGGGAATCCTTTTGTCCTCCAAGATAGCCATTCCTAAAAATCAGTTGGCTCCTCTCTCTATTTCCAATTCTATGAGTTGAAAATGAAAATTGGTTTTCTTCTTCTAATTGCTTAATAAAATTAATTAACTTTCTACTTGGGTGCACCATTTTAGAAGATAATTAAGGGTGGAAAGGGAAAGGAGGACAACAGACTAAATGAAAGGTCTCAGTTATGTTCTTAGAAAGCTTATAACATGACATTCTACCTTCATTTTCAGGATCATTAATTTTCTTCCAATTTACAAACTAGAAAGAGTAATTTACATATCTATTTCCATTGTACGAATAAGGTTGGGTGAATTGGTTCTCTTTTGTCGCTTATTTGTTTTTTTTATTTTTCTTTAAACATTTTAAAATATATTTTTATTGATTTCAGAGAGGAAGGAAGAGGAAGAAACACTGAAAGAATCATTGATGGGCTGCCTCCTGCACACCCTACATCGGGCCTCAAGCCTGCAACCTGGGCATGTGCCCTGATCAGGAATCGAACCACGACCTCCTGGTTCATAGGTTGATGCTCAACCTTGAACTACACCAGCTGGACTGTTTTTCTTTAAATATATAGGTTTCAAGTGTATATTTTTGTGATACATGATCTGTATATAGCAGTGTGTATACACAACCCAAAGTCAAATCATCTCCCATCATCCTATATTTGGTTCCCTTTACCCTTTACTATCCTCCAACCCCTTTCCCAACCGTAACCACTATATTGTTGTGTGTGTGTATGAGTTTTTGTTTGTTTGTTTTGTTTGTTCATTTGTTACTTTCAGTTTTATAAACCACATGAGTGAAATCATATGACTTTTAACTTTTTCTGACTTACTTTGCTTAGCATGATATTGAAAAGGTCCATCCATCTTGACACAATACAAATATTAAAGGTCATGTCAAAAAATTACCAGTGAAACCTCTAAGATTTTCCTAGAAGTGATCACATTAGCAGGAAAGATTTCAGCAGCATACAATTTCAAGCTGAAGTGAATAAAAGGCATTTCATTGTATCTAACAATTTCTGAGAAAACACCAATTGGCTAAAAGTCTGTGTCTAAGATTTGTTAATTCAAAATCCATTCTTTTTATTTTTTATGTTTATTGATTTCAGAGAGGAAAGGAGAGGGATAGAAACATCAATGATGAGAGAGAATCATTGATTGGCTGCCTCCTGCACACTCCCTACTGGGGACTGAGCCCACAACCCAGGCATGTGCCCTTGACCAGAATTGAACCTGGGACCCTTCAGTCTACAGGGCAATGCTCTATTCACTGAACCAAACCAGCTAGGGCTTAAAATCCATCCTTAAAGTGAAGTCATCAGCTAGGAAATGGTGTATTATTTCATAATATAGAAACAAATTAGTACTGACCATATGAAAAAATAACAGTTGTTTTAGTTTACTTTTTCTTTTTCTTTTTTTTGCCAACAAATGCAAACATTCAATGAATTGACACATTTGACACTGCAAACAGAAATTAAGTCTTAGTTCTTTCATAATGGAGGAAATGTGATATTTGCCAGATGCCAGCCTCCTTTGCAGGTATTAGAGGTGAAAACAAAGTCTCATGGCTGATTAGAAGACAAATATAAGGAAAGGATGTAGGAGAAGGAATAGAGGTATATTTATTTTTTCACTATTTGAATTAACAAAAAACTTAGGCAGTATATACTCTGAAAATATGGGGTACATTTCCACTGAAATTAAATAATAGAGGGCATAACACAGAGCACACAGTACTTAAAAATCCATACAGTTTAGGAAATATAAAATTTAATTAGATCCTCTCTTTTTTCACCACTAAAAGCAAAACACTATTAACCCTGAAGATTATTTATAAAACTAAGTTGATCTTATTTTAAAAAGTAATCTAAAAGAATAAAAATATTAATAGGATACTAATCAATAGCTTCCTAAAAAATCATGTTCCTATAAGCATTTTGAAAAAAGAAAAAAGATTGAAATACAAAATATGAATATAGCAAATTTTAATCTCTAGTTTGTAAAATGCATTTTATGAAATTAATATTAACTATGGCTTATATTTTCTATATATGTAAAAGCCTAAGTGACAAAATAATGGAACAGATGACCGAACAGGCTGCATGGGGCAATCAGGCCGGCAGGGGGATTAGTGAGGGATGAACAAACGACTGAGCAGCAGGCTGTGTGGGGCGATCAGGCCAGCAGGGGGATTAGTGAGGGATCGGGCCTAAACCAGCAGTCAGACATCCCCTGAGGGATCCTGGATTGGACAGGGTGCAGGCTGGGCTGAGGGGACTCCCTCCTCCACAGTGCATGATAATCCTTTTGATTGTTAATGAACTAAGAAAGTTAAGGTGAGAGTAGCTCCTCTCATTTACATTGAACATCTGACCAGGCACTCAGGTCATTTATAAATATTAATTGATTAATCTCTCCAAGGAAAGAACTATCATTTGCTATCATTAATACTCTCAACCTTGCTGTTGCATCACCTGTTTCCTCTTTTCTTTTCCCATGCGACTGAATTATCTCTAGGCTTTACTATTTTCTTTGTACCAATGCTGGAGAAAAACATTGTTTAGGAGGAAAATCATAATAACATGGACTCACTCAGGACTCACCTGTGCCATTATCTGGTCTCAATTATTGCTTTTCTTTCCAACTGAGTTGGTGTCTCTACTCAATTAATCTATAAGTCTTGGCTCATTCTACCTTTGTTAGGTGCTAAGGAAACAAAGATGAATGGTGAGGGTCCTCCATATGATTTCAATTATTGCTTTGCTTTCCAACTGGGTTGGAATCTCTACTCTATTAATCTGAAAATTCTCACTTCATTCTACCTTTGCTATTATAGGTTGTCTTTATCACCCCCTACCTGGCATAATTAACATAAATTAGTTAGGACATCTGAGGCTTTACATAGTTTTTTTGGAATACTTTTAAATAAATAAATCATAAAAGCTCACCATTCTTCTAGCTCTGGATCCTTCTCATTCATGGTCCCTTAAGTGAGTTACTGCTTTTATCTCTCTTGGAAAACTAGATTGGGGGAGGGAGAGGGAGGTCACTTGTTACCCCTCTAGACATATAGACAAAGTAATAGCATAAAATAATTTAGTCCTTCTTACTAAGAGTAAAAGTGATGAGATGGCCTTCACCGAGTGTATTTAGGCATATCCTTACCCAAATTATCACAGTCTTTTATTAATTTATCTTTTATCATGTATTATTTTAAAACAGTATTTATACTGTTATATTTTCATTTTTTTTACTCCCTACAGCAAATATATTGCCTTGGTTAACATAGTCATACATCACTTAACTGCAGGGATATATTCTGATAAATGTGTTGTTAGTTGATTTTGTCATTGTGCCAACATTATAGGGTACAATTATACATACCTAGCTGGAACAACCCACTATAACCTAAGGCTATATAGTATAGTCTATTGCTTCTATAGCCTATGTTACTGTATAGAATACTGTAGGCAACTGTAATACAATGGTAAGTATTTGTATATTTAAGCATTAAAATGGTACAGTAGAAAATATGGTAAAAAGATTAAAAATAGCACACCTGTTTAGGGCACTTACCATGAATGGATTTTGTAGGATTGGAAGTTACTCCGTGTGAGTCAATGAGTGAATGGTGAGTGAATTGGAAGACCAAGGACATATTGTAAACCAAGCATGTCAAACTCACGGCCCATGGGCCACATGCAGCTACAACAAATAGTTTTGTGGCCCAGCCAATATAATGGTATGTAAGAAACGTTTTAATAATAATTTAGTGACTTAATTTTTATGATATCCTGCTATACATAATTAATAAGGAACTACAACATTCACTAATGACTGATTACTATAATCATGTTGCATTCATTTCCCTTACCCACTTTAAGTGCAGGTGCACTATTTCTCTCCACTAATACCAGCAGTGAATATTTTAGCAGCTGATTGCCACGTCATTAGTCTTGTACTGACTTGTTCAGTGTGTGCAATAGGAAATATTTCGCTTTCGGAGAACAAGAAAAATAGGTTTATTTTGTGTTACACTTATTAATTTGTGCAGTTATTCAGTGTCTGGTAACTTAATGTTTAAGAAAAAATATTACTTTTTATTAAAATGTTCTATTATTTTATGTTAATGATTACTCATTTATTTCAGCCCTTTGTATTCAGCATGTCTCTATCAAAATAAACCTACGTTTCTATGAAAATTTAAGCTTTTGTTTTTTTGCAGCCCACATCAACTTAAACCTTGTTTATTTGGCCCATGTTAGCCTTTGAGTTTGACATGCTTGTTGTATACTATGGAAGACTTGATAAACGCTGTGTACTTATGCTATGCTAAATTTATTTTTAATATTTCCTTTCTTTAATAATAAATTAATCTTAACTTTCTGTACCCTTTTCATTTTTTAAACTTTTGATTTTTTAAACTTTCAAGTCTGTTATAATAACACTTAGCTTAAAACACAAAAACATACAGCTGTAAAAATTTTCATCCTTTATATCTTTATTTTATGTATTTTTAAAATAAAATATTATTATTTTTAAATTTTTAAACACACACGCACATTAACGTAGGTCTACAGGTTCAGGATCATCAATATCACTGTCTTCCTCCTCCACATCTTGTTCCACTAGAAGGTCTTCAGGGACATATCAGGCGTGGAGATGTCAACCCCTATGCAGTCACAGATATTTTAATGCCTTCCCTTGGAACAGCTCCTAAAGGACCTGCCTCAGGCTCTTCTTGAGGAGGTGTCACTTTTCAGAACTATGTCCACGGTAGTTTGCTTGGTTTGTTTATTTTTTCATCATAGACTTGCTTATAAGTAGGTAATGCAACGTGAACATTCCTCTCTATTAATTAAAACATTTGGGGTTGAGGTCCATGTTTTCAAACTTTTTAAGAAGCTTGTTGACATCTGCCAAAAAATGCTACTCAGCTTTTCACTATTAATTTTATTGGAGTTCTTTTTCTTCTCCTGCTGTTTCCTTTTCTCTTGCCTCTTCTTCTACCAATACATTCCTTTTCCACTTCCAACAACTCACTAGCCAATTCTTTAGGAATCACCTCTAGGAGCTCTGAGTGTCATCCTTAGCCACACCCAGATTAAAGTCATTGGCCATCTCAACAACAGTCTTGATTTTTACAATCTCCCCATCTCTGGCAAATTCTTCAAAGTTATTAACAAACCTCTTGAGTGTGTTCTTGTGAGTTCCATTCTTATACTCCTTGGTGACCTCAACCCAAGCCCAAGCAAGGTTCTTGATGTAGTCATATTAAATAAAAGGTTCTTGATGCAGATATTAAATATCCTTTCATAATTGCATCAGAGTCTTCCTTGATTGCAGCAATGGGCAAAGGTCCTCCTCAGGTAGTAGGTAGTAGGTGGTGTGGCTCAGTTGATTGAGAGTCATCTCATGCACCCAAAGGTCACAGGTTCGATTCCCCATTAGGAAACCAAAAATAAATAAATAAAAACTGTTATAACTCCATGATCCACTGGTTTGATCAAAAAGGAGGTATTTGGAAGGAGAAATATCACTTTGATATTGGAATGAAGATCACCAATAAAAGGAGTATTTCTGGGAACATTATCAACACTAAGAAAATCATGAAACGTGTGTTATTCTTTAAACAGCACTTCTCCATTTAGCTGACATAGCAATTCAGGCAGATATCTTGGAAGAGCACATGGGTAATACATGATAACTTGTTGTTCTTGTAGTACATTCCTAGTGTGTGTTCATTGATATGCTTTGAAGGTCCTAGGGTTCTCAAAGTACCTAATCATAAAGAATTTAAATTTTGCCCCCAAGCAAGTCTTATCTTGTCCTTAAAAAGCCTTGCAAACCCCATTGACTTGACCTCCTTATGGAAGAAACTTATTTTAGGCTTCCATTCCCAGAATAGGGAGGTTTCATCCATATTGAATATTTGCTCAAGTGAATAATTTTCCTCCACAATCAGCTTATCTAGAGTTTCCAAAAATTATTCAGCTGTCTTCACATCAGCACTCATAGATTCACCACTCACTTTTATGTTATGTAATGTATAATGATTCTTGAATCATTTAAACCACCCAGAGGTAGCGACAAATTCAACATCATGGTCAGGTCCAACCTTTTCTTTCAACATCACAAACAACTTTTATTTGTGTTGCACATAAACATCATGATGTTGAGAGTGATATGTTCAGTGTCTGGTCTTCAATCCAGGTCATTAGAAGCTTCTCCATGCCTCCAAAATTTTATTAGTCTTGTTGCCTTCAGTAAAGCTGGCTCTTTAGCAGCTTCCATTACTTTGCTCTTGTTTTTGAAGATCACAGCAATGGTGAAACGGGACATGCCTGATTGGTAAACAATAACCATCACTGATTTTCCACTTTCATAAGCCTAATCACTTTTAATATAATTTTCCAGGTCAATCACATGATATGGCCTTTTACTTGCAGTGGTTTCAGTGGATTTTGTACAGTTAGGGGCCATGATGAACAAAACAATGTGAGAGTAAATGGAACACGAGAGACAATGATACAATCAAGAGACATGGTAAACAGGAGATGTATGAGGTTACTGCCAGCATAACATGACATACTGATTTATGCAAACTTTTAAAAATATAGCTAGGAAGAGTACACACTAAAATAATGATAAAATATATAGTATGCTAAATATGTTAACCAATAACAGTTGTTTGTCATCATTACTGAGTATTGCATACTGTACATAATTGTATGTGCTATACTTTTATATGACTGGCAGGGAAGTAGGCTTGTTTTGCATCAGCTCAGCAGAAACACGTGAGTAATGTATTGCACTATGACCATATGACAGCTATGATGTCAGTAGGCAATGGGAATTTTTCAGCTCCATTATAATCATACTAGAGGTCTGATGCACGAATTCATGCACAGGTGGGGTCTGGCTGGCCCACCCCATCAGGGCCGATTGGGCTGGGCCAGGTGGAGGGAGGGGTGGCAGATGGTTGGCCAGCCGGCCCCACCCCCTGGTCAAACTCCTGGTTGAACTCCTGGTCATACTCCTGGTCGAGGGGACAATTTGCATATTAGCTTTTTATTATATAGGATGGGTCACTGTCATATAGGGAGCCGATGGTTGACCAAAATGCTGCTATTTGGTGCATGGCTATACTATGTCAGAAGTCCTTATCACAGTGCCTGGCAAATACCAATCACTAAATTATTGTCTGTAGATAGGACTAATGAATGAGTGTAATCATTGTATAACTTCTTAGAGAGATTTAGAAATCTTCTAGTTGTGTTATTTCATCTTTTACTGCCTACTTCAGAGCCTGAAATACTAGCATTAGGAATGCACTTCTGTGAGGAATGCTTACAAGCACACTCATTTACTAGGTTATATGGGTGAGAAAGGCAGTCTTCCTTCTCTGATTGCTCCACAGGAAGAAAAGCAAAGTTTCTGGTACACCTTCAAACTTTAGTGTTACCTTCTTCCTTTTTTCCTTCACACTTTTGGAGTCCATAGAGATTGCAAATATAGAGATACATTTTTTTATCTTTAGAGTAAGGTGAATGATTTTCATTCATCTCAATTTGATGGGAATATTTTTTTGGTTACTGTAAAATGAAAATTTATTACTTCCTATTCATAACCTATCAGTCATGATTAATTTATATACAATGACTATTCTCAGCTGTTGAGACTGATCGAGGAGTAGCAGTGTGTACATAGTGGCAGAAAAAGAAAATTTGTAATTATTTAATTCAACTTCTTCAATTTAGAAAGGAGGAAATTAAGATTCAAGGTTGTCAACTTTCTCAGACTTGTATTAAAACAAATTTTTAACCAAGCTTCATTCAGAAGATCTAAGAATATTTTAAATTGGTGTCAAACAAAATCTATCAGTATAGTCATTCACACAATATTATCTTACCTATTAGTCAAGATGGGCAAAAGAAACAACTAAATGTATATTAAACACACACATACATACTCATAAAAATACATACACAAACACACTCTCATCTATGTCTTAATGACATTGTATCTTACATAGGACATTGGTGTTTCAGCACAAATAATAGAGCAGATGGGATGGAATGAATTACCTGAGAATCAATGTTATTTTTTTGTTTGTAAACTTGTGCTTGCTTATCTCTTAATTTTATTGGTGTGATTATAGAATTGCCCTTATGTTAAGTCCTTAAATCTTTTCTTACCAAGAGGCAGGCTGTATTTCCATTCACAGTGTTAATAGCGCCATTGTAATAATCCTTAAAGATATAAATAAGACTGCAATAAGCACTCAGTAACACTCTTGAATAAAATAATAGGAAAGAAAGCAAATATATATATATATATATATATATATATATATATATATATATATACACATATATATATATACACACACACACACACACACACACACACACACACACACACACACACACACATATATATATATATATATATATATATATATATATATATATATATATGCTGTATGTATATATATATATCTCAATTATCAGTTAGGATTATATTTGGCCCATTTAACAAAAAGCCAACTGTAGTGGCTTAACACGGTAACACAGTCAGGCTTTTCAATTGTTTCTGACCCTGATTCTTATATTGTGCCTTTTGTCCCAATAACTATTGTCTCATGCAGCTTTTCCAGCTTCATTTTAATGTTTTATGTAGGGAAAAGAAAAAAAGAAGTAGAAAGAGTTGGCAAAACTTTCCCAGAAATCTCCAGTAGAGTTCAGTTTATATAATATTGAAACATAATATGATACAATGCCAACCATAAAGGGAGATTAGAAAATTCAATAGGCTATAGAAGTGCAAAATATAAGAAAAATATAGATTATGTGCATGTAGCTCAGCTTGTGAACAGAAAAAAAGGTGATATTTCCTGATACAAAGCATTTTATTAAAATGTCAGCAGACTGATCTCAAATCAGGTCTCCCTTTAATACAGGAGTTAAGACTTCTTTATCAAGTATGCTTCAGGATGCATAATGAATAAAAAATCAAGATTATTTTAAGACTTTACCCTTGCTCTATTGGAGAAAGGCAGGATAAGAAAAATTAAGAGTGCTGATTTATTTTTGAAACCGCTTTCTTAATAAAATACTTTGTGATAAAGATTTTTATAGTAAAGACGACATATGACATAATTACTTAGTACATGTGATTTTCATTTTTGGTGAATTCAGGCAAATTATTTTCTCTTCATAACCTAAATACTTACATAGGAAAAAGAAAGGGTTTCGATTCAATAAGGGATGGCAAACCCATATGATTACAGGCAGTTGGTGTAAAAAGAAAGTGGGTGGTGGGATTGTGAAGCCCTGGGATCGCCTGTCTGAAAGGAGGCAGCTTCTGAGCTCCAGCCGATCGTGGTCATGCAGGAATGTGCACCGGGTCTAAATTGTCCAAATAATTTAAAACTATCATCTTTTTGTCAAAATTCATCATTTTCTTACTTTTTTTTTTTTAATCCTCACTCGAGAATATTTTTTCCATTGATTTTTTAGAGAGAATGTAAGGGAGAGGGAGAGACAGAGAAAAAGACTGATGTAAGAGAGATATATCAATTGGTTGCCTCCCGTGTGCCCCTGACCAGGAATTGGAGACTGCAACTGAGGTATGTGCCCTTGACTGGAATCGAATTCGGGACCCTTCAGTACGCAGGCCAGTGCTCTATCCACTGAGCCAAATTGGCTAGGGCAAAACTCACCATTTTCAATGTTGGTAACTATAATAAAGATTTTTTAAACACAATGCAACAAAGCAAAACACATGTGAAGTTGGAGCTGGCCTATCATAACAGAGTTTCAGACTTCAAGGCAACATCAATTCTGAGCGCTTTAGCTAAAACACTTGTGTCTTGGCTTTCTATAGTCCATTTCAAGGCACTTTTCACAGCATCACCAAAAAGGAAACCACAGGAAGCAATGCTCTAAGCCCAAAAGGCGAGTCTCTGTGCAATTTGCCTTTGGAATCTGATGCCTTTGGAATCTGACTTTGCTGTTCTATAGATTTTCCTCTGACATGCTCACCATTGCAAAGAAATATAGAACCCAATTATATTGTTGGACATGTTTACGTTTCAGCATCAATAATTACATCTTCGGTGGGTATAATTTACCCCAACTGCATGAAATAATGACAATGATTTATATTGGCTGCTAAACTCCACCCCATACAAACACTCCTATTCAAGGAATAACTACGGTAAGAAAACATTTAAGTTTTTCTAAATTACATGATGATTAACGACAGTTGCTGTGCAGCATGCAACTGGACTTAGAAATGTTAAGTGGATTGCAGAGAATAAAATTCAACACTCCTGGTCAGCCAGGCAGGGGCTGAGGGTCCAATGGTTATGATAATGAAGGGAGAACCCAAACAGATGAGCAAAAGAACTGAAGCCTTTCTCATAGACTTATAATAAACTAGAAGCCCAGCACATGAAATTCGTGCACTCAGGGGCATCACTCAGCCTGGCCTGCACCCTCTCACATTCCAGGAGCCTTCGGGGGATGTCTGACTGATGGCTTAGGCCCGCTCAGAGGCTCCCGCCACTGCCACTGTGCTCGCCAGTTGTGAGCCTGGCTCAGAGCTTCTGGCTGAACAGTGCTCCCCCTGTGGGAGCACACTGACCACCAGGGGGCAGCTCCTGCATTGAGTGTCGGCCCCCTGGTGGTCAGTGCATGTCATAGCGAGCAGTTGAGCGGCCTTAGCATATCATTAGCATATTACACTTTGATTGGTTGAAAGGCCAACCGGAAGACAGGACACTTAGCATATTAGGCTTTTATTATATAGGATCTTTTAACTAAGTATTTAAAAATGGAATGTTTAGAAGATGACATGACTTGTCCTGAGCTAATTTTGACTATATAGAAAAAAAAAATGATTAAGTCTATCAGTGCCTGGTACATAGTAGGATCTCTTAAGTATTTGTTAAAGTAAAGGCTTAACAAAAGCCAAAACCTGGGGACAAGACTAACAGTATGTCATGGAGACACACACACACACACACACACACACACACACACACACACACAGACACAATCCTGTCATTGGCTTTCTAAAAGGATGCTGAATACAGCTATATTTGCTAGCCGAAGTAATGCTACTAAAAGTACAAGTAATTCTTGTAACTAAATAAAGCTTTGGTGAATAATTCTGTTGATATAACTTCATCTGTGCCCACCCTCCCAATCTCATTGACTATTCTGAGTTAGATATCTTACCTTTTATACTAAACCATTATATCATGAGTTCCTATTTAACTCTTTGCATGTGCCCTTGACCAGAATCGAACCTGGGACCCTTTAGTCTGCAGGCTGATGCTCTATCCATTGAGCAAAACTGACGAGGGCTGTGCAGAATATGTATTTCAAAATTTGTGCAGGTAGAATTCTTGAGCCCTCAGTTTACTGTCTCTGCAATTTTTCATGCTACCACTGTTCTTTATTAGCAATCATGTTAACTATAAAATACAATGACTTGAGTCTTTAAACTCTATGCAGTCCAAGTAGCCAATTTCACAGTGGAGTGTCTTGAGCAATTAAAAAGAAAAATTGTGCTGAACATAACTTTCAACTAGAGTAATGACTCGTGCATGTGTTAACAGCTTCTATAAGACTAACCCACTAAGGCCAGCAATTTCACTGAATACTAATATTGTGTGTGTTACACTTGCTCCTACCTTTTTTTCCCCCCAGATAATTTTGTTTCTAGATCCAGGAATGGATTTAATTGCTAAATCAGAGGAAATGAACTAAGTTGAGTTTACGCCTTCATTTTTCTTTCCTAATATATGTTAAGTCATTTAAATGACTTCATACTTCATGGGAATTACTTATTATCTTTTGATTCTTTGTAGTAATGTACTTTCAGAATTGACAAATGGGGCCAATATATTTGATACTGAATATATAATTAAATTAATGACTAAATAAATATTTGGACAAGCTATACAAACTTTTCTCATTAGCATATTTTAAGTATATATATAAAGGGGGGCAGAGATAGAGATTTATTTTATGGTCATGACTCTGTGGAGGCATGGAAAGTCCAAAATCTGATGGAATAAACCAGTAGTCGGGGGATTCAGGGAAGAGATGCACTTTGAGTCCCAAAGGAAGTCTGGTGGCAGAATTCCTTCCTGCTTAGGGGAGGTCAATCTGTTCTATAAAGGCCTTCAACTAATTGGACAAGGCCCACCCATGTTATGGAGGGTGGTCTGCTTTCTCAAAGTCCACTCATTTAAATATCAATTTGATTAAAAAAAAAAACACCTTTATAGAAGCTTCCAGAAAAATGTTGACCAAATATCTGAGTGCTGTGGTCCACCTAAATTGACACATAAAATTAAATATTGCAGTGTTTTAGCTATTGCATCTCATCAAATTGTATTTATGAAGCATTGCCTCAGTTCTATTTAAACATGTGCACATTTTGAAAAGAAACTGTATTTTAATTAGAGTTACATAACATGAAAATAACATTTATAATTATCTTACCTAACTGCTGCAGATCCCTGACTTGGAAACCAGTGCCCTTAGTCACCCTTTCTGTGTGTGCCGAAGATTTTTTCTAAATGATCAACTTAAATTCTGCCTGAGCTTTCTCCTCATTACTCCATCTGCCATAGGGAAAAGTTTGTTCCAAGGCCAACTAGTATGCTCTGTTTCATTATTTCATACCCTGTGGCTACAAAGCATGATACTTTGTAAAACTATGATATATGGAATAACATAAAAAAGGATTTCTTTGGAGTCATCTGTACCCCATAATTTGTGTGAATCTGTCCAGTTACTGAGCTATCACATGTCAGAGAACCCCTCCCATTTATTCATTCATTTATTCAACTGTGTAGTAACCCAGTAAGTGACAGACACTCCTCTGGGAACTAGAAATACATGACACAGACATCACCCTGATTAAGCTTGCACTTTAGTAGCAGAAAAACTAATAACACACATATACACCAATAAGTGAACAAACTGAGATAGTGATAAGTGCTATGAAGTAAGTAAAACAGGATAATGGTAGAAGGAGGAAGTTTAGGCTATTTAGGAAGAAGTAATATTTGAAGGAATCGGAAGAGCAAAGTGAAGGTGGAGATGAGTTGGGCATGTTTGATGATTAGAAAGCAAGTCTGTGGTACTGGAATATGGAGAACCAAAGGAACACTGGTAGCAGATGTGGCCCGGAAAAGCAGTTGAGGACAAATGACATGGGCCTGGATGCCATGGCTAGACTTGTACTTACTGCATGGGAATGACAGGATCAAAATGACTTGAGGAAGCAGACAAGACACAGGGAGGTAACTTAAGAGATGGTAGCCAGGGAGAGAAGATGGCTTAGGCTAGTAGAGCTAGCACAAAGCACTGGTTGGGATGTTGTAAGAAAGAGAATTGTTGTTGATGTAAGATTATTTCTCTCTAAGCTGAATACACATCATATAATACATATCTCTTTACATATGTTCAAAGCTATTGTACAATTTTTATCTTGTTAGTCTTAAGAATTAATCAAAATATAGGAAGAAAAATAGCTTTACTCTCATGTGGTGAATACATCAGAAATAGAATTAAATTAAAGTTGAGGGACTGAAACTTTGTATTTTATAAATTAACTAGAGGCCCAGTGCATGAAATTCGTGCATGGGTGGGGGGGAGTCCCTCAGCCTGGCCTGCACCCTCTTCAATCTGGGACCCCTTGGGGGATGTCTGACTGCCAGTTTAGGCCCGATCCAGCCGGACATCCCTCTCGCAATCCGGGACCACTGGCTCTTAACCACTCACCTGCCTGCCTGTCTGATGGCCCCTAACCACTCTGTATGCCTGCCTGATCACTCCTAACCTCTCTGCCTGCCTGCCTGATCACCCCTGACCTCTCTCCCCTGCCGGCTTGATCACCCCTAACCACTCTCCCCTGTTGGCCTGATTGCCCCTAACAGCTCTCCCCTGCTGGCCTGATTGCCCCTAACCGCTCTCTCTTGCCAGCCTGATCACCCCTAACTTCTCTCCCCTGCCAGCCTGATCACCCCTAACTGCTCTCCCCTGCTGGCCTGATCACCCCTAACCATCTCTGCCTCAGCCCTGCCACCGTAGCTTTGCTTGGAAGGATGTCCGGGAGGATGTCCGGAAGACGTCTAGTCTAATTAACATACTACCCTTTTATTAGTATAGAATCTATAGATTGTTGATGACATCCCTAAATAAAGACCAGTCCCTGAAAAAAAATCTTTTATAGGGAAGAATTATTTAATTCTCAAGACAACTACAACCCATGGGCCAGCTCTGATAGTTGGAAAGGAACCCAGCCATCTAGCAGTGCTCGGACCTCTTGCAGTGGTGCCTAAGACGGAATGCAAGGACTCTGGCTCAGCATTCAGCTCCACAGCTGGGCTCACCTTTACAGCTGATGTCAGCTTTCCTATACTTACCTGCTCCTTCAACAGCATGATTAAATAAACTTAGCCAAAGTGATTCCAATTTCTATTTAAACATATACACATTTTGAAAAGAAACTGTATTTTGATTAGTTATGTAACATGAAAATAACATTTATAATTTTCTTACCTAACTGCTTCAGATCCCCTGACTTGGAAATTAGTGCCCTTAATCACCCTTTCTGTGTGTGCCTAAGATTTTTTCTAAGTGATCAACTTAAATTCTGCCTGAGCTTTTTCCTCTTTACTCCATCTGCCGTAGGGAGAAGTTCATTCCAAGGCCTACTAGTATTGCTCTCAAAAATATACACAAAAATGCCAGATGTTGTTTATTAACTTTAAAATTAATATTATTACATATACAAGCCAGAGATTCCTTTTTGAGAATAAGTGTGAACATTCAGGACATAAAGGACAAACAAGATGAGGAGGGTCCACAGAGAGGGAGGAGGAGGTGCATTAGGAAACGGGACAAGGGTCAAGTTCTCATGTTCTCCAAAGGGATTTTCTCAGACCCTCCCTTGCCCATCACTTGGTTGGTCCCTCTGTTTTATTGTTTTGTGGGGGTGGGAGGTAGGGGAAAGCTCAACCTCCAGGACTTTTCTTAGAAATCCACACACACTTAACTTAATGGCAGACCAGTACTCCTTTTCCTTCCCTGAGGGGTCACACTGATATTTGTTAAGCAAGTAAGTGAGTGAATCTGCAAGCCTGGCCATTTCCCCACATTCAGCATCCTGAGGGTACACTTCCAGCCAAACAAATCTGAATTAGAATATGAACCAGGTCACTTGCTAGATGTGTGACATGAATAATTTATTTGGTATTTCTAGCCTCAATTTTCTCTACTCTAAAGAAACAACAACATCTATTCTATTAGTTTTGTCTGGGGCTTAACATTTTCATTTATTCTTCTGTTCCTTCAATTGGGTCCAGGTCTCAGTGCTGAAACAGCAGTGCCTCTGAAGGCCCTGACCTGAGCCTAGCACGCATTAGTCACTCTGCAAGCTCTGTTTCCAAACTCTACTGCACAGAACAATCTGAGAAGCTTGTTAAAATGCAGATTCCTCAGACCAAACTCACCAGATTCTGATTCCTAGGTCTGCAAGGAGGTTCCAGAAATCTGCATTTTTAACAAGCATTTGAAAATCTGCATTTTCAAAAGTTGCTATGATTAATCTCCTGCTAATTACATTTAAAGAAAAAAGAAAATTGCAACAAATGTGAGCTTCATTCATCTATGACTCCTTGTCATCTCAGGGGTAATTCTTGCTTCACTCTGGATCTTCGTACAAGCCTTCCAACCCTTAACCTCCTACCTCCTGGCATAATACATACCATCAGGACAGAAGCCATCTGTTGGGACTCTTTTCTTTCCTCCTGCCCTCATCTGGGTGATAGAGCTTTTATATTCAGCATCTGACTTATTTCCTTGTTTCTAGTATCTGCCTCTTTATTCCTAGTTGAATAATGCTTTAGACTCTCCCAAATGACATGGAAATCTCTAGCTTCTCAATAGAGAAGCTGGGTTGCATGTCAGGATAATACATTTGTGGATGAAAGGGGCCACATGCTAACCTCAGGGAAGGCCTGCATGGTGGTCTTGAAAAACTCAAAGACCTAAAGTAACCACAAAGGATGGTCTGAAATTAAAACTTTAACTGAAAGCAGTTATGGTGGGTAGTCATCTCCTAGGCCAGTATCTTCCCTGACAAATTCAATCTTTACCGTAACTGAGCCTATTGTCTTTTTGCATCTCTGATAACATATCCTTGTAACCTGTAACTTCCCTTTTCTCTGAATCCCTCAGGGCACAACCAAATGCCCTGGGAACCAGGACAGATACCATAGATTCCTTCATTGTTGTTGTTATCATGTTAATTGTTGACTATTAACTATCCAGTACCCACCTAAGTAAAAGAAGTAAGTGTCTATCATTTTACTTTTTATCCAATCTCAGAAGTTTCCCCCGCTTTGCTTTCTCTGGTCTCCCTAATCTATCACCAGTGGATTTCATGTAATCCACTTATGTCTCCTCCTTTGACTGTAATGTATAAAACAATGTGAAAACAAGAAGAATTATCCGAATCTGTTGAGATTCTGTTTCCTGGCAATTGTTGACAGTTTGGCTCAAATAAACTCACAAAAATTCTTTACAGGTTTGAATGTTTTTACATTAACACATTTCCCCAATACTATTTTTTTATAGTTATAGGTTAAAGTTGAGCAAAAGAGAAACACTTTTTAGATATGGAAGATAGGGAAACAGAAGTCGCTATGTTAGAAGGTGATCAAAGAAAAGGTGCAGAGGTGTATGGCACATCCCAGTTTATTATCATTCTTCTCTCTGTCTCTCTCTTTTTTTCACTTGGTTTAAACATGACTCATTTTTTTTTCTTTCCTTTTTTATTTCTTTATTGGGGTGACACTGGCTAAGAAAATCATACAGGTTTCAAGTGCACAATTCCACAACACATCATCTGTCCAGAGCATCCTTCCCACTGCTGGCTCTGCTGGCCAAGGGCGGCCCCAGACCTACACGTCTGTGGACCAACAGAGGTGGCAGCGCCTCAGGGCAACATTCTCTTATAGGTCTTGCCTCAAGTTCCCCCTGGAGAGCTCCTCTTTGGTGGTAGACATATGATTTCTTTCATTTCCCTGCAAGCTCTTACTTGTCTACCGGGACCAGTGCTTCAGACAAACCTGTGAGTGATTATTTTTCTAATCTCCCCACTCCCAGTGGAAGACCTTCACTTCCTCTGCTGCTCCAATATTTGTGTAAGGTCTAATTCCCATACTAAATAAACACCTATGCCCACAATGATTTAAATAGCTCCGTTTCATTCACTAAAATAAAACACATTCACTAAAATAACTCAACTCTCGGTCCAGTCTCTTCATATTTCAGTCTAGAGGGAGACATCAAAGGAAAAATCAGTAGGACAATTGAGACCTAACCTATTTCTTTTAAAAGCGCACCAGACTATTTTGAGTGACTTTTTGGTAAAAAATACACAATCCTTCAGATTCCTAGAAATCAATGTTAGTATTTTAGACCCACTTTTTACCTCACATTTGGACCTAGAAACCAAGAAGGAAGACAGGAAAAAGCCAACTTCTCTCTCCTGAAGACTCTGGTTTACAGGCATTGAATCTAGCCTTAGAGATAAATGTCAAGGGTGATTGAAATGCATTGATGAAGCAGAGATTACCATTGCAAATTGTGTTAACCTACTTCCTGCATGGTTAGCCATCACCAAAAGAGTTCAGCCTTCCAGATTGCAATCACATATAATATCCGAGAATTAAATCACCCATCACCAACCCTTCAAGCAGTCTTAGTAAATGTACACTTAGAATTCTGAGTAAGTTTTGACTGAACAAGAAATGTGCAATCAACTGATAGACTTCAAATCTCATGATACTTTTCTTTCCAAAGAATCACAAAGCAGTATCCATTAAAATTAGGCAGAGCCACAGATGCATATGAAACTGTATATATCAGAAATTTTTACAAGGCCTATTCAGAGGAAAAGAAGGCTCTGAATTTAAAGGTTTTATTAACCCTCAGATTTCCCTTGTATGCACCGTAGTTAAACCTAACATTGAAGCAAACTTTTGACTGTTATTCTACATGCCACCTTCTTATTTCACACAATTCTATGTTTTTACTCTTAACTTACATTTGAATTACACCAATTGAATGTCATATATGCAGTGGTCACAAGAATTATACTAGAGGTCACAGACTTGTAACATTCAGACTTAATCAGACTTCACACAAGTTTGATTTGACTAGTATCATCACCATTCACGTCAATTGGTGAAAGCTCGGTGCAGACCTGCCTTAAGTAAGTAATATAGGCCTCCCTACACTGATAAATGGAAATTTAATCACAGCCTTCTGTTTATAAAACATGTTCTATTTCTGGGCTCACTAGTTGTTTCAATGATATTGTTAGTCTTAATTCTTATAAAATAATCTGTATTCATGATTTAGAGTTGCTAAATTGCGTCAGGGCTTAGAAATGCTCTCGTAATATACTGCATTGATTCTTCTAAACTCTGCGCCTAGATCCTCTCATGATTGCCCAATCTTCCTCTGTCACTTGCACTGTATTTTTCATGTTTTCTCAAGGCTCAATATTCTGCTTCTTGTTTTATTATTCTACTTTATCTACTGTAGTTTTTGTTGTTTGTGCTTTATAACTTTCTTTTTCATAATTATTCTAAATTTTAAGTTCTAAGAAAATATTTTTTCATCTTTATAAACTTAAATTATTGTTTTATACAGTTATTGGTTTAGTTTTAAGCACATATTTACTAGTATCATTCCTTATCATTTCTTCTTGCATCTCTGTTACCATTTCCTTCTGCGTAAATTGTACCTTTAGCATTAATTTTACTGATACTTTTTGGGTTTATTTTGCATATTTAAAAATATATATATACTAGAGGCCCAGTGCACAAAATTTGTGCATGGGGGTGGTGTCCCTCAGCCCAGCCTGCACCCTCTCCAATCTGGGACCCAGATTGGGCCTAAATGGGCGGTTGGGCATCCCTCACAATCCAGGACTGCTGGATCCCAACCGTTCACCTGCCTCTGCCTGATTGCCCCTAACCGCTTCTGCCTGCCAGCTTGGTCTCCCCCACAACTGCCCTCATCTGTTGGCCCGGTCACCCCTAACTGCCCTCCCCTGCAGACCTGGTCTCCCCCAACTTCCCTCCACTGTAGGCATGGTCCCCCCCGCAACTGCCCTCCCCTGCAGGCCTGGTCCTCCCCAAATGCTCTCCCCTGCAGGCTGGGTCCCCCCCAACTATCCTCCCCAGCAGGCCTGGTCCCCCCGCAACTGCCCTCCCTTGCTGGCCTGGTCTCCCCCAGCTGCTCTCCTCTGCCGGCCTGGTCACCCCCAATTGCCCTCCTCTGCTGGCCTGATCACCCCTAACTGCACACAACTGCCCTCCCCTGCACGCCATTTTGTGGTGGCCATCTTGTTTCCACATGGGGGCAGCCATCTTGTGTCTTGGAGTGATGGTCAATTTGCATATTACTCTTTTATTAGATAGGATTTTTTAACTTTGCTCATTGTAAGGACAGGAAAAGGGCCTTTATTTATTTATTTTCCCTGTGGCCTTACTCAGTTTTTGAGAAGCGTCTGGTAATTAAATTCCAAGACTGTTAGCTCCCCTGATTCAAACAGCTTCTCTGTTTAAACTGAGGGACGAGCTAAGCTACTCTCAAGGCTACATTTTTGCATCTACCTCCTCCCTGCTATATTCACAACACAGGGATAATTCTCACCAAGGAGTCTCTAATTAACAGAAACTTCCCTCTCTTCCCCTCCTTCAAACAAGCCTCCTTTGAACTCTTCATAACATTTGCTCTAAGCATGTTTTATAGCAGTGATGGGCAACCTTTTGAGCTTGGTGTGTCAAACTTCGCCAAAAAACTGAGCATAACTCAGGTAGTGTGTCACTTTGAGGAAAAAACATTATTTCCCAAATGTTTCATCCTCAGCATGCAGCCACCTCAGCGGCCACGTGTCATCAGAAATGGCTACGCGTGTCAGTGCTAACACGCGTGTCATAGGTTCGCCATCACTGTTTTATAGGCTTGATCCTGATAATCTTTGAGTATTCCTTTGCTTTCTAGCATAATAAGATGCCCAGACTTACCTTGTTTTTTCCTGCTTCAGACCTGAAACAAGCCATTTTAGTTTCCCAGTTTTTAATATGTGTGAGGGGAATGGTATTTATAAGGCATGATCTGGGCATTAGATGTATAATATACTTTAATAAAAAAGGAAAACAAGTTGTTGGGATATAGAATAGTTAGATGGATTCAAGATGGATGGACATATGCTTGTGTTAAAAGGATATATTAAGTCTGTGCATGTATGGGTGGGTGGGTGTTTTGTGTATAATAAGGTTATACTGATACTTCTAAGTAAAACCCAATACTACAGTGTTTTTCCACCCTATTCTATTCCATATTTGGATCTTCCTTCTCCCAACAATATGTATGCATTTACTCATATCTTCTTTTCTACAATAAGATGCACATAGCTTCAGAATGACTAGACCAATACAGCTACAACAACAAACCCACAAAAATCAGTTCATATTTGTGCAATTGTTTGAACATTATATCTTTCTAAGCATGAGTTTATGAATAAACATACATTATGTAAATTAAATGTTTTAGTTAATTAGTATACTCATTAGTAAAATAATTGAATTACTTCTTTCTTAGTGTGATATTTATTATTTTGATCTTCAGTTAGGATAATTTATTTCTATTTTAGTCAATTGCCTTTTTCAACTTTTTAAAATTTAGCTTTTTGAATATATAAACTATTTTCATACTTCCAACATCAACCTATACAAAGAGATTTTTAGAGAGGTCATACTCCCATCCCTATTAACTCCACCTCATTTTCATCTACCACTCAGAGGTAACTATTTTTCATTAGTTTGTTTAGTCTTCTTTTGTTTCTTTACACCAAAAGGTACAGAGATAGAGAGATAGCTGGATATATAGATATAGAGGTATTGACAGAAAGAGTAGGAATCATATTTTTATTTACCATTATTTATTAAACAAAAGTTGGCATACTATAATCATTTTTTACACCATATATCCTGTAATTCACTTTAAATTGGTTCATAGAAAATATTGTCATACTTATTTCACAGAAAAATAGTATTCGATTGGGTGGTACATAAATCATCTCACCAGCAACTTTGACTGTTTCCAGTATTTTATGGTTACAACCAATGGTAAAATTTAGAAGCTTGGGTATATGTTGCTTTTAGGTGAGGAGGACTATCATCATGGTCAATTCCCAGACAGAAGGTTACTGAAGAGAAGAACATAGTTAGATATTTTCAGTTACATAATTTTTGTAGTTGATTTTTAAATCTAAATGACTGCCCTTAATGTCTTAATCCTCTTATCACCAGCTGCCACCAACTACTTAACTTTTCTTTAATACATTAACATTTACTTTTAGCCCTCAGAGTGGAGCGAGCTCAATTGAGTCCAACAGTCTAATAACCAAGTCTAAATTAAAGAGGGCAATAATCACTACTGTTGTATATTTTGTATTTATATATTTGGGCTGGCTATAATAATAATCATCACACATGCATCTCCTTATCACAGCATTAACTCTTATTTTGCTCTTATAGTCATTGTAAACCCTTAAGTATTTTCTACATTTACATCTTACATTTCATGGACTTATAAGTTGATATTTTTATCCCAACAAGGATCTTTCTCTCATTTCTTCATTTTAAAAAATTATCTTATAATTTAAGTGCATTATGAACTCTGTCAATACAGTACTGCCATCATTTTGTTATCCTATATATTACTAAATCCTTACAACTTTAATTTAGTAACAAATTTGGTTAAATTGCCCTCATATCTTTAACCAAGACACTGATAAAGGTACTTACTGGACCAGACTGCACACACTAACCCTCAGTGAATCCAAAGAGACTTCCTTATAAATATTAAACATCTCTTTTAAGGGTAGATTTACCCAGCTTTTAGTATCTGTAAGTATTCTACCTTCTAGTTCATTATTTCCTCATGATCATAACAATATCATGATTCCTGCATTAATTAAGTCCTTTTTATTTCACTGATTTAACCATCTGGTAACTGACACAATAAGGCAAATGAATCATGCTTCAGGACACTATTAGTATTTTTCCCAACAAAAAAATGTTGTCTTTGTAATAGAGCCTTTTCATTTGTTACACCAAGTTACTGATCAGTAATTCTATTTACTGAAGGACAATTATTATATACCTCACAATAGGCTGAAATAAGTATTACCAATCTCTTGATTACACAAGTGAGGAAACTGAGTTAAGGAGGAAAGCAGTTATTCATGCAAAAAATAGCTACTTAATGGCATTGTGGAAAATTGAGCTTGAGTTTCACCTTGTCCAGAACTGTAATTGGCTGTACCCAACATTTTAGATGATCTCCTATGCTTGCTGCCTTCACTTCCAATCCAGGTGAACCATCTTGACAGTGCTTGCTTTTGACTTAGAGGGGTTGTTTCTGAAGGGTTCGAAACAAACAAACAAACAAACAAACAACCCCCCAAAATGACAAGGGGATTGCAGTAGTACTTTTTAAAATATTATCCACCTATTAATTAGTAAAGGAATGGAAATATTAGAGAGAAAAAAATGGGCAGATGAAAAGATATTATTGGTCATCAAGACCCAAACACTTCACTGAAAAATATATCTCTAAATCAATTAAAGAAAACAAAAAAAGATAGGAAGAAATCCTTTTAAAGTGTTAGAGCCCAAGGAAGAATAATGTGTTATATTATCTTTCCTTAAACTTTCTTCTTCATGATCTTAAAGTGCTTTAGAACAACTCATATGAAAGATAGGTATTAAGTAAAGGAAAAACTTAACTTCAAAGATCCTTTGAAGGAGGCATTACCATAACTAATTACAGGCTTAATATCTACACAAGGGAATGTTTTAAGACCTAAAAAGTCACATTGTACTAGAAAACCAAAGATGTTGAGTATGTGATCTCATTTTGCTTCCAGGAGCTTTCATGAATTTTTTTTCCATCTTCAACTCTATTTCTGAACAGCAAAGATCTAAATCTCCCCCATCCTCTCAAAATATTTCATAAACCCTTATAACATGCTTGGAGTTCAAGGGACTTATCCTTTCCTGATATCAACCAGAGACCCAGTGCACGAATTCATGCACCAGTGGGATCCCTTGGCCTGGCCTGCAGGATCGGGCTGAAACTGGCTCTCTTACATCCTCCTAGGGGTCCCAGATTGAAAGAGGGCACAAGCCAGGCTGAGGGACCCCACCGGTGCACAATTGGGGCTGGGGAGAGATGCAGGAGGTTGGCCAGCTGAGGAGGAACTGCAGGAGGGCTCCAGGGCATGTCCAGCCCATCTTGCTCAGTCCCGATCTGCTGGACCCCAGCAACAAGCTAACCTACCAGTCAGAGCACCTGCCCCCTGGTGGTCCGTGCACGTCATAGCAAGTGGTTGAGTGGCCTTAGCATATCATTAGCATATTACACTTTGATTGGTTGAACAGCCAACTGGTTGACCGGACACTTAGCATATTAGGCTTTTATTATATAGGATTACAACAAAAAGACTTAACCGAAGAAAATAATCACTAAACACTGACTGCATGAAAGCAAATCATGCTGCACTCCACATATGGAGACAATGCTCTTATTCTCAATGCCCACTGGGCATTTTTTCCCCTTGTAGTGCAAATATATTTTCCTTCAGTTGAGTTGATGATCAATGAGAAATATATGATCAAAGCCTTCAGCTATTCTAGAATGATTTAAGTGGAAAACTCAGGAGAGGGCTGAATCCATTATCCAAAAACTTAATGATATGTGGTGATAACCAGTTTTTATAAAGCTCGTGGATTAATTTAACAGTAGGAGTCAATCATGTGGCTCATTTTTTTAGGGTTTTCTTTATGAGGTATATGTGAGAATGCCCCCAATCATTTTTTTAAAAGTTTTAAAATATGTTTTTTATTGATTTCAGAGAGAGGAAAGGAGGAGAGAGAGTCAGAAAAATCAATGATGAGAGAATCATTGATTGGCTGCTTCCTATACACCACCCACTGGGAGCAAAGCCCAGCAACTCAGACAGGTGCCCTGATCTGGAATTGAACAGCTTTCCGCATACCCTGGCCGGGCCCACCCGCTTAAGGCAACAAAGTTTCAATTATAACCCCAACACAAATGGCTGCCTGCAGAGGGAGCCCCAGGCTTGGCTCCGCTCCAGGCTACAAAGTTTCAATTGTAGAAGGAAAATAAATTCCAGATACCAGGGCCTCTGCTTGGGTTGCCAGGGGGCGTGGCCGGCCTGCAAACCACCACTGGGCCCTCGCTCAGGCCGCGCCACACCCCAAGGGAACCTGATCCGGGACGCCCCTCAGGGCAAACCAGCTGGCCCCCACCCCTGTACCAGGCCTCTATCCTATCTAATAAAAGAGTAATATGCAGATTGATCATCACTGCAACACACAATATGGCTGCCCCCATGTGGTCAAAGATTCTGCCCCCATGTGGACACAAGATGGCCACCACAAGATGGCCAGCAGGAGAGGGCAGTTAGAAGCACCCGGCCTGCAAGGGAGGGCAGTTGAGAGGGACCAAGCCTGCCAGGGAGGGCAGTTGGAGGTGATCAACCCTGCAGGAGAGGACAGTTAGGGGTGACCAGGCCGGCAGAGGAGGGAAGTTGGGGGCAAACAGGCTGGCAGCAGAGTGGTTAGGGGGTGATCAGGCTGGCAGGCAGAAGCGGTTAGGGGCAATCAGGAAGGCAGGCAGGCAAGCAGTTGGGAGCCAGCAGTCCTGGATTGTGAGAGGGATCCCATATTGGAGAGGGTACAGGCTGGGCTGAGGGACAACCCCCCTCCGTGCATGAATTTCGTGCACCGGGCCTCTAGTAATGTAATAAAAATCATCTTAATGCAAAAGAGAAACAACAGAAAAATATCTCCAACATTTAAAGAAACATTCATTTTTAGAAGCATTCCCTACCTGTGTCAATGATCATTTTTCTCTAGAATAAAGCTTACAGAACAGAAAGAAAAACATCCCAAAACAAATACAATATATTCTATTTTCTTCCAAAGAGGGTCAATGCCATGCATGTTAGAAGTGTAAAGAAATATGAGGAACACATTCATGCCTGCTCAAGAGCCACTTCTGGAAGAAGAATATGAGTCAATTGATCTCTAGTGTTTACCAAGCAACTACAAGTAGATGGCCCTCCAATGGTACCAGTCCACTAAAAAGCCATGTCGAGATTGAGAATATATCCTCAGGAATAATTTTCCCATTCTAACATTTGTGTTATAGATTTTCCACTGTAGAGATGTTCCTTACATGTATAAAACTTCCTCTTTACCATCCATGAAGCTTATAACCTAAAAAAATAGAAAGTAAATTTAAAACAAACAAGCATTCTAACTCTAAAATTAATAGGACTCACTTTTCTTTTCCCCAAATTATAAGCGTTTTGTGTCAACTTTGTATCATAAAGTATTGCCTATTTATTATCAAAGACAAGTAAAACATCATGCGTTTGATTTATTGGCTAGAAATAATTACCATAATTAAAATATTTTTTCTAATAGAAGGTTAATTGTAAATGCAGTATTTATGTTTATTTCCACTTTTTGGAACACTGTCACTTAAGTTGAAAAGATGCCCAAAATAAAATTAAAAGTATTGCAAGTGGTTTCTAAAATAATTTACGAGTGAATTGCTGCTCTGTGATTCAAAAAGAGATGCCTGAGCACCACAGTTCTCGGCACCCGGTTTTCTTCATTGGGTGTTGGTCCCAACAACCAGATGTAAGTACAGAAAGGATTGCATGTCATACATCAGTGTTGTCACCATCTCTCTACCTTTGGATGATAACCATGTCATTTTGAAATATAAAGGGCAAGTTAGGTTTTCAGAATGGGCTTGAAGTCTCTGGAGGTGTTTAAGATTTGTGTTATTGGGAAATAGCGCCTCTTATTTAAAATGACCTTCAGAGAATAGGTTGACCATACATTTCAATTTATGCCAACCGTGCTGGTATAATAATGAATAGAGCTTTCTTTATTCTCTGAGAGTGACCTGACTTGGACAATAAATTATATGTTCACTCTACCCCAATACCATATTTCTCATGGAAATTGTCTAAATGGCAAAGATCTGATTAGAGTTGAAGTTTCTGGGAAATAAGACATCACTGATCTTTACCGTATATGAAGAATGCAAATTTTAAAAGGGCATAGCCTTAAGCAAATGGATAGAGGACTATGACTCTCTAAGCAGTCCAAGAGTATCACCAACCAGAATTGTTAGTATGGACAGGCAAGAATTTTAGTTTCTCCATAAAATATGACAAACTTTTCATCTAGTTGACAGTGTTTTGCAGGCTTGATTTCTAACCATAACATTTTATCTTTGTCTTGCTTTATTGTTCTAGGTGACCTTGCAAGACTTTTTAATCTGAAAAGAGTGACAAACAAATGTTCTATAAATCCTGCTCCACACTTCCAGTGGGGGAACTAAAAGCTGATAGCAACAGCTTCTGAATATGGGCAATAAGCTGAAACATAACATTCTTTTGAGCATAAATAATAGGCTGGTGCCCATGAAGAAAGAAGAGAGATATGGTGGGAAGGCAGGCTAGTTCAGCACATAATGGTGCCTAGATTACAAGTTTGAACCTGGACCAGAGCTCTGTTTGGTTTTCAGGTGGAATCATCAATTCTTCAGAAGGATAGCTAATGTAAGTCAATGGCAGTGAGCAAAGACTCAGAAGATGTGAGTTACCATCGTAAAGCAGCTGTGGCAGACTATTCCAACATGCTACACATAAAATAGGAAGATACTTCACTTTGAGAGGGCTCCTGGACTGTGAGAGGTTGCAGGCACGGATTTTGGTGCACTGGGCCTCTCGTTACAGATAATGGAGACACAAAATATTATAAGCAAAGTACTAATATGTGCAGACATGAATTTTAGAACTATAAATAGTATACATATTTAAAAAAAAAACACAAGTGAGCAGGATTGCAATTAAAGGTACTGAACCTAGACTCCATGTAGGTGATATCTGAGCTAAAGTTCAAATAATGAATGAAGCTACTGAGACAGGATGTTATAGATAAGAAACTGTGAGAAACAGGACTACAAGAGAAGGTACGAGTATATCAAGAAGAAAATAAATTATCATAAAAGAATCTCTACCTCCCATTTATAATCGATGACACCTGATTCAGGGTCATCAGGTCCGAACACTCTAGGGAGTGCTGTTCAAATCATAATCTAAGTGGGTGATATCCTTCGCCGTTTTGTGGTGCACAGTTGCACAGAAGAATCCTAGAAACTTGGATAAATCAGTAACTTTGCTGCATAGTGAGTCAGATTCAGAAGAAAGATCAGCGCCTAGAGATCCTAATAAGAGCAGTGATGGTGTAGAGAAAACTATTTCAGGGAAAAGTCTTACAATAAGTGAAACCAAGAGATGTAGAACAATGACAGTGACAACCTGAATCTTTGAACCTGCTCTTTGGGCATGTCAGGATTTTTGAACTTGTTCTTCCCACTGCTTATGATGCTGTTTTCTCCAACTCTTCATAAATTTCATTTCATCATTGATAAGTCTGACCAAATATCACCTTCTCAGAGAAGGCTTTCATTACTCCTGATGCTTCAATGGCAATTTACAAAAAGGATAGGTCATTTAACTGACACATTTCCCTCAATGTATATTTTATATAAAATGTCACCTCCTTTCATTCTTGATCCAATTATCTGTTTGTTTTTTTGAAACACTCATCCCATCCTGAGGAGAAAGCATATTATTTATCTCTTTACATGTGAATTTATTTATTTAAGTTTTTTTTTGTTTGTTTGTTTGAGGATATGTTTTTATTGATTTTGGAGAAAGAGGAAAGGAGAGAGAGAAATAGAGAAACATTTAGCCGTTACCGCCCATAGGCACCCCGACTGGGGATTGAACCTGCAACAGAGCTACGTGTCCTGACTGGAATCGAACCTGCAACTTTGTGGAGTATGGGAAGATGTTCTAATCAACAGAACCACTTGGCCGGGGCTTTTTACAAATTTATTGTTTTGCCAACCTCAACCCCTCAACAAGAATATGAGCCTCATGAAGGCAATTCTTAATCATGAGCATAAGTATATCCCAATCCTTTGAAAAATTCTTAATATATACACTTTTAAAAATTGTTAAAAATAATTGTTTTGTGTTTATATGGATACTTGCATGATATACTATACTCATGATTTGGTTTCTCAAAAAGTCTTGTTTCTGTCAGGTGTTATGTACTGCATTCATCATAACTGTATTAAACGCAATTCATATGTAAATAAATGTGGGGCATTTACAAAAAAGAAGTAATGAATTCAATAAAGTTAAATAATCTATATCTATATATATAAAAGCCCAGTGACCAGAATGGCAGAATGACCAGAACAACTGGTGGCTATGACACATACTGCAGCAGCCAACCAGCTTGATCTGAGCCCCGATCAGCATCCCCCTTGGCCGGCCTTACCCCTGATTGGCCCCCAACATCCCAATTGGGGGCAGAGCCAGCCACCAACTGCCTCCAACTGGCCACCAACTGGCTCCTCTCCTCTGCTGACCTGGCTCAATGAGTACCCATTGGGGCAGACCCGCCAGATCCCACCCATGCATGAATTCATGCACTGGGCCTCTAGTAAAGTGTAATGTTGGGGGCATGTGAAACAGAGAGATGAGCTGCCTAGGGCTTTCTGGGTTCTGGGTTCTGGTGTGGATTAGAAGAGCAGGTTCATGGGACTATAATTTACCAAATGCACATGAACTTATTGGATCAAGTTTATGTGCATCAGGCTTTTAATGGTAGTGTCTGGCTGGATGTATGAGTCTAAAATTCTGGAGCAGTCTGGACTGGAGTTAATAGCATGAGATGGTGGTTGAACATGTGTAATTGCCCAAGGAGAATGTGAACGTAAAAATGAGACACTAGACAACACCAACGTTTTTCAGAATGGCTGAGAGAATTCTCTAAAGGAGTCAGAGAAGTAACCATCGTAGGGGTAAGAGTGCAGGTGTCTCAGAAGACAGGAACATAATGGGGTCTAGAGAGGTGGTGGCCAACTTCATCGAATACCAAGACTGTCAGTAAGACAAAAATCTAAAAAAGAATATGCATGAGTACGGCAAATTATAATACACATTTTGGTAGATAAATAACTGCTGATGTGACATTGGGAATCTGCTTTGGAAAAAATTTAGGTAGAAATATATTTATGCTGTTCAGAATATATACATTCTGACTTAGGTTAGAGCAGGGACACTGGAGGGCTAAAGAGCTTTCCTACCTATCAGTAAATTGCCATGGTCATATACTTAATTCTCTGTGACTCAGTTACCTCATTTGGAAAATGGACAACAATATAACAGTACCTATCATGTACTGTTTTACAAGAATTAAATGATATTATACACAAAGTATTTAACACATAATTATCACAAATACATATTGCATTATTTGCAAAATAATATTTTCATTCTCATCATTTTCCAATCCCATTCCACAGCATAATACACGCTATTGCACAGAATATGAGCTTCAAAGCTATCTGGAAGGGATAAGGTAAATTAAATTGGATGCCCTAGGTTGGAATCCCCAAGTGAATTTACACAGTTTTAACAAACTAAAGGTAGCAGCTGGCTTTTTTAGAAATCTCTTTAGCAGCAAATCACAGTAACAAACCACCGAACACTTTGAGAATGAAATTCTTTGATGTCTTGGTTAAATATGGATTCTCTCAGCTGCAAAGTATGAAAATCATGAAGCAGTCATGGTTGCAATCATTAAAAAAAAAAGAAGACATTCTTTATTTTATGATCTATTTTATACAATTGATTTATTAACTTCACTCTGCCTTGTGGTAAGATTGTTCTTAAAATTACCAGCTGTGATACTGTTATTATGATTGAATGAAAAGTAATAGATATGGTAAAACAAAACAAAATAAACAACAAACAAGATACATGTGTTCAATTTTTAATGTATTCAACCAATATCTCTATTTCATAATTTCATATAAATTCACAAAAATAGTTAGAGTATATATCAATATACCCAGCTTTATGAACAAAGTGTTATTAGTCATATTTTACAGAAGAGGAAACTGAGGCTCAGAAATTAAGTAATATTTTCATGGTCACTATAACTCTGAGGTACAGACATGAGATTCCAAGCCAGGTCTCTCTGTCTGCAAAGAAAATGCTTCTTACTTGCTACATTTTGACAGAGGAATTTAGCAGATTAAAAACCTTCTGGTGGGAACTGGACAGATACAGTCTACTTGACTATACACATGGAAAAAATACATAAAATTATGACTATAATAATGCATTGCTTAGTAGATTTTACAAAAGTATATAACTTTAGGCTTGAGGTCATTTAGCCAAAATGTATTTGTAAACTCATCCTGAAAAGTGTTAACTAGAAGGGTAATCAGCACACTAAACTAAAGCACTGCTCTGTTCCAATTCAACACTCCTGTTTGCAGAGTGATTTTCCATCCTTGGTCCAGGGGAGAAATTCATGTCAAATAGCTACCAAATGCTCTTAGTACTGGGTCGTATTGAAACGAGATTCTGTTGTAATATTTTATGCTTCATCAAAATGTTAATTTGGTCACATTTAAAAGAAGTCAAGTCAAGTACATAGTTGGAGGTTGATAGGGATGTAAAAATATGAATTTTGGTTAGACACATCTGCTCTAGAGGCCCGATGCACGAAGATTCATGCAAGAATGGGCCTTCCTTCCCTTGGCTGCTGGCACTGCCTTTGCTCCACCAGAGCCGCCTTTCCACCTCCCCTTGTTGCCCAGAGGCCTGGAGAGGCTGGGGCGGTGCGGGAAACCTGCATAGTTGCCATGGTGACAACTCAAGCGTCCTGCCCCGCCCCCAGCGGCTCGGCGCCTGCATATGCAAATTAACCCACTGTCTTTGATGGGTTAATTTGCATACTTACTCCTGATTGGCTGGTGGGCATCACGAAGGTACCATCAATTTACATCTTACTCTTTTATTAGTGTAGATAGTTCCCTGATGAAGGCCAAAGGAAAGTATCACAAGTGGGCATCATTTACCTTCCATATCTTAATCTATTTCATATGCCTAAAAATGTATTCTGAATTTACATTTTCTCTACCATATGATCCAGCTTCCCATGTCTAGGTATTTATCAAAAAAAACTGAAATCAGGATCTTAACGAGTTATCAGCACTCCCATGTTCATAGCGGCACTATTCACAATAGCCATGTTGAAATAACTTGGAAGTCCATTGATGGACAAATGAATAAAGAAAACATGGTATACATACAATGGAGTATTTTTCAGCCTTAAATAAAGAAGAAATTCTGCAATATGCAACACAACATAGGTGAACCCTGAAGACATTATGCTGAGTAAAATAAGCCAGTCCCAAAAAGAGAGACTCTGCATGTTTATGTGTAGTATCAAAAATAGCCAAGTTCACCCAAAGTTACAGAACTCGAATGCAGGTTTTCAAACCCTCAAACCTTTTATTCCATCACATCTTTTCCACTGTACTCTGGATGTTCTATTTTAATAGCCATCACCAGTAATCCTCAGCTTTTACATACATAACCTTCTAACTGAGTACCATGATACAAATGCAGAGTCTCAGGCACGTCCCAGACATACTGAATTAGAATCTACATTTTAACAAAATCCTTAGGTGATCCACATTCACGTTAAAATTCAACAAGTGCTGAGTTAGTTACCCTGCCTCTTTTACAGATCAAAAATCCCGAAAAACAGAGTTTCTGGACTCAGGCTGGGAATGTCTTTTCTAATGTTGTCAAGGAATTACAACAGCAGAGAATGGGAATGACTGCCCATCTCCCAATAATTAAGTCAGAAGATGTATGCAAATGCCCTGTCATCGGTTTTGGCACACAAGAGGCAACCGGTGCAAGGCAGTTGTTTTATTGTATTGTTACAAAATGCACAGCTATAGAAACACAACTTGTGTGTTTCATGATGGTTTCTAATTGGATCCAGAGACTGAAAAAAAAAAAGGAGGAACAAAAGTAGTGAAAGAGACTGTTGCTATGATAAATGGAAACATTGTACTTGTAATTGCAGCAAAAGATGTTTGTGTCTAAAATGATAATGGAAAGCAATTTGAAAAGGTAAATCTCAATTTCCATTTATTTAAAAAAATGGTAAAAAGAAAATGTTTTCATGCCCAAAACAAAAAGCAAAAATTAAAGTAGCCAAGTTCATAGAATCAAAGAGTGGAATGGTTTTTTCTAGGATGAGATGGGAAGTTACTAATAAATGGGCATAATGTTTCAGGAAAGAAGATAAATATGTTTGGGAAATCTGCTCTACAACATTGTACCTGAAGTAAACAACACTGTATCATAAACTTAAGCATTTAAGAGGGTAGACCTTACGTTACCTGCTCTTACTGTGATAATATAAAATTAATAAAATGGAAAAAATAAAAGAGAAAAACAAAAACACAAAAAATTATAAATCTAATATCTATGAAGATATCAAACTCAGATTCAAGAGTATATTTTAGATTTGGTTCAAACCTTAACTCTCTATTCAACCTCGAGTGATGTTAGAGCCCACAGAGGTCTTGGAGACCATCAAGTTCACTGCTCTCATTTTACAGATTGAAAAACAAAGAGACTCCTGAGTGAAGTGACTGACTCGAGGCAGCCCAACAAATAAGTGGTAGCTTAACACAAGACTTCTAACTTTTTAAACATTATGCTATGGCTTCGGCAATATGCTCCCAAAGTCCAATTCTAAAATTAAACCCTGCAATGATATTCTCATCTCTGCAAGCATGAGAGAAGTCTGGAACCATACATACATTCTTTGAAGAGATTTGAAAGTCAGATTGTTATAAAAAGAGTTTCACCTGAAGAAGGAAAGAATAGATCAGCTATGTACTCAAAGCCTGGGCTAGACATTAAATTCTGTGGCCAACAGGGAAAAGAAAGTTTCAGAATCAGGCTTTGCACAGAAATGTGGGCAAAGCTGTCATTACTGTGGCACTGGAGTCGACTCCCTAACATAGTACATTTCATTCCTTTGAAGATAATAATTTATTTTTTGAAATGTTCATTGCTTAGATTAAGATTGGGTTTTTGAAATGTGTTTCCACATAATTTATGCAGGAGAAAAGTATGCTTTCTCCCGAAGTGAGGAATATTAATTTGAAAATGATCTATTTTCTATAATCATTTTACATTTCAGTCCCCTACTGAAAAGTAAGGCTGTTGGTTATTTATTTTCCTCTTTAATTTCCTGCAGGAAGTTGTGTTTTTTTTTTTTTTTTGTATACATTACAATTCAAGAATATTAGTTACACAACCCAGCTTTTATTAAAATTCTATTTCCTTTTTACTGTGAGGATTTATGCTGCATTGATTTGATATAATATAGATATGTAGAAGGAAAGATCTATCTCTTAAGATGCCAATTTCCAGCCATTGTCAAGTGGGTGAATTCATTTCCTGATATGCCTAGGAATATCAATGCTCCACTAAGAGGTATGCTTTCTAAAGACATTCATTGTGCACACTAATATTGTTTCCTTTTCTTTCTTTTTTCTTTTCTTGTTTTTCTTTCCTTTCCTTTTCTTTTCTTTTCTTTTCTTCTTCCTTCCTTTCTTTCTTACTTTCAATGTATTATTATTATTATTATTATTATTATTATTATTATTATTAGCTTTTCTCTACCATCCTACTCAGTCTTTGCAGTTCTCTTAAATACATTACTACAAAACAGCCAATTCCAAGTGCTCATAACATTCTTGCACCATGCCAGTAGTGCTTGGAAGCAGATACACATAGTTTATAGGAGATATATACCTTATCCTCATGTAACTCAAGACCCCCTTCAATAAGTAAGCTTCCGACCATTCACAAGCATTTTAGAAAGATAAGGTATATGATTTGCTTTATTTACATGAATAATTACAAAATCACCTTTTTCAAATACTGAGTCCTCTGCTTCTGTATTCCGTGTTAGCTACGTTGAGATTGGTTTTATAATTTACCTCATCACACACACACAGACACACACACACACACACACACACACACACACACACACACACACACACACACACTGCCTGTGGCAGCTAGCCTCCAAGATGGCTCCATGAACTTCTCCTCCTGTTATCCTTACCCCATATCAAGTCTTCTCCAACCCTGAATTTAGAGTTGATTTACATAACTAATATTTTATGAGAACACTTTGTGATGTCTGAGACTAGTCATAGTGGCATTTCCTCCATGGCAGGCTTTCTCTCGAATCACTCACTCTAGAGAAACAGCAGCTGCCATATGGTGAGCCCCTAGAGAGGCCTGTATCGGGGAGACTGAAGCCTCCCCCCAGTAGACTACCTGCCACCCACCTGAGTGAATCCTTGTGGAAATGAATCCTTGAGCACCAGTCAGGCCTTAATAACCACAGGCCTGGCTAACATTGAACTCTAACCCATGAGAGATCCCATACACACAGGCAAGCTGTTCCCATATTCCTGATCCACAGACATAATGTGAAATAAATCTTTAGTGCTGTTTAAGCTACTAAATTTGTGGATAATTGGCTATGCAGCAACTGATAAGTATTAAGCATCATTTTCTTAATTTTAAAATGTTACATATTCTCTCCTGATGTCCCAGTAAAGAAGATGAGAATGTAGCTCACACCCTGATCCCACATTATTCCCCATCCATTCCTCTAAAACAGGGGTCCTCAAACTTTTTAAACAGGGGGCCAGTTCACTGTCCCTCAGACCGTTGGAGGGCCGGACTATAGTTTAAAAAAATAACTATGAACAAATTCCTATGCACACTGCTAAGTCGGCTGCTAAGCAGGACAGGCAGCGGCGGCAAAAACACCAGGCGGGCCAGATAAATGTCCTCGGCGGGCCACATGTGGCCCGCGGGCCGTAGTTTGAGGACCCCTGATCTAAGATGTCACTATTCAGAAATTTCATGGTTAATGATTGCACAAATACTATTCAGAGCTGAGCCACTCAATACATTTTTTTCACTTGCCACAATTTTGGTTTTACTAAAGCAAATAATTTTCTTTTTATTATTATTTTTTTTTACTATTCTATGTCTGTTGGCTTGCTTACTTATTTGTTCACTCATGTATTTATTTATTTGTTTGTTTTTATCTCATCATCTCTGAATCACTCACATTTAAGATAGGGACACGAAAGGCTGATTAGCAATCTATCACAGACCTACTCTGAGGAACAATGATCTTTACTGTAGAGTAACCAGAGTCACTTTATTTGGCATAACTATGTGGAGATATCTATGCTCCATTTTCAGATAAGAGCTTTCCAAATTCCTTCTTGAGATAGTACAATTAGGATTTTTGGAGACCAGCTGAGGAAAGAAGTTGGAGATGTCTCATCATGCAGAAAAAAGACTTTAGCTATTATTTTCTCCCTGTTTAATAAGCACTGGTGCCCTCAGCTGACTGGTATCCAAGGCCAGATATCCAGGACCTGGGGTGGGGTGGGAGCAATGGGGGAAATAACAGGGGCCATCTGTAATACTCTCAACAACAAACAAGGCCAGATATACAAAATGTGTTTTATTCCACCATGTTTAATCAGAAGTCCAGGCCACTCCATTCTGGAAAATCTCCAAGCTTTGAAACAGTTACAATAAAATATACTTAATTAAATTAATCTCTGCATGATTTCTGCATTTTTATTCTGGGCCTATGTCCTGGGCTGCAATATATGATATACCAACCTAGACCCCAATGTTTCCATATTAAACCCATTAAATTGTCGTCAGACACCATATATCAGACACTTTGAAGATATACCTTGGTCCATGTACTGTACTAGGCATAAGATGAGCATGCACGAGTGAATATGACGGGTGTCATGTGGAGCATACAAGCTAGTGGAAAAGATAGGAATCAAATAAGAAATGAGCCGATGAAATAAGTTGTATTAAATGTTATAGGACACAAAAAGGGTAGAATGCAATGGCAGCACTAACTGCTTTTATTTTATTCACTGCTTCTTCACATGCTACCTAAATTGACTTGAGGATGCTTTCAGCAGCCAGATCCTGTTATCTGGCTCATGTGGTGCTAAGTGCGCGTGTGCTTTTTCCGTCATAAACAGTTGTTAAATAACATCTCTCCCTAGATATTTGTGTAAATATGGTTGTTTCATTTGGGTGTTGTTACTAAATGTCAGCTTTTATAGCTATCTACATTAAATTTCCTTTTCTGAGAAAAGACAGTATTGTACAGTATTGAGATATATTTGAATTAATTTTTTTCTTTTCAAATATTTTTTTTATAAAGTAATATTTTTTAATTGACTTCAGAGAGAAAAAGAGAGGGAGAGGAGATAGAAACATCAATGATGAGAGAGAATCATTGATCGGCTGCTTCCTGCAAGGCCCCTACTGGGGACTGAGCTGGCAACCCAGGCATGGGCCCTTGACCAGAATTGAATCCAGGACCCTTCAGTCTGCAGACAGATGCTCTATCCACTGAGCAAAACTGGCTAGGGCTCTTTTTCAAATATTTTGACCAAGCATCCTATAGTTATGTTATGTACAAACACAATGAGCATCCCTTCTTTGTAATTAGTGTACAAGTCATTGATGTACATAAAGCCATGAGAGTACATCATTTCTTTAATTAACTTTAGGCTTTAGGATTTTTTAATATTTTCTGTTAATCTTTGGTTTACCTTCTTATAACTATTTTCTGTCTCACTTTTATATTTATTTTCTTATTGAACACATAAAAGGAAGTTTATTTTTAAAAAATGATAAAACTCTACTATTATAATTTTAAAGGAGTTGACAAGGCTGTTAAAGATTATTACTTTTGAATAATTCAGTTTATAGTAAATGAGGATTTTTAATATGCATGTAATTGTTTTAAAGGACCTATTTTAAGAGAATATACTATGCAATGTTGAAAACATTTTAGGCATTTGTACAAATTGGTTAATTGCAAAAGAATAATCTGCCTCATTTTTAGGCTGTTTGGAGTTACAGACCACTTAGTAAGAGCCAGCTCAGCCTGTGATTAACAAGGGCCCTGCTTTGCACTGGACCAGTTCCAATGGAGGCAGAAGAGGTATATTAAAAGCTCTCCTTCAGTCTCTTCGTTTTGCCTGATATGCTTTTTACCACTTTTTATCTCCAAAGTAGGAAAAGGACAAGGATTTTATATAGGCTTAGAAAATAGGAGGCGAGATCTTATTTTTACTGCAGAAACACTTATATCAGCCTCTCAACAGGCAAGCAGTGACCTCCTTGAGAACCAGTCCAGGAAACCAGCACCGGCATTCACATCCTGTGCTTTTAACTTTTTAATGATATCTTTATAGCAGGAATGAGTTGAACAAACAGCTGCACCCACTAATCTCACTGCTTGAGGGCTATCCCTTCAGAAATCCAGGGCTCATTTGAACTCCAGGTCCTCTGCTAGTAGAGAGGTTGAGAGTCATTCAGCCAAGTGTTTAGGAATATCTATAATGTGCTGCCAGATCCAACATTTCAACTCTCAAGAGGGAAGTGAGAGAAACAATCCAAAGCAAATTAATCAGCAAGCAGTGACAAGTTACATGGGATGAAATAGACTAAAAAGAAAAAAAAGATAAGTACAAATCTACACTAATAAAAGAGAAACATGCAAATTGACCATCACTCTGCTATACCCACCAGCCAATCAGGAGCGAATATGCAAATTAGCCCAACAAAGATGGCAGCGGCCACGGAGCTGGAGCGAGCAGGAGGCTTGGGTTGCCCCGGGTGATGGAAGAAGCCAAGCTTCCTGCCCACCCTGGCCAGCCCTGGCCTCCGCTCAAGGCTACAAAGTTTCAATAATAGAAGATAAATAAATTCCAGATACCTGCTTCCAGCCGGCCCTGGCCTCCGCTCAAGGAGGTGCTGGAAAAAAAAAAAAAAGAAAAGAAAAAAGGAGGGGCTGGAAGCCTGGATTGCTGGGGGGTGTGGCCAGCCTGAAAACAGCCCTCAGCCCCTCACCCAGGCTGGCCAGGCTCCCCAGTGGGACCCCCTACCCTGAAGGGGCTGTGGCCAGCTTGAAAAGAGCCCTCAGCCCCTCACCCAGGATGGCCACGCCCCCCAGCAGGGACCCTCACCCTATGGGGGCGTGGATGGCTTGCAAACCACCACAGGCCCCTCGCCCAGGCTGCCCCACACCACAAGGGAACTCCCACCCTGATCTGGGACACCCTTCAGGGCAAACCAGCTGGCCCCCACCTGTGCACCAGGCCTCTATCTATACTAATAAAAGGGTAATATGCTAATTAGATTGGGAGACCTTCCAGGAGACCTTCCAGATGTTCTTCTGGACAAAGCCATGGTGGTGGGGCTGAGGTAGAGGCGGTTAGAGGCCAAGAGGGGAGGGCAGTTGTGGGTGATCAGGCTGGTGGGGGGCAGGGCTTTTGGGGGTAAGCAGACCAGCAGGGGTAAGTTGGGGGCTAGCAGGCCAGTGGGGAGGGAAGGTGGGAGCGAGCAAGCCATCAGGGAGGGCAGTTGGGGGTGAGCAGGTTGGCAGGGGAGGCAGTTAGGGGCAAGCACACTGGCACAGCGGGCAGTTGGGGGTTATCAGGCTAGCGGAGGAGCATTTGGGGGCAAGCAGGCAGGCAGCAGGAGGCAGTTGGGGGTGAGCAGGCCAGCAGGGGAGGCAGTTGGGGGAGAGCACACTGGCACAGGGGGCAATTGGCAGTTATCAGGCTGGTGGGGGGGGACATTTGGGGCTAGCTGGCCAGCAGCAGGGGCAGGTTGGGGGCGAGCAGGCCGGCAGGCAGAGTGGTTAGCAGCAATCAGGCAGGCAGGCAGGCAGGCAAGCAGGTGAGCAGTTAGGAACCAGCAGTCCCAGATTGCAAGAGGGATGTCCGACTGCCGATTTAGGCCTGATCCCTGTAAACTGGCAGTAGGACATCCTTCAAGGGGTCCCAGATTGGAAAGGGTGCAGGCCGGGCTGAGGGACACCCCCCCCACACACAAATTTCATGCACCGGGCCTCTAGTATGTCATAATTTGACACTAGGTAGAAACTGTGCTCATCTGTTGGCTTTCTCTCTCTCTCTCTCCCTCCCTTCCATTACTCTCATCCAAAGTTTAAGCTATACTGAGAATAAGGGAAACTAAGATCAAATGCCAGGTCCTTTGCTTAAATTTGAAAGGAAGTATACCTGTCTTTAGCTCACCATTGACAGAATTAGAATGTGAGAAAAGCTAGATTCTTGCAAAACTAGGAAAATATTTACCAAAAGAAAAAAATAAAAACTTAAGAATACTGGAATAAAAGCTGTTGGTGAGAGAAAGAAGGAAGGAAGGAAGAAAAGAAGGAAGGAAGGAAGGAAGGAAGGAAGGAAGGAAGGAAGGAAGGAAGGAAGGAAGGAAGGAAGGAAGGAAGGAAGAGGAAGGAAGGGAGGGAAGGAAAGAAAGAAAGAAGGGAGAAAGAAGAGAGAAAGGAAGAGAGGAAGGAAGGAAAACCCACTGACTATAGCAGGGCTTCAGTGACAGTCACACTTAATTACCATAATGGGCAAAGAGTCTTCTAAAAACCATGGGTTAAGTAAATGGCAAACCAAGTAATACATAAAGCATTTTCTAGAATTAAAGAGTGATGAAGAGAAAGATGCAGACACAAGAGTCACAAATCTATTTTAAATTCTGTAATATTTGTGAAGGTTCTTGTCAAGAAAAGGGGGTTTAAGAAATGATAACTGCCCTGGAAGGGTAGCTCAGATGGTTGGAGCGTTATCCCATATACCCAAAGTTTTCAGCTTGAAGGTTCAATTCCAGACTGGGGAGCTGACAGGTGGCAACCAATCAATGTTTCTCTCTCACATTGAGGTTTCTCTCTCACATCAATATTTCTCTCACTCTCTCACTCTCTCCTCCCCCCTTCCTCTCTCTAAAAATCAATAAAACCATATCCTTAGGTGAGGATTTAAAAATGATAAATCCAAAATTATGTATGTTAAAATAATTTTCAATTATATGCATGCCAACTTCAATTTCTATGAAGACATTCAGAAAAGAAATAAAAAGTGGGATTTTATTCTGGGCAATGGAGCATGTGTGAAAGGATGATGTATACAGCTTCTTATCAGTTTGTTTATTTCCACAGATGTCTTTTACAGCCCATCAGTTAGGACCCAGCATGCTTACCTCTGGATATTTGAGAGTGAAATCATTTTAATATTGGAGACCCCAAAATTTTGCTTATGTGCTGAGGCATTAAAACACATTTTCTTTCTTTTTTTCTTCTCTGCCCTTTTTCCTCTTTCTTTCCATCTTTTCTCCTCACATTTCTACCCTTCTCCCTCTTCCACCCCTCTATCACCATCTTTAATTTTTCTCTCAGATTACAAAGTAATACTGGCTTGCTCTTATTTGGAAACATTATAGGAGAAGTTCACAGAAAAATTACAGAACCTATTTATCATGTCTCAGTAAGACTGTGGTAAATACTAAAATATATACTATACAGTGAAATGCTGTATTCAGAAAAACAACAACATACAATTGTTTAGGATTCCAAGAGTAGGAAATGAATGAGGATTTGGCTAGATTGGGAACTAGAGTTTATTAAAAAAAGCAATGCCTTTTAAATAAACTTTTATCTTCAACATTAAGGGAGATAGCATGAGGTGATAAAAAGCATTTTGACCCTTCTGCTCAAAAATGGTGTTCTCTTAGAAAAATTATGATAAACCAATTCTTTAACTCATAGTCTTCTCAACATCAAAATGGCAGACATATGCAACTAGTACGTTTCTGATCAGCATTCAATGATATAACGTATTTGGTATCTCCAACAGTGATTACATCCAATAAATCATCTGCCAAAAAAAGACAATCCAAAAATTTCTTTATTTTCCAAAAGTATATCCATGACGTAATCCTCTATAGCAAGCAGGTGAAGACTGGTGTTTGTTTACCTCTCTTATTTTATTATCATCTGCTCATCCTTATATTCTCTTATAAGATCATGAAAATCTCTCTAGAATTCATCTTTAAGCAATAAAGATGAATAAAAATTAGTAGTGGCTCATGAAGTCATATATTAAATTACAATAAACATTTTAAAAATTAGAGTAAAATACAATAGACTATAACATAATTGACTGGGTATTAATGTTTTCTTTTTTTGTGTGGTAGGAATGTGAGATAAAATTAGACTTTCAGATTTTAAATGACTTTAATAGTCTCATAAACTTTAGACAATGTGGTAGGAAAGATGTGCATACTCATTGTTTACAAAAACAAAATTATCTGATGGAAAAGCATAATGGGCAATAACATAGATTATGCCACATTGGAAGAGAGTGAAAATAATATTTAAAAGTCTCTGTCAGACATAGAGTCATCAAATGAAAAGGCTTGGATTTAGGGATGCTATTCCAGGTGAAGTAGATAGAATAAATCTGAGGGACATTTCCTTGAGGAAAGAGACAGCAGTTGTGAATTGTGACAGTGATTACCTTGACAGAACAGAACTATGGTGACCGACCAGTTCAGGCTCAGAGCAGAATATGTGGCTTTGAATGGGCAAGTGATCTAGGTTGAGGGAGTTCCGCTGAGATCAAAGAAGAAATGACAGCATCAGAACTGCATTTAGGCAGCTTAACTTTAAATCAGAATCTGGATAGTTCTTTATATAAGGCATATTGTTAAGTCCGATGCCAGGAAACTAAAGTTTCCAAGGGCTACAGACGGAAGGCTACTGTTGACAAGTTCTGACAAATAAATCCCAGTCTACCCTGTCAGGACAACCCTGAGAATCAGTTGTCATCACCCCATTGTATGAAAAAGGTAGTCAGGTCACATGATATCAATTTGTTGGAAAGGGCATCTGTATATCCTGAAAGATCCCACTTTTTCAAAAGCTACTATGGTCAAATAAAATAGCTTAACGGGAGGTTTATTCACATTGTGGCTTGTCCCTATCTTAATGTTTTCTCCACCAACCTAAAATACATTAACCTCTCTGCTTTGATAAAGAATAAAGGCGTGTTCTTAGTCAGCAATCAGTTGCTGATGCACTTTATGTCTTTCTTAAGGAGTAAGCTCCTAGGTGTTTACCTTAATTTGCATCGATGGCTGTGCACCAAGCATAGAGCCTGTTGCTAAATAAGTGCCTCCTGATAAAAACCAACTCCTAAATATTTCACATTACTCAAGTAATGAACCTCTGTTTATCCCACCTTTTCGATAGTGGACCAAATCTGTTCATAGGTACAAATTCTGATGAAGAAATATTGCTGCTCTGAGAAGGCGAAGATTTATTGTGCACAAAGTGCAGCTTTAAAAATATGTCAGCATTGCTCATAGCAGGACTGATGCTTTTTCTCCTCTTCTATGTCAGGCTGACATGTTAATAGTTGTCAAGAAACCCAAAGAAAAACACAGCTGAAGGGAGGCCAAGTTCTTCCAGCCAAGCTTTGTTATTATTACGCCGAAAGGTTACACAGGAGCATGAACAGGCACCAGTCTTACCTGCCTCTTCAGGCACTGGGGCAAGCTGAGAAAAAAGATGGGACCTATTTTCCTGGTCACTGCCAATGTCAGACTTGAGACTGGACTCTGTTTGGGGCCTTTTCCAAGTCACAATTCATAAACAATCTGGTACCCTTGTCACCAATTGAAGAAAATATAAGACAATGATAGACTATTTTGATCAGAAAATTTTGATGCAAATCCAGACGTTTTTCCCCATGAGAATATATTCAAACTATCAGATGGAAAAAATATATATGGATTTATTATTTTTTAAGTAATAACATCTAGAATGTTGACTGGGATGAAAGCAAACAGGACTCAAACATTCCAGGTAGAACAGCAAATGTACCAACTTCTTGGAAGGTACTATGTCACCATGCTATAAGCACCCCAAATACCAGACTAGGTGTTATTGGACAGCCCCCTGAGTTGAAGGGAAAGGGCTGTGTCCTTCTGGGCTCCTGTCAGTCTCATAGGAAGGAATTCAAACGAGTGACTCAGGATGATTGCTTTGTAGTAACGCTAATTGATTAAAGAAGTAAAGCAAATACATGTATTAAAGGATCAAGGCAAGCAGATCTGTGAAACCACATCTGGCTGGAGTGCGGATGGGCTTCTCAGCTGGCCTGAGAGGCAAGTCTGTGGGGGTTCGAGTGGTTCTATACCCCTCTGTCTACAGGTTTCAAAACTCTGCTGAGTATCTCAGTACAAATTAACGCTCAAGGTCTTCCTTTTACTTTGTTATGGCTTTTCCAGAATTTATGAGAAGCATCTGGCGATTTTTACCTTTAACAAGCCCCAGGACTGCTGGCTTCTCTGTTTAAACAGTGAGATGAAAACTCCCTTTTCTCCCCTCATGTCCTCCTCCTGCCTTGGCAGTTCCAGGGTGATTTACACTATGTGTCATCTGGTTAGCGAGGAGAGGCATTTGTTCTCAAAATAAGGCTTTGCAGCAAGCTGGCTGCCATGTTTGGCCTTGTTTAGTTTTCTTGTCTCCGTTTCTCTATTCCTCCTGCCCTGGAATTTCCCTAACTTCTCACTATCCTGTAACAAATGCACATAAAGAGCCTTAATAATAATTTCTCTTAAATTATATATCCGTAAGCTAGTTAATGATAATTATACTTCACGGAAATGTCTCAAGGAAATAAAAAAGAGAATCATAGGTTAATTTATGTAAATCCATATTCATTACAATGTTACTTAAAATTGCCAGTGACTAACTGGCTTCTTCAGGACACTAAATGAATCCCTGGCAGATGCCATTAAAGACATTTGCAAAGCTCTGACTTCCCACAGCCATTGTTCTATGATCTGTGTGTACCAGGTTGTGAAGTGGGTGACCCCTGGATGAACTGACACCTTGCAAAGAAATGTCTTTTTTTCTTTTCACACAGAACATCTGCGAGGAAGACCCTCTTTTCTCTCATAAAAACCCATTCTCATAAGAGCAGCAACTTCAGATGAAATAGTAGGAAGAAAAAGTAAAGGCAAAATGTATATGGCCCAAAAGGGCAAGTAAAATACTAAAGAAAATATTTTTAAAATATGTTCTTAGATGAGATAATCTCTTTCACTAGACACAGAACTAAAGGTAAACAGAAAATAGAGTTGAAATATTTAATGTGATACAAATTTGATTTTAAATTCTTTACAAGATACTGTGTTAAAGTGCATGTTGACTTTGGAAACAAATACATTCCTATAGCACTTTTTGAAACTCATTACTTTTTCATATGCAAAGGCTTGTCATTTCATAGGAATAGCTCTTTTAAATAAATACCATGTCTAATAATTCTTTGAATCCTCAAAATATATACAGGTGAATAAGATTAAGAAAAGCATCGTTGCTTAGAGCTTTCTATCCCATTAGAAGACTGTCAAATTCCTGCTTGCATTCAGGGGTATTATACATGGAAATGTTCATTTTTGTGATAAAAAGGAAACTAAGGGGTGACTTAATACAAAATAAATCTAGCCCTGGCAGGTGTGGCTCAGTTAGTTGAGTATCATTCCATGCATCAAAAAGTTGCTGGTTGTGGGTTCAAAGCCCTGTAAGGTCGAGTGCAGTAGACAGCCAATCAATGTTTTTCTCTCACATTGATGTTTCTCTCTCTCTCTCTCTCTCTCTCTCTCTCTCTCTCTCTCTCTCTCTCTCTCTCTCTTCCCTTCCCCTCTCTCTCAAATCAATAAAAACATAAAAAACATTTCTAAGTTCACCATTGAAGAAACAGAAGCCTTGAGAGTTCATATGATTTGCCTAAAGTTGTAAAATAGTTAGTATTGTCCAACTAGTTAAGAATTAAGCTTTCATTCTGGCCAGTGTAGTTCAGTGATTGGAGCATCAGCCTGCTCACCAAAGGGTTGCAGGTTAGATTCCTGGCCAAGGGTGCATAACTAATGACTATTAACCCAAGTAATGATTCCTTCTTTTGTCTCTATAGATTCCTATCAAATTAGATAGAACTCTGTGAAATGGTCAAATTTTATCATTATGATCAACTTTAACAGAAGTACACTTATAAATTTCAGATAGCAAACCTCAGTATTTAATGTGAAAAAAGCATAGGCTTTACTCTTTGATTTATATGTTGGTAATTGGTATTATAATACTGCTGTGATAATAATAATAATAATAATAATAATAATAACAGTAAAAATAAAATCTTAGGATAAGTTAATACCATTTTGAAGTCCAGATAATGGGAAAAGTGAAATACAGCATATTTTACATGAAAGTGATTTTACCTGAATAAGTTCTATGTTCAATTCTGGTCAACACTTTAAGATGATCTTTAAACACTTCTCATGAAAATCAGCCATAGTTCAAAGTATTTGAATAAATGAAAGCTTTTCTCTTTTAAGAAGTAGGTAACTGGGTCAAATCAAGAAATATTCTAACTTCCCTTTGTGACAGAATGTCTCCTTAGAGTTTGAGTCATTATTGTACATTTATGAAATCTGACAGTACTATTTTTATCTAGTCTTAGACATTGGGGTCAAGTATTGAGTGAGACATTGTAAAGGCAGAGCAATTTGGCTGACTGAATGTGGGTGTTGAAGAAAGATTATACCTGGAGGTGGGAAAGGGTTATAGAAAAAAGTGTGTGTGTGTGTGTGTGTGTGTGTGTGTGTGTGTGTGTGTGTGTGTGTTGGGGGTTGGTTTGGGGCACCAAAATTGAATTTCACTCTCTTTATCATTTTGCCTGACAATTGAGTGCACAGGCACCTGAGGCTGTAGAATCCAATCCCTCAGTAATCTTTATAATTAGTCTATCTTAGAAGGGGTTTCTTGTAGCCAAGTCCATGGTTCTGAAATTGGGGCCACAGGTCTATTTAATTGTAATTTCTGTATTTCTCATCCAAGTGCATCACCCATTCTCTTTAGTAATGAGAGTTATCTTGAGTGTAAGTTCTTGTTTGTCTGTTTTTTTTCCCCTATTTTTATGACAAATACCAAGGCAATAGATTTCCTGTGCTGCTGGAGTCTGAGAGCTTATGGAAGACACTATGTAAGGAGGCATTTCTCCTTAGCTCTCAGGAAGAATGCATTACTGGCAGCCTAACGGGGAAAGCCACAGCTGTGAATGCAATCAATGGCCTTTGCATTTGCAAAAACCATAGATCCACAAACTGCAATAGTGTCTTTTTAAATGTGTCCTATATTTGGGGGGCAAGATGATAATTTACAGGCAGGGTGGGATGGTGCTTAAAGCAGGTATATGTGTCTTCAATGTGCCATGGTAGGCAGTGGAGCTTGAGAATGGCTAATTCTACCAGAAAATGTTAAAATCTAAAAAAACAAAGAAATACGCTAACCTCATAAACACTGAAAAATGACATGGAGAAGCTAAATAACTGAATGAACATGAAATAGAATATCTTAAAGTTGTTAATGTATTTCTATGCACTAAGCATTAATTTTAAAAGTCCTGTTCACATCCAAGTGACTACAAGCTTTGCCTATACACAAAGAATGGGGGAACGTGACTCAGGGTGGTGTCACTTAAATTGCAGCCATTTTTCAACAGCAGTTATGCTTTTGTGTAAATTTAAATTTGATGGTATCTGCTTATAGATTATTAATCAAACAAATATTCAGCTATGGTTTTCCTTCACAATTAAACTTTTATTTTGCATAATATGCCATTTGCACTTCATCTGCAGCTGCAATCTTACTGATATAAAAGAAATGTCAACTTCAAAGTTGCCATCTCTTACAAATTATGAATTCAGCTTTGTAGATTAATGTTATAAGTGGCCTACTCCTATGATAATTAAATGTGAAGGAACTGTGCTTTAGAGGCAATCAAGCAGAAAGTGTTTCCCCAAAGGTGCACAAGAATAGATTACTGGAGCAACTCAGTCCTGTGCATTTGAATACATATATTGAAACCAACTAACACATTTAAAAGGATTGATGTGTAAATAAAAATTTCTAGAAAGCACCATTTTTATTGTTTTTTTCAAAATATATGATAATGAATCTGATAAAAGTTATTAAAATCTGTATTATTCATGTGAGGGAAAAATTCATTTCATTACCCTTTTAGTTAGGAAAAAGTATTGAATATGAAGCTTGTACTTCTAGATGAAGAAGTGAGCTCCTAACAAACTTATCCTCACAAAAATAACAGCCATAAATGCTGGATCAAATATAAAAAGCAACTAGCTAAGGGCTTTGGAGATGTACCAAACTAGGGTATTTCTGAGGAGGGATAGTAAGAAGCTAGGAAAAGTCCTTGTCAAGTGGGATGGGGAAACTGAGACAGATGGTTGATTCAAACCGGCCTCATCCAGCACCCTGACCCTCCTGCCTTCTTCTCCCTTGCAAGACCATTCCCTTAAGCATGAAGCCCTAAAGACAATGAGGTTCTGATCAGCATCAAATAATGTTAGGAACAAAGCCTCAGGACTGCTAATTACAGAGATCGAGCTTTGGTCAAACTACAGATAACATCTAGACCTCAGTTGAGTCTCAGGAGCTCCAGGTTCAGAAAAGCAGAACAACCAGACTAATGGACACCATGGCTGACATAAGGACCAGATGCAATGACCCCTCAGTAGAGACCAAGACCCTTAAAGGACATACCTAGAAATTTGATGAATATTCTATTGATATCCTCTCCTAATACCTCTCCTAAAATTCCAGTCTTTAAATAACAGAAAAAAAAAAAAAAAAACACCTTAGGAATCCAGTGCATGCTCGCTCTCTCTCTCTCTCTCTCTCTCTCTCTCTCTCTCTCTCTAGAGTATGTTCTTGCCTTCCTCCTCCCGCCCAGCACCCTCCCCCTCCTTCTTTCCTAAGGCTCAAAGCTTTGCTTTCTTTCTCCAAGGGCCCCAATTTTGCCTCCATAACTTGTTTCCCGGGTCCATGCAGCCCAGCTGGCTCACTTCTGCCTCTGTGACTTTCTTTCGAAAGGGCCAAGGCAGCCTTGCTTAGACTCACTCCTGTGGCCCTGACCAGGCCTCTTCAATCTTAAGCTCTTCTTTGTTTCACTGTCCTCAGCTTTAATAAAAGTACACTCAAAATCATCTGGATTTGTTTTGTGAAGTCTCTCCTCTATAAAGTCAAGCACTGAGAGCCCACATTGCTGCTAACATTTCTAGAAGGGAGTCAAAACTTGGAGAAATTACCAGCATGTAGTAAATCCCTATTTTGTTGGCATTTTACTCTTTGGCAGATTCAAAGGAGACAGGCTAAAATGACTTCCGGGCAAAGGAACTAGGAGAAGGACCCCTGGGGTAATGATTCTGCCAATGAGAAAAGGGTAGAAAGGAAAGACCCAGGAAAGAAAATCATTAATTCAGTGGTTAAGCCCAAGTTTCTGATTGACCACTGGATCACTAAAGTGGAGTGAGAAATGGTGAGCAGAATTAAAGCAACTTACAACTAGAAATTACAAGGTAAGGAAATGTGAGTCACTACGCACTGCAGGGATGCCAGTGTGCAATTTGAGTCTAACCAAAAAAATTGTCTGCTAAAATCAAAAGCATAAACCATCTTTGGGGAAAAACATTAAACAAGATATAGAGTCTAGACAGAATAACACACACAATGTCCAGAATGCAATTCATAATTACTAGAAGGCCAAGAATGTGGCCAATTCCAAGGTAAAAGATATTCAAAAGATGCCAACCTACATGGCTCAGAGGTTAGAATGATCAGATTAGGATGGAAAAACAGCCATTATAATTGTCTGTGAGGTAAATGAAAATGTATTCATAATGAATGAACATAGGAAATTTCATCCAAGATACAAACAATATAAAAAAGAAATAAAAGAAAATGTTAGAAATGAAATAAGCATATGAAATGAAATCACTGTCTGCACTTTATAGTAGAATGGAGAGGACACAGAAAAGAACTAGCATGCTTGAAAATCTATCAATACATTTCATTAAATCAAAAGATGAGGGGGGAAAAAGATTTTAAAAACGGTGAACTGAGGGAATTATGGGATACTTTGTATCTTTAAATTCCGCCAAAAGGATATAGAATAAAAAAGAGCAAAGCAAACAAAAAGTAAATGAAAAATTATATTAATGATAAGAGAATAAGTAACAAAATAGAAAAGAAGCAGCAGAGAACATTTTGTTCATTAAATAAAAGAAGATTAAAATTTTCAACAAAAATATACAGGCCAGAAATCACTAGTATTAAAAATGAAAGGTCTCTCAGACATTATCATAATAATAAGGCAATATTACAAACAACTTTATGCTGAACATTTGTCATTTTAGGTGTAATAAAAAATACCGGTGACAATAAGACCAGAAGATTTGAGCTTGGGTGATGGGAATACAGTGCAATATACTGATAATATATCATGGAATTGTACACTGAAACCTGCATACTAGTAGTTTTACCAATGTCATCCCAAGACATTTTTTTAAAATACATTTTTTATTGATTTTCAGAAAGGAAGGGAGAGGGAGAGAGAGAGAGAGATAGAAACATCAATGATGAGAGAGAATAATTGATTGTCTGCACCCTCTATGCCCCCCACTGGGGATTGAGCCCGCAACCCAGGCATGTGCCCCTGCAGGCTCAATTAAACCTGGGACCCTTCCGTCTGCAGGTCGACGCTCTGTCCACTGAGCCAAACCAGCTAGGGCCACCCCAAGAAATTTAATTGAAAAAGAAAACAATACCTATAACTTTTATTTTCATAAACCAATGATATAGTTGGTAGGCATCAATAACATTTTCAAAGTCAAAAATAGTATAACATTTTGCCCTTAAAAAAAAAAAAAGATAAGGAATGCGAAAGCTCACTCAGAGAAGCAAATAATTTGGGGGTAGCTCTTTATTAATTATAAAAAATGAACTAATATTTAAACACCATCTTATAAGTAAAATTACAGAGTAAGTTGGCTTCATGGATAGATTCTGCTAAACATATAAGAAAAAATAAAATTAATTATACACAAAATCTTGCATAAAATAGAGAAAGTTCTTAACTCATTTTGTGACATTGACATTACCTAAAAGCTGACACACTAGAAGAAAACATACACTGTAATAAGAATGATAAATGTAATTTTTAAAATCAATAAAGAAGATGAACTATTTAAACATGGTGTAGGAACAAATGGAATACCAAATTAAAAACTGAAATATCATAAACTACTCCTCATATTGCATACCAAAATAAATACCCAATGGGTCAGATTTGTCAGGCGTCCTCAAACTACAGCCCGCGGGCCACATGCGGGTGTTTTTGCCATTTTGTTTTTTTACTTCAAAATAAGATATGTGCAGTGTGCATAGGAATTTGTTCATAGTTTTTTTTAAACTATAGTCCGGCCCTCCAATGGTCTGAGGGACAGTGAACTGGCCCCCTGTTTAAAAAGTTTGAGGACCCCTGAGATATGTAAATTAAAGCTGAAATTATTCAAGTATTAAAGAAACAGTGGTTTATTTTCTTTATATTCTTAGAGAAGAGAAATTTCCTATCTTATTCCAAAAGCATCAATGGAAAAAAATAAACAAATTTGATTATATAATTTTAAAACTCTTATACATGCCAAAAATATCTAAAGAAATTTGACAAACTGGGACAAATATTTGTATTTTATAAAATATATTAATTATTGTCACATATTTCAAAAATGTTTTAAAATTACATGACAGACAAAAAGTTAATATGCTTGATAAATAAAGAACTTCAATGAATTGAGAGAAAGAAAATCATCAAACATAAGATATTAGCAGACAGTTTACAGAAAAAAAACCCCACAAATTTTTAAAAGCCCTCTAAACATATAAAACTATGTCAATTTCTTATAAAAACAAAGTGATTAAAAACAAAAAACAAACAAAAAAAATGATTGACATTTTACTGAGTCCTAGCTGGTTTGGCTCAGTGGAAAGACCATCAGCCTGGGGACTGAAGCGTCCTGGGTTCGATTCCAGTTAAGGGCACATGCCTGGGTTGCAGGCTTAATCCCCAGTAAGGGGTGTGCAGGAGGCAGCCAATCAATGATTCTCATCATTAATATTTCTATCTCTCCCTCTCTCTTCCTCTCTGAAATCAATAAAAGAATGATTTAAAAAATTTTTACTGAGAACCATATTTCCCCCCTAAAATTCTATGTTGGGTAACTTGATAAGCCTATGGGAAGACTATCTTTCATAGCTGTTGGGAATGAACATGGAATGGAACTAGACATTGCTAGTATATATTGTACTAGAGCCCCGATGCAAGAAATTTGTGCACGGGGGGTGGGGGGTCCCTCTGCCCAGCCTGCACCCTCTCTAATATGGGACTCCTCGAGGGATGTCCGACTGCCTGTTTAGGCCCAATCCTAACTGCTTCTGCCTGTGAGCCTGATCACCCCCTAACCACTCCCCTGCCAGCCTGATCGACACCTAACTGCTCCCCTGCCAGCCCAATTGCCCCTAACTGCCCTCCCCTGCTGGTCTGGTCGTCCCCAACTGCCCTTCCCTGCAGACCTGGTCATCCTTAACTGCCCTCCCCTTCAGGCCTGGTCCCCCCCAACTGCCCTCCCCTACAGGCCTTGTCCCTCCCAACTGCCCTCCCTTGCAGCCCTGGTCCCCCCAACTGCCCTCCCTTGCAGGCCTGGTCCCCCCAACTGCCTACCCTCCTGGCCATCTTGTGGTTGGCATCTTGTATACACATGGGGGTGGCCATCTTGTGTGTTGGAGTGATGGTCAATTTGCATATTACATCTTTATTATATAGGATACTTATATAGCTTTTGATCCAGAAATCCTATATCTCACAATCTTTAACCCTTTGCACTCGCTAACCCTTTGCTACCAATGCTAACTGTGTTGAGTCACACTTGACATCCGAGTGCAAAAGGTTAAAAAAGATACATCGAAGTATAAGCTAATGTACTTCATTGGCTATTTTTTGACATTATTTTTAAGAGGAAAAGATAGTACATCAAGAAATGACTGGTTATAGTCAGAAAGATAAATATCACATGATCTCACACATTTATGGAATATAATGAACATAAACTGATGAACAAAAACATATCCAGAAACAGAGAAACATTGATCATACCATCAAACCTCAGAGGGAAGGTAGGGAAGGTTGGGGGGAAGGGGGAAAAATCAACCAAAGGACTTGTATGCATGCATATAAGCCTAACCAATGGACACAGACAACAGGGGATGAGGGCATGAGTGGGGGGTTTGGGAGGGTAATGGGGAGATAAGGACACATATGTAATACCTTAATCAATAAAGACATTTTTAAAAAGAAATGGTTGTATAAACTATATTAATTATATCATCACAATGAATTAGCATGTGATTGTAAAAAAGCATGGAGTTTTCTTGCTCTGCAGTGATCTCTATGATACATGGTTAGGTAGCAAACAAATCAAGATGCAGACTAGTGTTTAGAGTGCTCCTTTCATGTAAGGAAGTGGAGATGTGGACAGATAGGATTTACACATGTATATTTAAATATGTTAATAAAAGAAGCACTAGTCTAGAAATATAATCCAAAATTCAATGAAAAGGTTAACTAATTAAAGGAGAGAAGGAAATGCTTGGGGAAGACAGCAATAAAAAGCAGAATTTCTCACCTAACTGTGGACAAGCTATGATATGTCTACATCTTGTTGTTTCAAAAAATTAAAGAAAGGAAGTGAGAGAGGAGGGGGCAGGAAAAAATTGTGTTTATTTACTTTGTTTGTTGTGAGGCGCACATGATATCACCCATGAGAAACTGCAATGTTTAGTAGGCACTGCAATTACCAATAATTAACAATAATCTTGATGAATTGGCTAAGTAATACAACATATTCCTATTTTTTTGTCAATACTACTTCATTTATTTTTTAGTTTATCTCTTTAAGATGTCATTAATCTGTATTACCCATGACTTCAATTGAAATTGATATCTGGGTTATTCATTGGAATTTATTAAAATGAATATTATTGGATGACTGGTTAATAGTAATCTTAACTGATTAATTTACTTTGCAGCTCCCATCTGTTTTGGGGACTTAGGAAATATTCCCTGAATGAATTTGATAACTGGCATGTTGTCCCTATAGCCATCAAATGAGTATTTTTTTCCTTCACTACTCATTTCTATGGCAAGTAGGCCCATATAATAGTTACTCTGTATTAAGCCTATTGCTACTATATCTCTGTCAGTGTGGATATTTGATATAAATATGGTCAATGGGACACAATAAAAATTAATGTTTATGTTTTTATAAAACTAAAAATTGTTGATCAGATCCTACTATACTAGTATAGGGTGAAAAATCTCTTATTTCCTTAAACATGACATCATTCAACTGGTAGATAAAGTCAAGAGATGAAAAATGATTGTAGAGAATCATATAACCAGTACCTTGGACCCAGATGAACCCCATCACTCTTGCTTATCTCCCATTCATGTGAACTATTCTCAGAGCTTCACTAGATGCCCGGGCATGTAGCAAGGGTCAGATTTGTAGTCATAGCCTGGATGGTCGCTGCTTAGCAACAACTCTATACCATGGAATGGGGAAATGGTATTTTGTTCTTCACCAAGTAGTGTCAAACATAGTTTTAAGCAGACAAGAAACACAAGTTCATAATATTTTTGGAAAGACACACACAAGAAGAGAGACAGAGGTTCTCAACTGGATCAACAAACATTGACTGTAAAGTTTCAGATAGCAAATATTTCAGATTCTACAGGTCATATATAGTCTCTGTCTTCCTCTTTCCCTTCCTCCCTGTCCCTCTCCCTCTCCCTCTTCCTCTCCCTCTTGGTCTCTCTCTTTATCTCTCTCTTCTTTTAAAAATGTTAACAATAGTTTTAATTTGCAAGTCATACAAAAACAGGCTACAGCCTTATTTGGCCAATGGGCCATAATTTGTTGACTCCTGCTCAGATCAAGGCTGTCTAATAGAGCCTTCTGTGCAAATGGAAGCATTTTATTCTGCACTATCCACTACAAAGGTCAGAGTGATATGTGGCTACTGAGAACTTGAAATGAGACTAGTGCAAAGGAGGCCTTGAATTTGAACATTCATTAAATTTTAATTAACTTTAGCCATAAATATCTTGCTGTTATTGTATTGGACAACATAGGTAACCCAACATTTTCCAAAACAATATCCCTATTTTATTTCTTGAAACTATAAGTAGCCTGTGTTACACCAATACGTTTTTAAAAATATATATTTTATTGATTTTTTACAGAGAGGAAGGGAGAGAGAGTTAGAAACATCGATGAGAGAGACACATCAATCAGCTGCCTCCTGCACACACCCTACTGGGGATGAGCCCGCAACCAAGGTACATGCCCTTGACTGGAATCGAACTTGGGACCCTTGAATCCACAAGCCGACACTCTATCCACTGAGCCAAACTGGCCAGGGCTACACCAATAAGTTTTTTCTTTAAAAAAAGTTTTTGTTGATTTTAGAGAGAGAGGAAAGGAGAGGGAAAGAGAAAGTAAATTGATGAGAGAGAGAAACATCAATCTGCTGCCTCATGCACTCCCCATGACTGGGAATTGATCAGCAACCTCTTGGCAAGTGGGACAATGCTCAAGCAACTGAGCCACACTGGCCAGGGCAGTTTTTTTTCTCTTCTAGTTGCATGCTCCTGACTAAATTTGATCTTACAATATTATATAATACTCCAGGCTTTGTTCATAAGATTTTCATTATTGATATATTTATTTTATTGGTAATATTTGGCTCTCACACTACATTGCATGGCTGAGGAAAGAGCTGACATCTGATTTGTTCACTGCTCTAGTCCCAAGTTCGAGCACAGAAATTGGTGTATCATGAACATGTACTAGTCAACTGAAATATGGAAGATCCATAATAAAATGATACTATGGTCTACCAGTATGTAAAACTGTTTTTTTTCCTGACTTTTATATATTAATATGAACATTGTGAGTTTGCAAAAGGGTTGTTAATTATATAGCATTTCCCAACATATTGGGAGCCTTTTTATTTTGTTTATCTTCACAATACTTATTAAAACCTAGCTGAGCACTACTTATTGATAAACTGCAACTTGAGAAATGCTATACTAGAGGGGGAAAAAAATAGGTCCTATAACTCACAGCTTGTCTAGCCTAGTTCCAGCCTTGAAATTAAAGCTTTATAATGGTACACAGTATTTTTTTTTTCTAAAATAAGCTCAATAAAGTTAAAAATAAGTTTTAAAATACTAGCAGGACTCTTGCTATGTTTTAAATAATGGTCAGCATGATATAGCAATTTGGAAACCTTTGACTTAGGATACCTCATAGATAAGGCTGTGGCAGGAATTGGTTTCTGGTGGTGAATTCAGTTATTCAATATATTTGCCAAAAACTTCACTCCCAGAGACAAGATTAAGAGCAACAATGTTAGGCCCATAGTGAAGACCAACTTTACCTACTTTCCCACTTTTTTTCCTCACGGAAGAGAAGCAACTTCTAATGCTTACTAATCTCCACATTTCATCTACCCGCTTCCCTATGCTGTGAAGCATGGATTGATGTGTCAGATGTTAGCATGCTTATCATCATACAGCAGAAATACACAGAATGTGAAGATTAAGTCTGGCCACAAATTCTGTGCCATTTTCATCACTGAGAGGTGATGTCTGTACCTTTATCCCTTGAATCTGAACTGGCCCTGACTGCTTTGAACATTAGAATATAGTAGGAGTGGTGCTGATAGTTTTTCTACTGGACTCTTAGACACCATTAGCTTGGTTTTTTTGGAACACTCTTTACTCAAGCTCTGAACTACCATGTTGGAAATCTAACTACCTTGAGAAAGCCATGTGTGGCATTTAGTCAATAGTCTCATCAGAACACAGCCTCACAGCCTTCTTTTCTAAGCACCACCTACAAGAGACTATCTCCTCTAAGGCAGCAAGGAGAGGGCTTCTCAGGCCTCCCAGAGCAGCACATTTGTAACTGAACACCATCAAGCAATCTCTGTTGATGTCCAATGGAAGAGAACAATCTCAACCAAACCCCTGACGCATAATACCATGACATATAATGCAATCCTGCTGATTTATGCCAGTAACCTTGGAGATGGCTTTGTTATTCAGTAATAAATAACTAGAATGCAATGAAAGAGTCCTCAGTGCAAATGATTCTGAAAGGGACAAATAGAAACTAATTTCCTTGTGGTCCTGACAACAAAGAAATCTGATAAAAGTCTTTTTGTTTGGAACATGACCTGGAACATGTAAAATCTAAAGCATATATTATATTTTTCAGTTGTACTTAAATCTCTTTTCTATTTAGGTTCAGTTATAAAAGCTTTCTAAGCCTCAAATTCTCATTCATAAAAATGGAGATTACAGCCTATAGGCCAGCGTGACTCAGTGGTTGAGCACCAACCTATGAACCAGGAGGTCACAGTTCGAGTCTCGGTCAGGGCACATGCCTGTGTTGTGGGCTCGATTCCTAGTGTGGGATGTGCAGGAAGCAGCTGATGAATGATTCTCTTTCATCATTGATGTTTCTATCTCTCTCCCTCTCCCTTCCTCTCTGAAATAAATTAAAATTTAAAAAAAAAAAGGAGATTATAATACTTGATCATCTCACAGAGCTGCAAGATGATAAAATAATTTAAATGCAGAGCAGGGATAATAAACAAGAGAACACTAATGTTAACTGAGAGTCTAGTATATGGTGGGTCTGTACCAGTTATTTTCCTTCTCATTGCAGATTGGTCACAAGTGGGCAGGCTCGGAAGACTGAGTGATACTAACACTGAGATATTAGATAAACCGTTAACATCTCAAAGAAATTCTGTTATGATTTGACAAGGAAGGACAGTGTTATTTTATCTACTGACCTCATTGGGTCATTTATATCGGGATTCAAATACATCAACTGAAATTAACAGACTTTATGATGTTAAAAATCACTAGAAAATATAACATAGTCATATTGGCCACGGGGGTTGACAAGGATGTCATTATTTTTCTTGACTGAAAACCTCTTGATCCATGTTTCAGTTGCACATCCGTGTGATTTATGGTGAGCACCATGGTGGCACCTACAGAAAATGTACTTGATCCTTGAATTTTACTTTCCCTCAGTCACTCAGAAAGCCAGGTTCTGGGATCACAGTAAATTTCAGACTCAACTTACTACAACATGCCTATCTTCAAATGACCACATGATCTTGCTGAACTTCCTGGAAACTTTCAACACTGCTGAGTAAAATTAACTCAGAGTAATGGGGTCATTTGCAGGGATCATTGAGAACCCTGTTCTTGTTATACCTACGATTTTGTATGAGGCCATGGTCGGGTTAATCTATTCAGCAGGTTATTTTGTATAACAGAGTTTAGTAGTACGTGTGGCTAAGCAAGAAACTTGGCAGTAAAAATTCAGGTCAGAAACTGGAAACCTGCACTCAAGTTCTAACTCTTGTCACTCTTTTGCTGAATGACTTTGAGAAAATCACTAGCCCTTGAGCTTGGAGATAATAAGCTGTGATTCATTAGCCCACTATTAAGTAAAATGACAGTGCAGGTAACAATATAAGGCAATAGTATAGAGAGCTGCAAATAGAAGGTACATTTATAATACTACTATTAAGAGTACTGATTATCTTAGAGTCAAATTCTTTTCTGCAGCTGAGCTGGGCACAGTAACCAGGAAAAAGAGTCATTTACATATGAACATTCAACTTTCCTACTAAGACAGAAACTGCACTTAAAACTCTAAAACATGACCCTCAGTTATGGTCCTTATATTTCTCCCAGGTGATTAGATGTACAGAAAGAGTTTAAGTAAAACGACTATAACAAAATCAATTTACCACAGGCTAGTTGATATAAATAAAAGCTAAATACCTATGGCATATTTCTGGTCACAACATCTCTAAATAAGGACCCCAAATAGTCGAATAAACATTGCAATAATTGTGAGCAATATACACATTTAACAAAGATTAATAAAAACAAGTAATATTCTTTTCCCACCCGCTTATTCCAGGTCAGGATTACAGGTGGCCAGAGCCTCTCCTGGAAGCTCAGGGCACCAGGGGGGACCCCATCCTGGACAGGACACTTTTCCATCACAGGGCCACTCACACATTCACATATACTCAGACTGGGACAATGGAGAAATGTCAATTCTTCTTATGTGATCTCTAGGATGTGGGAGGAAACCAGAGTCCCACACAGAGATGGAGAGAACCTGCAAACTCCACAAGGGCAAGTGGCCCCAGCTGGGGATTCTGTTTTTTGGTGTTTTTTTCCCCCTCTCATTAACATAATAAAACTAGAGGCCTGGTGCATGAAATTCGTAAATGGGGGAGGGGAGTCCCTCAGCCCAGCCTGCATCCTTTCACAATCCGGTACCTCCCCGGGGGATGTCCGACTTCCGGTTTAGGCCCGATCCCACAGCTATCCCTGTGGGATTGGGCCTAAACTGGCAGTCGGCCATCCCTCTCGCAATCCAGGACTGCTGGTTCCTAATTGATCACCTGCCTGCCTGCCTGATCTCCCCTAACCACTCTGTTTGCCTGCCTGATCACCCCTAACCACTCTGCCAGACTGCCTGATTGCCCCTAACCACTCACCTGCCTGCCTGATTGCCCCTAACCACTCTGCCTGCCTGCCTGATTGTCCCTAACCACCTCTGCCTCGGCCCTCGCTGCAGTGGCTTGGTCCAGAAGAATGTTTGGAAGGTCGTGTGGCTGTCTAGTCTAATTAGCATATTATGCTTTTATTATTATAGACGTTGTTGAGGGAAATGATGTAATTTGAGGACCTGTGTATAAGAACTTAGGCTCTATAACCAATTACCTGTATATGCATCTGGCTTTGCCACTTTTCAGAAATCTGACTTTGGTCGAGTAATTCAACCTCTTTGGGCCTCATTTTCCTTATCTGCACAATGAAAATTTGTTCAACAAATATTTATTGAGGACTCCTTATGTCAGGCACACTTATCAGGCGTGGGAGGCAGAAGTGAACCGAGGAATGTGGGGAAGAGAAAAAGGGAAGAAATAACTGTACAAATGTAGGAACTAATGAGGTAAAAAAAAATTAATAGTGGGTGCTTCTGTGTGCAGAATGTATGAGGGAGGGCCATTGGTAATATTCTTATTCTTGCAAATCTGTGTAGCCTTGAAGTTATTTCCAAATAAAAAAAAAATTAGGGCAAATTCATAAGTCATGGGTTGGATGGAACCCAAGCTTTTATCCAGTGGTAGTTTGAGCATATGGAAAGAGAAACTTCAGCTTTCCATTTTCTACATCATTTGAGTTACTCATTAAGACCACAGAGAGACTCAATGGGGTTGAGAGAGATTAGCTGAGACTAATATAGGAATTTTCTTTTAAACAATTCCCTTATAAAACATTTTTAAAAATGTGTTTGCATATCAGAGCTCCTGAATGATGTAGGCATTCCATAAATGTGTGTGTTTTTCTTTTTTTCCGAATAAGTATACATGATTGACAGGAATCACTTGTTTTATGGTGTCAGTTGTTATATCTGTGTGAACATCCTTTCGGAGTGTTTCTCAAAGTGTGACTGCTGAAAAATTGGCAAGAAAATGCGGTGACAGCATAACATTGTAGCTAAGTGGGTAGACTCTGAAACAAAACTGCCTGGGTTCAAACCCCGGCCCTACCATTTACTAGTGCCATGTTCTTAAAAACAACTCTATCTCCAATTCTCTCTTGTAAAACACAGATAACAAAATGTGTTTTGTGACTTTAAAGAAGTGAGCTTTTATAAAATGCCCAAATCAGTGTCTGGCATGTAATAAACACTATATGTGTTTGTGAGAAAAATCGACAGATATCTCAGGGAAGTAAAGCTTGATGCAATGTAGGTTTCTGGGTCCTACTCTTGACTGGATAAATCAGAATCTCATTGGCCTGGGCCATTTCAACAAGATTTCCAGATAAGTCTTAAAAGCATTGAAGTTTGAAAGCCACTGCTTTGGTTATTAGGTGTCTTGATGAACTGATTCCACAGCAGCAGCTAATATAGTAAAATCCAACTTTACTTTTTATGTCAACATCTTAGGTCTGAAAAAATCCCCAAATCCTTGTGGGACATTTCTCCCCAAATCAAATTAAAAGGACCTATAAAACTGGCCTAATGCTTAGCATCTCACATCCTGTTTTTGCTTATGTGGTTTTCCTTGAATTGTTTTTTCAGGTGGCTACTCTTCCTGGCTCAGTTTTCCCTGGGTAGCTGTGGTTCACTGCCCATTTGTTTGCTTGGCTGAGGACTGAGTGCAAATGGTACTCCTGGGAGTCTCCATGCAGCCCTTCACCCTAAATTACTCATTGCAGTCTCTGTGCCTAAATGACAATTCCGCATGACAATTTTGTCAGCGTTTTTATTTTTGTTTCCAAGAAGGGAATTTAGAATTGCTGTAAAAAAGTTGCTACTTCCCATAATTCTTTTGTCATTGGTGTCAATTGCTATAATTAACCTGGATGCCCTTATGTAGTATGAATGGGACCATATTTGAGGACAGTTTTCATGTTAAAGGTGACAAAGCCCACAGAGGCCAAGACTCCAGCTTCAATGGCTGTTTGAGCAAAGGGAGGCACTGGAGCAATTCTGCCAACTTTTGTTGTCCCTGAGAAGTGGTGACTTTGTGACCCTGAGGCTCAAAAGGACCTGAAATAGGCATTCGCTATTTTTATAGATGAAGCTCACATAGTACAAAAAAACATAACTCAGCCGCTGACCTGGCATTAACTATCATCGTCATCATCATCATCGTCACAACCACAAAATAACCATTATGATGGGCTAGATTGTGTCACCCTGACCCAAATTCCGTATGTTGAAGTTCTAAGCCCCAGTACCTCATAATGTGACAGTATTTGGTGATACGGTCTTTAAAGAGGTAAATAAGTCAAATGAAGTCAAGGGGCAGATCCTAATCCCATATGACCAGTGACCTTTTAATGGAGAGGAAATACGGATACAGATAGGCACAGAGGAAAGACCATGTGAAGATACAGGGAGAAGATGACAATCTACAAGCCACGAAGAGAGGCTTCTGAAGAAACCAACCCTGCCAGTACCTTGATCTGGGCCTTCTAGCTTTCAGAAGTGTGACATCAATTTCTGTTGGTTAAGTCACTCAGTCTGTGGTACTTGGTCATGACAGTCCTAGAGAACTAATACAATGACTACAACATTATTAATATTTTATAGCACTTTAAATTTTACTGAAGATTTACAATAAAAATGTCATTAACATTTGCAAAAAATACATGAATGTTTACTCTGAGAGAGGCATGTTACAAATGAAAAAACTAAAGCCCAGAGTTGTTTGGTGATTGACATGAAATCCCATTGTTAATAAGCACTGAAATAGACAAGTTTCATCCATGTTTTCTGATTTTTAAAAATCACACTCTTTTCATTGCCCTGCATGGCTTTCTTGTGTCACCTGCTCCCCAGAATCTTGGCTTTCTGGGTGACCAGGTAGGAAGGGGCAGGAGATGCAGTGTCTGCATCTGGACCAACTCCTTTAGGTCTGGAAGTCTGGAAGTAGCTGGGGCATCATCAGGGACAATTTCTGACAATTGGGGCTCCTCCACTGCCTCACTCATCATCCCTGTTGGGGCAGAAGGAGATCAGGGGCTGTTCTGAGAGCTATGTTTGTCCATCATAAAACCTCCTTATTTCTTTAGTCCTCTCACCTCTGACTGGACGGGTAGCATCACCTGAGGATCTCTCCTGATCCTACTTGAAATGGGTTAGAAACCAACACTAGTGGATCCTTTCCCTAAATTTATTACAATTCAGCTCTACCTCTGTTGGGTCATGGAAGGTGCATGAGAGATTACTCTGTATTCTGACTCATTTTCAGAAACTGTGCACTGCTGACAGCTTGGGTGAGGGAGATGAGTGTGTGAGATTGTGTGTGCACTTGGAGTGGGAAGAGCCACTCAGATTGTGTGGGTGGTTTTCAGCAAATGTGTATTATCCTTAATGTCTCATGAGGTAATGCAGACATTGTCCACTTTGAAACACTGATATATGTATATGTGTGTGTGTGTGTGTGAGTGTGTGTGTATATATATATATATATATATATATATATATATATATATATATATATATATATATATGTATATCACTCTCTGGAAAGCCTCTCCCTTCCTTCCCTTTCCGAATTAATCCTACCTAGACATCAATTAATTCTTAGTTCCTATTGTCTCCTCAATATTGTCTTGAAAGCTTCAACTGACTACTCTGAATTCCTACATTCAGTGTCATAAAATGTTCAAGGTAATTATATAATGCCATTTTACATAAAATAAAGCAATGTTTATTAGGTTATCTACCAACTCTGTGCTTAGCCTCTAGTGTATACTTGAGGTCATGAGCTTGAAACTCGTTTCTTTTGAACTCTTCATTGAGATGCTGCTAAAAACATAGCAGAATTCATTTGGCAATTTATCATGCCCTGCTATATGACACTAAAGTAATTACTGTCTCAAAATATTGTCTTGTTCTTTCATCACTGTTAAAATTTCCACGTATTTATATCTTCCTTCATAATTAAATTGCAATTTTCCTTAAGGCATTTTTGGCCCTCTCAAGGTTAAGGTGATCAATGTCTTTGAAAGATCATTGTACTATTATCCATGCTGCAATATCAACTTGTCACAAACATAGTGGCTTGAAACAATACAAATTTATTATCTTACTGTTCAGTGGGTCAGATGTCTGACATGAGTTTCACCAGAATAAAATCAAGGTGTGAGCAGGGAGTTTTTCTGGAGGCTCCACGAAGGATCCATTCCCTTGGGACCCACATTGCTGGAAGAATTCAGCTCTTTGCTTGCTGTCTTTCAGCTGAAGACATCACCAGCTTCTAGAAGCTTCAAAGCCTGCATTCTCTGGCTCGTGTCCTTCCTCCATCTGTGTAACATCACTTTGAATTACTTTTCTGCCATCTTCTGATTTTAAAGGCCCAATGTGATTAAGTTAGAGTCACCTGGGTAATCTGGTATCACTTCAGGTTAATCCAGCATAATCACCTTGCTTCAAATTCAACTGATTTGCAATCTCAATTCTTTTTTGCCATGTAATGCAACATATTCACAGGTTCTGGAGTTGAGTAAGTGGACATTTTTGGGAACCAGTATTCTGCCCACAGCAATCATCAACCATGGATAATTGTAAGGATAAGATCCTGTACTACTGAGGCCTAATATTCTGTTTTAGGCAGTACTGAAAAAACATTGAATTCAGCCAGAGTTGACATTTCAAAACTGTTAATTTTATTTTATCATTTATTCTTTATCATGCTTTCTAATAGGAAAGGGTTGTGTGTCCAGGATCTCCTATTTTTGTAACAATGTATAATAGCCACAATAGAAATATAAATAAACTAGGGGTCCGGTGCACAAAATTTGTGCAATGGGGAGGGGTCCCTCAGCCCAGCCTGCCCCCTCTCACATACTGGGAGCCCTCAGAGGAAGTCCCACTGATCGCTTAGGTCCGCTCCCAATGGCCTCCCTTTGCAAGAGGCGACCAGGCTGATCAGGGGAAGGCGCCAGCCCCATCACCCCACTGCTGCAGCTGCCAAGGTATTTTCATCAACACGGACTCTAGTCCATTCACCATGAAAAAATGACAACTTTCTTTAGGCATTTTCAAGTTGTGTCTTTCATAGGATATGACATTTCTTTGTTTATTTTTCTTTTTATCCTCACCTGAGGATATGTTTCCATTGATTTTTTTCCCCTTTCCTCCAATCCCAGGCTCAGCCCCTTACCAAGCCTAAAGCCTCTGCTGATGGCCGGCTGGGCATGACCTGGGTGCCGAAGAGGTTCCCAGGACCCAGGTATGTATGCAAATTAACCACTATCTTTGTTGGGTTAATTTGCATACTCACTCTGATTGGCTGTGGTGTAGCGGAGGTATGGTCAATTAACATGTTTCTCTATTATTAGGTAAGATGCATAATGATAAGTCAACTTTATGTTTCAAAGACTGACATGCAAAGAAAACCTACTTTTGATCTTTTAGGAACAAGGACTATAAAAAGTAAAGAAGCCCACGGCTGCTTCACTTGACATTAATGGTGGTGCCTGGGAAATGCCTCCCTGGGCACTGATACCTCACTTGAAATCCTTTTCAAGATGAAACTCTATTCAGGTCATTTGCCTATTTTTAATTGGATTGTTTTTCCTTTTTTTTTTTTTTCCCCCCCCCAGTGTTGAATTGTATAAGTTCCTTACAAATTTTGGATATTAACCCTTTACCAGATATATCATTGTTGACTGTGTTCTCCCATGGGTTGTCTTTTCATTTTCTTGATGGTTTCCTTCTCTGTGAAAAGAACTTTTTAGTTTGATGCACCCTGTTCATTTATTTTCTTCTTTTATTTTCCTTTCCGTAGGAGATGGACGAGAAAAAATATTGCTAAGAGAAATGTCTGAGAATTTACTATCTATGATTTCTTCTAGGATTTTTATGATTTTGAGCCTTACATTTAAATCTTTAATGCATTTTGAGTTTATTTATGTGTGTGGTGTAAGAGGTTGGTCTAGTTTCATTTTTTTCAACTATTTGTCCAATTTTTCCAACACCATTTATTTAATAGACTGTCTTTACCCTACTATATGTTCTTGCCTCCTTTCTCAAATATTAATTGACCATAATGGCATGGGTTTATTTCTGGGCTCGCTATTCTATTCAATTGACCAATATATCTTTTTTTTTTTTTTATGCCAGTATCATGCTCTTTTGATTAGAATAGCCTTTAGTATAGTTTAAAAACAGGTAGCATGATTCCTCCAACTTTGTTCTTCTTTCTCAAGATTGCTGTGGCTAATTTCAGGCTTTCTGTGGTTCATTGTAAATTTGCAGAATTATTTACAACAGCCAAAATTTGAAGTAGCCCAACTGTCTATCAATAGATGAGTGGGTAAAAAAGCTATAGTATATTTATACAATGGAATACTATTTGTCCATAAAAAAGAAGGGGAATCTTACCTTTTGCAATAGCATGGATGGACATGGAGAGTATTATGCTAGTGAAACAAGCCAGTCAGAGAAAGACAAATACAATATTATTTTAGTTTTATGTAGACTATAATGAACAAAATAAACGAACAAAATAGAAACAGATTCAGATACAGAGAACCCACTGATAGCACTGATAGCTCTCAGGTGGGAGGGGGGTTGAAAGGCTGGGTAAAAAAGGTGAAGGGATTAAGCAAAAAGCAAATATATATATATATATATATACACACACACACAGACAACAATTTAGTGATTACCAGAGGGAAAGGGGTTGAGCGGAGGTAGGAGAGATTAAAGTAGGTATAAATGGTAATAAAAGGAGGCTTGATTTTGGGTAGTAAACACACAATACAATATACAGATGATGTATTATAGCATTGTACACCTGAAACCTATATAATTTTATAAGCCAATGTCACCCTAATAAATTCAATAAAAATTAAAATAAAAAGATGAAACTCTAAAATAGTACCAAACTCCCATTTCCTTATGATGTTTAAAGATATATTTTACAAAAATAAATATAGTAAAGTAAGAGCAAGGGATATTTATTTATTTAGTCATTCGTTTGGGTTTTTACCCCATATGTGACTATGCAATCTGATCCCTGATGGGCCTCTTGTTTCTCTGCAGTCTGTCCTGGCTATTCAGCTACTTCTATGATATCAAAACACATTTTTCTAAAAGAGCAGATTATATCACCGCAGAACAAACATAGCAAGCACCAACTGTAGAGTTCTTCTAGAAGTATGGTCAGTTACGAAAGGTGAAGTTGATTCTCTTTAAAATAAAACTGAAGGGGGAAGAGAGGATTTTAGCAAAACCAGCTCTCAGGAAATCCATGAAGGGGTTCCATTTATTCTACAGGGGCTCTTTCTAAGCCTCTCTGAGGCACAGGGCCAGCCACACAAGGTTTTGCACAGCAGATAAGCAGGTAAGTGAGCTGCCATTGACAATCCTGCTGCAGAGAAGACGAAGATCATGTGGACACTGAGAGGGCTGTGGAGGTCATTTAAATCTAAGGAACTGCAGCGTCAATGATAAGTTTATTGGATAAAGATGTATTCATCACTGGTATTTCCCAGGCACTGTTCCAGGTATAATGTAAGCAGTTCTCATGATCAACAAGCTTACAGCTTGTTGCAAAGACAAACAATTGAGATATTTACTCAGTGAAAATTAATATGTGCTACATTGGAAGTAGCATATGGAAGCTCAGAGGAGGGTCCAATCAACGTGTTTAAGAAAGTCTTCTTGAAGAAAATGTCCATTTAATTAAGTGTTGAAGAACAAGTAGAAGGTCCCCACGCAATTCAAGATGGGCGGGCATTTGAATCAATAGCAATGGGGCAGGAACTGTTGGAGGAGGTAAAGCTGGAGTGGTAGAGAAAACCAACTCATAGAGAACTTATTTAGGGGCAAGAAGCTTATGATAAGTCTTTCATCATAAGAAGAGCAAGTAGTGATATTTATGTCTCATATCAGTTACCCTAAATAAAATATAAAGGATGATAATAAAAGGGTATCAGTGGGAGAGAAATAGTTCCCAGGATCTCAGAACAGCTCAGGGAAGAGATAGTACTCTGGTGAGAAAGTACTTTTAAGGAGGAAGAGGGTTAATTAATTCTGAGAATCAGGGGGCAGGGCAGGGGCGTATAATGGAGACAGAGGAAGGGAGGGAAGAGAAAAAAGTAAAGTACGATTTCCAGGTCCTTGAATTGTGTGATTGGCTGGTAACTAATTTAGCTTACAATAACTCAAGAAAATCATGGTACCTGGCATGAATTGTACTTAGGAAGGACATAGTTTTAATTAAGCTTTAAATGGTTCATAGTGTAGAGACAAGACTAGCTAAAGAGAGGGATTGCTATAAGATATATAGAGAGCAATAAAAAGATAAGTATCATACTGTAAATTCAGAAGCTTAAAAAACCCATGAGCCAGAGCTTCCTGCAGTCTGTATGTCAAGCAGGGCTAGTACTTCAGCAGTAAGAACATACAATTCTTCACATTTTATAGTTCTGCTCATTAATATGACTCCACTACATTTGACAACTGGTCTATTTCCCATTCCTACTAATAGGTTTTCTCACTCTCTATCCTGCATATGATTTTAGCATTCTAACATTTCTGCTTTCTTAGGAATCTGGTTAACACATTTTGCTTAATGTACCTCCAAAGGGCCATGAGTCTAATACCAGCCTCTTCTTAGAACTCTAACACAGCATTTAGACATTGCTTAGGCAATAATCAATATACTTTTAATATGTTGTTATTACAGATGAAATTTTTGATCCACTTCATTTGTCACTCTCTTTCCTGCCAATGACAACACAAAATAGTCATGGCTAACACAAGTCAGTTATTTCCCATAAGACCCAAAGGTACCCCCAAAGCTTTTCAAAGATAGTTGAAAGAAGCAGAATAACAATGGCAAACTTTGGTCTCATTAATAATTGAATGATTTCTTAATGACTATCAAACCAACAACCCCAACCAATGCTAAAGTCCTAGGTCCCTAGAAAAATAGTGTCTTCAAACTCTCAGACAATTAAAAAAGAATAAACCAGTATAGTGGCTCTCATTTAGGTCAGCTGACCTTGATTCTGTACCAAAAACACTATAAGAATTTTCAGGCTAGCACTATGTTCACAAATACTTAAGGATAGAAGAAACAGCCCTGGCTAGTTTGGCTCAGTGGATAGAACATTAGCCTGAAGGGTCTTGGGTTTGATTCCGATTAAGTGCACTTAGGAAGGCTAGCACTATGAATTTTATAGTGCTAGCATACCATGGTTGCAGGCTCCATCCCCAGCACTGGTCAGAAGGCTGATGTGTCTCTCTCACATTGATGTTTCTCTCTCTCTGTCTCTCCCTCTACCTTCTATTCTCTCTAAAAATCAATGGGAAAATGTATTTGGGGTGAGGATTAACAACAACAACAACAAAAAAAGAGATAAGAAAAAAATATTAATAAACAAACACACTTGTGTGCACACATCATGTCTCTATCCTATCTAATAAAGAGGAAATATGATAATTGACCATCACACCCTCACAAATGGCAGCACCCACAGCCAAGAAAGAGGGAATATGCTAATTGACTGCCATGCCCTCACAAGATGCCGCATCCAGCCGGAGTCCCCCAGTCCTCTCAGCCTCACCTCATCCAGCCTCAGTCCCCCAGTCCCCTCAGCCCTGCAGGGGAAGGCAGCTGGGGGTGATCAGGCCATCAGGGGAGGGCAGTTGGAGACAATCAGGCCGGCAGGGGAGCAGTTAGGGGGCTATCAGGCTGGTAGGCAGAGTGGTTAGGGGAAATCAGGCAGGCAGACAAGCGAGTGATTAGGAGCCAGCAGTCCTGGATTGTGAGAGGGATGTCCGACTGCCGGTTTAAGGATTGGGCCTAAACCGGCAGTCAGACACCTCCTGAGGGGTCCCAGATTAGAGAGGGTGCAGGCTGGGCTGAGGGACACCCCCTCCCCCATACACAAATTTCGTGCACCGGGCCTCTAGTATACACATACCACACACACACACATACACTTTGTATTATCAGTCTGGCAAGCCACATTTGAAAAGTTGGAAGAATATAACTTTTTCACTGATAATTCTAAACTGAGGGAATACATCAGTAGAGAGAATGCATCAGAAAAACAAAAGGCATGAGATTGGAAAATTTATCTATCTTACACCTGTATTTGTCCCACAAAAGATGAAAGACATATTTGTGGGTATTAAGCTACGGTTAAGCCTTGAGCATACTTATAAAACAAATGCATTTAGTGTTAATTTTTAAAATTTTGATATAATTTAAACATTTCTATACCAACCCAGTTGTTTTGTTACATGTTTTGATCTGTGAATATATCAAGCTTTTTAAAGAGTATAATGTGTAATACTGTAATCAGCTTTGGCTTGTTCAGACTATAGTTGGGTAAAATACTTCCCATTTAAATTTAGTGATATAAGTGTCCAATGGAAGAATGGCCCTTAAAAATTTAGGTTGGAAAGTTGAAAATAATTTATATATTTCCACTTTGGGAGTGCATATTTTTATTTTATAAAACATATATAATCACACACACACACATATGTGTGCTTGTGCACTCAAAGATCTTATGGATCAATACATTAAAAAGTTGTTCTTTTGGGGTTTTGAGATTAGGAGTGATTTATTTGCTTTTAAATTTTTCTCCATTATTCATGTTTTCCTTAATGAGTACATAGTTTTTCTAAAATTAGAAAAGTACAACTGTACACATTGTTTTATAATTTTTTTTAATATATTTCATTGATTCTTCACACCGGGGATGTGCCCGCAACCAAGGCACATGCCCTTGACCAGAATCGAACCCAGGACCCTTCAGTCCGCAGACTGACGCTCCATCCACTGAGCCAAACTGGCTTCGGCTGTACACATTGTTTTAAAACAAAAGGGCTGAGCCCCATCAGGTAGGTTCCTCTTGATTAAGGGATAGCAGGGTGACAGGAGATCAGTGCCCATTTTCAGTATGCTGCTGCTCCTAGCTATTTCTACACATTGATGTTTGATTAAAGATATTGGCAACATTCAGGGTGTTGTAATAACTGAATTATTTTACAGTTTTTGAATTTCATTGGCTTAATGTCTTAATGGATCTAATTATTTTGCTTCCTTAGTGAGTTGAGTAAAAAGAAGTAGGCTGAGAGTGCAGAGATATAAGAACTAGACCTGACTTCCTCAAACAATAATTATGTGTGTGAGTGCCCAGGGCAAATAACTCACTCTGAATCTCCACACCCTGACTTACACTGTGGTTGACAGCTCTCAGCTTGGCAGGGGGTAGGTGGGGGTGGGGTCGAGGGAGTTAAAGAGTCAGCAAGGCCTTGAAATTGAATGGCCCAAGGCAGTATGTGAACACAAATATCTTTAGGGACAATTTTGTATCATTATTATTGTATTTATGTTATCTGTTTGCTCAAATGATTTATTCTTCCATCATGAAGAATTACTGTATCCATTTTAGTAGATTAAGAAATGTAATTAAGAGAAAATCATTTCTAAATCTATGCTTTTAATAAAAGAATTTTATTTTTCAGCTCTTTTTCTCCTTTAATTGTCATTTATTTTCCTGTTTGGTTATTAGAATAATTACACTACAGCATTAACTTGGAACAAATAATTGGCATATCTTTAAAGATGACAAAACAAGATGACAGATGGAAAGGCATGATTTCTTTAAGAGGAAATTCCTACAAAAGATTCTGAAGTTTTCATCAAACATGTGACCAAAGAAGGGAAATATAGGCACAGATTCTACATGGGATCTGAAGTGGAGACTCCATTTAAAATATCAAAACCTTTAATACCAGAAGTTTTAATCAAATATTTATTCCTGATAAAATGTAGAAAAAATCCTAATAGTGTAAAGAATTACTTATTACACATGTGTCCTTGAAACTGTTGGTCCAATTTAGGTAAATGTGGATTTAAGATTATCCTCTATGCCCTAGCTGGTTTTGCTCAGTGGATAGAACATCGGCCTGTGGACTGAAGGGTCCCAGGTTCGATTCTGGTCAAGGGCACATGCCCTGGTTGCGGGCTCAATCCCCAGTGGGGTGGCGTGCAGGAGGCAGCCGATCAGTGATTTTCTTCATTGATGTTTCTATCTTTCTCGCCCTCTCCCTTACTCTCTGAAATCAATAAAAATATATTTAAAAAAAAGATTATCCTCCATTATTCTGACTTTAATAAGTTCATGGGAGTAGCTTAAAACTGCTCTTATTGGTTCTGCAGAAATAATCTCAGAACCTTATTTATTGCCCAGTTTCTAGCAACTAACCTATGATAAATATCACCTGCACAATAAGAAAAGAGCAGGAATGAAAGGCAAGATTTCTTCCCAGTGGTCTTGGTTCTCTGCAGGAATGAAGACTCTTCAAAGACAGAAGAAATCTATTCCATAATCTTTCCTCCTCAGACCACGACCTCAGCCTCTATTGCACACAGATGACTGTAGGGTGACTGCAAATGCAGTGAGACTGACTGAAAGAAAATTTGGTGATATCTAAATTTGCTTTCTGATTATCTTTTAAGTTATTTAATTTTTAATAATTAGTATTTACATGTGGGACATTATAATTTTGTTTCAAATTAATTTTAGGTCAGATTTGTGACAAAATTGATTCATAATAACACTACTACTAATAAATAGCATTTGATCATGAGCCAGTATCAACTGAGTCTCTCAGGTTCCTTGTGATTTCTGACCCAGATGACATCACATGCCCCTGGCCTGAGGAGGTGTTTATTCAGTCTGCACAGGTATAGCCATGAATACATACTTATAGTGGTCCATGCTAGATATGATTACTTCTGTTAATTAAATTCATCAGGTGAAGGTGTAATTCCCCACTGATCATTTCTTGTTAGATCATATAAGCCTTGCACCAAATAAAGCAATAATGTTACTCAATCATGTAGAGATGACCTAAGTATATTTTAAAAGCAATCAATGTAATCTCCTATTAATGAATTCTATATTAATCCCTCTCCCTCTATAAAATAGAATTAAAATTTGGATATATCTCATTAAGCACAAATTCATTTTCAAAATTATTGATACTATAGAATAGTAATTATGTAATGTACAAACTATAGCATACTATTTCCCTCCTAATTAAAAGCAGATATCTCATTTAGCTAATATATTATCAGGCAAACATCTGACATTTTTGAGCTTAGGATACAGTATGTATTATATTTCTTCTAATTTTCAAAAACAATGAAATGCATTAGTCTTATGCAACACACCAACTGCCAGTTTTGAGTTCAGGCTTTGAAAGCAGGCTACCCAAACCTGTCTGTATCAATTGCTAGCTATAGGAACTCAGTTGCTTCATCTCTCTGTAACTTGGTTTCTTTTTTATCTGTAACTGTAAACTAAAGATTAGTGAAAATACATACCTCATGTAGTTGCTGCCAAGCATAAGTGATACACTACAAAAGGAGCATTTGTGATACTTTTAAGCACATCTAGCAAACGAACGACTTTTACGTCATTATGTCACCAACTGCAGAAAGAAATGAAGGAAACAGGAAATTGAGGGCCCAACTTAAAAAAAAACAAAAGCAACAGATTAGAGGTCATAAAAAATCTCCCTCTTTCAGAAAAAAACAAAAACAGGAAAAGTAAAGAAATATGAGAGTATTATCTTATAACGTATCAAAAACTCCCAAATGACTACATGAAAACTGCATTAATCTACAAAACACAATTATAATAAAATGGAAAATAAGAATTGAGGCTCCGAAGCTGATGAAATCCCACTTCCTCACATATGATTACAAAAAACAACCACAAAGTCAAAAATAAATTTAAAAAAACACACAAATGAATAAAATCCTATACTCAACACTTCAAAATGAGTTAAACATTTCAAAATATGAAAAAAATCCTAATTCACAAATTAAAATATAAAAGATAATCCTATCTAATAATAGACAAATATGCAAATTGACCATATCTCCAACACACCAACAAGCCACGCCCACAAGCCACACCCACCATCCAATCAGAGTGAGTATGCAAATTAACCCAAACCAAGATGGCTACAGCCACAGAGAGTAAGGTTTCCTAGGTAACAGAGGAAGCCAAGCTTTCCCCCTGCCCTGGCCAGGCCTAAGCCTCCACTCAAGCTACAAAGTTTCAATTATAGAAGGTAAACAAATTCAAACAAATGGCAGCAGAATGGAGCTTGAGAGAGCAGACCAGGGTTGCCGCCGGCAACAGGGGAAGCAAAGCTTTCCGCACACCCTGGCCGGGCCCACCCGCTTAAAGCAACAATGTTTCAATTATAACCCCAACACAAATGGCTGCCTGCAGAGGGAACCCCAGGCTTGGCTCCACTCCAGGCTACAAAGTTTCAATTGTAGAAGGAAAATAAATTCCAGATACCAGGGCCTCTGCTTGGGTTGCCAGGGGGCGTGGCTGGCCTGCAAACCACCACAGGGCCCTCGCTCAGGCCGTGCCACACCCCAAGGGAACCTGATCCGGGACACCCTTCAGGGCAAACCAGCTGGCCCCCACCCTTGTACCAGGCCTCTAGCCTATCTAATAAAAGAGTAATATGCAGATTGATCATCACTGCAACACACAATATGGCTGCCCCCATGTGGTCAAAGATCCTGCCCCCATGTGGACACAGATGGCCACCACAAGATGGCCAGCAGGAGAGGGCAGTTGGGAGGCACCTGGCCTGCAAGGGAGGGCAGTTGAGAGGGACCAAGCCTGCAAGGGAGGGCAGTTGGAGGTGATCAACCCTGCAGGAGAGGGCAGTTAGGGGTGACCAGGCCGGCAGAGGAGGGAAATTGGGGGCAAACAGGCTGGCAGCAGAGTGGTTAGGGGGTGATCAGGCTGGCAGAGAGAAGCGGTTAGGGGCAATCAGGAAGGCAGGCAGGCAAGCAGTTGGGAGCCCGCAGTCCTGGATTGTGAGAGGGAAGTCCAACTGCCCGTTTACGGGCAGTCGGACATCCCTTGAGGGGTCCCAGATTGGAGAGGGTACAGGCTGGGCTGAGGGACAACCCCCCTCCATGCACGAATTTCGTGCACCGGGCCTCTAGTTAGATAATAAACAGGAAGAAATGTTTTAAACCGTTAAACTGAAAAATAATTGAGAAAAAAAGACAAAAATAATCTCAGACCTGAAAATAAAATTTAACAAATGTTGAGGGAGAATAGATGCAAATGAAAATCTAATAATGAGTTGAGGAAAGGCAGAATAAAATGCTCATGAGATAAAAAGATAAAATATGAGACCATTTATACAGAAAAGCCACTGGAAATGGCTTGGGTGGGCCTGGAACATGGGTGAAGTGGGCTGTCAGGGAGTCACCAGGGCAGGGTAAACAGTGTTAGGCAGGTTGATGAGACTTAGATATGATGTCTGTCTGCTGGCTCTTTGGGGGAAGGGCTCAGCAAAGCAACAATGGTCTCTGCCAACACTTCTGTCTGGGTGAATGCTACCTCTCCAGCCCTTGCCCTGATGCCAGGCTTTTCAGTTCCTCCCTCTACGTCCCTGGCACCTTTCAAGCTGCTGGCCCAGCACTGGAGCTCAGAGTAAGTGGGTCTCTTAGTGAGTAAGACCATGTATGGACCCTTTAAGAGAAACACCTGGGATTCCAGAAGCCTGCCATCTCACTCAGACACAGTCCCCATTGAGTTTCAAAGTCAGAGATTTGGGGGACTTCTTTCTAGGAACCCCTGTGTTGAGGGCCCTGGTGTGGGGCTGAAACCACCTCAGTACTCACTATTCAGGGAGGATTTCCACAGCCAAGGTGTTCCTCCTCATTTTAACCACAAGTGTGTTTGGGAGCAGCCTGTTCCACGTCTCCACCCCTCCTACAAGTCTTGAAGTGGCATTTTCTTTATATCCTTAGGCGTAGTATTCTAGTCAGCTAGATTTCAGGTGGTTGTGAATGATGGTTGTTCTGTGTTTAGGTGTAATTTTAATGTGATTGCAAGAGGATGCAAGTACCACGTTTACCTACATAGCCATCTTGACCAGAAGCTCTTTTTTGGTCCTTGTTGTTGTTGTTGAGAATGCGTAAGGTCTACTCTCAGCAATCTGGAGAGCATTATGCTAAGTGAAATAAGCCGGTCAGAGAAAGACAAGAACCATATGAGTTCACTCATATGTGGAATTTAATGAACAAACTGAACTACCAAGCAAAATAGACAAATTCATAGATAAAGAGCAGGCAGACAGCTCTGGTGGGGAGAATGTTTGTTGGGGTTGGGTGGAGGGATTGAGGAAAAAAAATAAGAGAACTTATGGACATTGACAACAGTGTGTGATTGCAAAAGGGAGGGAGTGTTTTAAGAAGGCATAGAGGGGATAAATGGTGATGAACAAAATAAAAAGAAATAAAAATGAATAAATGTGTATATTTTTAAAAAGAACTAGTTATACACAGATTTCTGACTACTCAGGAGGTTGGTGCCCCTAACAACTGAGTTGTTCAAGGGTCACCAGTACTTAATTCAGAAATGCTAACTATATCACCATTCTGTATATTACATACCAAGAACTGATTATTTCCATAACTGAGAGCTTGTACCCATTAACCAGCATCTCCTCCACTTCCTGGCTACTGTGAATAATGCTGCAATGAATACAGATGTACAGATATCTCTTCAAGATAGTGATTTTATTTCATTCAGATATATATCCAAAGGGAAATAAGGTCATTCTATTTTTAATTTTTTGAGGAACCATCATATTGTTTGTCATATTATTGTACCAATTTGCATCTCCACCAACATAAAAGTGGTCTTTTTTCCCCCACCTCCTTACCAACGCTTGTTATCGTTAGTTGTTTTTTCTTTTCACCCAATTAGTGTCAGTTGACAATTCTCTGTGGTTTTGATTTGCCTTTCCTTGATGATTGGTAATATTGACCCCATTTTTAATACCACTTGGCCATTTAAATGTCCTCTGGCCATTTTAAATTGGGCTTTTTGCTCTTTTGCTATGGAATTATGAGTGCTTTATATATTTTGGATATTAACCACTTTTCAAATATAACAAGGTTTGCAAATATTTTCTCCTAATTTGTAGTTTGACTTCTCAATTTACTGATTGTTTTCTTTGCTGTGCATATATAGTCCCACTTATTTATCTTAGATTTTGTTGTCTGAGCTTCTGAGGTCTTATATAAGAAAAAACTGTCAAGGCCAAGGTTAAAAAAAAAATGTTTTTCACTATTTTTTTTTCTAGGACTCCTAGGCTTTCAGGGCCTACATTTAAGTTTTTGATCCATTTCAATTATTTTGTGTGACTGGTGTAAGACAGGGTTCGAGTTTCATTCTTTTGTATTTAGATATCCCATTTTCATTTTATTGAAGAAACTATCATTTCTCAATTGCACGTTCTTGACACCCTTGTAAAACATTAGTTTATCCTATATGCATGAGCTTATATCTGGGCTCTCTAAAATAAGACTGTCTTTATACCAGTACCATGCATACTGTTTTGATAACTATAGCTTTGTAACATAGCTTAAAATAAGGAAATGTGATGCCTCCAGCTTTGTTCTCTGCCTTAGCGGTTCAGGATCTTTTGTAGTTCAACATGAGTTTTAGGATATTCTTTTTTTAAATTTCTGTGAAAAATGTCATTGGTGTTTCCATATGAATTGTGTATATCACTTTGGGTAATATGGAAACAATCTTACAATATTCTCCCAATATAAAAATATGGCATGTCTTTACATTTATTTGTGTTGTCTGCAATTGTTTTCATCAATGTCTTACAGTTTTGGGTGTACCTTGCTTTCATCTCCTAGGTTAAATTTATTCCTAAGTGTTTTATTGTTTTTGATGCTATTCTAAATGAATTTGCTTTTTAAATTTCTTTTTCAGATACTTTATTATCAATACATAAAAACACAGCTGACTTTTGTTCATTGATTTTTGTATCCTGTAACTTTACTGAATTCATTTTTTAGTTCTAACAGATTTTTTTGTTGAAATATTTAGAGTTTTCTATATGTAATATCATGCAATCTTCAAAAAGAAACAGTTTTACTCCTTCCTTCAAATTTGATGCATTTTATTTCTTTTTCTTATTTCTAATTGCCTTGGCTAGGAATTCCAGCAGTATGTTGAATAGAAATTGTGAGAGCAGGTATACCTATATCATTTCTGTTATTAGAGAAAAGCCTTTTAACTTTTCACCACTTAATGTAATGTTAGCTGATATATATGTTCTTTACTATTTTGAAGTATGTTCCTTCTCTTTTTATCATAAATGATGTTGAATTTTGTCATATGACTTTTATGTATCTACTGAAATGATCACATGGTTTTCACCTTCCCTTTTCTTAATGTGGTATGTGAAATTATTGGTTTGCATATGTTGAAATATCTTTACATTCTAGGTATGAATCTTACCTCATCAGGGTGTATGATCATTCCCAGGTGCTCTTGAATTTAGTTTGCTAGTATTTTGTTAAGGAAACTGCACCCATTTTCATGAGGGACACTGTGATTTTATTTTCTTGCAGTGCCGTGGTCTAGCTTCAGTATCAAGGGCATGCTAGTCTTATAAATTGAGTTTGAAAGTTTTTCATCCTCTTCAATTTTTGGAATAGTTTGAGAAGGATTGGTATTAGTAATATTTTTCTTTAAATGTTAGGTAGAATTCACCAGTAAAGCAAACTGGTTCTGGGCTTTTATTTGTCGAGAGATTTTTTTATTACATGTTTAATTCCCTTGCCTGTTCAGATTTTCTATTACTTTGTGATTCAGTCTTTGTTGTTTGTTCTTAGGAATTTATCCATTTCTTCTGACTTATCTAATTTTTTGGTGTGTAATTGTATGTAGTAGTCTCTCATGATCGTTTGTATTTCTATAATATCAGTGGTAATATTTTTATTTATTTATAATTTTATTACTTGGGTCATCTCTCTTCTTTTTTGTGTAATTAATGTATGTTAAAAGTATGTCAATTTTGCTTATCTTGAAAAAAAACACCTCTTAGACTCATTGATTTTTCCTATTGTTCTATTCTCTAGTTTGTTTATTTCTATTCTGATCTTTATTATTGCTTTCTTGTTGCTAACCTGGGGCTTAGTTTGTTCTTTCTTTTTTAGTTTCTTGGAGTGTATGGTTAGTTTGTTTATTTGAGATTTTTCTTTATTCTTAATGTAGATATTTATCCTATAGACATCTCTCTTGGACTACTTTTGCTTCATTCTATAGGTTTTAGTATGTTGTGCTTCCATTTTCCCTTGTCTCACAATACTTTTTATTTGTTTTGTTAATCCTCACCTGAGGATATTCTTTCTATTTATTTTTTAGAGAGCAGAAGGGAGTGGGGAGAGAAACATCTATGTGAGAGAGAAACATTGGTTGCCTCCAGAAAGCACAGAGAAGGGGCTCTGGGACCAAACCTGCAACTCAGATACACGCCCTTGACAATCAATCAAACCTGAGATGCTTTGGTCCACAGACCGACACTCTAACCACCGAGAAATGCAGGCCAGGGCTCACAATATATATATATATATATATATATATATATATGTGTTTTATTGATTTCAGAGAGGAAGAGAGAGGGGAAAAGAGATAGAAACATCAATGATGAGAGTGAATCATTGATCGGCTTCCTCCTGCACACCTCCCACTGGGGATCAAGCCCACAACCTGGGCATGTGCCCTTAACCAGAATCGAACCCGGGACCCTTCAGTCTGCAGGCCAATGCTCTATCCACAGAGCCAAACCAGCTCAGGACAATATATTTTTTTTTAATTTCCCTTCTGATATCTTTTTTCATCCATTAGTTGTTCATTTGTGTGTTATTTAATTTCCACATATTTATAAAACTTCCAGGTTTCTTCCTTTTACTTATTTTTAGTTTCATGCCATTGTGGTCAGAAAAAGATACTTGGTATGACATCAATCGTCTTAAATTTGTTAAGAATTGTTTTATTGCCTAATATATGCTCTCTATTGGAGAAAGTTCCATGTGTATTTGAGAAGAATGTGTATTTTGTTGCTAGATAGGATGTTCTGTATATTGTCTGTTATGATAATTGGTTTAAAGTATAGTTCATTACTATTATTTCCTTATTGATTTTCTGTCTGAATGATCTATCCATTATTGATACTTGAGTTAAAGTCCCTTACTATTATTGCATTGTCATCTATTTTAGCCTTCAAATCTGTTAAAATTATTTAATGTATTTAGTTGCTGTAATATTGGGTGCATATATATTTGTAATTGTTATGTTATTTTAATGAATTGACACTTTTATCATGATATAATGGCCTGCTCTGTCTCTTGTTACAGCTTTCTACCTAAAGTCTTTTCAGTCTGACGTAAGTATAGCTACCCCTGCTTTCTTTAGGTTTCCATTTCCCTGGAATGTTTTTTTTTTTTCCATCCCTTTACTTTAAACCTATGAATGTCCTTAGAGCTTATGCGAGTCTCTAGTCCTATGTTTTTGCCTTTCTAAATTCTCATTTGATTTTACTTGTTGTCTTGGGTCTTATCAGAAGACATATATGATATATTATTTTTAGATATATACCAGATCACTTAATAAACATAAGATCTGAATTTTGTCACCTCTTAGAACTCTGATGTAGACTAATACTTATAAAACTTAACAGCAAAAATATACATTTCAAATAAATACAAATTTAAGCCTTCTACCATGAGTCAGGAATAGGAAAAATGCTGAGGGTACAATGATGCATAAAAAAAGCACCTGCTCCAGAAGCAGTCAAAGTGCCAAAGGTCACATGGGCATGATAACTGATTGACATGGCTAAAGGATGATTACTCTAAAGTTTTTGTGTTTTGCATACAATATTCATTAAAGGAGAAATAAGTTAGTCCTGACACATGCACACATATTGCATCCTAAAATGATAGCTTTTATGCACAAGTAACTCATATAGAAAGAGAGACAGACAGCTGGTTTCATATATTCATGACTTGGAATATTTTATTCGTTTATCCCTGATCACTCAGCTTCCCTGATTATCATCCATTACTAATGAGTTGAAATTGACAACTATGGGAGTTGACTATTCAGATCTAAAGCTTTACAGAAAGGCAACTTAAAGTTATGTAGGCAGCAGAAAGTATAAAATAATATTAGAAAGTGGAAAAATGAACTAGTCCTGTTTAGTAATATGAGTGTACATTGGGGAGACCTTATTTGAGGTGAAACTTAGCAAATGATTAAGAAAAAATTCAGATGTGACAAATGACTATACTTTCGCAAGAGAGACACTAGTAAATGAGGTGGTTTGCAGGGAGTGGTTATTATTTTAGACTTGGAAATTTATGCTGATTAAAAAGAGGTGAAAACTGTAGAAGATGATGGAAATTGAAAAGAGACAGAAATGCTTAACAACATGGGAGTGATGTGCAAATACAAATTGCTAAAGTGTGGAATTTTGGGGATCATGATTATCATAAAGGAGTTCTGTTAATGGTGATGAAAAAGTGTATGGTTTGACCTTTAAAATGATAAACTGAGTTAATGTAGAGGGAAAAGATTTTGGAGACAAGTAAATCAAGGGATTGAAAGCCTAATATTTTAAAAGCATTTTGATGTTGAAGTCAAGTAGAATAGAGACAGGAGTAAAGATGAAGATAAATACTGGCTCAGAATCTAAAGCCATAAATACATGAAGTGAATGGCAAATATGTTAGATAATGACAACTGAAAGGCAGAGAGATTTGCACAACTAGATGACTTGAACTTTAAAAAATATAGATTCTTGAAAGAGAAAAGGAGAGGCCTGACTTTAAAGTGGCAACGAGGGGCGAGGAACATGCCTGTTGTATTTTCTGGCTCTAGAACACATGGGGATTGGAAGGAAAAGTTGTCATTCCTGACAGAGGCTTTAGAGATGTGTTTTCAACAAACAACTGTCAGAGTTTATGGAAAAGAAGATGATGAAGGATATATTCAGAGAAGAGCTTAAAGACATAAAGCAGTTTTGGGGATCAAAGAAGAATAATTCTAAAAGACCCTCCAGAATGTCTTTGTTTGTTTTGCTTTGCTTTGGGAAAGGTTGAGAGGCAAATTGATTTGGAGTATCTATGTAAACGTCCAAATGTAAGAAAACCTACATATAAACATTTTTTCTCAAAATTATTCCCCCAAAATATTAAAAGATTGAGAAAGAGATCAATATGTGTTTGTATATTCTCTTTCCATAAGAAAATTTAATATCCAGTGTAAAATTTAGATAATTGTTATTATCTCAAATGATGTAATTATTTTACTTTCAGAAATGCTTTATTTTATATGAAATAATTATTTCTGTAATTTATTTATTCATTAAAATACTCCTTACATGTACTATAATACATTTCTCATAAAATTGACTTAATTCCCTCAAAAGAAAGTGTGAATATGTCCACTATTTTTGGACATGATAGCTTGGTGCTGTTCTTGAGATCTCCGTAGGCCAATTACACAGCTCAGGATGGTGAGGGGCTAGTTTCAGCCTAGCTCCTGTTAGAAAAGAAGAACAAAACACTGAAAGGACTATACTCTTTGCTGTGGATGCCTCCACTGACATCCTGCTAGTCTGTCCCCTTTCACTGAGAGGTGTGAAGGGGAGAGTGCCTAATGAACAGAGGTGTCTGCAATGTGAGACTCCAAGGTATGACACAAAGAGGGCTGGTGATGCATTTACAAACATCCCAGCCATTTTAGAATGGAAGAGTAAACTGTAAAAATGGCCATGGCTGTATGGATTTAACAATTAACATTAAAACATCCATTTCTTATTTCCTCTTTCTTTTAAGTACTTGAAGTGTCATTTTGCTAGGCCCACCATGTAATCCTGGGTGTCAGCAGATCCCACCATCTACAGATCTGGGGTGAGGGTAGGTAACACACTACTGTAAACAAAACTATCTGGAGGGCTAGATCTCTGTGAGCTCTTCTTTTTAACTACTTGGCAACAACAAAACAATATTTGAAGACTGTGAATACATATCTGAAAAGACAGTCTGTAGCTTGTCTTATCTAGAAAAGCATGAAGACACTGTAGGGTTTTTGTTTGTTTGTTTGTTTGTTTGTTTGTTTGTTTTTTCCGCAGTGAGTTCTTTGGACAGAGACCTCAAGCTTAAAAGAATTCATAGCATGCAGTCCCTATCAGTTCACAACAGAGAAATGACTTTTGTCTTTAGATCAGGTGTATTTGCTCATAGATAAATCAAAGACAGAATTCTAGAACCAGAAAACAATGTGCTGACAGGGTTAACTTGAAACGCAGGCTGGTAGGGCAGGGTCCAGTGGGAAACAAAGGCAGGTGACACATAGGTAGGGGCAGACTCGGCAGTTTGAGCAGCCTAACCACAGAAACCAACCTGCTAAAAAAAAAAAAAAGTGTTTTGGATACAGAGCGGGAGGCATGGGAAACCAAGAGGGTGTCTGCAGTAAACAAGCTGTAGAACCACATAGAAATAGAGAAAGTTCGGCCTAGGGACAAAGAACACATAGAAACAAGGAAAGTTTGGGTCCCTTGCTGGGCAAGAACAATGAAGGCATCAAACAGGTGACAACACAGGTAGACATAGGGCAGGCTGTAGCAAATATATACCCCTGGACTACAAGGCTTTAACAGGCGCCCCATTACTGGGTCCCACTCCCCTAGTGGGGAGTCTGAATCTGCTTGTAATAGATTTTCCACACTTTTGCTTAAATCTTCGGGTCCCCAGAGCTCATTTTTCAGGGGTCTGGAGACACGACCCCGGGAAAACACCTCGGCTCACCGGTCTGGTCATCAGTACCCTCTGTTGACACTGTGTCTAGCAGATTCACCTCACACTTAAGTAAGAACATTAGAAAGAACTTGATATAAGGTTTTTTCACAAGAACTGAAAATGCTTTGACAAATTGTAATAGCTGTTACGTGACTTGCCCATTCTCCGCCTGTGAACCTGGTGTATGTCAGATGAATGACAGAGTAGTGTCTGAGCACTGCAGCTGGGAAGTCCACAGGGACCCTTTGCCGGGTTGCACATAATTTGGAAAATAACCACAATTCTTTTTACTCAGTTATAAACACAAAAATGCAAACCACAAAGTAATAATTTTGATTATTAATGGTCACTGAAATGAAGTCTAATGTACTATCTATTATTTTAGCATTATTTTTATTACCCCAGATTAATCTAAGCACCAAGAGGTCTTATTCAAGTCTGTAAAACAGAAATGAAACTGCAAAACAAATAATGACCTCTCTTAGGTCACTCAATGATCTCTATGCAGGATATTGTCATAAAATTATAATTCTGCCAGTAATTACTACTTTCAGAATACTGAAAAAATATAAAGATTTTAACATTGTCATTTAAAAAAATGTTTTGTTCACATTAAACTAGTCACTTTTAGAGTATTTTACAATATTTTTAGGAAGCACTTTTCATTTATACTGAACCTACCTTTCATACAGTTTTCATATTTCCACTGGAACTTGCATCCAAATTGAATACATTTTTGTATTTGAACAACAGGAAAATGAAGAAGTTCAATAAGGTAGTAAATGTTCCCAGTTATAGTATCCACAGTGAATGCAACCAATAGTTGAAGAACAAAGTAAGGACAAAAATACTGCTTAAAATGCCACATAGAATGGTATGCTCTAATGATTTTCTCTTATCTCCCAAGAGATTTATCTTGTTTCTTAGTCTTATCTAAGAAAATGCCCTCTTTGACCTGGAAAGCTTGATCAACTAAACTAGCTCAGTGTGGGCAATTCATTTGCATAAGTACCAGTCTTTCATATACTCAGTGATTCATTGTGATTAGAGTAGATAATGGCACTTAGTGTAACAGAGAGATACCAGGGAAAATGAAGTCCTCCAAATGACTGTCAGTCTCTACTCTCACTGTGGACTTCCATAAAAATTACTAATCTATCGATATCTCAGTTGCATGGTATCATACACCAAAGACAATTTTCTGAATAAATGAAAATAACTTTAAATCCACAGAGTAGATTTTTAAACTATGAAAATCTAACACATCTACTTTTTTTTTTTTAAATAGAGATATTTGAGGGTTTTGTGTATTCTACATGACTTAGGTAGGTTAAGTGTTATTCACTGTGCAATACAGTCATCAGAATCTGCAACCAGCATTTAAGCCAGCACTTGAGGTGTATTTGAAAACCTCTGACTGAAAGTTCTCATTAATACTGACTGCCACCATCATTCAATCATTATTGAATTGGCTTTCCCACTGGATCCACTGTCAGGTTCACAATGTATCCCCTGAGGGTTATTCTCAGGAGGGACAATGGCAAGCCTGTTTCTGCAGGAGGTAGAATTCTGTGAAGGTCAACTTTGGCTCAGTATTCCCCAAGTTAAGCCTGCCTGAAAATTCCTCAGCTCTGCCCTACAGCCAGAGACACTTGCTAACCCTAACTTCTTCATTGCCCTAGCATTCTATGTGGAAGTGGGTAAAGGTATGAGGAGGGGGACTAAAAGAGACTGCTTGGGGCGAAGAGCATTCAATGCAATGTGCAGATAATGTTTTACTGAGTTGTACACTTAAAACCTGCATGGTTTTGTGAAACAATGTCACTCCAAGAAATGCAATTAAAAAAAAAAATGCACTGAGGTCTGAAGACCCTCCCTGACTTTCTGCTCTTTCCCTTTTATCCTTCTCAAGCTTTTTTAATCCTCTTGCATATCTAATCCCAACTTGGGTCTGATTTTTGGAAAAACACACACACTATAATCTTATATAATCCTATATAATAAAAGGCTAATATGCAAATTATCCCCTCGACCAGGAGTTCGACTAGGAGTCCAACTGGGAGTTCAACCAGGGCGGGACTGGCCCACCAACAGCCCACAGTCTCTCCTCCTGGCTGGCTCGGCCCTATTGGCCCCAATAGGACTGGCCAGACCCCACCAGTGCATGAATTCGTGCATTGAGCCTCTAGTGAATACTATATACACAATATAATGTCTTAAAAACTATATATGATTTTATCTTCATTTAAGCAACTTGGGTAAGGTCCCATAAGTAGTGATGGAATAAAAACACAAACCCAATACATCTGAATTATAAGTCTAAGTCCCCAAGATCATACCTTTTTTTTTTCTTCTTTTTTTTTTTCACTAAACAATGTTGCTTCTTCCTTTGTAGCATTAATTTTTCATTTAGGTTTGAGGAGGCAAAAAGGGCTAATTCCAATGTAGCCCTGATATTTGGGGCTAGTGATCTGAGTCCAGGCCAGCAAGTTCAGTGTACATTCCTGATAACCTATAATTAAGTCACTACCTCTTTCCCAGACACTGGTCTTGCAGAACCGGTTACAGAGGCCATTGGACTGTAGACAGTACACTGCCCAGAGGGAGGGCTCCTAACTCTGACGCCAGGCCAGACCACCAGATATGGCCTGGAGACCCCCAACACCTGGGGGCCTTCTTGCAAGGCCCGAGAAAAGGACCGGAAGCATAATCCATGCTTGTGGGACAAAGAGCACAGGGAGGGAGATTTAAGGGAGGGTCCCCTGCGTGTTCCTTCACTCAGATTTGGAAGGCTGTTCCCTGAGTCCGCTGGTGTTATTAAACAGTGTCCCTCCAACTTCCTCAGAAGCGTCCTTGGTCTTCTTGGTCTTCTGCAACAGCTGACACTTGAAAACTTCATAGTAAATAAAATCCCGAGTACTCTCAGCACCTGAAAATGTCTTTCTAGGAATGAGCCCATGCATTTCAGAATCAGTGACAAACATGAACAGGCTATTCTCGGTTTTCTCTCTGTCCTTGATCCATCTTCTTTTTGTTATTTGTTTGTTTGTTTACCAAATGCCTTACAATCCATCATGAATCTGCTTTTTTAATATGTCTGAGCTTTTTATAATATGGCCACAAATCTTAAACCCAGTTCAATCAATTACAGAAAAGTGTACCCTGCGGAAGGGGTCTCTATGAAATTTAGCGGGGCAATTACAAGAAGTCAAGATAAAGGCAATAGAGAAAATACTGAGTGCGGTAGTGCTTAATTTCCTAACCCTGTAAAGGTGGAGGGCACTGTTCTTGATAGAAAAAAATCTCCCAAGAGGCCCCATAACAGACAATCCCACTGGCCAGCTTTAGGCAATATGAGTAGAATCCAATTAGCTTTACAAGGGGCATAGGCAAAGAAAGATCTTGGCAGGCAGCAGACCCTGCTAAGGCAAATTCCATTTTGTGATGTTAGCACATACACACAAGCTTGTATTCTGTGGTCAGGGTCCATCCTCACAATCAGCCAGTCTGAGGGTTGACACCATGCACGGACAAGTCAACAACAATCAAGATCAATTACAATAAGGTTACACATAACCTACACAAGAGACAAGGCTGGGGCACTGGCTAAGGTAGAAGACTGTACCACTGTGTCCCACAAGAGACCTAAACATAAGACCACCCTGTCAAGACTGGGAGACACAGCAGATCTACCCTATGCATGAAACAAACACAAAGACGCACCAAAAATGGGGAGACAAAAAAACATGTACCAAATGAAAGAATAAGAGAAACCTCCCAAAAAAAGGGCTAAATGAAAGAGAGAAAAGCAATTTACCAGATATAGCGTTAAAAAAATTGTTATAAGGATGCTCATGAAACTTAGTGAGAATCTCAAGGAACTTAGTGAGAACTTCAAAAGCATGAAAAAGGATATAGAAAACATGAAAACGAACCAGTCAGAAATGAAGAATAAAGTATCTGAAATAAAGAATGAATTTAGAAGGAATAAACAGTGGGTTGGATGAAGCAGAGAATCAAATAAAAAATTTGGCAGACAAGGTAGCAGAAAACATCCATGAGAGCAGGAAAAAGTAATTTTAGAAAATGGGGATAGTTTAAGGTACCTTTAGAACAACATGAAGCATAACAACATGTATATCATAGGGTAAGGATAAGAAAGAGAGCAAAGGATCAAGAATCTATTTGAAGAAATGATGGCTAAAAACTTCCCTAACCTGGTGAATGAAAAAGATACAGAAGTCCAGAAAGCTCAGAGAGTCACCAACAAGATGAACTAAAGAAGTCCCACATCCTAATTAAAATGGAAAAAAAGTCAATGACAATGTCACCCCAATAAATTCAATTAAAAATTAAAAATACAGACAATAGTGCAGTGAAGGCCTGGGGTGGGGAGTGGGACAAAAGGGGTTAATGGGGAAAAAGGGGACATATGTAATACTTTCAACAATAAAGATTTATTATAATAATAATAACAATAAAATGTGCTTCAATATCTTTCTGCTGCTATATGAAAGCCTCTCATCAATTTTCTTATAAGTGACATGTAGGAAAAAAAATTGTCATACACTTAGAGTTCTTTTGACAGCCTGTTATTACATTAGGAATTAACATACACACACATCCTTCCTGTGGTTAAATTTCAATTTTTAATATAATACAATTCCTGGAGTATCCCCAAGTTGCAAATGTAAAGTTACTACAAAGGTAATTGTTTACTTAACAAAGTGAAATTGATGGTTATCACAGTAAAAACAAACAAAAAAAATGTTTGCAACTTTAGTTTAGCACTGCTCTGTGTCTTTGGGCAAGTGTTACAATATTTTATTATCCTCACCTGAAAATGGAATAAACGTGTGCATTACAATGCTTTTATGTGTTATAACTTCATAATAGTTCATCGAGTGGTAAGCATAAAACTGTTCTATCCATTTTTTGATCCATTTTACATACAGTGCAAGTAATTCTAACATAAACATGTTTCTTTTGAGGAAAAATAACATTAGATACTAACACTTTGGTCAAACTAATTTAACCAGAATGTCATAATAGAAATGGTATAGGATAGATTATATGTTTTATTGGTTAAAATAAGATGAGTGTATAATGCATGGAATGAATGCTTGAAGGTGAGCACTCACTAAAGCCTTTTTATGAGCAGAAAAATTCTAATTGTACTTTTATTTTACACACATTAATATTCTGATGGTATCTTTCATGAGCAGGGCACATTTGTAAATGAAACGACACGTCTTCTCTCACCTTCTAGCTAGTTTTCCTTTCTTATTTTTCCTATATTCATATTAATATTATAAATAGGATCTGTCTATTAAGACAAGTTTGCTCATCTTTTGTAAAATGGAGTTAAAAGGACAATAAAGAAATAAAGTAAAAGTTAACCTTAGGTTATGCTTTTAATACTCAGCAAAATTTTATTTCCACGATATAAAAGACTATGAAAGCTCTAAAGTGACTATTGAAGATTTAGTGCATGCTACTGACTCAGACCTGGAGGCACACACAAAGAGAAAAATATGCATTGGCAATAGATTTGAAGAAAATAGAGAAACCCCCTCCATGTATCCTATCCCGCCCTCTCAAACATACACACCCACCACAAGAACGCCGTGCACATCGCATCAGTATCAGGCTTCCAAACATCAGCATTTTCACTGTTTCCTCAAGTGCTAATTTATAAAGAGGTAGAAATGGTCAAGAACTATTTAGGGGACACAAATTTTAGGTAACAAGAAGCAACATAATCATATATTTTGTATTTCTAGGGGATAGAACACAAAACAGTAAGTAATACCTTTGAGAAAGCTCAGTTTTGCCTCTGATTTTTACATTGAAAATAAATTCCCACATCAACATACATATCGAACATCAGACACCAAAGTATGGGCAGCAAGAATGAGATACCAACTAGGGACAGTCACCTTGTTCTCTGTCTCAGAGGTGTGAAGATCTGGGTATTCCTGCAGTTTAGACATTTCCTCCAGCCCCTGACAGGAGCTGAAGAGAGAGCTGCTGCTTTATTACAGGGGACCGATTCTGGACAGAACACCAACAAAGAGCTCAATGCAATGTGTGGTGAGTGGTTTATGTAGTGAAATAGGCAGTATTTGCACCAGTGGCAAAGGCTACCATCAAAACCAATGGAAGATATTTTTAAAAGCTGATTTGATGCAAAAAAGAGGCCTGTATTTGTTTTGTAATATAAAGATATTTTATTAATGTATTTAAATGTAAATACAGACCTCTGTATACTTGTCCCCCTGTATACGTGTGTATGTCCTTAGGAAGAGAGAATTTTCTGAAAGGACCCATGAGGAACCATTACTGACATTTAGCTCTGGGGTATGAGATTATGTTAAGCCCCTGAGATATCAGGATTGATTTGTGAACAAAGTATGGGCTAGGATGATTCTGACCAATGCATGGGATAACTAGTGTGGGAAACACATGCATTTGATTTATTTATTTCATCTCCCCATCATACAGGACATGCTCAAATTGCTATTGACTATGAGTAAATATTGGTCTTCACTATACTTGTAAACTCAGGGAATACCATCTCTTGTGATGTCCTCAAAAATGGTAAATGGCTGTCTTAGTGGGAAGAGAATGACAACATAACTGATAACAGAAATTTGAATCTCTTGTCATCATTTGCTTTCCTTATAGTGAACTGATGTGAGGGCACATCTGCAATTTATATCCTATTTTCTCACATGAGATAAAATTTCAGGACTTACAAACTTTTTCTCCCCAAGTTTTGCCAAATATAATGTCAAAATTTTCCATAGATAATGTACAAAGTTTGGAAGATGGACACAAGTAATCACTGGCCTTATACCAAGGTACAGCTTTTCAATAAGTATCTTTATAAACTTGGACAAAGCTGCTCATTGTGTGTGTGTGTGTGTGTTTGTGTGTGTGTGTAAGAGAAATTTTAAAGAGGTATCAGAGATAAATTAATCTGGATCTAGTCCTCTTGGACTGCTCACTGCAGTCCAAATTGAATAATTTGGTCAGTGGTAGCTTATTTAGGCAGCTGCTTAAGTAGTATAATAAACATCATCTAAGGCAAAGGGCACTAAGCATAATTTTGGGAGCCAAAAGAGCTTTTGTAAGAACATATTCCTAACACAGTCATGAATCCAAATAGTGTGCTTATGGGTGGTCTACATAAAAGAATCAAGATTATTTTGCTATAAAGGCCATAGCACAGATAAAGTAAAATGTTCTGTTTTGTTTTTGTAAACACTAGTTTCAATTTACTCAATAATGTATTTAATCAATGTCCTAATCCAATTGGGATCATTTCTTCCTGTAAAAACCCAAGCAAATGTATTATACTCAATATTTTATGCTAATTTAATATGCCATATATTTACCCATTCAAGGTTAAAATGAAAAAAGAGTTATACAATTCTTGAGGAAAAAAATAAATGTGTGCAATGAAAGTCTGAAATAGTTTATTAATATATATTAATATTCTTATTAATCTTGAAAATAGTGCTAATTCCCATTTACAAATATAATTTATACTGGCATCATATTATGTAGGGGGCAAGAAGAATAGCTATGAGGAAAGACACAATCTGCATTTGAATATAAAAATTCATGGTAATGTTATTGTGTAATTTCATAATTTATACCAACTATATCAGGCCTATGATCTCTACAAGACATGCTTTGAAAGTCTAATGACTAGAAACTTGCATATAAAATGATAATATCTGGATAGCACATAAATAATGCAAGAGTTTACATTGAAATGTTCACATTAACTTTATCTGAATTGCGTCTGGCAAAGTGAATTCCCTTTAAATCCACTCATTTCTTAGGCCAGGCAACAACTTTGAATCTTCTATTCTTTTTATCTTCTTTTGATTCATTATAGCTAAATCCACCTAGTTTCAAATTTTAGGTCTTTAAATCTAGAAATTTAAAGTGTAAATAAACTTTTGCACAAATTGTATAACCATATCTTGCCTAAAACCAAAGGAGAAAGAAAGTTTTAAAAAGATAGAAGTCATAGAGAAATTTCCCTGCCTTGCCCCTCTGGTCAATCCCTTTTAACACTTTCCCTGACTAGAAATCATGCTCTTGAATTTTCATCAATGATTATTCAATATACATATTACATGGTGATTTTTTTAATCAACAAAGGTGCTGTTTGTTTTTTTCAATCCTTACTCTAGTACTTGTTTAAAAATAGGGAGAGAGAGAGATTGATCGGTTGCCTCCCAGACTAGGGATCAAACACAAAACATAAAATGTAGATAGATATGTGCCCTGACCATGGAATTAAACAGGCAACCTTCAGTGCACAGGACAATGCTTAACCAACTCAGCCACTCAGGCAGGGCAACAAAGGTGCTTGTAAAATTATTTTTGACCACTGACTTTTATACATCCTGAAACAAACACTGCCTGACAAAAACCTCCTCCCCACTCAACATAGGTATCACTTGCCAAGGTCAACTGCAATATAAGATAAACAATGAAACCTACAACTCAGCAGCCTCATGTATCAGAAATATTGATTGGTTTGATATTAATTCTGTAAGTGCCAGACCAGGGCTATCTTGGAGGGAGCCTTCCTTCCTAACGTAAAGACAATTTTATAGTCAAGTTCTTTGAATTCAGGGGCAGAGGAGGCTTGTGTAGCAGATTTTCCCATTGCCTACACAAGTGTCTTCTCTTCCCCCCATATTCTATGCTAAATAGAATTCTAGAAGATACCTTAACTTCAGGGAGAGAACACACACACACACACACACACACACACACAATGTTATCCCACGGGGATGAATTATGATAGTTCTAAATGAATCATTATAATCTCATTCCTCTAGATAATAGATTTCACCTTAATTAAAGTCAGCTAGGTAGCATTTATGTACTATATTGCTTCATTGATAAAAAGATACAAACCAAACCTACGCAGGCCTTTGCCCTTTATAAAACAGAACTTGAAATTTTTATTTTTTATCATCTTCACTCTCTGTTTGGAATAGATATAAGAAACCTGGTACTATGGTAGCCCTCTTATAATAAGAAGACAAACATAAGTGAAAGATTACGAGCATTTAGAGATGCCAGCCCTGCCATTGTGGAGTCAGAGAATATAATAACATTAGCTGCCTACTTATGGTCCTCTATTTAAGTGAAACTAATAACTCACAATTTTTACTAAACAACTATATTTGAATTTTATTTTACTTGTAGCTGAAAGCATTTCTAGTTTATTTGATTTGTAATGTGTTACTCACTTGAGTGATTTGTTCTTATGCTTGAAACTGATATAGCACATTGAGCTTCTTACATTGTTCCTTTTGGTCAAATCCTTTTACTTAGAGGTTCACATTGTGATGAGTAATTGTTATAATCTGAAAGCTCTACAAAAGTTTGACAGGCAGTATAAATATGTGAAGTGTGCAAGAGTAAGAATACATTACAAATGGTGAGCGCCAAGGATAACTAGAGAGAGAATGGCCTATCCACTAGGACCAGTCATTGTTTGTCTGAGGAAATGTCATCCCAATATGCCAGATCTTCCAAGTTATCAAGAGAAATATGGATTTATATGCAAATGTTTGAAATATTCAAATAATGACAAGTAAATCTTTTACAAAATATTTTGTCAATATTTGAAGCAACACCACTAGGGTCAATTGGAACACATCGGTGGGCAGGCCAGATTACTATTTTTGAGTTAAAGTCTTTAAACAAGAAGATTGAGGCAATGTCTTTTTGATATATAACACTCTGGTGAAATGATGTAACATGCAGCTTTCTTTGATTGTTTTTCTTACTTCACAATTACATAAATAGATCTTAAATTATCTCAGGCCATGAGCATTTCAACAGAAAGTCTGAACCAGCTGCAAACACATATTTAGGTTTTTCACATTCCTTTAAAAATACTTTTATTTCAACTGAAAAGTTGAGAAATAAAATAGGTCCCATGCTAAGCAGATGGCTACTGGGAACTTCATGAAAAAGCCAAAAATAGGGGTCAGTTTCTGCATGAAAACAGTTAGAAAATTCAGCGGGTATTTCTGTGTTGTGAAGTGCAATGAGGACTCTCCCTTTATCTGGTTCAGTCATGTGCTATGCGTATCCCTCTGAGCATAGAATTGAGCATATTTTGTATTATAGCTGTCAGGTTTGAAAGAATATTTTAGAGATGTAGTGATGATAATGATGTTAAAGAGATTTGTGTCCTGAGAATGAAAACTTCTAAGTGGGCTGAAGAATCAAGACAGCTACCTTAGTCATACATGATGATGAGTTTCCTTCTTTTCACTCATGTCTCTCTAATTCACTATCCAGCTCTGTCAAGAGCCTCTGTGACTATGTAACATAAAAGGCATTAGTGACTGTAGTGGAGTTTCACTGTTGCCTAACTGGTGTCCATTCTCCCTTTTTAATTTTCATAATCACATTTGGACTTTCATTAGGAATTTTTGTCTATTTATTTTTGTATAGCTAAAATGGTGTGAGTGAGACTAATTCCACCCAAGCTGCATAGATGGATTGGACCTCTATATACTGAGCAACATAGAGAATCTCATCTTCATAGTAACTGGCTCTGGGATGTCGTGAGGTAGAGAAGAGAGTATTACAGCTCAGAAGTAGGATATGTAAATATTGGGGTAAGAAGGATTATGATATATTAAAAAATGCATTCCATCTAATATGATTGGGGTATATATAGTAAAGAAGAACAGTGGAGAAAAACAAAATTAGAGATATAGGCACAATCTAGAACTTGCAAATCATTGTAGATCATGGAAAAGATTAAGACTTTATCCTAATGTCGTATCATTGATTAATTTTAAGCAAGCGACTCGCATAGTCATATTTGTGTTTTTAACTAGAGAGGAAGTGAGGTGCCTTGGCTATCAAGAGCCCACTTAGGAGGCTATTGTAGCAATCCAGTTAAAAGATGATAGAGATTCTTACCAGTGTGGTACTATAGATATGGAATTAATAGACATGGTCTAGTGGTATATAGATGCTTTGCCTCCCACAAGTCAATATTTATAAATATGACAGGAGTGGGAGATAGGCTTGTAAGATTTCAATGACATAAAAAGTCAGTCATCCTGATGTAAGGAACCAATGCATGGAAATTAATAACTTTGGACTAAACTTTGAAGAATAAAAAGTTTGATAAAAAGAGATGGAGGTCAAAAAAGCAACATCTGTGAACACGGTAGAACTGGAAGGACAAAGAATTTTGTGTAGGGCAAAGAGTAATTACACAGATTTGGGATGCAAAGGGAACACTTAATACAGATATAAAAAACAATGTCAGAAAGTCAGGTCTGGACTTATTGTGTTGGCCTTAATACCAGGTAGACTCATTTGCACATTATTCAACAGAAGACACTGGGTCACTTAAGATTTTCAGGAAATCAACTCAGCCAAACAAAGCTGTGCTTGAATAAGATGGATCTGCAGTAGTAGGGACATGGCTCTGGAGTCCCAGGTAAGGAGGGGACTAAAGGGGGCCTTCTCTTCAGTGGAAATGCAGAAGCATTAGCTGGGTTTGTTGATATCAAAACATAACTGGAACCCTAGCTGGTTTGGCTCAGTGAATAGAGCATCGACCTACAGACTGAATAGATGATTATAACCGTCAGCTCTTTTCCCCCAAATTTTCTATTACAGCTTTCTAAATTCCAGGTACTTTCCAGTTGCTTTATAATTTAATTATTTCTGCTTAATTGATATTTCTTGTTAGTTTGTTCAAACTAATTAAGATTTTATTGTGTGAAAGTTAAAATGACATTTATTTGAAGGGTCCTGGGTTCGATTCCGGACAAGGGCACATGCCTAAGTTGCGGGCTCAATTCCCAGTAGGGGGCATGCAGGAGGCTGCCTATAAATGATTGTCTCTCATCATTGATGTTTCTAATCTTTTTATCTCTCTCTCCCTGTCTCCCTTCCTCTCTGAAATCAATAAAAATTATATTAAAAAAAAAACATAACTGGAGAAGTGGTAGTGATGATAGTATAAAGATGAGCAAGCCTTCCAGTTTTATTAGTTAAGTGGGTACTGATACCATTCACATAAAAAGAAAAATCAAGAGAATATTATATTTTGGTGAAAGTAGGATAATTGTATAAATATCTTAAAGTTGTTATGATGCCATTGCCATATTTCCATAGAATAAAGTAACACTAATTGTAACTGACATGGGAACAAAAGAGCATATAGCTGTTTCAAAGTGCACGTGTGTTTACATTGTGGACACATCAAACATGGGTACTGATGGCCATTTGCATGTGTCTAATTACTGACCTTCCTCCACCATCCGTCACTAGATGGTAAATTCACGGAGGCCAGGAATTGTGTTTTCTTTAGAATTATTAATGTTTGGAATACTAAAGTGTCTTGAGATCGGTTGAGGAAATGGCTAAAGCCTCTTTCACAAAGCTCTTCATGACATCGTTGACTTTTCTACACTGAGTTTGAGGAGTATCCCCTTGCACAATGCCTTTGTCTCTGCACTTTGTATCCTATTTGTCTACTTCACTAACTCCCTTGTCAGCTCCTCCATGTATGTGTTTTCAGTACAAGGCCAGCAAAAGGGGAAGTTCTGCTGGACCCCAGTTAACTGAGGAATCATCGGAAACTTTTCTTTATTCTCTGCTGATTATTCCTTATTCCCCTTTTGGTTTGTAAGAAGAATCTAATGTGTAGACAAAAATGTGCCTAAGGATCCCAGAAGACTTAAATATCTAAATTGTGATTAAAAAACACATATAAAAAGCAAAGGAGTCAGAATAGATGATTATAACCGTCAGCTCTTTTCCCCCAAATTTTCTATTACAGCTTTCTAAATTCCAGGTACTTTCCAGTTGCTTTATAATTTAATTATTTCTGTTTAATTGATATTTCTTGTTAGTTTGTTCAAACTAATTAAGATTTTATTGTGTGAAAGTTAAAATGACATTTATTTGAGTACTATTTTCAAGTCTAATTGGGTTATTAAGTAAAATGCATTTGAACAATAAAACAGAAATAGATTTTATTTTAACAAGCAAAGATTCCAATTCTATTCAAGACTATTAGGAAAGTGCTTTTCTTACATGTAAAGAAATATAAAACATGCCCAATCCTCTAACATTTTGCCCTAGTAAAACCATTTATAAGCCATTTTAAGAAATGTATATCTAAACGAAAAAGAAAAGAGAATATCTGATACAGACTTCTGAAACAAATTTAGAAATGGCAAATAAAGCATTGTGTATGGTTTTTTTTTTCTTTTCATATCAGCTACTACTGTATCATGGAAGCCTTAAATATACTCAGGTACAAAGAGATTTTTCAAAGATCTTGAAGTTCTAATAAAAAAGATTTCAGTGTTATAACTGCAAAAGTATCTTTCCAAATTAGCTTTATACATTGAAGCCAGACAGCTTTTAAAATAGTTCTCCAATTATTTAACAAAATGAAAGATAAAGCATGACCTCACTGGGAATTTTATAGTACAATATCACAATGTCTTTCTGTGGGACAATACTAAGATGGAAATAAATTTGAGGTGACATTTGGTGTCAGGGATAAAGGGTAATATGCAGAACAAAAAATGAGTCAAGGAAAACATATCAAATTATAAGTTTCTCAAGGGTGAGGGTCATAGCCTCTAAAGATTTCATGTGGATTCTTCACCAGGCTTAGCAGATGCTACTTCTATTAGTAAGAGCCTAATAAATAATGTTCAAACTAAATAGTATTTGTTTTTGTTTGGTGAGCTGCAATGTTATAAACTGAATAGGAGGAGCTGAAAAAACCTGTAGTGCAGCAACAGTTATATAGGCAAAAGGTCAGTCTTCCCTGACATTTTTGTGCTGTCCAGTATGCCACCCAACTTCCACAGGTCTTCCAAAGAATTAGACCTTTAATTCCTCAAGCCATAGTCGGGAGCCCTTTGCTTTCTGCCAAGAAAGGAACTGAATGCCGGTGACACAGCGAATCTTAGAGAGGTTCAGTTGTCAGTCTTCTTATTTATCCTGCCCCAAACCCATATTTTATCAGGGCCATGATTATTAAATTAATCCTTGTGATACTAGATACTAATACCTGGTAATCTTGTTACCACTGCTAGGATGGGGGGGAAAAAAAAAAAGGATCTGGAATGTTGAAGGAAAAATAAGTGTATATATAATGTGGAGACCGGGAAGGAAATAAAACAAGTTTCCTATCTCATCACAAGGGAATTATGGATTTGTTATAAGTTTTGGTTTATCCAGATTAAGAACACCTGACAAATGCAACTGTAGGATAGTCTACGTACATGAGGAAAACACATATATACATATATATGCACACAAAATATACATAGTTAATATTGGGTTAGACAGAGCTTGATAATCAACTTATTTAAATTTTAATTCAAAGAAGTGTTCATCTTACTAGAGTCAGCCACTCAAGCAGCTCTGCCTTTGGTAGAGTTTTCATGAACAACTGAGGAGGGAGGGAATGGAACCCATCAGTGTCACAGCCTCCTGAAGTGACAAACCTAAAGAAGAGGGGACCAGTTCCTGACTTTAGGGATTGCTTAGAGCTCTGCTTGCCCCTTTCCTCCCCACTCCCTCACAGAAAGGGTACTCAGCAAGGTCAAGAAAGGACTGACCTTTAAACTACAAAAGAAAAGAAAGAAAAATAAAGAATTGGAAAAGCCCGGAGTGCCAAGTATGAGAACATGGAAGAAATGTGACCGACACCAACTTCTACGGCTGGTCCTGGGTCCAAGGATGGGAAGGAGACACTGCAGTTTCCTGTGATCTTGCAAAGCTCATTAGAATTAGAGGTGCCATAAGAGGAAAACACTCTCAAATACCAAATGCTCAACTTTGCCTGCTATCAAAAATTCATGCCCTCTTAGCAATTTGTAAGTGATTGAGGATTTGCTTTGCCTGGTGTCAAAGACTCATGTACTAGCATAGGAAATATAGTCAGTAACATCATAATAATTATGTATGATGTCAGGGGGACACTCAATTTATTGGGGAGGAATCACTTCACAAGTTATATAAATGTCAAACAACTCTGCTGTACACCTGAATCTAATATAATACTGATGGTTGACTGTAATTTTAATTTTTTTAAATAAAAAGAACATTGTACTCTTTATGAGCCTCTAAGTGATTGAGGATTTGGGAATTCGTGACTTATATTTCATCACAACTAAGTTCAGAAATGGAGATGGAAAGTAATTAGCAAGTAGATTTATTACATTTTTTTTCTGAACCACTTGCACACTTCATCTCCAACATTCCTGCCACACTGCCTCTCACTGCTCTGCACACATGCTCAGTCCTTTTGGGATCCTGACTTTGTACAAGCCTTGAGGCATCCTCATACTTTATCTTTTTTTCTTTTTTAATATGTTTTAACTGGATTTTTTTTCTTTTTTTTTTTTTTAGAGAGAGAAGGAGAGAGAAACATTGATGGGAGAAACATTGATCAGCTGCCTCCTGCATGTCTCCTACTGGACATTAAGCCAGCAACCCAGGCATGTGCACTAAGAATCAAACTAGGTACCTTCTGGTGCATGGGGCAATGCTCAACCAACTGAGCCAAACCGGCCAGGGCCTACTTTATCTTTTTAACCATACAAAATTCCTACTTAATCATCCACATAGAGTTTTGATGTTCTCTTCTAGGAATTTTCAGCTTTCTCTGACTCTTGACAACCAGTCCTTGCTCCCATGTACCATAAATCACCTATTTATACAAATTTACCTCCTACAGTATAAACTTTTCAAATGAAAACCAGGAATTATCTGAAATTATTTTTAATCCTACTTCCTAGCACATTTCCTGATGTTTTTTAAAAAATGAATGAGTAGATGTGTGGAAAAAATGCAATTTGTTTTTGAAAGGGATTAAACTATACGTGACTTTTAAACATTTTTAAAGGTAGTAAGATTTTTCCTCCTACCCCTGATATGCAATATTTAAAAGAAAAATGTGAAAAACTTGAGAATTGGAAGACCTGATATCTAGGTCACACTCTACCACTGCCCTGCTTTATATCATTTGGTTTTTCTGGGCTTCACTTTCCTCAGCAACAAATCAGGGTGTCCTCAAGTGTGGTTGTGTCATTTCTTGGTAACTCTACCAGAGCACCCTCCTGTATTGGAAAGAAAGGCAACAAGCATTCAAGCAAACTTTCAGTGGACATTCTCTTTTCCTTTTTTCTTCTTTTTTTTTTTATCAAACAGAAAATACAAGATGAAATAAAGCAAAGGCAATATCCTCAAACTATAACTAACCTTATTCCCAATATTAAGTTCACCTTGGGCGGCAGGTGAGGCACATTCTGCACCTGTTTCTAGGTGGAGTTCCAACTTTTAAGCAGCATCTGCTTGTATGTCATGTATTATGTTGCCCAAATGATAGCAAGTACAAGTGAGAATTGGTCGAAATATAATTGGCCTAACTTGGCTTTGACCCTGATAATGAGCCAGACCTAAACTGAGCCAGACTTAAAGCTTTAATCAGAGTTCTACCTTTGATCAGAACAAAGGGGTGAATAAGTAGTTTTAGGATGCATGATTAAATTTGTGCTGTAATAAATACTGGGACGAATACGAAATAATCCCCTGAGGTTTACAACCTTGATCAAGCTGTTTTGTATTACCTATGGTGTCTATCAAGAGTACACACTCACACCTAATTTTTAAAGATATGAGTTCTTAGAAATTAATACAAAGCAAGTGGGAAATTTGATCTCAGCATAAAAAGGACCTGCAGAAATAGCAACTGTTTGCCTTTCATCATATCGTTCATGGACACTTATGTGGCAGGTAGGCCACGGGATCTATATATATAAAAGCCTAAGCGACTGGAATGCCTGAACAACCAGAATGACTGGTCGCTATGATGTGCACTGAATATCAGGGGGCAGATGCTCAATGCAGGAGCTGCCCCCTGGTGGTCAGTGTGCTCCCATATCAACCTCCCATAGCCGGCCAACCTCCCACAGTTCCTCACCCCTGTCCAGCAGGCCCTGGCCAGCAGCTGGCAGGAAGGCCCTGGCTGGCAGCCAGCAGCCAGCAGGAAAGCCCCAGTTGGTAGCCAGAAGGCCCCATTCAACCTTGATCACCGGCCAGGCCTAGGGACCCCATCCATGCACAAATTTCATGCACTGGGCCTCGCGTTTAAATATAAAAACAAGAAATTAAAAACATCAGCCAGGCTAGTGTTGCTCAATGGTTGAGCATCGACCTATGAACCGGGAAGTCACTGTTCAGGGCACATGCCCAGGTTTTGAGCGAAATCCCCAGTAGGGGGTGTGCAGGAGGCAGCTGATTTATGTTTCTCTCTCACATCAATGTTTCTTTCTCCTTTCCTCTCTCTCTAAAATCAATAAAAACATATAAAAAATAAAACAATAACATCAAACACCTATAATTCCAGAAAACTGACTATATTAACAATTTTCTAAGGATTATTTAGTATCCTATATTTGAACACCATAAATAAGTTTTTATTTAAATTATTGCTTTTGTGACACAATATTATAAATAGATTAAAGCACATTTTAATTTGTCAGTTTCCACTGTCTCACCCTTTGAGAAAGAAAATAAGCACCTGAGAGTGTTTCTTACATTTTTTCCTCCCTTAACTATACAGTGAGAGTGAATTCTTTCAGATAATTAATTTTTCCTGTTTGAAGATACACTTGTTAAATAAAAAGACACTTAATATTAATGCCACTCACACAGCAGGCATTCAAATCAGCACAATGACTACTTCTGCCTATTGATTCTTGACAGGTTTCATCTCTTAATGCTTTGTTGTAAGTAGGAGGGAGAAGGATCAGATGTCTGTGCTCATTAAAGGTGTTGTCTAGAATTGCTGACAGCAGCAGTCACATTTCCATGGGCACCTGTAAGCCATCACTTGTGTTCTCTGATGTAAAAGAATCATGTCCTTTTCACAAATAGTGACTGAATACACAGTTTCCTACTACATTCTTGGCATGGTAGGGAAATAAATGAAAGGAAACAAACCATAGTGTCTGCCTTCAGGGAGCTTATATTTGATGATGGAAATACAGCATAAATACCGACACCAGTAGGATTCCACCTGCATATTGCAGACCAGATTAGACAAAACTTGCATGGAGGGGCTCATCTTTACCTGAAATAAATGAACTTCTATGCATTTGGCTTTGTTTTTATCTGTGAGTTTATTGTTATCAGCATGTGTGTGACTAAAATTAGGATTGCCAGCTCTTCCCAGCATCAGTTCAACTCAGTTTTCATTAATATCCACAACTTAACTGCCTGAACTTTGTTCATTTACTGAGCTGCCTTTGGGCCCTATTAAAGGGAGTTACACCCCATTTTCTTAGACAGTATGAAAGTCAGGGACTTGGCTAGGGTCATGTTAATTTCCCAAATGGACTGGACTTTCTGGCAGGCCCACGGAGTGCTTGCCATCTGTCATGACCTCAAAGGACCACAGATATTGTCCGATAAGGCTTCACCTCCACCCATCTCCCCTGTCTTCCATGCGAATTTCCTGTGCTGAAGACCCCCATGCTGAGGCAATGCCCTTTGACTCACAGGAGATGCCATTCCTGTTCTTCAGTAAATGCTTTAAGACATTTGTGTTCCCTGAGAGAGATCTGCAGGCACCAGTGGGTTTTGGACGATGAAGAAAAAAAAAAGTAAAGAAAAGAATCTGTGTGCTTTCCAATTCATGCAAAATATACCTAAAGACTTGATAAAATCAACATAAACATTTCATAAATGGATTATAAAATCCATTTAGTATTTTTTAAAGATAAATTCCAGATACTGTGGTCAAATAAAGCACTCATTTTTACTAGACACTGGAGAGAAAAAAAATCCCTTCACTCTTCGCAATGTTTGAAATTAACTTCATGGGAAAATGTCAGGTCACCTCAGTTATATAATCACTACAGTTACAGCGTCACTGCCATTATTACGTGGCTGTGGAGGGTCACAGGACCTTACGAGGTCTGTGCCCCTGTTAACCCCCATGTCCTCTTGTCACGCTTGCTGACTCTCTCCCACTGCTCTAGCCACATTGTGCTTCTTTGCTGCCCCAAACTTTTACTCAGGACCCAGGTCTTCATATTTCCTCCACCTGGGAAACTCTTCCCCAGACGTGCACACGAGCGAGCCTTTGCTCACATCCTTAATTGAATGTTCTGGTCATTTCCTTAGGAATGACTTCAGAAACTACTCCATTGAAAACGGCACCCTCTTAATGACTTTCCTTTTCTATATGCTGCCCAGCAAAAAAAAAAAAAAAAAAAAAAAAAAAGGGACAAACTATTGATAATAACATGGAGATTTGGATGGATCTTAAGGGCATTCTACTGAATGAAAAACAAGTTTATAAACTGTATAATCCCATGTACATACCATCGTGGATGTAACAAAATTATAGAGATGGAGAGCAGTGGTTGCCAGCAATCGGAGAAGGGGCAGGAGGGTGGGACGATAATGGAGCAGCATGAGATGCCCTCTGTGGTGACAGAGCAGATCTACCTCTCAATCACAGGGTGGTGCTTGTTACGTGATAACGTGAACTAGAATTATACACAAAGGCATGCTGGAAATGAGTGGATGCAAAAACTGGCAAAATCTCGCCTTGACCGGTTTGCCTCAGTAGCTAGAGCGTCGGCCTGCGGACTGAAGGGTCCCAGGTTTGATTCCGGTCAAGGGCATATACCTTGGTTGCAGGCATATCCCCAGCAGTGGGTAAGGGCATGTACCTTGGTTGCAGGCACATCCCCAGTAGTGGGTGTGCAGGAGGCAGCTGATCGACGTTTCTCTCTAGTCAATGTTTCTAACTCTCTATCCCTCTCCTTTCCTCTCTGTCAAAAAAATCAATAAAATATATTTAAAAAAAAAACAAACTGGCAAAATCTGAGTGAGTAGTTGGCTTAATTTTATTGTGCAGGCAAGCTTTGATAAATGCACTATGCCTGGTATTGGTACTGCATTATGGTTATGCCAGGTGTCATCACTGGGAGAAGCTTGGAGATGGGTGTTGCAACTTTGTGAGTCTATATTTAAAAATAAAAGTAGTTTAAAAGTAAGATAAAAAATTTCTACTTAGCACTTATTACCATCTTACATGCCATATAATTTACTTATTTATTTTCTTTATTCTATCTCTCTCAGTATATAAGCTCCATGCAGACAATGAATTCTTACTTGTTTTTGTTTAGTGCTATAATCACAGCACATAGACCATTGCTGGGCACACATACACTTTCTATGAATAGTTATTAAATAAATTTATGATTAATGAATGCATTTTACTTCTAAAATCATCTTAACATTGTGATTAATATCATGACCTTTGATGTTGATCCCAGTTCTGCTATTATCTAGAAGGTCTTCATCAAATCTCTTGAACTTTTTCATCCAAAAATTAATAATACTTAAAAGGTTAAATTAAAAAAACACACACACACAGTAATACAGAGTTGGAGGAAGTATTACTTGAGATAAACTTTTTGGAAACAAATACAGTATTATGCTTCAGTACTCCTTACAAAATTAATATCATTTGACATGGTCATTTATCAGAAATGTGGACATAGTTATAAGTGCAAGGATGTTCATCACAACATTATTGTATAGTGGGAAATGTGAAATAACCTAAATTTATAATAATAGGAAAAATGACTATCTGTTTTTATTTATTGTACAGTAATTTGGGGCATTTTTCTGAAAACAAAGACCTCATTTTATTTTATAAATGAATAATAAATATAGATGTAATCCACAAGTCAATAAGTCAGATTTTAAATTTCTATTTCTTATTAACATTATGCCTATCAGCAACATTCACTATTTAGAAAAATTTCCCTTTCACACTATCTTTTGCAACATAGCTGTGTTTTACATTACACCTATAAATGCAACAATAATTTTGTCAATTTAAGGGACAGTAAGTTAGCATGCATCCTACTATTTTGGTCTCAAGACATGATTAAATCTACAAATAAAGATAATTAAGTTACTAATAAAATGCCCTACTCCAACAATGTGTTATATATGATAGTCATACATATTGGGTGACATGAAATTTCAAAGAAAATTTTACAAAATGTTTCTCAACTCCACATATAAAAGAAATGACAAAGTGATAACTCTATATTAAAAATTATTAATGTTTTCATTTGAAATATTATAAGCATTTTTTTTCTATTCAGAAAGAAAAATGATTAAAATCACTGTCAATTAGACACAATAAATTTAAGGGCAAAATAATAGTTGCATGAACTAATTTAAGGTTAAAAATTATATGTGAAGAACCTCAATTATTTAATTTATCTATTTAATGAGAATCAAATTTCACATTAATATTCTGGATTTTCATCATCTTTGCAAAGTATGATGACATATTCTTATTCTGAGACAGGATATTGAAAAGTTGTGAAGAAGAAGGGATGCTGAATATATCTTTTCAAAATAGTGTTTTGGATTTCTACATATATATTCCCAGAGTGGGATGGCTGGGTCAAAACGCAGTTCCATTTTTATTGATTTTTTTTTTACAGAGAGGAAGAGAGAGGGATAGAGAGTTAGAAACATCGATGAGAGAGAAACATCAATCAGCTGCCTCTTGCATATGGGGATGTGCCCGCAGGTACATGCCCTTGACCGGAATGAAATCCCGGGACCCTTGAGGGCCAAAACCCACTGAGCCAAACCGGTTCCATTTTTTTAATTGTTTGAGGAAACGCCATACTGTTTTCCATAGTGGCTGCACCAATTGGCAATCCCACCAACAGTGAATGAGTGTTTCCTTTTCTCCACATCCTACCAACACATTTGTTGATTTATTGGAGATAGCCATTCTGATATATCGGAGGGGATATCTCGTTGCGGTTTTAATTTACATTTCTCTGATTATTATTGACATCGGGCATCTTTTCATATGTCTATTGGCCATCTGTATGTCCTTCTTGTAAAAGTGTCTATTCAGGTCCTCTGCCCATTCCTAATTGGAGTTTGTTTTTGGTGTTGAATTGTATGAGTTCTTTCTATATTTTGGATATTAACCCCTTATTGGATGTATCTTTAAAGCAAATATCTTGTTCCATTCAATAGTCTTTTCATTTTGCTGATGTTTTCCTTTGCTGAGCAAAACTTTTTAGTGTGATGTAGTTCCATTTGTTTATTTTTTCTTTTGTTTCCCTTGCCCAAGGAGATATATATATATATATATATATTAATATATATGTTGCTAAGATAAATGTTAGAGATTTTACTGTATGTTTTCTTCTAGAAATTGTATGGTTTCAAGTATTACATTTAAGCTTTAATATACTTTGAGATATATGCATCCCTATATTCATTGCAGTGTTATTTACAATAGCCAAGATATGAAAGCAACTAAAGGGCCCATCAGTTAACTAGTAGATAAAGAAGATGTGGTACATATATACTACTCAGCCATTAAAAATGTAAAATAAAATCCTACCATTTATAACAACATGGATGTCCCTATACAGTATTATGTTAGGTGAAATAAGTCAGACAGAGAAAGACAAATACCATATGATTTCCCTTGCATATAGAATGTAAAGAACAAAATATATAAACAAAACAGAAAAAGACTCATACAGAGAACAAATTGTGGGTTGCCAGATGGTAGGGGGGTTGAGGGGCTGGGTAAAAAAGGTGAAGGGATTAAGAAGTACCCATTGGTAGTTACAAAATAGTCATGGGATGGAAAATACAGCTTAGGAAATATAGTCAATAATCCTATTTAATAAAAGCCTAATATGCTAAGTGTCCAGTCATCTGTTCAACCAATCAAAGCATAATATGCTAATGATATGCTAAGGCTGCTCAACTGCTCTCTATGATGTGCACTGACCACCAGGGGGCAGATGCTCTGACAGTAGGTTAGCTTGCTGCTGGGGTCTGGCTGATTGGGACTGAGCAAGATGGGCCAGGCATGCCCTGGAGCCCTCCCAAGGTCCCCCCCCCCCCAGTTGGCCAAACTCCTGTGTCCCTCCCCGACCCCAATCCATGCACTGTGGGGATATCGGAGAGCCAGTTTCAACCTGATCCTGCTTAACACAGGAGCTGCCCCCTGATGGTCAGTGTGCTCCCACAGGGGGAGCACTGCTCAGCCAGAAGCCCTGAGCTGGGCTCATGGTTGGTGAGCGCAGCAGCAGTGATGGGAGCTTCTCCTGCCTCCATGGCAGTGCTAAGGATGTCCCTGGGGAGTGGGCCTAAGCCGTCAATCAGACATCCCCTGAGGACGCCTGGATGCAAGAGGACACATGCCGGGCTGAGGGCCCACCCCCACCCCCAGAGTGTATGAATTTCGTGTACCGGGCCTCTAGTATTGTAATAACTATGTACAATGCCAGGTGAGTACTAAAATTATGGAGGGGAACACTTTATAAAATACATGATTGTCTAACCACTATGTTGTACACATGAAACTAATATAAAATAATATAAAATGTCAACTGTAATTGGAAAAAAAAAAAGTAAAAAATACAAATTTTTAAAAAGCCGGGGATGTGTCCTTTATCCCTGAGCCACGAAGCTTTGTCTTCTACCTCCCCCAATCATTCACTTGTTGAAAAAACAAATGACAATAGTGGGCATCTCCTTGGTTCTTGGTGTTGGGGACACCACACAGACTAAGCTCCAGTTAGAGTCTTAAGTGATCTCTAAGGCACAAGGCTAGAAAACTGGGTAAAATTTTAAATTAAGTATAAATAAGTAAAATTAAGTACAATTGTGTAATACTCCATTATGTTTTAGGTATACTGGATTAAATCTCATATGTAAACAAAACTCTAGCTCTTTAAAATGAAGTCTCAATGTTTTTACCATAAGCCTTGGTCATTTTCTGGCTGAGATCTTTTAAAGAGTGGTAGTTTCATGACTGTAATTACATTCTCTACCACCTCTTTCCTCAGGAATGCTGAGGGCCTTTCCATTTGGCTAATTACACCACACACTACCTTTGAACTGCTTAATTACCAACACACAAGGTTTAACTGTTTTTCTTTTTGAAATAGGCAACATAATAACAATTAAAAGTTAATTAGAGCAAATTCCAATTAGAAAGCATACCTTATTTCTTAGAATAATCAGAAAACATGCCTTCTGGCTTTCTTATTAGGTGTGCATATTCTGATTGTTGGTTTGTTTCTACTTGAAGTTTTCTATTTCAGAAAGAATTATTATTGTTATTATTTTATTGAAAAGTTAGCCTGTATTTGATCCTATTCAAAATATATATGACTAAATAAAGCAACTCTTGTTTGAAATCTCTAGCAAAAGGAGTCAGAGACTGTATATTCTGCAAGATATCAAATTTGACACATTAGTTGGAGAGTCACACATTTCTTTCTTCCCATGTTTATAGTATGATGTATTTCAGAGAGAAAACTGTTATCTTTCTTGGATGAAAGAAAGGCTTTGAAATGTAACTACCCCAACACAGTTTGCCCACGCAAAATTTTTTGAACAATGCCTCTAATGAACAGTTATCCATTCACCTTTTGGAAATTTCTAAAGGAAGTAGCTGCTGCCTCCCACACTGGCCTCTGAATTATTGAACAAGCAATTGTTAGAGAAGTCTTCTTCATGCTGAACCAAAATTCACCTTCCTGATGCCATTTAATATCATTGGCCTTAATTTTAGATTGAGAAACACATCTAATTTCTATTTGCAATACTAACATATCTATGACTGACCCCATATTTTTCCAAATTTCCCACCCCACAACTACATATCTAATTGATTCATTGTCCTTTCTAAATTTTTGAAAATTATTGTTGTCTTCTATACAAGTCTTCAGTTGGATACAGGACCCCAGGTGTTCTCCAGTTGGGACTTAGAGTACCGGGATATGAGCCTCCAGTGTCCTAGAGCAGCACCAGCAATAGAAATCTAAGGTTAGGCCTACATATGTAGGTTTAATTTTTTTGTACACATATTAATGAACAATAAAAACAGGTGAAATCAATGACTAACATATTTTACTTAATTGAATGTACATGAACATTATGTCAACATGTTGTATTTATAATTCATTATTAATATTTTGCTTTTTTTACTAGGCTTTCAAAATCTGGAGTGTGTATATTTATACTTACTGCAAAACTCAATTTAAACTAACCATATTTCAAGTGTTCAGTAGCCATATGTAGCCAGTGGCTACCATACCAGACAGCACAGTTCTAGAAAGTTTAATTTTATAAATTGGCCTAAAAACATATCAGTATTTTTAAAATTCCTGCCAGTCTAACTTTATACTGAGTTTATGGTCAATAAAATACCCAAGTTGGCTTGTCAGATACTATCACTCATCCTACATTTTAAGAACCACATTTTTTATAAAATACATGTGTTGACTTGGACCAGCATTCCCATCTCTAGATCATCTGTAATTTTTATTCTGTAGATTGCTAATTCAACTCTTCAGTCTAGCTTACTCATTCAAAATTTTTATAGGGATTCATTGATTTATTTATTTAAAACAGCTTTATGCACATTGAACAGGAAAGGACCATGAAAATAATACATTCTTGCCCTGACTGGTTTGGCTCGGTGGATAGAGCATCGGCTTGTGGACTGAAAGGTCCCAGGTTTGATTCTGGTCAAGGGCATGTACCTTGGTTGTGGGCACATCCCCAGTGGGAAGTGTGCAGGAGGCAGCTGATCAATGTTTCTCTCTCATTGATGTTTCTAACTCTCTAACTCTCTGTCCCTCTCCCTTCCTCTCTGTAAAAAATCAATAAAATATATGAAAATAATACAGACTGACTTGTGACATACTGAAAGAGGCTCTCACACATAGCATTAACCAATCACTGGGTAGTTACCCAGCTTTAAAACCACCTAACTTCACCAGCATTCACATGTAATCTCCACCTAATACCACCATGTTTTCACGATGTACTGTGCAAAGCCTTCATGCAATTCAATTCCTTCACCACAGGATCTGTGGCAGCCAATGACTCTCACCTCCTGGTTTTCCTGGCCTAGTGTGCTCCCCTGCCACCTACAATCACAGCTAGCCCCGGGTCATAAGAATATAGCAGCAGTGAAGATTTATGAGTCCAAAGCCGAGGTAAAAAAAGGCATTGCAGACTCTACCTGCTGCCTTGTATCACCCACTCTGGGAGAATCCAGCCACTGCACCATGAGGACGTCTGGCAGCCCCGTGGGAGGGGTCCACCTGGAGAAGACCTGAGGCTGTCAGTCAACAGCCAGGATTAACTTGCCAGCCAGGTCGTGAGCCACCTCCAAGGCAGATAGTCCAGCTTCCATCAGGGCGACATCTGAGAGCAAAGGCGTAAGGACACAGGTAGGACCAGCGTAGCCCAGCCCTTCCAGAACTCCTGACACAGAGTCTATGAGTCCACTAGTTTCATGAGTATAAGAAGCTACTGTTTATGCTACTGTTATGACATAATTACACACAGTACTAGGTTACCAGAACAACACCTTAATGCTCAATATGAAAGTATTTTGCTAATACAGTGCTTCTCCAAGTATTCTAATGGTTCTGTCTATAAATGGAAAAAATATACACATTCCTATCACATGAACAAGACTCGAATGAGATAAATCAATATATTAATAGTGGTTTTCCTCTAAAAGATAAATACAAGCATTTTAATTATCTTCACTCTTCTGTATTTTCAGATTCTCTATAGTAAACATATTATTTTCAAAATCAAAATTAAATAAATGTCATGTGGATAAAATAGCAACAAACAGGTAAATATATGAATAGCTACTGCAAAAAGGGACAGTTGTAAATACTGTCTTCCAAAACTTAAGTTTTCTTCCTTGCCTTCTTTTCCCCCACCCTAGGATTCTTCTGCTTTAACAAAGAAAACGATTCCCAAATGGATATTAATATCTTTTTCATGCGTTATTACCCCTCTTCAGTAAGAAGGAGGTTAACTAGGAAGGCAGTTTAACAGCAGCTACAACGGAACAGAAAGTGCATTTTATGGGCCCTGGAAGGCAGGAGGTTCTGAGAGTCAACTTCAAGTTCCATATATTTGAATACAGTCCCTTTCCTATGCTGCCGTTTCTCTGAGTTTATTATTAATAGGATTATTTGAAATATCAGTGTGCCCAAGTGTATGAATCTTAATAGCTTAGACAATCCCATGACCAGAACCTCTATGCCCACAGACTTCTTAAATATGTGTCTGTAACTGTAAAGCACTGAAGTATTAATACCCAGAAATTAATTAGATAATTCACTAGAGAAGAGTTACTACTTCAGGCAGCAGTGTATGCAGGATTTATTTTACAGTGATTTCTTCTTAGTTAAAATAGGTATTTATCATACAGAGGGTCTGGTCTACAGAGCTCCAGACCGTAGGAACATAATTGAAATGAACGCTCTGTTCGATGCTTCTATGTACAGACCGTCAAACCTCACAGGGAAGGCAGGGGAGGGTGGATGGTGAGTAAGAGATCAACCAAAGGACTTGCATCCATGCATACGAGCATGACCAATGGACACTGAAAATAGGGGGTGGGGGCATGTGTTGGGGGTGGGAGCGGGCTGGGAGAGGTCAATGGCGGAAAAAGGAGACATGTGTGAAACTTGCAACAACAAATAATTAAAAAAAAAAATCAAACCTCAGAGGGAAGGCGGGGGCGGGGGACTGATAAGAGCTCAGCCAAAGGACTTGTATCCATGCATATGAGCATGACCAATGGACACCGACGGTAGGGAGGTGGGGGCATGTGTTAGGGGCTGGGAGTGGGCAGGGAGAGGTCAATGAGGGGAAAAAGGAGACATGTGTAAAACTTTCAACAATAAAGAATAAAAAATAAATAAATGGACACGTCTAGCTCTGGAGAATATCAACACTGTGCTTTTGCAGAGCATCAGCTCTGGAGGACGGGCACCCATAGGCCACTCCAGCACATATACAACTCATCCAGTCCTTACTTTAGAGGGATTTCAAAAAGTCATCCAATTATACTTTTCTTTTCAGAAAGAGCCTATTCTCCTGAAGATTTATGCCCCATTATACATAAAGGACAGTTCTAATTATGCCAAAACAACAGTTACTTTAATTAAAGTGTCTGATCCCAAACATAAGACATAATAAGGCAGTTTACAATGTAAAATAAATAGTTAATTAAACTATTCATTAGTCTATTTAATGTGCATTGTTAAACCAAATAATAAAAAATTATAAATGAACATTATTTTAAAGAGTTTTTTAAATATTTTTTTCTATTCTTTTCTAGAAAAGAAATGTATGTATAAAAAGCAATTGCCTTTTCAAGGCTGGCTTAAAAATGCAATTATTAAATAATTCCAATGGGCTAATAATTTCAAACATATTGGGATAATACATAAAGCAAACTGTATTTAAATAATAAATACTATTTATGATTTAACATGACTCAAGAATAACAGAAAAACATTTTTCTAATATGGGAAATGTCAAATACTAGATTACAATTCTCAACCACAAATATTCTGATCATCAAGATTTATAACATCTAGATTTCCTCATATTTGAAACATATTTTAATCCTCTAAGAATATTTTTGAATTTATGGCATTGCAATGTGTTCTACAATAATTTAGTTTGCTATTTTTGAGAAACAACTTCTAAGAAGCAGATATAAAAATAAAATGTGTAAGTCTGGAGAATTATAATGCATGCTACCTGAGTGTTGCAAATAATAATATGCCATATAAATTCTATCTATCTTGTAGTTAGTAAATTAGAATACAGTTGATATTATTTGAAATGAATAGAAAAATAATTATACCAGAGTACAGAATAATTCTACGAAGACATGTAAAAGCTTTTTCAAAATGGCAGCAAGATCCAAAGACTTGGGATGCTGATTAGAAAGATGGGCTGTGTCCCAGCTCTGCAACCCGGAGTGGGGCCCTGATGGTAGAGAGCATCTCTAAGTCTCCTGCCTGTGCAACAAATGATGTCACTGGCGAAGGAACATGGCCTTCCTTGGGAGGTTTAAGTTGAAAACACTTTCCACATAAAAGACATGATTTGAGTACCTAACTGAGATTTGCTCCCTCTTCTACAGCCCTTATTAAAATACTTGCCAAAGGAGAAACAAGGCAATGGATAAGAAAGGGAGACTTAGATAAATAATCTGAAGCCAAAATCTATTATTCATATAAATACACACATTTTATAGTCCAATCAGCAGTAGAATGAATAAACTATAATATAGGTAGTAGATTACCCTAAAATGGGGAAAAGAATATGGGACTATCCAACTATTGAAATGATAAGAACAGATACTATGCTTGATCTTAGCCAAAAGACTAATGATATCCAACTATTGAATGATGAGGGTATATACCCAAACTTAAGCTGAATATAAGAAGACACAAAAAATAATACTGTATGTATTTATCTCTTGTCTGTCTATCTATCTATCTATCTATCACCTATCATCTATCTATCATCTATCATCTATCATCTATCTATCTATCATCTATCTAATACATAAACAGACAAAACTAATCCAAGCTGTTAGAAGCTGGAACAGTGGTATCCCTTGTGGTGGGTAATGACTGGCAAAGAGCACAGTAATGTTTTGCTTCTTGACCTGGCTGATGATTACAGGGATGTGCTCAGTTTGTAAATATTCATTGGGCTAGCCTCATAATCTGTGCATGTGCAACATTTCAACCATAAAATTAAGTCTGAATAGCTTAAATATAAACTCACATATTTTGCTCCAAATCCCATGCACTCCCCACTATGCCACATGTACTTATAACATGCCAGATTAAGCTCCAATCTGGAAGGGCAAATGAGGCCAGCCCAGTGTCCAAGTCCAGAAAGGAACAGTTGGACATTAAATCCAGGATCAATTTTAAAATACTAAAGAAAGTATTAATAGATCATCTGATGTAAATGTTATTTTTTTTCTAAATCATTGTTATGTACATAGGTAACTTCTAGCTAATTACATATTTTCTCAGGTACAATACTTTGGATTTTGAGAAATAGGACCCTTTAAACAGATGTGATTCTCGAAGTAAGCATTCATCAGCATCCCCTGGAGCCTTAGTTAAACACAGAGTGTGGGCCACACCCCAGAGTTTCTGGTTCAGTGGCTCTGAGCCGAATTTGCATTGCCAGCAGCTGCCAGGTGACCCTGATGCTGTCTTCTGGGAACATACATTGAGAACTGCTATTCCAGGAAAGAAAATAAATTATTCAATCCGGAGTCATATTAGGTAAGTTTGGGAATCACCTTTGTATTTCTACTAAAAATGAAAATACTGGTAATATCAACTATTCTGAAGAGAAATCGCAAGAAATAAGGAATACAAGTAAATACTTTGGCACAAAATAGGTGCAGTATGAAAAAAAACTGGTATGCATGTTTATTTTTATCTCTGGGCCTTCCCTTGTTTGGAGTCTGGAAAGTCTTCAGCAGGTGGAATTGACCAGTTCACTTGAATTCAGAGGCCTTCAAACCTCGCTGCACATTGCAATCTCCTGGGGAGTTTTAAAATGCCCATATTTGGGCTGTATCCCAGACCAGTTAAATCAGGATGTTTCCAGGGTGGGACCTAAGCACTAACAATTTTTAAGTTCTCCAGGTGATTCTCATGTACAGCTAAGATTGAGAATCAATGCTTTATTTCTACAAACTTTGCCCATTTACTGTTTCATTTTCTATAAAACAAAAACAAAAACTGTCTGGGTATTAAAATAAATGAAGTCAAGTTGTTGACTTTAAGGGTCTTATTGTTTAGTCAAGGGGATGTACTCATAGATGGACATGTTGGATATAATGACAAGGACATTAAGATGAAAATATAAAACCAGATGCTAAGAATGCATAGAAAATGGCCACTTACTTTTACCCGGAACTTAAAGGAAAGTTTGCTAGAGATTCTGGTTTATTCATTCATATATTAAAGTTTTATTGTTATTGTTGCTTTAGTAACACTGTGCTAGGCACTATGTCAGACAATTGTAGTTGTGATAAATTTTATAAAGGGGATGGAGAGGACCATGAATCTTAGGATAGCAGATTTCACTGAGTCAGAGAAGTCTGGAATGGCTCTGACGTTAGAAGAAAAGTATGATTAAGTTGACATCTGAAGAGTAAGAACAAGCTATCTCTATGAAGGTGAGACGAGGGGGCAAGATTTGCTTCAGTAGTGAAAGCCCCGTGATGGGAGGGAACATGGTGTTTCCAAGGACTGTAGGAAATCCTAAAATGCTGAAAGCAGCTGGGGAGTCAGGGGAGGTGAGGCTGGGAAGACAGGCCTTGTAGGTTGTGTTATGACTTTTGGTCTCTATCCCAGAAAGCCTTGAGGAGATTTAAACAGAGAATGACAACGGATTTCTTTTCATAAAGATCAGGTTAGCCTGAGCGTGGGAACTGATTAAAAGGCATGAGAGTGATTGAAGGAAAACCGCTAGAGGGCTGCGACATTTTCTCAAACAAGAAATAATATAAGTACATTACACCTCCATGCCCAGAACACTTTTTTTATTCAATATATATTTGATATTTAACACTGTGTAAATTTAAGGTGTACAACCTGTTAATTTTATGTGTGTATATATTGTAACGTGATTGCCATTGTAAGGATAATTAGCACCTCTACCATGTTACATAATTATCCTTTCCTTTAAGTAGCTGGAATAATTAAGTTCTAGTTTATCAAGTTTGATAGTTATAATACAATACTGTTGTCTAAGTTTATTGTGCTCTGTGTCATATCTCTAGGGCTTATTTATTACTTGTTCTAAATTTGAACCCTAAAAAGCATCTGTCCTGTTCCCCCACCTGCCACACCCTGGTAACCCCCATTTTATTCTCTATTTTTAAGAGTTTGGCTTTTAAAATCCACATATAAGTGATATTATGTCTTTCTCTCCAGGACCTGTCATTCATCTTTCCTCCATCTTTTAGTCAACAGTGCAGATGTGAGGATTCAGGCAGGAAATCTCCTGCTGAGCTATATTAATCAGTGTTCATATTGATGGTCACAAGCCAGAGAGAGAAAAAAACAACAACACTGAGTGACTCTTCTTTTCTTGGTCAAATAATGTAGTGTTTATTTTATAAGTATTTCTCTTAAATAATTGTTACATCCTAAAAAAAGAGTTGGATAACCTCAACAATCTGGATATAAGTAGAACATATTTTTTTTCTATTTATTTGACCTTTATTCATGCAAATTGAACATCTAAAAAAACATAGGGAAATGTTAAAGATTATCTGATTTCCTGCTCCTTTCTCCAGTATTTCAGGGGCATGCACCTAAAGGTTCCTGCTTGCTTTGCTTCAGATTCTGTTTCTGTGTAAATAGAGTCACCAACTGAGATGCTACAAGGGTCAGACAAGTACTGCAACCGTGAGGAGACTGGGCATAAAAGAGCTGAACTGTCAGAGAGATCCCCACCCGTCACTAAGACCAGTCAGCAGAGGCAGCCAAGTTTAAGCACCATCACCACCAGTAGACTATTTGTAAGTTGGAATCCAGCCTTTATTTGAGCTTTTCTAGTTCAGCTCATTTGCCTTGTAATGAAGATAGAGACAAATCATCTTACAAAGCCAATTTGCTAGGGTGCAGCTAGTATTTCCTACTTGAAAGACCTTGGATAAATTTCTAAATCTGTCTGATCCTGCATTTTCCAGCTTTTCAGGGAGATTAACTTTTCTCCTTTCTGAAATCAGGATAATAGCATGTACCTAAAACAATGTATAGTATCTATGGTAGCTCCTATTTCCCCACTTTTATGTATAAAGGGGGATAAAAGGAATTAAACACACCAAAATACTTTTAAAGGATGTGTTTGGGTGGTTGGATTTTGTGTGATTGTTTCTTTCCATCTTTGTTAATGGGCATTATACACATGTGCACATGGACACACACACACACACACACACACACACACACACACACAAAACACGGTAAGCATGACATTTAATTAATTAATCTAAAACTGTCAATAATCCCAATTGCTGCCTTAGTATAAACTATAGAATAGAATGAGATTTCAAGTTCTTCTCTAATTTGGGCTTAAAAGATTTATTAAGCCCAAATTGTCAACCTGTGGACAAGTCTGAATTGACTGCTATCCCTCAAAGACAAGGCTGCTCCCATGAAGTCCCATGTTGTCTGCACATCTGGAATGTTTTTCTTTCATCTGTCCTCATTTGATCTTCAAAGTCTAGCATATACTTCCCTCTCCAACATGATTACCTTGTTGTATGTGGTAGATAAGATTGGTCATATTACTTCTACCTGAGTCTATGTTTCTTAATTGAGCTGATTCCCACACACACACATACAAACTTACACAATGTCTATTCCAGTTGTGTCCACCAAACAGTTGATGAATAAATAGAATGGGTAATAAATGAAGTGAAATAAGATTGTGAAATTTAGTTTGATCATTTTTTTCTTATTAAAATAATCCAGGGCTGATTATCATAAACTATTTTTCCTGAAATTTAAAACAACAACAAAACAGAGAGAGAGCCAATATTAAGATTTTCTTAATATATTAATTTACATTTTTGGCATTAATTATATTCTCATATAATCTTGACATATTTTGCTCAAGTATTCAAAGTTAACCTAGTTTTATACATTATATTCCAGAGAAGCCCTACCATTATACATTCCCAACAGCAATGTATGACCGATCCAGTTTCCCTGAATACTGGCCATCATTTGGTGTAATCATTTTTATTTTATTTTAGCCATTCTGATATGAGAGTAGTGGCAACACTTCTTGTTTTAATTTGCATTTATTTAATGGCTAATGATGTTAACTGCATTTTTATGTTCTTATTTGCCATCTATATGTCCTCTTCAAAGAAATGTCTCATGTCCTTGCCTGTTTTCTGATTACAAATATATATACACACATATATATATACATATATATATCCTATAGAATAAAGAGGTAATATGCAAATTAACCATCACTCCAACACACAAGATGGCCGTCACAAGATGGCCAACAGGGGAAGGTAGTTGTGGGCAATCAGGCCAGCAGGGGAGGGCATTTAGGGGCAACCAGGCCTGAAGGGGAGGGCAGTTAGGGGCAACCAGGCATGCAGGGAGGACAGTTAGGGGTGACCAGACCAACAGGGGAGTGCAGTTAGGGGTGACCAAGATGGCAGGGGATGGCAGTTAGGGGCAATCAGGCTGGCAGGGGAGGGCAGTTAGAGGCAACCAGGCCAGCAGGGGAGGGCAGTTAGGGGCAACCAGGCCTGCAGGGAAGCAGTTGGGCCTCTGTATATACTAGAGGTCCAGTGCATGAAATTCGTGCACTGAGTGTGTGTGTGTCCCACAACCCAGCCTGCACCGTCTCCAATCTGGGACATCCCTCTCACCATCCAGGACTGCTGGTTCCCAACCACTCGCCTGCTTGCCTGTCTGATTGCCTCTAACTGCTTCTGCCTGCCAGCCTGATCATCCCCTAACCACTCCCCTGCCAGCCTGATTGACGCCTAACTGCTCCCCTGCTGGCCTGATTGTCCCTAACTGCCCTTCCCTATAGGCCTGGTCACCCCCAAGTGCCCTCTCCTGCAGGCCTTGTCCCTCCCTACTGCCCTCCCCTGATGGCTCAGTTGCCCCTAACTGCCCTCCCCCTGCAGTCATGGTCCCCCCCAACTGCCCTCCCCTGCTGGCCTGATCTCCCCCAACTGCCCTCCCCTGCTGACCTGGTTCCCCCAACTGCCCTCCCCGGCTGGTCATCTTGAGGCGGTCATCTTGTGTCCACATGGGGGCAGCCATCTTTGACCACATGAGGGCAGCCATCTTATGTGTTGGAGTGATGGTCAATTTGCATATTACCTCTTTATTATATAGGCTATTTGTAATTCTTGTATTTGATAGTTTGATATATTCTAGATATTAGTCCTTTGCTGAATATCTGATTTGCAAATATTATATATTCCAGTCTGTATCTTATATTTTAATCTTCATAACAGCATATTTCATAGAACAAAGCTTTTCTACTTTGTATACATTAAATTTGATATAGTGTAAGAACTATTTCTATAGCCATAGATACCAAAGATTTTCTGCTACTTTTTCCCTAAAAGTTTCACTGATTTATATTTCTACATTTAAATCCATAAATGAGCTTTTACATAGTGTAAGACTTAGGTCACTGTATTTTTATTTGTTTTGCCTATGGAAGTCCAGTTGCCCCAGAACCATTTATGGAAAAGACTATCTTCCTCCCATTAAATAGCTTTTGCACATTTATCAGAAATCAGGCCTATCTGTATAGGACTATTTCTGGGTTCATTATTCCATTTTATTGATTTACTAGAGGCCCAGTGCATGAAATTCGTGCATGGAAGGGGGGGATCCCTCAGCCCGGCCTGCACCCCAGGGATCGGGCCTAAACCAACAGTTGGACATCTTTTTCGCAATCCAGGACCACTGGCTCCTAACCGCTCACCTGCCTGCCTGGTTGCTCCTAACTGCCCTCCCCTGCTGGCCTGGTTGCCCCTAACTGCCCACCCCTGCCAGCTTGATCCCCCGAACTGCTCTCCCCTGCTGTCCTGATCCCTTTAACTGCTCTCTCCTGCCGGCCTGTTTGTCCCTAACTGCTCTCCTCTGCTGGCCTGGTCGCCCCTAACTGCCCTCCCCTGCTGGCCTGGTCGCCCCTAACTGCGCTCCCCTGCCAGCCTGATCCCCCTAACTGCTCTCCCCTGCTGGCCTGATCCCCCTAACTTCTCTCTCCTGCCAGCCTTTTTGTCCCTAACTGCTCTCCCTTGCCAGCATGAACCCCCTAACTGCCTCTGTCTTGGCCCTGCCACCATGGATTTGCCCAGAAGGATGTCCTGAAGGATCTCTGGAAGATGACTGGTCTAATTAGCATATTACCCTTTTATTAGTATAGTGTCAATTCCTCTGCCAATTCCACTTAACGTTAAGTTTTGTAGCTACTGAGACCTGATTAAAAAACACACAAAAACAATTTACTATCAGTTTAATATAACACTTATTTTCAGTTAAAATTGTTTAAAATAATATTATTTTTTAAAAAGTTTGGGGTGTTGTATATTTTTGTTTACAAAAATCAAGTATTTTTTCTACTGTTACACGTGATTTTCAAAAATGCAACTAAATAGAGATAACAAAAGCAAAATTTGAGGTAAAAAGTCCAGGATGCATTATAGAAAAAAAAAGTCTTTGATTGCAATCTCCTTTACTCTTTTTTTCATTGTAAATTGCTTATTTTAAATAAAAACATAAACTCATTAAACATATAGCACATGCGTAATTCAAACAACTAAAACCATCAAACAGAAGGTCCTCTGAACTGTGACATTTTATGTGCTCAAAAGCTTTCAATGCATTATATGAGGCTTTCTGCCTTAAGTCTATAAATTTTTATTGTCTGTCCTAAAGCACATAAAACTTTCTTGAATGATTTCCAATCACTTATTTTCCACAGAAACTAATCTGCTGAACTAGCTTTTCAACATTTACTTTGCTTTTTAACAGTGAGAATTACATCGTAAGTACTAAATACTCAACCATAGTACTGCTCTAATTGTGCTGTGGAGCTGACATGAAATCATAAAACCCCAATTGCATTTAGAATATTTTATTTCTTTAGAATTAATTTCTTGGCTTGCCCCACTTTCAGAACTTTCTACAACCATAAGGCTTATGTTTAAATACCACCAAAGAACACGTGCACCATAACTTAAATAAATGTTCTCACTAGTCCCTTCCCACTATCTACACTGCCATTCAGGGCACAGCCATTAAGAAAATTCCCTAGTTTGTACACACATGAAACACTCAAGTATAGAGTACAGCTATCCTGAAAAGGTAAAAATCTCCCATTTGTCAGATCAGCTAACCTGAAACACTCCCCTCTGAAAGAGATGGACTTGGAGGACCCCTGCACCAGGTACTTGCTAGTCACGTGTGGAAGGACATTGACTAAGAACTTCTCTTGTGCAATATTGATCATCAGTGACCCCTGTAGCTATAGATAAGCCAAGCTTTCTCTAGATGTGTAGATAACCCAGGAAAACTATAAACGCCACCTGAATGCATCACAAGGAAAAGTTCAACAAAGGAGATCACGTCTTTACCTGTTTGACATCATATGCCAGAAGAACATATTTCAAATCTGGTGAAACAGAATGTCTTGATGCTTTGAAGGTTCCCTATAAACAAAACAAAACAATTATCTATATACATAAAAGCCTAACTGACCGAACAACCAAATGACCAGTCACTATGATGTGCACTGACCACCAGGGGGCAGACACTCAACACAGGAGCTGACCCCTGGAAGTCAGTGCACTCCCACAGCCAACCTCCTGCAGCCAGCCAACCTCCCATGGTCCCTGCCTTGGGCTGGCAGGCTCCCCCGATCGGCCCCGATGTGGGGGTCTGGCTGGCCAACCTGCCATAGTCCCTCCCCCAGGCCAGCTAACCTCCCATGGTCCCTCCCCCAGGCCAGCAGGCCCCCCAATTGGCTCCGATGGGGGGGTGCTGGCCAGCCAACTCCTGCAGTCCCTCCCCCCAGCCGGCCAGTAGACCCAACTTGTGCACAAATTTGTGCACCAGGCCTCTAGTCTTTAATAACAGAGATTAGCGTGTATTTGGATATATACATTTTTTAAAAAACCATCATTTCTGTTAAACCCATAAAACTGTTAAATAGGCATTCTCATTCCTGCATTTAACATGCACATGCATATATGTATGTGTGATTATACAGATGAATACGAATACTTAGAGAGGCTATAGTAAACATTTCATTAATAAAATAATTGCTATCACATCTTTTCTACATGTTGTCACTATAAAACTATATTATATTTTCATTATAAGAAATGAAAAGCAAAAACTCACTGAAATTCTTAAGTAACCAAAATCCTATATGCAAATTGACTGTCAAACCCTTGCACAAGATGGCCGCCCCATGTGGTCATAAGATGGACGGCAGGGGAGGGCAGTTGTGGGTGATCAGGCCAGCAGGGGAGGGCAGTTAGGGGTGACCAAGCCAGCAGGGGAGGGAGTTGGGGGCAACTGAGCAGGCCAGGGAGGGCAGTTGGGGGCAACTGGGCTGGCAGGGGAGGGCAGTTGGGGGCAACCGGACTGGCAGGGGAGGGCAGTTAGGGGTGACTAGGCCAGCAGGGGAGGGCAGTTGGGGCAATTGGGCCTGCAGGGGACGGCAGTTAGGCATTGATCAGGCTGGCAGGGGAGTGGTTAGGGGCTGATCAGGCAGGCAGGCAGGCAAGCAGTTGGGAGCCAGCAGTCCCAGATTGTGAGAGGGATGTCCAACTGCCACTTTAGGGATCAGGCCTAAACAGGCAGTCAGACAACCCCCGAGAGAGGGTTCCCAGATTAGAGAGGGTGCAGGCTGGGCTGAGGGACACCCCCTGCCAGTGCACGAATTTCATGCACCAGGCCTCTAGTGCTTTTATATTTGCATGTTCATCAAAATGAAAAGAAATAGTGACATTATGTGGTATCATGATATTTGGACTGTACTTTTCTTACATGTTTTATATTTATATTGAAAGAAGACACATATTAAAGACAGAATCTCTTTAAAGTAAACTTCCAGAGTGAAACAGATTAAAACACAAAAATACATAATTAATTATATATATATATATAACTGCATGGAAAATGACCCAATACTTCATTGATTTTGAGCTTTTAATTTTATCTTTGAATTGACTTGATGTCAGAAAAAGTTGAAAATAAAATGAAGGAGAAATACATTGAAAGTGGAGAAATAATTTTATTTTAAGTAGAGATTGTATTTAACTTCCTATCTAAAGAGAAGGCAAGCAGCCCTGCCTAGCATTGCTCAGTGGTTAGTGTCAGCCTGTGTGCCAAAGGGTCATGGGTTCAATTCCCAGTCAAGGGCACCATACCTTGGTTATAAGTTTGATCCCCAACCCCTGTTGGGGCACATGCAGAAGGCAAGGCAACCAATCGATTGTCTCTCTCATCTCTCTCTCTCTCTCTCTCTCTCTCTCTCTCTCCTTCTTCTTCTTCTCTTTCTCTCCCTTCACCCCTTCTACTCTCTCTAAAAAATCGATGGGAAAAATATTCTCAGGTAAGGAATAAAATATAATAATAATTAAAGAGAAAGCAAGCAAATTGAGTTGACGCATCAAAAGTCTACAAAATACAAAGAATATAAAGTGTATATGAATTTTAGGCAACCTCTTTTGAATAGAGATATACATCTTAATAATTTTGTACACCTCATATCAAGGCAGTTTTCACAAGACTGTGCTTCATGATGAACAGAAAAGGGTGAAGTCAAGATTTTCTCATTTAGAAATCCCCAAAACACAATGGACAAGGTAAGAAACTGACTAATGAGTATTTGGGAAAGTTTGCATAGAGTAATAAAAATATATATTTGGCTTTTAATTTCAGGTTCTGGGTACAGAGCTCCTAAAGTCCTTGGAATTTCCTGAGCAATGCGAGTGTTTTTGTTAATAACTAATCCTCTTTGAACATCCCAGGTTTATGCTAATGAATGACTTTAGGTTCTGGGGCTAGATGAGTGGCTAGAGGTATCTGGACGGGGGCTGGCCACCAGGGGATCCAAATCCTTCATTAGAGGATTTAGAATGTCCAGGTGGGTCAGGGTGGGTGGAAGGTTAGGAGATGTTCAATCACTTGGCCAATGATTTTATCAGGCATGCCTAGATAATGAATGAGACCTGGATTAAAACTCTGATGGATAAGATTTAAAGAGGCTTCCTTGTTACTAAACATATCGATGGACTAGGGGCATGGCACACCCAGCTCCACAGAGACGGAGACAGAGTTTTGGGCCCTCCGAATCCACCTTATTTCCCTCTTCATCTGGCTCATCATTTGTGTCCTTTATAACACAGTAATCATAAGTACAACTGACCATTGAACAGCACTGGTTTGAACTATGCCAATATACTAGTACTTGTATGCACATTTTTCCCCCCAGTAAATATAGTTCACCCTTTACATCCCTGGGTTCAACATCTGCAGATCTAACCAATCAAGATGGAAAACAGTATTTTTGCAATCAAAACTGTAATTTCTGACCTGCGGATTCCTGGGGATCAAAATTACTGTTTTCTATCCCCACTTGGTTGAATCCACCAATGTGAAGGACCTACTATAGAGTCAAAAGTTATATAAGAATGTTCCACTGAGTCGGGGTTGGCACCCCTAACCGCACATTGTTCAAGGATCAACTACATACAACTTTCTGTGAGTTAGTCTAGAGAATTATCAAATCTGAAGGGGGAACTGTTGGATTTGTGTCCGGGTTCTGCAGAAAGGCAGGGATCCTCAGAACTGAAGACTTGAAGTTGTTACCTGAAGTGGGGGCAGTCAGAAGCCCTTACTCTGTGTGATCGCCACTGAGTCTAGGTCAGTGATGGCGAACCTATGACACGCGTGTCAGCACTGACATGCGTAGCCATTTCTGATGACACGTGGCCACTAAGGCAGCTGCATGCTGAGGATGAAACATTTGCGACTAGACTCTAACTCCAAGACTCTAGTCGCAAATGTTTCATCCTCCCCTATTAGACACTCCGTGCCGGAGGTCTGTAGGCCAAATCAACAGAAGTCCGGCACAGAGCATCTAGTTCTGGAACTTCCGGTTAAGCCGGGATCTTTGCCCTCACTTCCGCCGGCAGAGCAAGGAGCAGCAGAACGCAGTGGGGGACGCATCTCTGGGGGCCCTGCCATTACCAGTAACCAAATAACAGTTAACCACAGAAACCATTATCTACTGTTCTGTGGTGTCATGGATTTCTAATCCATCATTACTGAGATAAGTGAGGGGGAGGCTGGGAGAGGCGAGGGTTTGTGGCGTGCTATGGGTGCCGTTTCCCGCCATTAGAAATAGCGGCAGCCATTTTAATTCACATAAGGAACACCATCTTGCTCCATAGTGCAGACTCCATTTCACCACTATTACTGTTGTACATCCTTATTAACCCCTATTTCTGCTTATTAACCCTGCCCTTTCCTAAAAGACAGTTATATGCACGATTTTAGTTAGGCTAGTTAACCCCTAATTGCCTGCGGGCCTAACAAGCTATCTATAATTCTATCTTCTGTCACTGCCCCCCTCATGGAGAACCCAAAAAATAAAAAACTAAGGTTAAGTAAAGGAAGTGGTAGTAGCAGTGGCCGACCCTTTCAAGAGACATGGACCGAGATGTATGGCTTTATAGAAAAAAATGGCAGATCATTTTGCGTTCTATGTACTGAAATGGTAGTAAGCAGAACATGGAATATAAATAGACATTTTGAAACTAATCATTCCCAGCTCTTGGAAAAAAGTGAGGATGAAAGGAAGGAATACATTTCCAGGCAGCTACACCTTTATAAGAGCCAATCTAATTCCATTCTTAAATTTATGAAAGGCTCTACAAATTTAACATCTGCAAGTTTGAGCATTGCTCACTCTATAGCTCAGCATGGAAAAGCACTCAGTGAGGGAAAATTTATTAAAGAAACTCTCCTAAGATGTGCACCAGTTCTATTTCACGATATGCAGAATAAAGATGCAATTATTAAGAGAATATCTGAGTTACCACTCAGTAGAAATATCATAAAAGACCGAATAATGAGACTGAACACAAACGTACAACATCAATTAAAGAGAGACATAAGGAAGTGTAAATATTTTTTGATCTCTCTTGATGAAACTACTGATGTCACATCACATGCTCAGTTGGCCATTATTGGTCGATATTCTGATGGTCTCACAATGAGAGAAGAGTTGATAAAGTTAGTATCAGTGCCAACAAGTAAATCAGGAAGCGAAATATGTAAGGTTGTTATACAAACATTTCATGACCTAAGCATTGATATCTCTAAAGTTGTGTCAGTGACGACAGATGGGGCACCAAATATGGTGGGGGAAAAAGTCGGATTTGTCAAATTGTTTACAGAAGCTATTGGACATTCAATTGTGCCTTTTCATTGTATTATCCATCAGGAGGCTTTATGTGCCAAGGCAGGATTCACTGACTTAAATGACTTAATGTCAGTTGTTACAAAAATAGTTAATTTAATAGCTGCTAGCCCCCTTCACAAGCGAGAATTTTCGGCACTTTTACTGGAGGTTGATTCCACCTACAGTGGACGGCTGATGTACAATAATGTAAGATGGCTGAGCCGAGGCAAAGTTCTTGAGCGCTTTGTGGAGTGCTTTGAAGAAATTAAGGTATTTCTTGATGATAAGGATCTGGGAAACTTTCCTCAGCTTACTGATGATAAGTAGGTCAATACCCTGATGTTTTTTACAGATCTCTCTGTTCATATTAATGAACTGAACTTAAAGTTACAAGGTTTTGGCAAAAGTATTGACGTTATGTTTGGATACATAAAAGCTTTTGAAAGTAAAGTTAAAATTTTCAAGCGAGATGTAGAAACTAAAACTTATAAGTATTTTCCTCGAGTAACAAAGTATTTTGAGAAGGCCAGTGCAGCTGTACAAAATGAAATGGAACTCTTGCATATGAAGTACTAGCATGTTTTAGACTCGTTACTTGACCAGTTTAGTGATAGATTTAGTCAATTTAGAAGTCTAGAACAGACCATGTAAATAATTCAATATCCTGATGTAGTAGTCTACAGTAGTTTGGAATTAAATTGTTTCCAATGGATGCAAATTGATGATTTGGAGATGCAACTCGCAGAATTTTAAGACAGTATCTGGGCTCAGGTGTTTGTCAACTTGAGGTCAAAGCTTGAGAATCTGGAAAGGTGCCGCTTGGAGAATCAAGAGGAGTGCCACTACAAACAGAAAATTTGGAGTGCCTGGAACCGACTACCAGACACTTTTAGCACCCTGAAAAATATAGCAATGGCTTTACTCACAATTTTTCCCTCTACATTCTTTTGTGAGGCCTTATTCTCAGCGTTAAATAATATCAAAACCAACAACAAAAGAAACAGATTGACAGATGAAGTTAGTAGCGCTTGCTTGGGCCTGAGGTGTACAAAATACCAACCTTCAATTGAAATTTAGCCAATGAAATTCAGCAACAAAAAAGTCACTAATAGGCAGGTTAGTTTAAGAATTCCCCCTCCCCCTCACTTATCTTAGTTCACGGCACCCCACACAAGCTAAATAATATCAAGACCAACAAAAGAAACTGACTGACGGATGAACAAAGAAGTCACTAAGCAGGTAAGTTAAATATTTAGTTTTTGGTTTATTAAATACAATTATATATAACAATTATACATTTATGTTATTTAAACTATAAATATTGCGAAATAATGGTTTTTTTCTTCAAAGTGACACACTACCCGAGTTATGCTCAGATTTTTGGTGAAGTTTGACACACCAAGCTCAAAAGGTTGCCCATTACTGGTCTAGGTAGTTAGTATCAGAATGGAATGGAATTGTAGGTCAACCAGGTGGGGTCAGAGCATTGTGGTTAAAATAACACAGTTTAATCTCTGAGCCAGGTTAACAAGAGAGTAGAGTGGTCTGGGAGAAAATACTATTATATGGCAATGCTAACCTTTAGATTTTTGCATATATACAGGGTGGGGCAAAAATAGATTTATATTCTTGTATTATCTTATTATATTATTTTCCATATGAACAACTTTAAACCTACATTTGTCCCGCCATGTGCATCCACCTTGTACAATCCATGTATAAGATATTTAGAAGGCCAGAATAGTCATATAATAATTCATATATTTTTTCTCAAGAAAACACACACACATTTCAAGAGCAATGACAATAACAAAAGCAACAATGGAGCTACCATGGGATCTACCATCTATCATAAGGCTATCAATTGCTTAGATTTTTGCAGTTTTCAATAATCCTCAATCCTCCTCATGACAACACTGTGTGATAGGTTTCACCATTCTTAGAGTTTCATTAACTTATTTTTGAAAATTGATTTTTAGAGAGAGAGAAAGGGAGTGGAGAAAGAGAGAGAGAAGCATTGATTTGTTTCCACTTATTTATGCATTCACTGGCTGATTCCTATAGGTGCCCTGATTGGGGATGGAACCCACCACCTTGGCAAATTGGGATGCTCTAACTGAGCTACTTGACCAGGACCTCTCTCATTAACTTGCTGTACATTGAAACTTGGTAGCCATTAGCCTGTGGGGAATATAGGGTGACACTGAAAACTCAAGGTCATCTCACTCAACATTATTATATCAGGAGGTGAATTGTTACACAGTAAGGGGAATTTAATTGTTATTTAAAAATCAGGTAAGCCCTGGCTGGTGTGTCTCAGTTGGTTGAAGCATCGTTCTGTATAAAGAAAGGTCACAGGTTCAATTCCAGGTTAGGACACATACCCAGGTTGTGGTTCAATCCCTGGTCCCAATGGTGATGCGTAGGGAGACACATCAATGTCTCTCTCTTCCCTTCCCCCCTATCTAAAAATCAATGAATATGTCTGTGGGTGAGAATTACAAACAAACAAATAAGTATATACATAAATACATATCAGTTAAGAGGGCAATGCCATCATCTGTACTGTGGAGATTAGAAAACCCTAATGCCACAGTTAAACTTTTCTGAAGTTCACAAAGGAACACACATCACAAAAGTATACAGGAGTACTTCCTTTCATAAATCCAGCATTATCTCACCAGCAGGAGTGTCTCTCCCCTCCCTCCAAAGAACTTCCCTGTCTGAAGTCTGAATTATTTCAAAAGAAGCGCTCCTCCCTAGTCCCCACACACTCTCCTGTGATGTTCCTCACACACAGTAACTTCCCACGTTCACAGGTGCTTCTGTGCCTCCAGTAACAACACTGTAGTATCTTTAGTAGATCCCACAATTATCCAGTCCGGCACTTTATTAATTATCACTCTCCTGCCTCCAGCTCATGAGGGCTCATGTACTGGGAAACTTTCCAAATATCTTTCCAGGGACCAAGCTGCTGAACCATCTCTGAATTTAGAGAGTGGTACCCAGGTCACTGGTGCTGCAAAGAGACTTGCTGATGATAACGCGTATAAGAAACACATCTTTGCAGCTTAGTCAAGGAACATTGGAATTCTCAGGCAAATCCCTCCTAGCATAAGTCATTAATGTTATCATCTGCTGCGGTTGGGAAATTAATTCCTCCTAGCAGCCACAGGAGACCTCGGGGTCTACACTGACCCAAATTATAGACATCAATATAGTTTGGTTGAGTGTCAATTTTATATGGCTTCAAATTAGGGTTTCGGGAAATTCATTGTTGCCAATAATGCTGTTATCTGACCTACATATTTAATCACTTCATTACTATTGAAGAAATGAATGCAAAAATATTATCCACATATCATTATTAGTATTACTTAGCAATGATGCCCACCAGTGTATTTTTTGACACTGAAAGTGGTACAAAGGGCATTAAAATGCATGAAATCGGCCATCTAAGAATGTTCAATTAAAGTCAAGCAAGGTGATAATAAACAGAGAAAAATAAACACACAGGTGGTTAACTAAACCAATTAAACAAGGAAGACAAGACATTTGATCAAGTTGAGAAGCAAATGCATGCTTTCAAGAAGCTTAGGGAGATTTCGTAATACCTCTTTTGCATATATCATTTTATTCTGCCAAAACTCATTTATTGAACATTCACAATATGACAAGCCCCATAGTAGGCACTGAAAAGTGTTACTAAGTTGAGAAACAAAGTCTACTAAAATTTTCTCTATCCCATATTGGGCAAGACAAGACAAGTCTTATGTTTCTCTGTAGTCCACAGCAGAGCAGGGGCCTAAAACCCAAATGCCTTAATGGGCTGGGCATGGAGTGAAAGAATTCAGATGTCTGAATAAATTGAGGATAAATGGAATACTAAGACTGCCTAAAAGAGGCAGGAGTCCCTCAGCCCCCAATAATTGTTATCTTACAGGAATAGAGTATATAGAATTTTTAGTTTTCCAAGTTTCTCAAGATAACCTAGAAATCAAGTTTTAATTTAGAATCTCATGATTTTTAAATTATAGCCCAATACTTTTAAATGTACATGAGGGGGGCAGATTTTGCCTAGGGGCTGCCAGTTGCTTATTTCTTGTAAAGCAATAACAGCCATAAGAATGAGAGAAGGGACTGGCCAGTGTTGCTCAATGGTTGAGCATTGATCCATGAATCAAGGTTGATTCCCTATTAGGGCACGTGCCTGGGTTGCTGGTTTGATCCCCAGTAGGGGGCATGCAGGAGGCAGCTGATCAATGATTCTCCCTGATCACTGATATTTCTTTCTCCCTCTCCTTTCTTCTCTCTGAAATCAATAAAAATATTTTTAAAACAATTTAAGAATGCGGGAGAAGAAAGAAGATGATATGGGATTTAAAGAACAGAATTGTATCCTTTTCATATATTTGGTGGTATGTACATAAACATTTCATGATGGAGTTTTTTCCAGTTGAATAAAATTATAGACAACACTGTGAGAATAACCTCCACAAAATTCATAAGTAGCTTAAGAAGATTCCTGGAGAGCCCTTTCTGCATTCTTCGTTGGTTGGAGCGTCATCCAGTGTAGCAAAAAGGTAGCAGGTTCAATCCCCAGTTGGGGTGCATACAGGAGGCAACTGATTGATGTTTCTCACATCTCTCTTCTCTCTCTCTCTCTCTCTCTCTCTCTCTCTCTCTCTCAAATCAATAAAAACATATCCTCAGGTGTGGATAGAAAGAAAAGGTTCCTGGAGAGGTGGGGGGGGGGGGGCAGCCCAATGGATTCCTGCTGATATTAATGACACAAGCATTATTACCTACATGAATGTGGCAGAACTGATCACTGTTTTCATGAATGCTGAAATTTAAAGCCAAGGAAGCAACAGAATCAGATTTGAATTTAGAATAATTACTCTGGTACATAAGTGGAAAATGAGTTGGATCTGTTGACATATTAAGGTCCTAAGACATGGTAAGAGGCTCTCATGAAAAACCAGGTAAATGATTTCAAGATATTAAGGGAGAAGCAAGTGCACAGAGGAGAGAGGATATATGCAAAATACAAAGGGATTTAATTATTGCATTTGAAGGTAGAAAGAAGGATGTGTACAAAACACATTCTGGGTTTTTCAAGTGTTTATTACGCAGTGAATCTTACTACAGCAAGCTAAGCTGGGAAGAAGCAAAAAAGTTGCTGTTTTTTGAAAGTATGTTTTTATTGATTTCAGAGAGGAATCAAGAGGGAGAGAGAGATAGAAACATTAATGATGAGAGAGAATCATTCATCAGCTGCCTCCTGCATGCTCTTTACCAGGGATCGAGCCTGCAACTCAGGCATGTGCCTTGACCAGGAATCGAATCATGACCTCCCAGTTCATAGGTCAATGATCAACCATGGAGCCACACTGGCTGGGCTGTTTTTGTTTGTTTTAGAAAAATGTTATTTTAGACAAGCACAATTTAGATTTGTTATGGATACAGTCCCTTAAAAACATCCATAGGGATGTAGAGGATTTTTGTACAAAAGCCTGGAGTTTAAGACAGCTACCTGCGAGTGTCATCATTAATCAGTTACGTGGAGTATGAGGTGAAAGTCTACGTCCAATGAAAATCCATCCTCATCAGATAACAGGAGCAAAACCCCTCAAACGACATGCTCTACTAGGGGTGAATTACTAACAATGCAGTTATAGTGAGTATTCTTTACTATTACTTTTATCATTTAAATGCATGTGTTTTCTTTCTCTTATACTTTTGTTCAACCTGCTCACCTGTTGCAATACCATCACCCTTGCCTGATCCTTATTCACATTGCATTTCTCTGAAATATCACTTTAATTCTCCCCATTACCCTCCCCTGTCCTTTTCAGCTCAAATGATTCATCTGACCTCACATATATATAATTATATGTGCAATTCATCTGATCATTGATCACTGTTTCATGATTGCTCTTCTAGGTTGTTTGAAATTGCAATTTACATTTTTTATTGCCACAGTAATGCCCCTATTAAGATGCTCCATTGCAATGATTCCCTCTTGTCAGTAACATTATAACTAGAAAAAGAAATAAGATGATGGTGTTCCAAGATGTCAGACATTAAAGTTCATGGCAAGAAATCATTAAACATAAACTTAAATGTCTGAAGTGCCAGAAAATGTAAAATATGCATTTGTATGACTTGAGGCTGAGAAAGGACTGAGCAAAGGAGAAGAATGAAGATGGGGATAACATTAACACAATTTGGTAAGAAGGACTTGGTTACCTTAAGACAGATAAATGGCAGAAGCACAGAAACTGTGTAGTTCAGGTCAGTATTGTTCTAGATCTTGTAAGAAGCTGGTGATAAAAATATGTAAAAACATCTCTATTTACCCTCCACCCACAAAAAATACTAGTCCAGACACTTGAGCTGGGTGATTCTCTAAGCCTTAAAGTATAAGTGGCACATTTTCAACAGTTACAGAATGATGAAAACAAGAAAGTAGGTCTTAGTGGGTCCTATGATCTTTTCTTCCTGCTCTCTCCACCTCCACCCCACCAGACTCTCTCTCTCTCTCTCTCTCTCTCTCTCTCTCTCTCTCTCTCTCTCTCACACACACACACACACACACACACACACACACTGTGTGTGGACCCTATTCAAGTACATCAGATGCTCAAGGCGAATTAGAGTATGAAGGCCCTATTCAGATTACACCGGATGTCCAAGTATGGAAATCTTAATCAAAGTGTTCATGGTTGAGTTGCTATATGCAGGTGCAAAGGATGCAGCAATCTATGACTGAGGTCACTATTTGGCAAAAAGCTTCTTTTGTCTAAGTAGTATAAAATATGATACTGGCAAGCAAGTAGCCAGTTCAGATGCGGCTACTTAGTGAGGCAGCTCAGATGATGGCTGGTGTGGCTGCTTGGTGAGGCTATAGCTTTAAGGATGGCTCCTGTGTGACTAGCTCCTATATAGGAGGCTACAGCTTGGCATGACAGATGTATTGTTATGTAGCTGGTGTGCGGCTACTTACTGTATGGGACTTTGCTTTGAAGAACTGTTTTGTCTAGTGGCTCCTTGTTAGCAAAGGCTACTTGGCCAACGGCTCCTACAATAAAGATTTTCTCATACACCTACAACTTCTCATGGCTTTTCCATCTACCATCTGGCGTCCAAGAAGGTCCAGCCCCTGGCAGAGGGGCTTGGACCTGATAGGTGGCATAGTGGAGCAGAAGATAAAGGAGGAGCTGAGTTCCAACACACACACATTTCATGTTTAACTTATTTGGCTATAACTTCCCTCATTATTGAATTTCATTTTTAATTGATTAATACCTGACAAAAATTTTTAGAAAAGGCATCTCTTATTCTAGAAAAGTAAAATATTAACTTTTCAAATATGTGATAAAGTATATATTATGAATGTTTATTTTATTTTATTATTTTTAATAATCCTTTATTGTTTAAAGTATTACATATATCCTCTCTTTCCCCACCATTGACTCCCTCCAGCCCACCACCACCCTCTGTCCCAGACTCTCACAGCCCCATTGTCTGTGCCCATGGGCCATGCATATATGTATACAAGGTCCTTGGTTGATTATTTCCCACCCACCCTCCCTCCCCCGCCTTCCCTTCTGAGATTCCACACTCTGTTCCCTGCTTCCGTTTCTGGATCCACTCCGTTCATCAGTTTATTTTGTTACTTAGATTCCACATGAGTGAGATCATGTGATACTTGTCTTTCTCTGACTGACTTATGTTTCTTTTAGAGAGCAGTCATAAAGTAAGCATAAGGAAGGGTTTTAGAAAGCCACTCTTACTTAAGGTGATGGGGACAGGGGCAATGGTTACTCTGCAGTGGATAAAGAGGAAAAGGTGATCAAGAGAAGCCAGAAAAGAAGGCATGTGTATGCCAAAGATGAGCTCTCTTTCTCTGCGTGGCTTCAAATAACAGGAAAGGGGAAGAGGCAAGTAGGTTATTACTAGTGTGTAGCTCTAAACAAAGCCATAACTGTATTTATATAGAAGGAATTTTAAAGTCAAATATTTTATTAATTTTTCTTCCCATGTTCTCTTTTCTTAACTGCCTAGTTACTTAGTATAGTGCTTGAATGATATTTCTTTGTAAGACCTACAACATTCACTTTGTATAAACATAGTAGATGGATTATCATTTTTTCTTGGCACTAGGCATCTTATTGATATTAGAATATTTTACCAAAAAAAAACTGTGCAGAAAATGCTCTGGTACAAATCAGTAGTGTTTAAGACTATTGAATCAGTACCTACTAACATATGTAGACTGGCTCACATATATCTTTCTTACTCAATAAATGTGAACAGCCATATTAATAGTTTATCGATTTGGTTCATAGGCCATACACTAAAACATTTAAAAAACAATTTTTACTTTTAATAGAAAGTGAAAACTAATGAACTCTGAATTCTATTAACTTTTAAAAAGGGGGGCAGACAAGGTGACTTTGAGGAGAACACCAATATATTTCCACCCCAAAAAGTCAATAAATTAGAAAAAAATAGCTGAAGAAGAAAAAGGATATTGCAAATTGCATATTATGCAAATAATTTCTTTGAAGTTCAGTTTTTTCTAGTCTACTGATTCTTCAAATTGTTTTAATGATTTCTCATCATATTGCAAATATTTTCCTCTTAAATGATGCTGTTACATTCAGGTACAGCAGCACTGAAGAATACACCCTATATAAAGAAATTAACAATTAAGGAAGTCCTAAAAAATTCACATTAGAGTTTCTGGATAAGTTTTCTCATCATGGCCTAACTTGCTGGGAGCACAAGAGACTTGGCCGGAGGACATTCTGAGAAAAGGGAAATGTGTGGAAGGCCACCTGCCCTGTTTATCGGAATTCGACTTAGGGGAGACTAAGGAGAGTCTAGAAGGCTGCGCCCCTCATTATTCCTTGACCTTTCCAAACAAGTCTGTGCATATGTAGACCCCTGAGTGTTTACTGGAATCCTTATGCTTAATCCCTGGATGCCCTTGCCTAGAGGACAATGTAAACAAGTGTCCTCCTAAGATTACTCACCCTGCTAATTGCATCTAAAGATAAAAATTCCAATAAAAGCCTAACAAGGCAGGCAATCGAGGCTGCCTGGCTGCTGTCAGTCAGGCCATCGCTTAGCCCTCTCCCCCACAGTCAGACTGTGTCGGAGTAATATGTTCATCCGTCCTTCAGGGGCTGCTGGTCAGCCCAGGCAACAACTAATAATTCCCTCAAAAGAAAGCAGAGGTTAGTAACGAAAAAGAATCTTCCTTGTTACAGATTTGACATATTCTGTTATGTTACCCACTAATACCATGTTTACTATCTATGTGTTTATTGTCTATCTCTGATAAAATTATTGTGTGTATATATATATATAATATATATATATATATGACAGTTATTAGTGTTTTCTCTTATCTTAATGGACCTTGGGCACATAGAATTAGATTAATCATAACTTTTGTCTTTTGAAATAGTGCCATTCACAGTAAATTTAGCAAATAAAATTATAGGAGGGCTAGTACAATTTTATTTTATTTATTTATAAATATAATTTTATTGATTTCAGTGAGGAAGGGGAGAGAGAGAGAGAGAGATCAAAGATATGAGAGAATCATGGATCGGCTGCCTCCTGCACGTCCCCCACTGGGGATCGAGCCCACAATCCAGGCATGTGCCCTGACCAGGAATTGAACCGTGACCTCCTGGTTCACAGGTCGGTGCCCAACCACTGAGCCACACTGGCCAGGCCAATTTTAATATCAGATAAACAACAGATATCTTGTAAATAATGGAAGTAATAACAAACCATATAACCTTGAAAATAATATGAAAAGAATGGAATATCATATAGTAGTCATGAATGTATGTGAATTAGAGTTAAATGCAAATATGCATAAATCAGTAACAGAATGCTGAGTTACAAAGAAAAAAAGGAGATGATCATGGATTGCCTGATGCCTCTATCACAAGTTCAAGGCCAACTAAGATTAAACAATATGTAACTTAGGCAAACATATGTACACATATATATGCACATATATACATATATATAAATAACTCAGTTTGATATATATGTATATGAGTGTGTATAATTATATAGAGTTTTCTGGTGCACGTGTGCAACCATCATCATATGTATTTATCTAGGGTAGAATATGTGGATAGAAGGACATGTGAATGTTCTACTTCACAGAATAAGGGCAGCATCTTCCCAAAAGTAAAAACACAATTACACTCCCGCTAACAATGTGTAAGGGGCCCTGCTCTTCACATTCTTTCCAATTTGTGATAATTTCAGAGTTAAGTTTTGCCAGTGGGCTAGGTGCAAAATATTATCTCCTTTTTGACCACCAATTTTTAATGTATAAGTTATGTTAAGCATCTATCTGCTTATTTATCAATAATATGTGTTTCTTTTGTAAAAAAAAATAATCTATTTACATCTTTTTGTCATTTATCAATTAAATTAGATGACCTTTTTCCTTTTTTCTTTACATTAATTACATTAACATTTTCCAGTTAAGTAATGCTTTCACCATGCCTTTATTTACTTATTTTTTAAATATATTTTTATTGACTTCAGAAAGGAAGGGAGAAGGAGTGAGAAATAGAAACATTAATGATGAGAGAGAGTCATTGATTGGTCACCTCTTGCATGCCCTGCATGGGAGATGGGGATTGAGCCTGCAACCTGAGCCCGTGCCCTGACTGAGAATAGAACCATGACCTCCTGGTTCATAGGTCAACACTCAACCACTGAGCCATACCAGCTGGGCTCACCATGCCTTTAGTATTTACTAGTTGGAATTCTTTACTTTGCTAAAATATTCACACACTCTCATTTTAATCCTATATAGTAAAAGGCTAATATGCAAATTGTCCCCTCGACTGGGAGTTTGACCAGGAGTTCAACCGGGAGTTTGACCAGGGCGTGGGGCCAGCCGGCCAACTGCCCATGGACCCTCCCCCTGGCCAGCTCCACCCCTGATCGCCCCCCCACCCCGATCAGGGGCGGGGCCAGCCAGCCAACCACCTGCAGCCCCTCCTCCCAGCTGGCCGGTCCGATCAGACTCCACCCATGCACAAATTCATGCACTGGGCCTCCAGTGAGATTATAATAGATATATGATGCAAACCACAAGGTATAAAAACTAAGATTCTGAAGATACAAGTCATTTGAAAAACTAGAGAATAACAAGGCTCAGGTTTTTAGCTTTGAACTCAATATTTTTTAGTATATTAGCAGGTGGATTCTCACTCCTATGCTCAAGGTGCATAATAAAGAAGATTCTTCAGCCCTAGCTGATTTGGCTCAGTGGATAGAGTGTCAGCCTGTGGCCTGAAGGGTACCTGGTTCTATTCCAGTCAAGGGTACATGCCCGGAAAAGAGGAAAAAAGTAACTTCACATTTACTCCCTGGTGGCACAGCACGTTGGGGAAAGAAAGTCAAATCTAGTGGAATGACAATGAAAATAATTTCCAGAGTGAATTAGTTTAAGAATTGAATTATTTTTTTTTTACTAACCTTGCATTTTAATGGCCCAAAGCCAAAAGTCATTTCTTGTATTATTCCCTTTCTAAGAAAAGCTCATGAAGAGTTTCAATACTTTTATGAAATGCTAAGATCAATCCATTTTCTGCACATTTTTCAATGTCCAGATGGAGAGTGCACTAAGCCTAAAGCAAACGGTGTCCAGTTTATGTTTATTTTCCTCCCTTGTATTAATTTATTTCACTTGAAATACTGAAGAGAATTTTAAGGGGTACATATGTAATACCGTTTGGGGAAAATATTCCTTCTAACCTTTATTAAGTAGGTATTTACATCTGAATGAGTTCATTATACATAGGTACTCACAACTCCTCCTTTTGTTCCACCTTCCCTAACACTCATCATTCATTCCTTATTCCATCTGTTAATAATAGATACAGATCTAGTAAGAAATTTGAAAAAAAAAAAATCTTTTCATTGAACTTAACAAGTGGTGGTGAGTGAATAATTCCATTAAGGTTTAAGCTAAGTAGGAATATTTAAAGGAAAAATATTGCTGCACATGAAAATCTCTTGCTAAGTCCCAATCTTACAAGGTTATGCAAAAAAACCCATAGAAAAAATATGAATCAATTTCCAATGCACATATAACACGATGATGCTTAACTTCACTCAAAATTAGATAGCTGCACATCAATATAACAATTAAGTACCATTTTTCATCAACCAAATTGATAATAATTAAAATGTTGACAATACTTAATGACAGCAAGAGTGGACTAACAGGCGAAATCAAACACTATTGGTGGACCTGATTAATGCAATTTGATACAGTCTATTAAATTTCAAATTGACCTTCCCTTTGATCCAACAAAACTACTGCTATGAATTTAGCACACAAGTATATTTCAAAAAAGGTTGCCTAGTGTATTTGCAGTATATAATAGAAAGGAAATAAATTGTAGTGCAAGGAAATTCTATGTAGCCATTGAATGATATTAGAGGAAAACAAAAGAGTTCATATAAAAAGACCTTCAATTTACATTATTAAGTGGATAAAGAGTGTAGACCACCCATACTGTTGAAATTAAACACACACACACACAAATATACTTGAGTGTATATATTTTAAATATATTGCTTATGTACAAATTGACAAGACATACAGACATATTTTTGGAGAATATTTTACTGGTAAAAATATGGACATAGCTATCTTCAAAAGGGTATGAGTGATATGGAGGGAAACTTTTGTTTTCATTACACTGTATATGTGTGCGTACCAGCTGTGTCCAATAGAATTTTCTGTGATATTACAAATGCTTTGTGTGTACATTTCCAATGTGGTAGACACTGGTTTCATTTATCCACTTAACATTGAAATGTGGCTGGTGTGACTAAAAAATTGAATTTCCAATTTTATGTAATTTTAATTATTTTAGCAATAAATGTTAATAGCCACTTGTGGCTAGTGACTTTCATATCAGATATTTCAATACAGTCTTTATATTATCTAACCATATGTTTTAGTATTCTGTTCTTAAAAATGGCAATGAGAGAGATTAATAAAACTATTTATATCTTAATTTTACTATATTTTTTGAAATATCAATTAATGTTAATAATTTATAGGACATATATAAATTATGGATAGAGTGGGACATAACCAAGGCTAAAAAAGAAGAAAGATATATATTTTATAAATAAAATTTAACAAGAAAGCCCTGATTTATTTAATAAATGTAAATGTTTGTTTTCCTAATAAAGAGTAATTACAATGCAAATTTGTTTGCCTTGTTTTTTTAGAAAGAATTACTATATAAGGGTATATATAAAGATGAAAGATTACTCTGTGTATATATATGAATTAAATTTGTATTGAATATTTATTTTATAAAGAATATAATGTGATTCTAAGCAATTTTCTTCTACAATATGTACTGGCATAGTAGTGTCTGGGTATAATGATGTGCATATATTTTCTCATTAGGCATGAAATATAATTCTACATCCTTTTTAAGGTAGGAATGCATACATTATCATAATATATACTATCTAAAATTATGATGCAGTTATATATCACCTCAGATATTTTTCTTCCTTAATATTTTTAAAGCAATAATATACAACAGTCATATTTTTTCTAGGTTTTCTTTTAATGCTGTTTAAGTAAGTTCATTCACAATCATCATCAATACCCTAATAAAAATAGATTCAGAATATATGCATTCTGAATGCCATTTTAAAAAGTAGAATAAATAAAAGAAATCCTATTTTAGGTAGTCCAGGTGTCTGAAGTAGTATAAAAAGTTTCATAATGTCAGATGATAAAGCTGATAGGTTAGGATTTTCATAACAGTTTCTCATAAATCATGTAATTACCTTAACCACTAATTATCTGCACCAATGGTTATATAGTTGCAATTATTTAGTTAAAACAAGTTACATATTACCAAAAAAAAAAAAAAAAGAGAGAGAGAGAGAGAGAAAAGAAAGAAAGAAAATTATTCAATTAAAGTAAAAATAAACTATTATACTTAACTAGAGGCCCAGTGCATGAATTCGTGCATGGGTGGGGTTCCTCGGCCTGGCTGGTGATCGAGGCCCATCAGAGGCCAGCTGACCAGGGGGAGGGACCGTGGGAGGTTGGCCAGCGTGGGGCGGGGGGCCCATAAGAGGTTGGCCCGCCATGGGGAGGGGCCACAGGAGGTTGCCTGTGGGAGCACACTGACGACCAGGGGGCAGCTCCTGCAATGAGCATCTGCCCCCTGGAGGTCAGTGCGTGTCATAGTGACCGGTCAACCAGTCATTCCTGTTTGTTCAGTCATAACAGTCACTTAGGCTTTTATGTAAAGAGGCCCTGTGCATGGAATTCGTGCACGGGGGGTGGGGGGGTGCCTCAGCCCGGCCTGCACCCTCTCCAATCAGGGACCCCTCAGGGGCAGTCGAACATCCCTCTCACAATCCGGGACTGCTGGCTCCTAACCACTTGCCTGCTTACCACCTTGATCACCGCCTAACCACTCCCCTGCCAGCCTGATGGCCCCAACTGCCCCCACACCCCTCCCCTCCCGGCCTGATGGCCTCCAACTGCCCTCCCCTGCCAGCCTGATGACCCCAAACTGCCCCCACTGACCTCCTCTGCTTGCCTAATGTCCCCCAATTGCCCTCCCCTGCCAGTCTGATGGCCCCCAACTGCCGTCCCCTGCTGGCCTGATGGCCCCCAACTTCCCTCCCCTGCTTGCCTGATGGCCCCCAACTGCCCTTCCCTGCCAGCCTCATGGCCCCCAACTGCCTTCCCCTGCCGGCCTGATCGCCCCTAACAGCCTCTGCCTCGGCCCCCACCACTGTGGCTTTGTCCAGAAGGAAGTTGGATGGTAGGAAGATGTTCGGTCTACTGGTCTAATTAGCATATTACCCTTTTATTAGTATAGATGATATTAATTGGAAAATCACTTATACACCTTCAAATTTTAGTAAAACTGAATGTAGAATATGATATGTATACAAACATATAAATACACTGAATAGTAAGAGAAAAAGAAACATTTTTCAAAAAATAATGACTCAATTTTTTTCAATTTGTTAAAAAATGTTAATGTACATATCCAGAAGCTCAACAAATTCCAAGCAGAATACATTAAAAAAGATTCTCCCAAAACTCATCGTAGTCAAATTGACAACAAACACAAAGAGGAAACCTTGAAAATGACAAGAGAAAAATGAAATCACATACAAGAGATCCTCAGTAAGATAAACAGCTAACTTCTCTTAACCCTTTGCACTCGCTTGCTTTTTTATCGATTCCTGCTACCGATGCTAACCGTGTCGAGTCACACTCAACATCTGAGTGCAAAAGGTTAAGAAACCATAGATGCCAGAGAGAAAATGACATATTCAAAATACTGAAAGAAAAAGACTGCCAACAAAGAATTTCATATTGAGCTAAACCAGTGATGGGCAACCTTTTGAGCTTGGTGTGTCAAACTTTGCCAAAAAACTGAGCATAACTCGGGTAGTGTGTCACTTTGAGGAAAAAACATTATTTCGCAAATGTTTCATCCGCAGGAGCAGCAAATGTTTCATCCTCGGCATGTGGCCGCCTCAGCGGCCACGTGTCATCAGAAATGGCTATGCGTGTCAGTGCTGACACGTGTGTCATAGGTTTGCCATCAATGAGCTAAATTCTCCTTTAAATATCAAGAAGTAATTAAGCCCTTCTGGATAAACAAAAACAGAGAACATTTGTTGCTACCAGACCTGTCCTACAAGAAACACTAAAGGAATCCTTCAGGCTGAAATGCAAGGACACTAGACTGTAACCTGAAGCCACTGGTAGAAATACAGTGGCCCTGTAAAGATAACTACATCCTATATAATAAAGAGGTAATATGCAAATTGACCATCACTCTAACACACAAGATGGCTACCTCCATGTGGACACAAGATGGCCACCACAAGATGGCCGGCAAGGGAGGGCCAGTTAGGGGTGACTAGGCCAGCAGGGGAGGGTAGTTGGGGGTGACCAGGCCTGCAAGAGAGGGCAGTTGGGGGCAATCAGGCTGGTAGGGGAGCAGTTAGGCGTCGATCAGGCTGGCAGGGTAATGGTTAGGGGGTGATCAGGCTGGCAGGCAGAAGTGGTTAAAGGCAATCAGGCAGGCAGGCAGGCAAGTGGTTGGGAGCCAGCAGTCCTGGATTGTGAAAGGGATGTCCGACTGCCCGTTTAGGCCTGATCCCACCAGGATCGGGCCTAAACGGGCAGTCGGACATCCCTCGAGGGGTCCCAGATTGGAGAGGGTGCAGGCTGGGCTGAGGGACACGGACATACACACACACACACACACACACACACACACACACACACACACCCCCCATGCACGAATTTCGTGCACCAGACCTCTAGTAGATATTATAAAAAGCACTTTGTAACTACTATCCTTTTTAGAAGACAGCTCATAAACAATAATTACAAAATTATGTAGATAGGATTATCTATATATATAAAAGCCTAAGCGACCGTTACAACCAAACGGCTGGAACCGTTGACCAGTTGCTATGACGGACACTGACCGCCAGGGGGCAGATGCGCAACGCAGGAGCTTCCCCCTGGTGGTCAGTGCACTCCCAAAGGGGGAGCACCGCTCAGCCAGAAGCTGGGCTGCAGCAGCGCTACCAAGTGGCAGTGGCAGGCACAAAGGGCGGGGATGAGCATGAGCAATGTGGCCCCGGCTTGGGTTCCTCCCTGGCTGCCTGCCACTTGGCACACTGCTACATCCCTAAGGGGATGTCCTATTGCCGTTTTAGGCCTCATTCCCTCAGCTGCAGCCTGGCCTGCTGGGATCGGGCCTAAACCGGCAGTTGGACATCCCCCAAGGGGTCTCAGATTGTGAGAGGGTGCAGGCCAAGCTGACGGACCCTCCTCCCAGTGTACAAATCCGTGCACCATGCCTCTAGAACTATAGAAAGATATAACCTGTATGACAATAATAGTGCAAAAGAGAAAGATGTGTGGGGAACGATATGTTGGAACACCTTCGTATAGTATGTCCATTTTAAAAAATTACCAATTATAAACATATATGCATGTAGTAACAGTGCTCCAGAATACTTGAAGCAAAAATTGACAAGTTGAGGGGAAAAGTGGACAATTCAACAATAATTGAAAATGTCATAACCTCAATAAATAGAACTAGATAAAGATCAGCAGAAAAAGAAAGAAATAAAGAAAATACTTGAATAACATTGTAAGACTAGAGACTCTAACAGAGAAAAAATAGAATTACTAAACATATTCTGATGAAATGTATATGGAGTATTCTCTAGGCTAGACTATATATTAGGCCATAAAATAAGTCTCTATAAATGTAAAACAATTGAAATAATAAAAAGTAATTTCTGTGATCACAATTGAATTAAATAAAAAGTCATAACAAAAACTTGAAAAATTCACAAACATTTAAATATTAAATAACACTCATTTAAATAATCAAAATATAAAAAATAACAAGATAAGTAAAAAATAATTAGATGAAAATAAAAATGCAAAGTAAAAAAATCTATAAAGTGCTACTAAACTAGGGCTTAGAGGAAAAAGTCTAGGTGTAAATATCTGAACTAATAAAAAAGATCAGTAATGTGGCAAGATGAAAGATCACTATACAAAAATCGTTTGCCTTTCTATACACTAGCAGCAAACAAGTCAAAGATGAAATGAAGATAGCATTTCATTTAGAATAGCCACAAAATAATAAAATACAAGTGAAACAATTTAACTAAAAAGTAGAAGATATGTACACTGAAATTTATAAAATATAGGTTAATGAATTAAAAACTTAAATAAATTGAACAAAATTTCATTCCATGGATCAAAAGACTTAATTTTGTTAAGATAAACATATTTCCCAAATTTATCTAAGAATCAATAGAATCCCTCGCAAAAATCAAGTTTACTTTTAAAAAATAAAACAAAAACACTTTACCAGTTGATTTTAAAATTCTTAATAGAATACAAGGGACCCAGAATATTCAAAACATTCTTGAAAAGGAGAATAAATCGCAAGGACTTGCATCTCAATATGAAGTCTTTTTACAAAGCTATAGTAATTAAGACTTAAGGATAGATATATTAATCAATAGAATAAAGAGTCTAGAAATAAATCCAGACATTTGTGGTCAACTGATATATGATAAGATTGCCAAAAATAATACTGTTATAATTAACTAGTTATTAATAATAGGAAAGGAGAAAATGGAAGGCCAGACATAGTCATGTTATTTGGGCAGCTTCACCAGGAAGTTATAACTTTACACTCTCCGGGGTTCCAACAAAGGGAAGACAGACACATGCCCAGGAATATTAGGATGACACAGGGAAGATACTTGTCTGTCGATCACACCTGGGACAGAGGTGGTTGGACATAATTGGTGTGGCCACTGCAAGCGCATGGAAAATTTGGGATATATAATCACCTGAACAAAGAAGTTCACTCTCTTGGTTCCTCTTGGCAGGCTTGGCTCATGGCTCATGTGTGGCTTCCTGGCATTCTCCCATGTGGCCCATATCTATAGGGACCTCCACATGCAATGGACTAATGGATTGCAACTAGCCTGATGCTGTACTGACTCTGCTCCAACATGGAATCGAAACTGGGAACATTGGCTCTGACTTTAGCTCTACAGAAACCCCACTACACTTCTTTTATGACTGGACTAAGCGAAATGGGACTTTGGGAACCCAGGGGTGCAATTCCATGGAAATAAAGCTTTCTACCATATCACATCCTCCTGTGCAAGTCTCAGAAAATTCCTTTTCTTGGGATATTGCTAGGACCCCACTCCCACTAGCAGTAGGGGAAGACCAGGAACCATTTTCTCTGATAGCAGAACCATTCAGTTGGGAAAGAGTAATCTTTTCAAATTGTGTTGCATGGACAACTAAATGTCCATGTTCAGAAGAATAAATCTGAAGCCTCTATATATACGAAAGTAATGCAAAATGAATCATGGAACTAAATGTGAGGGCAAATAATACTTTTAGAAAAATAAATAAATAAATATTCATGACCTTGGGCTAGGCAACATTTTCTTAGATTAACAACAAACTAGATAAGAAAAAAATATATAGATAAATTTGACTTCATCAAAATTAATTTAACAGGGAATTGCATTTTGGATATATGAAGAACACTTAAATTCAACAATAAAGAGACAAAGAGCCCAATTAAAATAATGGACAAAGAATTTTAACATAAATTTCTTCAACAAAAATAAACATGGTCAATAAGCACATGAAAAGATGCTCAACATCATTAGTAAATTAAGAACATACAAGTGAAAGACAAAATGAGATACCACTTTACATACACTGATATAGCTAAAATAAAAAGACAAGAACAGGCATTAACAAGAATGTGAAGAAATGTGATTCTTCTTTTACTGCTGGAAGAAAAGTAAATATTTGAGATCGCTTTGGAAAATATCACAGTTTGTTCAAAATGCTAACCACACAGTTACCATATGACCTAGAATTTCCTGTAGGAATGAAAACATGTGTCTACAAAAACTTGCATACAAATATTTATAGCAGCATTATTCATAATAGCTCAAAAGTAAACCACCCCAAATTATCATTAAATAATGAATGGATAAACAATTGTGGTATATCAGTATACTGGAATATTATTTAGCAATAAAATAGGAGGTATTGATATATCTTAAAACATAGATGAACTTTGGATACATGCTAAGTGAATAAAGACAGTGGCAAATAACACATATATTAGATTTCATTGATCTGAAAGGTACAGACTATTCAAATCCATAATGATGTAAAGTAGATTAGCAGTTCCTGGGGCTATAGAGGGGAAGGCAGGAGTGGAGACAGCCTACTCCTGTACAGGTTTCTTTTGGGGCATTAGAAAATGTTTTGAAATTAGATTGTAGTGATAGTTGTATACTTCTGTGAATACACTAAAAACCACTTTGAATGGATGAAAATTATGGTATGTGAAATATATTGCAATGAAGTTCTTGAGAGAGAAAAGAAAAAAAAAAACACACAAAAATTCAATAGTAGTACGATACAGTCAGGAGTTAGTGTAATTTCCACACTGTAATTTCTTTCCCAATTGTTAAAAGTAAACTTTAATTCAGCTCTGGTTTTCCCATTAGCCATAAATTAGAAAAAATATCAATTACAAAAGTCATTTTACTTATCATAAAATGTCAATTGATTAACAGATAAATAGATTTTACTGACTAATGTGTGAGAAACACTTCTCTCAATATCTACTAAGCAATGAAGACATTTGATGATGAAGAGAAGCTTCTTATTGCACTTGTAATATTTGAATATCCTACACATTAATGATGTTGCAAAAATAACAAAGCTAGGTTATAAAGAATCAAGTAATTTTTTGTCCTTTGAGCTTTGCTAAAGTTAAGTATTATTCATTTCAAATCCCAGGATCTCTTTACTTGCTTGCAATCTGATGGGCTCACACCTTTAGTTAGTGGGAAAATAATTATTTTGATATATAAATTACTTTTTTCTGCAGCTGATTCAAATTCAGGAGAGGAAACTGTATTTCTCTTTTTTTTTCCAACACCTTCTCATGGGCTCCTCTTTTTAGAGAGAATTGAAGAAAAAGGGAAAGACAGAGAGAAATATCACTGTGAGAGAAACACATGGATTGGTTGCCTCCTGCATGAGCCTGGACCAGGGCCCAGGCCGGGGAGGAGCCTGCAACCCATGTATGTGGCCTTGACCAGAATCGAACCCAGGACCCTTCAGACTGCAAGCCGACACTCTATCCACTGAGCCAAACCAGCTAAGGCTGAGTCAAATATTTAAATAAATGATGGTCTGTGAAAAAGAAAATAAATATGATTAATTCCTAAAATGTGCACTAGGTGTCTAACTTGAACTATGCCACCATTACTCTAATCACTGAAGATACAAATTTGACCAAGGTCTGGTTAGCCTCTTCTCCTAAGAGATTCATAAACTAGTAAGAATTTTAATTAAAGATGTAAAAAATGCACCATAACTATTTAATTAAAATATAGTAAAAATACCTTTGAATAAGCTTACATATTTCTGGATTTCTTAACCAATAAGAACTTCATTAATTATGTCAACAACTTATTGACTCTTTTGAAATTAAAGTTTTAATTTAACCTTTCAAGAAAGGAACAGTATATCCTTAATAATGTTTTATAGATATCCCACTTATTTCCTAAATATTGCTTAATAAGTATTTTCATCCAGCCATACCCTCAAACTTGAGTCTCGCTCAGCATTGTCCATCTCAATGGTTAACTCCCTTATTCATTAAGTCCCAAATATAAAATCCCAGGAATTATGATCCTTGATACTTCCCCCTGGTTACCTTTCCCACCCCACCACCATACTTATTCCGTTATTTTCTCTTTATTTCACTTCTTATTATCTTACAAATATTTTCACTTCTCTCAATCCCCACTGCTACTGCCTAACTCCAACTACTACTTAGGATCTCAAGCATAGGTCACGTCAATAGTGCCTATTTTTGTCCTCTCCTGAGTCACATCTTTTAATTTATTCTCTAAATCCAACAGAGAGATCTTTGTTTCAAAAAGCAAATCCGCTCATCTTTAAAAATCCATCAGCCATGACCTAAATGATCTGGCCCCCACCTATTTTCCAGGCTCATCTGGCTTCTGTCTCCTTGAGCTGTTTCAGCCATCCTGACATGCTCTCAGGGCTTCTAATGTTCCATGTCTCATTTTATTCCTGCTACCCCCAAGCTCTATTTTCACCTAGTTAACTTCTCTTCACTCATCTTTGCTTCATTAGGGAGCTTCTTATGACTTCTTCAAAGTAGATCAGGTCAATATATTAGAAATTCTAACAGGAATACAATACTTTACTTTCAGACTTTTATTCTGACATATCACTTTCATTCCATACCACAGCTCATAAATGTCCATATATCTGTTATTTAATTAGTGCTCTCATTGCTTACAATACCATGAGATCATTAGGGCCAAGACTCTCCTATTTTCTAACGATCATATCGTCAGCAGTTGTTACAGTGTGTAGGATAAAATAAGCACATAGTAAAAGTATTGAATGATTCAATCAAATGATTGTAAGTACAGTAGTACATTTTTAACCCTTGAGGATGATGCATTTCTATAACCTAGGTTAATTTCTTCATTTCATTGCAAGTCTTTTTCAACCAGGCCACAAAAAGTTCCTTTATTTTACTGTTACATACAGAAAACACATATAGACATATACATAGAGCAACTAAATACTAAATATATTCTATTATCAAGATTAGTTGGAAATATTAAAACAGAATGCCAACTTAATGACATTTAAAAATCTAATAGACAATGTTTATTCTTCTATTCCTGGCCAACATGAAGCAATTCATCAACAAAGACCTATGCACATTATCCTCAAGCAAATCCTTAATACACCTACTTTTCAATTTCTCCATTAGTACCATTCAAGTAGAAAGTGGAAACCCGAATCTTCTCTTATCTGTAACACTGCTCTGGCCTTCAAAGTGGTTTTGGTGTTTCTACTTTAATTTTCCTTGAACATATTCCTCATTTTGTAGACAGCATTCTTCTAAAATATGACTTAGACATCGTGACTTTCTCCAAATTGTGCTTATTGCTCAGAAAATAAAACCTACACTTCTACAAAACCCAACATAATATTCCTCCTAGTTATCCCACTGGGCTCATCTTCTATCATTCTCCACATCCTCTACTACTTATATATTTTCTGTTGGAATAGATCTATGCAGTTCCCAACCAAAGTTCTTTGTAATTATTTTTCTTTCAGCTTATAAAACTCTTCAACCTGACCTTGAAATGTTGCCTCCACAGTGGGCCTTTCCTAAGCACCTAATCATTCGCTAGTCTTCACCTTGTTATTTTTTATTTTTATTTTTGCAGCTTCATTTTTTTGTAGTTTTGCTTGATATTTGGTTTATCAAGCCTGCCTTGTTCACCATGTATCCCCAGAACCTGGAATATTATCTGACACATAGCAGGGTCTGACACAATTGGCAAACAAATTAACAAGACATATGGGTCATGTTAATAATAATGCAGAAAAAATTATAAAAATGGCGAGGGAGAAAAAACAATGCAAGATTTTAAAGAAGGAAGAATATGAAGTGTAAAGAAGATTAATTCACACAAATATATCATGAGAAAGAAGGAGGGAAAAGCAGAATGGTGTATAACAGTAATATAAGAACCAAGATGGCAGCAAAGTTAAACAAATGAACTGCGCCGCACACAGCAATTTCAAAAATACAACTAGAGGACAGAGCGTCTGCCACCCAGAACCACAGGAGAGCTGGCTGAATAGTGGATTTACAACTAAGAGGGAAGAGGAAAGAGCAAACGCTGAGGGGCTGAGGTGCAGAGGCGCGTGGGTCTGGCTGGTGGCGGGGGAAGGGACGCACGGCTTTTTTTCCAACCCTAAGGGAGATAAGCTCCCCATCACTCTGAAATCCAGTTTCTGGGGACACGCGGGAGACCCAGACACCTACGTGGAGAAGCTGGACTCTCGGCCATCGTGTTGGAAAGTGAGAGCGACTTTCTTGCAGAGGTACTCCCAGCAATCAGTGTTACTGCGCTGGAGCACGAGACGCGGGGACTTGGAAACGCGGAAAGGCAGAAAAGGCAGAAAAAGCAGACTTGCAGCCATTGCTGTTTGCCACGCCCTAGCCTAGTGACACCCTGAGACCCCGCCCCGCCCTGAGACCCGCCCCACCCTGAGACCTGCCCTGCACATTCTACAAACCCCCCGAGGCTCCAAACAGCAGCTTTTGCATATAGATGGCCTGCCCTGTGGCAGCTTAACCAAATAAACTGCAGTTCCAGTCAGACTACTCCAAAACCATTCAAGCAGGAGGAGAAAACTGCAGTTTTTGCTGTAACTCCTGCTGAGTGGCCTCAGACAGTAGCTGACCTGCACCCCATTGGAGACCCAGAAACGAGGGCATCTAGTGGTCGGTGTGAGACGACACCAGATTTCAACCACTCCCATAAGGGACACATTCAAGAGGCAGACTCAGTGAGCGCCAAAGCCCTACTGAAACAAGTCCCGGCCCATAAACGTGTCTCTTGCACAGCAACTCTTCCTTTATAGATACAGCGGGTCCTCACAGCCAATTGGCCTGGAGGAAAATTCCTCCCAGTGACACCAGCAACAATCAAGTCTTAACGACACAAAGGAGGACCAAGATGGAGGCATAGGGCGGACGCCTAATTGTTGCCTACCACAACAATTTTGAAACTACAACAGGAAAACAGAGCAGACACCATCCAGAACCACCAGAGGGCTGGCTGAGCAGATGCACTACAACTAGAATAAAAGAGAGGGGTAAGCGGAATGATGCTGATGCCGGTGAGCCAAAGATCACACTTTAAGAACTACGGCTCTGGCGACATAATGGCGGCCTGGAACATGCTTGGCGCAGTTCCCCCAGTGGTCTCCGGCTGAGGGGACGGCTCCACTTACTGCCAAGCATGAACAGACGAGCCCCTGGGGGACATGGGGTGGGAGACCCCACACTTGCTGACCTCCGAGTCCTTCGAGAATCTCAACGCCCCGGAAGCGGCCAGGTGCGCACGCCGTGCGACTGGCCACCGCTGCAGACCCGAGCGCCGACACAGCGACCCCAGACCAGCCCTCCACCGTGCACCAGGCGCACCGGAGCTTCGCCGAGCCCAATGCCCAGCGAGTTCCATGGCAGCCACTCCGGAGCTTTGAGAAAATGGCCGGAGGAATTGCTGAGAAGGAATTGACAGATGAGAGTTGGGATCGGGAAGACGAGGACCCCCCTGGGTCCTGGATCCAGGAGCGCTCGCCCGGCGACTAGTCGCCGCTGCAGACCCGAGTGCCACTGCAACGACCTCAGACCAGTCCACCGCCGCTCACTGGACACACCGGAGCTTCGCTGAGCCCGCCGCCCAACGAATTCCGCGGCAGCTGCCCCGGAGCTCTGAGAAAATGGCCGAAGGAATTGCTGAGAGGGAATTGACCAACAGGAATTGGGATCAAGAAGACGAAGCCCCGCTGGGTCCTGGGTCCAGGTGAGGCTGTGTGACCCTGGGTCCGGGTGTAGTTGGATCCTGGGTCCAGGTGAGGCCATGTGCCCCTGGATCTGGGTGAGGGTGGGTCCCAGGTCCGGGTGAGGGCGCGCACCCCCGGGTCCAGGCAAGGCCGCGCGCCCCTGGGTCCGGGTGAGGCCACGTGCCCCTGGGTCTGGGTGAACCTTGATCTCGGGTCCGGGTGAGGCCGTGCACCCCTGGATCCGGGTGAGGCCATGCGCCCCTGGGTCCGGGTGTAGCTGGATCCCGGGTCCGGGCAAGGCCACGCGCCCTTGGGTCCGGGTGAAGCTGGATCCTGGGTCCGGGTGAGGCCGTGCACCCCTGGATCTGGGTGAGGCTGGGTCCCGGGTCTGCATGAGGCCGCGCGCCCCTGAGTCCAGGTGAGGCTGCGTGCCCCTGGGTCCAGGGGAGGCCATGTGCCCCTTGGTCCCGGTGAGGCTGGATCCCAGGACCAGGTGAGGCCGCGCGCACCTGAGTCCCGGTGAGGCCACGCGCCCCTGGGTCCGGGTGAGGCCACGCACCCCGGGGCCCGGGTTATGCTGGGCCCCAGGTCCAAGTGAGGCCGCGCGCCCCTGAGTCCAGGTGAAGCCGTGCCCCTGGGTCCGGGCGAGACCAAACCAGAGGGAGTCGGACCTGCATTACCACCATTTGTCCACCATCCAGAGCTGAAAAGTCAGTGCCGACATGTACACATAAGGAACTGGTGGACACTGAGATTGGGTCTCAAAAGAACTGTTGATCCAGAAAGAAACTCACTACAGACTGATTCATTTGCCTGTCAGCATAACTATTATTGCTCGTCTCACATTCGGTTCTTATAAGCATATTTCTAGTAACACATGTTCTCACTCATCTAGGGGAAATGATGAACAACATAGACTGATGAACAAGAACAGACCCAGAAACAAGGAGGCATCGATCGGACTGTTGGGCCTCAGAGGGAGGGTAGGGGAGGGTGGGGGTAGCGGGGAGAGATCAACCAAAGGACTTGTATGCATGCATACGAGCCTAACCAAGGGTTAAGGACAACAGGGGGGTGGGGGCATCCGTGGGGAGGGGTGCAGGATGGGAATGGGGGGATGAGGACAAATATGTGACACCTTAATCAATAAAGAAATTAAAAAAAAAACAAAAAAAAACGAACAAAAAAACAGTAATATAAGTGTGTGTGTGTGTGTGTGTGTGTGTGTGTGTGTGTGTGTGTGTAAAATGCAGCTTAGGTTGTTTTTTTTTGTTTTTTTTGTTCACACAGGCATAATTCCCACAAGAACTGAAAATATTTAAACATATATATACACACATATAAACATATATATATATATATATATATATATATATATATATATATATGTTTAATTCAAGTAAAGTTTATAAAATGTTTAAGTAAGTAATACACAAATCTTTATATAAAATAAATAATTTTAGTTTATTTTATACTAGAGGCCCGGTGCACGAAATTCGTGCACGGAGGGGGGTTGTCCCTCAGCCCAGCCTGTACCCTCTCCAATATGGGATCCCTCTCACAATCCAGGACTGCTGGCTCCCAACTGCTTGCCTGCCTGCCTTCCTGATTGCCCCTAACCTCTTCTGCCTGCCAGCCTGATCACCCCCTAACCACTCTGCTGCCAGCTTATTTGCCCCCAACTTCCCTCCTCTGCCTGCCTGGTCACCCCTAACTGCCCTCTCCTGCAGGGTTGATCACCTCCAACTGCCCTCCCTTGCAGGCTTGGTCCCTCTCAACTGCCCTCCCTTGCAGGCCGGGTGCCTCCCAACTGCCCTCTCCTGCTGGCCATCTTGTGGTGGCCATCTTGTGTCCACATGGGGGCAGGATCTTTGACCACATAGGGGAGCTATATTGTGTGTTGCAGTGATGAGCAATCTGAATATTATTCTTTTATTAGATAGGATAGAGGCCTGGTACAGGGGTGGGGCCAGCTGGTTTGCCCTGAAGGGCAACCCGGATCAGGTGGGGGTTCCATTGGGGTGTGTGGTGGCCTGAGCGAGGGGCCTGTGGTGGTTTGCAGGCCGGCCACGCCCCCTGGCAACCCAAGCAGAGGCCCTGGTATCTGGAATTTATTTTCCTTCTACAATTGAAACTTTGTAGCCTGGAGCGGAGCCAAGCCTGGGGCTCCCTCCGCGGCCGGCAGCCATTTGTGTTGGGGTTATAATTGAAACTTTGTTGCCTTAAGCGGATGGGCCCGGCCAGGGTGTGCGGAAAGCTTTGCTTCCCCTGTTGCCGGCAGCAACCCTGGCCTGCTCTCTCAAGCTCCATTCTGCCGCCATTTGTTTGAATTTGTTTACCTTCTATAATTGAAACTTTGTAGCTTGAGTGGAGGCTTAGGCCTGGCCAGGGCAGGCGGAAAGCTTGGCTTCCTCTGTTACCTAGGAAACCTTACTCTCTGTGGCTGTAGCCATCTTGGTTTGGGTTAATTTGCATACTCGCTCTGATTGGATGGTGCACGTGGCTTGTGGGTGTGTCGGAGGTATGGTCAATTTGCATATTTGTCTATTATTAGATAGGATTTCTTTACAGGGGAGTTTGAATGGAATATTCATCTTGGTATATGAAAAGCCATGCTAGACTAATAGTCAAGGAATTTCTACTCTAATCTCAAGAGTATCCTAGATGCATTAAACCACTTTATTTCTCTAGGTCTCAGTTTCTTTTTGTTTAAACTTAAATGGGAGACATGGAGTGATTTTCAGCTCTACAATGTGCTGTCATTTTCATTAAACATTTGCTGAAAATTAAACTTCCTTGAATGGTCATTCATGTTCCATGAGCAAACCAAAATACTAAACTATTTCGATTATAGTTTGACAAAAATCTGTATTGTATAGTATAGACATGTCACAAAAGTTCTGCTGATGCATGGCTGCCCATGAATGAAGCTGCACAGACCAAGGTATTCTAAACTCTAAAAATGGGAGGGGAAAAACATATCTCTATGTCATCAACTTCAAAACCTTCAAAGTTCTCTTATAAATGTCTTTTTTTTTTTTTTGCTTAAATGTCACCATAAATTAATAGAATAATTGGTGTTTTTTTTGTTTGTTTGTTTTTATCTTTAAATTTCTAACTGCCATTCCATGACTAGGAGATAGTCAAATGTAAATTTTTTTTCCAAAAAAAAAAAAGGGGGCAGAAATATTCATCAAATCCTCAAGGAAATATAACTTATCTTAAATTAGTCAATAATGAAACTATTGGTCCTGGATAGAACCCAAAGCACTGACTTCTCAAGATGCTGAATTCCAAAACAATTGTACTTAAATGCATATCTGGCTGCCTCTTAGCTTCCATCATCTTATCTGATACAGACTGAAGCAATTTACACCTCTAAGGAGATTACATAAGAATCTTTAAAGAAAGAAATACTGGAATTGTAATAATTTTATTGTCCATATTTAAGAGGATAAATCAGAACAGGATGAAACAAGCTCTTTTGAAATAGTGAAGCAAATTATGTCTAATAATAAGAAATATTTTTATCAGTGTTTTATTGCTATTCAAAGGAGACCTTTAGATATATTACTTAGGTAATTTTGGTTTCTCTCAAGGATAACTTATTCAAGAATCTGCATAATGATTTATATAGCTGATGATGTGGTTTTATTAGCAACAATATATACTGTTGAGGAAAAAATTATTATACCATCTAAGTACTTTTTCCCAGTGAATGAATTTGTTAGTAGCATCTCTTTTCCTAGATTATTCACAGTTGTAATTTAGGGTAAAACATAATACAGAGTGGTCTGTTGGAAAACCTTTCTCATTTAAGGGGAAATGCTTGAATAACTATATGGAATTATAGAGTAATCATGCCACACATTCAAAGCTATGGAGACAAGAGTATCTCTTCTTGCACTTCAAATTAAATTTTTACGTAAGTAGACTTCTTGGGTAAGAATCAGAACTTTTCACTCCAATTTTCCTGTTTTGATGACCATTGCTTTAAAAATTATGCATCTACTTACAGAAAAAATTTAAACAAGCTAAATATTCATGGTAGTTCCAATGTTTTCCTTCTTAAATAAATAAATATAAAATAAATATTCCAGTCTTTGCTAAAATGCATGTTACTTCATTTCTATTTACCTGAATGTACATAAATGGTATCAATAAAGTTAGATCCTTCTTTGATGACTAAACATTGGAAATTATATAAGTAAATAAATAAAATAATAATTTTCAAAATGAATAATGTAACAAATTTTCTTGATAGTTTTGAGATGAATAATAAAAATAAAATAAATATAAATAAATCTAACAACAAGGAGTGGTGACTACTATTGGGAAGGGCAGAGATATACCCAATCTAATGGCTGGAGTCCCTAATGGACATCAGTTTTTATCTTCTAACTTACAGATGAAAACTTGCTTCTTGTTCAGAAAAGTTGGCAGTAGTCATAATAGTGATAATAATTTATCTGAACAAAAAATATCTCAATTATAAGTGTCCCCCCCAAATTGTAGGAAAATGGGGGTCACACTTTGGCCTGTATCCTGCACTATCCAAAGGTATGGAATTCAAGACCAAATGATTCTACTCATACATGCTGGTCTTCTTTGCAGAGTTGTCCATAAAACAAACAAACAAATCTACACTAATAAAAGAATAAGATGCAAATTCACCGTACCTTCATGATGCCCACTAGCCAATCAGGAGTAAGCATGCAAATTAACCTAACAAAGGTGGCGGGTTAATTTGCATATGCAGTCTCCAGGAGGCCAGGGGCGTAGCAGGATGCTTGCGTCATCACCATGGTGACGATGCAGGCGTTCTGCCCTGCCCCAGCTGCTCTGGGCCTCTGGGCAGCGTGGGAAGGCAGAAAGGCAGTTCTGGGCTGGAGCGAAGGCGGTGCCGGCAGCCAGGGAAAGGAAGGCCCATTTTTGCATGAATCTTCGTGCATCGGGCCACTAGTCCTATCTAATAAAAGAGTAACATGCAAATTGACCATACCTCCACTATACCCACAAGCCACACCCACCAGCCAATCAGGAGTGAATATGCAAATTAACCCAACCAAGGTGGATGCAGCCATGGAGAGAGCAGGAGGCTTGGGTTTCCTCGACAATGGAGGAAGCCAAGCTTTCTGCTTGCCCTGGCCTGCCTTGGCCTCCGCTTAAGGCTACAAAGTTTCAATCATAGCAGATAAATAAATCCCAGATATCAGGGCCTCTTCTTGGGTCACTGGGGGCGTGGCCAGCCTGAAAACCACCACAGACCCCTCTCCCAGGCTGCCCCACGCCCCAAGGGAACCCCCACCCTAATCCAGGACAACCTTCAGGGCAAACCAGCTGGCCCCCACCTGTGCACCAGGCCTCTATTCTATCTAATAAAAGATTAATATGCAAATTGACCATCACTCCAACACACAAGATGGCTGCCCCCATGTGGTCAAAGATCCTGCCACCATGTGGACACAACATGGCCACCACAAGATGGCCAGCAGGGGAAGGCAGTTGGGAGGGACCAGGCCTGCAAGGGAGGACAGTTGGGGGAGACTAAGCCTGCAGGGAAGGGAAGTTGGGGGGGGGGGCCAGGCCTGCAGGGGATAGCAGATGGGGGGGACCAGGCCTGCAGGGGAGGGCAGTTAGGATGACCAGGCCTGCAGGGAAGGGCAGTTAGGGGCAAACAGGCTGGCAGGGGAGTAGTTAGGCATCAATCAGGCTGGCAGGGTAGTGGTTAGGGGGTGATCAGGCTGGATGGCAGAAGCAGTTAGGGGCAATCAGGAAGGCAGGCAGGCAAGCAGTTGGGACCCAGCAGGATCGGGCTTAAACGGGCAGTCGGACATCCCTTGAGGGGTCCCAGATTGGAGAGGGTGCAGGCTGGGCTGAGGGACACACACCCCCATGCATGAATTTCGTGCACTGGGCCTCTAGTAAATAATAACTGTTTTAAGATAAAGGAGCTGTAAATCACACTTTCAGATCCTCCCTATCAACTCCTCATTGAAGAGCCATTGCTTTCATCCCACCTTGAAAAAACTACCTTCTACCATCGAATGGTTTCTCTTGTATCTCCGTCTAGAACAGGATTTCTCAAACTTGGCACTACTGACATTTTCAGCTGGATAATTCTTTGCTGAGAGGAGCTGTCTTGAGTGTTGTAGAATGCTTCATGGAATCCCTGATGTCTACTCACTATATTCCCTCAACTCCTTCTTTCCACCCATAACAATCAAGAATGTCTCCTAGGGGCAAAAGCATCCACACTGAGAACAGTGATCTGGAGAAAGAAACTATACTGTCATGTACACAGCAGCATGCATAAGTGTATAGTTCCTGTGACTTCACTAGTTAATATCTGTTACACTACTGAGGCCAATCACTACTGGTTACTGACATATACCACTAAGTCCAGATCTCTTAAAAAAAAAACATTTTTTTTTCATTATTCTAGCAAGCATGTGAGGACACTTGGCCAGCCAGAAGTTTGTGAAAATCTTTCTTTATTTCAAAATTTAAAAGGTTAAGTTTTAGTTGCCTTTATCCAGCAATTCTTTTCTTGTGCTGCTGTAATTTTTTATAGGGCACCTATTTCCTCAAACATGAATCAGAATATAAGTTTCTTAATTTCATGATTGCACATAGAGGTGGATCTATCCTCCAACCCCCATATGCCAATGGCAGAATAAAAATAAATAAATTAAAATACTACAATGGCATACAAGGCAATTAATGCTATCTATATGTATGGTAAGGCAATAAATATTCCCTGGTTCTAGTTAAACCTATTATCGTGTAACAAATTATAAATAGATAGTTGGACAAAATAGTTTGTGGCTAAAATTTTCCTTAGAATTCTTTGGTTACCATATATAAATTTCCTCTCTCTGTTTTAGGTTATTTATATAGCATGTTTTAAAAAGATTACTGATTTTCAGAATCAAAGAGATATAAATTCTCAATTAGTTATCTCTTATTAGTGCATGAAATGTATTTTTTGTAACCATTACAATGTTTAAGCACATGATTTAGACCCATGTTTCCAATTCCATTTTAATTTCAAAAAGTGATTTGATAGAAGTATTTATGGCTCCTGGCCTTTTCTGTCAAGACAACAAGTGATATTCAATTTATTGACAGCAGAAAGAAGCCAGCTAATACTTGTGAAACATGTTCCTCATTATGTCATTATGAGTGAGCTTTTGTTTGAAATAGTTCTGGCTGTAAGAGATAACATTTCCAAACACTTAGAAAAGATTAAGATCAATTTTGGGGCTATGTCACTTTTTAAATATAGTTCCCCTTCAAAAAGTTATTTACCCTTTAATTTCCTCCTTTATTAGAAATCCTACCTATGGTCAATCTCAAAGAATGCCTTAAGACAATTATTTCAGGAAAATGATTTACTTTTGTTTCATTATCGCCAATCATGGCAATTATTGTTGTAGTCTGCTAACCATGACTAACTACATAGTTAAAAGTACTTACTATTCATATTTAAAATAAGTTTACGCAGGGAACTGACAATGTGGTGTTATCTTAAATTTTAAAATAAATATGGCAATCACATTTTGGCAAAATATGTCTTAATAACAGGCCAATCTGTTATCACATTTTTGTGAATAATGTGTTTATTGTTTCAGTTGACTTGGCACACTTCTATTATAAAGCATTTTAGAGTAATCTGATCCAATTAATTATGATTATAATTAAAATATTGATAATTGCTCAATGAATAACCTGCAATCTGAATAAAATTCTTAAGCTGTGCTAAGACATTTTGTCCCAAAAGAAAGGCCTTAGATAGAATATAAATCCAGACATTAGCCTAACGTAAGGTTTACACACACAACTGTATTTAATAATGCTATCTTGGAATTGGGAGGAAATGATCAAATGAATTCCTCTCAGATCATCAGGAACCATGGTAATCTGTATTTTTGTTTGCAGTTTTGGGTTAACTGGCTGCAAATATCTAGATTTATAAAAGGCTATGTGTTCATCCTTCCCTCGGACCAGTAGCTATGATGCACACTGACTACCAGGGGGCATACACTCAATGCAGGAGCTGCCATGACGCGCACTGGCCATTTAAAAATAAATGGCACCAGGGAACTGGCGCAGACAAAGCAACATTTGGCTTCCCCCAAGGAAAGACACAGGCCCCACCACCACCCTAGAGAGACACCCCACCAAATTGCAGCCAACACTGCCAAGACTCCTGGCGCAAAATGTGGCCCAGAGCCCAGCCCAGCCCAGCCCAGCCCAGCCCAGAAACGGTTGCTGTGGGCACCGGGTATGATGTCACATAGCAATGCCCGGCTTCCTCTCCCTAATGACCATCCTCCTTGGAGTTTCTTCAGCCCAGGAACCTGACTTGCTCAGATGCAAACATTTTACAGTTTAACCAAATGTTTATGAAGCGTTTTTATGTGCCTCATCTCATTTGATCCTCACAGAAGTTCTGGAGTAGGCAGATAGGAGACTCAGTAGAATCCTGATCATGAATTTGGTTGACACTTCTATTACCGAGAAAGGGCGAATAGCGATATTAAAATATTTCTTCTAATTAATTTCCTTTCAATGTACATGAATCCATGACCAGGACACTAGTATACCACACTTATCTGCCTATCCTTCCATTGAATTCTGACACCTGTAGGACTTAAAAATTGCTTAATTATCTGTGTTGTGAGATAAATGTCTCTAGGGAATCTATGGATCTTAGAAGATCAGTGAATAAGACTATTTGCTAAATATGACTTTGTGGTAATTAAGAGTCATAAACTACATAGAGGAGAGTAGAAAAAATACCTTAAAAGGATTTAAAAAGAAAATACAGGTACAAAGATAAAATGGCATAAATCAGCACATGAAGGAAAGTACAATGTTATGAGGTAGGGGTGGTGTAAAGTCCCAATAATAAAACTGAGATAATAAAATAACCAAAAGTTTTGTTCTTGTTTCTTTTCTGATGTATCATAAATGCTAAGACAGAAAGGAATAAATGATGAAAAATAATACATAATGTGTGACCAGAGGGAAGTTCTCATTAGACTGTATAAGGGGAATGATCATTAAAGAACAGTCATGCCTGGCTAGCATGGCTCAGTGGTTGAGTGTCAACCTATTAACCAGGAGGTTACAGTTCTATTCTTGGTCAGGGCATATGCCCAGGTTGCAGGTTTGATCTCCAGTGTTGGGCTTGTAGGAGGCAGCCGATCAATGATTCTCTCTCATTATTTATGTTTCTATCTCTCTCTCCCTCTCTATTCCTCTCTGAAATCAATAAAAAATATATATTAAAAAAAAGAACAGTCACGTAATATTTGGTGACCTACTCAGTGACTATAACTAACAAGTGGTTGGCCATTGGCAGCCTCTACTAACCCCCAAAGATGATATCCTATCTAATAAAACAGTAATATGCAAATTAACCATCACTCCGCTACACCACCACCCACGCCCACCAGCCACGCCCACCAGCCAATCAAGAGTGATATGCAAATTAACCCAACCAAGATGGCAGTTAACTTGCACATCCAGGTGCAGAGCGAAGACTGAAGACAGTGGAGAAGGAAGCCAAGCACTGCAGAAGGGAGCAAAGCTGCAGAGAAGCAAGCAGGGCAGCAGAGAAAAGAGGGAAGCAGGCAGGTCAGGGGAGAAGGGAGTGAGTGAGGCAGCAGAGAAGGGAGGGAGCGAGGCAGTGGAGACAGGTGGGAGCGAGGCAGCAGAGAAGGGAGGGAGCAAGGCAGAGGAGATGGGTGGGAGCGAGCAGAGGAGACGGGTGGGAGCGAGGCAGTGGAGATGGGTGGGAGCGAGGCAGAGGAAACGGGTGGGAGGGAGTGGAGATGGGAGGGAGCGAGGCAGTGGAGATGGGTGGGAGGGAGGAGGGAGCGAGGCAGAGTAGACGGGTGGGAGCAAGGCAGAGGAGATGGGAGGGAGCGAGGCAGAGGAGATGGATGGGAGCGAGGCAGTGGAGACGGGTGAGAGGCAGCGAGGCAGCGGAGACGGGTGGGAGTGAGGCAGTGGAGACGGGTGGGAGGGAGCGAGGCAGTGGAGACGGGTGGGAGGGAGCGAGGCAGAGTGGAGACGGGTGGGAGCGAGGCAGCGGAGACAGGTGGGAGGGAGCGAGGCAGAGGAGACAGGTGGGAGCGAGGCAGTAGAGATGGGTGGGAGCTTCACTCAGGCTTCAGGAAGCCCTATTTTTGCATGAGTATTCCTGCAATGGGCGGCTAGTTTTATAATAAGGGGCACAAAATTAAAAATGCTTTTAATTTTTTTCTCCAAACCAATTTTATGGGAAATCAATTCAGACTGACTTTAATCAGCAAATAATTACTATAACCTCTCATCATGACCAATTACTTCTTTCTACCTCTTGTTCAATCTCCTATTGATGGCATTTTTTCCACTGACTTCAGCAAGTTTCAATGATTCCTTTATCCTCCTCTCTAGTATCCCTGAGGTCTACGCAATTATTAAATATTGGATACTGCTGATATTGTTTATTGAAGTTTTTCATGAGGGTTCTTATCATTTCCCATAAGGAAAATCATATTCCTAAAAAGTGAGCAAATGCTTTATACATTCTCAGCATTCCGTAAGTGCTATAAAGAATTGCATCCAAAATGGGTGTTCCTCTAATATCTATGAATTACCTTATTAGTTTAAAAATAAAAATGTCATTATTCTCTGTTAGTAATAACCCAATTGCTAAAGTACACTGAGTGGCCAGATTATTATGATCTCTGAACACATAACAATCTGGCCACTCAGTGTATATCCTATATAATAAAAGGCTAATATGCAAATTGTCCCCTCGACCAGGAGTTCGACCAGCAGGCAGGCCGGCCAACTGCCCATGTCCCCTCACCCTGGCCAGGCTGGCCGGACCCCACCCATGCACGAATTCATGCACCGGGTCTCTAGTGTGTGTGTGTGTGTGTGTGTGTGTGTGTGTGTGTGTGTATCTCCTGAGTGGCCAGATTATTATGCGTTCAGAGATCATAATAATCTGGCCACTCTGTAAATATCATGGCTGGTTTAAGTTAACCTAAAAGATACGTATCCATATAGTCACTTCATGATTTGCAAAGACCATTTTCTCTTAATATATAAAAACACCAGAATGTTCCAGTTCATCTCTTCCATCTGGCCATCCTACAATACACATGAAGACTAAAGGTTGATTCCAAATGCACACATGAAAAAAAAAAAGTAGCTCATGGTTCACTCATTGCTTTAATTTGGTTAGATCCTCCGAGGCCTTGCATGATATTTTGTCTAAATCATGAACTTATATAATAAGCAATATATTAAACCTTCAGTTACATAAAACAGTGAGCAAATAACTTTTAAGTGGTATTTGATGGCTAGATTTTGAACATTTGCAACAGTTAATTCATTATCACTTACTCTACAGGTAATCATAGTTAAATATAACCTTAAGATGACTGAGTTTAAGAGAAAGGCAAAGTTTATACTTCTTTCTAAGAGTAAAATACATACATTCATTTATTTGAACACTGTTAAGCTAAACAATGATCCTGGAGTAGAAAAATGATATTGGTAGAATACTAAATTTTAAAAGTAAAACACATCAACTCCTACAGAAGGCCAGTTTTAGAAAGGCTGCCTTCTGCTTGAGTTGGAAACCCAATATAGAATTAGAAAGAATTCAAAAAGAAGGAAAAGTAGAGGGAGAAAAAGCTAATGATAACTTATTGGACTAGACATAAAAAAAAATCTTGGCATTTGTATGACTAATCTTACATAAAAATAATAAAAGAAATATTCATCGTAAGGAATCATTATTCCTGAAAATATTATTTACTAAAAAGGATAAATGGGAAGAAAATGAAGCAGAAGGTCACATGGGTATTTTCTATCAATTGATATACTGATTCTAATAATATTCCAGCCCTAACTTTCCCCCTAAATGCTTTGAAAGTGATAGACTTTAAAAAAAGAAAAATATGTATACCTAGAGAACATTCTAAACAATAATGAAATGCATACAGTAATTAAGTATTCATTACTTACAAAAGTTGTGTTTTCCAATAATAATGTGGTGGCATTTGTTTCTATATTCAGTTTAATGACATGTCCATTCTCGCTTTTATACAGCACATCTGTATCTGCAACAACAAAGATATTAACAATAGACTATCACATTGACTAGGTAATATAATAACTGTGGAGGAGAAAATGTGCATCATTAACAGACACAGTAGAATGATCATTGGTAGCCTTTAATAACCTGAGCAGGTTTCTATAGTTGGCTCACATTAATCCTCTTCAGTGATATGGAAGCCCACCTAGCATATGGCCTATTGTGCAATGAGAACAAGGTTAGTGAGAGGGCCACTCACCATCCTGATTGAACAAATAAAAATTAATTAAAATATGGTCAATCGGCAGCCCATTCTGAGATGAGAGAGAAGGAACAATGAGAAGTGCCTGCAGTTTTCTATGCAGGCTGTTACTGATTAATGATCTAGTTAAACTTGCAGAAAGGGCTGCCAGTTAATCATAACGACACAATTCTAGGGCTACTCATATTGAACCAACCCCATGCAGGCTTTTTCATGTTATCAAGTCTTACCACCGTCTAATTCCTACTCCAATCATTTTCCTTTGGGTTGAAATGTTGTCTCTGGTATTTTATCTGGTTCAAATGATCACAGATCAAAATCTTTGATGATAAGGCCTTTTTTTGTGCATAACATTCTAAAATGAAGATATTTTAAGCTATACTAATTACCTTAAATGTTTATAATGTATGGGAAGATTTTCAATATATTTATTGTATTCATGTATTAAATTCTAACCAGTGTTTCCCCCTTTTAAAAGTCTTGAAAAAGGTTTCTGTACTTATAGGTTTACCAAGTATGTCAGTACAATGCAACTACCTTTATTTTAGATGCCAGTTGAAGACTGCACTAATAAAATTTACTAAACATCAGGATTATAAAACACAACAAACAAATATTTCTGAAACTGTTAGCATACCAATGAATCTACTTTGTCAACTTTAGAGGAAGGGTATCGTTATTTAAAATAATGAAATTGCTTCTGAACAGTTGCTGATTTTATATATTTTGGAGCCACATTCATCAGGAAATTAAATTATCATAGGAGTACCTCAGACTAAATATACCAACCTAAGGGAAAACTGTCAGAAAGGATACTCACAAGCTAATATATATATATGGAGATACACAAAAGCAGTCTTGAGTATTTCTTTTTAATAATAATAATATCTTTCTAGTTTACCCACTAACCTTTCCTATGGTATTAAACATCCCAAAACCCCTGGAAGAAAGGCAGTATTGAAGAGGATTTAGTCCACTATTCATAACGAATGAAGGTATGTAAGTTACAACCACTCAGATCCTGAATGTGTCATCTGTATAATGGTAAGCAAGTACTTCATGCAGGGTGATGAGCATTGTATAGAAATGTCTGACACTTTGTTTTTCTCTTTTATTTATTTATTTTATTTATTTTTTATTTTTTAAACACAAAGAGGGCTTCACTTTTTTATTATTTTTAATATATTTTATTGATTTTTTACAGAGAGGAAGGGAGAGGGAGACAGAGTTAGAAACATTGATGAGAGAGAAACATCATCAGCTGCCTCCTGCACACCCCCTACTGGGGATGTGCCCGCAACCTAGGTACATGCCCCTGACCAGAATCGAACCTGCGACCCCTGTCCACAGGCCGATGCTCTATCCACTGAGCCAAACCGATTAGGGTTGACACTTTGGTAAAGCAAGATTTTCTGACCTGACATGCAGTTATTTCAATATTATAAATTGTAACACCTACAAATCACATGATGAGAAACAATCAATATTATAGAAAATAAGGCTTGTTTTTCTTTTTTGTCTGTGTTTCATTCAGAAGACTGAGAGGTCAATATGACTCTCCTATTAGAGTCAAGGATGGCACAGAGAGCCAGTAGTTCTTTTTGACCTTATTCACATAGGGTCAGTCATATGTTTGGACCTATGGCCTGGGGAAGAAGGGAAAATAAACAGTGATTTAAAAGAGAAGGAAGACAGACATAAATATTTTGAAGTTATTTTTGGAGGCAGACTGCACAGACTGCAAGATAGTTCTATGTGATCTTTAAAATAAAACCTTGCAAACATTAATAAAACAGGAAAATAAAATAAGGCATTGCATCACCTTCTGAACCTTTGTTGTTAGCTATAAGTAAATTGGGTTACTTTTATCATTAACTTCACCTGTTTTCCTTTTCTTATGATGTTGACCAAATAACAGGTTTACACACATAATGCATATTTATATTCTTCTCTATCTTTCCTTTGTTTTCTATCCCAAAATTCTGATCACAACCTAAAGGCAACAATAGTCACCTCTGTTACTTGGTCTTATCAGCTGACTCAATTAATGATTAAATCAAGAGTCCAAGCCCAACCAATCCCTTCTGTTATTTTTCTTGATATTCTCAATTCTGTATAATTTCTTGATATTCATTAACATTATAGATTAGCAAGAAGAGACAAAGTGCATGCCTTAACAAATCATCATTATAATAATTTTACAATAAATTAAGAGGAAAAGGATTCCCCCCTATTACATGGAGAAAATATAGCACAAAGTCAGTTGATGGGTGATTTTCCTCCCAGGGGACGAGTACACTGCAAAATTCTAAATAGGGATGAAGTGTGTGGGCTCAGGGAGAAAGAGGAGCTTAGAGAGCAATTTTAGTGTGAAGGGTGGCTCTTCTCCAATAGAAGAGATAGAGCAACACGTGGCCTCAGAGTCTCTCATAGAAAGAGAAAACCCCAGGCAGGCGAAGAGGTTGTATAGGAGGCAGAATAAGGAAAATTAGTTTTTATTTCCTTTAGAACCAAACTAGAAGTGAGTGAAGCTTGTTTGAGAAGATAAAAATGTTACCTTAACATTTTTTAAAGTAAAGTTTGTTAGGTAATTATCTAGACTTGAACAAATCTACAGGACTTGAGATTGTATAAATGCCTCTAGCTCTGCCCTCCTGGGAATAATACTGTCAATGTTATAGCAGCGGGATAATTTAAAAAAAAAATTCAAGGGTAACTATCTAGCTAAATATTTAATTCAGATTTCTGCCTAAATTATTTTAAAAGTATCTAAGATCTGCCATAATTAATTCTTCTTATTTTTTTCTGGTCTTAAAATCTGGTCTAGTGGGTCTCATATTTATCCTACTTTCCTATTTGATTTATAATCACTAGTGAAGTCTCACAGTTTTGTAACTCCCATTACTGCATTTAATCCCTTTAGGGAACCATATTTCAGAACCGTCATCTCATATTTTGTTTAATATTAGGTAATGAAATTTGAGTGAACCAGATCAAGGAGTAAAGTACATTAACACAGGAAGATAAGGTAGGTGTACTTAAAATATTTTTAACACACAGTATTATGCATGTCTATACAGTATCTTGATTAAATAAATGATCTTCCTTTTCAGCTCAATGAAAGTTAAGAGTCAATGAGTCAATTATCCTAAATACATATTCAATCCAGTTAGTGTTTTTTTTTCCTTCTTAATAAAAAGGCATGAAAGATATAATCCTTGTCTGGCCTCTCCATCCCTGGCTCCAAGAATGCATTTTTGGTGTCCGTTCCCCACATTACTGTCATTTCTGTCCCATCCATTTTCCCTATTTGTCTAACAAAAAATAAAACAATGGTATATCCTAGTTTAAGATCTTTCAAGTAAAAGCAACCTTTTAATTTACACCTCTTCCACACAAGGCAGCCAGTAAAACACTTCGCGTTGCATCCCCCCATGCATCCACCTCAACTGTCAGGACCAAGAACCAAAGCTGATTTTACTTTTAGTTCTTGAATACTCTTGCCCACGAGGCTGCAAATCAGTACATAAACACATTTTTTTTCTTCTGAAAGTTAATTTAGCTGCACATATGTTTCTAAAACTGAGAAAATTTCTTAATAATAAAACTGTTTACTTAATACTCACTTCAAGATGCTTCCCTCTCTGTGTTCACCAATCCTAAACTATTACATCCAGATTCTCATTGAAATACCTGTCTTAACCAGCAATATACATTATCTTCCCCCAATCCTGCCACCCCCTTCTTCTGCACATTCTAAACAGTCAAATTATTGTTCTCCCTGATTGCATTGGGTAATAAACTTAGCTTTTCTTCATAGGTTATTTTGGAGGTCTTCTGGGAAATTGCAGTTGACAACATTTATCTCCTATGTATATCAATAAAAAGTCACCTTCTTGGTTATTGTTGATGTATTTGATAATGTAAGTATGTATTTAATTTTGATACAATATGCTTTTTAAAAAATATATTTTATTGATTTTAGAGAGAGAAAAAGGGGGAAGGGAGAGAGAGATAGAAATAGTGATGAGAGAGAAACATCAATCCCCTGACTCCTGCATGCTCCCTACTTGGGATGTAGCCCCCTACCCAGGCATGTACCCTGACCTGAAATCAAACCAGGATCTCTTAGTGCCTGGGATGATGCTCAGCCAACTGAGCCACACTGGATAAGGCTGACATAATTTGCTTTTAATGTTTCAAAATTAAACCTGTCATCTAACTGTCTATCTATCATCAATCATCTACCTACACAGAGTTTTCAAAAAGTGGGGGAAAAATAATTATTGGAGAAATTTTAATCCATATATGATCTTCATCTTTTTTAAAACCTATTTTTGTTATATCTAAAATAAAAATTCTATAACATCATTTTAAAATTTATACTCATACCAAAAGCTGAGTATTTTTTAATTTTTTAAAATATATTTTTATAGATTTCAGAGAGGAAGGACGGAAGAGAGATGGAAACATCAATGATGAGAGAGAATTATTGATTGGCTTTCTCTTGCACACCCCGCACTGTGGATTGAGCCTGCAACCCGGGCATGTGCCCTGACTGGAAATGAAACCATGACCTTCTGGTTCATAGGTCCACACTCAACCACTGAGCCATGCCTGCTGGGCATTGAGTATATTTTTTTAAGAGTAAAACAAAATAATGAAATATTTATCACAGTAAATGCTCTAATAAATTTAGGAAGGATTTGTTAAATAACAAGTTAATATTTTATAATTAATTTAAAATTCAAAAATCTATAATTTTGAGCTAATCATAATTGAAATATAGCTGGCCCCTCAATCGTCTCTCTTAAAACACGGCTCACAAGTATGGGAAAGTTGCCTGACCTTTTAAAGAGAAACAAGCTCCATACATTTACCTGATAAAATTGAGGCCATCAGAAATGGCTTTATTGTTTTTTTCATCTACCTCCAAATCTTGCTCCATACACACTCTTCTTTCTCCCCAGACTTCTGGAAAGATGTGATCTTTCTCCTTAGCTAAACAAAAAGCTGTTGTGTAACCAAATCAATATGCTCCAAGCACTGAAAATATTTTTTATTTCCGTTACCCCTTGTCAACTAATTGTAATTTTCATCATGTATATATTTCTTCACAATAATAATAATAACAACAATGATAATTACCTTCATTTTGCTCTTTTGCTCTCCCCCAGGCTTGTCCTTTCACATTAAGCCCCAATAAACCTTTGGTATGGGATTTTTGCTGTATTCTGTGTGTCCGCTGTACATATTATTCTCCATATCTCCTTGCAGTACTTCAGTCCTCATTCTCCTGAAATTGCAAACTTCATCCCTGACCTGCAATAGCTGAATCCATTGTGCACTTCCTCCACATTTAACCCCCTTCACCCAACTTCACAGTGTGTGACAATGATGAACAGAAGGGTTTTTAAATCCTTGCCTCTTGTCTTTGAGCCATTACTTTTCCCTGGAATTCTTCCTTCAACAATCTCTGTATTCCACCCCTCCAATCGCTATCTAAACAAAGACATCCCTCAAAGCTCAGTTCTGAGCTTTATTTTATTTCCAGCCACTATTCTCTGAGTGATTCTTTCTATTCAGACCTTGCTTTCATATTGATTTTAAACTTTCAACTCAAGTTTGACCTCTCCCATATGCCAGTTTTAAATTTCCAGTTCTATGCTAGATCACATAAATGTCTTGCAGATACATAAAACTCAGTAGATTAAAATTAAACTCCTATATTTTTGGATACACCCTCCCTCAAAGTTTTATTTCACCTTCTCTATCTCTTCATCTCCTATATTAACATGGTTCTACTCTCACTTAAAAGATTTAGGGTTTCTAAAATTTATTTTTTAAATCTTTTAATCCTCACTTGAAGATATGCTTTATTGATTTTAGAGAGAGGAGAAGGCAGAGAGAGAGAGAGAGAGAGAGAGAGAGAGAGAGAGAGAGAGAAACAATGCATGAGAGAAACATTGATCAGTTGTCTCCTGTAACTGGGTATGTGCCCTGATCAAGAATCAAATGTATGGGACAATGCTCCAACCAACTAAGCCACACCAGCCAGGGCAATTTTCTCCCTCCCTCCCTTCCTTCTTCCTTTCCTCCTTCCTCCCTCCCTCTTTCCTTCTTCCTTCTTTTCTTTCTTTCTTTCTTTCTTTCTTTCTTTCTTTCTTTCTTTCTTTCTTTCTTTCTTTCTTTCTTTCTTTCTTTCTTTCTTTCTTTCTTTCTTTCTTTCTTTCTTTCTTTCTTCCCCCTTCCTCTCTCCCTCCCTCCCTCCCTTTCTTTCCTCCCTCCCTTCCTTCCTTCCTTCCTTCCTTCCTTCCTTCCTTCCTTCCTTCCTTCCTCCCTCCCTCCCTCCCTTCCTTCCTTCCTTCCTTCTCTCATGTTTGCTATGCCTCTAGCTAATTCTCATCACATAGCTTAACATTCGTTGTAATGTTTTGTATTCACTCATATGCTCCAGAGACACATGGAGCCCTAATAATAAACTATAAAAATTAAAGGCTATCACTTAGGTTACTCATTTGTGACTTCAACATATATTTCCATAGTTATTATCGCCTGATACCCTATTAAATAGTCCAGATCGTCTGTTGTTCACAGTTGTCCACATATCTCCTACTTCACTCCCACTCAGTTTTGCTTATGATACCCTCTAATAAATGTGCAGTTCTTGTCCAGACCTTAATCTTTTTCAAAGCATTGTTAAATTCCCCCAACATTCCAAAGTTATCACTCAATCTCCCTCTTTTCTGAACTCTTATAGCAGTCATTTAATATTTAGTCATATAACTCCTTTAAAAAATTCTTACTATATTTATTTAGTTTTCATGTGTTTGTTCTGGGTTTTCATTGACTTTATAAAGTCAGGAAAGGGCCTGTTTCTTGTTCTTTTCAGAACTGAAACTATTCTCATCCACACATCTTATTGTCTACATTAATATGAGCTTACTATTCAATTGTCTGAAATAATATGATTTTAATACTCTAGGAAATTCTTGGCAGGGAAATGAGGTTGCAATAACCTCAGTGTTTTTGTTGTTGTTGTTGTTGTTGTTGTTGTTGTTATTGTTTGTTTGTTTCTAGAAACTTCCCGAAAACTCATTTATTTGAAAAATGGACTACTTCACTAATGTTAACTAAAGTAAATATGTCGTTCTCTAAGATCAATACAAAGCTCAACCAAATCACTGTTCACTATTCAAAAGCCTCTCCCAAACCTTCACCTCACTAAATTCACTAATCCTTACTTCTTACAACACAAACTTCACCCAATCCTGATCAACACTGCTTATTAAAATACCTGTCAAACTAGATCCAAAAAACATCTGTTATATCCTGCACCACAGGGAGCAATAAACTCAGGTGTGCTTTATCATATTTGACAGGTGATTTGGTTGGTATTTTTGGGGAACCAGCATTCAGCAGTTTAAAGAAGGATCCCAGCAAATAATTTTCTTAAGTCTTTTCACTATATTTATCAGTTATATTCATTCTGTTCACTGTTATAATTTAATTTAAAAATACCTTTAGCACTACTGACAAAGACTCCCTCCTTAATTAAAATTTAGTCAAGTTCCTCTGATCCCTCTTCTAGACTACTTCTGGACCTTGATCTGCCTTTAGCAAGAATCTACTAAGTCAGTCTAGTAAGTATCCCCCTACCCTTAACATGTCTGTCGTCTTAATAATTTACCAGCCACTGTTCCCTTCATTCTGCTTCTTGGCTATGAATCCCCAGGAATGTTTGCTGTATTCAGAGTTGAGTTCAGTCTTTCGCCCCTTATTGCAATAGTCTTCCCTCTATTGCAACAGTCTTTTTATAAAATATAGTTTTATTGATTTCAGAGAGGAAGGGAGAGGGGGAGAGAGAGCAAAACATCGCAGCCTCCTACACATCCCACACTGGGGATCTAGCTCACAAACCAGGTATATGCCCTGATTGGGATTCCAATTGTGACCTCCTGGTTCATAGGTTGATGCTCAACCACTGAGCCATGCCAACTGGTCTATTGTAACAGTCTTAAATGAAGGCTTCCTTACTATTTCAACAAGTGTCAGAATAATTTCTATCAAAAACAATCTTGCAATTCTAAATTTAGGTAAAGTAGTTTCATTATATCCTAAAATTAAAGTACATATTATAAGCAAATATATTAATTGAATTAAAATAAATAATATACATTTACAATATAAGGCATTTGATATAATTTTAACAATGTATATTAATTAAATATAACTATATATTTAATTACTAATTAAATATAATTATACACTAGTGGTCCAGTGCATGAAATTTGTGTATGAAGGGGGGGGTTCCCTCAGCTCAGCCTGCACCCTCTCGGGCCTAAACCGGCAGTGGGACATTCCCCTTGCAATCTGGGACTGCTGGCTCCTAACCACTCACCTGCCTGCCTGCCTGATCGCCCCTAACTGCTTCTGCCTGCCTGCCTGATCACCCCTAACTGCCCTCCTCTGCCAGCCTGATCCTACCCCCAACTGCCCTCCCCTACCGGCCTGGTTGCCCCCAACTGCCCTCCCCTGCTGGCCTGATCTCGCCCCCAACTGCCATCCCCTGCCGGCCTGATCTTGCCCCCAACTGTCCTCCCCTGCTGGCCTGGTTGCCCCCAACTTCCCTCCTCTGCTGGCCTGATCATGCCCCCAACGGCCCTCCCCTGCTGGCCTGATCTTTCCCCCAACTGCCCGCCTCTGCTGGCCAATTTGGTTCTGATTGGTCAGCTTTTATGCCAGTCAGTGTCAAAAGCTCCACCTCCTAGGCAGCCATTGGTTCCTCACACTTCACTCAGATTTGGTTCTGATTGGTCAGTTTCTCTGCCAGTCAGTGTCAAAAGCTCCGCCTCTTAGGCAGCCATTGGTTCCTTACACTTCACCCAGATTTTGTCTTGACTGGTCAGTTTCTATGCCAGCTAACATCTCTGGGCTTATCAATGGGGCCTGATCAGAAAGTTGGGGCTGATCAGCAGCCCCGGTACAGGCCTGAAGATAAATGGATGCATGGCTGCTGGACAGACTGGGAGAGAAAGAGAGAGGTAAGTCCTGATCAAAAGCTGCCACAGAGGCAACGGATCAGTCCCTGTTTCTCTCTTCAGGCCTCTCTCTGGCCCTGATTTGAAGCCCCCTCAGCAGTCAGTTTTGGGGCATGGTGCCTGCAGGTCTGACTTCCGGTTGGTAGAGCCTCTGTCTTTACCTGACTTTATGACCCAGGGTTTTTATGTATTAGGATATGTAGACAGATAGAGAGAGAGAGGAGAGTTAGTTTAGTATGCTAGACCAGGATTAGACAAACTCTGGCTATGGCTGTGGTCCAAATTCATGCCCACCAAATTTGGCCCATAGTCACATTTATTCATTTTCATATGTCTATGGCTGTTCTTGCATGACAATGGCAGATTAGAGTAGTTGCATCAGAGACTCTATGGCTCACAAAGCCTAAAAATACTTACTGTCTGGTCCTTTAAAGAAAAAGTTCACTGACCGTGTGTTAATTATTAATCATTTGCCTCAGTCAAGAACATATTTTTTACTTACTATACTTATGTTAGTCATTGGTCATTGTAGTGTCAGTAGAAGAATATTCTTTTATCTCCAAAATATCCATGTACTCAAAGAGTTTTTATTTTCCAACCGGGTATGAGAAATATATTTGCCTTAAAATGATTTGAATTCCTGATAAATATTATAAAGGTAGGTGTACAAAATAAATTCACTTTTTTTTGCAAAAATGTAACCCAGATTAAAGGCCATCTTCATTTCAGTCATCATAATTGTAAGTAATCAACATTAATTCATAGGGAAGTGTCAATCCTGTGAATAGCACTTCCTATGATAAAGAGCCCTTTTTAGGCTTAATAATGACTCAATTGATGGCCACTCAGCTCAATGATTTTTTTTTTTTTTATTTGTAGCTAAAATGTAAATGGCAGCAATTTTCACTTGATCATTTCATTCTTCACATTATTTTTGAAATAAAAGTTCACATAAGAGGAAAATAACTCCCCCTCTTGAGAGTGTCAAATATCTCTTCTCACCATAATGTTTGTTTGCACAGAGTAGCAGAAGTACCACTTATAACTGGTTTTAAACTTTCTTCATTTGAAACCTGCAGAAGTCAGTAGGGCTTTACTAAAAGCTGCCCTAACTTCAGATGCATATACACAACCATCTCTACTTGAGTGGTCCAATCCATTGAAGTCAGCAGACAAAGGGAAGATACAAACAGATTCTTACCGTCTCTTCACTGAATATCTCACATAAAATGAACATAAACTTTGGTTGAGTTTCCATGATCCTAAAGGCATAAAAGCCTACACTACAGAGACATGCAGAGAACAGAGCTTATTTTAAAATAACATGTAAACTGCAATATACAGAGAATAAAATTGAGGCTAGGTAAATACCTAAATCACTCCTCTCTCCTTTAATTTTGTTTTCATTCTGGTCAGATACAACCTTGTCAGTATTTTTTTTTTCCTCATTCTGAAAAGATTCACCGGGCTAATCTCAACCTCCAAGAAGATGGGCACGTGACCAGGAATCCTATACGAGATGAGAGTTTTGTTTGTTTGTTTGTTTTGGGCTTCTACTCCTGTAAGACACCTCACTGGATGTGAAGATACTGTTTGGCTGTCACCACACTGCCCCATGGTGATTTGTCTGTTGCTATGAGTAATAAACTCTCTCTGTCTCTGATTCACAGGCTACATTTATATATACTAGTATGTTGGTTTGCAAGCAAATGAAAGCTCAGATTCTTCATAACTACTCACTTAAAAGCTATCCTTCTTCCTTTTTCTACATCTCTTTTTCTCTCAAGGTTTTAACTTGAACATTCATTTCTACATCACTAATCAAATGGTCTCAAAGTTCATAGTGACATTTCATTAACTTAATTATAGGTCAAATAATCTTTAATCAGACTTGGAAATTAGAAACTCAAAACAAACAGTAACTCATCACATCCAATTTGTGCTTTCATCCCACATCCCTGACTACCACTTAGAGTTCTGAATTTCACTATTTAAATACCTATATGTGTAGACTTAACTATTAATCACTTAGCTATTTTGTTACCCTCTTTGGGATCTTCCTGGGCAGTCCAAGCAATTTATTTAGTAAATTTCCATTAACTATGGACAATGTCACACTAACAAACATATTTACTCTCCGATATCTTTGATAAGGCCATGACCTTCGATGAACATAATGATACCATTGTAATTATCCTAGTTATTAATAATAGGAAAGGAGCAAAGGGAAGGTCAAATATTATAGGCATGTCATTTGTGCAGCTTTGCCAGGAAGCTGATGTGTAACACCCAGCAGGGTGCTACTGCACTATTCCCCACAGATCACTGGAGGAAGGTACTGGACAGGGGGAGAATAGACACATGCCTACTAGTCTGGGAGAAATAGGGAAGATACTTGTCTGCTCAGTTACACCTGGAAACATGTCATTGGGAGATTAGGTGTGGCCACTGTAAGCACAGGAATATTTGAGATACTTAAGTCCCTAAACAAAGAAATTCACTCTCTTGGTGTTTTTGGCGGGCACTCTTGGTTTGCTCTTAGTCTCTCTTGGTTCCTCTTTTTTTTTTAATATATATATTTTATTGATTTTTTACAGAGAGGAAGGGAGAGGGAGAGAGAGAAACATCGATGAGAGAGAAACATCGATCAGCTGCCTCCTGCACACTCCCTATTGGGGATGTGCCCACAACCAAGGTACATGCCCTTGACCAGAATCAAACCTGGAACCCTTGAGCCCACAGGCCGACGCTCTATCCACTGAGCTAAACCGGTTAGGGCTCTCTTGGTTCCTCTTGGTTGACTTCTGGCTTGTGGGACTCTCACGCTCTTGCATTTGCCCACATACAATGGACTAGTGCAGTGGTCGGCAAACCGCGGCTCGCGAGCCACATGCGGCTCTTTGGCCCCTTGAGTGTGGCTCTTCCCCAAAATACCATGGCCTGGGTGAGTCTATTTAGAAGAAGTGGCATTAGAAGAAGTTTAAGTTTAAAAAATTTGGCTCTCAAAGGAAATTTCAATCGTTGTATTGTTGATACTTGGCTCTGTTGACTAATGAGTTTGCCGACCACTGGACTAGTGGCTTGCAACTAGCCTAATGCTAAAATGGATCCAGTTCCAACATGGAATGGATACTCTAGACACTGGCATTGCTTTTAGCTTTACTGAAACCCCAACTGTACTTTTTCCAGGACTGGATTAAGGGAAATGGGAGTTTGGAAATCCAAGGATGCAATTCCACGCAAATAAAATCACTCATCATACCTTGTGAGTCTCAGAAAATTATTTTTCTTGAGATATCATAAAGACCCCACCCCCAGCACTCAGTGGGTAAATGGACACCCCACTTCCACCAATAAAAATAGAAGTGTATATATCTTTGCAAATACATGTTTTCAAATTTTGGGGATATATACTCAGATGAGGGGCTACTGGTTTATATGGTTAATTTATTCTTAATTTTTTGAGGAACCTCCATAATATTTACTATAGTGGCTGTACCAGTTTACATCTCCACCATTGATGAACTAACAGCTGTAAGGTAAAATCTTATTGTAGTTTTGATTGTATTTTCCTAGTAGCTAGTTCATTGCAACATTATTCACAATGGCCAAGACATAGAAACAACTGAAGAGTCCTTTGTTAGATTATTAGGTAAAGAAGATGTGGTACATAGAATGAAATATTACTACTCAGTCATCAGAAAAGATGAAATACTTCCATTTGCAACAACATGGATAGATCTTAAGAATATCATGCTATTGTCAGTGGAAAGCAGGCTCTTCCATGGGATCGCGAGAAAAGCATTTCATGGACTCATGCCTGGAAGATTGTGGTATGGCAAGGTTCATTTGGGAAGGCTGCCACTGGGTTTTCAATTTCCCATCTCCTTCCTTCCACCCCACTATGGAAAAAGTCCAACCTTGTCTTTATCAAGGTAAAAACAAATGCCAGTGTCCAGAGTTTCTGCTTCATATTAAAGCTTAGTCCTCTGGAGCCTGTGAGGTCTACTCTAGGCTCCAGGTCACCTAGACCTGCAAGGCTGTATGTATGAAAGAGTCTGCTTGAATGAAAGGGCTAGTGTGTTACCAGGTGAGCTAGAAAGAGAATAAAAAGGCTTTGTTCTCTTGGAGCTATAACCAGGAGCTTTTTCAAAACAAATAGCTTCCCAAATGTTCACAGGCTTCTGATGGGTCCACTCCTGATCAATGATCTCTTTCTCAGGTGAGATTGACAGGCCTATATGGTCAAGCACCTCCTCCTGCACCATTTTGACTTCTACTGTGCATGTCCTTTTCGCCCAGGCTCCCCAGACAATCCAGCACTGGAGGGCGGGCTGCTCCCTACATGGGGGTAAGGAAGGATTGTAGAGGGCCACCTGGGAGGCACCTGGGCATTTCCTCAATTATTCATCAGCTGAACTCAGAGCTTAGGCCGAGTCACGCCCTGGGAACATGCTTCCCCAATGAGGCTGGACATGTTAATCAGTTCTGACTTCATAGCAGCCCAGGTGTCAGGAGGGGCAGGTCTAGATATGTAAATCCAGTAATGCTGGAGCCTAGTTAAGAATGCAAATAAGTTCCTTTGATCCTAAGTTTTGGTGTTACTTCCTGGATTTTTGGGATATAAGATAAACCTGCTGGGTGGCTCAGGGTCTTCGTCCAGCTGCCTCTCCATGAGAGAGGAAAGATGGCGTCCCACCCAGCCCCAGCTTCATGAATCTATTTCTGCGTCTTGTTTTCTTTATTTCTATTATTTCTCAATCCCTAATCCCTGGCCGCCTCCATTTAGAACCGGATCGTTCATCTCTCTTTTTCCGCGCGGGACGTGGAAAAGGGAGATCCCTGCCATGTCTGGCCCCCGCGCATCAGGCCCCCGCAAAGGATATTAACCCCCTTGGAGGGGCAATGCTGTAGCTTCCTGATGAAACAGTGTGCTCAGTATCTGATTCCCTTTGCTTTCTTTCTAATATACAGCTACCTATGGTGATGATGCTAAGCAAAATAAGTCAGACAGAAAAGTTACGAACCATATGATTTCACTCATATGTGGAATATAAAACTGAAAGTAACAAATGAACAAACAAGACAAAAAACAAAAATTCATAGACACAGACAGCAGGATGGTGGTTACCAGAGAGGAAGGGAGCTGGAGGATAGTAAAGGGAAGGGGGTGTCAAATATATAGTGACAGGTGAAAATTTGACTTTGATTTGTAAACACACAATGTGATATACAAATGATGTATCATAGAATTGAATACTTAAAAACTATATAATTTTATTAACTTAAGTCACTTCAATAAATTTAATAAAAAGCTAAAAAGAATAGAAATAAATGCAATTCTTGCCATTGGTTCAATGGACAGGTGAATCCATTATCTTTATCTACCCAATGCCAGTTCATCTGAGACATATTTTCTTATTTTATGAAAATGTTTTTCTAGTTATGCTTAATATTTAGCACACTCAAGATGACAAAGGGAAAAAAAACATGGGATGAAAGACAGTATGTGTCTGTTTCTTTTCTGATTATAAATTAATATATGTCATCATTAAAAAATTGTATAATGCCAACATACAAAGGAAAATAACTGCAAATTTTAATGTGTTTTCTTATAAAGCACACAGTTGAGATCTCAAAGGGTATCATGACTTGCATCCATTTTTCTTCTCTCATATTATAGATTAGGCATACCCCTTCATTAAAAACTATTCATTGGTATCCTAGCCAGTTTGGCTCAGTGCATAGAGCGTCAGCCTGTGGACTGAAAGGTCCCTTCAATTCCAGTCAAAGGCACATGCCAGGGTTGTGTGCAAGAGGCAGCCAATCAATGATTCTCTCTCATCATTGATGTTTCTATCTTTCTCTCCCTCTCCCTTTCTCTCAGAAATCAATAAAAATATATTTAGAAAAATAAAAAAAGTATCCATTGGTTATTTCAAATGCCTAACACTTTCAGCCCAAAGTGATATTATAGAAAGAAAAATAAGTTGAAATATGACAATTAGAAATGCAGATGTTGTAGCCCTGAACAGTTTCAGAAAGTAGCACTGAGGAATTTTTTAGTCTGATGAACTGATTCACATGTTGAAAGAACAGATGGTGTGACTCTTCCAATGCATAATGGCACACCTTTATCAATTTCTGTGTTTTTCAATTAAATCTCTAGAGACTAAATTGATCACCACACTCCAAGAAGTATATAATTGAACCATAAGGTAAGACTCAATTGAATTGAAAATTGGCTTGGTTGACAAAAATACAAGTGTTGCATTTATTTAAACAGAAAGAAAACTAAAATAAGTGACAAAAGGAATGATTAAAAATCCACACACTCAAAGACAATTAGACTTTGAGGTAAATAATAGAAAACTAAAATAGATTAAAGTACTTACAGGATGATTATTAGTATCAGAAATATGTAGTTAGTTCGAGGGGTAAGTATAGTGGAAAAGAGGCAATAACTTTGAGCAATAGGTTTTTGCTTTTGAAGTTGGATGAAATTGTTTCTCAAGCATTTACAGGGTTGTATTTTTTAAGTGTTAAAGTTCAGAAGAAAACCAGTTGTATAATGGGTGTATTCATATCTTTCATACGATGTAACTTATTTATCTATAAACTAGAGCATGGTGCACGGATTCTTGCACCAGTGGGGTCCCTCGGCCTGGCCTGCACCCTCTCGCAATCCGGGACTCCTCAGGGGATGTCAGATAGCCAGTTTCGGCCTGATCCCCTCAGGCCCAATCCAGATAGGAGGGAGCCCGATCCCTGCATGCCTGATCCAGACAGGAGGGAGCCCGATCCTGTGCATTGAGCATCTGTCTCCTGGTGGTCAGTGCGCATCATAGCGACTGGTCGACCGGTCATTCGGTAGTTCGGTCATTTGGTCATTTAGGCATATATATATATATATAGCTATTACACAAATTGATTATCTGAGAAGAAGACTGATTAGATAAGGATGCATGGATAAGTCATTGTTACCATTTTCTTTTTAAAAAAATATTTTTATTGATTTCAGAGAGGAAGGGAGACAGAGAGAGAGAGAGAAACATCAATGATGAGAGAGAATCATTGGCTGCCTCCTGCACGCCCCCTACAGGAGATACAGCCCACAACCTGGGCATGTGCCCTTGACCAGAATCGAACCCTGGATCCTTCAGTCCACAGGCCAACTCTCTATCCACTGAGCCAAACCGGCTAGGGCACAATTTTCTATTTCAGAGTAGGAGGTGGAAAAAAAGGAAAGTATTATTTCTGTTTCAAGTATCAGAAGCCCCAACTCAAATGGAGTTAACCCGAAAGTATTGTAGTGTACATCTGGCTTCAGGTGTGACTTAATGCAGGGACTCAAATGAAGTCATGGGGGCATGTGTACCAACTCATAGTTGCATTTTTTTATGGCTCCATTCAGACACATGTTCCCATCACAGTCAGAAGATGACTATAGCACCTAGAAACCTTGCATACTCTCATTTTTAAGCCAAACAGGAAAAATTAAAATTATCTTTCCAGGATTCTCAAAGATTCATTGCTCTCATTGGTTTTGATTGGTCTAGGCAAGCATTCTTACCCTGGGTGTTAGGGATATGCAATGTAGTAACAGGCACAGAACTAAATCTCAAGCCAACTCCTGCTGAGAACTAGTGATGTATTGATTTTTTAAGAAAGTTTATTTTTGAATACCAGAAACGTGTCAAGATTGTCTAATAAAATAGACAATAGATCTATTATACAATTTTTGGACATTGATGTTGATTAATTTCACATATGGTGCTATTTACAACAAAATATTGCCTCTCCAAGCTTACCATAAATTAGCATTTCATCATGCAGTAACATGAGGCATATATAATTATAAGTGTGTGTTTGTGTATATTCATGTGCCTGTCTGTATATGTGTGCATGTAAATGGGTACTTGGTAGCAGAAGAATGGGTCCATACAAGAAAATATAATTTAGTAATTATTAAAATTATGGAACATTTTCTAGTTTGTCTGGGGTCCTGACTTATTACCAAGCAATGCTTCCTCCAGAGAAAAATGATTTTGCCTGAAATAAGACTTTAGTGGCCCATTGGGCAAGCTTTCCAGCAGGAATGTTTGCTTTTGCCAGGATGTCTGGGACTGTTGATGAGAGGGAGATGGATGCCCTGAAGAAGCACAGATCTCCATCAAAGTTGAAAGTCTCCTGTTGAGTTGCTAGTTGTCAGATTTTCCAAGGAACAGACTGAATTTACAAATAAGTCTTGTCAATAAGAATAAACTGTAAATGTACTACTTAAAAAACAAGTATTTTGTGTTATTACATCATTAATATAAATATGCTTTTTATATTGTGGTTATTTTCTCAAATCATTGGCCCCATTGCCCCATCCCTACCTCTGATCATGATTAAACAAATCTTGAATACTTGAATACTAAACGCCATTAGTAAGTTCAAGACCCACTCATCCCATTTCCCATCTACCATGATTCCTTTCTAAATATAAATACATACACATATATATATATATATCATAATATATACATTAGAGAATATATATGTTCTTTCTCTCTCTAATAATATATATACATCCTATCTAATAAAAGAGTAATATGCAAATTAACCATCACTCCGCTACACCCACAAGCCATGCCCACAAGCCAATCAGGAGCGAATATGCAAATAAAACCAACCAAAAATGGCTATGGCCACAGAGAGCAGGAGGGAGGCTTGGATTTCCCCGGCAATGGAGGAAGCCAAGCTTTCCGCCTGCCCTTGCCGGCCTAGGCCTCCACTCTAGGCTACAAAGTTTCAATGATAGAAGATACATAAACTCCAACAGAAATGGCGGCAGCCACAGAGCTAGAAAGAGCAGGAGGCTAGGGTTGCCCCTGGTGATAGAGGAAGCCAAGCTTTCCACACACCCTGGCCGGCCCAGGCCTCCACTCCAGGCTGAAAAGTTTCAATTATAGAAGATACATAAACCACAACAGAAATGGCTGCCACCACAGAGCAAGCATAAGGCTTGGCTCCGCTCCAGGCTACAAAGTTTCAATTGTAGAAGATAAATAAACCCCAGATACCAGGGCCTCCGCTTGCGTCACCAGGGGGCATGGCCGGCTTGCAAACCAACACAGGCCCCTCGCCCAGGCCACCCCACACCCCAAGGGAACCCCCACCCTAATCCAGGACAACCTTCAGGGCAAACCAGCTGGCCCCCACCCAAGCACCAGGCCTCTATCCTATCTAATAAAAGAGTAATATGCAGATTGACCATCACTCCAACACACAAGATGACTGCACCCATGTGGACAAAGATCCTGCCCCCATGTGGACACAAGATGGCCACCACAAGATGGCCAGCAGGAGAGGGCAGTTGGGACGGACCAGGTCTGCAACGGAGGGCAGTTGTGGGCGATCAGGCCAGCAGAGGAGGGGAGTTGGGAGAGACCAGGCCTGCAAGGGAAGGCAGTTGGGGGCGATCAAGCCTGCAGGGGAGGGCAGTTAGGGGTGACCAAGCTGGCAGAGGAGGGAAGTTGGGGGGCGACCAGGCCTGAAGGGAAGGGCAGTTGGGAGGGATCAGGCCTGCAGGAAGGGCAGTTGGGAGGGACCCAGGCCTGCAGGGGAGGGCAGTTAGGGGTGACCAGGCCTGCAGGGGAGGGAAGTTAGGGGCAAACAGGCTTGTAGGGGAGCAGTTAAGCATCAATCAGGCTGGCAGGCAGAAGTGGTTAAGGGCAATCAGGAAGGTAAGCAAGCGAGCAGTTGGGAGCCAGCAGTCCTGGATTGTGAGAGGTATGTCCAACTGCCTGTTTAGGCCTGATCTCACTGGGATCGGGCCTAAATGGGTAGTTGGACATACCTCCAGGGGCCCAGATTGGAGAGGGTGCAGGTTGGGCTGAGGGACACCCCCCCGTGCATGAATTTCGTGCACCTGGCCTCTAGTATAGATATATTAGAGAATGTTTCAGAGATTTAAGATGAAATTCAACTCTTATATTTCCTAAGCATTTAATTTTATATGTTTATGTTTGCTGCCTATTATTTATTTTATCATCTAAATATTAACAGAGATATAAATAAAACACATGCCCCAAATAAGTTGTTTGAATATAAAATACTCTAATGCATGTAAAACATGCAGTATCTTACACAGAGCATGTGCCTGATATGTAATGCAGAGTTTGTTGATGATATAGGGAGCATGATGATTTATTTATAATTTTTTAATTCTCCACTTGACCTCCATTCTATCCTTACTATTATCAGATATTGTCATTCGTCTCTAAAATGTGCATGTACTCTTTATAGAAGGAATTATTCAAATTTTCTTATATACCACATTACTTGGATTAGAACTAAGTACTACGTAGTTGGTATTTATGTGTCTTTTTGCATCACCTGTATTTTCCCATTTTGAACATTGTGTAATCACCATATACTTTAAAATATCCTATCTAATAAAGAAGGAATATGTTAATTGACCATCACAAAGATGGCAGCACCCACAGCCAATCAGGAGGCAATATGCTAATTGACTGCCACACCCTCAAAGATGGTGGCACCCTCAGCCACAAGATGGTGGCATACAGTCCCCTCATTCCCACCAGGGCAGCAGGAGCACAGAGTCCCCCAGTCCCCTCAGCCCCCCAGCCGTCCAGGGCCAGCCCAAGGCACAAGCAAGCCTCGGATGGCAGCTGCCCAGCCGATGCCCTAGGCATAGGCAAGCCTCAGATGGTGGCTGCCCAGCCACCCAGGGCCGACCCAAGGTGCAGGCAATCCTCAGATGGAGGCTGCCCAGCTGCCCAGGGCCGCCTGAGGCTCAAGTAACCTGGGCCGGCCGAAACTTGCGCTGCCAGCAGTGGCAGCAGCAGAGGTGTTATGGGTGCGTTGACTTACCCTGATCACCAAGTCGCCTCCCGCCCCCGAGGGCTCCTGGACTGTGAGAGGGGGCAGGCCGTGCTGAGGGACCCCCTCCTCCAGTGCATGAATTTTCATGCACCAGGCATCTAGTGTGTATGTATATATATTATGTGCGTGTGTGCGTGTGTGTGTGTGTGTGTGTGTGTGTGTGTGTGTGTGTGTGTGTGTGTATGATTGATTTTAGAGAGGGAAAGAGAGAGATAGAAACATCAATGGTGAGAGAGAATCTTTGATTGGCTGCCTCCTGCATGCCCTCCATCGGGGATCAAGCCTGCAACCCAGGCATGTGCCCTTGACTGCAGTCGAACCTGGGACCTTTCAGTCTGCAGGCCGACACTCTTATCCACTGAGCCAAACTGACTAGGGCTCACCATATACTTTTTTTATTGTTTAAAATATTACATATATTAGTACCTATATCTCCTTTTTTTCCCCTCATTGACCTTCCCCAGCCTCCCCTACTCCCTGTCGCATACCCTCATCCCAACCCCCAGTGTCTTGTGTCCATTGGTGTGCTTATATGCATGCATACAAGTCCTTTGGTTGATCTATTTCCCTCCCTCCCCAACACTCCCCAGCCTTCCCACTGTAATTTGACAGTCTGTTCAGTGCTTTACTGCCTCTGTATCTGTCTTTTTATTCATCAGGTTATAATGTTCTTTATTTTCCATAAATGAGTGAGATCATGTGGTATTTTTCTTTCATTGCCTGGCTTATTTCACTTAACATAAGGCTCTCCAAGTCCATCCATGCTGCTGCAAATGGTAAGAATTCCTTCTTTTTTATAGCAGCGTAGTATTCCATTGTGTAGATGTACCATAGTTTTCTAATCTACTCATCTGCTGATGGGCATTTGGGCTGTTTCCAAATCTTAGTTATTGTGAATTGTGCTGCTATGAACATAGGGGTGCGTATACCCTTTCTGATTGGTGTTTCTAGTTTCTTGAGGTATAATTACTGGGTCAAATGGGAGCTCCATTTTTAGTTTTTTGAGGAAACTCCATACCGTTCTCCACAGTAGCTGCACCAGTCTTCATTCCTACCATTAGTGCATGAGGGTTCTTTTTTCTCCGCATCCTCGCCAGCACTTGTCGTTGTTGAATTGTTGATGATAGCCTTTCTGTCAGGTGTGACATGGTACCGCATTGTCATTTTGATTTGCATCTCTTGGATAATTAGTGACTTTGAGCATGTTTTCATATGTCTCTTGGCCTTCCTTCTGTCTTCTTTCGAAAAGATTCTATTTAGATCCGTTACCCATTTTTTAATTGGATCATTTATCTTCCTTTATTAAGTTGTATAAGTTCCCTGTAGATGTTGGAGATTAAAACTTTATCAGTGATAACATTTGCAAATATGTTCTCCCATACAGTGGGCTTTCTTGTTGTTTTGGTGATGGTTTCTTTTGCTGTGCAAAAGCTTTTTATTTTGATGTAGTCCCATTTGTTTATTTTCTCTTTAGCTTCCATTGCCCTGGGAATGGTATCGGTGAAGAAATTGCTTTGGCATATGTCTGAGATTTCTCTACCTGTGGATTCCTCTAGTATTTTTATGGTTTCCAGTCTTATGTTTAAGTCCTGTATCCATTTTGAGTTAATTTTTGTGTATGGTGTAAGTTGGTGGTCTAGTTTCATTTTTTTGCATGTATCTGTCCAATTTTCCCAGCACCATTTATTGAAGAGACTGTCTTGACTCCATTGTATGTTCATTCCTCCTTTGTCAAATATTAATTGAGCATAGTGGTTTGGGTCGATATCTGTATTCTCTATTCTATCCCATTAGTCTATATGTCTGTTCTTGTGCCAGTACCAGGCGGTTTTGAGAACAGTGGCTTTGTAGTACAGCTTGAAATCTGGTATTGAGATTCCCACCTACTTTGTTGTTCTTTTTCAGGATTGCTGTGGCTATTTGGAGTCTTTTTTTATTCCAGATGAATTTTTGGATAGTTCTTTCTAGGTCTGTGAAATATGCCGTTGGTATTTTAATGGGGAGTGCATTGAATCTATAGATTGCTTTGGGTAGTATGGACATTTTAATGATGTTGATTCTACCAATCTATGAGCATGGTATGTTCTTCCATCTGTTTACGTCTTCCTCTATCTCTTTTTTCAGTGTCCTGTTCACCATATACTTTTGATGACAAATAGGCAAGAAAAATAGAGTGAATTCCCAAGGGTTAATTACTCACTCACTACTCACTCAATTATTAAAAAAAAAAAAAAGGAGATTAGGTCCAAAGCTATTGATGAATGAAAACCAACTCAAAGTTATGAACTGATGAACAGAGAAACAAAATATAGTATATCCTTACAATGAAATATTATTTGTCAATTAAAAGCAATGAAGTAATGGCACATGCTACAAGAAAGGATAAACCTTGAAAACAATCTAACTGAAAGCTTTATATTCTTTAATACAATGTATAAGAAATATCCAAATAAAAAATCCTTATAAATTGAATGTAGATCAGTGATTGCCAGGGACTGGGGAGAAAGGGGAATGGAAAATGAGTATTAATACATATTGGGTTTATTTTCGGAGGCAATGAAAACATTTTGGACATAGTGGTGATGATTGGATAACTCTGGGAATATAATAAAAACAAATAAATTGTCTAAAAATTGTGAATTTTTTGATATGTGCATTTCTTAGTAAAATTGGTATTAAAAATAAATAAATCAGAAAAATATTGAAGATAATGAAAGAGGAGAAGGAAGCTGAGATGCCAAAAAATCAAAATATGAAACTTTTTTTAAGGTTTCATTTGGCTATAAAACCAAAACTGCTGATAAAATAGAAAAGAAATACATGTGCTATTTACTGTTATATGTTCCAACTGCTCAAAGTAAAGCAAAACGCTTGGTTTGTCTTTGTGCTATGGTTGTCCTCTGCAATAGCAACCATATATTTTCCTTTACTTTGAACCTTCTTATCCTTACTTTTTAAAAAATATATTTTTAGAAAGAAAGGGAGAGAAAGAGAGAGATAGAAACATCAACGATGACAGAGAATCATTGATCGTCTGCCTCCTGTATACCCCCTACTGGGGATCAAGCCTGCAACACTGGTATGTGTCCTGACCAGGAATCCAACTGTGACCTCCTCATTCATGGGTTGATGCTAACCCACTGAGCCACACTGAATGGGCCTTACCCTTACTTCTATTAATGCAGAGCTTTATACATAGTAATTTGTGAATAAACTATGAATATTTAAGACATTTGCCATGTAGATATACTAGATGATCTATCTGCTTTATCAGTAACTCTTTTACATTTTGTCCTTTAAAAAAGTCCTGGGAATAAAGCTGACAACATCATTGGTTCAAAAATATATTTTTAAAAAATATTTTATTGATTTCAGAGAGGAAGGGAGAGAGAGTAAAAGATAGAAACATCAATGATGAGAGAAAATCACTGATTGGCTGCCTGCTGCACACCCCACACTGGGGATCAAGCTGGCAACCCAGGCATGTGCCTTGACCAGAATCGAACTGTGACCTCCTGGTTCATAGGTCGACACTCAACCCCTGAGCCTTGCCAGCTGGAGCCTAAAATATTTTGAAGAGTTGGGAGGAACCTAAGAGATCATCTTGTCCCATTCCTTCATTTCATCAATGAAAAAATTAGGCCACTGCACGTGAGGTGAACACAGTGAGGAAAGAGTTACTAAAACTTGTGGATTAGGATTCCACATCCATTCCAACTTCTGCAACACTGTCTACCTCTTAATGATTAGTACTGATACTGCTTCCTTAAGATCTGTGCATTCTTCTACCTGTCCACTCAGCTGCCAAGTTTCAAGAATTTCCTTTATGAAGCTAAGAGAGTCACTACTGAGTCATAATTAATTAATGAATAAGTAATACTTTAGCTGTGCAGTGACATAAGCATCTTCTCTACTGCTGTCTCCAACATAGCCTCAGTTTGACCCACGTTAGTCTGTTGAGGGAGGCACAAAGGTGCTAGTGCTCTATCTGCTCTTTGGGGTGAGCACACTGATGACAGAACTACTCTGGGAAAATGTGAAGCACATAGTTCCTTACAGCCTTTTAGGACACATGTTTCCACACTTTATCTTCTAATTCAGTCGATGGCTCACAATTCTCATCTTATTAATTCTTTAGTAAGAAAACTCTGAGTTTTCTTAAATTCTACAAATATGATTTTTTAATAGTCAACATCACATTTAATTCAAGCCACCTGTGTGCACAGATGGCAGTTGGTTCACTTTTAACAAGAGCTAAAGAGCTAGGCCCGACAAAACACAAGAGTTAAACTGTCACTGTGCTTTGCTTCTCCAAGTTTAATGTGAGTTGAAGAATCAGAAAGAACAGATGTCTCTCCTTAAGCATTTCATTTCACCTCTTCTGTCTCCGAGGATGTTTTTGAAAACATGATATGAGATCCTCTGCACTGAACATTATGTTTTTACTTCAAAAAGATGAAGCAAAAACCTGTCCCTCTTCCTAATATGACACTGTACACATCATTAAGCAGATAAGAGCCACAATCTGTAGATCCTGCATCACTTCATCTGCATTTACCTTCATCACAATTGCTCTCGAGCGAAGCTAGAAGCACAAACACGATAAACTAGTAGATAACCAAGTTCACAGATGCAGATATGATATAAAAATAAACACTATTTTTATCCTTATCAAAGTGTTCTGATATAAGAAGTAAGATAAATACAGGATTTTTCAATATATGATTAGAATAGTCAATCAACTATTTTTTAGTATTTACCATATTTCTTGGAAATATGAAGGGGAAGACAAATTCACCTAAAATCTAGTCAGTGAAATAAAATAAAGTTATGTGGCACATAAAACAACAACAACTACTCATTAACATCGATAATAGGAAAGGCATTTTGGTAGGCATTTATATTTACCTCATTTAATTCTTACTATAAAGGCCCTTTTACATAAGGGGAATATTTAGCCTCAGGGAACTTAATTAACAGGCCTAACATAATTAAGAGAATAGTGGAGCCAAAATTCTGACTGTAGACAGACGTTAAATACAATCTGGCAATGAGGGTTGAAATAGCTGCTCCAGGAGATGCTAGTGCCTGATCTCTATCCTCTCCCAGTGCACACACACCCTGCCCAGTGCTGACTGGAGTCCTGACCTGCAGCACAGAGGCAGTAGATGAAGGGACAGCTCCTGAAAGTCCTTGCAATGTGCCAGTATAGGAAATAACTGAAGTCTGAACATGGCAAATTCAGGAGCCTACGCTTCCATGTCTATTTTGCACTGTGGATGCTACTGTTTCTTTTAATCTTGTCAGTGTCAGGCATCAGAATCTTGTCAGCAACTGAGATAGCAGCACAGTAGCACTTGGCTAACAGTGGAGCTAATCCCTCCTTGACTGGTATGCATACACCCACCTCTGAAGCTCAGCAAGGATGAGGTGCTAATCTCCATCCAATAATCTCCAACTCCAATAGGGGGAGCTCAAAGAGTCCCACTGAAACACATTATAATTAACCTATCAAAGCTAAAGGCAAGGGAGATATTTGACAACTACAAGAGAGAAGAAACTCATCACATTCAATAAACCCTCAATAAGATTATCAGCAGAAACTTTGGAGGGCAGACGGCTGATGTATTTAAAGTGCCAAAAAAAATATGTCAAGACAGAAGTCTATATTCAGCAAAACTGTCCCTAATGGATAGTAACACAACTTTCTCTAAAAATGGTCCATAGATAAAAGGGTTAGGACATTGTTAAACAAATCTAACATATTTGTCTATTAATACTTATTGTGGTGGTATTCAGATTTCTAACCATGATGGAATATTTTGGATAAAGTCTATTGTCATTACTTCCACATGTTTTCTTTATTCTAGTAACAGGGAGATTTATTAACATTTCATAAAATAATGGTACACTATACTTTAGACATATTGTCAAATATATTTGTATTTATGGAAAGAGTTTTGTTAGCTCCTTGAGGGTACTCAATATTTAATAACTATATTCTTGTAAACCAACGTGAATGCTTACCAATGTGAGGTATCACTGTATTCAAAGGTATTGGCTGCAGTACGGTTATTTCTTATGCTTCCAGAATCTTTGTGGCTCAATTCCGGAGAACAAGTTCATGTGGTCTTTGATATTTTTATTTTTTAATTTATCTTTACTCTTGAAAGTATTGCAGATGTCCCTTTATTTTTCACCAATGACCCCCTCTACCTCAAACCCCTCCTCCCATGCTTTACCACATTATTGTCTGTGTCCATGGGGTATGCATATATGCATATAAGTTCCTTCGTTAATCTCTTCTCATCACCCACCCTACCCTCTGCCTTCCCTCTGGGATTCCTCAGTCTATTCCATGTTTCTATGTCTCTAGATCTACTTTGTTCAACAGTTTATTTTGTTCATTACATTCTATAGATGTGTGAGATCATGTGATACTTATCTTTCTCTGACTGGATTATTTTGCTTAGCATAATACTCTCCAGGTCACTCTATACTATCTCAAAGGGTAATAGATCTTCTTTATAACAACTGCATAGTATTCCATTGTGTATATGTACCACAGCTTTTTTTATCCACTCATCTACTGATGGGCACTTGGGCTATTTCCAGTTCTTAGCAATTGTAAATGGCACTGCTATAAATATAGAGGTGCATACATTCTTTCTGATTGGTGCTTAGGGATTTTTATGATATATTCCTAGGAGTGGAATTACTAGGTCAAACGGAAGTTCCACTTTTAATTTTTTGAGGAAACTTCATACTATGAAAAACATAGTGGCTTCACCAGTCTGCATTCCAACCAGCAGTGTACTAGGGTTCCCCTTTCTCCACATCCTCCCAACACTGTTGAAAAGCCTAGAGTAAATAAAAGGAAGGAAATAATAAAGATAAGAATAGAAATAAATAACATAGAGACTAAAAAAAAAATACAAAAGAAAATGAAACCAAGAGCTGGTTCTTTGAAAAAAATAAACAATATTGATTAATCTTTGGCCAGACTCATCAAGAAACAAAATGAGAGAGGACCCAAATAAATAAAATCAGAAAGAAAAGAAGTTTAGTAACAACTGATACCACAGAAATACAAAGGATCGTAAGAAAATATTATGCACATCTATATGCCAATTAGCTGGACAACTTGGGTGAAATGGACAAATTTCTAGAAAAATACAATCTTCCAAAACTGAATCAGGAAGAATCAGAAAACCTCAATAGGCCAATAATAACTAATTAAATTGAAGCAGTAATAAAAAAAAAATCTCCCAGCAAACAAAAGCCCTGGTCTGGACGGCATCACAAGGGAGTTTTACCAAATATTCAACTAACACCTATACTCCTCAAACTATTAAAAAATAAATCCAAGAAGAAGGAACACTTCCAAGCTCTTTCTATGAGGCCAGCATTATCCTAATTTCAAAATCAGATTAAAGGCCTTACAAAGAAAGAGAACTATGGTCCAATATCCCTGATGAACATAGATGCTAAAACCATCAACAGAATATTAGCAAATGGTATCCAGCAACATGCTAAAATGATCATGCACCATGACCAAGTGGGGTTTATTACAGGGATGTAAGGCTGCTACAAAAGTCTCCAATCAATAAACATGATACATCACATAAACAAAATGAAAGACAAAAAGCACATGATCATATCAAAAGATGCAGAAAAAGTGTTCAACAAAATGCAACACCCTTTTTGCTTTTAATTAATCTTTAACGGAGGATATTTTACCATTGATTTTAAAGACAGTGGAAGGGAGGGGGAGAGACAGATAAAGAGAAACATGGATGTGAGAGAGACAAATAGATGGGTTGCCTCCCACATGAATCCCTACTGGGGCCGGGGATCAAGCCTGCAACCGAGGTACATAATCCCGACTGGGGCCGGGGATCAAGCCTGCAACCGAGGTACATGCCCTTAACTGAACTGAATGTGAGATCTTTCATCCTGTGGCTACTGAGCCAAGCTGGCTAGGACCCAATAACCATTTTTTTATAAAAATTCTCAGCAAAGTGGGAATAGAAGGATCATAACTCAACATAATAAAGACCATCTATGAGAAACCTACAATCAACATCATACTCAGTGGGAAAAATTATAAACATTTCCCCGTAGAACAGGAACAAGACAAGGATATCCATTTTCACCACTCTTATTCAACCTAGTACTGGAAGTTCTAGCCACAGCAATCAGACAAAAGAGAAATAAAAGGCATCCAAATTGGAAAGGAGGAAGTAAAACTGTCATTATTCGCAGGTGATATGAATTGTATATAGAAAACCCTAAAGAACCCACTATAAAACTACTAGATTTAATAAGTAAATTCAGTAATATAGCAGGATACAAATTAACACCCAGAAATTGATGACATTTTTATACATCAATAATGAATTCTCACAAAGAGCAATTAAAGAAACAATGCACTTTACTACTGCAGAAAAAAAAAATTTTTTTAAATAGATACTTAGGTATAAACTTAACTAAGGAGGAAAAAGACCTGCATTTATGGGTTTAAACCATTAAAGTCTGGTTGAGAGGCGAGAGGACCCTTATGACTTCTCAACCTCCTCTCTTATCATATGAAGTTTGTGCTGTAGTTTTTAGAGCGCAAAGTTTAACTGAACAAAAGTTTCAGTTACAACTTGAGAAGACTCAACTGCAATTTAATAAAGAATTTCACTTTTGTGGTTGTGGACATTCGTTGAGTAATAGAGCAGCCTGTGTTTATAATTGGTATTCCCCTTGTATAATGATCTACCTGAGTCACAAGGTATTTGGGATGCTGGATAATGGCAGGATTTAGCCATTCCTGGGTTCAAGGCCTTAATATTTCATAGCACTCTGAATTCCAATTCCATCCCCAACAGAAACTTCAACCCCAATGCACGCACACCAGCCCACTAGGAGTCCAGAGTTCCAGGCTCTTATTGAGCCCTTAACCCATCAGTAGAAGGCTTTCTCTCTTCACAATAGCTTTATGAGGGAGTCCAGGTTACGCCAGCCTAGAAGCATTGCTACATAATGTTCACACAGGCACACACACAGCTGCAGTTCTGTACGTAAAATTACACAGGAAAATATCCACTCTCCATATCTCACAAAAACAATGTCCTACAACAACATTAAGTAGTTCATTTAGACTGAAAATACCTTTATAATCTAAGTAGACATAAAGTCAACTGATTTCTAGAGTGTTACATAAAACTGCCCTCTTTATGCTTCTGCATACTCTCCACGGCAGTCAGAACACTCTTCCTGGAGCCACTGAGGGTTATTCTTCCCATTCTGAAAAACTGGCTGATATTGATAATGTTATAAAAAGTTTACCCCATGAGCCTCACAGGCTGCCAAGCATGTAATTGGGCTGAATGGAAGGTTGGTGTTAAGCTTGCATCTGGTTCTGAGATGAGGAGCCCTCACTCTGACTAGCATTGAGGGAAGCTTCTTTCATTTAGGGAAAACAGATGGAACATTTTGACTATAATGGAGTTCATTTTTGAGGAACTGTCCCAGCTTGTCCAAACCAGGGCAAGTAGGACAGGATTTCAAATAAATGATGAACACCTGTAGGAGTTAAATTTAGTACCCTTGGCTCAAATAAATAAAATTAGAAAAATATTTATTATACAATGTATGAGGCATGAGTCCACTCATGATTTTACCAAACATGACGTCACATTGCTAATTCTGATCCCATTTTTCATTAAACAAATGTAACTAACAAAGCACAGTATTCCCTAACAATATAAAGACATTTTAGAACACCTTTAGACCATGTTTTCATTTGTTATATTAATAATGCTTTCAGCAAAACTCAGCATTTAAATACACTCTTAAAGTGGAACCTGAAAGTATATTCCTGACAACTGCAACCACCTTCTTGAATGCCTTCTCAATCTTCTCACATATATTTTGATTGCAATACTTCAGGAACAAAATTCAATGAACATTTCGTATGTTTCTCCTTCATATCAGGCACTACTGAGTCTATGCGCTAGGAAAAAGAAAATATGAGTAACACATCCTCACTCAGTAGAGAACCTCACAGTTCAATGTGGATACAAGCAAGCAGAACTATTCCAATGCAAAGAGGAGTACGGTGACTAAGAGTAAAGACTTGTGTTATCAACCAAAGGCAGTGTCTAGCCACATGTACATTAAAACACTAGCTAGAACTGAGATATACTGTAAGCATAAAACATACACTGATTTTGAACACTTAGTATAAAAATAAAGTATCTCATGTTTAAATACTGATTATATATATACTAGAGGCCCAGTGCATGAAATTTGTGCACTCGGAGTGGGGGGGGGATCCCTCAGCCTGGACTGCACCCTCTCACAGTCCGGGAGCCATCAGTTGGACATCCTTAGTGCTGCTGTGGAGGCGGGAGAGGCTCCCACTACCACTGCTGCATTAGTCAGCCATAAGCCCGGCTTCTGGCTGAGCGGTGCTCCCCCTGTGGGAGCACACTGACCACCAGGGGACAGCTCCTGCATTGGGCATCTGCCCCCTGGTGGTCAGTGCATATCATAGTGACCGGTCATTCTGCTGTTCGGTTGATTTGCATATTAGCCTTTTATTATATAGGATAATGTCTTACTATGGGCAAGGCTCTAATTCAATTTTTTTTTAGGTAGTTAAAGGGAGGGGCAGAATTTTCACTTGAGCCTGAAGCTAAAATTGTCCTTAGCTCAAAAATCTGTACACCATTGAGACACATCTTGGTGAGGCTCATTCTGAACCCCCACACTGTTCTATTATGTGTATAAGTATTGGGAACCTTTAGTGAAAGAAACCTTTTGTTATGTTACAATGAATAACTTTATCTCATGAGTTGTGTTTTGGCTTCAAGCCTGTATCCAGTATTCATGCAGCAACTTCAGCTCTTCTGTTCAATATTTACCTGGCATGTCTTTTCTTCTCTCAAAATCTTTCTAGATTTTTATGTATTAAATAGGAATAGCTCATGGACACAGACAATAGTCTGGTGAAGGCCTGGAAGGGGCAGGTACAGGGTGGAGATCAATGGGGGGGAAAAAAAAACTAAAAAAAAAGGGACATCTGTAATACTTCCAACAATAAAGATACATTTTAAATAAAGAAAAATATATTAGTTGAAAAGAGTTTTATGTGAAATAATATAAGTAATTGCTCTATACTGTACTTTATGTTCTCAGCTCCTCTGAAACAGATATTAATTGACCCTATTTTCACTTAATATTAACTGACCTTATGTTCACTGATTGCAGGACTGACTTTTGCCTCACCAACCCAGCACTGACTGCCACGGGGGCTGCGATCAGACCCTGCTTTTCTCTCCTGGCCTCTGTCCGGGCTTGATTACAGCCCCCTCGGCAGTCAGTGCTAGGTCGCTGAGGTACCCGCAGCATGGCAGTCAGTGCTGGGTTGCCAGGACTGATTTCTGCCATGCCGACCCAGCAATGACTGTCATGGGGGCTGCAATCAGACCCTGCTCTTCTCTCCAGGCCTGATCGCAGCCCCCTCGGCAGTCAGTGCTGGGTTGCTGAGGCATCCACAGTGCATTAGTCAGTGCGGGGTCACCATGGCGACCCAGAACTGACTGCAGGATTGACTTCTAGTGTTCAGTCAAGTCTTCAGTTGTTTTGGATATTACAGACCCTGGCTATTTATATATGTATAGACTAGAGGCCTGGTGCACGAAATTCATACACAGGGAGGGGGGATGTGTCCCTCAGCCCAGCCTACACCCTCTCCAATCTGGGACATCCCTCTCACAATCCAGAATTGCTGGCTTCCAACCACTCACCTGCGTGCCAGCCTGATCACCCCCTAACCACTCCCCTGCCAGCCTGATTGATGCCTAACTGCTCCCCTGCCGGCCAGATTGCCCCTAACTGCCCTCGCCTGCTAGCCTGGTCTCCCCAAACTGCCCTCCCCTGCTGGCCCGGTCACCCCTAACTGTCCTCTCCTGCAGGCCTGGTCTCCCCCAACTGCCCTCCCCTGCTGGCCCGGTCACCCCTAACTTCTCTCCCTTGCCAGCCTGGTTGCCCTTAACTGCCTTCCCGTGGCAGGCTGGTCACCCCTAACTGCCCTACCCTGCTGGCCTGGTCATCCCTAACTTCCCTCCCTTGCCAGCCTGGTCACCCCCAACTGTCCTCCCCTGAAGGCCTGGTTGCCCCCAACTGTCCTCCCATGCTGGCCCGGTCACCCCTAACTGCCCTCCCCTGCAGGCCTGGTCCCTCCCAACTGCCCTCCCCTGCTGGCCTGATCGCCCACAACTGCCCTACCCTGCTGGCCATCTTGTGGTGGCCATCTTGTGTCCACTTGGGGGCAGCCATCTTTGACCACATGGGGGCGGCCATCTTGTGTGTTGAGTGATGGTCAATTTGCATATTACCTCTTTATTATATATGATATTATATAGGATATATTTATATATATGCGCTATTTGGAATATATTATATCAAACAAATTATATTAATACAATTAATTTCACTGTTTCTGTTCACCTTTTGAAGACATCCTTTAGAAAATTTAGAAATTACACTGCATCTGTAACTCACTTTAGAGTTGATCAGACACTACTGGAATGGATGCTGATGTTAGGCCTCTTTGTCTTCAACACGCATTCTATCACTTACTAGCTGGGAGGCCTGAGGCAAGTTACTTAACTTTAATCACTTCAGTTTTCAGTGTATAAAAAGAGTCTGATACTAATTATGGTAGAACAGGGTTGTTGGGATTAGTAAATAAATTAAAACATGTAAAAGACTATTATTGTAAAATAAGTAAGCAGAGAGCATTAAGTAGGCACACAGAAACAGTACTCATCTTTGGCTAGGAGGAGAAAATTCAAGGCATAATTCAAAAAAGAAAAAATATAAATAAAAGTTTCACTAAATGTTAAGAGAATGTCAGACAACTGGCCAAATGTAATAGGAGGGGACGAGTATTCCAAGAATATGGGACAATATGAATAAAGTCCTCAAAGACCAGCTGAAAATGGTTTTCTAGGTATAAGACTGCAGACTTCTTCGAAGCAGTGATTAGAAGAGAGGCTAGAGAGAGGGCAAAAGCCAGGTCACTGCTCAGCACTCTATGTGCTATCCTAAGGAATTTATGAAATTCAAAATTTCCTCTACAAAATTAACTATAGGAGAGTCAAGGGAAATATACAATGAGAAAAATTAAAGTGGGTATAAGTGATGTCGTGTAGGCGATTACTAAAATATTAATTATAGACTTTCTAAGAAGTAAGGCATATGTTCTTCTCCACTTTGCTAACTCTCGAGGCAGGATGGTAGTGAGGTATCCTTTTCTATTAATTGAGACTATGAAAACCAACAAGCTCATTTATTATACCCACTGTAAACTAGACTATGGAAATAAATTTTGGATTTTGTAATTATGCAAAAAATATTCATGCTCAGATTCTATTATAATAATGAACAGTCACCAACACTCATTCATTGTTTCTAACATATAAGGACAAAATAGAATCAGAGAGATTACCTCCCAGGTGAAAGGCAAAAGGTTGAAAACGCCCCAGAAAGAGTGTCTTTTGCCTTAGACAAAGTTAGTGTTAACAGATACACTAAGGCACGTTAACATTTTCAAGATTTGAGCAATCCCATTCAAATTGGACAGTGCCAAACTGAAAGTGGTTAGGAGATCCCTCCTGACAGAAGCTAGGGGAAAGGTGTTTATAGAGAAGATAGAAGCAAAAAAAAAGAAGAAGAAAAAAAAATTGTTTGATTAAAATGAATAAAAGCCATAGCTTTTGCCCTGTTAGTGAAAGCCTAATTGGCTGTTTGTGGTTAGTGTTTATTTAAATTTTGCTTTTCAAATCCTGTGCATTGACTCTGTCTTAGTTTTTGGTTTGCTCCGTAGGCTGCCAATGCATTGGATCCACCGCTAAACCTCCTTGTTTAATTATTTTAACAGTAGTTACTATGGTATGTCATGAAGGCAATAAAGTAAGAAAGGTGACATTTCTGGAAGGAATATGGTTGGTTAAATATGTTAATACAAGATAGCATCATAGAAGTGAAATACACAGATATTTGTATGCATATGCCTTTATACTATAGAATGATTTTGTGATAGGAGAACCTATAACAATAAGTAACAACCAAAAGTATCTGAAATACATTTTAACTTTGAGTACAGTCATTTGGTTGTCTTTCCCCTTGGTAAGATTCACTGCTCTGCCATCAATGTGTCAAAGTGCAGATGAAAGTAGCAGGTCTGTGCCAGCCAGCGTTCTATGACAGTCCTGAAGTGTGCATCCCCCGGTGATGACACCACAATGGAGACCCATCCTAATTATCCCTTGGTGGGGTGTAATTCGCACACTCCTCAGAGTTGGTCTATGTTCCCTCTCGTTGTGGCCCCCCACCGCTGTGTTGAGTGTGCTCTGTCTGTGTGTAAGGCATGTTCTTCTCCAGGCAGCAGTCTTGGCCTGTGGAGTCTCATTCACAGACCATATTTGCCACTCATTCATGGCTCAACATTATAAACTTTCCTCCATTTATGTATTTTTATATCCAATTTGCGTATTTATGGTCCTTCAGGTTTAAAAACTAACAACACAGTCAACATTAATTTTGAAAAGGATAACATTCTAGGTAAGACTGAGTTTCATCTTAATATGCATAAGGAAAAAAAAGGTAAATCACCTTTAATACTATTTCAGGACGTAATCCCCTAAAGGATCTATAGTTTTACTGACCATATATTAAACTGCAAATCTGCGACTTTTGCGAAGGAGAGTATTGAAAAACAAATTTGGAAAACAATAAGCAACTCAGAGAAAAGAATCACGCAAAAATGGTGTTGGTGTTGATAAAGCAGATTGGGCAAAGCTCCAGCACACAGTGATGGGATGTGACAGAAGGTATTAAAATCCAAATCCACACAAACACTCAGATTGTTTCTCATCTGGACACAGCTTCTTCTCTTAGTCTGAATTGCAGTTAATGGGCTTCAGCGAGAGAGGCCTGTTCACACTTTATGGCATCGGGGAGGTCTGCGTGTTCCTCTGCAGTGGTCTGATGCCCAGGTTTCCTTCTGTGCCATGGACTACCGGTCCAGGATGAAACTGGGGAAAGATGGTGCAGTGGCAGGATGACAAATGAGGTCCACCCAGATAGAGAATGATTGTCCTCTTCATTGTTGGCAACAGAAACAAATTTACCAACATGTCTGCCCGATATCACATTCTTCTATAAAGTTTTAAAGCCAAACAGCTAATACCCACAATATACAAAGGATTAACAGGCAAATCTTCTTTTTTGTTTGACACCCAAATTAAAAGTTCTTGTTTTAGAACAGGGGGCCTGTAGAGATAAGGATTTTGTCTGTTTGCTGTCATTATAACCAAATTTATATTTTAAAAATTACAAATTGAAAGTACATATTAGGGAGAAGCAATTGCATTTAGGGAGGACTCTTCCCCTTAAAACAAGATTTGTTCTGTTTCATTTTAAAAATTAATTCATCTAATGCATTTAAAATGTAATAAAATGTACAGAATTTAAATAGTATCCAAAATTTTTTGTAACTTTTTTTTTAAATAAAACCTAGAGGATATTTGTCAAAAGTAACTTAATTTGTGATTATAGGACTTTATAAAAATATGTTTTTATTGATTTCACAGAGAGGAAGGGAGAGGAAGAGAGAGAAGCCATCAACAATGAGAGAGAATCATCAATTGGCTGCCTCCCACACCCCCCAGTAGGGACCAAACCTGCTACCTGGGCATGTGCCCCAACCAGGAATCAAACCCTGACCTCCTGGTTCATGGGTCAACACTCAACCACCAAGCCACACCAGCTGGGCATGATTGTAGAACTTTTGAAAGGAGGTTAATTATTTGAATAAAGATGAAATGAAAGTAAAACATGTTTTAGTTATAATAGTAAAGAGGCAGCACCTTCCAGATCCCTGCGCTGTAAAAGTGACTGTGAGCTGAAATCACAAAGGAAAGAATGAGCACCAGTAAAGCCATCATGTGGTTTCATGATCTCTGTCAGATAGTTTACACATTTTCATCTAAATTCAATTAACAACATGTCACCAGATTCAACTGCATTCAAAACTAATTTTGAAAACCTTTTAATTTGAAAATAAATTTAGTTTCTCCTCACATCTTTCTAAATAACTTTAAAAATCACCACTTTTATTTTATGTTTCTTTACCTTATTTGCTTAAATCTCCTCATTCCTTCAAATTCTTCTAATGTACATTTAGCAAAGCTGGAACACAGTATTCAAATAGAACCTTGATTCTGTTGTCTCAGTTTAACTTTGCAATGTCTCCTGTTATTTTGTTATTGTTCTATGTAAGGGAGCTTGCCACAGAAGTCAAAAGAAAACACTACAAGTGCTATTACTCTAATAATAATTTTTAAAATGTCATTATAAATGTGGTGTGTCTAAGTTTGCTGTAACAAATAGTAGTGCAGTTGAATCACTTCCACAAGAATAGTAAGCATAACAGTCAATTCTCTCCTGTTTTCAATGATACTTCCTTTGAGAGTATGTCCGTGTTTTGTGGGCAAATGTGCATGTATGCATTAACATGTGTGCATGTATTTATACATTCTCTTCATTGCTACCAGTGTTGTTTATACTTCAGCTTTTCTTCTTTAGCACTACTCTAAATTTCCCCCAGACTGTCCAAATTTCTGAGGAAGCTTTCACCTTTAATAACAAAGTTACGTATTACTCAGAATAATATTTAGACTTTAAGAAAATGGATGGAGAAGAGAGGTAAACGGTATGTCCCCACCATGGGACAAGTACTTTTCATGTGTAGGTCATCTCTTTATTAACACAACATTTTTAGGAAAATAATATTATTACCACCACTTTATCTATGAGTACACACCTATAGACATATAGTAACCTGCCCTTCATCATACTGATAATTAGTAAAGAACCCAACACTGAACTACATTTATGATAAGAACATCTATGCTTTAGTGCTACATCATAGTATTTCAGAATTCTGTGTAGATTAGTAGTTACATAAATAGTTAGAAATCCAAATTTTAGAAAACAAGGGCTTTATTCTGTAGCCTTTTTAATTTTTCACAAATGTAACACAATTTATATAATTTTGTCATCTTAAATGTTAATCCTATATAATAAAGAGGTAATAAGCAAATTGACATCACGCCCTCACAGGATGGATGCCTATGACCAGGCCGGCAGGGGGTTTAGTGAGGGACAACCAAACGACTGAACAGCAGGCTGTGTGGGGTGACAAGGCCAGTGGGGGGGGGGGGGCGGGCAGTTGGGGGGCAAACAGGCTGGCAGGGGGGGCAGTGAGAAATGACCAGGCCAGTGAGGGGGGGGCAGTTGGGGGCAACCAGGTCAGCATGGGGGGGGGCAGTTGGGGGCAATTAGGCTGGCAGGGGTGGCAGTGAGAGGTGACCAGGCCAGCGGGGGGGAGGTGCAGTTGGGGGCAACAAGGTCAGCGGGGGGGGGGGAGCAGTTGGGGGCAATTAGACTGGCAAGGGGGGCAACTAGGCCACCGGGGGGGCAGTTGGGAGCAACCACGCTGGCAGGGGGGGCAGTAAGGGGTGACCAGGCCGGCAGGGGGGCAGTTAGGAGTGACCAGGCCAGCAGGAAGGGGGCAGTTGGGGGCTACCTGGCCAGCAGCAGGGGGCAGTTAGGGGCAACCAGGTCGGCAAGAGGGGCAGTTAGGGGCGATCAGGCCAGGCAGCATCTCCTGGTCACATTCGGTTTACAATTCATTTGCTCATCATATACATCAATTCTTTTCTCCTTCCATTCACAAAGCCTAGCAGTGACTAGTCAGACAGATATTCATTGCAATCTGATGTGGCCTTTCTGTGCCTTTCCCAGGATTTTGACAGGGCAGCGTGAGAGAGATCCAGAATCCAACAGTGCGGTCATCATTATGTAACTACTGCCTCGACAAAGTGATTAAATTTTTCCTAGAGACATGTACAGACAACTGGGCAAGTAAAAGAGCTAATTATAAAAACCGAAGCCTGAATATATTTGTAGAAAGAAATGATTAACTTCATGTTAAACATTTTCAAATTCCTGCAAGAAAAGCACCATCTAAATCTACATCTAAATAAGTTAGTTTTAAACAAAGAACCAAGAAGACTGCCTGGTTAGCCATGGAATGTCACCTGGGGAAATATTACTTGAGTCTAAATAGATAAAACTCCTGGAACCTCATTATGTCTCTTCCACTTATGTGCCAGAAGAGAATAACTAATAGGAAGAAAGGTTTTACATTCTCGGGTCATTATGAAAAATGCAATCCATTCACACAACAGAATGTGTGATTACTGATGTGGACACCAGGTACAGTTAATGGGCCTCTGAAACATACTATATCAGTCACTAGAAAGTACCTATAAAGCTAAAATTTGAAACCCCCATCACACTAAATATTCAGATGAATACTATGGTTACTAATTCTAAAAAGGGAAATGACTACATTTATTGTTATATGCTGAGAAGAAGAAAAAAATAAATGTAGTTTTCCATCCTTGAGGACAAATTCCATATTGGACTTGGCTTTATTTCCACATTGTCCAGCTTAGTGAATGTGAACAAAGATGCTCAATATGTAGATTTCCTTATGTGAGTGAGCCCTGCAACCCATGGTGGCCTGATAGCATGCTCACCTGTTCACATTTTTTTCTTTAAACTCTAGTCATGGGACCAAAATTAAATCTCAGAAGTTAAAAATAATGCCAATTATTCATTGTTGGAAGTTGACAAAATTGTATTTGGAATATCCTTACTAATTTGAATTAATATTATATTCAGTTTTTTTCTTCCACAGAATTGTATTTTTGTTGACTCCTTTACAGGGTACCTCAGGCCCGCCTTTCCTTAAGTTGCCTTTTTCATCCGCAGAGAGCATTCAGTTAAGGGAAGACTGGTAGGCATTCGGGAAAATTAAGTTTAGTACATTTTTTCTTTATGGATAGTAATGCTGGCACTACCTTCAAAGAAGAATAAAATATGGAGAAAGCTTCATTGAATAAAACCTATAATCGTTTTCTACATTCCTATTTCAATTATTAAAAGGAAGGAAAGGGAAGAGGAAAATAGATAGAAATAGAGATTTCATTAAACTGATCACAGGCATACCTCAAAAATATCGTGAAAACTGCAGCTCATGTGGTTAAAAACTTTAAAATCAAACTTGTAAAATAAAAACTGACTTTTCCAAATTTTGACAACTGACTGCTACATGTCCACCCAAGTTACCATTATCAAATGTCAGCCTCTACCATAGCACACGCCGAGTTACACAGGTTGTCTCTTTATCTGTCTCTGTTGGTAGAATGTAGGCAGAAAGGAAAGGGCTATATCTTAGTTAGGTTAATATTTTGTGGGGTTAGAGGAGAACCCAGCCATATAGAAACCAAGTATATATTGTTTGCATGTATATTTTACATTTAATATTATTAGGGTGATCACACTGTATATTCAATAAGAATAGTAACACAAGTAATATATGTGGACATGCTATACATATATACAGGTTGCCCTAAAAAATGTGTACACACTTTGAATGGTAATAAAGTCAGTGTTTATTAACATACAGTTCATTTACAAAATTAAAAGAATCTACAGAAGTGAATATTTTTTTGTGTGTGTCAATGTAGGTTTTCAAACTGATGACCATTTCAGTCCAGGCCCTGCTGATAACATGAAGGAATGGAATCACAAACATCAAGAATCATTTTGTTAGGCCATGGCTGGTATAGCTAAGTGGTTAGAGCACCAGTCAAGGAAGGGCTTTGGGTTTGATTCCTGGTCAAGGGCACATACCTGGGTTTCAGGTTCGTTCCCTGGGCCCACTTGGGGTACGTGTGGGAAGCAACCAATCCATGTGTCTTTCTCACATCCATGTTTTTCTCTCTCTTCTCCCCACTCCCTTCTACTCTCTCTAAAATTCAATGGGAAAAATATCTTTGGGTGAGGATTAACAACAACAAAAGAATCATTCTGTTTGGTATTTGTGCACCTTCGATTTGTCAACTGTTGCTGGTTTTGTACCTTAAAACTTTATCTTTTATGTATTCCCATATCCCCATAAAAATGTCTAGTGGATAAAGGTTCTCTATTCAGAGTTTAGTCTGCTTTCACCCATTATTTCAAATCAGTTAAACCAGAAAAAGAGTGAAAATTAAGTGTTAATTTGTGTATAACAACAATGTGTCCCCCCAAAATGTATACACACGTTGAATAAATATAAAGGCAGTGCTTGTACTTCAACTGCATTTTCAAACTTCCAGTAGCATTTTAGGGTGAATTTCCTTTGTTCAAAGCTTAGTCTGGCTGAAAAGAAAGAAATCGCACCCCCGAGCTATCAGCTGGGGACACCCTGTACAGGACACACATAGTACAAATATATCTTGTCTTATGCCCTTTCACCTTAGAAAGTTATTTTTCTCTTTATTGGTCTTCTATATCATAATTCATTTTAATATACCTGATAATTCTAAAAGACTCACCATTCTAGCAATGCTCCCAATGGCATGTCAGTAAAATTAAAGAGCTTGATTAAGCACACACTCACCAAAGTCAGGGACGCTCAGTCAACATCCCTGGAATGTGGCTGGTCTCTTTGAGGACATCTCAGATTCCACTCTCCATGACAAAAGGAAATAAGCCTACAAATCATAGTGCTGAGACCTTAACATGACATTTACCTGTGTCGTTTTAAATTTCAAATGTTGAGATTAAGGGGAGACAAGTTAAAATTTTAGCAACATCACCGAGGTAGGAAAGTAGTCAGATCGGGAGTAACAAGTGCTATAGGAAAACCCATGGCAAGGTAAAGTTCAGGAAAAATGTGGACTACTTGATGAATCAGTAGGTCTCAGCCAGTCATTAAGCTGAAATGCATTATTTTTTCCTAGTAATTGCCAAAGTCACCAACATTTCCGATTTAACTGGTGAGAAAGGAACAGCTCTGATGAAGCTGCACAGATTGTTGTTTTCATTTCTGTTAACACAAAGTCCATTTTGCAGCCAATGGAACAAAAAATTAATTTTGACTTTTAAGTTATATTATTTAAGAAGTACATTTTAAAAAATTGTACATTTTTGAAGGCTATAGTTGCCATAGATAGCATTTTTTTTCTGATGGATCTGATGGATCAAAGGGGTAAACCAAAAATCTCTGGGAAGAATTCACCATTCTAAATGCCATTAAGAAAATTTGTGGCTTATGGAAAGAGGTTTTGTTTATATCCATAAACAGGAGTTTGCAAGTATTTGATTCCAACCCTCATGGATGACTTTGAGGGTTCAAGACTCCCGTGGAGGAAGTAACAGCCATGACCACCCTGATCAGTCAGCGGCCATCAATACATAGACAACATCTCCATCAGCACAAGGGTTACAATTCCTCAAATTTTCAGATGGTGGTTAGATTTGCTTAGCAATAAAATATATTTTGATGAAGGAATGCACTTTTTTTAGACATAATGCTATTGCACACTTAACAGGCTACAGCATAGTGTAAAGATAACTTTTACATGCACTGGGATACATCACAATTGTGTGACTAGCTTTGTTGCAATAGTTGCTTTATTGCAGTGGTCTGGAACCAAGCAGTGATATTTTTGAGATATGCTTGTAATCAGTTGAGTACAATCTCTTTTCCCATCATATTTTCTTCTTCCCTTCCTTCTAATTGTTGAAATAGGAATGTAGAAAATGGTTGTAGGTTTTATTCAATCTGATGAAGCTTTCTACATATGTATCTCTCTGTGTCTCTCTCCCTCTTTTTTTTGAGGTGGGGAGATGGGGGCTGGACAGCCCAAAAAGACAGCCTAGATACATTGTTTCAAGCAAAATATATTTTTCTACACAATTATCTATGAATTTAATACATAAATGAAACCAGGGCTCATCCTTAAAATGTTTTCTCTACTCTTTAAAATTCACTTGTTCCTGTCACCTGTAAAATAATCATATTCCTAAAATTTTTCTCCTATCAGCCTCACCATCCTCCTTAAGGTTAAGGAGCTGAGATCACATCTGGAAATGGCTACTTAGAGGCTCCTTAACTGACAATAGTCTCTCTCTCTCTCTCTCTCTCTCTCTCTCATTTTTTGGTATAATTTACCAATGTAAGTGTAAAATTCAAAGATTTGTAATGCATTTGTGGAGTCGTACAATCATCACCACAATCCAGTTGTAGATCGCTTCCGTCGTCCCCCCGAAATTCTCTCCATCCACTTTGCTGTAATCTCCACCCCATTACTATTTATCTATTAATTTGTGTTTTCTGGACATTTCATATGAATGAATCATACAATAATGTTTTAAGGGTCCATGTATTTTGTAGCATGCATAAAGAATTTGTTCTTTCATTATTTGTTTGTTTATTTATTTATTGCTAATCCTTACCCGAGGATATTTTTTCCATGAGTTTTAGAGAGTGAAAGGGAGAGAGGAGGGAGGGAAGAGAGAGAGAGAGAGAGAGAAAAAGAGACATCGATGTGAGAGACACATAGATTGGCTGCCTCCCACACATGCCCCAAACATGCATGAACTTTCTGCACACATATTTGCATGAATATCTCTCACATGAATATATACTAGGTCTCCTATTAGCATATACTTAACTTTTAAAGTAGCTGTTAAGTTGTCTCCCCAAGTGTTGCACTGTTTTATTTCCCCACCACAATGAATGAGGGCTCCAGTCTCTCCACATTTTTGTAAACACTTGGTACTGTCCTTTTTATTACAGCCATTCTTACAGATATGTAGTAGTAGCTCATCCTGGTTTTACGTGAAAGAACTGTTATAATCTTGTATCTCTTTCTTAAGTTGTATTGGTTATTTTCTTAATACTGAGTTTTGAGTTTTTAAATATATTCTATATCAATACAGTCCTTATCCTACCTAATAAAAGAGTAATATGCAAATTAACCACCACTCCACTACACCCATAAGCCACACCCACCAGTCACGCCCACCAGCCAATCAGGAGCAAATATGCAAATAAACCCAACCAAGATGGCTACAGCCACAGAGAGCAGGAGGGAGGCTTGGGTTTCCCAGGCAATGGACGAAGCCAAGCTTTCTGCCTGCCCTTGCTGGCCTACGCCTCCATTCAAGGCTATTTCTATAATTGAAATAGAAGGTAAACAAGTCCAAACAGAAATGGCGGCAGCCATGGAGCTGGAAAGAGTGGAAGGCTAGGGTTGCCCCTGGAAATGGAGAAAGCCAAGCTTTCTGCATACCCTGGCTGGCTCAGGCCTCCACTTAAGGCTACAAAGTTTTAATTATATAAGATACATAACTCCCAACAGAAATGGCTGCCGCCACGGAGCAAGCATAAGGCTTGGCTCCGCTCCAGGCTACATAGTTTCAATTATAGAAGATAAATAAACCCCAGATACCAGGGCCTCCGCTTGGGTCGCCAGGAGGCGTGGCCAGCCTGCAAACCACCACAGGCCCCTCGCCCAGGCTGCCCCATCCCCCAAGGGAACCCCCACCCTGATCCGGGACACCCTTCAGGGCAAACCAGCTGGCGCCCACCCATGCACCAGGCCTCTATCCTATCTAATAAAAGAGTAATATGCAGATTGACCATCACTCCAACACACAAGATGGCTGCCCCCATGTGGTCAAAGATCCTGCCCCCATGTGGACACAAGATGGCCACCACAAGATGGCCAGCAGGGGAGGGTAGTTGGGAGGGACCAGGCCAGCAGAGGAGGGAAGTTGGGGGTGACTGGGCATGCAGGGAAGGGCAGATGTGGGGGGGATCCCAGGCCTGCAGTGGAGAGCAGTGGGGGTGACCAGGCCTGCAGGGGAGGGCAGTTAGGGGTCACCAGGCCGGCAGAGGAGGGAAGTTGGGGGTGACCAGGCCTGCAGGGAAGGGCAGTTGGGGGGGGAGACCCAGGCCTGCATTGGAGAGCATTTGGGGGGGACCAGGCCTGCAGGTGAGGGCAGTTAAGGGCAATCAGGCTGGCAGGGGAGCAGTTAGGCATCAATCAGGCTGGCAGGGGAGTGGTTATGGGGTGATCAGGCTGGCAGGCAGAAGTGGTTAGGGGTAATCTGGCAGGCAGGCAGACGAGGAATTGGGAGCCAGCAGTCCTGGATTGTGAGAGGGATGTAGGACTGCCTGCTTAGACCCAATCCCAGAGGGTGCAGGCTGGGCTGAGGGACACCCCTCCCCCATGCATGAATTTTGTGCACCAGGCCTCTAGTAAGATATAAGTTTTGTAATATTTTCTCCTTTGTCTTTTTGTTCTCTTAGCAGTGTGTTCAATCAAGTTAATTAATTTTTTACTTTTACAAGTCATGCTTTTGCTGTCATATTTAAGAAGTTTTGTCTCAACCAAGATAAAGATACTCTTGTAGGCTTTGATCTAAAAAGTTTTAAAGTGTTACTTCTGATACTTAGGTCTTATTTCTGATCCACTCTCAATTATTTTTAATCTTGTGAGATAAGGGTCCACAGTCATCCTTTTGTAAGTGAATATACACTCGTCCTACCACCATTTCTTGAAAATATCCTTTATCCCATTGACTAGTCTTGCCATTGGTTTTGTAAATCAATTGACCATAATCCAAGCCCTTACTTCTTGACTTGCAATTTTATTCCTTTAATACCTATTGTTATGATAGTTCATTACTCTTTTAATTACTGTAGCTTTATTGAGTTTTGAAATCAGGTTGGACAAGTCCTTCAATTTCTCTCCTCATTTTCAAAATCATTGTGACTATTTTAGAATTTTCATATAAATTTTAGATCAGCCCATCAAGTTGTGCCTCCTAAAAACACCCACAGGAATTTTTATATGAATGGCATCAAATCTTTAATTTGTCCCAGCAATAGTTTTAGTTTAATTTTCAGGCATACATTTTGCACTTCTTTTGTCAATTGTATTTCTAGGTCTTTTATAATTTAAAAATGTTAATAGCATTGACTCATTTAATATTTTATTTAGATTTAATTGTCATATGGCATTATATAAGTTTCAGGTTTAAAACAATAATTTGATATTTATATATTTGTGAAATGATCACCACGGTAAGTCTAATTACATCCATCACCACCAGGAGTTTTGCCCTGGCTTGTGGAGGTGCATGTGGGAGGCAACCAATCAATGTTTTGACCACCTTCACCCATTTTGCCCACTCCTCACCCCCTGCCTCTGGGACCCACCAGTCTGTTCATTTGTGAGATTTTTGTTTCTCTTTAGCCTCCACATATGAGATCATATGGTATTTGTCTTCTCTGTCTGACAGATTTGAATTAGTGTAATATTTTCAAGGTCCATCCTTGTTGTTGCAAATGGCAGAATTACTTATTATTTATCATTTTGCATTTTATTATAACTTATTATTTTTGATGTTAAAACATCCAAAATTGAGAGTTTTGATTCACAAATTTGCAAAATTGCAAAGCATTTAAAGAAGTTTAAAAAAAAAGGAGTTTTGCCCTAGCTTGTAGGGGCTGCATATGGGAGGCAACCAGTCAATGTTTCTCTCTCATATCGATGTATATATCTTTCTCTCTTCCTTGCTTTCTCTCTAGATTCAATGGGGGGAAAAAAACATATCCTCAGGTGAAGATTTTTTTTTTTAAAAAAAAAGGAGTTTAAAAAGGAAAGTGTCTATGGGCATAATGAAAGTCTACAAACAAAGGTAGAAAGGCTGGGGATGCAGGGGATGATGAGGCAGGCCCAGGAGCTCTGCAGGTGGAAGCTCAGCCCATTTCCAGGTCCGAGAACAGGGAGGAGTCCAGTCATTGTGTGTCATGTGCCCTGAGTACTTACAATGAGAGATGATTCCGGGACCAGCCCTACTCAGTGCACCAAGTTCAGTCAGTGTCAACTTACATTAGGATAGAAGAAAAAGCCCTTACAGGTTAAAAAGTGAGTGTGTGTGTGGGGGGGAGGTTGGGGAGGAGAGAGGCCCTATTTAACCAACTTGTTTCAAGCGAAGGTCCAGCTTTTTAAGCATTTTCAGGTGGTCACTGAGTCAGCATAAATCGACGTTACACCTAAAGCAAATTTTCTGTCTTTAGTCAAGTCAGGTTTACCCATACAATAACCCCTGAAAAATCATTCATAGCAGGGCAACAGAAGGCTCATAAGCATTTCAGTTCAAAATAAGTATAAATTGATATAGATAAAACTAAAGGGCAGGCAGAGCAATAAGAGAAGTGAATTGATTGAGAAGATCAGCGTTCTCTTGGTTCTGCTATTAGCAAACTATGCGAGCTTACATCATTGACTTAAGTATCTTGGCCCCCATGCAGTAACCAGTGAAGTGGTCTAGGTAGACTGGTTAAATTCTAATGTCACTGCTGCTTCCACCTTTCTGGGACTTACTGAACATCCACCACACACATTCTCTCACATACAAACTCACACACACTCACTCACTCACTCCTACGTAGGTGGTAGTTTATTCCTTCAAAAAATGATACATTTGTCCTAAATTGATCTATATAGAAACATGTAAATATTAGCACTGTATACTATGTGGATTTCTATCATTCATTATTTAATACACAATTTTCCCTTCTTAAATAAATAGTATTTAAACTTAACAAGGACACAAAACAAATATTGTTTACTGAATGTGAGTAACATAGTTAAAATATATAATTATCATGGTACCTAAATCCTGGAGACTGCCTATGCTTTTTAAATTTTCATCTGTCTTCAGTTGACAATATTTTTAACTAATTTCACTCAAATGTACAATAACAAAAATAGTAAAGTGGAAATTAAAATCACCACCTCCAAAATATTTTACCATATAAAGGAGCTGGCAGACAAGTGGCAAGATGCTTTAAAAGAGTTCCTTGGTGTGTGTGTGGTGGGGGGAGGGGGGGAGAGGAATGAGGGTCAATGGGGGCAAAAGGAGAACATCTGTACTACTTTCAACAACAAAGATAAATTAAACATAAATAAAAAGAAGCAAAGCAATTGGAATACTGTAAACATCTTTGAGGATGCTTATTTAATAACCCTGAAATGTTGGAAACTATTGTCATATTGAAATAGAGCCTTCATCATTAAAAGTTTCTTAAAGACTAAATTATACATATTTAAACTATGAAAGTGTTAGCCTTTCTCAATTAATTATTCATCCTCAATAATTTAATAGTTTCTTTATTACACTCTCAATTTTTAATGAACCTATTTGATGTAATAATCCCACTTAAGCAGAGGACAGATTTTTTTTTTTAACAACAATCATGTTGTGGACATGCTCTTGGCAATACAGTAGAAGAACCACTGGCTTCCAAAGCTGAAATCCCTGTTCTTTGTCATTTAGTACATCTGCCGCTTGTGTCCCATCAAAATCTATGCGCCTCATATTTTTAATGAGAAAGACAACCCTAAGAACACTGGTCCTCACCACACAGCATTCACTATTCCATGAGAAAACATTTTATGAAGTAGAGAATACTGTTTATATTTTTATCTCTATTTTGAAAATTACAACAAATATAATCTTCTAAAACTGCGTAGACATGTGGTTTAGTTAAGAAAGACAGACAGGTAGATACTGGGCCCGCCTAGGAGACCCAGAGAGCCGGCTTTTACTCAGGAGGAAGAGAAGCGAGGTTTTCCCCAGACAGAACCAACTGGCAGCAGCTGAGTGTAGGGACCATCGGAAGGATCTGACAGTCTCCAGGTGGGGTCAAGTCAAGCCCCGGAAGGAGAAGGAGCTGGGGGAGTTTGTGCTGTTGGCCCCGAGGAGAAGGCAGTGCCAGGCCTCTGGCAGGAGAGATGTGCACTTGACAGCACCACTAAGGAAGGTGGCATCGGGTTGCTGCAGCCCCAGCTACCACCACCCCTGCCCTTCCAGACCAGCCATGATGCACCCCCTAACTGACAGCTTGGATTCGTTCACACAGTCAAGTTCAAGTTCACCTCTTTGACCTTTTTCCTACTGATAATCCTCCCTACCTTTCCTCACCCACCTGGAGGTGGAGGTCTGGGAGCCCACTGCACCGGCAGTGACTAGCTTTCCATCCCCTGAACTTGCCCCTCCCTTCTTGTCCTGTGGATTCTTTAGACACAAAAGAAACACACAAGAGAGAGAGATTTGGAAAAGGAGCAGGAGGAGAAAGAGGGGAAGAGAGAGCGCGGCTATGAAACTTTCCTGCCCCTGTCTGACCCTCTGCCATCAGACAGGGGACATCCTTTTGGTCTGCACCCTCTCTTGTTTCTGTGGCCCAAGATGCCAGAGAGCTGGTGACTTTGGGAGCAAGGTGGCTGCCTGCTAGCCCTCTCACCTCAACTCAACCTCTGCGAAGGAATGGGTAGGAGAGATGCCACCTTTGGGCTGGTGGAAAAGAGGAGCAGTGGATTGTGGGGTAAGCTGGAGTCCTCTCCAGAGAGGCCCATTAAGGACATGTCACACACACCCCACAGCGTCCCTCACACCCATCCTTCAGTTGGGTAACTACGCTAGTTATTGCTGTTTCTCCAGCCTTAGCTTATTTACTTAACATTTCTATGTGGTTAGATCCTCCTTTCAATTGAGCCCCTGTGAAAATCTTCCCACACTCATAATTATTCTGAAATGTGAACCACCCTCCCTGGCTGTCCAGCTGCCCCCTCCCAGCAAAACTGGCTCTGACTTGAATTTCCCACCTCCTAAGTATCCCTCCACATTCAGCCCCAGCCCTCTTTACTGATTACTGATTATTTCACCCTCCCAGCACTCAGCCCAGATTTCAGCCTCCTCTCCTGGCCTTCCTTTTTGGGGCCTCTGATTCAGGCAACAGGGGGCGCTGTGATGCATGTCTTTTTGGAGTATTCCACAAATGCAATGAAAAGAGTTGGCAAAACAGTGGGGTGCAGGCCCCTGGAACAGAACCCTTCCAGAGGGATTGTGCCCCGACTCCCCTAAGCCTTTCCTTGGTCTCCCCTCCCCCTCTGTCTTCTTCCTCCCCTCCACAGTGAATTAGACTCAAGCGGGTTGTTAATCAATGGAGAGAGGGATGATAGTTATCTATCCTGTGACATTTCTCCTCAGGACACCCAGCCTCCAGCTCTGGCCTTTTCTTTATGGCCTGTCACTATTCCCTGGCCTAGGATGCCAACTTCTCCCTCCCCTTGGCACACCATACCCTCCCTAGAGAGAGAGCAAGGGGAGGCTGTCATGGCGTTGAGATTCCAAAGAAGATTCAAGGGCTGAGGCTTTGCATCAGTATCCTTGGCTGCCAAACATGAAGGGGCTTGGCTCCCATGATCCCAGTTTCTCCCCCCTCCCCGCCCCAATCGGGCCCAGCTCCAAATGTTGGTTTTGCCTCCCCTCCCCTGCCTTGCCTTGTGTGTCACCTCATGATAATTTTATTATGAGGCAAATTGATAGTTTTTAACATGGGGGTGGGGTGGGCCATGCCACTTCCATGCTTCAGGCCAAACATTCCACATGCTTGTAGTCTGAGGGCCTTGCCCTGAACCCAGACCCTTCTCAGAGTTCTTTTCCCCTTTCCTGGTTCCCAAAAGGCATGTACGTCTAACTTAGAGCTGAATGATGCATATGGCCTTGTGCTCATGGGAGTGTGTGAGCTTCTGCATCCTCCTCCTGGGTCACACTGGCCATTGAAGGACGCCCTGAATTGGAAATACTGTGTCTGAAAACTGAGTTCCCTGTCTCAGGCTGTCTTTTCTCTGGCTCTGAGTGGCTCCAGCTCTTCCCTGACTGTTGAGGCCCCTCTGGTTGTTCCTGGCAGTGTCCGGAGGGCTCTTTCCTAAGTGTCTCTCACGCTCCCTTTTCTCTGCCTTCTTTTAATCTGACCATTGCATCTGTCTCTTTTCTGATGTCCTTGATCCTCCAGCTGCCTTCTGACTCTGGTTCATTAGGACACATTTTATTTTTGTAAGTGTTCCTGAGGGATCATAGATTTTTATGTTTGAGGATTCATGGAGTTAGTGTGAGACTGGGAGTCAGGGCTTACCTCTGCTGACCACAATTTATTTAATCCCCCACCCTCACTCCATGCTGTATTTATGAATCTCTTTTTGTATGTTTGCACCTTCCCTGAGAGGATAGGGCTGGCTGACCCTGGGCCTCTACCCTCCCTCCATGGTTCTGCACTGTCACCAAACAAAAGCTCTTAGGAAAAAAAAATCTAGATGATATATCAAAAATCTCCTGTTCAATATCTATACGATGTTATTTTTTTCTCATATACCATCCATATCTTAACAACCCTCTGTTTTCTTTGAAACATACCTGTCTATAGCTTATCCCAAATATATATTATTTATCATCATTGTTATCATCATCATATCTACAATCTCTTAGTATATATGGGCATTACTGCCATCCTGCTCCAGAATCTATTATTAGAGAAAATTTTTTCTCGACCCTTATCGGCAAGCATCAGCCAGATGCTAATGAGAACTGCATCCTGTAAGGGTCTGTAGCATAATTAACCGTGGAAACATCCAGGTCTGTCTTACTATGTCAGCAAGTGGACACCTATCACAGTGCATTACTGCTACACTTGAAGTGATCCCAGCTTTTTAACTGCAACTAGTTTTATCCGCTCGGTGCCTTGCAATCTGCCCTCACGCAGGACCGCTGATAATGTGAAAACTAGAAAACTGAACACATCAGATTCTGGGACATCTTCCTACGCCATAACCAGGGCTTTGAAATAGAAGGAATAACTACATAAAGACTTGAAAAGAAGTAAATTCTCAAGGCAATCTATGATTGACAGAAGATTCTATATAATGTAATTCTTCAATGAGAATATTTTGATGTATTATTAATACAAAACAAAATGAAAATTACAGCCTTCACTTTCTTAATTATGTTCAAAGAACAGGTGAGTCAGTCTAATTTATATAAAAATAAATCTCATTTTAATTACATGAGATTCATCTAATTGCTAAGTTTAGGACATAAACAGAATAAATTACTATGTAAGGTCAAAACAGTAGTAATCTCTGAGTATTCATTCTCCCCCTACTTTGGAAAAATAGAGGGGAAAGAAAAACACAGTTAGGGAGTTGGGGGAAAGTGAGAAGGAAAAAAAGAAGTTGAAAGCAAGAAAAAATAAGATGAGAGACTAAAGTGGCCAGAGACTAAACGTGAGATGAAAGTTCTTTAGGACTCCTGTGTCGAATAAACATGGTGGAATCTCTTTTTACTTGTTTCAGAGAACTTTACCATGCACTATAAGATAATAAAATAAAGGGCAGGGTGTGTGTGTGTGTGTGTGTGTGTAGCGGGGAGGGAACGGATAGCAGAGATTTGCCCCTAAAAGATATTTGGCAATATCTATTGACACTTATGGTTGACACGACTGGGAGATGCTCCCTGCATCTAGCAGTAAAAAGCCAGCAATGCTGCTATACAGACAATAGTGAACACCACAGACACCACAACCAAAATCTACCTGTCCCAAATATGAACAGTGCCCAAGCTGAGAAACCACGGCCTACATTAATTGTTCTCAAATTTTAATCGTCAGAACCAAGTGGTAGACTTTTTGCCAGAGAGAGAGAGAAAGAGAGAGGGAGAGAGAACGATGTGATAGAGAATCATGGACTGGCTGCCTCCTACATGCACCCTGACAGGAGATGGAACTGGAAACCTAGATATGTGCCCTGGCTAGGAACTGGCTCCAACAAGCTGAGCCGCCTGGCCAGGGCATGCTGTGGAATACTTGTTAGAAATGCAGATTGCCTTAATATTTTTGACTCATTAGGTCTGAGGTGGGCTCTAGAGTTTGCATTTCTAAGAAATGCCTTGGTGTGGCTGATGCTACTTGTCTGGGACCACATTTCGAGAACTATCATCTTGATTTTAGTCACTTTCATATAACCACTCATAAAAGTCTATCCTTCTCCTTACATTAGATACATTGTACCTACAATCACAAATGAAATGTCCTTGTTCCCTTCTAGATTCTTCTCTCAATTAGAGCCAGGGCGATGTCTGTTCAATTCAGTGCTGCTTATTTGCATAAAAGCACTCAGATTTCTAGTGGATAAAAAAGTCTTGAATTTAAGTGTTTGGAATACTACTACAAGATTTCTAAATCTAAGAGTTTGAAGGCCATTTCCTTTATAGAACAACAACAAAATGCTTGTTAATCATATATACTTTTTTTGCATTAAGAGATAAAATCTAAGGGTAGCATTTACTATTATTTGTAAATCTTCTGACTTGAGGATTGAAAGTATCAAGGAACTGTGCTCAAATTACTTTAAGCCTTGACGATTCACTTTAAAATATTTATACAAGTCATTGATATTAATGCAAATCATGTGAATATCTCATAACTCAGATTCATCAAATCAAAAAAGGACTTATTAGAAAATATTGTTAAATCTTTATACATTTTTGTTAGCAGGAATGTAAAATAAAAAAAGATAAACTAAAGAAGGAGAGAGTGAAAGAGTTTATAATACTGTCAATAGCCTCAATCCTTGTTAAACCCTCCCTTCTTTAATCCAGAAAGTATTGCATTCTCAGATAAAACTAAAGCCACACAGTGTACAGGGCTGTGAATGACAGCTCTTCATTCACAGATAATGGATCAAACATTGATAATTCTGGCAAGTGTTATTGGTTCAATTTTTCCCCTTACATGTCTCTCAATTATGAAGCCTTTTGAGGGGAAAATGGTTTATAATACAATTGTAAGTGATACATTCAAACAAGACAAACTGCTTTTAGTAATTTTTTTAGATTTGTGTTCAATTTAAAACTCGATATCTCTCAGTAATTATCAAAGACATTGAGAAAATAGCATCTTGATATATTGTCTTATATTTTGCAATCTACTCACATGTGAGTAATCAAAAAGTCTTCAAAAATACTTTGATCTCCTTCCTCTCTTACAAATCTTAAGTGATGTTCCACCGAACACTGAATACTATATACAAAATGTGTATTCTAGAAAATCAAGATTTAGGGGAACAAAGAAGCATCTTTACAATCACACCTAGAAATACACACACACACACACACACACACACACACACACACACACACACACAATCCTACAGTACAGTTGTGCTTGCAAGATTGAAATAAAAATGGAAATCTAGACTAGTAGCCAGCCAAGCCAACTGGTAAAAGCCCTGGTGTGAGGGGCAGGACACCAAACTTAGTTACAGTAAAGGAATTGGATTCCGGTGTCCATACAAGGCAGAACTGAAACTATTGTCAGTCAGGCCTAATGAAGAAAACACCTCACTGAGCAATGCAAAAACTAAGAAGAAGCTCATCATGACCTGGATCGAAAAAGGATTAAAAAATAATCATAGTAAAAAAAATAAAAGCAATCATCATAGTAATCATTTACCCTAAACACAAACACGTGGTTGTAGAAATGTTTCCTAGAAGAGATCATTGTTCATCTCACTTCAAATTGCAAATAGACATGTATTGGTCCCATAGAAAAGCCCTTCCCAACTTCACCCCACACAACCTATCAACTCCCACATCAAAGAGCTAAATTGAAGTCACACAAATCACAGCACAGGAAGGTACCCGGCTGGAAGTATGTGCTCCTATTTCTGGATTCACATAGCAGGATTAGTTAACCTCACCCTTGGCTGTGAACATTACATTTATTTATTTCCTGGTGACTAACTTTATATTTTTATTTTATTGGATTTGGCTTTACCAGTTATCTCAAATTATTCTTGGAGTGAAAATAAGAAACTGAACTATGAAATAGTGAAATCTGTCTAACACTAAATTATAAAGCAAAAAATACAGATAAAAGTAGAATATCTTTTTTAAAAGGGGAGAAAGGAGCACAGCCAGTGTTGCTCAGTGGTTGAGCATTGAACCATGAACCAGGAGGTCATAGTTTGATTCCCAGTCAGGGCACAGAGCTAGGTTGCAGGTTTAATTCAAGGTCAGGGCACATGCCCACATTGCTTTGTTTTCTCTATCCCCAGTAGGGGGCATGCCAGAGGCAGCTTGTCAATGATTCTCCCACATCATTGATTTTTCTACTCCTTTTCCCCTCTCCCTTCCTCTCTCTTAAATCAATAAAAACATATTTTTAAAAATATGGGTGGGGGAGAAAGGATTAAAATAGATAAATGAAGCTCTAAATGGCTCATATAGTTGAAAACCAATGTAAGAGATAAACAATGTTTGTACTATAATCTTTATTATCTTAACGAAAGAAACATTTTTTTTTTCCTTTAGGGAAGAAAAAAGGTATTTTTTTTTTTAACTAAAATCATGTATCATTTCATGTAATATGGAAAAATCCCCCCCCCCCTCTCTCACACACACACACACACACACACTCAAAATTAAGTATCTTTTTCTAAGTGACAACTTCCTCCAGGGCAGATGGTTTATATCATGGGTATAATACTGAGAAATAAAACCATGTTCAAAGGAAATAGTTGATTCACAAAATGAAGTTAGAATAAGTAGCACGTAAAGTATTTGTTTTTGAAAATATACAAAATATACAATGACTACTGTAAAAATCCAAGTCAGCAAGTCTGCAATTTGATGGTGGTAACTCTCAGAAACTAGAATTTAGAGGGACAGCACACATTGCTAATATAGTCTGAAATGTTTATCGAGCTTCATCTCGTTTATCCAGCTTTGCAATGTTTGGCTACAGATGTTATATGTTTAAATGAATTCATCCAGATCTTCACCAAGAGCTCCATTTTGCACTCAACTCAGAATAGTGATCTGGATAAATATACATTATAGTTTATATTTTATTTAAAGTAAATAAATAAAATCATTCTGCCTCACTATTTAAAAAAACACAGATCATATTTTAATAAGAAATTTCATTTCTTTCTTATAACTGCCACTTAGGAGAAAGAAAAATAATTTAGATTTAAGAAAATTAAATCACATTCCTTAAAATCCAAATAAAACTAAATTTATTCATATTCCGTAAAAGTTTCTGAAATTCTGTTTTGTTAGCTGTGTTTTGTAGAGTATTTTTTTCAGGATAAAAATATTTTCACTATTTTATTGTGGTAAAGTATACATAGCATAAACTTTCCCATTTTTACAATTTTTAGTATATAGTTCAATGACATCATTGGCAACCATAACCACTATCCATATCCAGCAGTTTTTCATCATCCCAAAGTAGAATTCTGTGCCTATTAATCCCCTTGCTCCCTGCCCCCAGTACCTGGTAACTGCTATCCTACTTCTGTCCTATGAATTTGATTGTTTTAGGTACCTTGTATAAGTAGAATCATACAATGTATTTCTTTTTGTGTCTGGCTTAATGCTAGCACAATTTTTATTTCAAAAGCCATCCATGTTATAGCATGTGTCAAAATTCCATTGCTTTTTAAGACTGAATAATCTTCCATGTCATTTTTGTCCAATTTTTAGTGACAGCTTTTATACCACCAAGGTAGTCATTTATCACCTTCAAACTTCACATCTATTTCCTATTGAATGAACTTAATCAGACTAGTAATATTCTTAATATATTTCCCATACTGTAGTGCAATCTGTTGCTTACTACATGATTAAGGTAAAGGACACAGGTTAGGGATATTTAAGTTGCCATCTGCTTTCCTACTCAGCATAATTTCTGTCTATAAAAGCACCACAGAGACATTTATCGGTGAGATTGTTGTGCTCATAAATAACTTAATATTATAGCTTTGTTTATCAATCTGAACACTTGAGGAATGAAACTGCTCAGCTTTCTTAGTCTCAACCCAGATCTATAAACACACCTCACTCTCACAATTAATGTGACTGAGGAAAGTCCACTTTAACCCACTGAATGGGAGAACATATCCACCAATGATACATCTGATAGGGGGTTAATATCCAAAATATATAAGGAACTCATACAGCTCAACAATAAGAAAACAATCCAATTAAAAATGGGCAAAGGTCCTAAATAGACACTTCTCCAAAGAGGACACACAAATGGCAAACAGACATATGAAAAAATGCTCAAAATCACTAATCATCAGAGAGATGGAAATTTAAACTACAATGAGGTACCTACCACCTCATACCTGCCAGAATGGCCACCATCAGTAAATCAAGTGGAACCCTAGTACACTGCTAATGGGAATGCAGACTGGTGTAGCCACTGTGGAAAACAGTGTGGAGTTTTCTCAAAAAGTTAAAAACGAAAGTGCCATTTGACCAAGTGATCCCATTTCTTATCCCAAGAGTCCAGAAACACCAATCAGAAAGAATATATGCACCCCTATGTACATAGAAGCATTATTTATAATAGTGAATATTTGGAAACATCCCAAGTGTACAACAGTAGATGAGTGGTAAAAAAGCTGTGGTACATTTACGCAATGGAATACTACGTGGCTGTACAAAAAAAAGAACTCTTACCTTTTGCAACAGTTTGGAAGGACCTGGAGAGTATTATGATAAGTGAAATAGGGCAGTCAGAAAAAGACAAATATCTTATGATCTCACTTATATATGGAATCTAATGTACAGACAGCTTTTTAAAATCTATGTCATGATTTGAAATCTCCAGGAAAGAGCTGACACGGATTCCAACTAATTGGGCCAATAAATGTTGTACTCCAAGTAAGTTGCGGCTGCAGAAGAAAGTTCTAGGCATGAGATGAGGCTGGGTAGAGCTCTGGGTCAGAGCTCAATCTGCTCTAAAAGGCGCAGACACTGTTTAAATCAAAGGATGATTTGCATTTGCAAAGGAGCTACACAGCAGACACAGAGTTAAGTTTGTGGCCTTTTACACATTAGAAAAGTGTAATTCACCAAGAAGCTCTTCAGTAATAGGGAATGTCTTGCCATAATTTGGAGTTAATTCAAACATCATCTTTTCCATGGAAATTTCTCATCAGATAGAGTCATGTAGGGGACTGGATTAGATGACATGTATGATTCTAAAATGTATGCGTATTTGGCACACAGTTATCAATAAATATATTCTGATTTAATTCATGCAGTTATGTGTTTAATCACCAATGTGATCCTATGCTTTCTTTAGAGAAATACTGTATTTTGTACCTTGCAAAATTGTCGTATCTTATAGATTTTTAATCTTACAATTGGAATTGATTGTTGGTTGGTAGAATAAATTACTGTTATTAGGGGAGAAAAATTATTAACTGGACTGAATGCAATTCATTTGGAAAGTGTTTCATATTGACCCCAATCCTTGCTTCAAAAGAGTTGTGCACATAAACTGGATGAACTTTCAGAACTAGAAACTTTAAATTAGACAAGTGGCTTTCCATGTTTTTAAAACACTCCAAGTCTTAGTTTTTCTCTTTTCCATTTTTATTATTGTCTTTTTTTTCCTTCAGTATTCTCCCTCCCATCCTGTGCTGTATACAAACATCAAAAACATGCCCAGGCCCTCAATGGGCCTAAATTAATGGCATTTAGAGTGGCTGAGATACTATATCTAACCTTTGAGCATTGACGAATGTGCCCAGGATTCCATGAATTATCTAAAATCAGGTGTTTTCTAATGGAGACCTACAACCTATCACTTTACTCAATGTTTTAATCATTACTTCACTCAACCATTTTGACACAGTGTTTATTTAAGTCATATTTAATAACATTTTTATAATAATACTAGAGGCCTGGTGCATGAAATTCATGCACGGGGGGGGGGGGGGTCCCTCAGCCCAGACTGCACCCTCTCCAATCTGGGACCCCTTGAGGGATGTCTGACTGCCCGATCCCACCGGGATCAGGCCTAAACGGGCAGTCGGACATCTCTCTCACAATCCAGGACTGATGGCTCCCAACTGCTTGCCTGCCTGCCTTCCTGATTGCTCCTAACCGCTTCTGCCTACCAGCCTGATCAACCCCTAACCACTCCCCTACCAGCCTGATTGATGCCTAACTGCTCCCCTGCCAGCCTGTTTGCCCCTAACTGCCCTCCCCTGCAGGCCTGGTAACCCCTAACTTCCCTCCTGTGCAGGCCTGGTCCCCCCCAACTGCTCTCCCCTGCAGGCCTGGGTCCCTCCCAACTGCCCTTCCCTGCAGGCCTGGGTCCCTCCTAACTTCCCTCCTCTGCTGGCTTGGTCACCTCTAACTGCCCTCCCCTGCAGGCTTGATCACCCTCAACTGCCCTCCCTTGCAGGCCTGGTCCCTCCCAACTGCCCTCCCCTGCTGGCCATCTTGTGGTGGCCATCTTGTGTCCACATGGGGGAAGCCATCTTGTGTGTTGGAGTGATGGTCAATCTGCATATTACTCTTTTATTAGATAGGATAGAGGCCTGGTGCATGGGTGGGCGCCAGCTGGTTTGCCCTGAAGGGTGTCCCGGATCAGGGTGGGGGTTCCCTTGGGGGATGGGGCAGCCTGGGCGAGGGGCCTGTGGTGGTTTGCAGGCTGGCCACGCCTCCTGGCGACCCAAGCGGAGGCCCTGGTATCTGGGGTTTATTTATCTTCTATAATTGAAACTTTGTAGCCTGGAGTGGAGCCACACCTTCTGCTCGCTCCGTGGAGGTACCCATTTCTGTTGGGATTTATGTATCTTCTATAATTAAAACTTTGTAGCCTTAAGCGGAGGCCTGGGCAGGCAAGGGTGTGTGGAAAGCTTGGCTTCCTCCATCACCGGGGGCAACCCTAGCCTTCCGCTCTTTCCAGCTCCGTGGCTGCTGCCATTTTCTGTTTGGATTTATGTATCTTCTATCATTGAAACTTTGTAGCCTTGAGTGGAGGCCTAGGCTAGCAAAGGCAGGCGGAAAGCTTGGCTTCGTCCATTGCCTGGGAAACCCAAGCCTCCCTCCTGCTCTCTGTGGCCATAGCCATCTTGGTTGGGTTTATTTGCACATTTGCTCCTGATTGGCTGGTGGGCGTGGCTTTTGGGCATGACTTATGGGTGTAGTGGAGTGGTGGTTAATTTGCATATTACTCTTTTATTAGATAGGCTATTGGAAGAATCTAATTATGATTTGCCTGAAGATTAAAAACAGTTAATAATCACATCAAACCCTAAGCATTTAAAATGAAATTTGTAAAAAGAAATTTAAACCAAATACCATGAATTTTATCCCCTGCACTTCCTTTACATTTGATGCTGAACAAAGAGGTAGGCTCATAGAATAAGTTAAACATGTCACTGTAGAGTGATCTTTTCTTAACTGAAATTCCAGATTTTATAACAATTCCACACCCAATATATACATTTTACTTTGCATTGCAATAGATTTTTATTGATATCTCTGGGGAAAAAAAGTTTTGCCCTAATCTTTCCATTGCCTGAGCTGTTTTGGAAAAACAAAAAATAATATTGTCACTTCCAATATTATCTATCCAACTGCTTTTATTAATAAATTGAAATGCATCTGCTAAATAAAAGGAATCCCAGAATCTCATCTCTTCTAATATTTCATCTATTTCCTGTGACTTTGTCTATCAATGTTCCCTTTGCTCAAGTCACAATGATGCAATGCCTTTCTCATTTTTGTCCATATGTTCAGAATGTCCATGTCCCATCAAACTCAAAGTTTGGGATCACTGCTAACATCTATAGTCTGGCACTTGTGTTTTTTACTGCTCCAAAGGATTTCTTTTACTTTCTTGCAAACTCACTCACATCATATAAAGAATGCACAGGCAATCCTTTCTTTACACTGTATGTGGGACTGCAAAATTACAGAAATGTACATGAAATCTGAAACTATACAAAAATTGTAATATTCAGTGGGAAAATTATGATTGTTGTATAGCCTTTGAAAATATTTTTATGACATTAAGAAGTATCTTATCATTGGTTATTAATATACGAGGAAATGAAAAGTAAAACTAATATTTATTTAGGACAATGCAATTTAAAACATTAGAAACAATGAGGTTTAAATTTTTTGTATTTTTGTAAGAAAGTCATTAATAATATTTTGAACAATGCTTGTCATTTTTTCTCATTATATAATTTAATGATACAAAACATCTTCTCTATGACTTGGCGAATTACCATACTCCTTTCTGTTTGGATCTGCTTCCAGCACTTTATCTCCTGCGCCTTGGATGTTATGGAAAATCTCAGAGTTCCTTGAATGTGAAGCTTTTAGGCCTTATCACTTCCACTGGGGCACCGACATCTGTGTTTTCAAAACCACTTTCCTCGTTTATGTCAATAAGTTTCCCTCCACTGAGCTCCTCTGGCTTCAGAGGGTCTTGAAAGGCAGTGACGTCAACATTCCCACATCAGCAAGTTCTTTCAATTCCATTTAATTTTCACTTCAGACATTATCAGTTTTTGTTTATTTGATGTACTTGTGTCTTTGTTGACATTTCTTTCTTTTGATTATTCATTTTTTAAGATGCCATATGTGTTTATGAATTTGACACAAAGAAGCAACACCAGTACGTGCAGTGACCACTCACAGACTATGAAGAAGCAATGCGATTGTTCTTTGGTCATGATGCACATTTTTTATATACATAGTGATCTGAGGAGGACTGAGGAGCTAGCAGTAAAATGTGAATGTTATGCAAACTACACACAGCTACTATGGTAACTAAAATTTGAACCATGCTGTTTAGCTGCTTAGCTAATCCAGGGTAACTAAACCCATGCCTATCAAAACTGTACAGAAAGAGATTAACTCGTGTGTGTGTGTGTGTGTGTGTGTGTGTGTGTGTGTGTGTGTGTGTTTTTGCCAGAATAATTACTTAGTCAGTCTCTCTGTTGGAAATAGAACTCCAGAGACTTTTCTCTCTCTTGCCTCGTACTTCGTTAGCTAATCCAAAGCATTATCAGTGAAGTCGCTTCCCTCTTAGTCAATCCATCCAATAGCACGTGTCTTCAAATAGCTGCCCCATCCTAATAACTAAACTGTACACTTTCCTCTCAGCAAATTCAAAGGATAAACAGTAAAAAACAAACAAAGAATTATTTCCTAAAATCAGCTCAATGCAAAATATTTTAGTTATTTATTACCTGTTTTTGAGATAAGAATGTAATACATAGCCTCAAAAATCAAGGAGTTTCTAATATCTCTTAAATGACCAAAAAATGAAATTAATTGAATCAATAAACAATTAAACTATATTATACGAAAGAGGACAGTATTTAATTGGAAAATATACTTCTGACTATCACCCCAAATGACAATCAAAACCACTTGGGCCCTAGGTTCAAGGGAAGAGTAGTCAACCCTACAAGGCTGGGGATAAAAGAAAGATGCAAGAGGATGACAGGTTAAATAAAGGTCTGATCAAGAAAATGGCTCTGAGTAGCCATGAAAATGAATTAGTACCTACCCAGTAGCTAAGGAGAAGAAGTGGGACATTTCAGGGAGAGAAAGCCATTTGAACAAAGGTTTAGTTTGGTTTTTTAAACAAACAACTACTCTTCTCCCTTCCTGCACCCGCCTTGGTCACAGTGGTTGGCAAACTGCGGCTCGCGAGCAACATGCGGCTCTTTGGCCCCTTGAGTTTTTAGCAAAGGCCAGCTTAGGAGTACCCTAATTAAGTTAATAATAATGTACCTACCTATATAGTTTAAGTTTAAAAAATTAGGCTCTCAAAAGAAATTTCAGTCGTTGTACTGTTGATATTTGGCTCTGTTGACTAATGAGTTTGCCGACCACTGCCTTTGGACATTATATCATCTTTATTTTGGCACACCCTTCCCTTCAAGGTTATGCAGGATATTCATTTCAAACAAGTGGCATTTTATAGATCTGGAGAAGAGAATGTATTACTGCTGCCCAAATATATAATATTAACAACAATGAAACAATAATAAGATAATAATAGCTAACACTAATCAGCCACTCTGCTAAGTGCACACACACACACACACATGCACACATGTACACACACATGATCTTATTGGATCTTTTCAACAAATCTTTCAAAAGGTTTTATTTTTAGTCTGAAAATACTGAGTAACTTACTAAAGATTTAGAAGCTACGCAATATGCCAACACATAGTTAATTATAGACATGGCAGGAATTCAAACTTCTGTCTATCTACCTTTGGAGTCTGAGCTCTTAAACAATTTGCACACTGCCATTGAAAGAGACTGAGATTTAAAATTCAACTGATGGTCTTGGCTCTGAACAGAACAGTGACCCAAATATTTCAGATTATACTTACAGAGCATGCTTTCTCATTTTAATTGATTTCCAAAGAGCTTCTCTCTGCTAAAAATACCATTTTATGTTCCTTAATTTTTTTTCAATAAAGTTAAAAAATGAGGTGTTTTTTTTTTTCCTCCACAACCTGTCCAACACTTGTTATTACTTGTTTTGTTGATAATAGCCATCCTAACAGGTGGGAGGTGGTACCTCATTGCAGTTTTGATTTGTAGTCCCTAATAGGTAGAGAAGTTGAGCATCTTTTCACGTATCTGTTGTCCATTTGTATGTCTTCTTGAGTGAAGTGTCTGCTCAGGTCTTCTGCCCATTTTTTAATTGGATTGTTTGTTTGGTGTTGAGTTGTATGAGCTCTTTATATATTTTGGATATTAACCCCCTGTTGGAGCTGTTGTTTGCAAATATCTTCTCCCACTCGGTTGGTTGGTTGCCTTTTTATTTGTTGGCAGCTTTTTTTTTTTTTTTTTTTTTTTAGATATAGTCCCAATCATTTCTTTATGCCTTTATTCCCCTTGTTTTTGGGATCAAATTCATAAAATCTTTTCCAAAACCAAAGTCCATATATTTAGTACCTATGTTTTATTTTATGTAATTTATTGTTTCAGATCATATATTTCTCTTTTTATCCATTTTTAATTCATTTTTGTACATGGGGACAAATTATAGTCTAGTTTCATTTATTTGCATATGGCTTTCAAAGTTTTCCAATTTATTGAAGCCTTTTCTCCCCCCATTGTACATTTTTAGTTCCTTTGTCAAAAATGATCATGCTAAGTCAAGTAAGTCAGACAGAAAAAGTGAAGAACTACATGACTTCACTCATATTTGGGATATAAAACTGAAACTCATAGATACAGACAAAGTATGGTGGTTACCAGAGGGAAGGGGTTGAGGGGCTAGTAAAAAGTAAAGGAGACCAACAAGATGGTGACAAAAGATGATTTAAGTTTGGGTAGTGGGCACATAATGCAAAATACAGATCACGTATCATAGACATGAACATTTGAAACCTATATAATCTTATTAACCAATGCCACCCCAAAAGTTTAATAAAATAAAAAATATAATTAAAATACTTTGTACTTTTGAAGTTGATACCAAATTTACTTAGGAATTTGGAAAATAAATTTAGTATAGAATTAGAAGAGGCATATACATCCAAATAGTGTAACAGTTTAGGTAAGCATAAGGGGAAAACAGCAATTGGCAATATGTGTTACAATTCCACTCATATTATTGACTATCTTAAAAGGGAAAAAAGAACAATAACTGAAATTTCCTACATTATTTCCTTGAAATAAAGAACATAAATCTATTCTTACCAAAGTGAGTGTGTGTGTGTAATAGCAAACATCTTTTCTTGGTGAATACAATATTCCTAAAGAAAACAAAATATAATTCATTTAGTATTAAACATGAAGGTAATATTTAAATTGTTTTAAATCTTCATAACCTCTAATCCCAAGAAAATTCTTAATGACTTTTTGTACAGTTTATCAAATTGAGAATGATATCAATGATGGCCTAGGTAGACCCACAGCTGAGAAAGTATTGGCAGACACTATTCTTGAGTCTTGAGTCAGCAGTGGCAACATCAGCCTTATCTCCATAGCTTCTAAAGCATTTACCAAAGACTTTTGCTTGAACACAAGGCAGAGTTTCAAAGTTTTTACATGTTCTTGAAGACAAGCACAAACACAAATATTTATATATTCCTGAGCATAGACGCACACACATAAAACATCCTTCTCATAGGATGGCTCAAGACAAGCCTCAGAGTGGAGGAAACATCCTAATTCTGTTTGCTCCACTCTGCTGTGTGTGGCTGCACTATGGGTTCTGTCACTTCACCTCGCCAGAACCAGCTGCTGCTTGAGGACTAGGAACCAAGGTGATTCACCCTGATGTTTCCCAGGACATATCTCAATGTGTGGGAAGTAGTAAGTGTTCATATATATGACATATATATATATATATGTCATTAATATTTTTCAGAGTCCCTTAATAGATATTATCGCATGTTATTTCTGTGGCAAATTGAGCAGAAAGCTATGACCAGATTATTGAAAAAGAAAGGTAGTCAGATTATAAATATGGTACTTATCTATATATATAAAAGGCGAATATGTAAAGTGTCCCCTCGGGAGTTCGACCAGGAGACAAGGAGTTTGATCACTCGCTATGATGTGCGCTGACCACCAGGGGGCAGCACGGGATGAGGGAAGGCTCCGGCCTGCAGCCAGCAGCCAACAGCTGGGGTAGGGAGATCCCAGCTGGTAGCCGGAAGGCCTCGATCGGCCCTGATTGCAGCCAGGCCTAGGGATCCTACCCATGCACGAATTTCATGCACCAGGCCCCTAGTCTAAATATACATGAAAAACAACTGCTAGAGCCAGGTTGGAACTCAAGTCTCTAGAATCTGACAAAATCTCATAACACAGAAATATGAATTTGGATATGAGCAAGTCAGTCATAATATTGAATAATCCATGGCAAGGTGAATCTTATTTAAAGTTAAATGAGAAGCTCTCTTAGAAAACTTCATCATTTTTTGAAAATGCCAATCCTTTTGTGTAGGGCAAGTGTGGGGAATGTCTGCCATGTGGGACATATAAAGCCTGCAAAATCATTTAGTCTGGCCCTGCTTAGGCCTTAGGGGTGAGTTGATTGTTTGAGCAAATATAGCAGGTTAATTTTTAAATTGATAATTTTGTATGGCCTCTGAATGATGTTATAAATATCCAAATGGCCCTTGGCAGGAAAAGGTTCAACACCCCTGGTGTAGGGAAGTAAAGAAATAAATGGTGTTAATAAAGGAAATAGGAGCAACATATTGGGTACATTCAATTTGTGGGGCCCTTTGGGCAGATCTAGTGGGAAGACAGTCTTATGATAACTTAATGTTCTGTTTTTTAAGTGAAATCAAGAGAATAGGAAATATTTATTAAATGTAAATCTTAACGAGAAAAAATGTTTTATGCAGAAAAGATGGGATCTTGCTAATGGAATTAATAATATTGAAATAGAAAATTTAGTTTTTTATTTATAAATGCACTTTTGCTTATGTGTGTGTGTGTGTGTATGAAATATTTCCACAGACACACAAAAATAGCTAAATCGATCCTGCCCAAATAAAATTATTAAGTTTATAGAAATCAAAGTATCTTTATTAATTTTAATTGGCCATAACACGTAGAAAACTGAAATGTCAATCTAGAATATCAATTGTATTCATAAATTTCCAATGCAATAACATGGAAATGGAAAATTCACATCTCTCATAGCCTATGAAACATTTATAAAAATTATATATAAGGATACTAAGAATGTAACTATACTAATAAAAGGGTAATATGCAAATTGGTCAGGACACCCTCACAGTAATGACTGAACAGCAGGCTGAGTGGGGCGACAAGGCCGGCAAGGGGTTAGTGAAGGACGACCAAATGACCAAACAGCAGGCTACGTGGGGCAACCAGGCTGGCAGGGGTTTAGTGAGGGATGACCAAACTACTGAACAGCAGGCTGTGTGGGGCGACCAGGCAGGCAGGGGGGTTAATAAGGGACAACCAAATGACTGAACAGCAGGCTGTGTGGGGTGACCAGGTCGGCAAGGGGTTAGTGAGGGATGACCAAACGACTGAACAGCAGGCTGTGTGGAGTGACCAGGATGGCAGGAGGGTTAGTGAAGGGCAAACAAATGACCAAACAGCAGGCTGCATGGGGCCACCAGGCCAGCGGGGGGGGAAGTGAGGGGAGACCAGGCTGGCAGAGGGGGCAGTTGGGGGCAACCAGACCATCAGGGGGGGCAGTTGGCAGCAATCAGGCCTGCAGGAAGAGGCAGTTAGGGGTGAGCAGGCTGGCAGGGAGTGCATTTAGGGCCAATCAGGCAGGCAGGCAGGTGAGCAGTTAGGAGCCAGCAGTCCTGGATTGTAAGAGGGATGTCCGACTGCCAGTTTAGGCCCAGCTAAACCGGCAGTCGGACATTCCCCGAGAGGTCCTGGATTGGAAAGGGTGTAGGCTGGGCTGAGGGGATCCCCCACCCCGTGCACAAATTTCATGTACCGGGCCTCTAGTCCTATCTAATAATAGACAAATATGCAAATTGACCATACCTCTGACACACCCACAAGCCACGCCCACCATCCGATCAGAGCAAGTATGCAAATTAACCCAAACCAAGATGGCTACAGCCACAGAGAACAAGGTTTCCTAGGTAACAGAGGAAGCCAAGCTTTCCGCCTGCCCTTGCCAGGCCTAAGCCTCCACTCAAGCTACAAAGTTTCAATTATAGAAGGTAAACAAATTCAAACAAATGGCGGCAGAATGGAGCTTGAGAGAGCAGGCCAGGGTTGCTGCCGGCAACAGCGGAAGCAAAGCTTTCCGCACACCCTGGCTGGGCCCACCCGCTTAAGGCTACAAAGTTTCAATTATAACCCCAACACAAATGGCTGCCTGCAGAGGGAGCCCCAGGCTTGGCTCCGCTCCAGGCTACAAAGTTTCAATTGTAGAAGGAAAATAAATTCCAGATACCAGGGCCTCTGCTTGGGTTGCCAGGAGGCGTGGCCGGCCTGCAAACCACCACAGGCCCCTTGCTCAGGCCGCCCCACACCCCAAGGGAACCCCCACCTGATCCGGGACGCCCTTCAGGGCAAACCAGCTGGCCCCCACCCCTGTACCAGGCCTCTATCCTATCTAATAAAAGAGTAATATGCAGATTGATCATCACTTCAACACACAATATAGCTGCCCCTATGTGGTCAAAGATCCTGCCCCCATGTGGACACAGGATGGCCACCACAAGATGGCCAGCAGGAGAGGGCAGTTGGGAGGCACCCAGCCTGCAAGGGAGGGCAGTTGAGAGGGACTAAGCCTGCAAGGGAGGGCAGTTGGAGGTGATCAACCCTGCAGGAGAGGGCAGTTAGGGGTGACCAGGCCGGCAGAGGAGGGAAGTTGGGGGCAAACAGGCTGGCAGCAGAGTAGTTAGGGGGTGATCAGGCTGGTAGGCAGAAGCGGTTAGGGGCAATCAGGAAGGCAGGCAGGCAAGCAGTTGGGAGCCAGCAGTCCTGGATTGTGAGAGGGATGTCCGACTGCCTGTTTACGGGCAGTCGGACATCCCTCGAGGGGTCCCAGATTGGAGAGGGTACAGGCTGGGCTGAGGGACATCCCCCCTCTGTGCACGAATTTCATGCACCAGGCCTCTAGTTTAATAATAAAAAGGCATGAACAGAGCAAATTCTCTAATCATGACTTAAGTTGTGATGAGGTGGGACCTCAACCACAGGGACAAACATGGTCTCCAGCCTTTAGTGCTTCAGACAAAAAACACAGAGACCCTTTCCCTATGGAGAGACAAAATAATTCTTCTCTGTCTGGTTTAGATGATGAGCCACTTCTGGGCTGATCACAATATCCAGAAGGCCATAGCGGGTTGCAGGATTTCTCACCCTTGACACTATTAAAATTTTGAATAATTATGCATTGTGGGAGGGCCGCACGTTAAGATGTTTAGCAGCCCTTTGTGTCCTCCACCAACTAGAACCCCATAGCATCCTCATCTCTGACAATCAAAAATGACTCCCAACACTGGTCAATGTCCCCTCAAACACAAAATTGTTCCTCTGTTGGTAAGCACTAACTAAAAAGATGCACACTTCACATACAAACACACTCACTTCTATATGTGTTTTAAACAAGGAACACTCAAAAGTAATTCCAATTACTTTTTGGTATATACAATTAAACTACAAACAACCAGTCAACATTTTGTTTAACATCAGTTATCTGTGGTACACTATACAGGAATGGCCCCTCTACATTATCGTCTAATACACCGATGTCACAGATGAGGAAACAAAGACACATATTAGTTGAACGGCTTCCCTAAAGTCCCTCATATAGCTAGAGTGTAGCAAAACCAGCCAGCCAAACCCTTCTACTTACATACATCTATCTTGTTTAAAATCAAGTCTCTCATTACAAGCATTATTTCCTAGAAAAAAATTGCCTCTCCTTTGATTCAGATTTTAGCCAAGTCTATAACAGTTTAAGTAAAAGACTAGTCAACTGGTGAGGTCTGCCACAGAAATGAGCATTCCAGCAATTACGTAGACTGGTCCATGGACTTGGTGTTTGCTGAGGAAAGGTCACTGACAGACAACAGTGAACTTCTGCGTAGAAAACTGAGCACAAATGGTGAATGCATCCTCTAAAACCCTTTTTTTAGTTAACTGTGTTTTGTCTGCTTTTCCATGTGGAGGATGAGTAATTTATACAGCTTTGATTATTATGCTTACTGGCCTGATTTTCTCAGAATAAACTATATGGGTTTCCTGCTCAGCTTTGAAAACAGCTTATTTACCTCTTTAGCAATAATTCTGACAGCATTCTAATCAAATTCCAAATCCAGCTTCACAGACATCCTGTAGTAATGAAGATTCAGAATGCTAGTGTTCAAAACGTAGTTCATGTGAATATGCAGGCAGATACAAGTGCTGCTTGTCCTGCTTCTATTTATTTATTTATTTTATTTTGTCGCCACCATAATCAGACTTATTATTCCAATGGTACTAATACAGCTGGAGATGATCCCGGTGACATTGCACAAGAGTTCCTGCCTTCTAGTGCTGGTCTTATTTTTAAATTCTGATCTCCAATAAGTGAAGAGATAATGTTAGGCCTAGAATGGACAGGTGATACCCAGAGCATGTGCACTGGGGCGAGTTGCAGATACATCAAAATGTTAGAGACCAGCAATGAATATGGTTAGCACCAGGGAGAGGTCAAAGCCTATGAATGAGTAAAATAAATTGCTGGATTGTCCCGTATCATTTAGATTCCCAGTCCTAAAGCTAAAAGGAGCCTTTTATCTATTCGCACCCAGAGGCCACTGTCCTCAGGCAGAATGGTTTAGGTACCACCTTCCATACATCGCTTCAGTATCAAACTTCATTCTTCCAATTCCAGAGGACTTTGTACATCACCTAGATCCTGACCTACTCATATACAGAATGTTTTGCTGGGTGAGTCCATGACCATAAAGGTCACTGACCTTTTATCCCTGGCCCTTCATGTCTACCCGTTGTCACCCGAACCCATGCCCAGGTGCCAGTGTTTGCATTTCTCCAGGACTAGTGCCATCCATGGACTTGTCCCTGGGCTGTGGAAAGCGATTCCTGCCTGATCTCTTAGATCCCTTAGATCCTCCCAGGACAGGCCATCTAATACAATCACAGCATCCCTGAATCCTTTCACTAGTATTTGTAAGATATTAGCTCATGAAGATTCACAGTACACTGACAAGAATAATATTCTGGAATCTCTACTTTCATGTCATGTGATTTTCATGACCTTAAAAAGCTAGTACGTATCAGTTTAACCAACCTAATATAATGTGCCTGGCAGAATTTGCATGCAGATTGGATCTTAATAAATGAGGAGGAAAATTTATGCCACCTTAGTCCTATATGTTTCATTTAAATTTTCAAAGTAACTGCCCCCTGTAAGAAAAAAAAAGAAACTCCTACTTGTAAAATGCTAAGAATGCATGAGTCCAGTGAGCAATAAAACCCAGAGCAATTTGTTCATCTACCAGTCCAAGGATCTTGGCAGTGTGCTGTCTTTATTAAGTCATATCTCAAAGGACCACCATTCTTAAAAAGTACTGCCCTAAAAAAAAAAAAAAGTACTGCCCTAGGCTTTTCAGTTAGAAAATTCACTAGAAAGCACAAATATGGGCTTATCAATTTAGCTGTTTCTTCATACATGTTGCAAAAGGAATGCTATTTTCTAATTTGTTTCCATGAGAATATATTCAATTGTTTGTTTGCTGTTGTTTTATTTTTAGCTGAATTCCACAAATATTTGAAAATTTTGATGGACTAAGACCTTTAAAATCCACCTAGAAAAAAAGGAGTAACAATATTACCGTTATCCATTTTTTCAATGCTAAATAATCTCATTTTCCCTACCCTACGTTAATAAAAATCCTATTTGTGTTTATGTGTGTGTGTGCTTCATAATGTTTCACATTTATTTCCTATCTGTCAATTACTAAGCATGGAAAAATATCTGACCATAAATCTGATAATATTTTAAAGATATTAGAACTGTTTCCAGTTCCAAAAAGGTTTCCAGTATTTGAGCCCTGATCTGAAGTCATTTTGTTAAAGCTAGGTAGCAAGCATCACTTGGTGAGACAAGTAATTTCACTAGTGAACCAATTTGATCTTTATTAGAATATCTCTTCTTAAACTAAACCCCAGATGTACCTCCTTCTAATCTCCAACTGCAGGTCCCAGTTTACTCATTTATTTGGTTCAGTTTCTACATGGCAATATATCTCTAAGTATTGAAAATGGGTACACACAGCCCTCGTGTCCATCCTTTTTTTTTCTAGAACTCTGCAACAAAATGCTTTCTGCAACCCTTTGTCATACATAATGGCTTTACTGTTCCAGACACACTTCTCTGAACACGTCCAGGTTGTTTATGTAAGTAATAGAGTCCAGATGCATGAAGATCATGCACTGGAGGGGGGTCCCTCAGCCTGTGCCCTCTTACAGTCCATGACCACTTGCCACTGAAAGAGGTATGTCCGCCTGCCAGCTTAGGCCCAATCCCCGAGGCGGACATCCCTGTCTCAGTCCAGAGCTCTCAAAGTTCGGGACCCCTCGCTCCTTACCACCTGCCTGAAGCCAAGGTGGAAGAGGCTCCCGCCACTACCACTGCAATCACTGCTCTTGCCAGCCATGAGCCCGGCTTCTGGATAAGTGGTGCTCCCCCTGTGGGAGAGCACTGACCACCAGGGGGGCAGCTCCTATGTGGGGCTGGGAAGTGACATGGGAGGTTGGCCAGCCAGGGAGGGACCACGGGAGGGCTCCAGGGCATGTCCAGCCCATCTCACTCAGTCGCGATCTGCAGGACCCTAGCAGCAAGCTAACCTATCGGTTGGAGCATCTGCCCCCTGGTGGTGAATGTCATCATAGTGTCTGGTTGACCAGTCAACTGTATGCCCCCTGGTGGTCAGTGCACGTTATAGCGAGCAGTTGAGAGGCCTTAGCATATCATTAACATATCACACTTTGATTGGTTGAATGGCCAACCAGCCGACTGGACACTTAGCATATTAGGCTTTTATTATATAGGGTTTAAAAATGAAAAGAACAGAGCACAGTACTGCAAGTAAGGCTTTTTCAACAGAGCAGTGTGATGATCATAAGTCATTCAAGATTCCCTGTGACTGTTAGTGAAACCTGCACCACTGCCTTCCTTACGCTGGTGATGCTCTCGACCTAATCGTGGACTTGTTTTTCTGAGGGGCAGGTAATGACCAAGTGGACCAAATGAAAGTTCCAGAAAATATTTGATGTTGGGCATATAAGAGAGCTGCTTAGTTAATACTTATTCTAATTCTAAAATATGCATGAGTTTCTAGACAATCTGGAGACACTAGGGATATTGTGTCTGGGGAGTGTCATTTGACTTCTATTAATATGCACATAAAATAAATACCTCCTTTGTTAAGCTCTTCTTATATGCCAGCCAGCACTTGTGGACATTATGTTATGCATTTTAAGTTTCATTACTATTCTATTTTATGATCACATCACCCTGCCTTATTGTCTCTTTTCCCCCAACATTATATTTATGCTAGCTTGTTAAATTTTATGCATCCCTGTAAACCTTATTTTTTTCAAATTAGGTGAAGGAATATACTAATAAATACAATTCAGTATAAATATCATAGTAGCCCCAAATAAGAAAAGCATACGCATGTATAAAATATTTATTTATTTTATTTGATATATTTCAAAAGTATTATTAGGATTTAGAAAAAACACCTTAAATGTACAAAGAAAAAAATAAAATTTCCTCCCTTGTTCACAATAATTTAATTCACACAAATCACCAGTGTTTAGCATGTACCATTTCAGTTTCTTTTTATGCATATTTCCTTCCTTCCTTCTATACAGTCAATGTCCCTTCCTACCTTTCCTTTTTTTCTCGTACCTAACTACTTAGCAATCAATCAATTAGCTATATTTTGCCATCTTGTTATGTATGCACGCTTCTTTTTTAAGCAGAATAATATTTTATAATACGAAGCTACATAATATTTAGCCACCTTTTTATTTGCAGAGCTTTAGTTTTATTTCTTTGTTATAAATAATTTGAGAAATATCATTTTGAAGGTTCTGAGAAGTGACACTAATTCAAAGCTATCATATTCAAGTGAACTGCAATATTAGATGATCCACTTCCCTAAAAATTATAATTTTATAAAAATGTGTATAATAGTGTCTTTATCACATTTATTTTGTACCTATTGTACGCTGCCAAAACCTAAGACGGCCGCCTAGGAGTGCCATCACCTGCACCCCAGCTCGCTCGCTCACACTCACTCTCACTCACTCTCCCTATAAAACAAGGAAGGGGTATTCTTAATCTCTCTATATTCTTATTCAGTTTTAAATTGCTCCCCTTTTTGACAATATATATCACCTCGTCTTCTCCTACAATTCATTATATGGATGAGAAGATTCAGGCCCTCCCATATTTATTGCTCATTTAGTCAAAGTCTCACAGAAAAAGATGTGGCCTGTAGCAAGCCGTTGGAGATAAAAGCATTTCTCCCTCCTTCACCATGGTCCCTCTCTTTCCCACACTGAAGGAAGAGCACAACCAGCACTGATGTAAGACAGAAAATCATTATTTTAGTTCAGTTTTTGGAACAAAATTTTAAGACAGGGTAGATGAATTTGAAGGAATTATGTAATATCCAGAGGTTTTATGAGGAAAAGCAAGAAGTTCTTAAATGCCAGTCACCGTGTTAGGTATTTATTATCATGTGAATTTGAATTCAATTTCAAAATCATTTTTAATACTAGAGCAGTTTCTGGTCAAACACAGATTCCTTTAACCACACTTTTCTTATGTAACCTGCCATCACATTCAATATGGCAAACTCATCACTCCTCTCCTGAAAGAAGTCAATAACATAATGACATAGCCCTCTCAGGGGCCAGCACCTCTGTCACATTGCAATTTCTCCTAAAGCCACTGTGCCCTTTGCTCTCCTTAGAAATTAGTTATGGAATTGTTTCCCTGCAAAGCGCAATCTTCATCCTCCACTCCCCAGCTGTAACACTGGTCCTTTCTAGTTAGCTGAACATGTGCATATTTTGCCTTCCTGGTGTTCTAGGCAATCTAGTGGCCCTTACAAATAGCCAATCCCTGCAGACACAACACAGTCCCCTTCTACAGACAACTGATTACATGACCTATTCATCAGAACCTCAAATCACTTAAATTGACGTTAGCAATAAATAACATGGTTTTAATCTTAGTGACTAATACCAATGGAGCCAAGACCCAGGTATTAATTATTATTATATGAATCAGGTACCTCTTTTCTTTCATTAATACATTTCTTTAATCTCCAACATAATAAAATTTTAAAATGTTAAGGCACATTCCTTCTATACCCAACTAGTTGAGAGTTTTTATCATTACAATATGTTAAATTTTCTAAAATGCCTTTTCTACATCTATTAGATGATCATATGATTTGTATCTTTCATTTTGTTAATGTGGTGCATGTATCACATTTATGGATTTTTGTATGTTGAATGAATTTTTCATCCCAAAGGTGAATCTCCCTCGATTATGCTATGTGATACATTTAATGTACTCTTACATGGTTTGCTAATATTATTTTAAGATTATTTGCATCCATATTTATGAAGAATATTAGCCTGTAATTTTATTTTCTTATGGTGTCCTTATATGGTTCAGTTTCAGGGCAGAAATGTTTTTTCCTGTTCTCGTTTTTTTTTGAAAGATTTTTAGAAGTATTAATATTAATTCTTCTTCAAAAGTTTTCTAGTATTAATCTGTGCATCCATCTGGTCCTGAGTTTTATTTATTTAGATATTTTGATTATAGATTCAATCTCATTGCTTGTCATTTGTTTATTCATATTTTCTATCATGAAAGTAAGTTCATGACTTACTTTTGGTAAGTTGTATGTTTATAAGAATTTAGCCATCTCTTCTAAATTATCCAATTTGTTGGTGCATTGTTGTTCTTTTGAACATTTGTATTGCTGAGGTGGTGGTTGTAATGTCTCCTTTTTAATTTATAATGTAACTAGAGGCATGGTGCACAAAATTCATGCACTCAGGGGGGGCCCTCAGCCTGGCCTGCACCCTCTCACAGTCTGGGAGCCCTCAGGGGATGTCCAACTGACAGCTTATGCCCGCTCCCCTGAGCCCGTAGTTGGACATCTTTAGTGCTGCTGAGGAGACAGGAGAGGCTTCTGCTACCGCCGCTGCACTAGCCAGCCGTGAGCCCGGCTTCTGACTGAGCAGTGCTCCCCCGGTGGGAGCGCACTGACTACCAGGGGGCAGCTCCAGCATTGAGCATCTGGCCCCTTGTGGTCAGTGCGCATCATAGCGACCAGTTTTTCAGCCGTTCGGTCGATTTGCATATTAGCCTTTTATTATATAGGATTATTTTGAGTTATCTCTCATTTTTTGTGTGTGTAACTAAGGTTGATCAATTTTTTAAAATATTTTCAAAGAACAACCCTGCAGATGTTCCATGTGCACTTGAGAAATATGTATATTTTGCTGCTATTGGATGAAATGTTTGTATATGTCTGTTAAATCCATTTACTCTAAAATATAGTTCCATCCATCTTCTCTTATTTATTTTCTGTCCAGATGTCTATCCATTGTTAAAAGTGGGGAATTAAAGGTTTCTCATTCTGTTAGTAATTATTTAATATATTAGGTGCTCCAATACTTACTGTACATCCTATATAATAAAAGCCTAGGTCATCACAAGATGGCCTCCACAAGATGGCTGCCACAAGATGGCCACCACAAGATGGCCAACAAGATGGCCAGCAGGGGAGGAAAGTTGGGGGCGACCAGGCCTGCAGGAAAGGACAGTTGGGGGCCATCAGGCTGGGAGGGGAGGGCAGTTAGGGGCAACCAGGCCTGCAGGGGACGGCAGTTGGGGGTGATCACACCTGCAGGGGAGGGCAGTTGGGGGCAGTCAGGCCAGCAGGGGAGCAGTTAGGCATCAATCAGGCCGGCAAGGGAGCTGTTAGGGGGCGATAAGGCTGGCAGGCAGAAGCGGTTAGGGAAAATCAGGCAAGCAGGCAAGCGGTTAGGAGCCAGCAGTCCTGGATTGTGAGAGGAATGTCCGACTGCTGGTTTAGGCCCCATCCCATGGGGATCAGGCCTAAACCAGCAGTTGGACATCCCCCGAGGGGTCCCAGATTGGAGAGGGTGTAGGCTGGGCTGAGGGACTGAAGGACACTCCCCCCCGCCGCCCCCCCCCCCCCGCACAAATTTCATGCACTGGGCTTCTAGTATATGTATAATCATTTTATCTTATTGATGAATTGACCCCTTAATTATTATATAATGACCTTCTTTGTCTTTTGTTACAGCTTTTCACTTAATGCTTATTTTGTCTGATGTAAGTATAGCTACCCCTGTTTTCTTTTGCTTTTCATTTGTTTGGAATATCTTTTTTAATCCCTTTATTTTCAGCCTAAGGGTGTCTTTAAAACTTAAGTGAGTGTCTAGTAGACAGCATATATTTTGGTCTTGGTCTTTAATCCATTCAGTGACTCTGTCTTTTAATTAGACAATTTAAACCATTTACCATTAGAATAATTATTGACAGGTAAGGATCTACTATCATCATTTTGCTAATTACTTTCTGTTTTGTTTGGTTTTTTTAGGTATTTTTTTGTTGTTCTTTTGTCCTTTTTCCTCTCTTGCTGTCTTTCTTCATAAGTTTGTAGCAGTATACTTTCTTCTTTTCTCTTTATCACTTGTCTATCTATAAAAGATTTCAGCTTTACGTTTACCATGATGCTTTCAAAATACATCATATAGTTATAATTGTCATTTTTAAGCCAATAATAACTTAATTTCAATTGCATAAAATGTTTTACATATTTACTTTTCTTTACCCAATTTATGTTGCTAATTTCCGAATTTACATAGTTTTATGTTGTGTATCCATTATCAAAATATGTTAGAGTTCAAGGTGATTTAACACCACTTTTGCAACAGTAGAATATTTTAAATTTGAGTACATATCTATCTTTACCAGTGAATTGTATACTTTCATGTTTTCATGTTATCTTTGTCCCTCCATTTCAGCTTGAAGAGCTCCTTTTAGGATTTCTTGTAAGACAGGTCTAGTAGTGATAAATTATCACAGCTTTTGTTTATCTGGAAAAGTCTTTATTGCTCCTTCATGTCTGAAAGATAACTTTGCTGGTCAAAGTATTCTTGTTGACAGGTTTATGGGTTTTTATGTGTGTATCTGTGATTTTTTTTTCTGATTTTTTGTTTGTTTGTTTGTTTGCTTGATTGATTTTGTTTTGTTTTTCCTCTGAGTGTTTTGAATACACTCTCTCCTGGTCTGCAGTTTTTCTGCTGAGAAATCTGCTAATTCTTTTATCAGGAATCCATTGAGTGTAATGAGTCTTTTTTGCTTTCAAAATTCTCTGGCTTTGATTATTGAGACCTAGATTATAAGGTTTCTTGGTGAAGTTTTCTTTGGGTTGAACCTGTTTGGGGATCTTTGAGAATACCTAGTGGCTATGTCTCTCCCCACATTTAGAAAGTTTCCAGCCATTATTTTTTAAAGCAATTTTTGTCCCTTTCTCTCTGTCTCTTCTCCTTTTGGGATGCCCATAATGAGAATATTATATTGTTTGATTGTGCTGCATAATTCACATAGGCTTTCCTTACTCTTTTTCATACTAATTTGTGTATGGCAAAGCACCTTGGCATCCTGAGTCTAGAGAGTTTGGCATGGGGGACCCTGGGGGCAGGACTCACTATATCTGTAGCAACAGCTCTAGCCTGGGGAGCTGATGCCTCAGAGGGGTCTCAGTGCAGTTCCATCAGATGAGAGCAGCATTGGCAAAGAGTGTGGGAGTCCTTGGTAGCAAAGGCTTCAATAGTTCACAGCAGGGGTTTGCTAGGGTTCCCCTGTTCCCCTGCTCCCTTTGAGGTGAAATTCCTCTGAGGGAATTCCTCCTGGCACCAATCTGCTGAGGACTGGAGAATGGGGTGATACAGATGAAATGATTCCTACGCTTTTCTTGGGACAATCCTCCATTTTTGGGCTCCACAAACTTTTTTTTCCTGCTTCTTTGTGGTAGTCCAGAGCTTTCCTTGAGCTATTTTCATCAGTTTGAAGTTGTTTATGTATTGTTTTTGTTGTTTTAGTGGGGGAGACAAGCATTGAGACCTCCTAAACTTCCATCTTGCTAATGCCACGTCTGGCTATATTCTTTATGTTTTCCTTCTGCCTACCTGCTAAGAATTTATCTTGATCCAATATCATGGGAGAAAAATCTGTGGTGAAAATAATAACATTTTAGAACACAATAACATAAAATGTTTGAAAGCCATTAAGTTGGATATTCTAATTCCAGTTATGTATTTCATGGTAGAGAAAGTAAATTAATATTTTCACACACAAAAAAAAATTTTGGTTGAATGTAAAACTACTGCCACAGAAAACACAAATCTTAACTATAGTAATACCACTGTTTCTATCACACTGACAAGTGAAAATTTTAATTACATTTAGAGTTTTGTTTAACCTTATTGGTCACTGGCTCTTTTGACTGTCTTTTTAATGGGTATTTCCTATTGTAATATCCCAACATTTGACTAACTACGGGTCTGGACAGAATGGAATAAGATTATATAGATTCCAGCAAAAACTCTGGTTAGATTATGAATGATCATGTCTTCAAGGCACTTGGTGCCAGAAGGCGATGGCATTTGACAGCTGTGCCTGGGGGATCAGGCATGCCTAGGAATACAAATTACACATTTGTTCTTCAATCAGCTTTTGCTAAAGACAAACCCATAAAAGTTAAGTAAGAAAACAAAGCTAAACAAATATAACAGGAACTATATAAAATCACCTTACATTTGGTCCTTCCAAAATGTCCATGGAGATATTTGGTTAATAATTAATATAAACCAATTGAACCCCATTGTTACGCAAGATTTAAACCCTGACCTATCTACCTGAACCCAGCTAGGCTACTGAGGCAAAAAGGGTTATTATTGGCAATATAGCCACATTACAATTATTTTAACCAACAAAACATGATAGTATTTTTTATATATTAATTCTGTAAGCAAAAAATGGAAGTTAGCACTATGAGCCACTTGAATGCAGGGTCATTTTCCTAAGTAGGAATGTTTTTGACACGACCGAATATCAAGGGCCATTTGCTGTGGACCAATTATGTTCAGAGATGTTTTGGACAGAACCAAATGCAAAGGACCTCTCGGCGTGGATCAAATGTCTCCATGGACAGAACCAAGTATCCTGCAGACTATATACAATTTCCTTCAGATAAATATGGTTACAATAAAACAAACACTCATACTTCTCAAATATTATTTTATTAGTATTATATAGCAATTCCACAAGGCATTCACTGTAAAATGTAACACAGTAATACTTCTCTCATTAAATGTTCCTTAAATAATTTATGATGTCCAACATCTAAGTTAAAATTGGCTTAGCCCAGCTGCAGTGATTCAGTTGGTTGAGTGCCATCCTGTGAACCAAAAGGTTGTTAGTTTGGTCTAATTTGATTCCCAATCAGGGCACATACCTGGGTTGTGGGTTCAATTCCTGGTTGGGCACATATGGATGGCAACAGATCCTTGTTTCACTTTCACATCAATGTTTCTCCCTCTCCCTCTCCCTCTCCCTCTCCCTCTCCCTCTCCCTCTCCCTCTCCCTCTCCTCTCCCTTCCCCTCCCTCCCCTCCCCCTCCCCCTCCCCCTCTCTCTCTCCCCTCCCCCTCTCTCTCCCCCTCCCCCTCCCTCTCCCTCTCCCTCTCCCTCTCCCTCTCCCTCTCCCTAAGCATGTCCTCAGATGAGGATTAAAAAGGAAAAAAGCATTTTTCGTTAAATTACTTTGGGACATCCTTTTCCTAAAATAGTTTTCTCTGCCACTATTCCAGGTCAAGCCATTATCTTTCTGATCTCTCAGTTCTTTTCCCTGCAAAACCTTTCCACAGACAAGGATGGCTATCTACACAAACAAAACATCATTTAAAAGACAGGATTTTGTTGTGTTTACTATATTATATTGTACAAAACACAGCATGTATCATTTTTAATAAGCACTTTCAAAATCCTATTTCTTATGATGCTCTTACAGAATAACTGTCTTCTATGCTAATAAAAATACACATCCTGGAACTCTTTTTCCAAATAGCGTAGATACCTTAGCCACATTTTACCATTCAGAACTTCATATATGGCCAGTATGAGTTGAAATGTACTTTAAGTATAAAACATAAACCTGATTTTAAGGAATGTAAAATATATTGTTAGTAATAATAATTCTGATTCCATGCTAAAACAGTATATTTTGAGTTTAAATTGATTGTCTTATTAAAATTAAATTTATCTGTTTTCTTCTTTCTATTTTGGCTATTGATAATTTCAACATCATATGGTTGTATTTGTATTTTCCGCTACACAATATAAGGGAGTGGCATTTAAGGAATTTTATGGTCTCAAATGGAATGATTAAAAATTTGCTATATGTATAAATGAATCTGAACAAATGGACCCAATGCTGAGAAAGTAATGGGGACATGAACAAATTTACAAAGTTTTAATTCATCCTTCTTAACTGAACTAACACCATATCTGAATTGACATCACTGGAAATTATTTATTCTCCTCATTATCAACCAAAGTTTATTTAGGAGTAAAAAAGTAAAGAAAGTCAGATGTAGAAAGTGTGATTATTTGCTAAAAATATATCAAGTCACCCTCTAATCTGTAAGGACAGAAAGAAAGTCATGAGGAATTGCAGTCCATGGGTGGTACAGCTTTCCCATTTGCAATTTCAGTCTTCCAACAATGCTTGCTTATCTGGAGTAAATCATTGTGTCATTTGCTTCACAGAATGATGCACATTCTTATCACAAAAAAACATGCAACTGGCATAGTCACACAGACTTCTTACCGAAACTGTCAAGCTAAGCTCACCCCCAAAATGGAACTGCTTTCTCAAACACCCCTGACTGAAATAATAATACCAAAATGTATTTAGTGAGAAGGAAAAAGAAAAAAAAACACACACAACTAAATCAAACTAAACAATTCTACGTTGACTGTTCTATAAATATCATCTTAACAGTTTATGGTATTAGGACATTTCCATGCGACCTCTCACAGTGAGCACGCCTGTGTGGACTGAGCTCACCTCAGAGAAGCAGAACTCATTTAACAACTTTGCATCAACAATTTTCTCCCTCAAACTCCTTGGAGTTTGCTAAGGAATCTCCCCCAGAGGCCCACCGCAGGGCAGTCACTTCTCATCTGCTTCAGGAGGAAAACCTAGTGAGCTGAAGGTCCTATTTATACCACATGATCCATAAAGGGCCTGGGGGTGGGGGCAAGACTTTCAACTTGCTGAGAGGTGGAAGGGAATTTTAAAATAGAAAGCAGTCACTGAATTTGACATCCTTACACTTTATGAGATGTGAAAATTTGTATGCATGTCTATTTAACTTAATACCCTCATGGAACTCCCTTCTCTATTTTTCACAATTTGCTTAAGTCTAATTGATTCAGATTAACATAAATAAATGGATGTTGCTAAAGATCATTTTCCGGTTTGACATTCTATGAATATATACAGGCATAACATTCTTAATGGTAAGAACATGATAAGGATTTAATAAATAATTGGTGAATTAAATGTAATTGAGAAAGAGTGACCAAAAATAAATAAATAAATAAATAAATAAGGTAGCAAACTTAAGTAGAGCCACTACATTATAGACTGAAAATGTGATTGCTGCCCCGGGTGTTGGGGAAGCAGCAGCCCTGTGTGTTTGCCACCAGTTCCAACGTTAGATGAGCCCTGGGAAAAAAGGTTACAAATTGGCTCAGACTAACAGTAAAATTAATGATATACTTCTGCCTTTTATTTCCCCATACCATTGTGATTATCTCAGCTCTCGATGACTCATTTCTTAGACATTTTCTTAAATATCTGATATTTTCTCCCAACTCTGCCCTGATCCTCACACTGATATCTTCCCATGAAGTTTCTGCTGCCACCGAGCTGCTTGCTGGTCCTCTTGATAGCCACTCTGCTACCTAGAGAAGAGTGAGGCCACCCTTCTTTTGGATCCCAGAGGAGGTTTTCACCCCAGAGGAGGTACTCACCAGCCTTTGCTCTCAGGCGCTTCTGAGTCCCTGGTCCATAAACCTAAGTTGTAAAGCTGCACTGTATTTTTAGAAACCTTCAGCATATCCAAGCACAGGATGCCTTGTGCCAAAGAGAAGAGAATCCTGCTCTACTTTGATTGAACCATTTGACAGAGACTGGCAGGATAACGTTGGAGCCCTATGTCTCACACTCTTCAGAGTTGTTGCTGTTACACACAATTTCTGTTACACATAGTTTCTAATTCCTTGACCTCTAGAACGTGTGGGAAGTGACAGAAATAAATGGGCATCACAGATATTCAGCTGCTTGGACAGCTTACGTACTTCCTGACATCACCCCACCCCTATTTATGAAATCTCTATCAAACTCAGATTTACTTGTTGGACAAAACCACAAAAGAACTCGCCTTAGGTACAGTTCTCCAGCAGGACTCATCTCAGTCATTCATGTGAAATAGACGCTTGCTGGTATGTGCCCACCAATTGGCCAGGCATTTCTAAAACCTATAAAAACAGTCAGAGCTTTCCTATAAGAACTGTATGAATTGGAAACACTCACAGGGGAGGAGCCAAATTTGGGTTATGGTTCTATTAAATTCCTCTGAACCTCTGAACAAGTCCATAAAGCCCTCTGGATTCACATTCCCTCATTGATACCATCAGTGAGTTAAAGCAGATGTCCTACAAACTAATCGCCATCTTCCAAATACATCAACTGAGGTCAAAATACAAAGAGGCCTGTGGCTTCTGGCATACTTCTCAAACTGGCCCTGGTGCTGTGCAGCCCTTCTCCAGATCGGGGAAGGATGAGTTGCAAGTCGTATTGGTCAGACTATAAGGCATTCGTTGGGAAGCAATAGTGTCATAAGAAGCAATCATCCACAAATCCTTCCTTCCTTGGCCCTGCTTTCCCATTTCAACCCTGTTCTGTGCCCTGTGTAAGGGAGCTCTTCTTGGTTCAGTCTTAGCTCTCTCTTTCTTGCAAGCATGTTGTGTATTCCTGTAACAAGACACATATTCAGGGGAAAATAGAACTTTCTAGTTTCAGACTCAGGGTTTGAGTCTAGGTCAGTTATGTCAACTCATTCTTTGTCATATCCGACTTGCAGCATAGGACATCGATATGGCTATTGCTAAGGTGTTACTTTGATACCCAAATGTACAGCTTCTCCAAATGCAGAGGAACTCCATGGGGAGAATTTGTGATTGGCAGGACAGGATTTGGGATTTTTATTTATTTTTAAAATACATTCTTTATTGACTTCAGAGAGGAAGGGAGAGGGTGAGAGAGATTGAAACATCAATGATGAGAGAATCATTGATCGGCTGCCTCCTGCACACTCCTCCACACTAGGGCTTGAGTCGCAACCTGGGCATGTGCCCTGACCAGGAATAGAACTGTGACCTCCTAATTCATAGGTTGATGCTCAACCACTGAACCACACTAGCTGGGCAGATTTGTTTTTTGTTTTTAAATATCAAACCAAAATAATCTGGAAAAACACCAAAGTCTCACCTTTACTTCTAATAATTTTCATTTGGCATTTCACCTAAAGCAGTGGTCGGCAAACTCATTAGTCAACAGAGCCAAATATCAACAGTACAACGATTGAAATTTCTTTTGAGAGCCAAATTTTTTAAACTTAAACTTCTTCTAACGCCACTTCTTCAAAATAGATTCGCCCAGTCCGTGGTATTTTGTGGAAGAGCCACACTCAATGGGCCAAAGAGCCGCATGTGGCTCGCGAGCCGCAGTTTGCTGACCACGGACCTAAAGTATGTTAACCTGAGTCAAAAGTGTGTCCTTCATCTCTCAGCTAACAACAATATATGCCATCTATGGATATATACAATTTCAACAGGAAAGTCCCAGAACCCAAGTAGAGTAGAAGATCCAACCCATTTCCACATTATTAATGCACTACCTAAATAAGTAGCGCCATAGTTATCATTTTAAATATCACCAGGGAACATTTTAATGGCTTTAGATATTTTTTAAAATTATTTCAGTACTTTCTTTTCAATAGAATTCAAGCAGCACATATACTTTTGAGGAAAACATGGACTAATTTAAGTCATAAAAAAGGATATAAATGGCCTAGTTTTAAAAATTGTTTGAAAACTTACTTTAATAATTTGGGTACTATGAAACGTTGGGCAAAAGATTAAATCATGAAGCCAGGGGTAGACTTTATCTCTTAATCCCACTCCTAATATTGGTATATCTCAAAGAGTAAACTGTAAGTATAACCTTTGTCCCGCATTTCAAATTAAATAGATCTCATTAGTTTCCTTTCAAGGGAATTATCTTCTTTCTATTAAGTCACTCAGCAAATGAATACCAGGCTCTCTTACTATAACCGCACTGGCAAGGACAGGTATTTGTGAGGCACCACTTACTGTAGAGGGCACCCTTGACATAGTCATTGTAGATTTCTGTATTTAAAAATGCATCATTTTGAATATCTATTTCTAAGTTGTACAAATGCATTAATCTCTTAGACAATCAATTCTGATATTCTCTCTCCTCAAATAACAAAACCTCCTTCTTTCCTTTCACCAGATGTCATTGTTTCATAGAGAAAACAGAAGCCACGAGGACAGCGCTATCTCCTTCTCCCAGCACCCTGCACCCAGGCACCTGTTTGCTGCATTGTGCTTCGCCTTCCCTCTCACTGTGGATCAACCATCTTGTTCCACTCTCTGAAAATACCTCCTTTTGAGATCGAAGTCCTAATCTTTGCACCTCCTTAAGACAGACCTCTAGCAATTGATTAATAGAATTTTCACTACCCAATATCTAGGGAGATTTCCCAAGTTCCTTTTCTTTATTATAAGCTTACATGAAGAAAGTATTTGATACAACTAATGGTAAACAAAGGAAAATGCTACACAGTAGTAAGGCCCAGGATCTCCCAGAATGTGTAGCTCTTTCAAGATTTCAATGCTACCAGTTTAAAGCTGTTTATATTTTACTTGAAATGGGCATGGCACTAGTATCAGCAAACTGTGAGACCATAGAGAGCAATATCCTGATTAAGCCCCTTCCAAAATCCCAACGTGCACTGGACTACACACCAGGGAGCTAGGACATATGGATTGGCTGTTGCATTCTATCAACATTGCATCCACCTTGTCACTGCCCTCTATGACTTGGCTAAGAACAATGCCTACCGACAGCCATTGGGGTGGCCATTCCATGGCAAGATACTATGTAGTGCAGTCCAGCTGCAAGCAGCAAAATATAATTCTAATTTTGGAAGGTACAGTGCTGTCTAATTAGCTTGATATTCTCAGAAGACAGAACAAATGCAAAAATTTCAAGTTTACTGTTTTGCTTTCAGATTTTGTAAGGATTCCTTTTGAGGCAGTACAAAAAAATAGCAACTAAAATTAGAATACTACAATATTAAAGACATAGTGCATATTCTCAAATATTTTGTCATTAAAATTAATGTGAATGCACATATATTTACATAAACGCATAAGGTATAGAGACAGACCCATTTACACCATCAGAATTGTTTCCGTTGGGCATCATGGGTACTTTTTTAAAAACATACATATACAAACTCCACTTATGGCCCATGCATATCTATTATGCAAATAGCAAAGATAAGAAGGATCCTTGTTTTATGCATTAGCACAAAATTAAGGGAAGACCATATGTTTGAGAACTACAGTCAATAGCACTCTTGCTAAAGAAAGGTGCAATTAAGATTCAGGCTCTGTGCATTTGGCAAGCTTTTGTCTATCCAGCTTTTGGCATTGAGCCCTTAATGGAACTTTCAATTAATACAGACCTGTTACTTCCTATTTTCATTTTTACCAAAGATCATATACACAAGGGTAGACTTTAAAGGTTAAATCTTTAGAAACAACTATTGATAGAATATTAATATACATGGGCACAGATACTAAAGATAGATATAGATGCAGCTATTAGTGTAAATGTCCGGTCTATTATGGAGCCATGGAATTGTGTAGCAGGGCTCACATTTAAACTCAGGATATAGGCAAGCTGTAAGACAGACATGAGTAGAGCAAGGACAATGGGCCAGCTACCCAACAAGGGCAGAAAGTTCTAGATGCCTAGCAAGGGGCAAAACTGGGAAAACAATAACCTCGCCCCCAGGGTAAGCTATCCTTTCCTAGCACATCACTGGTCATGCGGTTTAGATCACTGACCTTTTCTTCCCTAAAGATAATATTTAGGCCTCAGCTGTGTTTCAACTCCAGGCCCAGAAAAACAGCAAAACGGACAAGTGATGCCGTGGCTGCCTCAGGACCAGCTACATTGCCTAATGACCCCTGCCCTGGCACTGACCAATCAGTGGAGACCATGACCCTGAAAGAGCACACTTGGAAATCTGATGAATATTCTATTAAGATCATCCCCTAAGATTCCGCCTGCGAGAGAGAGATAAATACATTCAGAATGGCACCCAGTGCACGCTCTCTCCCAGGGGAGTACACCAGCACTGTTTCCTTCCTTCTTCCCTGCAGTGGTTCTCAACCTTTCTAATGCCGCGACCCTTTAATACAGTTCCTCATGTTGTGGTGACCCCCAACCATAAAATTATTTTCGTTGCTACTTCATAACTGTAATTTTGCTACTGTTAATGAATCATAATGTAAATATCTGTGTTTTCCGATGGTCTTAGGCGACCCTGCTAGCAGTTCTCAACCTATGGGTCGGAAAACACAGATATTTACATTATGATTCATAACAGTAGCAAAATTACAGTTATGAAGTAGCAACGAAAATAATTTTATGGTTGGAGGTCACCACAACATGAGGAACTGTATTAAAGGGTCGCAGCATTAGAAAGGTTGAGAACCACTGCTCTAAAGTAAGCATGTCCAACTCGCCGGCCGCTTTGACATGCTTGCTCTAAGAGACCCCAGGAAACTTGCAACCAGGGGAGCAATCGGCAGCAACAACTCATCCCAGGCTAACCCCCTGAACCTGTCTGCAAGACCCCCTTTTCTCTGACTCCTCAGTGAGACAAAGCAGCCCAGCCTAGGCTCTCCTGTTATTTCTATGCACCTTCCTTGTTTCGCTGTCCTAAGTATATTTTTGCTGCCATCATCGACCCAATATTCTTTGGCTCAGTGCTGTGCAGCCCTTTCTTTTGGATATCCCCATCCCACATACCCTTTTCTTTAAATAAATTCAATTTTTCTTTATTCACCCTCTGAGATTGCTATTTAGCATGTCCGCACATCACCAACTTTAACCTTTCACAAGCATCAGAAACAAATAATTGTAAACAATGAAACTGGCCCAAATTCAGCCAGACAAACAAGTGCTGAGATAGAATAATAATAAACAGAAAGGAAGATTAAGTCCTGTTGGACAGTAAAGAGGAGAAATTTGAGCAAAATTAACAGCTCTTTTACTAGGCAAACAGACGAGTACAGCTACATTAACAACAGGACCACATCTCACAGGTGCAAATGAGATTTCAAGAATAGAAAAGGGCACCAGAAATGCTAAGATCTGAAATAATGATGAAGCCTTTCAGTGACACAGGAGGGCTCAACGATGATCTTGACAATAATAGCACATAGAGCAATCTGTGCCCATCTTAACCAACGTGGCTTAGCAGTGGGGATAGGAAGATTGTGAATCAATGGCATTCTTTTCCTTTCAAGTCTCTTCCTAAAGACAGTCTTTATATTAACTTGCGAAATAGTGGTTCTACATTTTGGCCTTTGATATGTGCTTTGCCCAAGGTATTCAAGATCTCAGCTTTCTTGAAGTTTCTCTCTCTCCCTCTCTCCCTCTTTATCTCTCTCTCTCAGTCTCTCTCTCTCCCTCCCTCTCTCTTTACCTCTCAATCTCTCTCTCTCCCTCCCTTCCTCCACTGTTAGGGCCATTAAATATTTAGAAAGGCCAGGCTAATTTCGCTATATTTTCTTTGGACAGAGCCTAGCACAGTGCCAGGTATAATTTTATAGATATTAATGGATGGTATTTGATGTTAAACATACATTAGTCTCATTCCCTAGTCAGTTTGGACAGAGCATCGGCCTGTGGACTGAAGGATCCCAGGTTTGATTTCGATCAAGGGTACACGCCTTGGTTGAAGGTTCAATCCCCAGTAGGGGGCATGCAGGAGGCAGCCAATTAATAATTCTCTCTCACCATTGATGTTTCTATTTCTCTCTCCCCTTTCCTTCCTCTCTGAAATCAATAATAATAAAAAAATACTTAAAAAAATACATGTCTCAAAATTGCCATAACAACATATACTGTGGAAATAAATCTCATAAAATCTTCTCCCAAAACAAATAATATATGAATCTGATATTTGTTACAGGTTGTAGTCAGTATTCAATGAGACATCTAAATGACATTAATTGACCTCCCACTATGTTTCAGGAACTATGTTAAGCATTGAGATGGAAGATGATTGGGAATGTGCCTCTCCTAGAGCAGGGCAGAACAAGCATCTGGTGAAAATAGGGAGATGGATGTAGTCTATGCTCAGCCATGAAATTTGTGTGCATTCTTGGCAAGTAAGTTGCTTGTCTTGGACAACATTGACTCATGTCTTCAATAATAGATTAAATTACTTTTAAAGTCTAAGTTTGCAACAGGGTTCTGAAATCTGATTCCACATTGTAGAACTTGGCATGGTAATTATATGTCTTTATTAATCATCCAGGTGGCACCTGGCACACACTTAGTTTATACTAATTGACGGAAGAAGCCCAAAGCTTTTCTCAGAATAAAGCGTCCACCTCTAACACCTTGGATTGCTGAATCGGAAGCATATATCAAATCCCTTTAGTTGCAGTCAGAATGCCAAAGACATCTGTTATGACAGAGGAATCTACATGGATGATAACCACTGAGGGCTGTAAAATTATCTTCTTTACACAAAACCAAATGGTTCAAACAGTCAGCTGGAGAATGAAACTTGATGACTAATGTGCTGAAACCCCACCATCCACCACTGCCCTGAACTGAAACATAAGGTAGAAACATTAAGTCTGGCTTTTACTCAGAAACTAGGCTTTCTCCAGTGCCCTAAATCTGAGGTCTGGGAAGCTGTGTTTTGGCTTGATCAATCAGCATTTCATTCATAAAGCAACAGATGCAGTAGCTTTTGCAGAGTCTTAATGAAAAACAAAGAAAAATCTAGTTCAATCAAGCTAGTGATTTTTCCCCAAAATGTCAGATGCATTTATGTTATTGGAATATACTGTTCTGATCATGAAAGTAACATTTTCTTATTGTAGACCATCTAAAAATAGAGAAAACATTTTAAAAAAAAAAAATCTAATGTATACAAATCTCAGGACGCACAGATTGTGTTCTGCTGCTGTGGGGGCTCTGGTCCTCGTTTCTGCTTTTTGACATCTACCTCACTCCATTTCATGAATTTTACTGACTCACGGTCTCTGTTTATCAACATTTCCTATGTTTTCTTTTGCCTCTGTTCCTACATGCTCTACACACAGATACCATACGAAAGAGTATCTGAACAGCTGTCGGTGACTAGTCATCAGAGTGACCTTGTTAGGAACATGGCCCTGTCTCCGCGGCTGCAGCTCTCCTCTCACCCATTCCACCTCCCGCCTGACCTCTGCCAACCATCCCAGTTCTACCCTTGTGTTAGAGAGTGGGAATTTTTGAGCATGCTTCCAGAGAGGCCGTGGACTATGCCCCAGATAGAGATGTCAGTGCTGACACTAGGCCAGGCCTTGAGATATGGTCTCATGGCTCCTTCCCAGCACGTAGGCCTTCTTTCATAGAACACTGTCAGCTTTCTGAAGAACAGAGTGACCCTGTGAATAACATGGTCGTCATTGGCATGATCCTGACGTTGCTTGGGAAAAACTGTTTTGTCTTGGGTTACTTGTTCTGCAAAAACCGGATGTGGTTAATGTGCTTAAAAGTGGTCCTACACAAAGGGTCGCTGCTGCTCTGTGGTCTCCCTGCGTGGAGAATGGCAGAGCAGTCACCGGGTCGCCCGGCCGCCTGGCTAATAAAGGCTCCCTAAATTTTAATTTGGTCTGGGCTCCTGTGGTCGTTCACTCGCATCCACTCCACAACATTTGGAGATGCCCCCGCGAGATCACCAGCTTTTGCCTGGTCCTGTGACCGGAGCCCACCAGAGTCCCCGGACTCTCCGACCCAGGGGGAGATCTCTGAGAGACGTTCCTCAGCCCCGGGACTAGTAGAAGTTGGAGACCCCACCTGCTAAATTTCCTGATTGACTCTGATCGGAGCCACCTGGATCTGGTTCTTACCGGTAAGAAACTTATTTCTGGTTCTGTTCTGTGGGTGCCCATCTGGGATCTCTGGAAGGCTGGACGCAGCGCTACTTCCGAGACCAGATCCCGGCGCACGACGGTGCCCGGCGATCCGGTTTGGTTGTCATTGTCTTTGTTATTCTGTGTTATTGTGGTCTAATTGTCTCTATCATTAGAATGGATCAGTCTGCTTCTGTCTGTACTCCCTGCAATGTTTTTTGAAAAGTTTTCAGGAATTCAATCGGCGATTGGATGACTACAGACCCTCCGTTAATGCTTTTGATTTACAGAAATTTTGTAAGCGGGAATGGCCAACTTTCCCATATCCCAGTGAGTGGAAGGAGGAGCTTGATCACCTCCCCTAGGTCAAAAACTCAGACTGTCTGGTGTATAAATGTAAGTGTGAGAGTATTTGTTATCTCTTTCTGTTGTTTAATTTGTTTAAAGATAGGGCGGACCTGCTGTGACGGAATGCAAAAGTCTTTAGCAGCTGCTGAGACACCTTTTTCTCAGAGTCTTTTGTTCTCCCTCGGAGAGGGAATCAGCCCACTTAGCTAATAAAAATTTCTCTCTATGTTTGTATAAGTAAGGGTTTCAGTTTGCTCTGATTTGTGAATTTACTGTATTAAATTGAAATTTTGGAATTCTAGGGTTAATTTGTGAAGGTTGCCAATCCAGAGAAGCAAGAGGGAACTTGTTGGGTTAAAACTACTCCAGAGCAGGTGTGAGAAAGAGTAGAGGCGGTAGAATTCACTCTCAGCCTGCTGAGATAGAGAAGCCCTAGGTTGGGGGACAGAGAATGTTTGGAGATATCAGAAGTGGTGAAGGTTGAGATCCTCTGGGGCCTTGGAGTAAAGAAGGAAAATCTGGGAGGGAGACCAGCTATTCCTTAAATGTAAAAAGCCTGGTTATACAGAATCTCAGACCGCTTGCCTTATTTCCTCTGCTAAGGACAGAGTAAATGGTTAATGCAGAAAAGGGGGGCATCGGTGGGGAGAGCAGGGAGAGATAGGTTTTTGTTAATTTTGCTGGGTACAACCAGCTCTGCTGGTGTCCTTGGTTTCTTGCTTATCTGAACTATGCTAGCAAAACACAGTGGATCTTCCTCTGTCCCATTTTCTTAAATCCATAACCAATCTTTACTCAAGTTCTTACAGGCTTTACAGTCTACCCAGAAAGCAGTCCAGAAGCATCTCTGATCCGGTCCATCCTTCCACCCTGGTGACTCTGACTGACTCTTACCGGAAAGGACCACCCCCACAGCAGTCAAGGTTGACGGGATCCCGACGTGGCTTCATCACACCCAGCTTAAGATATCAAGCTTATAGTCCTCATGGATCAATATAACTCCCTTGCCAACAATGACCCAAAAGAGTCAACGATTTGACTCATGTACATAAAACCAGTGGGGAATGTTAGAGAGTGGGAGTTTTTGAGCATGCTTCCAGAGAGGCCATGGACTATGCCCCAGATAGAGATGTCAGTGCTGACACTAGGCCAGGCCTTGAGATATGGTCTCATGGCCCCTTCCCAGCACGTAGGTCTTCTTTCATAGAACACTGTCAGCTTTCTGAAGAACAGGGTGACCCTGTGAATAACATGGTCGTCATTGGCATGATCCTGACGTTGCTTGGGAAAAACTGTTTTGTCTTGGGTTACTTGTTCTGCAAAAACCGGATGTGGTTAATGTGCTTAAAAGCGGTCCTACACAAAGGGTCGCTGCTGCTCTCTGGTCTCCCTGCGTGGAGAATGGCAGAGCAGTCACCGGGTCGCCCGGCCGCCTGGCTAATAAAGGCTCCCTAAATTTTAATTTGGTCTGGGCTCCTGTGGTCATTCACTCGCATCCGCTCCACAACACCTTGCCTTCTGACAACTTCCTGAGGCCAAACTGATCTCTTCCACAGGAAGTTACTTCATGTCGTTCTCCTACTTTAAAGCTTCCTCATACCTAGAGTGAAATCCAATTGCCATTCCACAGCGCAGAAACCGCTCATAGCCTGAAACCTACCTGCCTCTGACTTTATCAAACAATACCCTCAGGGCACCCCAGAGACTGACTCCTCACTGAAGCCTTCAGGCGAAAAAAGTGACATTTGTTCCTGCCTTAGGAAGTTTGTATCATCAATTCCTTCTTAAAACAGCACTGCTTAATATTTACAAATGCGTGGGTGCTTTCCGCAACCTCATGGGCAGGCCGGCCTCCTTCCTGAGAGACGTCCCCTTAGTGGGCCTGGGCCCCTGCTCTAATCACATCCACCACTTTTCTGTGTTCCTTCTTCATGGCCTTGATCAAGATCTTGTTCACCTAATTCTTTATTGACTGATTACCAACCCTAATTATAAAATGTAAATTCCACAAGAGCCTGACTATCTCATTATATTCATTACTAGCAACTGAAGCAGAGCTTGGTAAATATCTGTCACGATAAAAACATAATAGCCAAGTGAAATGCTAGAATGGCTGCTAGATTCTTCAAATAAAACCACAAAACATCTAGTTACATTTTAAATCAAATAGAAAATAGAATTTAATATAAATATACCCCAGGTATTGGGTAAGGTATGCTAAAATGTGGGGACATTCATGGATGCGTGGCTCAAACAAATCAATTATAAAGGATAATTAGGAATTAATTGATTTTAGGATAATTAGGAATATTAAAAAAACTAAAATAATGGTATTATAAAACTATTGCTAATTTGGGTAGATGTGAAAATGATGGTTTGGTTATGGGAAAGTATCTTTATTTTTTCCAAATGCATACTGAGCTAAAATAGCATGTCTGTTATTTATTTGAAATTATTTAAGCAAAAGAAGTTAGTGAAGCAAATATGGCATGTTTACATGCTTAAAGCCAAAAAAGTGTGAAGGGAGGGGAAGCAACGTCCTGGAGTTCTCTTGCCCCATCCCTCAAGTCTCCCACTGGAGCCTCCACTGCTAGAATCAGGCTGAGAGGACGAGGCAGAGCATGCTGGGAATGGGAGGGAAGGGCTGCCTCCCTCAGCACAGCACAGAGGTGAGCAGGCGCAGGGGAGCCAGGTAGGTAAGGACAGACTCGGACTGCAGAGATTTCACTATACTCTGTCTCCAGTTCTTTGTAACTTTGAAATGTTTCCTAATAAAAAGAAAATTAAGACATATATCTCTATACTGGTATAATGCCCTGTAGGTAAATTTGAAACTTTTAAAATTACACTTTTGTCTCTAATTTGTAAGTTTAAAAATTTTCATAAAAAATAAAAATATATAAATATATATAACCAAAAGGTGAATTTGAAACTTTTAAAGAGGATGCACTGTTCCCTTCACATTTTCTTTTTTTTTTTTCGATAAACTTAACATGTACTTGATAAAGATTTATTGACTGGTAAAAATATAATAAATAATGATTCTGTACTGTGATACAGAATTTTCTACTTTTACTTGGAGCAGAGGTAACAAAAAAGCCTGCTTAATCTGTTCACTTGATTTTTTTAATTAATGGTATAGCAACTACCCTTGCCTCCTATATAAAGTTTGACCAATACAATTAATTTCCTAGGAGATTTTTAGTAATAGATATAAAGTATATAAATTTTCTAACCACTAATTATTCCACATTATGACACACATTTAAAAATTAAATTTAGTAAATCCTAATATTGATAACTGCCTGTATGGTCAACTTTAACCTTTTGCACTCGGATGTCAAGTGTGACTTGACACGGTTAGCATCGAAGAAAGGAATCGAGAAAAAAACAAGCGAGTGCAAAGCGTTAATTGCTGCTACAGGTGGTAAATCATTCTTAGAATATCATTTCAGGCCATCGTTTGTCTTTGGCAATTTGTTTATGAAAGAAAAAAGTGTATATCATATCTTGTGTTATATAAATATACATACTAGTGGCCCGGTGCATGAAATTCGTGCATGGGGGGGAGGGAGCAGTGTTCCTCAGCCCGACCTGCACCCTCTCCAATCTGAGACCCCTCAAAGGATGTCCTACTGCCGGTTTACAGGGATCGGGCCTAAACTGGCAGTCGGACATCCCTCTCACAATCCGGGACTGCTGGCTCCAGCCGCTTACCTGCCTGCCTGCCTGATTGCCCCTAACCACTCTGCCTGCCAGTCTGCTCACCCCCAACTGCCCCCCCTGCTGGCCTGCTCACCCCCAACTGCCTCCCCAGTGGCCTGCTCACCCCCAACTGCCCCATGCTGCCCTGCTCACTCTAAACTGCCCCCCCCCTGCTGTCCTAATCACCTCCAACTGGCCCCCAATGATGGCCTGCTCACCCCCAACTGGCCCCCCTGCTGGTCTGCTTACCCCCAACGGCCCCTGCCATCCCATCCTGGCCTGATCACCCCCTAGCGACCCAAGATCTCAGCCCCTCCTCTTTTACTTTTTCTTTTTCTTTTATTTTTTTTTTCAGCGCCTGCTTGAGCAGAGACCAGGGCCAGCTGGAAGCAAGTATCTATGATTTATTTATCTTCTATAACTGAAATTTTGTAGCCTTGAGCGGAGTCCAGGGCCAGCCAGGGAGGGTAGGAAGCTTGACTTCCTCCATCGCTGGGGGCAACCCAAGCCTCCTGCTTGCTCCAGCTCCATGGCCACCGCCATTTTTGTTGGGATTTATTTATCTTCTGTAATTGAAACTTTGTAGTCTTGAGTGGAGGCCAGGGCCAGCCAGGGTGGTCGGGAAGCTTGGCTTCCTCCATTGATGGGGGCAACCCAAGCCTCCTGCTTGCTCCAACTCTGTGGCCACTGCCATTTTTGTTGGGATTTATTTATCTTCTATAATTGAAACTTTGTAGTCTTGAGTGGAGGCCAGGGCCAGCCAGGGTGGGCGGGAAGCTTGGCTTCCTCCATTGCCAGGGCAACCCAAACCTCCTGCTTGCTCCAGCTCTGTGGCTGGCCGCCATCTTGGTTGGGTTAATTTGCATACTCACTCCTGATTGGCTGGTGGGAGTGGCTTGGCATAGTGGAAGGATGGTTAATTTGCATGTTTCTCTTTTATTAATACACACACACACACACACACACACACACACACACACATATATATATATATATATATATATATATATATATAACATTTCTAATCATATTACAAGTATTTGTTTAATGGTTAACTACTTCATATTTTACCATATTTCTTATGCTCTGTTTTGGGGTTAATGTTAGAAAAACATGTGGGGCTGTCAGCAAGGCAGCCACACATTGCTGGGAAGTTAGCCTAACATTTTTTCCTTAATACAATGAGCAAATGCAGGAATCAAAACAATTTGCAGTAATTTATTATAATATGTTCAAAATCACTTTTCTACAAGAAATTTAAATTATAAATCAAATTTTTAAATGTTTTTAATATACTAGTATATGAATTGATTAATAATGTAGCAAAAACAGTCATCTATAATAATAAAAGCATAATATGCTAATTAGACCAAACGTCCTTTGGGACGTCCTTCCAGACGACCTTTTGGTGGGCAGGAGCTAAGGCAGAGGCCCCCAGCCTCTGCGGCAGTGGGGGCCGAGCCCCTTGCAAGAATTTCGTGCATCGGGCCTCTGGTGTTGACATAAAACTGGACACTTAAGTAAACTAATTTGGTATAGTTGCAAGTGACAAAAGCCTGGCTTGAACCAGCATAAGCAAAGCAGGATTTCCAGTTTCATTAACTGGATTGTTACTTATCCCACTTGGATTCCATGGGATTCTCTGATCTAAGGACTCAGGTTGTCCATTCATTCCATTCATGCCATAATCCTTGAGTAATTCCCACATTGTTTTGGTGATTTTTTTCAGATTTTCTCCACAGGGATCAAGTCATTTGTGAACAAAAACAGTCTTGTTTTTTTCTTTCTGCCCAATCTGTATGCCTTTTATTTTTAGTTGTTTGTTTTGTGTTGTGTGTTTTTTTGTTTTTTTGTTTTTTTTTGGGGGGGAGGTCTTATTACATTAGCTAGGATTTGCAGTATGATGTTAAAAGGGAGTGGTAATAGGGGTCATCTTGCCTTATTAATTAACTTAATGAGGAAGCTTCAAGTCCTCACCATTAAGTATCATGTTAACTGTAAGGTTTTTTAGATGTGTGGGTTTTTGGTGTTTTTTTTTTTAGAATTTTTTAATCAAATTAAGGAATTATTCTTCTAGTCCTCATTTACTGAGTTTTATCATGAATGCATGTTTGCTTTTTGTCAAATGCTTTTAAAATTTTTTATTTTTATTGATTTGAGACAAAGAGAGATTGATTTGTTGTTCCACTTACTTATGCATTCCTTGATTGATTCTTATATGTGCCTTGACATATTGAGGTAACACTCTAATCAACTGAGCTATCTGGCCAGGACCTCACATGTTTTTTCTGTATCTGTTGATGGGATCATGTCATTTTTTTCTTTTTTAGCCTGTTGATGTGATGGATTACATTAACTGATTTTTTAATATTGAGCCAGTCTTACATTCCTGGGAGAAATCCCACTTGGTCATGGTGTGTAATTCTTTGTATACATTGTTGGATTTGACTTATTAATATTTTATTGAGGATTTTTCCATTTATGTTCAGGAAAGATATTGGTGTGTAGTTTTCTTTTCCTGTAATGTCTTTGAGCGGCTTTGGTATTTGGGTAATGCCAACCTCATAGAATAAGTTATGAAGTATTCCCTCTGTTTCTATCTTCTGAAAGAGACTAAAGAATTAGTATAATTTTGTCCTTTAATTTGGTAGGAATCACTAGGTCTGGCACTTTCTGTTATGGAGGTTATTAGATATGAATTCAATTTCTTTTGAATATACTTACTCAGATTGTTTATATCTTATTTTGTGAGTTTTGTTAGATTGTGTCTTTTAACAAATTAGTCTATTTCACCTAAGTTATCAAATTAGTGGGCATAACATTGTTCATTGTATGTATTCCTTTATTACCCTTTTAGTGACCACTGAATCTGTAGTAATGCCCTCTTTCATTTGTCATTAGTAATTTGCATCCTCTCTGATTTTTTCTTAGCATGGCTAGAGGATTTTCTATTTTATTGATGTTCTCATATAATCAGCTTTGGTTTTGTTGATTTTCTCTATCCATTTCCTGTTTTTAATTTCCCTGATTTCTGCTGTAATTCATATTATTATTTATTTTCTTCAATTGTTTTTCCTTCTGGATTCATTCATTCATTCATTCATTTAGTGACTTAATTATTTACTTACTTTTAATTCTCACCCAAGGAGTGAAGATATTTTTTCCTTTGATTTTTAGAGAGAGTGGAAAGGAGCGGGAGGGGAAGGAAAGGGGAAAGACAGAAAGAGAAAGAGAGAGAGAGAGAACATCTATGTGAGAGAGACATATCAATCTGTTGCCGCTTGCTTGAGTCCCAACTGGCATGTGCCCTTGACTTGGAATTGAACCCAAGACCGTTCAGTCAAAAGGTCAATGCTCTAACCACTGAGCAAAGAAGCCAGGGCTCTTTTTGGATTTAAATTGCTCTCCTCTTTTTTATTTCCTAAGATGGAAATTTAGATTATTAGTTTTCCAACATTTTGTCTTCATTTTCTTTACATCTCAATTACTGTCTATAGCCTATTTTAAAAGGATAATTGAATGGGTGGGAATAAATGGACAGAAAATGAAATTGGGGCAAAAATTATCCTAACTCATAGTTATTTTTTACATCCAACTCAAGCTCTGCTTGACAGTGAAATATCCATACTTTTATTCATACATCTTCATTCAAAGGAATTTAGTTGGAAGAGGAGACCTAAACGTATGAAATTAATACAGAGATAGCATTGGAAATAAGACCATTATAACCACTGAGAACTCATTACTGAAATTCAGGTTCTAAAAGAGCAGAACTAAATAAATTTTAAACGTGATAAGCTCTCACCCTGGTAATATTCTAAAATGCCAGTCCTACTAGTCATTGAAAGGAACCATGTGAAATCACAACTTTTCCTAACACTGAGGATAAACTCAAAATACTTTTAGGTGTTCATACATAGAACTCATGCATTATATTTTTAATTTCATAACTTATAATCTAGGCAATACACCCATTCCCATCACGTCTCAAAAAATTTAGGACAAAATGGTATAACAGTAACAAGAGAATCAACTGTCTTTGTTTCACATGTCCCTGCCTCCTGCTATAGGTCCACCAATATGTCTTTAGCAAGAGCAAGCTCCACGTCCTGTATTTACTCCCTCCTTCATCATCCACTCACTAACACCTTGTTACCAGGCTTCACCCTCAACAGTGTGATGAATTTCTTCTATTAAACACTACTAGTAAGTTGCAAAGTGCTATATTCATAATAATTTTATGTTATCTTTCTGACTATACTTTTTTTTGAAACATTCTTCCTATTTCTAATGTCTCCATTTATTTTTCTGTCTCCTTTTCCTATTCTTATATCTTATGGGAGAGAGTTCCCCTAGCATAATGCTCAGATCTCTTCCCCTCATTCAATTACCATTAGCATTCTAATCCATTTCTAGAGCTTTAAATGACCTTTATAGGATTGACTGACTACTCCACTTGTCTATCACTCTGCACAGTATTGCACAGGGCTGATAGCATTGACGTCCTTTTGACTTTCAGCTCAATTGCAACATGGCTATATGCAATCAATGACTCTGTATCACCTCCCTAAACATCTATGTTCTCATCTGGAGGAAGAGGAACAATAAGATTTCCTATCTCATCGATGGTCCTACTGAACTACATAGTTAATTTATATTGTTATTATCGGAATATTTGACACATATAGACAAGCATACAATAGATATTTACTAAAGTGTTATTTCTACTTTTCCTGCTGGTTTTAACTAAGTTGTTCTGCTTTCCAAGAAACTTTCCCTGTTCTCCTTAAATAATCAGGCAAGGCCCCCATAGATTCCAAGGGCTGACTTGTACTACCCCTATCACTGAACTGTCAACTCTATTACTAGTATATTTATCTATAATACAGATTACATATTGTAATATCAATAGGTGGACTGCATTAACAACGATGTTGGTCAGAAATTTCTTGGGAGCAGGGAGATACTGTGTCTTACCTGTGTTTATATTTCTAGTACTTAGCATCAATTAAATAACTGGCATAAGGACAAAGTAACGGTCTAGGCTAGGATTGGAACACACGCCCAGTGCCTATGCTGAACTCACACACTCTATGGGCTCAGGTCTAGGGGTTACATTACTTTGACTTTAGTGATGGCTTTATGTTTACTCTATCATTCCAGATTATCAACTCCAGGAGCTGGCCTACTAAACTAGTCTCTTATCAGGGTTCATTAGTGACATTTTTCTCTGGTCCAAAGCAGAGTCAGTAACCAGGGCTTCTGGCTGTGTGCTAGCACCACTGAGAGGATGTGGGCCAGGTAAGAGGGTTTCATACTTGCTAAGAAGAGTTTCATCCTGCTGAGCGCAGAATCCATCTTGGCTTTACATTGAATGTGGGATACAGCAAAATTAAAAAACCTTTTCTACTTATTGAAACCATATAAGCTCTATAAAACCTGCAGAGATGTTCTTATGTCTGAAGGGTATGATACCTTTTCATTCACTGCCTTAAGTGATACCCAGAAGCTAAAGAAATAGCAAAACAAGAAATGCAGTTTCCAAAAATGACCACCAAAAATGGATTTTGGGTATTTCTAAACCCAAAAGATCTTACATGTACTGTTATTGTTCTTTCTAATATCTTTTATTCAATTGTTCTTCATCCATAATTCATGTTGAGAATAGCATTTCTTCAATGTACAACTCCATTGATTTAAATATGATCAACATATTACATATATTAATGAAAAACATTTTCAAAATGCAAGACCCTAATTTTATACTCTTAACTTCATGAATTTTAAAAAGACTTAAAAAGCTATTTATATTACAAGAAAACAAGCAGTAGAAAAATTGCATATATTATAATAGGGTCATTGTTAGGGGCATAAGGAAATTAAGACCCAACATTCATTCTAATACAATATGTCTTATAGGCATCCATTCATAATTTAAAGACATTTATAGAAAGAAGCAACGTTATTTAATTGTTCTATTACTCTGTTTAATTTTTTTTTTTTTTTATTAGGGTGAAATATGGTTCTCTATAACTTTCCTCCATGGATGCTAGGCTAAATTAAAATATAACTCTTTCAAATGGTATCCCTTAAAATATTTGAATATCAGGATTATCCTCGCTTTAGTACTTTTCTCATCCATTGTGAGAATCACAGCATCTTAGTAAATTCGGATCTGTGTCCAAATAATAATACTCAGCCAATTAGCACTCAGAGAGAAAAGCATTAATTAAATAACTCTGAGTATGTTATCTAACCAGAAAAGAAAACGCTACTAAAAACAGCAAAGCAACCTATAACATTGAAAATCTTTAAGGAAAGAAATAGTTAAGGTAAGATTAATTTGCTTGTAAGCCAATCATCTTTAAATGTTATTTGATAAAAGAGCTTTATGTTCATGTATTTTAATGAAAAAGCTTCTTTTGCTCTCATTATGAGTTTGCAAATATTTTCATGAGATGTTTATTTAAGAGATTATTTCTGCCATCTGGTGGCCAAATACTCAAATTACAAGAAAAGTGTTTGAGGGACATAAGAGTTCACCTTGAGAGTTCATCTCAAAATCTAAATAAAATGCACACAATAGGCATACTATAAGAAAAAGTATAGAATAAATTAAAATTATAAACTGATCAAACATAGCTCACATTTTGTGGAAAATAGTAATAGAAAGGGGTTCTGGGAACCAAAAAATGGAGTTAAAATTGTAGTAAATGCTGTCATACTCATTTGGATAAACTTCATAAACTTCTAATTTCCAAAACAAAATTAATTTAATTTGTTCAATAACAAAGGCCTCCACAACTCTTTAGGCAGAACAGACATCACGTTGTCTTCTTATTTTAAGAAGACAGTATTTCAGGAATTCAAAGGCATGTGCCTTTTTTACCTTCAGGGTTCTCTAAGTGGGAGCAGCAGCATCACCTGCCACTTGAAAACGCACATTTTCACACCTACTGAATCAGCAAGGGGATGCGATACAGCAATTCCTGCTTTAACAAGGCCTCCAGGTGATTCTGATGCACGCTAACCTTTGGTTTATCTTAGCTCTTCTGAGCTCATATGGCTGTAATATGGGGTTTAGATAGATGAAGGGCTCCAGGGCACACACAGGGTGTTTAAATTTACCTTCTTGTTTAAATTTATCTCTGCATTTTACAAAACATGCAGGAATTAAATCTTAACTGTCCTTGTTCATTCTGTTTACAAGGGGCAGGATCGGAACCAGTCCTTGACACTGTACAGCTTTTGCTCCACGTTTATGCTTCTTTCTCCATGCTTTTACTTCCTTTCTCTGCAAATCGTCAGCCACTACAGTTCTCAAGATCAAGCTTTTAATTCTTCATGCATTAACTCCATCTTAATATGATCAAATACTATGTTTTTCCCCTGACCTTTTCTAAAATCATCACAGGGCAAAAATGAATGACCTTAAGGTAAATAAATAAGAATTTCAAGGGGTAAGTGTTTCCAAGCCTATGCACAAGCTCGCAATTACCCTGTCACCTAGAATAGATTAAACAAGAAAAACGACCACCAGACTAAGTCTGTGATAGGGGATTTCAGTTAAATGTATTTTGCTTGTGCATTTACTTTGTCCAATGGAATATTTTATTTTATTTACTTTAATAAGAAAGCCGAACATTAAAACCAGTTGAAAGTGAGACTGTTCGGGTTGAAGCTAAAAGAGCTTGTCACACAGCTGTTGCTTGCAAAGCTCCGCAGACATGTCTTAGGACCCAGTGTTTGCGTGGTCAAATCTGCAAACACTGATCTAAAACATGTCCTCTTCTGAGCATCTTTGTATATATTACAGGTAGATGTATAAGAATTACTACGAACAGAAAAGCACTATTTTTGCTGAGGCTGAGTAATCCGCCAATAAAGTGGACCAGAGAAGGAAAAGACAGGGACTCCCAAGATGCTGAGTAGAAAGCTGCATTGTACCCGTGAAGCCACCATCGTTCCTGCAGCCTGAGGCTCTCTTCCTTTCTTGTTCACTTAGCACCTTCTATTCCTCCTTAAAAACTTCACTGCAGTCCTATTTCTTTTCTAAAGGCTCCACCACAGCAACTCAATCTTTCTACTGCTATAATTTTTATTTTGAACAGATTTCTAACATTAAATGATACCCAAACATTTTACTCAAATTGTTTGCCTGTGGCTCTACCTCACCCTCGAGTTAAGGTATAATTCCTCATTCATCTTTCTATCTCCAACATCAGCTATAGGTGTAGCATGTGATAGGCACTCAGTAAGTGTGTATTTAATTAATCAAAACTATGGAGGAAAATTCAGTCAATTCTTCAGGTAAAATAATTTGAAAGCTCAAAAAACAAAAACAACAAACAAACTACTTGATTAGACTTGAGGCAAATGCTATTTTATTCATAATAATCCAAACTTCAATTTTCTGCTTTATTATGAGCATACAGAATACTTTATAAGATAATCTTGATTTTGAGATACCTTTGAGAACACTCCCTTTCCAATTAATGTTTGCATTGATTTATTTGACTACACTTTTAGTCTAACAAGGGTACAGATAAACCACACTGTCTGGATAGAAGTCTGATCATTTGCCATTACGTAACGTAGAAACATTCAAACCTGTAAAGAATTTTTGTGAGTTTATTTGAACCAAATTGTCAACAATTGCCGGGAAGCAGAATCTCAATGCTTTGGGATAACGCTCCAAAGAGTGGCAGCTTTTCACCTTGTTTTATACATTGCAATCAAAGGAGGAGATGTAAGTGGGTTTCATTAAATCTATTGGTGGTAGATTAGGAAGTGGGAGAAAGCAAACTGGAGAAACCTCTAGGATTGGATAAAAAGTAAAATGATAGACACATAGGTGGGTACAGGATGGTTAACAGTCAACAATTAACTCAATAACAATTAAGGAATTTATGGTCTCTGTCCTGGCACCCCAAAGCATTTGGTTGTGCCCTGAGGGGTCTGGAAAAAGGGAAATTACAAGTTATCTAGACATTTCACAGGTATGTTATCTTAGTGCAAAAAAGACAATAGGTTCAGTTAAGGTAAAGATTGAACTTTATCAGGGAAGATACAGGTCTAAGACATGACTATCCACTATAAACTGCTTTTAGTTAAAGCTTTAATTTCAGACCATCCCTTGTGGTTACTTTAGGTCTTGGAGTTTGCAAAACTGCCATGCAGGGCTTCGCTGAGCTAGTCAGGTTAGCAAGTCGCCTTTTTTTCGTCCACATATAGGGGGTCCCAAAAATGTATGCATGCTTTTCTGTAGATCCTATTACATTTTGAAAATTAAATGTCTTTTTTTAATATATTTTGTTGATTTTTTACAGAGAGGAAGGGAGAGGGATAGAGAGTAAGAAACATCGATGAGAGAGAAACATCGATCAGCTGCCTCCTGCACACCCCCTACTGGGGATGTGCCTGCAACCAAGGTACATGCCCTTGACTGGAATCAAACCTGGGACCCTTCAGTCCATAGGCCGATGCTCTATCCACTGAGCCAAACCAGTAGTTTAATGAACACTGCCTTTATAATTATTCAAAGTATTTATACATTTGTGGCATACCCTATAGACACATGGAAATGTGAACTTCCAGCTATTTTAGGAAAAATTTTCCTCTGGTATGCAATCAAATCTTAGAAACCCATTTCAATGAAAACTCAAACAACTCTCTATTAATATATGCAGATCCTATGCTTATTTAAAGTAACTGATATAACTAGTAAAAAAAAAACAAAAAAACAGTCCATTTTCATCAGCAAGTAAAAAATAAAACCATATATTGACCAGATAGCTGGTCAATATATGGTTTTATTTTTGAAAATAAAATAGAAATAATTAGAAATAAACTTAGAAATAATTAGAAAACTTACCCTACAGTAGTAATATTACCATACTAGTGTCCCAGTGCATGGATTCATACACATTGAAAGGAAATTAATTAGAAGAAATATTTTAATATTGCTATTCGAATCTCACTAATGAAAATAGGATTCTACCAAGACTCTATCTACCTACTCCAGGACTTCTGTGAGGATCAAATGAGATGAGGCACGGGAAATGCTTCACAAATATTTAAACTAAAATGTTTGCACCTGGCTATTAAAGCAAGTTGGGTTCCTGGGCTGAAGAAACTCCAAGGATGCTAGTCACTAGGGAGAGGAAGGCAGGCATTGCCTTGTGACATCATTACCCAGTGCCCACAGCCACCGTTTCCGGGCTGGGCTGGGCTGGGCTGTGGGCCGAATTTTGTGCCATGGGTTCTTGGCAGTGTTGGCTGCGATTTGGTGGGGTGTTGCTCTGGGGTGGTGGCGGGGCCTGTGTCCCACATGGCGGGGGATGAGTGTTGGTTTGTAAGGTTCGTGGTGCCGTTTATTTTTAAATGGCCAGTGCGCGTCATGGTAATTTTTGTGTTGAGCATCTGCCCCTGATGGTCAGTGCACATCTTAGCTATTGGTCGGACGGATGGACACTTAGCCTTTTATATATAGAGATAAAGGCAGTTTGTTATAAAAGTTTCAATAAAGGTGTCAAATTTTATCCAAAGAAAATATTTTGAATTACTTTAACCCTTTGCACTCTCTTGCTTTTTTCTCGATTCCTTTATTCTACTCGGGATTTAATTTTTTAAATACCCCAGATTTTACAAAGCGCGGCAGTAGAATAAAAAACTGGAGTTTCTTTTCATACAAACTTATTTATTTGGATTTTTTTATATTTCAAATTATTGATACATTCAAAGAGTAATTTTAATCTCGACATCCGAGTGCAAAAGGTTAAGTTTAAAAGAGAAAGACCCATTGCACCACCACACATTTGCATAAACACATAACAACATGCAGACTTTCATTGAAAACATGTTATTGCATTAAAACATACCCACATGTCCACTGGCCATGCCTTAACCTTTTGCACTCAGATGTCAAGATTAAAATTACTCTTTGAATGTATCAATAATTTGAAATATAAAAAAATCCAAATAAGTTTGTATGAAAAGAAACTCCAGTTTTTTATTCTACTGCCATGCTTTGTAAAATCTGGGGTATTTAAAAAATTAAATCCCGAGTAGAATAAAAGAATCGAGAAAAAAGCAAGCGAGTGCAAAGGGTTAATGATAGTTACATTTCTACATATTAATGTTTCTTCTCATCCTTTTGATCAAATTCAATTCAAATTAATGACAACATAAATGTTGCAGAAAAAAAAGGTAATTAAATATAAGTATCTATAATAATAAAGGTGTAATATGCTAATTAGACAAGACGACTTTCCAGATGAAGCCGGGGCTGCAAGGGAAGCCTGGGTCCTGGGTGTCTGTTGGTGGCCAGAAGGAAGCCCAGGTCCCAGGTGCCAGAGGGAAGCCAGTGCCAGCAGCCGGGGGAAGGAAGGCCTACTCTTGCACAAATTTCGTGCATTGGGCCTCTAATAATAAGATAAGTTGTTCAAAGGTTAAAAGAAATAATAAATTGAAAAGGAAGGTTGTGGGGAGGTGGTAAAGTGTAAAGGGGTCAAATATATGGTGATGGAAGGAGACTTGACTTTGGGTGGTGGGCACAAAGTGCAATATATAGATGATATATCATAGAAATGTACACTTGAAATCTATATATTTTATTAACTAATGTCACCCCAATAGATTTAATAAAAATTAAAAAAGAGATGATGGACACATTATAATAAAATAACAGGAAAATTGAATAATACTGAGCATTACATTTGCAGGCTTTGCACATCACTAGACGTGTTCAAGTGCATCCATTGATCTCAAAACAATATGTGCTGTAGTTTGCATCTTGTGCTCCTTGAAGACCTAGAGATTTCCCATAGGCCCCTTGGGACTGCCAGGAAGAAAGAAGAGGAATACAGCACACTCCAGTCCCCCAGTCCCTGATTCAGGTTTTATTCAGAGGAGCTAGTTCCCTCTTCCTCTTCCTTTTCCTTCCTCCCACTCCCAGGCTCCATCCCCTCCTTTCCTCTTTCCATGTATGTTTTTGTTCAAACAGTCTCATGACTACAAGAGGTAGAAAACCAATGCTATAAGGAATCCAGGAAATATTCAATAATTATTACAGACCTTAATTTACGGTGAGAGCTAAAACACACGTATGTTGAACATATTGTTGACCTTGAACTAAGTGATATCCCTGAGATTAAGTAACAGTCCAAAACTTGCACACCAAATAAAGGCCAAACTAAAAATACATTTATTAAATTTTAAATTTTTGTCAATTGGAAATATTTAAATCTAATTCAAAACCTAAAATAATTGCTATTTTTTCTAGTAAAACTTCTGATTAAATATCAACTTCTGATTTCATAAATATTAAAGCTAACTTTATTAGCTATTGCATAGAACTTTAACATAACTTTAAAACAAAAACAAAAAATATTAAGCATACACCTCAAACAAAGGTAGAGGCTCATTAGTGCTTGTTAATAAGTAATAATTTCGATTCATTTCTTTTGAAAAAGGTTATTGGATACTGCAACTTATCAAAGGTTCAGTGATTTCTAGATCCTAAATTCCCTTTAAGTTACAAGAAAATTTTTGTTGATTGGAAGAATTTTAAAACAGTCAAGACAAGAAAATTGGCATTGAAAAATTAAAAGGTAAAATATTAAATGATATTAAGTGGTATTAGCAGTACTTTCCACATGTTCTCTCAAACTCTACCAAGTTTTAATATAAACAAACATCATTGTATTTAGTTGATATCATACTGTACTGAGAAGTAGAACTGTCAGCTCCAACCTGGGAAGAACTTCCATCACCTATAACGCCTCTGGGGTTGGATTGAAAAAAGGTGAAGATATTAAACAAACAAACAAACAAACAGAAAACCCACATAGACACAGACAATATTATGGTTATTATCAGAAGGCAAAGGGGTTGGAGGAAGGCTGGAGAAGGTAAAGAGTGGTAAAATAATGATGGAAGGAGACTTGATTTGGAGTGGAGAACACACAACATAATATACAGATGATGTATTATAGAATTGTACACTGGAAACCTATGTAATTTTATTAACCAATGTCACCCCAATAAATTCAATTAAAAAAATCCACAATATTTGGAACATCAGGCTATAATGCTAAAAGAAAAGGCTGAAATAAAAACAAAAGTACACAAATAAAGCCCCCAAAGAGTCTATATTTTGCCACTATTGTCTGTCCCTTGGATCTAAAATTCAAGTAGTTATTTTAACCAGATGTATAGGCCAGCCATTTATCTGCCACTTAGGTGCTTCTTGAAGTAGCCCACCGACTGTGCTTTATTTCCCAATTCTCTCCTCCCTACAGTATCACCCTCACGATGTCCATTAGAAATGTCAACTTCCAGAAAATACCTTGGAACATAATATGGTATTTTATTAATGCTACTTAGAGTGTTAGAGAGGCAATCATTGAATGGATGGGGAAAGATGCAATAACAATACTTATATGACTACTGGTTGGAATGTGCATAGACATTGAAAAGTAATCCGGGAACCTGATAGCTCCACCTGTTTTAAAAATGAGGATTTTGGCCTGGCCAGTGTGGCTCAGAGGTTGAGCCTGGACCCAGGACCCAGGAAGTCCCTGGTTCAATTCCTGGTCTGGGCACATAACTGGGCTCAATTCCTGGTAGGGACAGTGCCGGAGGCAGTCAATTAATAAAGTTCCTCTCTCATTGATGTATCTATCTCTCTATCCTTCTTCCTTTCTCTCTAAAAAGTCAATTATAAAATATATATATATATATATTTTTAAATGAGGACCTTAGAAGACTCAGCAAAGTCAAGAGGAATTAATATAGTCTAGACAGAGGATCCTTCCTCCAGAGATAAGCAGAAAAACAATGTTTATGAGTAAAAACATAGAACACCATCCTGAGGCCTCAGGGAGAGGTAATGACTGATTTTTACCTATTTGAAGAAGACAAGATATTTTTCCTAAAAAAATACAAATAGTTTAAAAATATGTTTAGAGAGTTAAAGGATCTTTGAAAATGTGTGTTGTATATAATCACAGAATAAAATTGTAAAGAATAAAATAGAGATAAAAAGTTTTATAGGATGATATAAAGAATAAGGAGTAATAATTAAGATCTTCAAGGAATCATAATTTATATAGCCACATTGAAAGCAGAATTAATGCCTAAAAAGAAAAAAAGGAAATGCATAAAGTAGAAGGTAAATTTGAGATGCTCTCAGAATATGCAGGTTAATCAAGGGATACAATTACTAAGGGACAAGAGGAGAGATTAAAAAGGCTAAGAGCAAACAGTCATCTTTTATTTTTTTTTTTTTTTTTTCTCTTCAAGATACTGATTTTATTTCCTTTGGCTATCTAACCAGAATTGGAACTGCTGGATCATATGGTAGCCATATTTTTTTTAATTTAAATATATTTTTATTGATTTCAGAGAGGAAGGGAGAGGGAAAGAGAGGGAGAGAAATATCAATGATAAGAGAGAAACATTGATCAACTGCCTCCTGCACAGCCCCCAATGGGGACTGAGCCCATAACCTGGGCATGTGCCCTGACAGGGAATCGAACCGTGACCTCCTGTTTCATATGTCGATGCTCAACCACTGAGCCATGCCAGTGGAGCTATTTTTTAAAAATTTTTTATGAGAATCCATACTTTGTTACCATAATGGCTGTACCGGTTTATAGTTTGTTACCATAATGGCTGTACCAGTTTGTAGTTTCATCAAGAGTGTATAAGGACAAAGGGGGTTAGGGGGAGTCTGAAATAATGTCAACATTAAACAAGTTTAATTTTAAAAAATAAGAATTATAGATGTCTTTGGGGAAGAAGCCAGATAACTCTATTATCAAAGTATCACTTCTCAGCAAAATCCCAGGTTCTGACTGCTAATCACTATTGGTGTCCTCTTCCTTTAATGATAGCCATTTTGATTGCATGGAATCAATAAATCTATATTTAGAAATTTTCATTATTAAAGGTCAAAAACCAGTAATATATTAATACTAATTCATAACAAAAATAAAATCACTTGATTGATTTTAAATATGGCTCTGAGACTTTGTGACCCTGAGAAACACAAATCAGCCGAGAATTCACTGCCTTTCATTATAAACCAGGGCTTGTGATGATGACTGTGGACAGTGACAGTTAATGAATATGAATCCAGTCTACCTGAAAAAAAAAAATTAAGTACCTAAAAGGTGGCAGGTACTGAGCTGGGAGTTATAGGATTAAAATGAAAATAAACAACATGGTTCCCATTCTCAAATACCTTATGGTAAACTGAGGAATACCTCTCTAAACCCTCTTCCAGTAACAGCTTTCTAGAATGAATTGCCATTCATTGTATAGAGAAGTTTGAAAGACAAGGATTAAAAAAAAGTGAATTAATTCTATATAATAAAAGGCTAATATGCAAATTGTCCTTATGGGCAGAAGTTCGACCGACCAGAAGTTAGATGTGTGTTGACCACCAGGGGTGGCTCAGAACATGGCAGGCATCGGTGACGTGGCACTGGCAGCAGGCAGCAATGGAGGTGCTGCTGGCCCTGAGGGGCCTCGACAAGAGCAGGACCACGGCGGGATGGTGGAGCAGGTGAGCAGGTGGCACCAGGCCAAGGTGGGTGTGAGCGGGGGCCCTGATCGCCCCGCTGGTCACCCCACAGACTGCAATTGGTGGCGGGGGGTGGGGCTGGTGAGCAGGCAGCACCAGGCCAAGGGGGGTGCAAGTGAGGGTCCCGATTGCCCTGCCGGTCACCCCACAGTATGGCTCTGATTGCCAGCCAGGCCTAGGGACCCTTACCCGTGCACGAATTTTATGCACCAGGCCTCTAGTATTTATATAAACACAGTCTTAAAAACAAAAAAATAAGAATTTTATAAACATTGAAATCCTATGGATTTTCATCATGAAAATGTGATGTGTACTAAGTTAATCCACTTATTTCCTTAGAACCTGCCCTAGCAATTGTAAAAAAATAATATTAGTTTTCTTATATAGAGGTTACTTGAAATAGCATTTTGCCCATCAGCAATTATACCACACTCTATGACACTGTTGCTCATAATAATTTAGTTTTTGTTAATCTTTAAATAAATTGAAGGATATCTGTTTTTTAATTAGTGAAAGAAGAAGTAATGTCCTCTACTATATATATATTTCATCTAAGACTTCAAGGAAATACTGTAAAGTTTACCTTCCCAATTGTGTCTATCTTCTAATTAAAATGAGGGTCTTTGTCACCAAAGCCCTAATTCATTGGTTGAAGTAGCTACATGCATAGACATTGGTTGAAGTAGCTACATGCCTAAACCTTTTGATGCTGGATAAACAAGGGCGAAATGGAGTGTCCCTGCCTGAGAAAACCTAGGGTAGCAGTGCGGGGTCCAACATGGCTGAGGGGAAGTTCTTAGTGCAGGGAGCTTTTTGCAAAACCAGAGATGCCGGCACGAGTCACGGCTGAATTAGAGTAGTGACATTTCCTAAGGAAAAGCAGGCATCTGTTTCTGGCACAAAAAGGAAAGTAGGTTTGGAAACGTAACAGAATAATAAATGAAAAAAGCCAAACAGCAAATAATTCTTTCTTTAGCTTTTACTCTCTACCAACACATGCCTCACCTAAGCAAACTTTTTGGACTATTTTTAAATGATTTTTAAAAATTGTCTCCCCCCAAATTTTGAGATATAATTGACAAATAAAATGTGGTATATATTTAAGGTATACTAGTTGATATTTTGATATAGGTAGACATTGGGAAGTCATCACCATAATCAGACTGATTAGCATATTCATAACTTCACAAAGTTACTGTTCTCTCTGTTTTTCTTATGGCGGGGGGGAAGGTGGGGAGAGCGAAAACCCTTAAACTCTGCCCTCTATCGAATTTCAAGTATAAAAATACTTATTAGATTAACTGGACTCACACTGTTGTACATTAGCTCTTGTGATAAGAAAACAGCTGTTTTGAGTTGCTGCCTAGGCATTTCACAGTGTGACAACCTTGCTCACACCGAGTCCAGGCGTTTAGCTAAGGACCTGAGCTTAGGATGCCCACCACAAGCTTCAGCTTTGCTGTTGACCACTGTGAATGGTTTTTGCCTTCTCATTCAACATGTCATAATCTGCATATTCATAATTTAATACACCAGCTGAAGCCCCCAAGACAGATCTGCAGAATTTATTTAACTTGCATAACTTAAAACTTTGTACCCTACATCCCTCTTCATTAAATAACCTAAGAGATCTTCCTCCAGCTCTTCTTCTTACTAGCTGTGAAAATTACTAAACCCTCCAAGCTCAGTTTCTTCAGCTATGAAGCGGAGATCATAAAAATAATTCATAGGATTGTTGTGAAGATTAAATCACAGTATACACTACAAGCAGTTAGCCCAGTGCCTGGCACTTACTCAACACCCAATGACTAGTTATTATTGCTGTTGTGATTCTCACTCTGGTGCTTAAACAAAAGTAATGCCAAGAAATATTGGCTGACTTGCCCATAGCCATACAGTTTAGGGAAGTGAAAATCAATTTTCTATCAATAAATGCATAACCCATGGACACAGACAACAGTGTGGTGAAGGCCAGCGGGCTGGTGGCTGGGTGGAGGTAGGCAAAGAGGGGGGGGATAGGGGACATTTGTAATAGTGTCAACAATGAAAAAAAAAAAAACCACAAAAATAAGTATAGAGACAAAAATTTGTAAATGTTTTAAAGTTTTTAGAGGACTTATATCCCTTGTGATGCTCACAATGACTATGAAGGAAGGAATAAGAGAAATTATCCTCTCAGTCTAATGGATGAACACTTGGCCACTTAGAGAAGTCAAGTGGCCCACATCAACCAGTGACAGAACGACAGTTCCAATTTCTGGAGGCCTAACTCTGCCCTTGTAAGACACTCTGTCTAACATACACAGGCTGCTTTTCGGCCTGGATATTGGGAAGGCCATAAAGAGCAACACATCTGGATAGTTCTGAGCACCAGTCACTTAATCAGCAGCTCAAGAAAATTATGCAGTACTGCTCTACAAGGCCCCCTGCACTTTTCTAATTACCATATTTTATAATTTTAAAATCTTTTGAATATCATAAGATCTTGATGCCATTAAACTCCAAGGAATGCAATATAAAAATATATTTTGTCATGGGTGTTGGGTGATGGTAGAAAATTTAAATTAGTAAGACTGGTAATATCAGAAAACCAAATGAACTTTCACACTCCTAGGAAAAAGCAAATGTACACATACAATGAAGTAACGTGCATTTTTTTTTTTTCACTTACAAATGAAATATCTTCAGAGACCAGGTAGTTGCAAGCTACCTGCTTTCAGACGCTGTTTGGAAGTACATGGTAATGACGGGTTAATGGCCTGGGTACACGCACAGTTTTAGTAATGAATGTTCAAGCTCACTCAAACTGGCATCAGTATTGACAGCACAGAGGCGGATTGCAAGGTGTTATCCACTGAAAGTGCAAAATGAGATCAGCGTTTAAATTATTTTTCAGCAACTTTATGTGGCCAGTCAAAACAAAGAAACAAGGGCTTCGTGTCACATAATGGAGGTCTCCTGTGTGGAAATACGGAGCAGGGAAATTTCTGTGAAAGCTGACACCACTCCCTAGGAACTGTTTTAGGTCAATGTATCAGTGGATTCCTAAACCAAAGAACTATTAAAGCAGTGGCTTAAACCATACCTTTATGTTGACTTAGAGATAAAATAATAAAATCTTATAACTAACCAAGCCCGTCTGACTCAGTGATTCAGTGTTGACCTATGAACCAGGAGGACATGGTATGATTCCTGGTCAGAGCACATGCCCAGGTTGTGGGCCCAATCCCCAGTAGGCGGCATGCAGGAGGCAGCCCATCAATGATTCTCTCTCATCATTGATGTTTCTATCTCTCTCCCCTTCTCCCTTCCTCTCTGAAATCAATTAAAAACCGTATAACTAAAGTTGAACTAAGAGTTCAAATGTTTACAATCTCATATCAATTATATGAATCCCATTAAAGTGTCCTTATCACATGATCACCCAACCACTTTATAATATAAGCAATGATGAAGAACTCATGACTTCCTACCCTACATTAACCAAAAGTTGTAAAACTACATTTGCCAATATGACTTACTGTAGGTAAGCAGACGTATATCTCCCCCTAATTTCCATTTCAGTTAATTCTAAAGTCTACATGATAAATCTAACCCTTCCTCACAGGATGCCCTTTCATATCTAATGGTGTTTCTGAAACAACTCTTCCTTGCTTTTCTAGGTCTGACTTTCTTCAACTATTTATCAGGATTTTTAGCTCATAATTCTGTTTTATTTCCTTACGTACCTCTTAATGGTAAACTATGTCATTCGGTATTAGCCCAATTCCGGAAACCAGCTATGATCAGCATAGAATCTTCCCCTTGACCACCTCTCTAATAACCATTCTATTCTTCTCTCTGCTTGAAATAGGTGTATTCCTTTAGCTGTTCCTATTCTTGTAATTCCACACTTTTATGTGTATCATTATATGAAACAAGATTCATAAGATATTAGTCATCATTCACATATTGGTGATAATTACTTGGAGGTTCATTATACTGTTCCTTCCATTTTTTATGCTTAATGAACAAAGTTCCATTAAAAAGTTACATAAAAGAATATTCCCTTCTCAGACTTTCCATACTTTCAATTACTCTCAATTCTCATTTGAAACAATGCATAATTAACATTTTAACTCATAAATGGATGTGTAGGGCATTAAGTGCATTAAATCATTAGGGGTGATAAAAAAAAGTTTGCCTCTCAACAACATAAGCTGGATTGTCAATTTCACTCATGTCATTTAGCAAGTCTGTTAGACGTTGACAAGAGTAGAATCAAGTTTTGAAAGTGATAGCAGAGAACTGTGAAATACTGATATTAATAGTACTTACAAATAATAAAATTCCCCAAATTCCACTATTACCAGGTGCTATGATGTTATCTGTTAGCCATATAGTCATTTGCTTTACGGCCTATTTTCTACATTACTCAAATTTGGATTATTCCCAAATTAAGAAAACAGAATTGGTCTCCTGTGTCAATCAGTCAAACGCTCTAATTATGCAGATGAGGGATCTGAGTGATGAGGTTTTCCCATGGTGAATATTCACCTATTAAGCTGGGATTCCCAAATTCTGGTACAATACTCTGTTTTCTATTCCACACTAAGTTGTAAATTCCAGTTCTGTGGGCTCTTATTTCAGAGTTCTTGCACAAAATGGTTAGAGGAATTTCACTTTTCCTACATTAATTATATAGCATATACTTAATTTTATATCTAAAATTTGAATTACTGTCTCTTCATGTTATTTGTCCTTCTCTTAATATTGTTTTCCTTCATTTATATGTGTTTACATTTACTATGCTCATTTCGGGAAAGTAACATAATATGTCTAATTCTGTCTCCTTCTAGCTGTGTAAACTTGAACCCATTTATAAAATGACGTGTCTTTACTTAAGCATTAGATATAATGAAATAAAATGCAAAGCAGAGTTCCTGGCAACTATTACATGACTCCCAAACATAACGTTTATTTAATAAATAACAATAATAATAAATTGATGAAGGCAGATATTCATTTTTTTGCATCTCTAGAGTGCTATGGAAAGATTATATAATTCTCATCAGGTAAATATAGAAAATAAGTAGAATTAAATCTGTTAGATCTACTATGGTGTGTGCCTCTATGAACACATGGCACCAATCACTATGAACAGGATGAAAATTTCAGTTGACTAAATCCTTGTGCGTGAAATGACTTACCATAAAGAATCTTAGCCACTTAATAATAAAAAATATTATCACTAACAATTCTTCTACCTAAAGATTTCCTTAAATGTACCTACATGATTAGTACTTATTTATTCAATGTAAAAATTGAATTAGTTGATTGTGTTCTATCTAACTATCTCAATGGGCCATTTAAACTGACTACATGAACAACCTGATTAGGTATAATTAGTCCATCAGAAAGAAAGAAATACACACACACAGAAAACATAACTCAAGCAAAGTAATTTGTGTTATAAGCTTAATATGTAAATATGAGTTCATTATTACGGTTACCTATACAAATCTTATTTTTACAATTACAATCAATGATATAAAATAATTACATTTTCTCACAATTTGCTAAGAATTCTAGTCAAATTCAAACAGTCCAAGATGAGTAAAAGAAGTTCTTCCCTTATTATCTGTCTTTTCCTTAATATTTATTTCCTTATGCCATAGGCATGCTTCTATTAATTAATTTATAAACTGTTAAATGTTAGTTCGATTACAACACAATAAAATTCACCTTAGACATTTCCTGTACTCCAGTGTGTCCCCCCAACATTGAATATGAAAGACCTGGACTCTCGCCAGAGCTAATTATTGACATGATTGGAAAGTGAAGAAAGCCTTTTTGTAACACAACTTACTCATAACAAACAATTAGTACCCACCAGCCTCTCAAACAAAGGTTTCAAAGAAATGCAAATAAATAACATATGTTGAAAAGTAAATGTAAATCCTGTCATACTATGAACATATAAAGTGAAGTTCCTAACACCAGTATCTCCCATTTTAATTCTAAGGAAAATAAAATAGCTAACAATCATGAAAGCAACTTCAAATTTTTTCTTCCAAATTAAGATGTAATAAAAAGGTGAATCTGCTAAAGGATAACAAGGACAGTAAAATAAACAAGTATTAATATCCTAATTATATGCCAATACTGAGTTGATCAACATTTTCACCATTAATTTTACATACATGCACACAAACAGCATTTTTCTTAGTCATCCTCACATGCTATGCTAATTCCTATGACTCTGTCCTAATACATGCTTTTCTCCCAATGGTATCCCCCTTTTTCCGCTAGGTTCCTATGCCCACCACAGTGAAACTGAACTTCATTTCTTCCATAAAGACTACTCAATTATTCTTAACTCAAACTGATCTCTTACAGTTCCTATGTATTAAAAACAAAATAATAATTGAAAAATGTATCACCCAATTGTTGTCTAATTATTTCAGGTCTATTATTTGTAATAAGTTTCTAAATTCTGTAGGTACCATAATTCTATTTCCTTTTACTATGTCAGTGGTCCATGCCTATATTAGTCATGACTATGAATGTATATAAGTAAAGACTGTATCAAATAAAGAAGAAGCAAGCTTAATAAAACCAAGTTCAATAAACAAAATGTGGAAGTGTGTGTCCTCCATCATAGGGAAGAGAGAGATAAGGAAGATGGAGACGTGTTTTTGATTCTAGGGAAAAGAAAGTTAATCCAAATCTCATTATAGTCTTGATTCAATAGTTTTTGCAACTCTCTTCTTAATTCTACTTCCTGTGCCATCACAGCCTTTGATTACTAATTCATTCTTTTAACCCGTAGATATGCATAAAAATACTGTGCACAATGGGGGGAAGAACCTTTATATTCATTATTCCCTTTAATGAAGGGACTGCATCTATTCATCTTTATATCCTCATATCTAGAATCTTTTCGCTATGTTCAATAAACAAATGTTGAATAAAAGATAGGTGGACATATAGATGGAAAAATAGATGTCAATGTCAAGTGTCTATTGAATCAACATTTGTGCTGACAAACCCAGGTCCTGGCCAACAAAAACAGACCAACCATAATTTTGTACAATTTATTACAGCTATGAGAACACCATTTATTTTACTACCAACCTTTCAAATGGTGACAGATTTCCACTTAAAATATACAAAACCCTGTATTGTAGCTGGAACTCAGTAATTCCTGTTGATTAACTCTAAGCATAACTCTTTCATCTCTCTTACTCAGACTTTTTTTCTCCCTTTATTATAGTTTAAAATGAATTTATTTTTTTATTTTATTTTTTGTCAGTTGATTTTTAATTGAATGTATTGGGTTGGCATTGGTTCACAAAACCATATAAGTTTCAAGTGTTACAACTCAACAAACATCATCTGCACACTGCACCGTGTGCCCATTGCCCCAAGCAAAGTCTCTTTACATCCCCATTTTCCCTTCCTTTGCCCACCCCACCTCCACCTACTCCAACCCCCTGTCCCTGTGCCTATCGCCACACTGTTTGTGTCTAAAAGTATATATATATATATATATATGTATATATATGTATATACATATATATGTATATATATGTATATACATATATATACATATATATATATATATATATATACACACACACACACACACTTTTATTGCTTAATTCCTAATTTTAAAAATCAAAATATAGTTTTCTTTTCACAAAGTAGGTTGCAATATGAAAGTTTACCTATCCTAATCTAAAGTTTGTTTTCTATTTCCAACTCCCTTTAAATACTTTAAAGTAATCATTATATGTTTAAAACATAAAAATATTCTTTTTCTGAAAACTTTTTTCTCTCAAATGTTAACACTGAATTTTATGGGTAAATACTTTTCCCTACTCTATTTGGTGTTTATTATAAATATTATAATTTTAAGGCAAACTGGAATCTTAAAAACATTTCCTTAAAGAAAATGATTTACATTTAAAACAATAATTTGAATATATGCTAAGTGAAATAAGTCAGAAAGAGAAAGACAAATACCATATGATCTCACTTATATGTGGAATGTAATAAACAAAATAAACTGACAAAATAGAAACAGAGGCATAGATACATGGAACAGACCGACAGCTGTCAGAAGTAAGGGGGTTGGGGGCTGGATGAAAGAAGGTAAAATGATGCAGCAAACACATGCATACATATACAGTAGATGGGGGTAGGTGGAAGTGGGCAAAGGGAAGATAAATGGGGACAAACAATGACTTTGCTTTGGGTGTTAGGCGCATGATGCAGTGTGCAGATGATGTTTTGTTAAGTTGTAAACTTGAAACCTATATGGTTTTGTGAACCAATGTCACCCCAATAAATTCAATAAAAATGTATGTGGGGAGATGAATAATTTTAAGGAAGATGGATTTCTAGGTTTCAAGGTGACACAACTAGAAAAAAAGATGCTATAAAAATGTAGATTCAAGCTTCTGAGCAGATATGGGGGAAGGCAGATGTTAAGCTAACCATGAACATGAGTACCTGCCAAAGGCTGCAATGACATTCAGTTATTTTATTTGAGAACCAGTATAAGAAATGACATTGTTGCACTCCCATCTACCTGTGGTGATCTCCAAGACTAAATGAAGATTCTAAATGAGCTTAACTTAGACTTCTTCAAGAGACTTACATACCAAGGAAGCCTGGTGAGACACCTCATGAGAGTATAGAAAAAAATCAAATTTTATATTTAGATACAATCTGTGATAAGGAGGCCAAGGTTACACATTCTATTCATATAGTTCCCACTGTGTTTCCTGGCCATGTGAGGAACCAATAAATAGGCCAAGTATCTAGTGATTGCTAGGAAAGTGATCTGGGTGGAGTAAGAGGAATGAAGAAGCACAAATCTACTCTCTTACTAGAAAAGCAGCGCAGTGCACACAGTCTCCTGGCAGCGAGTCGATTTCTTCAGTGATATTTACAAAGCCTCTGAGAGCTTAGGTTCTATTTAAGCCTGTTTAAAGGTTTGTTTCTAAAATATTTTTACTGCTTTCAGAGAGAAAGGAAGAGGGCGAGAATCATTGATCGGCTGCCTCCCGCACACCCCCTACTGGGGATTGAGCCCACAACTCAGGCAAGTGCCCTGACCAGGAATTGAACCAGTGACCTCCTGGTTCATAGGCTGACACTAAACCACTGAGCCACATCAGCCAGGCTAAAGGGTTGTTTTTATCACAAATTTTAAAATAAATATTATAGCCTATGTTTTAGCTAGAATATAATAATAACACTGCAGCTTTGTCCTAGGATGTTTCTCAAGATTAGGTTTACCAATAGCGAAGAATGAAATTATTTTTTTTTATTAAAGTTTAAAATGATTAACTCCAAATATATGATTTTGGTATCTTGTGAAGAGTTAAAGTAGAATGTAAGAATGTGTGCCCTAGATAATAAAATGGCTTAATTTAGCATGCAGTTCACTACTTAAATATCCATCCAGTCCTTTGGCATTTCAATATCAAAGTGTCAGTTATACACAGGAGTGAATGTCTCTTTAAATATTCCAAGCTAACCTGAGAAGGGAGATAAGGCCCCTGATTTTTGCTTGCTTTCCAAAGTCAAAGATCACAAATTTCGAATGCTTGTCCAAAATCTTGGTGACTAAAACAAAATGTCATTTAGCAATTCAAGTCTAATAACACATTTTTTCACAATGTTGTTGTCCTCTTCTCTAATAGAAAATAAGTGTTAACAAATAAAAAGATTACTTGCAGAATTACCATAGCACATTAAGAGAATGATTTGTCAGAGATCTGTGTATTAGAACAATGTTTGATAATGATACCTCATTTTTATTAATTTCCTTTAGTTACAGTACTCATCTGAAATAATCATGGTGCAAAGACAACAATATGGCAAGTCCTTAATTTGTAAACGATTCAAATAAAAATATACAAATAAATTAATTAAATTATCTTTATTTATAATAGCAGCAATTTTCAACCTTTTTCATCATAAACTAATTAAAACAATTCTGCAGCACACCAAAAAAATATATTTTGCTGATATCACAAAAAATATAGGTATATTTTGATTTATTCACCCAGGATAGCTATTGTTGTGTTGGCTGTTGTCATTTTTTAAATTTGTTAATCTAAGGAAAAAGAGGTCACTGCTCCTGACTGAATAGTCAGGTACTGCATGTTTTAAAAATTCTTGCAGCACACTGGTTGAAAATCACTGCATAATGCCATCACACACTCATCTTCCAACTGATTTCAATTGATACTTAGTTTCTTGAAAAATAACACAGAACTTCAGTGAAATGCATTCATTTATTCAAAGACACATCTTGAGTGCCAGGTAATCTCCAAGAGCTTATCAATGCTAACTAAACAGTATGATTTGGCCTGTGCCCTCATGAATTAACTTCCCTTCATTTTATAGTTCCCATAAATTACCATTTAATTTTCAGGTATACAAACACTTAATTAGGATATTAGAAAAGAAAGGGCTATAAGTGAGATAATCATTATTAGATAAAGGGCAAAGCTTATTTTATTTATCATAAAATAATCTACTCTATGCCTTGAAAACAAGCAAAGATATGTCTAAATAAATTGAAGGGCAAAGATGAACTGCAGAGATTAGTATGGTCAGGCAAATTGGAAGATTCAAGGAATGAAAACCTGACTTTCTATTCACCAACACATTTCTTCTGACTGGATAACCCATTCACTTTCCCCATCACCTTCCATAAAGAGAAACCATGGAACCAGTGGTTTTACTTTTGGTTGTTTCTTTTAAAATCTAAATGCTTTTTAAAAGTCTTTGAAAATAATAAAATCTGAAATTGCTAAGGAAAACTGAGGCGGTTTCTTTGCCAGGGCAGAAAAAGACAAAGTGCAATACATTTCCAAGTGATTTCTCAGTCATTTCAAGTTTGGAAAGAGTCTCCCTAGTTTGTAGCACTTAGGGTTAAAAAGAAAAGCCACCAAGAAGAAAAAGAAACGAATTTGTTGGCCACATTTGAAGCATATACACATGAAGTCTCTCAAAATCCATACTTTACACCAAGAAGAATAATCTAAAGAAATGCTAGAGATGTAACACATTTAAAGTCACATGGCTAATAATGACCACGAGAGAACCACAGATACCAAACAACTGATCTAATGTGTGGAGGATATTTCTATTGATGACCTATCTTAGGAACTGGTTTCCTCACATGAGCCAAGATATTGATTAAATAGTATATGCAATCTTCGAAGAATGATGTCAATTCGAATACTAACTACAAATAGCATTATTTGCTTAGACTGTAATTATATAGAACTGAATAAACATCACACATAAAAGGCACATACATACCATTGATCCATCGTGCTTCTGGATCATGCAGCACGAAGTCCTCCCTGAAGAGATCTTCCAAGGACAATCTGGTTTCCGATGAATTTGTAAGTTCGTCTAAAATGAAGTAAATCTCCAATTAGGCACTTATTGCATGTTAATTTTTAAAATGAATGAATCATAAAAGTTGAAATACTTTGTTTCAAAAATATCCTGTATAATAAAAGACTAATATGCAAATGACCGAATGGTGGAATGACCAGTCACTATGATATGCACTGACCACCAGGGGGCAGACACTCAATGCAGGAGCTGCCCCCTGGTGGTCAGTGTGCTTCCACAGGGAGAGCACCGCTCAGCCAGAATCTGGGCTCAAGGCTGGCGAGAACAGCTCAGTGGTGGGAGCCTCTCCCGCCTCCGTGGCAATGCTAAGAATACCCAACTGATGGGTTAGTGGTCCTAAGCCATCAGTCGGACATCCCCCAGGGCTCCCAGACTGTGAAAGGGTGCAGGCCAGGCTGGGGGACCCCCCAAGTGCACGAATTTCGTGCACTGGGCCTCTAGTGTTAAATAGATGACAATATAAAGTAATCATTTATACGTGGGTTTTGGCATTTGAAGCTTGTCTGTTTCATAATATTTTTCAACATATTAAATTGTTTTTAACATTAAAATTGTATTGATCTAGTACAAATTTAATAGAACAATCCCTTGTTATATGTGTGGATATATAGTATGAAAAGAAAGCACTTAACATTCTCATTGTGTATTGTGCTTCTAAGGGCATATTTTTCACTGTTCATAATCCAGCCAATTACTTTCCAAAATCACCTTTAACATATTCTCTTTAATCATAAATTTACAGTATTATAAATACCAAATATGAGAGAGTTTAAGACATTGAATATATATTAAGAAAACGTCCAATCTAAGAAGAAAGTTTATCAACTTAACAGAATAATAACAAGTTCCATCAAATAAATACCAGCAAACAAATAATAAGTCAATCTAAGAGTTAAATATAAACATTCAAATAATGCAATGCCAGATTATTAACAAAAAGCACAATTTACATTAGTCCCTGACATATAAACTAGGTGTACCCCCTTTTTAAATTCCAAATTCTAAATTAGGCATAGCAAACTCACTTTTAGATAGTAAGAAGCTATGAACAAGTTAGCAGTATTCCGTTTTCTTTGACAAATAATAGCATTGTTTATTTACTGTATGAAAGCATATTTGTACCCTTTCATTTCTGACCTTCACTCTGGTTGAAAATGAAATGTCAAAGGTACATACAAACCTCATTAGATATTGTTTTTAGAAGGTTCAGAACTTATTACAGCAAGCGCTTTGTTTCTTCCAGCTGAAAAGCTGGGCCAAAGAATCAATAACTTCAAATGCAATTTCCTTTAACATGAATCAACCATGTATTTAACCATCCAAAATAAAAAATTCGCTAAGGAGCAAATAAAGAAATATTACCAGTGGTAATAGTGTGAATTGTTTGATTCCAAGCCTAGTAAAAGACCTTGTGATTATATATAGATTTGCAAAACATTTGACAGTCTGACACACTAAAATTTGAACTTTCTTTATTCATTGAACAAATACTGGAGCCATTAATTTTCAAGCTATTGAGTGAAGTATTGTAAGGTGCTGGAGACATATCTATGCTTTGCTCTTAGGTTTTCACACTGGCAAAGCATGAAATAATATGATGCATGTCAGCATAAGGATACAGAGTGCTAGATGAGCAGAGAAAGGAAGGGAAAATCTTGCAAAAGCAACTTAAAAAGGCCTTCCCAGTAGATAAAAATAAAATGACTAACTTTCATCTATTGCTATTGGAAATAAAAAATAGTACAGACACTTTGGAAGAGAGTTGGGTGATTTGTTACAAAAGTAGGTGTATAAGCCATCAAGAGAACTCAGTATTTACCCAAATGAGTTGAAAACTTATGGTCACACAAAAACCTGCAGATGGATATTTAGATCAGCTTTATTCATGATTGCCAAAATGTGAAAGCAAACAATATTTCCTCCAATAGGTGAATGTATCAACTGTGGTATATCTAGACAATGCACTGTTCTGCAATAATAAAAATAAATGAGCTATCAACCAGCAAAAGACATGGAGCAAGCCTAAGTGTACATTAGTAAATGAAAGAAACCAACTTAAAAAGGCTATATGACTCCAACTTCATCACATTCTAAAAAGGCAAAGTATGAAGACACTAACAATATTAGTGATTATAATAGTAATACATGTCATGATATATTTGTCCAAACCTACAGAAAATACAACAGCAAGAGTGAACCCTAACGTAAGGTATAGACCTTGGCAGATAATGATGTGTCGATGCAGAGTCATCAATCGTAACAAATATATAACTCTAGTGTGGGATGTCCACAACGGGGGAAGAGGTCTTGCCTTGTGTGAGGGCAAGGGGT